>OZ024689.1:22337432-23653853 GCA_964016905.1 Perithous albicinctus
TGATAAGGTACAGCAAGTGTAATTAATATCATCTATCCGGAAAAGCTTTAATGGACGTTGTGATTGGCTGCATCAGCGATGGCCTCGATCTCGACGCTGCTATTGGTTGAAATTGCGGAAAGCGTCGTGTGTGATGGAATTGAACTTTTGAGTTTAATTATTGTTGCGGATAATTTTTATTTTGAATGATTCAACCACGTAGCAAAGATGTTTGTAAATATTAAATTAAAATCAAATTATTGCTACAAGAGTCGAATATTTTGTAACAATGTTTGGAAAAAAACAAAATACAAATAATTTAAAAAAATAATAAAACACATTTAAAAAGAAAATCTAAAAAAAATGTTTAGAATGCTAGAAATTAAAGTAAAAACAAAAAAGAAAAAATAATGAGATTTTAAACTATGTGCAATGCACAGTACTTTTATACTCATTATTATTAGATTGATTTAATTTTTTAGCGCTCAATCCAACTCAACCTGTATAATATAATATATAATAATAAAATTTTCTGCTTTCGAGCAAAATCAAATAGGTCTATCTCAACAAAAAAAAATTATTTTTAATTTAGTTCCTCCTTAAAATGCATGAAATTTATCCTGTTCAAATATGGAAATTTTTCAGTGGGAACTACATTCAAAGACCAACATTTTATGTTATAACATTTCGTTTATACAATGGAGCGATTTGTTTGTACAGCGAATCCAAAGAAAAAACCGAAAAATAAAATGTCTCTAAATAATCCTGGCTGAAATATAGGATTAAAAGATCGGAAATAATTTGTACACTCACAAGAAAATTATGACAATTAGACAATTCGAGACAGGGGCAAGCCACTTCGTGTGGAATGAACCATATATAAATTTACAATCAATATGGATCATTAACGGTGCCCATGTTTCGAAATAGTGGCGCTAGTGTTCCTTCGGCGCAAGGAGCCAATAATGCGTCACATGCGTATTTTGGCGTTGAACGTAAGTGGTTGCTTTGCAACGTCACGATGTTATATCCAGTATAGGAATAAACTATAGTTTGCACAATTGTTAAGCATTATGGCAAATACAACATCGTACAGAACGTGTTTCGTTCCTCTATGCGGTAACAGTACAATACGTACACCGAATAAAATATTTGCGACAGTTCCACACGACATGAAAATGCGTGCAAAATGGTTTAATGCCGCTCGTCGAGGTAACCTAAAAAAAAATAAGTCACATCATTTTTGTTGTGAAGATCATTTTGATGTAAGTAAATATTTTCGCGGCTTAAATATATTATTATTATGGAACTTAAAAAGTTTTGTAATAATAATTATCATTGTTATTACAACTCATATAATTATTATTATTATTATAGTTTGTAAGTAAATAAGCAATAGCTTACAAAAAATTGCTTCTACATAATTATTATTTAAGATTCATATTTCATTAAATCTTGCTTGCTGTTTTACAATAATATGAAAATAAATATGTTAAACTGATATTTTGATGACAATATTTTATGCATTAGTAACTTAGTAATTTAATTTTTTTAAATTTAACTACAATGTATTATATTTACAGCTACAAAATGATATGGAAAATTATCAGTATTTTATGATGATGGGAGGTCCGGTGAAGATTAAAAAAGACGTTGTTCCGCATATATTCAAATGCCAACCTGATCGTAAAAGCAGAACCAACTCAACTCCACGTGCAGCTTCGACAAAACGTCGAAGAGAAAAGGAAGTAGATGAAATCCTGTCTGAAGCGGGCGAGTATTCCTGGACAGTTGCTTTGCATGATGAAACGGGAAGCCCTAAAGCGCTGACTGTAGATAAGCCCGAGTTTGTTGACGTTAGTAAGTATGCAGTGAATTTAAAAAAAACATGCAAAGTAGAACCTTGCAAATTGCTTCCTCATTGTTTTATATCTTTTAGAAAGCCACCTTTATGATAAAGTATGTTGACTAATTTTGGATTCCTCATAGAGGAAGCTCTGTCAAAGATACAAAAGTAATGAGGAAGCAATTTGTGAGGTTCTACTTTGCAGGCTTGTTTATATGCAATTTATACAATTTATATAGATTGTCCCCAATCAAAATCATTATTTGGAAAAAGAAATAATTTTTTTTTCATAAACATTTTATTTAAAGCCATTTTATCAGAAAATTTTAATTCTTGTAACATGAACACAACTTTATTGATTCTCGAAGAATTCCATACCAATCATTGTTTAGTGTTAGTACATTTATGTGGAAAATTTCTGTCTGATATCTCGTACTTTGCGCGAGCTACTGCGCTGCCGATATTTTTCAAAGAATCCAAAATGCCACAAAATGTTAATCGCCCAATCGATTTGCGTCAAATTTGTACACGAATTTTGTTCTGGTGTCATCCATATGTAAACCAAATGTGATGTATACCCATCGAAATTTGGTGAAATTTTATTTTATTTTTTCACGACAGCGTTGTTTTCATTTTTTTCCAGTAAAATCGAGAATTACGAACGCAGCGGCCGTCCCTTATAACAAATATATCTTTGATCTTATCAAATCTCTGATCCCTTTAACACGATTTTATACTACTCGATCTGTAACTAAAGCTGTAATAAACACGAAACACTATCGCTCTCATAAACTTTACCAATAATAAGAATATCTTCTAAAGTGTGCAGTGCCGAATCAACTGAAAAGGAAGGTGCAAGATTTTCGCCACAACTGTCGATGAATAAAGCTTTCTGTAGCGTTTCCGGTTGTCTGGTCAATTCGTCGACGGATCCAACCGCACGTTTTCACAGATTTCCAAGGATTCAGGATGATTTTATTGATGTTGCCAACAAATATGGAGTCGTTGAAAAGGTGAATAAGCAAAAAGCCTGGCTGGCGGCTTTGCAGATGGATGAAGAACCTACCGGTGGCATGAGAGTCTGCTCTTTGCATTTTAAGAAAAGTGACTATATAAATCCTGGTAAGAATTTTTCAATTCTATAAATTTCAACAAACAATTTTTCAATAAAAAAAATCACCAGCAAATATATCTAGTTTTGTGAAATCAATTTTCAACGTAAAAACAAACCATATTGCGAAATTTTTTTCTTGGTAGAAAATTTTTTTTAAACTTTGCTTTTAAAACTCGGATTTCTTACTTCAAAAATTATTTTGTAATTTACCCAAATTCCATAAAAATTTGCCAAAATGTTTTGATGTTTTTTTTTTACGACAGCAATGTTTTCATTTTTTTCTGGATCACAAAATTTCAAAGATAAACCTGTAAAGGTGCTGAAATAAAATCTTTCATTGAGCATATGCAAACACTTTAGCAAGTGTTTTGACTAAATAATTTTTAATCTAAAAATTGAGCTACATTGCCTCATAAATATAAAAGCAAAGTCAATTTTCTGCATTTTGCCTCATATCAAACATTAGCCAATGGACAATAAATTCCATCCTTCATATTTTAACTGTGTTTTATATCAATTATGATTACACTAAAAAAAAATTTATTTGCTTGTAGGCAAAGTTCTCAATCTTGAACTTGGTGCACCGAAGCTACGAAGATGTTTGAAAAAAACAGCAGTTCCCTCGTGCAACTTGCCAAAAGCGAAAGAATCATTAAAAAAGACACGCCAGTTCACTGAAACGGCAGTCAAACAAACCGATAGTATTCACATTGATACAAAAATATCGGAAGTTCTAGATGTAATAAAAACAATGAATATGGATGAACCTTATACTTTTCTCATCGAGACAGGCACAACAACACTAGAAAACGGCACCTTTACGCTTCGCAGTTGTATCAAAACTAATCAAGATCTGATATGCCTAACGGGAATTGAGAGCTTTGATATTCTCAATCGAATAGTAAATATCGTACACTCGATTAATCCAAAAATGTCTCGATCAATTCTCGAGGAAATAATTCTAACCACTTATGTCAAGCTTAAGCAAAATTTTTCGTACAAATCGTTGTCAATTATGTGCAGAAAGCGCACAGCGCGCGAGAGCGAAGAAATATTTCTAAAAATGCTGGAAGTCTTGAGCGGTTGTTTAGAACCAATAATTTATTGGCCAACAAATGCAGAAATAAGCTGTAATAGGCCAAAATGTTTTGAAGGCTACGAAGGAGTTCGGCTTATGCTGGATTGCGCTGAAATAAAGATAGAAAGACCGGATGATCCAGCTCGCAAAATTCTCACATATTCGCCGTACAAAAATGACTACACGTTACAATTCTTAATTGGTTTTTCGCCGTTCGGCGATATTTCCTTTATCAGCGAACCATACGGTGGAAGAATGTCGCACACGGCAACTTTTGAACATTGTAATTTGATCAAAAAGTTGGATAAGCGTGATTTTATCATGGTTGACAAGAGATTCATTGTCAATGATCTGTCCCACGAAAAAGAGACAAAATTTGTAGGTAGAATCAATTATGTAAACGGCCAAAAACAATTACCTAACTTTTACGTCATTGTGACTACAAAAGATATCGGATCTTTCACATACAAAGACGCGAAACACATAGAAAAAGTGAATCAGCGAATCAGAAGCTTTAAAATATTACACGACAGACTCCCGATTAAGCTCGTGAAGAAAATCAAAGATATATTTACGGTAATTTGCGCAACGGTGAATTTATCTTCGAAGTACATAAAAGAATACAAGATTGAGGTGTAAATTAATTGTAATAAAATTAAGTCGAAATTTTGACTTATTTTCGTAATATGGTGAATTTTTATTTAAGTTTGAATAATACGTTTAACAATTGCACGTTTATACAAATTAGTACAGCTGTAGCTGATGTTTATATTTTCGACGAAACGTGACGAAGCTCCGGTACCGTGAGGCGAACTCGGGACTGGCTATATCGGCATAGGTTTTCTGCAGTTTTCATATGTCCATGACAGAAATGCTATGGCAAATGCAATATAGAGGGGGAAGTCGGATGCGAGCGCATGGGGGTCTGGTTACTGATCCGGG
The DNA here is from genome assembly GCA_964016905.1 of Perithous albicinctus. Taxonomy (NCBI): domain Eukaryota; kingdom Metazoa; phylum Arthropoda; class Insecta; order Hymenoptera; family Ichneumonidae; genus Perithous; species Perithous albicinctus. Next base: position 22,342,392 of record OZ024689.1, read on the forward strand.
CCGAACCTCGGTGAGGACTGGCTACTGGGGACCCGGGCCGACCCTGTAATAGGCGAAATACCTGCAGATAGGGGAAAATGCAACTTAAAAAAAAGCGGCATTTGGAATTGCGACATTGCTTCCCCGCTGTTATCTTTTTTCATACAAATTCTGTTATTATAGATCACGTTCTGTAATTTCTGGCTTCCCCATAAAGAAAGCTTTGCTGTGTGATTAGTTACTTCATTGCCTATTTTTAACCATGTCCAACTCTATTCCAAGTTATGACCATTTTTCATCTCTCATTTATTTTGAGTTCGATTAATCATTTCTTTTTAATTCGACACGCATATGTTCACTTAACGTACAAGAACTAATGTTTTATAAAATTCGCGATTCCAGATAAGTCGAACGATTTTATTTATTATTCGATTCTCCACTATCAATTGTAAACATCTTTGATGATTGTAGAATTATTTCACATATATATATAAAGCAATTAAACAAAGACTTGTTGGTTTTTTGCCAAACACATTTACTATAAAATAAATTTGCGCGAGTTAATGTGCGAGGGACATTTTTCAAAACCTAAAGAATCTTGTAAAATTTGAACCGATCGAACGATTTGCGTCAAATTTGTACGTAAACCTTGATCTAGGGCAAGGCATCGATTTTTTTGGAGTAAAATCGAAATTTATCAACATAGCCTCCGTTCCTTGGACGAAATTCATCTGTGATAATCAATAATCGTGAATTTACGTGATAAGTCGCAGCCATATATCTCCGAATTTACAAGAGTTGCAATGTTTGAAGACATTTTTTTTCTAATTCAAATTGCAATAAAATTATAACCGCTCTATCGATTTTCGCCAAGTTTAGCACTGATCTGGTTTCTAAATTTTGAAAATTCTGTAAAATTTGAACCTCAATCGATTCGCGCCAAATAGAATCCCAAACGTTATTATATGATAGTCCACTTGTGTACCAAATTTGAAGAAGATATCTTAAAAATTGCGATCGCTATCGTGCATCCAAGATCCGAACATACGCATACACAAACGAATACATACAGACGTTTCGTACAAATCACTTTCCTCGACGTTTTAAAGCATTTTGAGTATTCTGAGATAAAAATTTCAAAAAAACTTTCTTCATCTTCCTTAAGTTGTTTTTAAAAGTGACAGAAAAAAAGCTTCATCCGTTGTCTTCATTTTGTATTTGTTTATGAAATTCGGATGTGAAACGCCCAGTTTAATCGATTCCCAGTAGAATCTTAATTGAAATACCGATAGCCACTACCTTCTCAATACGACCACCCAGTCTGCACGTTTCGACTCATCCGAAGTAACTCAAGGATTCCAATGCGGTAAATACGATATCTAGTACCTGCAGAAGTAGTGAATATTGCAGGAATCAATACTGACGCGACGGTAGTGAAGTGGGAATTGTTGAGGACGTGTACACACGTGAAATGGCAAATCGGTGAAAAGTTATGCGACTCATGTATATCTATATATGTCCCCGCGTCTGTGGCAACGTGCAACATTGGAATGCAGAATGTGCGTTTTTCCTTGCGCAAGATGATTCATGATAAATTGCTATATTTATTATTGCAATTATTGATTATAATCTTTAACAAAAATTGTTCACCGTTCTTCTCGCAATTGCACTATTCCATAAATAGTTTTTAACATTTTTTAAATGATTATGAAAAATAAAGAATTGGATACAAAATGATTTTTATTTCATTAAAAAATAAAATGAACTAAATTTGATCACCAGATTCCTTTTTTTTTAAGTAACAAACAGTGTTGAATTATTCCCAACTTTATATATATTTTTTCTTTTAAATGTTATTGAATTTTCTAAAAATTCGTAAACTTTTCTTCTATAGAATAAGTAAGTTTTAAAAAAGGACAGAAAAGGAAGCTTTGCGTTATCTTCGATTTAAGGCTACATTGTTGGGAAAGTTTTGTAGTGAGTGTTTTGGATAATGCTCCAGCAGGACACGATTTTCCACTCGGTTTTAAAGTTCTACAATTTTTTCGATGCAGCCTCACCATAAGTTCCGGTGCTCTGACAGAGTTACTCACGAAAAAAATCTTTGATTTTCCTTGGTCTGGTCTGAGAGCAGCCTGTTCCCGGAGTCATTAGGGCGTTATACCTGTGTCTACAATTTTTTTTTTTTTTGTTGGACCTGTTACCTTTAGACAATAGCTCGCGCCGACAAGTGTTTTCATATCTGATTGACCCATCTCTATCCCCCGACCTCCGGGACAGGTTTACCTCCGACAAACGGCTAATTTTTCTTTCGACTAACGACCTTCGTATATATCTATACCTGACTATGCGACCAAAACTGTGACTGCGAGACTCTCTCATTCTATCCGCCTTTTTTTGCGTCCCACAATGAAGAAGCAGATAGCGGCGCTGACTTTTGTACGACTTAAGGAAAGTAATAGAAGAACGAAAATGACAGAGAAAAAAGAAAACGGAAATAATATAAGGATGATTTAGCCTGCTCCAAAAAATTAGGTACCTAAAAAAATGGTCAATGTAGACATTAAATTAAATTAAATTGTGTGCCTTTTAACAAGAAGGAAAATTTACTTCTTTAATATTTTACGTAAATTTTGGCTATTTATTTAACATTTGGTAATATCTCTAAAAATAAAGGAAACAAAGATGGTTCAATCAGGAGAGTCCCTCCAAAAATTAGCTGGACTAAAAAATGATCAAACAAAATATTAAATAAAATTGTGAATCTTTTTCACAGGAACAAAAGTTTACTTTTTTAATATATCACGAAAAAAATTGACGCTATATTGAGATTTAGATAATTTCTCGAAAACCAAAGGAAATCAGAATAATTCAATCACCAAAGTCTTTTAAAAAATTGATTACCCTAAAATTTTATTGATTAAAGCAAACATTGAATAAACTTAGGTATCTTTTTAAGAGGAAGGAACTATTAAAAAATTAGCCACCCTAAAAAATGATTAAATTAAACATTTAATAGAAGTGTATATCTTTTTCAGAGGAAGGAAAGTTTAATATTTTATGGAGAAATCGACAATTTACTTATTTAGAAGCGAGAGCTTCCGGACATTCTTGTATGTTTTATATACTATAGTATAAAATATAGTACACAGCTATATGTATTATTATGACGGAAACGTCTAAGTGCTTAAACGCTCGAACGCTTCGTTAAACGTCGTTGATTGCAGTAGGAGGTAAATTAATGGTTACGTACTAGCCACGTTTCGTTCTTAGTCGCTTCTTCTTTCTTCCCTCTTTCGTGCGAAGCAGGGACTGCTCGACTTTTGCACGCGATTTTTAGTGCCAAACAGAGTCCTTAACGCGGTATACGAACATCATGCGACAACTATTAGTTATTGCTAGAATTCCTGCAACCAATTTAACCAACATCTTTAGTGAGAAAAGAAAAACAATTAAATTGCAGCAAACTTAATTGTCGAGAAACATTTCGCAATGTCTTCATCACAAATTTCTATATTCCCCGCTTAAATTTATTTTAAACTAACTAACTGTGTGTTTTTAATGAAGTATATATATTTTTTAAACACGCTTAATTTCAGACTCCCTAAATTAATGTTATGAATGAAGCATTATTTATCAACTTGTTTACTAGAACATTTGAAATAATTTTTTACCCCTCCAAATATTTCTTGTCCATTCTGCCAGTTTTTCTACAGTTTCTGCACATTCGGCTGTAAGTTATATAAAATTAAGAGGAATATAAAAATTGTCGGAAACAGAGAAGAAAATATAATTAGAAAAAAAAATGTCTCAAATAAATCTAGAATATTATAAATCATTAAACCTAAATTATAAATAATACGAGCTATATCTCTACAATAAATAAATATTAAAGAACCATTTATGATTTTCGCTTTGAGGATGAAACTTCACATGATAAAAAATCGGAAATCACTTTTAACAAATAGTTCTTATATGCAATTTTTCGTTATATACATTTTTTTTTCAATGAAATGAAATCTGTCGTGAGAACACAAAAGTAAAAAAGTGATGTTTATACCTAAGAAATAGCGAAGGGAACACCTGGAAATTCCTTTTACATCCAGATGGTTGATTAGCCACTTTACAAACATATGTAACTTTTTTTTTTTCTTCACCTTCCGTTCCCACGGAATTCCAGCTAGCACACGCGAGCGTTTTTGTATTTTAGGGCTCCTAAAATCCGTTCCATTGACTCCACAATCTCAGGATCATCGGATTACCTGCGACATCATCGAACTTAACAAGACACGATCTAGAATGAAGAAAAAGATGAAGAAGAGGAAGAAGAAAAAAAAAAGTAGCGGGCAAGCATTACAGATGAATTCGATGAGCTTGGGCCCGGTCAGTTCGACCACCACGAAGAGCCCGCAGACCTCCCGAAGGTCTGCTAAAGAGTCTTTGCGGAGCGCCAGACCTTCACCGCGGGCCATCGTCCGTTATTCGGTTATTTCGGCTCCCGGGGTGCTCAAGGCAAGGTACCGAAGCTTCTTCAGACTTTTATCCAGCGTCAGGTAAGACAAAAAGTGAAAAAAAAAGTGTAAACTGAAAACCAGTCGTTAGCGTCGTCTCTTTGTCTTTATCTTCGTTGCTGCAAGTCGCAACTCAACATGAATTTCTTATCCCACCGTCTCTTCTTCATTTTATCCTTCGCTTCTTTCTTTGTCGCTTTCAGAATTTCGAAAAAAAAATGTGATTCTTTTCACCGTTTTTGTCATTAAAATTACGCTTATGTGTAATTTTTGTTTATGTGTAAATATATATTCTTTTTTTTATAGTTTTTTTAAATCTTATTTTTTATTTTCGTTTTTGTCTTTATTGTTGTCTTCTTCAGCATTTTTTCATTTTTCTTCAACATCGTGTTGACGTGTGATTTTTTTTTATTTCTTCTATATTTATTTTCTATACATTTATATGTAATTGTGTTGTTTTTTTTTACTGAAATTCCTTATTTTCGTTTTAGTCTTCAACATTGTCTTCTTCAGCATGTTTGATATCTTCATATAATTACATACAATTATTTTTTTCTCCTTTAAAATGTTTTCTTACATTTTTTTTTTCGAGAAAAATAAAATTTCGAGTTTTGTTGACTTGTCAATATACTTAGAATTATTGAAAATATCGAGAAAAGTGGTCTAGAAAAAATTTCCGAATGTATGCATGTGTGTATGTGGAGGACTTCAAAAATTCAATCGGTTTGATTGACAGAAAACATTAGTACAATCTGCTTCGATTGTACTAATTTTCAATAAAATGTGTACACCAATTTTTATTTTATGTGATTTTTCATTTTGTGAAAAAGGGACGTTGCTACTGAATTTCGACAAGATCGGTAGAGATTTTATGGAGTTTTGAAATTGTCGTTTTTTTTTTTTTTTTTTTAATGCTGTAACTCGAGGACGGTTCAAATAACTGATCTACAAGTATGAATAAAACTTGAATACAGTGTTTCATTGTTTAATACTAAATTTAGGCGAAATCAGCAGAGTAGTCAAGATTTTATAGAAATCTGCATTTTCGTAATTTTTTGAAAATTCTGTAACTCGAGAATGGTTCAAGCAAATTTAAATATTTCCAGTAAACTGAAATAAAGTGTGTCAATGTGTGATACTGAATTTCGCCAAAATCGACAGAGTAGATTTTATAGAAATTTGCATTTTCGTGATTTTTTTCAAACCACTATAATTGGAGAACGGTTCAAGCGACTGATCCAAAATTTTGTACAAAACTTTAATAGAATGTTTCGTTGTTTGATACTGAATTTGGTGAGAATCGAACAAAGAGATGATACTTCAGAGAATTTTTTATTCTTTTTTGTACGGAAATTCAAAATTGATCAACATACTTCCTCGTAGAGGTAACTTTACAAAAATTCAAAAATAATAACGAAGCAATTGTGCAAAGTTCTACTTAGCAGCCTTTTTTTTTAGTATTTCAAAACTTTTTCGCATCGTTGTGTCTTCAATTTACAAATCAATCCCATATTGATATCCATTTTTTTTTTTCGATATCTTCCTCATGAACTTTTTTTCATCTTCCTCATCGACCTCGCTCTCACTTCGAGTTTCTTCTCCTTCTCCCAACAGTCAACAAGATCGCCACCACCACACATAATCCACTCCAATCTCTACAACCTCCTTCTCCTCTGGACTCTCTCATTTCCTCCACCTTCTCGGCTTTACCGTTTCTTCGGCTAACCGACGGTCCACGGTTTCTTCCTCAATTCAGTTCATTCAGAGACGTTCCTTCGTTTCGATACACCGCACTAAATTTGTCCACATTTTTTTTTCAAATCCACGACTCCTCACCGATTTATCTTCAAATCGGTTGTAACTGTTATAGCTTCAAATCGGTCGAACCCGATATAGCTTCGAAAGGACGAATTTACATTTTGTCAGCATAAAATTTTGATCTTACGCTTGGACAAATAAAATATTAAAAATAAAAATCGTGATGAGTGAAGAAAATCGTTGAATCGTTATTTGTCACGTGTTTCATTGTACTTTTTTTTTTTTTTTTACTTTGCCATTGGCTGGTGAAGAAGTGAAGGTTTGTTCGCGAGTGTATCTTTGTGCAATATCGGTAATCGAAAGGATTCTCATTCGAATCGATACATTAGACATAAGGGGGGAAGCAAAATATGTCTCGTGGCCGTTCGAGTCGCAGCGCGAACCGGTTGCACGCTCTTAAAATAGTTTCTCCGGCGTAGGTATAACCTGGCCGTGTGCTGTGATACGCGAGCCCGCGCTGGAATAACGCCGATACAGTGCGGACACACGCAGGTAAATATATTATTACCGCAACGTGCTAAAAAACACCAAACACGTTAATTGACTTTCAATGCAAATATTTCGTTGCATCTCGTGGCAAATACCTTTTCTTCTCTTGTTCACTCGACGTTATGATACAAATATTTACCTTTTAACTATTTAAAACTTTTTCAAAACTAAATAATACTGTTGTAACAATTTATTTAAGTTTACCAAGTAATATTAAGTTTAATAAGATATTTTGTTAAATTCAAAATTAACACAGATAACTGTAGAAATTTTTGCAAAATTTTATGTGCTAAAAAAGATAAGGAACTTTAAAGCGAAATCGAAAATACAGGCAAACATTTCTTCTGATTTATTTATTCATTTATTATTGATTTTATTTGGAGTAAGATATTTTGAATTTTTTATTAAATTGATCATAAAAAGGTAAAATTTTAGTCGAATGGAAATAATTTAAAAATCTTGATCTGATATGCCAACATTTTTTATAATCGTTGTTTGGTACAGAAAAACAAGAAATGAACATTTTTTCTCTTTCGAATCCACAAAGTCGATAGAAAAAAATTCCTTCGTTTAAACAATAAAAAAAAAAAAAAATTCTGCGCTGTATTGTAAATTGTGGAGAGTTGATTTTAGTATTCTGCAAACGTCTGTCACAGGAATGTCACCATTCCAGTATGTTGGAACAATTGCGCATTCCGAAGACGAGCGATAATAACGATACAGGGTCTTCTTCTGTGGTCCTTGACCGTCGAACATTTGCCCTCGAGCAACCATTTCCGGTTCCTTCGACTCAGACACGTGCAAAATAAAACTTAAACATGTATTTCAAATACAAAATTCAAGATACAAAGAAACCTTATTTCTATTAAAAAAAATACATATTTAAAAAAATGCAGTATTGATATATATTTTTTAAACAAATCACAAAATACAATATTCATTTGAATTAAAAAAAAAAACAGAAAAAACAGAAAAAAAAATCTACAAAACATAGAATTTACTTGTATTAAAAATACGAAGAATAATTGTATTTTAAATACATTTTTCAAACGCTCATTTGCTCAACTCTTATGAGTTACTTTTTGAATTTAAATTTTGATGAATCGAAATTTCTCTCATCGACAATCCTGGAAGAATAATTTCAAGATGCGTCTTCGTCCTCGCGACTCATATTATGATCGTGAAGTTTGCGCGCCACGCAGTCGAGGATATTTTACGATTCGTGAGAAACGAGTAATGTATATATGTACATACACTATAGAGGTATATATTATGCACTCTTGGATAATTCCGTACGCTAGTCTCGGCGTACATACTACGTGTTATAATGTTTACGCGGAGGCAGAGAGATAGATGCCAGGATGCTTCCACGAAGGCTTGTTGTCCAAGTTATTCCATCGCCTCGGGCAAGAAATGAGAGGAGGCGAGGCTCACGCGCTCATCTTACGGTTACGGACACGCTGGTTCCCATCGAAACCCACCAGTTTCTCGCTTTCTCGCGCTTCACCATCGATCGTTTCGCGTATCAATTCTAGATGGTTTTATTCTTAAATAAACATACGAATGGTTTACAATAAACGTTTTTTTTTCAAATTGATATTCTTAGCAGTTTAAATGCAGGACACTTTTTTTAGAAGAGTTTAGAAGTACTTTGAAAATTTGGAAGTACTTAAAAATTACATTTCTTTTTATATTCCTTTTTATTTTTATTTATTTTATTTTATTTTTTACCGAAATTGATAAAAAATAGATCACAATTGCAAATGTGCAAAGCTTCAAATATGACCTTAAGTTATTACTTTTCTAAACTGCTCCTTCGAGTCAATTTTTTTAAACATTAAAACATTATATTACATCTACTGATGAATACTTATTGCAAATAATTCATAATTATTAGAAAATATATATCTGCACAATAATGAACCATAATTTTTTTTATATGTTTAAGTAACAAATCAATTTATGATCATACGCAGCTTCGAAATTTCTTGTTAAATTATTAAAGTGGCAAAAAAAAAATTCAAATATATATTTTTTTAATTACTTTCATTTGTTATTATATTTACTACGTGAATATTAAATTAGCTGGTACCAATTGTGATACTTTGACGAATTTGACCGAAGTCAAATAATAGATTGTTGATTTGAAAGATATTTAGAAGACCGGCAAACACCATAAACATTTATATACATCAAAACCATTAATTATCTGGAAATAATCGTAAAACTCATCGATCCATAAAACTTGCGGGTTGACCATTAGCATATTTACGACTTTGAGGGTGGACACGAGACTTTTGGAGTGGGGAGAGAAGTCCTACCGCTAGGATTTTGGTGAGAAATTTTCGAGTTTAGTCCGTAGGTCCGAGTCAGTCCTTGAGTCACAGTCGGCGAAGGATTATCAGATAGCCCTTTGGGACCAACCTGACGAAACTTTAGCTTCAAAGTTAAAAGACATTCCAGATATTAAATTGTAAAAAAAAAAAAAAAAAAAACAGTAATAATTCTTTGACATCAATTAATGACAAAATTGATAAATTGAGTGATTCTCAAAAATAGATTTAAAAAAATGTGTTTTTATGTTTAAAAAAAAATGTCGACCCTTAAATAGATTCAATACGTGGAAGTGAATGTTTGTGAGAGATTTAGTAAATAATAGAACTTACTCTCAGACGTCGACCAGCGGAAGTACAGTGGACAGTGAGTGGCGTATATTTTCTGGATATTTATAGAAAATTTGATAAAAATCACACGATTTTTTGATACTGAATTATTTATTTAAAAAAAATCATATTTACATCGAAGATAAATCTGCAAAATCAGTAGTAAAATAATCAAGAGCAGAGTTGAAACTAAATTAATGAAGATTAATTGACTGCCTTGAAAATTTCTTCCACAAATGTTTACAAATTATTTTTCCCCAATTCTGACAATTTAAAACAAATAATTTTCATTTTACAACATATTTTTTGGCACTACAAAATTTGTAGTAAGTCTCGCAAATTTTTTTCATTTTACATATAACTTGAGCAGTTTTTAAAAATATCTTTGACAAACTTTTATTTATTCCAGTTTAACAAAATCTTTTCTTCAGTCAAGAATCTGCAAAATACGTTAACAAAATTGTCAAATTAACAAACGGGTTTCTTTTTTATTACTAAAACTATAGTTGTCGTTATTAATTCATATTTATATTTTATATTTGTTCAATATAAAATTTCACTTTAGTCTATAAATAGTCGATGATTTCTGAATGAAAGTGATAGTTGTCCAAGGTTGATTGATTCAATAAGGTGACAAAATACATGAAATCATTGATTAAAAACAGATCTGGTTTGTTTAACTTCACCGAGAAATATCACTGTTCCAATAATAATTCTCCTAGAATATATATTTACGACGAGATAATGCACGGCGATATAATATTGAAGGTATAAATAGAGACGGAGGATTTAATCGAAGTTTTGGCTATTCTGTTTATTGAAATCGTTGAATCGTAATAGCCGCTACCGGCTATCGATACCGAGAACTTCCAAAGTCGGTGGGTGGTTTATTGTTACCTCGAACGAATACCACGGATTCTTACACACAAACAAAAATATATATATTTATCGGAATTCGCATTTTCATTCTCGTCACACAGTAAAAAAATTTATTTTGTATATTTATAGTATTAGTTTTCATTTTAAAAACATGTTTGTTAGATAGACAACATTTTTTTCTTATGTTAATGAAATGACAAAAATCGAAATTAATGAGGAATGTTCTACTTTGCAACTTTTTTTTATTAAAGTAGTGATAAAAAAAATGTGTTAAATGTTTCAAAAAACATTTTGCTAAATCAAAAGTGACAAAAAAAAATTGTAAAACGTAACATTTCTTTTATAAAATGACAAAATATATTGCCAAAGAAAGGAGAAAATTTATTTTTTGTAAACCAAATGACAAAAAATATTCTCCAAAACTAACATACAATTTTCGATCAAATTATTTGCTCATTTTTTTTTGGTAAAATTAACAAAAATTATTTCTAGCCAATGAGTAAATAGATTGCAAAAGAAAGTAACAAATTCATTTTTCGTAAAAAAAAGACGAAATATTATGCAAAATAAAAATGCAATTTTTTCTTAAATTATATTTGTATTTTTTTTTTTTTCAATTCTTAAGCTGGTTCTAAGCTTCTACTACATATTTACAGAAGTATATTTGTCGTTCATGAAGATTTCTTGCTCTCCGGAAGTCACATACCTGCAAAAGGTTTACTAATGCACAAAGTTGAGTCCTTATGCTACCGTTTTTCATACACATATATTATTATAGCTCGCTGAGGGGGGTTTGGTGGGGAGGGGGAGTATCCGTACAGTTTAAACTATGCTGACCTCGGTATCATCTCTGGAAACGAGGTGAAATTGCGCTCATCATTACCTCTTAACAGTCTCTGTGTTGCGCGGGAATGAAATTTCGTGCACACTCATCCACGTGCTTACCAGCAGTCAAATATAGTCCAGTGGTGGCGCATATCTTCAGCGCCGTCACGTGCACATGAATCGACATTTCTCCACTTGTCACTTTTTTTTTTTTTTTAATTCCATACAACATTTACTTTCAATTCGAATGGAAAAATAATAAATTTTAATAAGTGGCAATAAATTATTCTGGAGCTTTAATATAAAATAATATTGCAAAATCAAAGTAATAAAATAATAAAGAAAACCTTTATTTTTATTTATTTTATTAAAATCAATAACATTTTATTTATGAAAAATACGAAAACTGTTCTTATTAAAGTTAGAAGTTATTAAGTTAGACGTGATATTTTGTAAAACGAAAATACAATTTTTTTTTAGAAATGTTTGTAGTTTTTTTTTTTTAATTAACAACTCAATTTCCTTTTTCTTAAATTGCAAAAAAATAATTTATGGATAGAACCATTTTGTGAAAATAACAAAAATATTGCATTCGTTTATTCACAAAATTAAATAGCAACATACATCTGTATTTTACTGTATTATATGAATTCATTTTATAATTTTTTTTCTTTATTTTATTACAGAATACGATGTCGTGGAGTCGAGGCTTACTTTTGGTGGGAATCACCGCAATTGCTCTATCAATCAGTATCGATAATTCGGAGGCCTGCAATGAAGCAATTTGTGCGAGCGTAGTGAGCAAATGCATGCTCACACAAAGTTGTAAATGTGATTTGCCAAATTGTACCTGTTGCAAAGAGTGCTTCTCCTGTCTGAATTATCTCTACGACGAATGCTGTTCCTGCGTTGGTAAGAATTTGATCTGAAAGACAGAAAAAAAATGCATAATATACATAATAAAAATGATAAAATTAAGAGTATTGTTTAATGAATTATTTTTTTTATCAATAGATTTGTGCCCAAAACCCAATAAGACGGACAATCCTCTGAGCAGGAAGTCCCACGTTGAAGACTTCAGTGAACCAGTGCCAGGACTTTTCACCGCACTCACTTTTGAACCCGATGAGCATGAGAGATGGATCACTTTCACTTATCCCGTAGATTTTGACGTATCTCTATTTCAGCCAAAACACGAGAAAGAAATAAAATATCACATGCGTGAGTGTAAACTAATAAATCTTAATATTCTCGTCTTTGGAAAGAAAAAAGAATTCATTATAGTCATATTAAATTTGAAATAGATACGAGCAATTATTAGTTACCACGAATTTTGTATCACTTGGAAAATTATTTTCTGTTTTGTAAAAAAAAATGGATATCCTGCAATTTTTTATTGCCGAATTGAGAATTTTTTCTTGTCAAGAAAAATCTCATGAACATCCAATTAGGAATAATAGTTCGCATAAGATTTTTGAGACGTTCTTTGTTTTTTTTTTAATTATCTGATTTTCTATTAAAATCACTAGAGCCTCCCAAAATGTTTCAATCATTTTTGGATAAGGTGGCACTTTTTTTGATGTTGGTTCATTTTTTTTTACATGAAGCTTTAGCTCCAGTGTTCGAAGTTAGTTCGAGTGAATGGATTTATGATAAACAAAAAAATTGAACCGTATAAAATTTAACAAGAAAGCCTGTGTTCATTTTTCGTCTAAGCTTAAAAATGTTCTTATATCTTTTTTTAAATACTTAAATATTTTTTATGAATCCCATGACAATTCGACATTATGCTCATTTATTTCAGAATCCACGTGAGCAAACGTATATTTAAAATTCTCAAAACGATAATTTCTTTTTAATAATAATATTTTCCAGTAGTGAAAATAAAAAAAGTCCTAGCTTTGAAATATCCTTAAGTTTAGGTGATCAATTTCCTTAATAATTTTTTTCCTTTTTTCTTATTTGATCCAGAAACCGTCGAGGAGGAAGTACACCATCCCTTAAAACCAAACGTGATGACAGTAAATTGCACAGTTGCTTTTATGGCTCAGTGCATATCATGGAACAAGTGTCGTAATTCTTGTCAGTCAATGGGAGCCACGAGTTATCGATGGTTTCACGATGGTTGTTGCGAATGCATAGGTGACACTTGTATTAATTATGGAATTAACGAGTCCCGCTGTTTACATTGTCCTGTTGATAAGGAAGAGGACGACGATCTCAAGGATCAATATGACGATTATGGCCAGGATGCCGACGAATTAAACGAGGAAGATTAGAAGAAAAACAAATTTATAAAACGACGAAAAACAATGTTAAAGCTGGATTTGATCGAAGGGATCAGTTTTCACATATGGGACATACCAATTCAGCCACCCAAAAAAAAGAAAATACTCAATAAATGTCTAAAAATAAGTTTCAGTAATTTCAATAGATACGCAAAATTTCAAGATTTTTAAAAACACTTTTATGCTGAAAGATACCAATTTTTTCATTTTTCATTTAATCTGTAATATCTCGGGGACAATTAATCGTATCGGTATCTCTAAGAAACGAAAATGTACGTTTATTTATGTGCCACAAGGAAAAAAATGTGTTCAGAATTAATTGTGTAATTTGAGGCCACATTTTATGGCGAAATCAACGAAATTTTATTTTTTTTACGGGAAGGACCGTTTACAGAACTTGAGGCAATATTTCCGATGGCGATGTCGGAAGTCCCTAACGTAAAAAAAAGTATCTTAATTGATTTTGCCATAAAATGTGATCCAAACTTATACAAAGTTTTTTAAATATATATTTTTCTTGTGAGCCATGAAAAAGCGCACACTTTCGATTTTTTAGAAATACCGATACGGTTAATCGTTCCCGAGGTATTACAGATTAAATGAAAAATGAAAAAATTGGCATATTTTGGCAGATTTTTTTAATTTGAAATTTGGTGTATTTATTAGAATAAATAATGAACCTGATTTTTAGATTTTTTTTCTTTTTTGATGTCTGAATTGATATGGAATGCCTTATATTGTATGAGATGGAAAATTCGAAATGGATAGATTTTCCATTCACCCGGTGTCAAGGATTTCGTTAATTCATAAAATTGTTTTTCTTTTATATTTCAGCGATTTTTAAATTCTAGCCTGAAACCATCGCTCAAGCTTTTTTTTTTTTAATTATATATTTTATTTAAACGGCATTATAAATAGGAAGGGGATCATGTTGAGAAAGAGATTTTTGTTCCTTTTGAAGGAACGATTATGCTAATTATTGATTTAAACAAAAAGAAAACTCGTGGAACGACGACTCAAAGTCATCGATTCGATGATAATTTTTTAAATATTTAATAACGAAAGAAATGTGTAACGTAGTGGAAAAAAATGTATCGTATGCTTATTTTGTAAATTGTACGTTATTCTGCGACGTGTAAATTGTAACTGCAGAGACGTGAATTCGATAGTTAAGTATTAGTAAGTTTTTGGGAGCCGAGGTCCGAAACTCGGTTGTTAGTATCATAGAATTTGTATTATCAACATTCGTGACCGTGCCATAGATATAAAACTTGTAAATATTGTATTGCTGAAAGATGACACGAACGCATGATGACTAATGGTAAATAATAAAGATTCTATACTTAAATTAAAAAAAAAACAAACACTATAATTTATTTTTGATCTATCTATGGTTTTTGGAATAACCGAATTCGAAATCTCGTTTAATGGGAAACGTAAGAGTTTAAAAAACGTTTAAAACAGTGTTAAATAAGGATCAGGATTTTTTTATAGATTGATGCCCCCAAAAAAAAAGGAGAACTGGAAATCTTCATTCCTTTTCCTGGTTTTGAGTTGTTTTTTCTTTGTAAGTAAAAAAAGTTAACAAAGAATTATTTAATAAATTCGCCAGAAAACTTTTTTTTTTTAAATATGAAAGAGATCCCATAATTTTTCTTAATAAATATGAAAAAAAAATTTCATAATTGCAATTTCTTTTAAATGGTAGAAAAATGAAGAGTTTTTGATGTTTTCGTCGAAAAGTTCCATACTACATATAAGGAGCTTTACAAAAACAGCGTCAAAAAACGTTCGAGTATCGAAACTCAATATAGAATATGCTTTTTAAAAACCGAATTTGGTTCATATCGGACCAGCTTGAACACTACAACACTTACATAATGAAAAAATAAAAATATATCGATGAACTATGCTGCCAAAAAAAAGTATGTCCCTTCTGAAAATATTTAATTTCGTTGTTCGTATTATTATTTATATATTCAAATTATTATTCATTTTATTTTGATGATTTTTCGGCAATTTAGCCACCTTTTAATGGCTAAGAAAGGAAGGTTTCGTAGGAATGAAAACGAGGAAATAATCGGATGAAAAATAATAAAATAATCCAATCCAATACTTTTTTTTAGCACAGCACATATATATCGTGAAAAATTTATAAAATTGACAAGCAATATTACATCTGATTACAACATTTTTTAAATTATTTAAATATAATTCAAATATTTTATTTATATAAATACACGAAAAGTTATTTAGATAAGTACAGATAAATTACATATAAATTATATTTCATATATATTTTTTTATTATTTTATGTTAATGTATAAATTGAATTATAGTATATTGATGCACTTATGTATCTTCTCCAGCTCGAATATATATTCGATCTTCTACGTGTCCGAAGTAACAGTTTTCTCAACTGAAGAATTTGACTGCAAATTTACGGCACTGTAAGTACCATAAGAAGCTGACATCTGAATTCCATCGCTTCCTGACGAAACTTCTCCATCGCTATTATAAACCGACCTCAAAGTCTGAAAAATTAATTTTCGTGTTCAACTCTCTTTTTAACATCTGCAGTATTTTTAGTTTGTTAATTTGCCCATTTCTTACTCACTTTATGAGTCAACGTAGTTGATAATTGTTGATTAGCTGTCTTCCTCGATTTTCGAACTGAGAGTGTCATACGTGGATTGAAGACAGTCTGCTCTGTCGATTTCGATGAAGTTCCAGGAGCATCAGCATCAGCATCAGCAATTATTTCAACAGATTCCTTGTCATTATTCGATATTTTTTCCATTGATTTATGAGCATGTGAATTTGTAGGATCAACAATTGTTTGATGAATGCACACAGGTTCTTCATTTTCGTAGACTGTTGAGTAAAAAATATTCTGAATTAAGTAAAGGAATTTAAAAAAAAAAAAAAATGTAATTCCATCGTTAGAAAAAAAAATGGTTACCCACCGGTTTTCACGGTTGTTGCAAAATAAACTATCAAACCGCACATAAGTGATTTAATATAATCCACGCAAAGCCAGATCACTTTTTTTCTCGTTTCGCTGATATTTCGCATTTCCAATAGTATCGATTCTTTAGTTACTGGATGCGAACAATCGCCACCTTTCGTTGCATTTGTTATATGAACAATCGCAAGCCAGATGCGTGTTTCCTTGAGATAATTTATAATACGCCATCTCACTCGGTCTTTTGCTTCGGCAAATGTTTGAGGCACATCGCCTAGCTGTACAGTACGAGATTTTCCTTCAAGATTCAGGATATAATGAAGAATTAATTGAAGAGCTGCTATAATATTGAAGAAAAGAGATTTTAGTGTTGCTAGAACACTGAAACTTGTTTTTTTAGACACACAACTATACTCCTCAGCCATGGCTTCAACTTTTGTATTAAATTTGCCACGATTTTTTTTTAAATTGAATCTGAATTTGCTATTCAGTATTTTTTCACTTTGTACTGTTTCACTGTATGATTAATGTACGGTATTTATAAAATCTTTTTGATAGATCCTAAATTTTGTCTTTGGACATCTTCGGGATGAACCACACTCGACTACCAAGATTTCGTCAACTTGCTTTCCTTTTATAATGTAAAGCTACGTTGGCTTTGTTACGGTGGAATTTAGATTTTACTAATGACTATCTGAAAAACGGTCAACGGTTCTAAAGATGCAATGCAATTATCTCTCTTAATACATACAAATGGGTATAATTAGTGAGAGATTTTTCGAAGATGTTTCGGGTATATTTGAATGCTACTCTCACAAAAGACAGAATGGATATAAAACTATGGTCAAAGCATTTTTTGGCTGCTTGCTTCGTGTCACGTACGACAAAAGTAGGACATGGACTCAATGACTATCTAAAAACGATTATTGATTTCATACATCAATTTAGGACAACACTGTCTCCTAACATATAAATTAGCCTAATTAGTCAACATTTTCCAAATCTGTTGGAAGTATTATAGTGGATGGATGAGCAATATTCATATACATTTTTTTTAAAGTACGTTTCGGTTCAAATAACTGTAAATAGTTATTATAACATGGATCAACAATACGATTTTTAAAGATTAATAATCTCAACCTACTTTTCTAAATTTAGAAAAAGTTTAACAATTTTTTTTCAAATCCAAAAGTATTTCGAATTTGTTTACTTCTGAAAAGTCAGAAGTTAAAAAAATGTGGATCTAAGGAAATTAATAAGAAAGTTCAATCAGTTTCAGTCAGGATTTATTAGGAACTTGACTTTTTTAAAAGTGTTCAAGAAAAATGATGTAGAAAACGTTATCGAATTTTAAAAGGAAAAAAAAAGTAGATTTTATAATTTGTACGTATTTATGTTATTCAGAATGATTCATATAGAGCTTGAATTGGTTTTTGACTGTCAGCTGGTTTAATTCTATGGAGTCCCTAAAATGTAATTTACTAAACCACGAGAGTATGAGAAAATAATTCGAAGTATCTGCAATTTTTTTTTCATGATATCTAATTTGGTACCAAACGCTAAATTTTTTCGTACTCTCGTGTTTTATCAGAATTTTATGGTTTCCAAAAAAATGAATATTTTAGGGGGGAAAAAAATGTATAATTGTCAAGACTTTTTCAATTCATAGACGAGAAGAAAAACGAAGATTAAGATGTATAGGCTAAAAAGAAATTTAGACAGTAGTGACGATATTTTTTTTCTGTGAAATGTTTTGTTTAATTGATGACGGATCTTATTAACAACTATTAAATGCTAGCGTTATTAATTTACTGATACATGTCTCGCCGAAAACGGCATTGCACGGCCCTCTCAATAATCCCATTATGTAAACAAACTGATCGTTACATCGATTCATTATATACTCACACACATATCGAACGAATAATATAATATATGGTATATGCTTAAAAATACACTCTTTCAGAGTCGCATAGTCGATATGCAGTTATCAAATTCGGTTCTCAGACCCGATATTAAAACTTAATGGCTATAGTTCACTAGTGCTATTTATTATCGTTATTATGATGTATAATAACGTTGGAGATGAACGGAATCGAAGCGGCACCTGGCAAACGCTTTTCCGATAGTTTGGTCCGTTCTTAAAATTGGTAGATTTTTGTTTTATTCGCCGTTAAAATCGCGGATCGCACAGCGATATCGATCGCTCGATTTTTATATGCGAGAGAAACGACGAATTTTTACGAATTTTGCTAGACTAATTATGGGATGAAGATTTATTTATTTTTTTTTTTTTACTAGTAATTGTTAATTTTTTTTACTAATAATATGAGTATGGATTGATGAGTCTTTTTTTAATGCTCCGCCGTTAAAGTATTGAAAAATCGCTCAGCGATATCGATCTATCGGTTTTAGGCGAGATTATGACGATGATGGTGGCTTCTATCATTTGTCTTTATTTTCCAGTTTCTAATTTGCCGATGAACGATCTTCCTGAATTTCGTTGCTCTCTGGCAATCGAATAAACGGCAAATCGCCACCGCTCCACATTGAGTACAACTGAGATCTCGCACATTCCTGAAAAGAGAAAATGATGTAGTAGTTAATCCTGTTAATTCAGTGATAATTCCTAATGTATAAGACGAACGCCAGCCCGAAATATTAAATATACATTATATATGTGGCAATGTTAAAAACAAAGTCAAACGTTACACATTGCTTGCTCAATTTTTGTCCCGTCACAAATTCTCCTCAATGGTAAAGTAAATGAAACAGGAAAAGTCCCTTGTGGATGGCGGATCAAAAAAAAATTATGAAGCAAATTTTGTGTGTGCAAGGTTCTGCTTTGCAATTGTTTTGAAAAAAATTACGAAAATGCATATTTCTTTAAAATCTGAACTACTTTGTCGATTTCCCCCAAATTCAATACCAAAGGTAGCACTACCCCGATAACGTTTTATGCTAAGTTTCAGCCAGATAGCTGGAAATTTGTTCGAGAGATAGAGAGTTCATAGACATTTATCAAAATTTTAAAATCTAATAAAATCAGAATGCTTTAATCGATTTTTATTAAATGTGTACCAAAGAGACACTTAACTGTACTGTATACGGCAAAAATGTTTTAGCACTATGAATTTTCGCCCTGCAATCACACGCACACGCACACATACTCTTTTTCGAAATAACTTTTCTCGTCATTTTATACCATTTTGAGTATTTTCTTAAAAAACAATTTTTTCATGAAAACGAAATGAAGCAAATACTACAGAACTATTCCTTTATAATATAGCATTATTACAACAATAGTTAACCCGTTAACAATATTTTAAAAATATTACCGAAAATAAAATGTTAACAATACACTTGCAAAATATTTCAGAAACATAAACTCTGTTTAGTTTTAATCCAGGATAACAATCTTAAGAGGTGATGAATATTTAAAAAATAGTGGCTTCCATGGACGTTTGGAAAAAGAAAAATGTGTAAAATAAGTTAAATACACAATTGATTCAGATAATATAAATTACCCCAGCGCCAGCACTCTCCGAGCCAGATCTGCTGTTGGCTGAAAGACAAGAATCCGTAGAGGAGCTACTTTTCCGAGACGGAAGAGCGTCCATTCCTGATTTAAACAAAATAAAATTAAATTGAAGATTTTTGATTATTTTATAATCATTTTTTTAATTAATACATTTAATTGAGTATCTAACTAACCAGCATCGTATTCCTTGTGGCAACCGTGATCTTGGTGATCATGATGAGAATGAATACTATCTTTGCTGTCTCTATGACCACTGCCAGCGCTACCGACACTTTGCTCTATACAATTAAATATTTTAAAAAACCTTTCGATTTAAATTAACAGCAATTTTTTAAAATTATGTCACTCGAAAATTAATTTTATCGTAAATCAGCAGTGCACTAATTTTATTACAACAAATCACATGTGAAAGATGAAATCATGTTCAAAAAAAGAAACCGGTACGGTTTAGAAAATTCGTGCAGATGTATATATAACATTTTTATATTATCTGCGAATATATTTTTTGATTATAAGGACAATGGAAACGCATACCTGAGTCCCTATTCTCGCCGCTGTGTCCACTCTGATCACTGTCCCTGTGTCCTGTATTATATTATAAAAAATGTTAAATTAAATTATTGGTTATAAAAATAAAATAAAAAATTATATTAAAGCTTTGACATATTACATCACAAATACGAAACAGGGGCGTTATTTTGATTTAATAGCTTTACAATAAAGTCGATAAAATATTTGAAGATTAATTTTTTTTTGCATTGAGTACAATTTTTTATAATTAAATCTGAAGAAAATGAAATGATACGTTTAAAAAATATGAAATCAATGAAAATACACATTTTTGTGATTTAAAATTTTATAATTACCAGATTGATCGGAATGTTCGCTAGAGTGAGAATCGTGCGGCCAGCATCTCGGTGATCCACCCATTCGGGATTCAGGCCAAATGGAACCATCGAAATTTCCATCGTAATTACAAGTCGTCAATGTCACACCTGGTATATGTTGACTAGTGAAACTCGACAGTTGATTCGTAGGCCTGATTCCTGAGCAAAAAAGTGCATATTTAAAAAAAAGATTTAATGGAATACGATTTTTAAAAAATGCTCTTATTAGATCATTCAACAAAATATTAACCAGCAACTGTACAACGACTTGTCCAATAGTATTTCAATTTTGTGCACTCTTAAACAGATGCTACATTAATTTTTTCACTTTTTTTTTTCTATGCACCGTTTCATTTTTCACTTGCCTATCAAATTACCGAATTTAAAGAAAAACTCTTTTTACAGCGAGTACCTCGAACTTTAATTAATAAATTACAGGAGATTAAAGTCTGCAGTATACAAAATCTTGCAATTTATTAATCAAATTTCGAGACTTTTATAACTGCTGTAAAATTACCAAAGCAAGAGATTTTTAAGATTTAATAATTTGCTTGACACGTAAAAAAAAATATAGGGCATTGAAAAAAATCAGGAAAATATGATGTAGCGTTAGCAACAAACGTGCAAAAAAAAACGCAATCGCAAAAATATCAAAGTTATCGATTAAAAATTGATTTTTAATTTATTACGTTAGAATAATATTTAACCTGGCCTGCAAGAAAGAAGCTGAATGGCCTCCTGAAGGCCATCGTGGCTTGCAACCATCGAGGACTTCCAAACTGAATCCGGTGTCGTTGATCTACTTCGATCATTATGGGGCACCCTGAGACGCGTTCGTTCTTGGCGAGGCCATTCGGTTACATGACGACAATCCCATGGCATTGACCATCTTCTCATGGTACTTTCAGTCGATTCACCGGACATCTCTGCTGCAGCTGTTTCTGACCATCTCCTCTGTACCTTCAAAAATATATTTTTTTTTCAAGCGTTCACAGGCAAAAAATAAAAATACCACTTATTTATTAATACAAATTAAGTACAACTTAAAATGGGCAGTTCTAACAGTTATGACGTAATAAAAAAATGAAGCGTTAACGTTAATGAAAGTATTGTCACCTGCAGAGGGAATAACGGAAATGGTAGTGGCGAACGATGACAATTTTGCTGCGACTGTTGAATTGAGCTGGAAGATGCTGGCGTTGGCGAACTGTACAGACGTTCAAAACACTGCTGTAAAGCAGCTATGTCACATTCAGTCTTTCCAGTTTGGGCGCAGGAACATTCTGCCATGCCACCTACGAAAAATCAACGTAGAGTTAAAAACAGATTTGTTAAAGAATATCCCCTTGAGAATTTGGATGAAAAAATCGTAGAATCATTTGACCAATATTAATGGATCTTAAGGAAGGTTTTTTAAAAATTGTACTTTTTTTTTATTTCGCTCAAAAATTGCGTACAGATTTTTTTTCTCAAAGGATTAAAGCGAGATTAATCCTTTAACATTCTTAAAAAAAATTAGAAAGCTTTGTCAAGTGTTAAAAAGCATTGTTCATTTATTTTTCTCACCTAAACACTCGCAGCAGGCAACGCAGAATTGGTATTGTAGGTTGATGAAGGTCAGCAGATTGTCACGAAGAATGTCCTAAAAGCATACGAAAGATATCGGTCAATCATTGCCACGACATAAAGTCGATAAACCTGAAGGGGGTGAGTTAGACGATCGCTGCTAACTCCGTTAACCAGGAAAGGTCAACGCAGAGTGACGAATGGCGCAAAGAAACAGGGAAACAGGCCACAGCAGTACGCTGAAGCTCTAAGCCAAGCGACCGGAAGTTCGGTGGAAAGATTCATTGCTTATTTGCACTAACTTGTTTGTCAGCGTCATTCTCTCGTGTCTCGTGATCTCTCAGGGCCGCTACCACGTGGTGCTTGACGGTGTTGCTCGCGACACTCGTCGCTCTTGACAATTCCTCCCATCCGGCGAGACACTGACCACTCAGTCTACAATGGACCACAGTGTCGTGACTCGAGACCGATGTCTGCAGTGATTGGGCCAGCTTCGTACCAGCGGAGCATAGGCCATTGAGCATCTTGGAACAAAAAATCATAAAAGTCATTTTTTAACGTTAAATCGTTAATAAGAAAAAATGGAAAATCCTGCAAATCCGCAAAAATCCTGCAAATTTGCTTTCTTATTATTTTCCATCTTTCAGAAAACTTTTTTTTTAGCTATTTAGGCTTCTCTCATAATTACATCTTTTTTTTTTCTATTGTAGATTTTTTGTTAATTTGGAAAGTAACAAACGGATTTTATAAAGTTGTCGGTGAAAATGATTTTCAGGTAATTCCGGACGAAAAAGAAAAATTCAAGACAAAAAATTCAAGAATTTTAATTTCATAAAAAAGTAATAAAAAAAATAATTGCAATTGTAATAATAAAAATAATTTGAAGATACTGAGCGAATTTTGGCTACTATTCGTTAGAGTGATTTTTTTTTTACACCGTAATGACGGTACCATTACACTTTTTTGCCAATGTTCTCATTAATGAAAGAAGAAATTTCGGCACAGCCTCACCTGCAGATAAGTCAACCAGCTCCCGAGACACTCGTTCACCTCCATTTGGCTCTTCGAAACTGGATTGTCACCGTTGGGTTTCGAATCGGCGCCGCCCTCGGCCATCTCGAAGCCCCGAGAGCGCGCGCGCGCGCGCTTCCACGGCTCTCGCGATTATCGAAACTTTTGGGACTCGTTTCACCTGTTCATCCGCAATTATCATTATAACATCACTCTATACCATATATTACAAGATAAATTTTATAAAAATCCTGAGGCTCTAAAAATTTTTTTTAAATTATTGGGATTTTACAAGATTCATTAAAATTACAGAGACTTTACAAAATTTATCAAAATTACTGAGACTTTACAAAACATATAAAAATTACTGAGACTTTACAAAAGGTATAAAAATTACTGAGACTTTACGAAATTTATCAAAATCACTGAGACTTTACAAAACATATAAAAATTACTGAGACTTTACAAAATTTATCAAAATTACTAAGACTTTACAAAACATATAAAAATTACTGAGACTTTACAAAAGGTATAAAAATTACTGAGACTTTACGAAATTTATCAAAATCACTGAGACTTTACAAAACATATAAAAATTACTGAGACTTTACAAAATTTATCAAAATTACTGAGACTTTACAAAACATATAAAAATTACTGAGACTTTACAAAAGGTATAAAAATTACTGAGACTTTCCAAAATTTATCAAAATTACTGAGACTTTCCAAAATATATAAATATTACTGATACTTTACGAAATTTATCAAAATTACTGAGACTTTACAAAACGTATAAAAATTACTGAGACTTTCCAAAATTTATAAAAATAACTGAGACTTTCTAAAATTTATAAAAATGACTGAGACTTTACAAAAGGTGTAAAAATGACTGAGACTTTCCAAAATTTATAAATATTACTGATACTTTACGAAATTTATAAAAATTACTGAGACTTTACAAAACGTATAAAAATTACTGAGACTTTTCAAAATTTATTAAAATTACTGAGACTTTCTAAAATTTTTAAAAATAGCCGAGTCCTCACAAAACTTGTAAAAATTACTGAGACTTTTCAAAATTTATTAAAATTACTGAGACTTTCTAAAATTTAAAAAAATAGCCGAGTCCTCACAAAACTTGTAAAAATTACTGAGACTTTACAAAATTTATAAAATTAACGGAGTCCTCGCAACACTTGTAAAAAATTACTGAAACTTTACCGAGTTTCTAAAAAATACCGAGTCTTTAAAAAATGTATAAAAATTACCGAGTCCATACTATACTCATAAAACTCTTATTTTTCTTGGCAGATTAAAATTAATTATTGAAATACAAATTACACATATAATCTAATTACAAAATGATTCGAAAAAAAAACAAAAAAAAATGAATTTATAAAATGTAAATCACACGAGAACGCCGGGCTGGACATAAACAGACGCGAGTGTGTTGCCCTCCCGCTGTACACGTTGGATAACGGTGCGCGCCGGAACGCAAAAGCATTTTACATACATTTTACAGACACCTTTGAGACCATACGCAAAACCTATATAATCAAAAATCAATGAAATTTATGAATTACGAAAATCGTTCGACACTCACATATTTTTGGAAAATTTATTGCACCTGGTGGTGAAGCCGCGCGCCCGTGAAAAGCGCCGGAAAACGGTGTGAATGGTGTATTGACGTGAGACCATAGCGACCGCCGGCACCACGATATACCGCTATGTATAGTACGCCTTGCGATATTCCCGGCGCAAGTATCGCGTACTTGCGCACACTGAACGTACTCCCTCCACGTTGTTTCTTCTTCAGAGAGGCGGAGGACTTCTCATGAACAAGCATACTAGTTCTACCGAACGAACACAGATGAGGACACGAGCTTATCGTCACTGGAATCCTCCAGATCCCTTTTTTATCGTTGAAATAATTTTAGAGCAGATTTTTCTAATCCTGTAACAATTATTTTTCAAATTGCTTATTTGTACGAAAAATAATTTCATGTTAATTTTTTTTTGTGTTCGTTAGAACATGTATAAACATTTATTTTTAAAAAATCACAATAATGGTTCATTACTTTCTCTATTACTTTCAGTTTTGTGAAATTTAAAAAGAAATTAATACACTCGATCTTTTTTTTTTCTTCGATTAATTATTTTTTAATACTAGTAAGAAAATGCATTAACAGCTTATTAAAAAAAACACCATAAGTTGATTTAAAGAGGACATTAGTAATAATGGGTGAAATAAAATACTCATTACGTTTATTTTTGTGAGATTGAAAAAAATGAATGCTTTCAAAATTCCTCTATTTGTTTATCTATTCCATGAGTCATTTAATATTGTTTTATTATTCTGGTGAAGAAATTAATAAACATCCTACTAAAAGAAAAAAACATAACATAGATGTGTTTAAAGTGGGCATGAAAATAAAAATGATGGATACCGGGTCATGGGAAACATAATGGACCATTACTTTATTATATTCATTTTTGTAGGATGTGAAAAATGAATGCTTACTTTAAACTTACATTTTGTCTAAAATTTATTCCATAGATAATTTAATAGTAATTATTTTTTTAGTACATTCTGTTGTATTGGTAAGACAATGAACTGTATCTGTAAAGAACATCTAAAGTAAAACTTTTTATGCTTCTATAGCTTCAAAAAAATTATTGTTCGATTACGATATTCTTGCGATATATATGTTTTTCAATTTTTATTCTTGGATCATTTAAAAAATCTAAAACCTATTCTGACAGACGATCGTGTTTGTATTTCATGAATGACTTTTTTTGCACTTTATTCGAAGACGCAGAACATTAAATAAAATTTATAAATGAGAGTAAAAAAATGATAATAGGTTAAAATGATAATAATTATAAAAATGTAGCAGGTTATCAAAAACACAAACAATATTTTCTTTAAAGTCATTTAAAACCATAAGGACAAATAAACCAGCAGAGAATAGTCCGATAATTAACATTTGCTTAATTGCAAAATCTTTGATGAGAATTTTCAAGAATTACATTCATAAATATGAATTTATAATTATAATAATAATGAACATCAGGAAGATATTGGTGAAGGGCAAATGCTGAAAGCTAGTCTTCGTGTCTGACTAGACGTACCAATGGTTTACCAATATCGCGTTGGTCACTTATATATTTATCGCCCCGAGAAGTAAATATCTGCCACACGAATGACTAGAGTGCCGAAGATGATGCAGTTGATTATTATGATTGGATCGCCTCTAGGGAATTATCTTTCTTCGCGTGAAAGGTTAAACCATCAGCGAAGATGCTCCTTTCTCGCGCATACCGTGTAAAACGAGCAAACATATGCCACCGTTTTTTCAGCAATCGCGACATATTATATCTACGTATTATAAAATGTACTTAAACATTTTTTATCGACCAGAAAAGATATTCAACACACTCTCTCCTGAATATTTTTTATTTAATAATTTCATAAACATTGATATTCTACTTTCGAAACTTGATCAATAACATATACTTTCATTTGATGGACCAGAGGACCTGAGACAACTTTTATGGATACGTACAATTTAAGTTTTAACATAAACTGTACGATTCCATATAAATTGTCAACTCCAACTCCAACTCCAACTCCAACTTCAACTCCAACTCCAACTCCAACTCCAACTCCAACTCCAACTCCAACTCCAACTCCAACTCCAACTCCAACTCCAACTCCAACTCCAACTCCAACTCCAACTCCAACTCCAACCCCAACCCCAACCCCAACCCCAACCCCAACCCCAACTCCAACTCGAACTCCAACTCCAACACCAACTTTATATTACGAATATTTATTAACCTTTCTTCACATCAGTACAGTGTGAAAAGGAGTGGGAGGCGGTCGCCAATCTCTTAAAGCAATAAACTTAGTAAGCGTCTCGGGGTCGAGCCTGCGCAGAGAACTGAAAGCAACCATTAAATTGGCGTCGATGAGCGGTGCTACGATTCTGCCTTTGACGCAGAGCACATCGGTTCGTTTCGCGGGAACGTCCGTTGTCGACGCGAGCCTTCGATTTTACGGTGAACCTTGCTCCGGTGAAAGGGGCTTCGTCGCATGACGTGACTTTAATGAGAAGAAAAATTAGAGGTGTAAGATAGAGAGCGGTGAATACCTGCAGCACGAAGTTCTGATTCTGGATCTGGATGGTGCCCGAAAAAAATTACAGAAAAAAATTATATTCCAGGATTTTAATGTCTGCAGTGTTACCTATGTATATGCTTTCTGAGAACGACATTTTATCGACTTGACCGACTTTGGAAACGGCTCAATTACGTTTGGTCCATTTTAGACGTCTTCAAATGATCAGAAGAAAAGAATAGCTTTTTCATAACCATTTCGCTGCGTTCAGTCATTTTCCAATTGAGTACCAACGGCTTCCAGGACGGCGAGATTCGACGATTTAGCGAAATTTATTTTTACGAAAAACGTTATTTGTACATTCATACATTCACTGTCGAATGGACATTTTTTGAAAATTTTAGGAGGAAACGTAATTGCGTATGTGATCGGTGACTACCAGACAGTGAAGAGTCGACCGTTTTGCGGTCACTTTGTATCTTACTTCGAGCGCGCTGTCTCGCTTGCGAGAAACACTCGCATGCATATTCGCCATCTCTCGGCGCACACGATACTACGGCAGTATCTGTTTTTTTTTAAATATAAATAATAGGTTGACTTTGCATAAAATATCTATGTCTATCAATGTCTTAATATACGCGGTTTAAATATCCGCATATATTAGGGTTGTATTTTTGGACAAAAGTTCGAACTTGTGTCCAAAAATTCGAGCTTTAGACATATTATATGGATATATATTTATGACCTATAAGCAAAAATAATATATTTCAAATATACAATTTCAGATATATTAGTATGTAAAATATATTTAATATATACATTCTAGCGTATATTCTCATATAATTATTTCTATTGCAATTAAAATCTTTAGAACCCATTTCATGATCATCTAATCCTTAAAATTTGCTTTTTCTCATTTTCAATCTAATGCCCAATCCATCGCGAAATTGTATCGACCCGGAAACCAAAATCTTTCCTCAGACAAAGGAAAATATATGGAAACAAGTGACCCGTGTATATTTTCGGTGCAACGTAGTTCACTGACCGCTTTATTGTTTTCCTCTCTGTTCCACATTCTCTTCATTGCGATTTTGAGAGCAAGGGAGAAGTCCCGGCATTTTGAGACACGAGGAACAGAGAAAACGTGTTCGAGATTTTCCGTTGTACTAAAGCGTTGTAATTTAAGCGTGCATAGGGCGAGAGAGAGAGAGGCCGAGAAGAACCAAAGAGACGACGAAAGCCTCGCGAGAGCGAGATGAAGAAAAAGGCGGAGGTGGCTTAACGGTAAAACGAGTGTAACCTTATAGGTGAGTGTCGGAGATGGCGCAGACGCGACTAAGACCGAACCGATGCTCGGAAAGAAAGGGAAAGAAGAGGTGCAAAAAGGAGTCAGACATCCACTGACCGCGCTGGAACGTTTTTTTTTTTTTTTTTTTTTTTTTCTCTCTCTCTTTTACAATCGCAAGAGCGTCTCGAACACGTGGTTGTTGGTACACATATGCCGTGTAACAGCGTCGTGCAACCGGTTAATTAGATTTTTATAACGTGACCGCTAACGCCCCCGCAGGCTCTATCGGCAGTTTCGAGTGTAACATTTATATACGTAATCGTATATTTTCTTTTTAGCACCTTTATCATTAAGCACGACGCAACCAGGATACAGAAAGTCACTAGTGGGCCACCGGGATCGAGGTTAAACTTACACATGCGTGAAAAGTCACTAATACAGATTTTGCAATTGTCAATCGATTTATGAAACGATCGATGATTTCTATAAATTGCGTAATACGGCAAAATTTATCGCGATTTATTTGTGGTGTACGATTGAACTTTGCAAGAGGTTTGCTTGACAACAAAAATGTATTTTGGCTCTACACCTTAAAAAAATGTTTAAAAAAGTGTGAAGGAGGTGTAAGACAGAAAAACGTGTTGGTATTTTTTTGTGTGGGAAAAATATCGTGTAAAAAATTCATGGGATAATCATCAAGTTCAAATATAACAAATTGCAGGAAGGGCGGGACATTTATTTTACAGGACGAAGCTCTACACAGGTTAGACTCTACACAAATAATTCTACACAGTATAAATTCGACACAGCAAGACCGAACAGGGAACGAACTCAACAAATTTGAGCTCGACACTACATCAAATCGACAGAGTAAAACTATACACGTAGAAAGTTTTACTCTCAATCGATATCTGCACCATACAGACTCTACACATTCAATGTCTACACGACACTAACTTAACACAGCAGAACCATACACGTATCACGGTCTACACGCTCGATCTTGTGTAGAGATCGGTCCTGCTGTGTGAGGTGAGTTCAATGTAGAGTTCAGACGTGTAGAACTTGGCGCGTGTTCGGTTCCGGTATGTCGAGTCTGTGCTGTGTAGAGATGGGCTGTGTAGAGTTAGTGCTGTGTACAGATAAGACTTCTAAAGTTAGTGCTGTTTAGAGCCAGGACGTATAGAGTTAGTGCTGTGTACAGATATGATGTGTAGAATTAGTGCTGTGTACAGATATGATGTGTAGAGTTAGCGCTGTGTGTATTTTGCACGTGTACAGTTAGTGTTGTGTAGAAACAGGCCTATTAGAGTTATTGCTGTGTAGACTCCCGCTGTGTAGAATTACTTGTGCAGAGTTTGGCTTGCAACTCTACATGTTTCGTCTTGTATAATTGATATTCTGCAATAAAACTAGATTATTTGAAAAAAAAAATTCTTTCTTAAGAAATGGAACTTCTACAATTTTTAAATATTTCAACCTGAGGCTTTATTTAATGGATAATTCTATTTATCGATTGTGTCTTTTAACCTAGAATCCTGTAAATAGTTTCTATGGCAATTTTTACAATCTGCTGATTTTGAAAAAAAAAAAAAAATAAATGACAGAGACAATGGTAGAATAAATAGAAATATAGGTGCAAAAAGTCGTGACGGGCGAGACTTCGACGCCTTCATAGATTTTGATTTGCATTTAATCTCTGGTCTGTAATCTACCGGAGTGGCCGACGGCTGTTGGCGCGCTGTTGCACCCGCGCACCATTTCACCAATTATCCGGCGAAACGCCGTTGGGGAACGTCAGTTTCGTCGCGTGGGACCGCTTTCTTCTCGCGTACATAATTGTTAGACAGTACACGTTTGTACGTATACTATAGTATAAAATGCGCTGGTGCTACGCGAGAGAATAGTTTCTGGTATAATAATTACAGGTAGCAGCTTAGTTATTACTGATAATAATTGTGCGGAATATGTAGCAGATACTCACCGGTGAAAATTGGAAAATTGTTGCTTAAAATGCAACTATTATGCAATGTAACAGTTAATCGAATTTCCAGGATTTGTCATTTTCATATTTTCATACAAAATTACTGTTATTTTTAATGTTTAAATTATTCATGATAATCGTAATGGTAAGAATAAGAATTAAAAAATTGAATTTTATTTTTTATCAATTAATTTGCATGCAGTTAAAATATAAAGCTTCCAACATCTGAAAAGACTCCAATCTTTGCATTTAAAAAATGATTACTTAAGACTCTGATTTCTGCAATTAAAGGATTTTTTTTTTTTTTCAATCAAGACTAAAATGTCTATTTCTGGTGATTCTAAAAATATGTTCAAGAGGTGTATGAGAAAATAGCGAAGAAATTCAAATGTTGCATCGACGATTCCAGATGCTACTGTTGAATATTTATCCGCTTAAGGCTCGTGCACAATACCGATAGAGAGCCGGCGGCTCGTTCTCTTACTAGTAGAAAACGTAACGACCTTTTCCCCTGTAGATACGCAAGCGAGACGCTAGTATGTCTGCAGACCGGCTGAGGCATCGAATAATCCAAAGCTATACTATAGCTAAACGTAGAACTATGGTGTCCCCTGCCCATACCACGGACTTTCATATTACATGCAGAGAGAACAGAACTGAAACCCGTGGAAGTCGAGACAGGGGATTCAAGTACGCGCGAAGCCACTCCGCGATCAGCCGGTGAAGGGAACGGATCGCTGGTCGAAAACAACTTTCAAATGTCTGTTTCTTCAAATCTCAATACAATCAGGGACTCAATAAATTTCGTCACATCTCAAAGCAAGAAAAAAAAAACTAAACAAAACCGCGTGTGTATTTATGTAATTAAATACAATTTTTATACCCTAAATTAAAAATTTGACTGATTTAAAGATAAAAATTCAAAATTTCTCTTTATTCACAAAAATAATCTGTTTTAGTCAAACTTGGTGTTCTGTGTCCTTGTTTTTTTTTTTACAAGTGCTTTAAACTGGTAAATAAATATTTTAAAAGTGTTTTGCAATTTTGTCGTGACACCTGTGAAATTGAGGTGAAAGGTCAAAAACCTAAAGTGAGGACACTGGATAGAGGAAAGAAGAAATAAAGGAAGACTTGTAAAAAAAAATATTGCATTTTGATCTTCGAACAAAAGTAACTTGTTTTTTTTTAAGAGGACTCGAATAGTCAAAACTGGTGAATTTTGTTTAATCTTTCCTATTCGAACGTCACATTTGTTATTGGACATTGGTCATTGTTTCAGTGAAGGAGATTTCAATGCCCGCATGTGTCGAAAAGCGATGAAGGGCCTAAACGAAATATTCGTTACAATGGACGAATTTTATAGTGGCTCGCATGCGCGATGAAAAAATGAAGTGTTTCTTCTATTTTTGAAGAAAACATTCGACAAAACGAGAGAGAAATTTCTAAAAGGGAAAGTCGTTTTTCCTTTATACAACTGAAATTTCCCATAAGGAGCTTGAAATCGAGCAACTTTGTCACGTGACCGGGAAGTGAATTTAAATTAGATAATAGTTTTGCTATACGTTATTTGGTACTTCAAAGTGAGGAGAAAAAATCGTCAAAAGGGATTGAAGAAAAAAGAGAAGTAGTGGTGGTGTGAAAGGAGAAATTTCGGTGAGGTGAATGAGTGATTAAAGCACTGGTGATAAACGTGAGAGTTTTGATAGTGAACTGGCGTTACTACCGGAAGAAGATATTGGATAATATGATCCTGACTATCGGACTATTGGTGTCCGTCTTGGGGATCCTGACTGGAGTCCAAGGTGAGCAAATAATAAGTCTCAAGCTAAATTTTTGCTTACAAACAAGTCGTTACTTTCCAATTTGCTTCTTTTATCAGGTTTTCGCAATATATTGCTTCTACAATATCCGATTCTGCACGTCACCAACTCTACACCGCCAACTCAACACAATGCTCGACTCTACACAACAGCAATTCTGCACGTGCCCCAACTCTACACAATCCCATCTCTACGCAAGCAACACATTCAACACAGTTTAAGTCTCCAAGGCAAAGCTCTAGACATCAAAATTCTACACAGGCAAAACTCGCGACTGCAAAATTCATCACACGCCCGATTCTACACCAACTCAAACCAATCAACTGATGATGACAGATGGAAATGTTTTAACGACGCACGTTGATTGGTTTGTGAGTAGGTGACAGTGAAAAATCGAGCATGTGTTGAATTTTTTCCGGTGTACAGTTTTGCCGTAAAGAGAAGACTTTTACTGTGCTGAATGTGTACTTGCGTAGAAATGGGATTGTGTAGAGTTGAGGCATGTAGAGAAATGCTGTTGTATAAAGTCGAGCATAATGGAAAGTTGTTGTTGTGTAGAGTTGGTGGTGTGTAGAGTCGGATTCCGGTCTCTCAGTTATCGCGGATTTTTTATTGTACCCTACCCTCGAAAAACCTGATCACATTATTATAATTTGCTATTATAGCCTGACGCAGCCTTGAACAGCATTCTCAAAAAAATTCCAGAAAGGCTAATGCTACGCGTATTAACCTTCTGGGTCATTGGGAAGAAAGTTATTTGGTATAGTGCTCGTCGAGGAATTTAATTACTTTCTATATTGACTCACAATGTAATGTAAAAAAAGAGTCTCTGAAATCTGGATTGTGTAATTCCATTAATATTAGTTTATAAAATGTTAAAAGTCTGACTAAAAAACGTACGATTTTTGTTGTTGTTGTTGAAATTTCGACGTTCGAGAATTTGACTTGGATAATGAAAATGAAGTCGTAATCTCAGAAATAAGAATTCTGTTTTTTTTTTATTTAAGATGAAAATAATTATTTTACTAATATTGGAGTTGGGCGATTTTGTCAAAATCAAATCGTTACCATTTATCATAGAATGTCAGGCATTTCTAATACTTAATTTTTTGATAATTACTGCAAAAAAGGCTCGGAAATATTTTTGGTTATAAATGATCCGGTCAGGAGAAGAACCTGACAAATTCTAGGTGGGAGGATGAAGGAATACGGCCAATAACCCATTAGCCCACGCTCATGATAATTCAAAGAAAACATGAAACACAAGTATCAAACCTACTGCTTGGACCCTTTCATGTGTAAATGGAACCCTATATGGAAATGAATATGCTGCGTCAAAAAATAAAAAGATTTGAGTAAAATAAAAATAGGAACAACAAATTGTTTGATTGTTCTTGCAATATATTTTTTAAATCATAATTTCTATCTCTCAATTTTGTATCATTCTACCTTTTTTTTATCAA
This sequence comes from Perithous albicinctus, assembly GCA_964016905.1. Taxonomy (NCBI): domain Eukaryota; kingdom Metazoa; phylum Arthropoda; class Insecta; order Hymenoptera; family Ichneumonidae; genus Perithous; species Perithous albicinctus. The sequence goes on from OZ024689.1 coordinate 22,376,489, forward strand.
GTTCAAAGACAATAATTTTTGTTTTACGAAGTACAATAATAATCACACGAATTTAAATAAATAGCTTTGCTCAATTAAATTAGTTGACATAATTTCTCTTCTACTTACTAAAAAAAATATTTAAAAACTTAATATATTTTTTTTTAATATTAAAAAATAGTTTTAAATATAATACAGAAGGGTTAATAAAAAAGTTATGAGAGCAAAACGAAATTAATTAAAAAAATTATCATAAGGAGAATGAAACAGTGATTTAGAAAATGTAATTAATGTACCGAATTCTGACTCAAAGCTTGTCGAAAGGTGATAGAGACTTGTATAAATCACAACCTATTTGTACAAATACCAACCTATTTGTACACATTCCAACCTATTTGTACAAATCCCAACCTGTTTGTACAAGTACCAACCTATTTGTACACATTCCAACCTGTTTCTACAGATTCCTACCTGTTTGTAAAAATCCCAACCGGTTTGTACAAATCCCAATCTGTTTACACAAATCCTAAACTATTCGTACAAATCCCAACCTACTTAGATTGGTTCATTTTTGATCCCCCACTAAATATTTCCTATATTTCTAGGTAAGAAACGAATCTTTAATTATTATCGCAAGGAAGCCATCTCGGCTAGAACAAACCCATTAAACAATTCCCCATAGAAATTTAAACTAGATATCATGGCATTTAATTGCCATTGTCAACAAACATATTTCCATACGCTTCATCTACCGACACCTCAAACTATAAACCAACTTTTTTTCCCTCCCATAGTTTTCTTTTCCCAACCTTAATAATATGAATATTGTTAGAAAGAGCAAGAAAAGGCAAATGTCGATCCCACAATCAGAAAGATCATTGGACCGGAACATTGCGTGTTTTTGCTGTTCGCTCGAAAGATATCCGAACTTGCCGATCGCATTGAAAATTTCCTTGTTGGAGACGCTCGAGTCTCGCGGTGGAACCGACTGGCGGTTGAAACATAAGGTGGAATATGGCATGGCAAACGTTATACTGCGCCTGGAGGGTCCGGAGGAGAATGAGAATGAGAACAAAACGAACTTGCTTGGCGTTCGCTCTCGCCGCCCACTATTCGCCCGTGTTGTCCTCGTTGCTTTTAACTCGAATCCACCGAGGTCACCCGGTATATAACCATGCTATATCGAAACCGTATATCCTTATTGTGCAGCCTATACTCGATGCTGATGCTGTTAAAACGGCGTCAGTGTTTGTTTTCTCGACCTCCAACTTCTCGCAGGACACTCTAACGAATATTAATTTACATTTTACACTTTCCTTTCGACATCGTGTTTCTATGCTTTAAAATAGCCTTCGTTTAATTGCTTCATTTTCTACAGGAGATCCTGATCAGTTTCAGACTAGGAAGTGATGTTTTTTTTTTTTTACTTTTTAGAATAAATCGTCGTTGCAAAAAGAAATTTTTTCGATATTGTTTTCAGACATTTTAGCAGTATTTTAAATATTTGAAAAGTCATCGAATTTAACCATTTTTATAATCAGCTTGATGTCTGAGAAAATACTAATAATCATAAGTAAAAAATATATAATTACTTTAAGGTGTTCCGCAGTAAATTGTGAAAATATTTTTTCGTGGATGTCTAAAAAGAAATGAAAAACAAGAAATGCTGAGAGTTGGGAATAAAAAATCTGTAACCAACACCAAATCACAACTGATATGATGGAAAATTCTTAACTCAAGCAGAATTTTTTTAAATGCTAATTTTCGTTTTTCAAAATATTTCTATGTTGGTGTTTTTTTTAAATTAAAAAAAATGATATAAAATAAAATAGAAACAAATTGTGAATTTTATAATAACAATACAGTTGATTTTTGTTTTGCTTTCTGGACGTAGAAATATTAGTTTTTCTGGTGTAAAATCGAATTAAGAATTTGATTATGAGAAAAATGAGAATTTCTCGAAGTTCTCAACTTAATGGTATAAGTTATTTATTTCGAACCTCGCTCAGATATTTTTTGCTAGATTCAGAGAAAGATTTGAGTTCGATTTATTATATTACTCATATCGCTTTTAAGTAAAGCATTAGTGAAAATCGTTTAAAAATAATTCGTGAACAAAACTCTTCATTCGTATTATTTGAAGAAAGTACAGTGTATTGACTGGATAAATATCAACAGGCAAAACCTGTCAATGCAGATGTTATATAAAATGTCCAAGATTACTAGAAAGTGTTTTAATTATTTGTCAGCTTTGTGATCTCTTTTTACTTTCTCGTAACATATAAAGTGTATGAAATTAAGAAGGTACTGTGTAACGATAAAAACGACTGATATGTACAGATTTCATTTCCTAAACTCTTTTTTAATAACGACCAAATAGTAATAAATTATTTCACCTACGAATTTTTAATTATTCCTAAATATTGAACATTTTTAATTCTACTAAACAATTCATTGTAAATGTTATTTCGATTTTTTAAGTCTGTAAAATAATGCTTTTCATCTTTCAATAATTATTGTCATGTATAATTATAAAAAGATCGTAAATAACTGCGTGGCCGAAAAAGTTGTATTATCGTCTTAAAATTTGGTGCAAATAGTTAAATAAAAAAATATTTTTTATGCTGTAACGTAGCATATCATCACACATTTGATTTAAGTTTTAACCGTGAAGTTTTCTGAAACGCAGACAAATTTCAAAACAGTTTGAAACCGATTCGACTCGCTCTCCCTAAAAGTGTCAGTCACGCGCGTTTCGCGATTCGAATATCCTGAAAGGCTTCGAGTCACACGTTTCTCGCTCAACAGAAAGTAAGGAATGAAACAAATATTTTTAATGATATTTAAAAAACGGAGTCTCGATACTTTTCATCCGGAATATTTATTTATTTATTTATTTATTTACAGGCAAATCGATTCAATTAATTCTCTCCACTTTCTGCTTATTTATTTTTTTTTTTTGCTATTTCCTCGCTGTCTTTTTATACACGTCTGACTGAAAGTGACGCTGCCAGATAGTAACACGATTCCTCAAGGATATCCGCGCTCGGATATCTCTCGGAAGGTAAAACGCAACAGAGCGACCACTGTACGAAACTATCTGTGTGTATATAGTTTTGCCCGGTGAAAAAAGAAAGAAAACCTATTTTATTTACAAGTTTACCGTTTACGTAACGAAAACGATGTAAGCGCGAAGCCCGAGCGTTATAGTGAAATCGAAAGGGGGTCACAGGACACGCGATTGGTATCGTGTTTCGGCTGCAGCTGAAGCCGAGTCAGGTGCACAGCGAGAGGGGTCCGTTCACACTTCCGGTTCTGCCCTAATAACTGTCCAACGCCCTATAGGGTGCTCCGAAAACGATTCATTGATAAAAAAAAAAAAATAATTGGTCTATTTTTAATAAAAAGTGTTTTTTTTCCTACAAAGGTCCAGACAATTCTTCTTATTAATTTTATGTTCAAGTCTTTATAATTGTCTAGTTGTACAAGAAATTATAAAAATAATATGTATAACATTTGTATTTAGATTCTATAAAATATTGTTTCTGGTTTTTTTACAAAAATAAATGGTTATTTTCTTTTTCAATATATTTATCATGATTACCAAAAAAAAATGTTTTTTTTATCGCTTCATTAATTTAAAAACAAAAAAATTGTAAAAAAAGGTTATCAGCATAGTTATCGAGTTACTTGGAAAACTAGTACTGCAGTATTATAAAATAATTTTTATTGAAAAATAAATGATGAGGAAACAAATTTGCACTGTTTTATTATTTTTATTTTGCATTCTTTCTTATTGTATCGCCCTATTTAGATTTTGATGAGTAATGCCGATTTTCTATTACTCGTTGCGAGAATTTTTTTTATATTTAAGACCCTACAGCATTTTTTAAAATAATAAAAGATAAATAGGAAAATAGATAGATAAATTCTATCTACCGGGTGTCGAAAATCCTTCATCGCAGATTCCTTTATCTCCTTTTTTGCACTTTGTTTGCGATGCGTGGGTATTCCTTTGGAGTGCAAAGCTTCGAGAGTCGCGCCCATATGGAGATACCAGGAACGAATCTTAATAAATAGCTGTGGAGCAAGCGAGGAATAGTGTCTCGACCTGCGGGCAGGTAGGCGTTCACGTGTAACAAGCACTACATCAAACACCAGATTCTCCAAGTTTATATCTACGATTTGTTGGGATTATATACGGAAAGTGCGGAATCGAGAGCAACTATTCGATATAAGCAGATGAAAAGTTTGGTAAGACCACAAAATTTACACTATATTGTTAACATTTACTGCTGTAAGTTTCGATTACAAGCTAGAAAGCATTTTTAGAAAAACCTGTATATTCAATTTAATGTGTAAATGAAATGTAAAATTACAAAATAATTTTATACAAAATTTCCAAATTTTTGTAGAAAATTATAGTAGTGCCATATAAATTTCCCGAACCTTCATAATTTTTTGTATACATATAATGCTGTACTGTAATTTTAGAAGGCACTTCAATATTAATTTCAAAATACCTAGTTTATGAATTAAAAATTCGAGTCTTGAACTGTAAATTTCCAGCAGATTTTTTCAACAGTCTATTGTAACAAACGACATTTTGTAATATTGTAAACTGGGTAACTTGATCATCATACAATCAATGCTGCAACTTTCTAAGCATAATTTCTTTGGAATCATCTTTAACAACCAACATCATCATCATCATTCATCGTCAGAATAAAATCGTGTTCTCCACAGCAAGTACGTCAATTCCTTTGATGCCCATTCGAGGACACACACACAGATTAGATGATCGAATACCGACAGTTGGTACATGTGATTTATATCGTAACTTTGCACATGATAACTCGGTAACTTCCTCCGGTCCAATTCGAATCAACAGAGTAAATCGTACGCAATCATCACCGAGCGACTGCACGCTCACATAGCTGCAATTAAATTTCTCTCATCTCATAGCACGCAGTCTCCAATCACGCGATGCTCCTATTTTACCTGGCAAGTTTATTGTTTATACTTTGTATATCTAAGTCAGGAGAAAAGGCTAATTAGCCTAGTATCTCTCTTATAATTATATGCTATTTGTACGGCGAAGCATAAAAATTAATTATAAACATTTCTGATAATAAAATAAGAAATTTATTCAAATTTAGTCGATTCAAGAGGTATTAAAAAAAAAAGTTTTACAATTTGGATGAAACTCCACTGAAGGATTATTTTTGCGTTGTTAAAAGTTATTTGTTTTTTTTTTAAAAACGGGTCTTTCAGCCTCACAGAATGTGCATCAAACAATATTATTTTGCAATCTTGTAAAATTATAATGAGAAGAAAAGATTTAATTGTTTCAATTAAACAGGAACTTTTTTAAATTTAATCCATCAACTACATATTTATTTGTCGTAAAATTACAGTCTTAAAAAAAATCACAAAAAAAAATGGATAATGGAAAAAGTAATGGCCCATTATTTTGATTTTCGTGTCATTTTTTAATGATTTTTCGTGGGAATATATTTTCATTTTAATTTAATAAAATGTTTATATATATTTTTCGTACTTTTTTACATTAAAACAATATTAACAACTATTTATTTATGAAACGAAAAAACAAATAGAGTAAATTCACAAGTAATGGGTGGTTACAGCTTTGAATTGATTACAAATTACTGATCTAAAAATTGTCTGAACATTTTCATTTCACTCAGACAATTTTCATTCCATTTTTCTTTATCAGAATATTAATTTAATCGACCAATTAGTAATCCCCACGCATACAACATATACAGCTGAATGTGCTTTGAATTGTATATAATCTAAAAGAATATCTCCTTGGCCATCAAGCACTATAATTGTCTTTGGACAATTAAGCAAGAAACATTTTCTTCCCACAATTTTCTTCCTTTTAATTCACTGATTTCATAATTAAACGGTTTCACTTCTTTCACCTATTTCAATACGCTCTTTTTATAAATAATTAAAGCCCGTTAATAAGTCATTTTTATTTGAATTTTTTTTTCAATGTTCTTCGTCTCGTCCTCGATTTTTCATATTCTTTCGTTTTGGGTACGCGAGACGATGAGCTGTAAATCGTCTTCGGCATACGATCCCGAAGCCTTTGCTCGGTCTGGGTCACTCGGTTACAAAACCTCAAAGCCGAAATAACGGGACAAGCGAGACACGACTGAAGAGTTCGGATCAGACGTATACCGGTATCTCCGGTCATGTCGTCGATATGCCAGAAAGTCGAATTACAACGTGTCTAACAAATGCTAAATTTCCGACTGTTGAACCATTTTCATGTATTTTTTTTTGTCTGCAAATGTACAGCAGGTTCGAGGAGCATAACTCGTTTTGTAATGTCTGAAGCAACTTTTACTTACAAAGATAAGAAATAAAAATGATAAAAAATAATGTTGCACTGAAATGACTGGAATTGGGGTATTTAGGTCGCCTGTTTTTGACCTGCATTTCTTTTGGTCTCTCGACTAACAAGTTTTTTCAAAATTATTACGAACTTTTTTAAATGTCTTAGAGAATGTTAGAAGATTGGCATTCGAGGCTCTCTGTGGGCCACTTCGAGGTCACAGAACCCACGTATTCGAACACTAGTGGAGTCTCAATGATGAGAAAGGTATCTATTAAAAGCAGGCTGAAACAATTATTGGTTTCGAAGAGAACACTCGTACAGAAAATCAGATAGAAGGTGATTTTTTTTAGCGGAAAAAAAATCGAATAAAAAATTGTTTGATCGAGTGTGAAAAGTTATAAGAGTTTAGAATAATCAATACTTTATAAAATTTTAATTGATGACAATGAAACACTGTCTAAAAATTGTTACATTTGGTTACATGATTTTAACATCCTTATGAACAATCAATATAAAAAATATAAAATATCTATAACAAAAAAAAATTATCATAGAATAAAAATTAAGGAAAGAAAAATAGATTCGAAAACCGGTGAATTATTAGATGTTCAGAAGATTTTAAGCATTGTAAAATTGCGTGTTTGGCTTGTTTTAAAATTATAAGTAGATAAGTACTTCAAAAATTAATAATTGTTCATCAGTAAAAACTTAGAGCTTTTACAAATAAATTTTTTTAAAGGTGAAACACCGTTTTTTCATACGTTAAAATATCAGGTAAAATATATAAAAATTGTAGGAGTTTCATTTTTGAAAAATAGGAAATATTCAAAAATTGAACTTCGCCCATAATCTGCTGAATTTTGATCTGGGTTATTTTTACATGATCAGAACTCCGTTATCAGCAATCAATAGCATAGGATTGTCATTGCGATTATGTTTTAACGATAAAAAAAATAGAACACACTTTTAATAGAAACAAAAAAAATCATAGGTTCTCACTAAAATTTAGTTATGGAAAAACATTTTTATAAATCTTCATCTATTTGAATTTGAGCTTGAGCAAGAGAAAAATTTAAAGGGAGAACATGTATTTTTTTCCACGCTCCAAAATGAGTGGTAAGCTATGTCCATTGATATCTTGCGTTACTGCCTGTAATGATGCAATGAAACTTAATTACCAACGAGTTTCGTACGTATAGCACCGAATATAAAACGTTGCAGCGGAGAGTGAATTTTACTGTCGGAACACTCTCGTGAGAGAGTAAAGGAGTGTTTGGAACACGAAGAAAAAAAGGAAAGAAAGTACCGGTTGACACTTTTACATTAGGCAACACTTTCGGCGACGCGGAATGTTCAAACACGAGCGTGTCGTTTACCTGAATGGCCTATTCGAGCATTGCCACGTAAATGTTGGTACGCGGACCATTGCAATCTTGGTAAATCAACAGCAACATTAAAACCAATTATTTTTTTTTACTCTGGTATTCAGTTGTTGCGCTATAAAATCTAAATTTCATTTTGTCTTACCCGGATCTCAATTTCGTCTCGTTGTCTTTTTTGACATACGAAGGTCTTTCTTCTTTGATATTACGAAAATTACGTATTTACTAATGGAAACTGGCCAAAATGAAAAAATGCCTTTTGCCGTTTGTTACCCATTTGTAAATTGTGTACTCATTATTTAACAATTCTGCGGTATGAAAATGCCTCATTTATTAGAATCAACTGGATAAATGTAATCAGTGATTTCATGAAGCCATCAACTATTTAATTCAGAGGCTGGGCGAACAACGGGAGAACTGTAATGATAGAAAGACTCGCACAATTCGTGACTAGCAGCAGCCGGGACAGAAACTCAATTCCCTGTCGGCCGCAGGTGTTTTCATAATTTCACCGGAGTAAAATTCCCGACTCAGAGGGCTTCATGAATCTCGATGTTTGGATCGCCGGAAAGCAGAGGCTAGAGGTATAGGGAACCGAAGAGGAGCGAGAAGGAGATGAAGTTGGCTTGTATCGAGTTTCCCAATCCATTGTCTTAACCGCGGTGATGTATCGCGGGTATACCAAGCCCAGCCCTGCGCTGCTTAACGAAGTTGCGAAATCCAATGATGTCTGTGGCGTTTGCCTTCCAGTCGAGATATAAAATCGTTATAAAAGGAAACGCGAATCCTGAAAAAAAAAAAAAATTCACAGTCATCTCCGAAATTACACTCACATTTCAATGCCTAAAAACTGTCTTTCCAACATTCGACTAATTAGCTTCTTATTAATACGACACGAATACAAATTCGCAACGAAAAAGTTTATCCTTATTAATAAAACTTTGTACATTAACTCCCTGTCCAAAAATGTATAACAAAAAAAATGACATCACATGTCGTATTTAAAAATAAATTATGATTTTAAGATAAATCAAAATAAAATCATTAATTTTTATATTTTAGATTTAGATATCTTATAAGTTGAATAAATATTTTTAATACGTTTAATTTATATTTGGCAGATAAATTTAGTTTTATGTAATTTATGTATGTGTAAAGTCATAAGAGCCAAAATTCGCAGAAATAGCCGAGTTCTAAATTTTTTTCAATTTTTGGTAAATGGTCCTAAAAATTATTTATTTTTTAAATAAGAACATAAAATTGTTAGCTTTTGTTACTACTTTCCTAAGCACGTATTACGCCAAAATAAAAAAAAAATAGAAAAGATTAATTACAGATTAATTTATAGAACAACGTGCATTGCATACAAATTTTGTACATACTTAGCCAAGAATAATTATCGCACTGTACACAGTTTTTTATGATAGAGATAAAATTTACGAAATACCATAGACTTAATCATTAATTTAAAAAATGTTTTTAAAAAAGAAATAAAACGCATGCCAATATTTCAACGAAATCTCTTTGATGCTGTGGACATTTTTTCTCTGAATACAGATTAGGCCTGAATTGTTGGAAATTATTAGAATGATATGCCATCTAGTGGTCAACTTTGAACTAATTCATTGCATTCAAATACTTGTTTCTATTGGTCCACCACCTTCTGAAGGGTACTTAAATCAGCGCGCTCATTACATTTCCATTTTGCCGCTACTTGCATTGATGAAAATTTGTTAAAAAAACAACCCTACGTAGCGTCCATACAGTCCACACCGTGGTTAATAACTGGTATCAATTTTCTTTATAACCTCAAAACTTCTAAACACATTTTACTTGAAAACAGGTGAATGAAATTCAATAATATTTTAAGATTCTATTTGTGCCATAATACTGCATTGATTGCTAACAATTTATTATCTTTCATGTGCTTATAAAAAAAGAAAATTGGCTTTAAAGTCTTGAGGTGGAGGCCGAATAATTTAAAACCTCTCGTTTGCGTAAATTTCACAATGTGAAAAATATTACTGTTAATATCAAATCGGTTAACACTGGCCAGAATAAGTTCACACGGAATTGTTTTTTAACGCGCTGGAGTTTAAACAGCTCGAGTTTCCAATAGTGCCTGTAAATCTGGTTCATCTGACCGATTCAGGGCAAGAGAGGGCGTTGCTCGTGAATGCCTAACAGCGTTTCTTAGTACTTAGGTTATGTATATGTATAGTAAAACATAAATCGACTATACATCATGAGCGAAGAAACGCCCGGATAAATCTCGAGCATTATCTGTGGGATAGGCGTAACATTTAGGATCGGCTCGTAGAAAACGGTACCGGTAACGCCGTAATACCGATTCCTCTACAATACTTTCCCGCATCTGTCTTACCTACAAAGCTATGTAACAGAACTGCTACGATTCGCATGGAAAGTTCCGATAAACCGAGACAGATGAGGTTAATGCGAAGGGAAATATCAGAGTACAGTAGAGAACATTATAATTCTTTGCATCACATTCTTTGTTTAGACGAGCATTGCTGTTGGGTCATTTATTTGCATAATTCAATTATTTCACTTTAAACTTAAAGTCTGTAAATTTAAAAATTAAACCTCAGAAATCCAAGTTACAAATCGAGTTTAAAGTCAAGTAATTGGATTTTTAAATTTATCAACTGCAGTCGATTATAATTTAAGCAGTAAAAAAAAATGTATGCCGATTATCATGAAAACCAAAAAAAAAAACTGTACTTTCGTCATATATTAATGTAATTGTTAAGCTTTAAATTTAAAAAATCTATAACTTCAAGAACCCAACTTGATTATTAACATTAATTTTTGTTGGATTTATTCCAAGATAAATTTAAACCATATCGTAAAATATGGAAAAATGTGTAATTCTTACATAGGCGTGGCATGAAAAATTCTCTAGGCTAGACAGCAGATGGAATTTACAATCGATGCAGTATCACACGAAGCAGCAAAACACCATGTATGCATACATATGAGTTGTAGCAAAGTAAAGGATCAAATTCTACTTGACTTGGATTAACATTCACAGGAACACGTCACGCCTGCATAACAAATTATATAACGGTACAGATAAAAAAAAGATCGAGCATGTGTTTGTAGTGATCGAAGTGCACGAGTCGAAGGTTCCCACGTAATTAAATGTGTACTCTCATTAGCGTACATCCGACATAGAACAACCTGTGCACACCGGTCTGATAGTTTGTTTTGCTTAGACAAAATGAAGACACGATTCGGAAAGTGAAATTTTATTATCCATTATTCAGTGGCCGAGTTTTTAATCATAATTATTCTTTACTACGATGAAAAATCTCAAATTGCATCAAATTAAAGTCTAAAGAAAACAAGAATTTTTATTATATATATTTATAATACTTTTGTAAAAAGTAATATTTTTTTTTAATGAAAGTTTCTTAAGCATGTACTTTAGTATTTTTACACCAAAATATATTTTTTTAAACACGGAATATTAATTCAGGATGAATTCCAACTGAAATTCCATTTTTTGTAAAAACAAAAAAAAAATTCAGAAATTTTGCATTAAAAATTGTAGTGTGAAGAAAATGATCTAAGAGACATTCCTCTACTTCAATTTTATTTGTTATAATTTTTTTTACTGGAAAACACAGTTATTATTATAAGTTTGTATTATTATTATTGTTGCTTAAACAAAAATCAAATTGATAAAAAAAAAATTTTAAATGATATCCACGATATGTTTGTCACTAAAAAAATTCCCAAGCCAATAAAATTGTGTTGAGATTAAAAGTGAGATTACAATAAAAGAATAATTTGAGAATAAAGCTTGAGTAGACATGAAGAGAATTAGAAACCTTCCTTAGAATAATGATAAATTTAAAAAAAAAACCATTAAAATTGTCACCTAGCAACAATGCATATGCAGACAGTGTAGCGAATTGAATTTCTTTTGTTCGCGACAGACAAACGAGGCGCGTGCGCGCGCGCTATTTCCATCAAAAGTCACATTGGAGTGACACCGGTTAGTGACATCGAGTGAAACAACAATTCCGGAAGACTTTCGCTACGCGATTGTTCTTTATACGTGTGGCAAAGACAAGTAAACTGTCGAAATTATCGCCACGAATTAAAATTGGATCTACTTACATGGCGAAGCAAAAAAAAAAAAAATTTCACACGACAATAACTGCTTGGCTGTAACGTGTTTGCTTACTGGAATGAAATTATTGGAAACGTTTTTAGTCGCGGGAAAATACCTTAACAATAATAAAAACGTGATCTGAAAAGAATGAAACCTTTCGGCTTGCGACAATCAAGCAAAACACAAAGACAGGGTTATTGCACTTGTCGGCATTAATATTTATGTGTTTCTGAGAAAGATTTTAATTTCTCTCTTTGTTTTCTAAAGTTCTTATTATTATTATTTTTCTAAATCGAGCAAAGATATTATGATTGTAATTCTGCCTATTTTATCACTTGTTTCAGGTTCGCAATTTTATTTGCTTTTGTGATATTACCATAAAAATATTTTGTTAAAATTGCAGTTATTACGAAATTACGTTATATTTTTGTTGTTTTAAATGAAAAAAAAAATTGTTTAGAAATAATATCATAAGACTGTTTATTGATTATTAAATGAAATTCATGTATTTTAATATAAAAATATGAAAGCCGAATATTAATTAATGTAAAAATCATTAAAAGTTTAGAGTCAAGTCAAAATTAGTGATATCCCAGAAAAATGTTGCTTGCTTGGCTGATAGTCCTTTTTTAATATGTACCATTGAGTCTGTTTTTAAGTTATGGTAATTAAGCCATAACATATTTATGGGTTTTCACGTTCTGCACACTTTCACAAGCGAACCAGTAATCCAAGTATTTATAAAAAATTCTTCCTTTCGAAGTGACCGTAGCTTTTTTTCTAAAAGTCGATGAATGAAATAATTATATTTATTCGACAAGTCTTAAATTTTATAAATTGCAGTTTGATATTAAATCAATAAAAGTTTCAAAAAATCTTACAAAGCCTCATGAATCTCTATCAAGCCTGAAATATGTTATGAAATTTTACTCGAACTCTTATTCTCAATTACTGGAGTTTTTGGCACAATCTTGTTCTTGCTTCATTCCTCCCAAAATTAATTTCTCCAATGCTGAATACATTTTTAAAAAAGAAGTTTCAAGTTCAGTATATGAACAAGGTCGTAAACTCTGACTAAGAAAGAGGGAATAAAATCGTGTATTCATAATTTAAGGAATGTGTTGTTTGGTGATTCAACAGTTATTCGATACGCTTTGCCTCATCTAAGCATCCATTTGGTCAGGCCAAGACTGGTCAGCTCTTTGCTATATGACTAGATTGACCTCCGTTATCTCCCCTGTAATTCCTGAATAAAAAAGTGTTTAATTCTCAACTCTGTATAGCTCCTAATGTGGCGGTCGAGGAAAAAGAGTTTTGGCGACAGTTTTATTTTTGTCGCCAATCTTGATCTCATCTTAAACCAATTAGCGTGTGTTCGCAGACTTGAGCGACGGCACATGTACTCGTCTGTTATTCCAGTTACTCGTCCTATGCTGGGAATGAGAATCTTGAATCCTCGACATATGGAATTACAAAGAGACATGCGACTACGAATCTCTCTGGCTTTCACCATGCACAGGTCATTGTCACGTTGCTTTGCTTAATTTACTCAATATAATCGAAACTGAATTTTTTACGAAATTGTAACGAACAGGTTTTCGTCGAAAAACTATTACAAATTATTTTTTCTTGGTGTTACAAAAAAGAATCCAGTTTTACAATAAAAATAGGAGAAAAGAGACATTTTAAATGGTAATTTCTGTTTAAAAACATATTTTTTTGTCATTAAAGGAAAATTTTTATTTTATTTGCAATATATGTTCTGTTCCTTTTGTAATTTCACTAAATTTTCGTGATCACTTTTCTAATTTAACGAAACAAAATTTTATTTATTTTTTATTTGAATAATAATTGAGTGTTTGTTATTTAGGAAAAGTACTCCAGTTTTGTAAAATTATTTTTTACTATGCACTTTGATTTTCCTCAAGTTCATGCATTTTGTAATGATTCTGTGAATTATAATTTCATCCTAATACTAGTGTGAGAGATTATAAAAAAAATTAAATCAACTAAACTAAATCAAAGCTAAAAAATTGCAATCTCTGTTATATTTTTAACCACTTATTCCAATCAAGGATGAGCGCGCCATATGGATGGAAAATATTTTTTTAAATAACTAATTATGACTAATTGTTAGTCCTGAAATAAAAGTCTAGAAACTAAAGCAGTAATAAAGAGTAATTACCATTTTTAAATGATTAATAATATTGCGTTACTGTAATAATCTATAACTATTTGGTTTATAAAGTATTTTCAATACTTTTTTATTTGAAAAGTGTACTGCATCGTTCATTGAAATTCTATGAATTAATATAAAACTATAAAACATCAAATAATAATAATTAATAATAAGAAACAATTACTGCACGTTATTCATAATCACTCAAATAGCTCACTCAAAGCTTACAAAAATATTTTTTCCCAATAACTAGTCATTGCATCTCAGCAAAAAATTTAAATTATTTGTTTTTTAAAAAAACGTTACATATTTTTTTACACTCATACATGTTTTCACACTATTTCGTATTAAATAAGGAATATTACTCATTATTTTATTTCATTGCACAACAACAATTTTTCAAGATGTGACTTTTGCAGTTTTCAAAAATCGAAAAAACCTCAAACAAATTTTATTATTCGATTTAAAAAAAAAAATTGTAATACTTTCTTTTTTATAAACTCTTTTGTATAAAATTGGTGGAAGTATTATTCTTGGAGAAAAAAAGAAAGTACGAAAAATGGGTTTCAAGGTGATTTACTGAGGAACGTCGTGTCCTCGAGACGAGACCGGAAGTCATGCGACTGCATCGGTTCGCTGAGAGGTTGTTCAGGTGGCGTGTTTGAGACCTCGACTCAGCTCACATCGAGTTTATAATCGAAGCTCGATCGTATCTTTCTTAGCAATGCAAAACGCGATCGTGACCTTGTGACGAGAGAGCGTTTGTGTGCGACGACGAGAAACATATGCTTTCTAATATGCCATTTATGAAATGCCACACTCAGCAACAAAATCCTATCGGAACCTTGATTATGCGTCTGTGCATACCTGGAAAACGATGAATACTGCAGTAAACTTTTTGCCCCTTATGCACTCTAAGTGCAGCGATTCAAGTACATATGCACAACTCTTCGTCGCGAGAGAGTTGACAAGGAAAAGTAGTATGCTTCGTTGAATTATTGAATAATTTTCGCAAACTAAAAATACGGACATCGCCAGTTGATGTATCTGTGTGGAGAAAGCTTTCACAGGACTATCGTTGAATTATTTAATATGGCTGTGAGATATCCGATTCACGAGAATTTAAAATAGTCACGAGTAGTAAGTTTCTACGCTGTAAATATTATTTTTGTAAATTTGAATTGTCTGTTTTCGAAGTAACAATGTTTTGTTTATATGACGGATTTTTTTATTTATTTCATGAATATTTTTTTCTTTGATATTAAATCTGAAAAGTAACAAAAACTTTTCGTACATTTGGCGAAATAATTTTTTTTTTTGAAATATGAAATGACAAAATAAATAAAAATGCAGAAGTTTTTATTTGGTAAATTAGAAGTGACAAAAAAAAAATCCAAAAGCAGAAGTAGAACATTTTCAACAATTTATTTTTGTATTTTCTTTTTTTCTTGTAAAATTGGAAACTGACAAAAAGATTTGTCAATCTAATAAAAAGTTGGTAAACGAAATATACAGAATAGACAAATTTTTGGAAAAAATTGTATTTTTATAACTTCCAATGATCGCTTCAATATTTACAGAAATCACAGAGCTGCTTTTAAGTGCACAGCATCATTTGTTTATTTAGTAGATTTTTTGCTCCATAGTTTTTTTGTCAAATTAGAAGCGACAGAAAAAACCAGAAAATGGTAATACAATATTTTCAGCAAATTAATTTTTGTATTTTTTTTTTTCGTTGGTAAAACTAGAAATTGACAAGAAATTAATAGACGAAATAGTATTTTTATAATGACCGTTTGAATATTAACAGAAACCACAGAGCTACTTTTACTTGCATAGTATCATTTCACATGCTTAGTGTTACATACAATGTTAAGTTTATATATGTAGACGTTAAATGCCGTAGCAAAAGTATGGCTCTTGTAGAAGTCAAGCATCCTTATTGCGATATAAATTACAAGTTTAGCTCATCGTATGCACAGCAAAGACAGACGCGTGCCACGGTTTCGATGCTGTTAGCCAGTACGTATGCCTACCTACTTGGCAGTGCTCTGGCACTTGTTACGGACTTTCCCTCGTCAGAAAAAAAAAAAAAGGAAGCGCGCGCTTTGCCCGAGCGCAGAGCACAACGTATGCGTATACATACTCGCAAATACGATGCGCAAAGAGCTCTCAACACCGTTCGTCTGGAACTAGCCACTGGAACGAGGCTACAGATAATAATACCGTATGTGCATCTAAAGACTGTCGATATTCTCGCACTTCCGGTTACCGACAATGTCCCAGTCATTTACGTAAATGCCCATTAACAGAATACGTTTATGGATTAAGAACGTCACTCGCTATGTGATGTTCAATTAGACACGATTATAAATCGAAAATTATTTCACGAAAACAGAGGTCACGATATTTCGATATTTCGATATTTCGATATTTCGATATTTCGATATTTCGATATTTCGATATTTCGATATTTCGATATTTCGATATTTCGATATTTCGATATTTCGATATTTCGATATTTCGATATTTCGATATTTCGATATTTCGATATTTCGATATTTCGATATTTCGATATTTCGATATTTCGATATTTCGATATTTCGATATTTCGATATTTCGATATTTCGATATTTCGATATTTCGATATTTCGATATTTCGATATTTCGATATTTCGATATTTCGATATTTCGATATTTCCATATTTCCATATTTCGATATTTCGATATACACGTCCGATTCTGGTGACAAAAAACACAGTCAAAAAAGGAAGTGCTATTAAATTGTGAGAAATCATAATTGATCAGCCATTTTTCCTAATACCAGTCGTACCAATTAAATTAAAAGAAAAAAAAATCTTAGTAATTCAGGTTTCAAGATTTCGATATATCTCTAGATTTGAATTGTCACACGTTAATTACCGATGATCAGACATCTAAGAGACACAAGACATCATTTACGTGTGACTATTTATAGCAAAATGTTAATGACTGCGGCACGACATCGTGCTGCTTTCCATAAAATTGTCCACGTAAGGATTTTCCTGGGCTTATTGTCCTCGTGCAAATAATTAGAATTTAATTACCATGTATAAATTCGTACTTCCCAAATAGTCGCAGAGCATAAAAGGCCGTGTGGAAGGAACAATGCTAATCTGAAATGAAAATTAAGCGTTGGGTTCCCGACGCCCGGCAGAGCACGTATGGCAATCTCTCGTAAAGGACAACACTGAAAATAACGCTATTCTATTTGAGTTCTATCTTTTCGTGTGGGAGTCTTGACGTTGTTACTTGCTCCATAACTTGGTACACTATTGCAATATGTGTATGTCAACTTTTAGACCAACTTTAATTGTTCTTAAGACACACTGCAATGCACCTTAAAGAGATAGCAGAATAGAATTGGCGAAACTGAAGAAAGGTGCAATGCTTCGTGAATGTATTTGTCTGCGGCTTATTGGAATGATGGAATTTGCGTGGGATCTCGTACAAGGACCGTATGACTTGACCTGATGTTGCTTGCTGCCCATTGAAATGCTTTGTATAGTCTACCACATATGCTTAGAATGTAATACGTACATTTGCAACGACAAGTGCTAGAGAATCATTTAAATTCTACATATGGGACATTCCAGGACAAACACAGAGGGTCGTAAACTTCGAAATAATTTTTTACAGGCGAAAAATAATACTCTACGCTGCTATGTTCCAAATTTGGTGATTATCGGTAAAGGAGTTTGGATGTCATCGTATTTTGAATTTTTAAAAAAATTAACCTTTTCCTCTAACTCAGGTCAACAGACACTAAATCAATTGAAATTTATTTATTAAATATATGTATTATTTGTTTATTTATTTAAAATAAGCATGCAAAGTAGAGCTTTGAACATTGCTTCGTCATGACTTTTGAATGTTTACAAAACTCCCTCTTTGAGGAAGCTAAAATAGATAAAGATACTTCCTCATTGAGGTAGCTTTGTAAACATTCAAAGATCGCAAGGAAGCAATGTGCAAACGCTCTACTTTGCATCGTTTTAGGAGAATCTTTTTCCGTACATTTAACACCATCTTTCCTGACTACGAAAAAAAGTAGGAACATCAAAATTAACCTAATGTGTATTCCACATAATATGAACAAATAAAACGTATATTTTATACGATAATTAAAACTGTGTATTCCAGTAAAATCGACTGGCAATACCAGTAAAATGTATATTTAACATGATGATAAAATAACGGACATGTAGCATGTACTTATTATATAGCTATAGCATGCTCCCCTGTCGACAATAAATTACCACTCATGGGCCTCATACATATTTGTAAGTATCTCTGCAAAATTCCAATGTCGTATTACAGTAATTTGTATTCACCAATACGAAAATTAAAAAATCCCGTTTTTGCATCCCGGATTGTATCATTGAATAGAAATTACTGTAAAAGTGAATGATTTTTTAAAATCATTATTATTTATTTTTTTGCATATGAAACAAATAGAATTATGAGAATATCACGATTTGCAAGAGTAGCAAAAAATGTGACAACCAATTATTTGATTATTTAGGTTCACTCTAAAAACGAGGCGTGTTGCCAAGTGTAGTGGTCCCTTTTCTTGCATCATAATCACATTTAACTCACTTTTCAGCGTTTTTTTTTTTTTTTACATACAGCCATATTAAGACAACACGCTTGTAAGTGTGTAAAATTTGACTACAATGTAAAGGATAGGAAATAACACACTTGGCAACACGCCTCGTTTTTAGAGTGTTGGTAATTATTTTACTCACCTAATAAATTAAATTATTTGCCATCACTTAATTTGCTAACCCCATTAAATTTCTTTTTTCCATGTTCAGCAAAACTAATGATTCCAAATTGTCCATTATTCAAATGATCTCATTTGCTTTATGTACAGCATAGAAATGAGAACGCCTTAGAAAACTCTTCTTCCTTAGAAATCTTTTTCTTTTTGTAATTTACTTTACATATTCACAATACAATCTTTTGTATAGACTGAATAGAGTCGTGTAAAGCAAGCTCTAATGTAGAATAAACAATGTGCAAAATACTGCTTCGACCTTTTTTAAAAGTCGTATAACGTTTTCATATATGTTGGGCATGTGTGTCTATTGACCGCAATATAATCATCATCGATTGCGATGATCTATTCGAAATTCGACGTACGTGAGCTCAAGACGCCATGCGCAAAAGATCGACGACGAGTTACACCAGAAATCGTGTCGCGTTTCCGCGCTTGGACAGTCGATCGGTTCGATCGTGGGTCGATGAACGGTAGCTAGACCGAGATCGCGTTATGCGCTGAATACTCCAACGGGCGATCGTGGAGTCGTCACGAATCTCTGGAATCGCCGGAGAAAATCAAGAACCAAGTTGTAACGCTTCATAACGCTTGAGTAATCGACTTTGTAATCATCAGGCTCTACCTGATCTGATATTTGATTGCCGGATCTGCAAGATCGAGATTTTCTTCTGATTGGCCATGGAAATCGTAAAATAGAAAAAAATATCACTGAGGAGAAAACAGTTTAGTAATGAATTAAATTTTTTTGTCACAGCTGGATTCGGTTAACTCAAAATCAGTTCTGTCTATTATTTTTTCTTTAATTTCTTTAATTAAAAAAATAAATAAAACTAAAGTTTATTGCTAAAAAAAAAAGAATAAGGACAAGCCTGATCAACTTGTTGAAAGAAATATGGAGTATTTTGTTACTGACTTAAGTTAGTAAAAAATTACTCAATATTATTATAATGAATAAAAAAATTCATGTGTATTTTTTTGCAGTGCCGACATTTTTTTAATACTTTTGGACATTGTTTTCTACTCAACGTAGTTGATTTTATGAATCACCCGGAAAATGAATAAATCACATGTTTGAAAATCAAGGAAAAATTGCGTTTCAAAAGAAAATGTAAAGTCTTTCCTGTGGCAAATTTAACGTGACGTAACCAGGATAGAAAGAAATCATTCTGACCCTGAATCGTGCGAACTTGTTAGTTGCGAGAACAGAGAGCATTCTCGTGTTCAAGATCCTGGAGTTCACGAGCACTAACGCGCTTGTGTATATATACTTCTGCTGGAAACAAGCAGAAAGTGACACTGAGAGATTCCCTTCATCCGGTGATTATCGCGTAGAAAAGATTTGGCGATAATGTACCGTTACGCCAGAGTAAAAATCACTTAATCTGAATATCATGTTGACATTAGAATCAGCATAAAATTCTATTAACTCGTACATTCATAAGTATGATTTTTTTTCTTTCTGTTTTCAGTTGCAATATTAGAAAAAAATATTTAAAAAGTGATTTTTGATATAAAATAATAACAAAAAGTGTCAATGTTTATCATTAAGACTTTAAATTTAAAAAAAAATACATAAATAAATAAAAATTCAAGACTTCTGTTAAAAAAGATCAGTATCGATAATTCATATTTTCTGCATTCGTAGAGACGTTATTTTATACGCTCGATGTGACAAAGTAAACGTTCCAATCACTATTTTTTATCCCAAAATTGTTATCGTTTTGCGTTCATAAAATTCTGGTCAAGAGAATAGCCCATAAAATCAGTAATTTCTTTAGCATTTTTGAACACCATTACCATTCCTGCAAATAATGGTTATTTTAACTATCCTCTAAACACAATTTTTTAATATTGCATATACAGTCGTGAAATGACTTGGGTGATCAATTTTCCTTTTAAAATATCACTACAAATGCTGAGGAATTATTGTTATTTTTTTCAGGAACGAAATGCGGTCACCCGGCAGTGCCGATGAACTCGAGGGTCTCCATCACGGATGAGAGTCTATCAGTTGGTACTCTGGCGACATACACCTGTGACTCCGGTTACGAGCTCTTCGGGTAAGTAAAAAAACACTTGTACGAAAATCCGTCGCGAGGAAAATGTCCGCTCTATCCCAACTCGCGTGACTGCTCTACTCTCGCGCACGTCTAACGGCAATTAAGGACGCAATTAGCGTTCACGGGCGAATAACGGTGCGGCATACCGAGATGTACGAGGACGTTAGATAAGATGCTTCTTTTACCTAGTACTGCACTACGACGTTAACTACTACTGTTTTATCATTTGCACTACTTTGCCCCAGTCTTTTTCTTTGCGCACTGTTCACCAGATTTTTTTAAACCACATTAAAACACATGTCGGTAATTTTCTTCATTTCTTATTTTTATTGCACGCTCATTATTTATAATTATTTTAACACAAACATAACTTTCGAATATTTTATTTATTTTATTTATTTTATTTATTTTATTTATTTTATTTATTTTATTTATTTTATTTATTTTATTTATTTTATTTATTTTATTTATTTTATTTATTTTATTTATTTTATTTATTTTATTTATTTTATTTATTTTATTTATTTTATTTATTTTATTTATTTTATTTATTTTATTTATTTTATTTATTTTATTTATTTTATTTATTTTATTTATTTTATTTATTTTATTTATTTTATTTATTTTATTTATTTTATTTATTTTATTTATTTTATTTATTTTATTTATTTTATTTATTTTATTTATTTTATTTATTTTATTTATTTTATTTATTTTATTTATTTTATTTATTTTATTTATTTTATTTATTTTATTTATTTTATTTATTTTATCTCCAGACAATTATTAAATACACTTTTTTTTGTAGCAGATTTGCGATTATTAATTTTTAACACTAATATATTTCACGCAGCGATTTTAATTTTTGGCTCTTACCGGTTATACAATTTTTTTTTTTATGCAAATTTTGTCCTACTCTGAATTTAGCATATATGCTAAAGAAGAAATATATTTCTTCTTCCTGTGAACCACGCCTTTGTTGATAAAATCTCTTTTGCAGAGTTCTGTTTTACATTTCCCGTCGTCAATGTTTCTTCGTCCAATCAGATTCCAAGTTCTTTGAGCTTATCAGTCTGGCAATTCCGTTGTTCGATCGTTATTTCTTTTGACGTGAAAGACCGGATATGTGGTTATAATTGTCTTTTTTTCAACCTACAATATTCTCGGTAGCAGAGAATAAAACAAATGTGTGAAGCTAGTCGATCATTTCTTCGCAGGCAACACAAAAACGTCCTTGTGGAGATTCTTAACGGTAGATTTTAAATTACTCGCCGATTATAGACGATCGTGCATCAACCAAGCGTTAAATCGCACCGTTCGTTTTTAAAAACGTTATTTTTTTTTCTCAGTTTATATTCGTGAGTTAATCGATAGCAGAATCAATGCCCTATCGGACGAATCGATATCTCCGTTTTACGAGAACGTAAACCGGTTGCAGCTGCATAATCTTCAGCACAAACCTGTATTTACTGTATACATTTCATAAAAATCGATGGAAGCATTTTGATTTTATTGCACTTTAAACATATTGAAAAATGTCTGTGAACACTCGAACAAATTTTCAGCTACCGGGCTGAAACTTGGCATAAAACTTTGTCGAGGTGATGCGACGACCTTTGGTATTAAATTTGGGCGAAATCAATAAAGTGGTTCAAATATTACAGAAATTCGCATTTCGCATTCGCATAAATCGGAAACGCCGTTTCAGAAGGGAAAAAAGTGGCACCTTTATTTAATTGAAAAACAGTATAAAATGAAATCGGAGAATTTTACAAAAAATCTTGTTGAAAAGTACGTTGAAAATCCAAAATTTTATGTTGTTATGATTTTTTTTGCGAGCAGTAGTATTGACGTTAAAAAATAAACAATGATTATTTTCAGCGATTTTCAATGGCTGGATTATGAAATTAAAAAATCTGAAAAAATTCCTACGTTTTTTCTTCAACTAGACCAACATCCTGAAGAAATGTGAGGAAATTTTGTTGATATGAAAAAAAAATTGAAGTGGCCGAGTTGACGTGCTTTGCCCCACTAGATTTTATAGAAAATTTCATTTTTGTCATTTTTTTGAATATGCTATATTCGAGGACGGTTCAAGCAACTGATCTAATTTTTCAATAAATCTTTTAAAAAGTATATCAATATTCGATACTGAATTTGGGAAAAATCGATAAAGTAGTTAAGATTTTATAAAAATTTGCATTTTCGTAATTTTTTCAGAACAATTACAAAGTCGAACCTTGCTTAATAATTTTTTTTGGTTCCGCCATCCACAAAGCTTCTTCTATGAGGAAACTAAAATTAAACAACGTACTCTATCATAGAGGAGAGTTTGTGACAAGCCAAAAAAATGAGGAAGCAATGTGCAAGGTTTCCAAACTTGTTCTTCTTTGCAAAAGATAAAACAAACATAGCAGTTGGAGGAAGTGTTTTGGTATTTGTAGCATTAAGATAACGAATCAGCTATACTTAGACTTCAGATTAGTTGATGTATAAGTATCGCTTAAACTCCTGTTACGCCTATACCGTTATTATTATTCCTAGATAATATCGTGTAGTGCAATGAGCAGGCAAATCTCATAAATTGTCGATTACAATACACATTGCAAGACTAAATCTCAGATACTGAAGCAGGAAGTACCATTTGTTAACATTTTTATTATTGTACATCAGAATTCATTGCTGATGATAAGAACGAATTTTTAATCACAATATTGGTATTATGACAATATAGAATACAATCGACAAATATACCTTATAAAATGTCGATACTTCGTATCATTTAATCTCAGCAATTATTTTCAATTTTTGTTTACAAAATATCAAAATACACTTTCTATTGGCGTAACGCTAATTTCTAAGAGAAAACTATGAGAATTTATTCCATAAACAACCTTCACATGATATTTCTTCAAAGATAATAGTACACTAGTTAGAAATTTCATTGGGAGAAAAATGTTTTGTTACCCTAACAGAATGTGTCTTACTTCTTGCTGATAATTTTTTGTTTGTGCAGAAAATGCATAAGCATAAACAAAAATAGTAAAACTACGATTTTGTTATCATAACGAAATTCTTGATAATTTTGTAGATAAATAATGTTTAATTCTGTATATTTTGCTTTATGTACTCCAATTTTTAAATATTCATTTGGCATAAACTGCTGAACCAAATAACAATTGACGAAACCAAAAATATCGTTACCCTGACCACAAATCAATTTGACAAGCTCGTTGCAACAAATACCAATGTATAAATAATAATCTCTATATTTCCCATACTCATTCAGCTGCACTAGAAATAAATCTGTACTTTAGTAGCTCCATGCAAGAGAGATAGAAGAATTTTCAATCTTTCTCTCCGCAGGCGAGCGGCAAAATCTCGATCAGAGTATGCAACATGCCTCTCCAATCTCACAATCACAGACGCGCCCCGTTTGTCTTGGCAAGGGGCATATAGCCACGTACAGCAGTACATTCGTGTTGAAAAGAGATAGATAGAAAAAAACGGAGTATTTCGTGTCGCAAGAAAAAAATTCGGTGCTAACGGACCTCTGCTGCTACGTGACCGAATGCCTAGGGTTCCAACTCGATTTTATATGAACACACCGTTGACGGTGTGCAAGAGAGGTCACGCGTGGCCGGAGCGTGTTCCTGGTTACGCGTAAGCGCTCCTCGATGCGTGTACCAAGCCATGTCCGAACGTCACTCCCATCCAGCGAAACTTATATATACCAAATGTATTTGCCAGCCGTTGTTACGATTCTCAATAATTATTTCACAATAACGTAATGCGCGTACTTTCACTTAGATGCGGAGTAAGCTCTTTGTCATTTAATTGAACGATCGGTTACGTATTGGTGGAACTGTAACGTCGATATTCGCAGTTTGGAAACTTCCGTTTGACAGCGCTCGACTGTTTCCTTGAGCGTAACACCTTTTTCTTCCTGTCTTCGATATAGCCAGGTATTTATTATTGAAAGCAACACACCCACTGGCTTCTGTCTGTAGCTCGCAGATACTCTCCCATCGACGCTTCTGTTTATACGAGGACTTGAAGAGACCCATGTGGGCCGCAAATTAGGGATCCAGGACTTTGCCACCTGCTCCTCGAGGACTTAGGGATGCAGCGTCTAGCTGACGTCCTCAGCGAAGCATTCTACGACGAGTCCCGGCAACGTTAATTTCTGGTCGCGATTTGATTATTGTATCGATTATACTTCTTCAAGCTCAACCCATTTGTCGGTTTCTTACATTATCGTATAGGGAGCTTAGGCAGCAGTATAAAGCCATGGTAATCTTATTTTTATGACGGACTTTTTTAGTGATCTTATCATAGCGTTGTCACATATTTTTGTTGTTAAAACAACATTTTTGACAAAGAAATATACATTTTTTGCTTCATCATAGAGGAAGCTTTGTTTTGGTGACAATTTTTTTTTTTCGAGATTTTCATGAAAACGTGTTTAGAAGGCCCGGAAACGTCTAAAAAACTTATTCAGAACGAATGTCACGTCTCAAAAATTCAAACCCCTATAAATGGAGGGTGGTTAGACCGATCGGGCTGACATTTGGCACACGAGTAGAGTGGTTGAGTCTCGATGAAACATATGAATTTTTTTATTTCACCTGATTTTATGACCACAATTCGGTATAAAAAATGACGTTGAACAGTCTTATTCGATATTAATTAATTAACGATAAAACAATGATTCTTAAAATATTTTATCATATAAATTGAAGTTATTGTTTATGATTCATTTTCATTGCAGGCAATCTATTCTGAAGTGCAATAATCAGGGAAAATGGCAAGGAGAGTTACCTTTTTGTGGTAAGTTATCATCGTAAAAAGATATTATTTACATTTGTTTATATTTATTTTTCACTGTCGTGTGTTCTAGGCTTAAGTAGCTGTTATTCTTTTGCCCCGTCTGTGTAATCGATAGATAATATGTGGCAACACTTGAAATACGATATAATTTAGTACATCGAACTCCACCGCGATTCGGTCTCGATTTCGTCTCTCGAGTCACTCTCACTCGAACTTTCTCTCCCGATCTAACTTGGCAAATGTTGTTGGCGGCCACGGATGACAAGCGAGAAGAAGACCGCAAATTAGGGCGACACAAGGCAGAAAATTGCAAACTAAAACCGCTGTAAACACCTTCTGCATCTCGGTGTTCTATCTGCGGCTGGTGATAAAGGCATGGTGAAAAATATTCTCTGTAACTTTTACATTTCTTACGGCAATTATACGAACCGCATTGTTTTTCTGTCATTTTTTTTACGTGGAAATTCTATGACTACAGATATGCAGGTAAAAAGTTACACAGATGCTTGAAAAGCAGAGAAATAAAAGTCTCGGTAATTATTGAAGAAATCGTAGGAGCAGGAATTATAAAATTATTCGACGATATTTTTTATATGACGAAGAAAAATATTTTATTTTTTCTGAACTTTCAATTCAGATTTTTATTAAAAAAATTTTTAAAAATCAAAAATCAGATTTTTATTAATTTTTTATTAAACTCCTAATCGATAAAATATATTTTTCTGATGCTTTTAATATTTAAATAACATATTTATCGTAATTATAATTGTTTTCACTTTGCAGATCTATATGCACTCGAAATAAAAAGTGCCACAAAATTATATATTTCCTTCCGGTCTTCCGATCCGGAAAGATAAGTGTTAAGGATAGAGAGAAGCCCACTTTCACACGTACACACGACTAACTTTCATGCGTAGAATGTTTAAGTAAACGTTAACTGAAGAAAAGACTCTGCTGCAACGGAAAAAATAAGTTTACAAAATGAAGAAATTTTGTTGTAAAGAAACGAAATAACAAATATGAGCGGTTGTGAGTAAAGCGTTGCGAATATTATAAATCAATTTTCACATCGAAATATAAACAATAACTGGACAATGTATTTTAGTTATTTTTTTTTTTTTTATTATTCCGGAAGTAAAAGTGAAAAGATATTTCTCGTATCACACAAGATATAACCAAAGAGCAAGTATATTGAAAGGCTAGCAGTAAACGCAAAAACAGCATCGTACCGAAATGGTATTCTAAACATAAAAAATAAAAATAAAATTCCTAAAGTGCAATCTAGAGAAAGTAAAAAATGTCTTACATGTGCAGCAACGTAACACGTGCAAGTAAAATTTCGTAATAATGCGTACATTATACGAATGCTTGTAAAAACATTCATAAAAATTTTAAGACCATTAGTATAATAATACACATACACAGGTAATTTTACGAGAAAATAAAATAAACTTTTACCAATATAATACGTGCTTTATATAGAAAATTTCATTTTTAGTTATCATGCTAATTGCCATTAGAATTACATTTAATAAATACCTAAGAAACAGCAATTTCAAATTATAAAATATGTTTAAGAAATTTGAATATGATTATTTTTCTAGATTAGGTGTTCAATCTAAGCTGTCAAACAGCCAGCTTTGTTCGCATATAATATGGCAGGAATTTAAAAAAAATCTCAACCCAAATTAGTGAGTAAATAAGATTTTATAGGATTACCGCAATTCTCCAAAATTAAGAGAATTAATTAGAGAATACAATTCTCTAGATTGTAGAGAATCAATTACAGAATCTCTCAAATTTAGAGAATTAATTAAAGAATACAATTTTCTAAAATTTAAAGAATTAATTAGACAACACTATTGTCTGAATATTTTTCATATTCAGTTTTGTATATTCATTTCCGATGCGAGTAAAGGAGATGTATAAAAAAAGGTATAAAAATTGAAAAACCAATTCCATCGAATCTGTTTTTTTTTTTCTTCCTCTTCCATCTAAAAGCTGCGACAAGAATAAGATATTGCATTTCATCTCAACGCATACAGATGTCTCATCTATGACTTAACAAAATTGCAAGATTATGTACATAGTATTTTATATACATTTTATAAGAATTAAATACTAGTTTTTATAAATCAATTCTTTTTTTTTTATCTTCTCTCGTTACTCGAGTGACTCAGTGTCGTTAATATAGTGTGTGAAAAAAAATGTCACGAAACGATGACGTTTGATTGTTAAGCTCTAGCCAAGGTTTGTTTAGTCTACAGAGGTGGTTTCATTTTCATTTGTATAATACATCCTGTCGTTAAGGAGTTGGTCGCCAATGTCTGCAATCTCCACTTCTGTTTTCAGGCTTTAGTGTCAATCGCTTGTTACACGGTTAGCAAACAATAAGGGTTCCGTTTAAACGCAATTAATAATGCACTGTATAACACACCGGACGACTCTTGCAGAACTCAAGTTGTAGTGACGCTAACCTGCACAACATAATTCCCGTTGTTTACTGCTGTTTCGCTACTGCGTTGCTTCTCTAATTTCCACATTGTATGCGCGGTTTCCCTCTCGTTTGTAGATCCGTGTGATTCTTTTTTTTCCATTTCTTCTCCTCGTGACACGGTAATAAAGCAGGACGGTAAAATCGGTAACCCAGTTTCTGGTTTTCATTCGTTGTGCGTTGAGGCAGAGAGGCGTCATCATCATCCGTCATCATCGTAATCATCACACAGCTTCGAAGTAACGGTGAAGATCTTTTTTGCAGTCCATTACCTGCTTCATAAGGAGATACGAAGTACATTACGATACGAGGGCGAAATTTTTTTTTTCTTCTAACGAGTGTGAGTTTGCAGCATGAGCCGATGGCGAGCGTTGCAATCACACAAATTAGAAAAAATTAGAAATTTTGTTTCACAAGTTGCAAAAATGAGGGTTTTACGCACTGCGGGGCGTGCGGAAAAATAGCCATTTTCGCACCGAGTGCAATAATAGTATATTACGATACGAGTGCGAGTGTTTTTAATTTTATATTAATGTAATTTTAGAACACTTCAACTATTATTTACCACGTGAAGAAATTTTTTTTTTTCCTTAAAAACAATTAAAAAAAAGCAAAATGTATTTTTTAGGTTCTCAATTTCGCAATAGGTTAAATAGTAATTAAATAAGTCAAAACTTAATTTAAAACAATATGTAAAAATGTATTATTTAGTGAAAAGTAATTTTTTAAATTTAATTTCAGCTGATTGATATTTATGTATTGCATGTTTGAATAATTGAAAAAAAAAAAATGTTATTTGCGTAGGTACGAACGTGGCTTTCCGCAGACCAACGAACCAGTCGACAACAGTTCGCGGTGGCGACTCAGGTCACGGTAATGACGGAGACGTCAGTACGGAGCACGATGGAAAAAGATGTACCGAAACGCAGAGTGAGCCGAGTCCATGGTGGAGGGTCGATCTTCTCAAACCTTATGCCGTTAAGGTCGTCCGGGTGACAACCCGAGGATGCTGCGGTACGTTAAAAGTACCGCAATAACATAAATATACATAAATATATCGTTTTTTTTTTTTTTTTTAATTCTTACGTTTCTCATTCGAGCAAGGCACTAATTAATTTATTCACCGTAGGTCATCAACCGCTTCAGGATATTGAAATTAGGGTTGGCAACAGCAGCGCAGAATTACAGAGAAATCCACTTTGTGCCTGGTTTCCAGGAACCATTGGTAATTTTCTTTAAAATTAATTTTTTTTAACTATTAATATTTAAGTATTGTTATTTTAATGTAAACATTTGTTTAACTATAATTTTACTATTTTACTATTTTTCATACCAGATATTTGAATTACAGTTCTATTATTAACATTTTTAATCATTCAATTTTAAGTAATCAGAAACAAATTTCCATACCTAATCATCGTTAGATTTCAATTTTCTTCATAATTAACATTTTTTAATCACTAACGTTCAACATGATAATTTATGTACAGTCAACTTGTTTTTGTAACTATAATTTAACATTTCATAAATAAATTTATTAAATTATAGTTTTATAAACATTATTTTAACTAATAAAAAATGTAGCTTTAAGTTTTAAAAAAAGGGTCATTTTTATACCTTCGTTCGATTTTTTTTATAGAGGAAGGAATAACAAAAACATTTGCCTGTGCAAGAGCACTCGTTGGCCAATACGTTTTTCTTCAGTTGGTTGGAGTGGAAGGAAGTCTGAGTCTCTGCGAGGTCGAAGTCTTTGCTACTGATGGTCTGTTAAATAATAATTGAGTATCATAATATACCGCTTCACCAACATGTTATTTATAACTAGGTCACCATATGTTCTCCTTTATTATTATTACCTTTTTTTTACAGAATTCTCAATAGACAGATGTGCACACGCAGGAACTCCGGCGGACGCCGATCTGGCGGCATTCAATTCCACCTGTTATGAATTTGTAACTTCAAAAGGTGGATCCTTTCAGGAAGCGAGAAACCACTGTCGCTCTAGAGGCGGAGATTTGGTTCACAGTTTTGAGGTACCAATAGTTATTCCTGTTTAACAAATTAAAAAGACGCAAAAAAATACAGAGAAAAACTCCTATTTATTTTTTTGTACCGGTAAAAAAAAAATAGTATGATAAATTCCATGTAATTAATTGTATTTAGCAGTCTTCCGAACATGTGAAAAAAAAATCCCAGGTGCAAATATAACAAATTTTAGAAGTTTCATTTTCCTTCTCCTTTTAATTTTTTAAAATAAATTTACAAGTAACGTTTCATTATGATTTATGAATTTTACCTCAAATAGGTGAATTTTTACACACTAATTTAATTTTAGTAAAGCTTGAATTTTTGCTACTAATAAATAATTAATTCCACTGATTTAATTTCAGTTAATTTAAAAATAATTAAATTAAAAAAAAGATAATGTTTCGTAATTATTTATGTATTAATTTTTTAATAAAATTTTTCAAGGGTATATCGTCGACTTTCATATTGAAAAATCTCGAGAGACGAAAGGACAAGCTTAAGACCCAGTTGGTTTGGATCGGAGCGCAGAAGGAACCAGTGATAACGGCGAGAACTTGGCGTTGGGTAAACGGTAAGTTCAGTCGAGGAAATAATTGTACTTATTCTCAAATCTCGAAGCGATTTTATCGTTCAGGCGTCTCGGAAGAATCAACAAACGTCTCTGTCGAACGATGATTCGCGAGTGTGCTATAGAACGTATTGTGAGAATGAGGCCGGCCACCGAGTAGAATTTTTGCCTTATGTAAGACTCCGTCCATTTTCTTCATTCAGGACGCGAAAGTACATCGATCCTCGACTCGGTATGGTTGATCAGCATGACTGACAATTATTAGATAATTATACTAGACTCAGGTGGAAATTCCTTCTTGTCTTCTCTATATAAATGATAAAACTGCGATATTTCACTTCTAAACATAGTAATTTAGAAGCCTTCCTTTTAAGCACATTGTAAAATTGCTATAAAAAAATACTAGACATTAGTCTAATTTATAATTTGTATTATTACGTTTACGCAAATCTATGCGTATCCTTAAAAATAATTCCAAGTATACAAAAAATATTTCAGCGTTATTCATATCATTCGTTAAAAAAGGCATTTTTATTCCTGTTTAATTTTTTTTTGTACTTAAAAATAAAAATGAGTAAAAATAAAATATATTTTTGTTTTTACAGTAATCCATGAAAAATACGATTAGAATTTTTCGAAAATTGTAGACATTTAGTAACAAATTTCGATCATGAAGAGAGGCAAAAAAATTAACGATTATGTGGTGTCTTAAAATATCCAAACATGTCCTTGACTCGCTGATAAACCTGACTAACAATCACTAGATAATTATACTAAGACTCAGATGGAAATTCTATATAAATTATGAAACTACGACATTCTGCTTCTAAACATAGTAATTTAAAAATCTTTTTTTTATAACATCGTAAACTTACAATAAAAAATAAAGTAGCCATCAATGTTACTTTATCATTATAATTACGTTTATGTAAATTTACGCGTATCTTTTTTTAAAAAGTCTAAGTATTTTTTAATATTCCAATGTTATCTATATTATTTTATGACTTCATGTTATTTCATAATAATATATTATATATTTTATGTGTCAATAAGAATCTAAAAAAAAAAGTAAACTTTAGACTTTTAGAAAAATTGAATATACAATAAAAAATTCGGAATGAAATTTTGACTACAAAAAAATTAAGGATCCATCAGCACGTACCATTGTTATTACGCTTGTGCAAATAATCTGCGAATCATTCGACGGATTCTATTTTTTAAATTATGTCATTATGCTATCTAAATAATTAAACAATTCCAGTTTTATATTAATAAAAAAATGGATTTAAAATAATTAAATAAAAAAATAAATACAGAATAAATCTCCATTAAACTTCGGCAACTAAAAACTGTAAATAACGCTCAAATGAAAAATCGCGCATTGCCTTACAAAACGTAATAATGCCCGAAAAATAATTTTTTTTATTTTGTTATTTAGATGTATTGAAAAATCAGACTATGAAAAATCGAGGTTCTTATTAATGGCGTGAAGGAATTGTTAAGTGAAGCACAAATGGAATCGTATTATGTCTAGCATTAAATAGAACGTGAAAGTAAAAGCCCCGTGACGCAAGTTAAACCGGAAGTTGCCGATGCTTCGCGGTATTCATTCGTCCGCTAAACCGACCCTATTGGATATACTGCTGCGACTGTTATACGCATCGTACATACGTGGCATTGTACCATTACGTTATGCATAACAATGTGAAATTCATTTTTCTTTTTTCTTAATATGCAGGGGAAATCGTCCAACGGCCATCATGGGGTAAGGATCAACCTAACAATTACAACGGCGAACAAAATTGCGTCGTTCTCGACGGTGGTAGAGGCTGGTTATGGAACGACGTTGGTTGTAATCTCGATTATCTTCACTGGATTTGTCAAAGTGGTAAGAACATTTTTTTTTTAATCATTGAAAATGATTCTGCAAATTAAAAGACCCATTTTTGTTTTGCAGTACCTTCTGTATGCGGCAGTCCAAATAAAGCTGAAAATACAACAATAGTTGGTAAGAAAAGAACAATCGGATCGACGATCGATTACGTTTGTCCTGATGGATATATGCTTGTTGGCTCTAAATCGAGAACGTGCGAAACTACAGGATTTTGGAGTGGTATTGCACCAACTTGTAAATGTAAGTATAATCACTTATTAATCACAGTTATTTATTTGAAATAATTGTTTCAAACTTTCAAATCCGAACCCTTAGTTATAAAAAAAAAATACTTTAAATTAAGAATAACTGTTGCAAAAGCATTTATTTCAAAGTTTCAAGCCTGGTCTCTTGTTATAAAAGAATAATTACTCTAAAATATCGACATCTATAAAAAAAAAGCATGAATTACATTATTTTTTAAACAGTAGTCATAATTATTTAAAATGCTCTGCAATCTAAATGGTGCACTGACCTCTGATTATAATAAGCCCATAAATTAATTTTTACATAAATTTAAATATGATAAATTATTCTACTTAGAGTATTTTTTATGACTAGAGTTCAGATTAGAAAATTTAAAACGATTATTTCAAATAAATAGCCATGATTAATTATTGTACAGAAATAAAAATTGTCTTGCTTCTTAGTAATCATTCTTTATTGGGAATAATTATTTTTTTTTGCAATGATTATTAATATTTCGTAGACATACCAATTTGTAATAATTGACACAAAATTATTTGAAATACTTCTGAGTTTGGAAAAGCTGTGAATAAATTCTTGTCAAGTAGCAATAAGAAGATTTTTTATTAATTGTGTCGTTAATTTTTGCGCCGTCGTATAATAATACTCTCGCAGTTATTTTAACAGAAAAGTATTTTAAATATATTTTTATGTTCTTATCTGCGATTGCAACTGAATTGTCGAAAAAAAAAAAAATTTGCTTACAGTCGTTGATTGCGGAGTACTACCAGAATTTCCTAACGGTGTCATTACCTTGGTGAACCGACGAACTACTCATGGAGCATTTGCTGATTACGTGTGTAACAACAATTACACTCTGGTCGGTGACACGAGAAGAAGATGCGGTGACGGCGGAATTTGGAGTGGTCATCCGCCTCAGTGTCTCTGTGAGTTCAACAGAATTTTATTGGTACTAAAATAATTAAGGAAATATTAACAAAATCTTATTAGCTGTTTTATATTTTTAGTTGACTGGTGTCCAGAGCCACCAAAAATAAGCGGAGGTGTGGTAACCAGTACTGGAAGACGAGCCGGTTCCACAGCGACCTATACTTGCCAAAATGGATTCATCCTATTCGGCGAGAATGTAAGTTGTTTTATGTATTACCAATTTAAAGGAATAAATTGTTTTACCTTTTTATTGATTAAAAAAAAAGTATGGCAAATAAAATAAGAAAGATATTTTAAAGATGAATGGTTTCCTCATAACAAGGTTTTGATATATAACAAAAAATCCTAAACCTGAATATAACGAAATCGTAGTTGTATTTTTGAAATTAAAATTTTTTTTTTTAGTAAAATGGGATTAACAAAATCTAAAGATCTATCGTTTTTGGGTATTTTTTTTTCAGCTTCAGAAGCACTTTTTATAAATAATCGACTGCAAAGAATTCTTGAAACGATTTTTTTAAGAATTAAAAAATAGCCTTTTTTGCCTGAGATTGAAGGCCTTTTTACTCTAATCCAGTGTAAAAAGAAGCCCGCCTTCTCATAAACAGCTGGTTGAATGACTTCTATTCATTGTAATTCACAATACCACATGATCATAATTAGACTCGCTGCGTGGAATGCAATTATTTTTTTTTCACGACGTGCAATCTGTCGTATGCAACTTTGGAGTTGTGGGACGTGTGTATGTCGCTTATGGGACAAGTCTCGTAACGAATAACTCGGTTGTAATTAATATTAAATAAGCTGTACGTTGTACCGAAACCAGGAGCTCCAAAATCGTAGCTACAATCCTTAAATCTTTGTTGCACAATCGCTGTTAGCTCATCAACGAATGTTGCAATGTTGCACAGAAAATTACTCAGAATGATATTTAGAAACAAAATTATTTATTTATTTATTTTATTTTGCCTCTTAGTGGTATAATATGAAAAATATTTTTCACTACGACAGGTGTTAAAATGCGATGTCGGCGGTGATTGGTCGGGCAAAGCGCCTCAATGTAAATTTGTCGATTGCGGAGCTCCCGCACAAATTGAATTTGGCAATGCCAATCTTGTAAACGGTACTACCACCGTTGCAAGCCTTGTGGAATATATTTGCCAGGAGGATTACTGGCTCATTGGTGAATCCATACACGAGTGCACAAGAGAGGGAAAATGGAGTCATGAAACACCATCCTGTGATTGTAAGGATCCCGACTGAAATATTAAAACGTTATTAAGATTGAAATCGAAAAAAGATAAGATAACATCAGATATCCCAATTTTTGTTCACTAACATTTTTTCTTTAACCTTGCAAAAAAGAAAAAATAAAAGTAACTTTCAAGTTGTCCATAAAATAATTCATAAGTATAAAAAATAATTTGGCAAAATTTGTATTTTGTAAAATATTTTTTGTCATTTTTTGCAAAATAACAAAAAATTGTAAATTCGTCAAACCAAAAATTTACATCGTATTGCAGTGATAACTTGCGAGGAACCGGAAGTCCCGGCCGGAAGTTATGTTGTCGGTTACGATCTGAACGTTCATAGTTCAATCGAGTACAACTGCGAAATGGGTTACATTCTTCACGGAGAGTCGAAGCATTCTTGCGGCAAGGATGGTGAATGGAGTGGCGAGGTACCGAGTTGCGAGTGTAAGTACCAATACAATCGAAAAAATGAAAACTATTGTTTCGTGAGAGCGTTTATTAACTTATTGCGTGTTTTTTCTAATTATAGACATCGACTGTGGCAAAGTTTTACCGATGTTGAATGGCGCTGTTGAATACGTGAATGGAACGACTCATCTGGGAAGTGAAATATCGTACAGTTGCACGAGAAGTTACAGGCTAAATGGTGTGCCGAGAAGATATTGCTTGGACAATGGTCAGTGGAGTGATGCGACACCAAAATGTGAAGGTAACATCAATTTTATTTAAATTAACGACAATTCAGTGAATCATTTAATCGTCGAATTATTGAATTATTGAATTGTTGAATTATTGAATTATTGAATTATTGAAGCCTTAATAACATGTTGTAATATTATTATTGTGAATTTTTTTATTTTTAGAAATTCGTTGTCCCGAGCCAATTCTGGCAGAACACGGAATTCTGTCGGTGACAGGTAACGATAGAATATACGGGCGAACCCTGGTAAGAACCGGAACAGTCGAGAATTCAAACACAGGAGCGACTTCGTACAAGATCAGTGCACTGGCCAAGTACAGGTGTGAGAGGGGTTACAAGGTCGTAGGCGAGCCGCTGTCCACGTGCGAGGATAATGGAAAGTGGAGCGGCGAGGTGCCGCAGTGTGTATGTAAGTAAAAGTACCTAATACATACTCGTATATACATTTTTATACTCGTTGCAAGGTCTAGTCCTGTGTCGCTCGAGCGTAATTCCACGTCTCTTTATAATGTATATCATTGCGAATTCAAGGAACTCCGACGCACGACACAGTAAATTCTTAACGTGCAAAGAAAAAAAAATTCTACGCTCACATTGCGTTCTTGTATAATATTCAGTAGAATGTATCAAATGATAAAAATAATTTTACCGTAATTAATGCATTTGCATGATGTAAGCGACAATAGTAAAAATGTGAGATGATTTTTTAAATATCTTTCTATTATTTTTCTTAATTTTTACTGTTATTTTATCATACTTTTTAATCTGGTAGATAAATGTAGATGTTTCTAAATTGTATGGTGATGATCTTTTTTTGTTAATTTTAGTTGTGGATTGTGGAAATCCCGAGCAGATTCAGCACGGTCATTACACATTGACCTCGAACGTTACGTATTATGGTGCAGCTGTGATTTACGAGTGCGATGGTAATTTCGAGCTCGTTGGTTTCGCTAGGCGGCTCTGCCTGGAAAATGGTACCTGGAGCGCCGAGACACCCGTTTGCGAAGGTAAAGCATTGAATTCATTTTTATTAGAAGTGCATTTAAAAAATTTTCACGTTTTTTAATCAACTCAGAGATCAAATGTGAGGAACCCGAGAAAGTTGGGACTAGTTTGATGCAAGTGTCGACCTACAGTGTTGGAGGTGTCGCTCATTACAGTTGTCCACGAGGTCATTATATGGAAGGAAACGAGACCCGAATTTGTTTGCGAAATAGAACTTGGAGTGGATCGATGCCTGCTTGTTTTGGTAAATATCTTAATCCATTTTTCATTTACTTCCGTCAATTCCACCAATTCCACCGATTTCATCAATTCCATTGATCCCATCGATTTTATCAATTCCATCGATTCTCTCAATTCGAACGGTTCCATCAATTCCATCGATTTCATCAATCCCATTGATCTCATCGATCCCATAGGTTCCATCGATTCCATCAAACCCATCAATTCCATTGAACCCATGGATTCCATCAAACCCATCAATTCCATCAATTCCATTGAACCCATGGATTCCATCAATTCCATCAATTCCATTGAACCAGTCAATTCCATCAATTCCATCAATTCCATCAATTCCATCAATTCCATCAATTCCATCGATTCGATCGATTCTATCGATTCCATCAATTCTATCAATTTAATTAATTCCATTAATTCTATTTTTACACCGGCAATTTAATGACGATTATCTTCATTATTTCAGCTTTCGATTGCGAACATCCCGGATTGATAGAAAACGGTCGAGTTGTATTGACGAATAATAATTCAACGCTTTATGGTAGCACAGCTGAATATCATTGCCTTGCGGATTACGAAAGGGTTGGTCTTTTCCTGAGGAAATGCTTGGACACCGGATTCTGGAGTGGCGAACAGCCTACTTGCGAATGTACGTTCCTGCTATTCGTAATTAAAAAAAAATTAATGATGTAATTAATAATTGTATTCATCGTCATTAATAACACACACATTTTTTGTTTTATTTTTAGTGGTGTCGAACGAAATAGCTGAAGCCCAAGGAGTTGGCACGAGTGTCGGTATCGCAGCAGGTGTCATTATCGTCATCCTTCTTATCCTCGGATTAGTTTACCTCAGATTGTACGTACTATACATTGTCATTTTTTGGATTTGAGGTTTACGTTAGTTCAACTACTTTTTAAAATATATTTTTCTCACTTATTCGGACACTTTTTATTTTGCTTTTAATTTTTTATATAAATTAATAAAAAAATTTGCATTTAACTATGTTATATATAATAATTTGATATTAAAAATTTAACATCTATTTAAAAAATGGCAGAATGGGCAAAAAAAGTGTTTGGGGTAGAAAATTAAAAAAAAAATTATAGTGGCGGAACTGACAGAGAGTAACGCATACATCATTCTTAAATATTTTCCATTACGAGTACAAATTTTTAAATTTATATAAATAACTTTTAATATTTTCTCAAAAAATCTCAGAAAATGCAAGAAATTTATTGACAATAAAATGTTTTATTATTAAAAATAACTGCGATGTTGAGCAAATATCAGAAAAATTCAAACAAAAATATCGGAACATCCGTACAAATTTTTTGCATCAGTCGCTTAATAGCAAAAGTAACATTTACCATAATTCATTAATTTTCAGACGTAAAGCAACGCCCGTAAAAAATACAGAAAATGTTCAAGCGGCCGAAAGGAAAGAAGATCAAAATGCCGCTGTAATGTCTTACGCGAGTCTCAACGACGGAACAATCAACAGGGTGTACGAAAACGTGCCGGAAGAAGGTCTTTACGATAGTCCTTATACAATCAGCGGCAGCACTTATGGGTGAGTGAAAACAAAAAAAAAAAATAAACAGTTTCCCCTGTTGCATTTAGATGTGTTATAAATATTATACAGTTGCAATATTGCAATACAAAATAATAGTGTGCCTTAATTAACAAATCTTTAAATATATTTTTTTTTTAGTTATGGCAATCACGGAGGAGGTGGAAGAAGGACGTATAATAACAGAACGGGTCACTACGAAGCTGAGCCATTGCCACGAAATGGAATCACGATAAACGGCGTTTCCGTTCGATAGTTAAATGGGGTATAAAAATAAAAACTACGAAAAAAAAACGAAAATCCCCAATGCCAATTACTTAACGCGTCCTCGTCGTTTATTATTAATAATCAGCGGGCCGCCCCGAGGAGTGTAAATAATTCGTAAATCCGTGAGACGTTGACTTATTTTTTGTATTCAAATTTCTTCTTTGCTTTTTTTTCCTCGTTTTTTTGCGACTCGCGATGAGAGAAAAAAAAGAGGACAAAGAAGAACGACGATGCTCATCGGCTATTTCGGTCTTCGTGCCGAGTGTATGATTTTGTGTATATACGGTGTTTCCAAGTGTCTAGATTTATTATTATCATCTGTAGATTTTAATGATGTACGTATACGTATTTTAGGAGCGCAATAGACTGTAAGTGAGAATAAAGCGATGATTATGTTTCACTACGTTGTCACTTGTTCACGTACAAATCTGGGACCCAAAGTCTCGTAAATTTTGTACGGCAGTCCCAATTATTTTGTTAATTGTCCTAAATATAGAGGCCCAACCACTCTACTTGTGTGCCAAATTTCAGCTCGATTGGTCTAACCATCTTCGATTTATAGGGGTTTGAATTTTGGAGGCCTGACACACATACATCAGGACATTTTTTCTACATATGTATTTTAGACCTTTTCATGAGAATCGTGAAAAAAAAAATTTCACCAAAACAAAGTTTCCTCTATGAGGACGCAAAAAGAGACGAAAATTTCCAAGGTTTGTATCACATTAAGAATTATTACATTCAACATACCCACAATACCCTTGTACGCCAAGAAATATCTCGTGTACTTGACACAGGATCAAACATTACGAAATCAGCGTGTTCTTTGAATGATTCCGAACCATATGTCCATAAAAGGCTACAGAATCGCCGTGCCATGACTCGGATTTCTCCAATTATGGTATTCGCGTATTTACAGCAACTTCACAATAATAATAAAAAAAAAAGAATCACCCTAACCCATCTTCAAATTCACTAAAAAAAAAGAAAATTCTTAAATAAAAAGCCAATACCTACTTTTCGGTCATTGTAAATTATGAACATACGAAAATGCTAATAAGGTTGAAAAGCCGTGTTCGAGATCTCTGGTTCGAGAGTCTTGCGTATGTTCCTTACACAGCCGAATATCTGACAATGGCCTAAATAAAGACGACTCCGTGTATGGCCTCGTGGTGATAAAGTCGAAAATGGTCGGAAGATGGCGCGTCAGCCGTTTTCACCGGGTGTGGTGTGTGAATGGCGATATGCATGGC
This sequence comes from Perithous albicinctus, assembly GCA_964016905.1. NCBI lineage: Eukaryota > Metazoa > Arthropoda > Insecta > Hymenoptera > Ichneumonidae > Perithous > Perithous albicinctus. The sequence goes on from OZ024689.1 coordinate 22,416,697, forward strand.
TTCAGTGACGCGAGTCTGATTCACTCTTTAGGACGTTACTTACTGTAGTCACTCTCTCGCTCGTTTACTTTCGGATTTTTATTTTCTCATCGTCTACAATCAAGTGAGTAACAAAACAAAAATTGCCATTGTATAAATTCACTCTTGCACCGAGTATTAAATACGTACAATTTGCGATTTCGTGGAGTGCCGATGAGTTTTGACAGCGAGATTCTTGTAGACGAGAAATGGCGGCCATTGATCTTTCAGCAGCAGGAAAAGTTGCAGCATTTAAAAAATATATACACAGAATTTCGAGACGAAAATAGATTTTAAATAGAATAGGAAACCTTTTTTTTTTTTAATTGTCTTGTTTATAACTGTTTTGGAAAATTTGCTTTAAGTTCGTTAGCTGATGATGAATTTCAATTTAACCTCGCGGCCATTGTTGTCATACTGTACAGTCATTGAGAATGGAATTTTGGAATGTGAAAATATCCAGTTGGTGAATCATCCAAAGGGCTTTCTTTGTGACAAGTTTTTTTTTTACATTTATTAGTGGTGTGATCAATTGAGTAGGATTTATGAAGTTTTACGTAGAGAATCAAAAGTGGAGATTTTTATTTGGAATTTCTTTGATAAATAGAAGAAAGATTGTACAAATATTTAATTTTTCTGATGTCTATTCAGCTTTGATAATACATTCATGAATAGTGTCAAGTTACTTTGCTTTGAATGGACAATTTTATATGAAAGTTTCTTTTTTTTTTGTAGGTGTAACTAAAAATTTTAAAAAAGCTTTAGCAGGAGTTCAAGCATTCCAAAAGTTGGACAATTTTTGAATTATATGAATATTCAATTGAATATTGTGAAGGCTGTATTTTTTAGATAACAAAGCTGGCGATGATAATTTTTTGTTGGAAACTGATAACTTTCTTTTGCTTTAGATTCATTAAGGTTTTCTAACTCTGTGTTTTTAAACCAATTGAGTCACATGAAGAAAATGAAAATAAAATCATGTTGCTATTGTACATATGAAATTTTGGAACATAATTTAAAAAAAAAACAGCTCTTGAAGTTTAAAAGAATAAAACATTTTTCATAGTTTCTTTGTAACACAATTTATTGATGCAAATATTATTATCCATTTTAGAACTAACTATATGAAATTTTTGCATAGAAACAGGATATTTTTTTTACACAATAAATAAATATCCTTGGAATTTTCTCCATAAAAATGCAAACAGAAATTCTCATACCAGACTTCTTACAGAGACAATAAAATCTTATAAACCAATTTAGTTAGTTTTCCCAACCTCAGTTCTACAAGTTGTAGACAAAAATGAAAAAATTTACCTCAGTGAACTAGGCTGAAAAATAAAAATTTCACATACAAAAATGGTTCATTGTTTTGTGCTTATTAAGTGGTACTTTTTATAAAGTTGGAAGACTTCACATAGATAATTATAATGCAATTTAATTTTGTAAGTTATACTGTAAAAACTTGAATTTATAGTTTCTCATTGTTAATTTAAATTCATATTCAAAAAAACGCTTTAAATATTTGACTTTATCATTGGATGATATATAAATATTACTATAGATATTTTAAAGAGTAATTATCTGTTTTAAGCCAAGATCACTTTAAAAAATAACCTGGACATGATAGCTAAAGTGTATAAATGAAAAAGTGAGAAAAACTTTTAGGGCCTCACAAAGTCATTTTCAGCACTGCAATAAAAAAAAATTAAAATTATAAAACATAAAATGTGTATCAAGGCTACTATTGGAAGCCCAATTAATTTTATTCTCTTTATGAAAATAATAATAAAGTATCATTTGAAATGATAACAACTTTCTTTGTATGAATATTTTTTTTTTTTTTTTCAATTTACTCTGACATTGAATTTCCAAAGTGAATAAATGAATGTTTTTTTAGCCAGTTCATAAATTCTTCATATGTTTCCTGTAAACATTTGAATAATTTGCTGTATTGAGTGTTGGGGAATTTCTTGAAAACCCTGATTATCGGATATACCAAGTTCCCCGAGAATTCATTCTGCCATCTTCGAGGTCTGGAAAGGAAGTCGAGGAAACGTGAATAATTTCTCATGATATCGCTAAACCACTAATGAGATAAACTTTTCTTTGAACGTGGGCACCTGCATTGGCTCCTTGCGCGAAGCAGTCAGCACCGCTTGTGAGAAATTCCAGCGGCGATGTTGGAACCACTAGAAAGCACAGGCGCTTATGGATGAAAACATTATTTATAAGTTTTTCAAATCTAGCTTCGTTTATTTATTGTTATGAACACTGTAAATCTAATTAAATTCGTGAGAGTGCAGGAATTGCGAGACACTAGCTCGAACATATTTAATTGATGTTAAAATGATAAAAGTCGTAAAGAAGAACTTTGGGCATTTCCATGTTTTACAAAATTACCTCTATGTGTTATTTATTAATTTTGGCTTCCTCATAAAGGAAGAATTTTTGTGAAAAATGGAAATGCTCAAAGTTTTTCTTTAAAACTTTTATAATTTTCACAAATTCTATACGAGGAATATTGAAAATTCTTTGCAATGTGCAAAATTCTACTTTGCAACTTTTTTCAATTTCAGTTAGAGTTTAGAGCAAAATTAAAGCAAAATTAATTTTTTTCGAAAAATTCTAATTTAATATAAAATCCGAATCGTTTTACCGATTTCGTCGAAATTCAATGCCAAACAATATTGACCGTGTCTTCATTTATGAAGAACTATGTAGCTAAATCGTGGAACTTTTACGAAAGTTAGAGCGATCACGCCATTTTTTCGTATAATTAAAAATTCTATAAAATCTGTATATATGGATACATTTTGCTGACTCATCACACCAATTAAAGAGGAATTACTACTCTACTTGCGTGCCAAATTTGAGCTCAATCGATCGTGCCGTTCGAGAGTTATCGACGATTGAATTTTCTATGCCTGGACACACACCACATAGGGACATCTTTTCTAGACCATTTTTCTGACGTGAAAATCTCGAAAAAAATTCATGAAAACAAAGCTTCCTCTATGAGGAAGCAAAATTGTAACTAAAGAAAAATCCTCTTCAAACACGACATCCGCAGGTAATGTGCGTGAGGATGTGAGCTGACTTTCGCATTTGCACTATTTTTTTGTGAATAAGTATCGCCTTACTTCAAGCAGAAACGATTGCTAAATAATTTTTGCTACTGCGTATGAATTTAACATTGTCACCTAAATAAACCACAATCCTTGATTTCTCGAAAAACTGCAGCATTTATTCCCTTGCATCAATTTCGCACAGGGCAATGTGTATAAGATTTTCTAACAGCGATTCCAACGTTGCAGGATTTCACATCTACGAACGCTGGCTGTCGATTTCCAGCTCAGATTGAAAGTTCACACACGAAGCGAAAAAAAATCGTCCATCTCGTACGTGTAAAAGAGTTGCACGTGTCTATTCACTATGTGAAGTCTCACACGGATGCACGTGCATACAATCAGCGCCACCTATTTTGCTGGAGAAAACTACGCGCTATAGTTTTCACTTGCACGTAACACTGAAATACATCCTCAGATATTGGACTGATGTGAGTGCGCGTACAGCGAATACAATCGTTAAAACTCCACGTAGCAGGAACAAGTTCCACGTGTGTCGAGTTTAACGGCCTGTACGGCCCGTATTCAACGCGTACAAGCAGTATTATTTTTATCCTAATTTTTATTCTGACCCCCACGGGGTTTCTCGCACGTTATTTATACGAAAATAAACGCCACCCCAGGCCTCCTTCACTTGTCGAGCCTGTCTCGTTTGAGTTAGACGCTCGTTTAGACTGCTGCAAGGAAAACAAGGGCACTTTGTTTTCTTCAACGCATTTACTTGCTCTCCTTCTCAATTTTTTCACTATAAACAACATGAAAACTTGTAGTAAGAGTATTTAAAGATCTTTTGTAAAGTAACTGAGATTTATTTACCCATAAGAGTAGCCTAAACAAAGAAGGTAAAACAGAGTGAGGATAAAATATACATTTTTTCTAGAGAAACATCAATGCACTTTTGAAAAAATATTGATGAATCAGAAGTTTTTGGTTTCACTATTCTGCAGACATTTTTGTTGTTAAGTTTGAATACTGAAAATGAAACAACTAATTAATTTGATGACACTGGAAGGATAACAAGGGCATTTTATTTTCTTCATTGCTTGCACTTTTTTTACCTCCTTTTTTTTACAATAAATTGCATCGACGTTAAAAATTATAGAAAGAATATTTGAAGATCTTTGGAGAAATGAAACATTTATTTATCTATAAGAGTAGCCTAAGCAGAGTGAAGTTAAAACATACTTTTTTAGAGTAATATTAGAGTCCTTTTTTCTAATATTACACAATGCAAATTTCGATATTTTGTTATCAGGCCTTTTTGGTTTGATTGTTTTTTAAATTGCATCCACATGAAAAATCATAGTAAGAATATTTTAAGATCTTTGGAAAAACGTGACTGAAATTGATTTATGCATAAGAGTAGTCTAAAAAAAGAGTCAGGATAAATTATATGAAAATTAGTATTAATGGTTATCAGGATTTTTTAAATTTTTCTATCCTGTACTAATATCTCTTAGGCTTACTTTGAATTCTCATAATTAAATAATCATTTTCCCATGTTGCTATTTTTTTCAGAGATCAAAGATCATCATGTCTTCTCGCAAAACAGCAGGACGTCGTGCAACGACGAAGAAGCGTGCGCAGCGCGCAACGTCCAACGTCTTCGCGATGTTCGATCAGGCGCAGATCGCTGAATTTAAAGAAGCCTTTAACATGATCGATCACAATCACGATGGCTTCATCGACAAGGAAGACCTTCATGACATGCTTGCGTCACTAGGTACATATTATATTTAACTTAAGAGCTGGCGAAAGATTTGACTTATTTACGATACGTTTCGAAATTCGTTAGCTTGAGATTTTTATAAAAATGAAAGCTTGCGGCCTCCGATTCTTCAGACTGTAATGCTTTTATAAAACAATAATCAGTTTTCATGCTCGTTTTTCAAGTAATTAATTTTGTATCTTTTTCTAGTAAATCAAATAAATTATTTGAAAAATAAATGAAACTGTATGAATAATCTCCACTTTTTCAGAACTACAATCTAAAATTTTGATTTTTGACTCCAGATATGTAGTAACTTTTTTAAAGTCTTGTAATTGCCGTTTTTTAAAAACGAGCATGAAAGCTGATTATTGTTTTCTCCAATCATCTCTTGGAAAACGAATGGAAGAAAGTTAAAAAAAATCTACAAAGACGAATAAAAATAAACGTTGGTTTAATCAAAGCTTTGTCAAAATGAAATATATGAAATTTGCGATTTTCTCTGTATATAGGTAAAAATCCTACAGAAGACTACCTCGAAGGCATGATGAGCGAAGCTCCAGGTCCCATAAACTTCACCATGTTCTTGACGCTTTTTGGTGAAAGGCTTCAAGGTACCGATCCCGAAGACGTGATTAAAAATGCTTTCGGCTGCTTTGACGAAGAAAACACTGGTCACATAAATGAGGAACGTCTGCGTGAGCTTCTCACGACCATGGGAGACCGGTAATTTTTATAGTCATTCACATTTTGTCACACAAACTTTAACTTAAAACTTTTTTGATAACCAGCAAATGTTGTCATTTAAATGAAAATACCTTTGAAATATTGTTTTAAATAAATAATTATGACAAATTAAAGAAAAAATAATATTTTTATACATATGCAAAATTTTTGAATAATTTGAAGTAATCATTTTTTTTTAAACATAAATTGCTGAATCTTTCGATAAAAATTATCTTGAGTTTCTTGCGTCCCCTAATTTTATTTTTTATTTTCAATATGATTTTTCTGCAGATTTACCGACGATGACGTCGACGAGATGTACCGCGAGGCGCCGATAAAAGGTTCGATGTTTGATTACCTCGAGTTCACCCGAATTCTGAAGCATGGCGCCAAGGACAAGGACGAGCAGTGAAAGGATTTCGTCTGTGTTTATCCTTCTTCTTTTTTTTTCACAAACTCGCGTTATCAAAACACTTTCATGTCGCTGCAATCAATCGAAACTAGCAAAAATTCTTTTTTCAGAATCCTCTTTCGTCTTCGATGAAAACTTAACGAAACTTTCGTCTGTCCATTTCAAAGATATTTGGGTGAACTCATAAAAAAAATCCTATCGTCAATTTTGAATCTCCTATTCAACGATAAAATTGATTCAACATTAGAAAGAAAATTCGTGGCCTTGTAAGGAAAATTCTTACAAGCTGGAATTATTAGTTTGAAGGCAAATCAGGCACACTCGATTGTAGATATGATAAATATCTGTACATCGAGTCTAAAACACAAATACTAGCAATTAGAGATCAAAGTTGATAGATAGATAGGGATTAAAATTCATATAAACTATTTCTATTAAAGATCTACCCAACATTCTTTAGAGCACCAAAAAAAATCGCAGTTTTACCGCATAAGTCGAAAAGTTCGCATCTCGATACGAAAATTTCTTGCAGAAACAATAAAGTATTTCCGATTGTCGTGACGCAAATGCATTTTTTTTTAAGGAAGAAAAATAGCGCGACTGCACGCAAATTATTTCCTATTTTATGATTATTATTATAATACGTTAGCCGCGTCTTCGCGACAAATGAACGCGTGTAAAATATATACAATATACTATTATTAATGCATATTACAATAATATCTAAACTGTCGTTGAATCGGCATTTGTATTTTAATATAACAGTACCGTACGGTTGAAACGTTTATTTGTTGAACATTTATTCATCATTTCCTCGTCGAGTTTATGCGATTTCAGTTGATTGAACGAATGATAAAAAGGGATGACGTGATTCGACAGAAATTGAATGGTCGGGAGTCAATGAACTTTATCATCGATTGCCGATAACTTGAGATATATTTACTATCATTTCCAGAATTTCATAAATACCGCGATACAGAAAATTACGTGAGTTTGGAATAATTTAAGAGTTTTTAAAATTGTTAAACGTTTTATTTAACAAAGATGGATTGAACATTACATTGACAAATATTAGGTCACTTTTATTTCTAATGTTCAAAGACATATGAGGCTGTATTTGAAAAATATGCATAAAAGCCTTAAAATTTTATAGAATTTCGAATTTGAAAAAAAATTGACGGCGCTCTAAAACACATATTTTTTTAAAATTTGAATAAGAGTGCAAAATTGTTATTGGAACTATGTCAATAATTTTTTATCTGAACAAAAGTACGTTCCCTAAGTTTAATTTCACTTAACTGTTAAATCATAGGATTGCTTGACAACACGATTTTTACGAATCGAATGACAATGATGTTCAAAAAAATATTATCTTAAAAAGAATGCATTCCCTGTCTTGTATTTTGCTCAAATGTTGAATCATCGGACTCCGCATTTTTTGACAAAAAAAACTTTAAGGTGGTCCTCTCGAAAGTCGGAAGCGTCATGCTCCGATTGCGAGACTGGTATAATTTATTCGGCAAATATACTTTATACTTTATTCGCTCTCGGTGGTCGATCGAGACATTTCCGTCCTGCTAAGAGAGCACAGCACTTTTTCGCAACATTTTGTACGTGACCGATGTTGAATACTTTTCTTATTTTGTCGTTGAATTTCAACGAACGAACGAAGAAACACGGCTAATGTCTTCGTGAAGGCGTAGTGAAAACTTTTTCATAAAACAGCGTCGTCAAAGGAAGCCGGGAAGTCGTCGGTCGTGTGGAGGCGACTTGAAAAAAAAAAAAAAAAAAAAAAAAGTATCGCGCCGCTTCAACGGCTACCGGCACTGAAGCCTTTATCTTTATTGCCAATTTCACGCTCTGACTTCCGTGCGTCGCTGGTATCGTGTGGCTTTCCATAACCTCGGTGCTTCGTGCTCTGCGCAAAAGAATTAAAACCTTCCGGTCTTCATCCACAACTTCAGCGTGAATCAATTATTCGCGATATCGCTTTTTTTTTAAAAGAAAAAAAAGCGCTATCGCTTTAAGTTCAGTCGCTTTTTTCGCTTTGAATTCCTTATTTCAATTGATGCGCAATTCTTCCTCGATAAACTATTTTATAGGTCGATGCTTTCGATGCTCACTTGAGCTACTTAATGGCAATTAATTTAACAATTGACTCGACATCCTGCTACGAAAACATCGTTGATTGCACGAAGTCTGTGTAAGCAAAGAACATGCTGAATAAACGCAGAATAATAATAATAGCTGCAAGGAATGCGAAGCTCATGTTTCATGGAAAAAATTAAATAAAACCGCTGTCTACAAATTTGGATCTTTTTTTGCTACAAAGTGAAATGAAAGGAGAAGTTCTTCATTACTTTAACTCACTCAATTTAAATATTTATTTCATAAGTAATTCGATGTGAATTCTTTTTTTATATGCTAGAAAATAAAATGCTTTAATAATAACAATAATAATAGCCAGTAAGAAAATGTATGACATTTTTATAAAAACGAAAAAAAAAAACACTTACATAGAGTTTCGTTTAAAAATGCCATTAAAAGGATAATGGGACACTACTATAATTTTGTTGGTATTTTTAATCTATTTTTTTTTTGTTACGCTTAATAAAATGTTTATACATTTTCGTACCGACGATAGAACGAAAATCTATATCAAATGATTTACTGATCGGAGTGAGTAAAAAAAATAATACTAAACATTTCTAAATCGGTCCTAGACCACTTTGAATATCTTAACATAAAAGCGCATCAATAAAAAAAAAGGAGCAAGAAAACAGCGCAATATCTGTAGTTTTGGGATAAAAATTGCTTTTGTCATAATGTGTTGATTAAAATATTTCTGTCGTGAATGCATTACGAGTTTGGAAATAACAAATTTTTTTCAAGTTTAAGAAAATGTTAAAGAGTAACAAATTTTTTAAACGATCGGTCTTTGTGCTTACATTTGTTTGTTTTAAATAATAAATAAAAAAATCTCAAAGAGCTCCAAAATATTAATCTTTTTTTCAAACACCTTAAATGTTTATACGGTAATTCTATTATTGTTCAGAAGAGGCTAATGTATCATTGTATGCTAGAGTCGAAGACATTAAAGAATTTCCGTCATAAATAATTTATTCAAAATCAGACTTTTTCTAGATTTAAAAAATGTATGCAACAATATCACAAATACCCTTTTCTGAAACCTATTTTTTACGTTTTGTTTTAAATAACAAGTAACAAAAAATCGCGATAAGCAGCTAAAAAATGTAAAAAAAATTTTTTTTTATTAACCACCTTATTATACATAGAAAAATTCTATTTATCTTTTCTATTTATTCTAACGTCTTCTAAATTCCATTTGTATTTTTGATTCTGTTACAGAATTAAAAACATTAAAGAATATCAGTCAAAAATAAATTTAAAGCTGGTCAAAGTAACACATTTAAAAAAAAACCCAGCAAAGCAGGGCCTTGCAAAATGTTTTCTCATTATTCTGTATTTTTGACAAAGCTTTTTTTTATAAAGCTACTTTTACGAGAAAGTATTTTGAATAATATTGGCTTCCTCATAGAAGAAGATTTGTTTGAAAAAAAAGGTTTGTCGAAGATACAAAATGATGAGGAAGCATTTTCTAAGATTTTACTTTGCAGGGTTGTTTGAGCTTTAAAGACATTTAAAAAAAAAAATGCAAAATTTCATAAAATTTGAACCGCTTAACCGATTTGCGTCAAATTTGTAATCAAAGTTTCCTCAATGGTAGTCCATATGAGAATCAAATTTAAGTTAAACCTGCAATTTTTTTTTTCTTTTTCATGACAGCAATTTTTTTTTTCTTCAAGCAAAATCGAAATTTACCAACACAGCGACCGTTTATTTGACTAAAGTAATCATTGATAATCAATAATTGTAAAATCACATGAAAAATTGCCGCCGAATATCTCAAAATTTATAAGAGTTAGTATTTGCAGAAATTTAAAAAAAATTGAAATTGCAATAACCTTAGACACCACTCTATCGATTTTCGCCAAATGCGACACCGAACATAGTTCAATCTTAATCCATTAGTGTACCAAATTTCAGCCCAATATCTCGTAATTTACAAAAGTTATAGCTTAAAATAACTTTTTTCAAAATTTGCAAAATCTTGTAAAATTCAAATCTCTCAACCTATTTGCCTCAAGTATAATTCCAAACCTTGTTGTACCAAATTTGAACCAGATACATGAAAAATTACGACAGCCATCGTACTAATTAGAAAATCTGTGCACGCACGCACGCACATTCTGGACCATTTTGAGTGCCGTGACATGAAAATCTCGAAAAAAAAAAAAATTCACGAAAACAAAGCTTTTCTCCATAAGAAACCAAAACGGCACATCATTCTAACAAATTTAGACCCTTTTCTGAATTTTTTTAAATGACAAATAACAAAGAATCGCGGTAAGCAACTAAAAAAAAATCTTTTCTTTTGAACCGCCTTATCATTCATAGAAAAATCCTATTACTTTTTATAAGTGTACAATCTATCCATCAATGCCTGGTGCATAGTAAAAAAAATTGAAGAATTTAAAACTCGTCAAAATCACACCTCTTTTTCGTTTAAAAAAAAATCATTTCTTTTTGCCTGTCTTATTATTTATAGGAAAATTCTATTATCGTTGACAAGGGGTATAATGTATCAATGTCTGGTACAGGGTCAAAGACTAGTACAAACACCTTTAGCCACCGGCAGAGCACAGTCAGGCAGTCAGGCAGAGGCGAGCTAGGCCATCGAGGACGCTGTGGCTTGCGTCTGCGCGCCTTCTCGCTCCGATATATTGCTATGCTTTGCTCTACAGCCGCAGTATCGTTTTCACGTCCCGTGCGGTCAGAGTCTCTCGTCGAGCCGACAACAGAGAGATACCCACTATTTCTTTATTCTTTTACCGTATCAACCCTCGGTTCGCCCTTCACGATAAAACATAAATAAAATACACAAAAGAATAAGTGAAGGTCCATTGAACTTTGCGTTCTATGTGTTTAACATAGTCCAATTAGACGTCATTATTATTGTCACGACACAAACAGCAATTCAATCGCCGATGTCGTAGCAGACGAAACAATAGTGCTGTACGATCATTCGGGGGGAGTGTTTGTACATGTATGAATATCTCAAGCTCTCTGCGTCAACGTTAAACGCAGTCAGTTTGCTGCGGCGTTTCCGGGCTTCGCGTGCCGATTTTCGATGCGCTGAGCAGCAGCAGCAGCAGCAGCCAGTGGCCAGTGTGACGATTAGAAGCATAGTGGCCGGTCCAGTGCATTAATTCAGTGCGCGCTTCAAAGTGCATCCGCTAAATTCATAACGTTTTACAGGTGAATAAGTCAAATAGACTGAAATACTTCTTTTTTTTGCACGGTTTTTTCAGATTTAATAAAGGTGAAACCTACGTTTTTTTCTTAAAGATAATTATAACAATTTTAATACTAAACAAGTGGAAAATTTGGATGAACAGAAATACATTTTTTTTTGCGAGATTTAAAAATTTTATAAATATAATAGAAATCTATGTTTTTAAAATTTTTTTAACTAATGATAGTATTTAAAAAAAAAAATTTGTCCATAGAATTGAAATTTTGCGACTTGAGATATTCTATTGTGAAAATTTGGATTTTGGAAATTTTGAGAATTAAATGTAAATGTACATTTTTTTAAATCAATATTACTAGTTAAAGTAAATAGCGTGAAATAAAAAAATTATATCTCTATTATAAAATTCAAATTTTCCGTTATATGGAAAATTATATAGTAAATAATATTTTTTAAATTAATATGTCTATATTATGCAATTAAAGTGCACCAAAATACATATTTTTTTTCAATATTATTCGAACTTAAAACAGAAACAATGTACAAAAACAAAATTATATCTCTATATTAAAAAGTTCCAAATTTTCCGTCATTGCAAATTTTTGGGACGAGAATATTCATTGGGAAAATTCGAGAGCACCGATATAATTTTTTTTTCGCAAAATTTCCGAACAGAAAAGAAAAAAGTGAAAATCTGCATTTTTCATTACTATTATTACCAACTAAAGAAAATTCTACAAAATCAAATATAATAATAACATAAGACTAGGAAAATTAAAAAAAAATTACTTAAAGAGTATTTGAACAGAGAATCTTTTTACATGGCTCGCATGGATACAATTATTAGGTTTTCGATCGATTTTAATAAATTTCTTTTTTTTTAATGACCTGTTTACAGATATTGAACTAATTATTGGCCAGTGGTGTTTAATTCGAAATATGCGTTGCAACGCGCCGGATATACACGTATAAGTGCAGCAGTTATCGACCACGCGCGCCCGTGTACCTTGCGAATTTCGAGTTGAGCGGTTTCTTCAGTGACTCGTGTAAAAGCGAAGAATCAACGAACAGAAAAGGGCTCCTCCTCCTCCTCCTCTTTGCGTGATTCGGGTCAACGGGTGTTTTTTCACCCGGATTGTGTTAAAATACGTGCCGAACTTACGGGGTTTCGGACGAAGGGCTATTTTGCTCTACCTGCTCCAGTGAATTTTTAACCTGGGATCTTCTAGTGAAACCGCGCTCTGCGCTCTCTAGGTGTGTTCGACGAGCGATCAGCTGATCAACGTCACACGAACCATTCGACGCGCACGCAGCCCACTCGGCGATCTGACACTTGGACTTTTCCAGGTAGGTTACTTTATTTTTTTTTGTTCTCCGCTTTTACATTTATATTCTAGACTGTTTTATGAATGTGTCAATATTGTATGTTGTAATAATATAAGATTGGACACCTAAGTTCAATTTTTTATTTTTTAGCACCACCTCAGTTTCTTTGTTTTGAAAAAAGTGTCAACTGGACGTTTTATGAAATTAAAAAAATATATATTTAGGAGTGTTGCACCGCCATTAAGTGTTGAATAGGATTGTCCCATTTAACAATCTTAATCATTTTTTTTTTTGTTATTGAGTGTCTTCACTTGGCGAAGTAAAGTAACTTTTTTTTCAGATTAAAAAAAAAACATTTTGTAAGAACTTTTGTATCTATAATAAATTATCGATGAAAAATGTATATATGGGGCATTCTACGTCAACTCACTTGGTCATCGGCCTGACCCCCTCGGATTCAGTTGACGAATTTTTTTTTTGGACATAGTTTGTTACGCAGAGGTTTTCTTTTTTATTTTTGTCACTTGTTTTACTCTATAAAATCATTTCTTTCCATAACTTTTGAGTAAAAATGAATTTCGACCTGGTTTAAATTTTTGAAATTTCCATAAAATGTAGGGCAATAACAAGTATTGTCATCATAGTTCGAGAGTGGACCGAGATTTATTTTTTTATTTTAAGAGAAAATCCTTTTTTTCCTAATTTTCGTTCTAATTGAAATGGCTTTTCTCAATTTTATTTTAATTATTGGGCAATTTTTAAGCGTTCTACTCTCAAAATATGGGAAAGAAAGATTACCACATGTGTTATTTTTCTTTTCTATAAGAAACCACCATTGAAATTTTTAATTTTCTTTTTCTTAAATAAAAAAAAAACATAAATTATTCTCAGTTCACGCTCGAACTACGATGGAAATACTCGATTTCTGAAGAAGAAAATCCCAATTTGAAACCTGGTTGAAATTTATTTTTACACAAAATTTTTGAAAAAAATCATTATTTTATAGTGTAAAACAAGTGATATAAATCTGAAAAACAATATCCTTTTTATTTGGACCAAAATATGCAAAAAAATAATTTGTCAATTGAATCCGAGGAGGTCGAGCCGATGACCAAGTGAATTGACTTAGAATGCCCCATATATTTATTCGCATTAATTTCTTTGCGAATTTCTAGTTTTACAAAACAAAAGTATAATGAAGAATTAAATGCAGTGAATTGAAAAGTAATAACTCAAACTTATAATTAATTAGTTTATTTTTGTTAAAAAAAAATGTATTCGTGTAGGTATTTCCGCTATATCATTCAACGCTTCGTAAATTTATTTTTACAATTAATCTACGTCGATAATCAGTTCTCAGTCGTGCGATATCTCAGGAATGCTGCTGTATCATTATTATCAGATTGAAAAATGACATAATTGCTTAATAAGTGAGATACTGTTGATGTTGCATCTATGCAGGTGCAACTTTAAAACATACGCATGAGTTTTTGCATGGAGGAAAATATTAGATTACAAGTCATTAAAAGTAGTAGATATAAAAACAGTCATATGAACTAACAATTATAATTGTTGTCAGGACAATCGTCGTCCAATTTATTGTGAATACCATAGTATCGAAAGTTCTAATTTCTGTAGTAATAAATATTATAAACAAAAATATTCAAAAGTGAACATAAATTATAGTTTTTTAAAAATAAAAATAGAAAATTGTACGTTCTGTTACGAAATTACTTAACAATAGGTGAACAATTCATTTTATATAAAAACTTTTTCTTTTGAATAAAAATAAGTGATTTTCTTTTTGCATCTCCCACGCAGAAAACAACTATCTCTGAAAGAGTCTTTCATATCTTGCAAAGAGTCTTAGAAAAAGTAACGGATACGATTCGGAGCAGTACTTTTTCTCAGACTATGACCAAAACTCTCAAGTCTTAGTGATAGTCAGAGAAAAAGTACTGCTCCGGATCGTATCCGTTACTCTTTCTGAGACTCTTACCAGGATATAAAAGACTCTTTCTGAGATTCGGCAGACTCTTTCCCAGATTTAAACGACACTTTCCACGACCCTTATGAAGATTTCTTTCAAGACTACCCTTTTCCGCGCGGGCTGTTATGAATTTTTCGTAACGACATTTATTGAAAATGTCAGCTTTGTAAACATTCAAAAATCATGACGAAGCAATGTGCAAAGCTCTATTTTGAATCTTTGTTTTAAATAAATAAATATATATCATTTCTTGCTCTCTTCTCAAATATCAATTTTTTTTTAATTCAAAATACCATAAAATCCGAACCCCTTTGTCGATAATCACCAAATTTGGCACATAGCAGTGCAGAGTATTATCTTTCGTCTCTAGAAAATTTCAAATCATTTAGTGAGATTTAACGTGACTTAGAGCAAAATGAAAATTTGTCGAAAAATTCAAAATCCCATAAAAATCAAGCCTATTTGCCGATTTATTATTCCAAATTGCCAACTTGTACAACTGCCCCATATATGTGCCAAATCTCAGCTCCATTGTTAAAGCAGTTCTGGAGATATGAAGGTTTGAATTTTGCATGACATCTCCACAAATATCCACACATTCACTGGGACATTTTTCGTAAATCACATTTCTCGACGATTTCGACCATTCTGAGTATCCTGACATGAAAATCTTCGAAACATTTTTTTTCGCGAAAGCAAAGCTTTTCTATGGGGAAACGAGAAGCTAATTAATATATATTTTTTATAACTTTAAAGTTAATAAGATTGTCATTGAAAATCACCTTTTTAAATAATAGTCGAAGACACGTTGAGACGATTATTTTGATTCTACGAAATATTTTCTTCATTACGTGAAGACAGAAAGAATTTATGGACGATATTAATTATTAACATTGTCGACGTATGAGTACGATAAGGAGTACCACGTGACAAAGAATGCAGGCCAATTATCGAGGAGGAGAATAAAGAGAGAAAGAGAGAGAGAGAGTGAGAAAAATTCAGTGGAGATCAGCGACGTTCGATTAACGCCTCCTTCAACTTGAGTGCCTTTTCCTCACGTAAAAGTATACAGGGTGTACCAAAACCCGATAATTACTAAATGCTGCGTAGAGTTCCATTTCTGATCAAGAAGGTTCGCTAAGAGCTGATACTAAAATAACTCAACTGAAAAGGGTTTACCGATATTAATATTTAGATACACAGGTATAAAACAATGTGTCCGCAATTAATGTTTTTAAAAAATTTATTTGTAAAAGAATTTATTTATTAATTTATAAAAATAAATATAATATTTTCCTTCTTCGTTGAAAAATTACTGATTATTTAAAATTGAAATTAAAATAACATTGTTCAAATAGAAATGAAGATTAGAAGATACATCAGTAAAATATTGTTTGCAATTTATAAAGGAACACTATAAGCAAATAAAAAATATACAAATATAATTTCATATATGAAAAAAAAAATTATTTCATGATTCTCAAGTTTCTTTAAAAAAAAGTTACGATAGAACTTTTTTTTTTGCGAAAAATATTTTTAAAAAAAGTCTGTGATTTAAGACTCATAAAATGCAATCAAACATAATTTTCCATTTTCGTTGCGTCGTTTAGTGCACGAGGATGTTGTGCAATAAAATACAACATTTTTTACTTATCCTTAAATTTTCATATTTTATATACATTTGTAGGTCTTAAATTTCAATTTTTTTTTAATGAGCGATTTATAAAAAAAGTTGTATCGTGATTTTTTTATTGATGTGTCAGTACACTTAAAATTTATAAATTTATAAAAAAAGGAGAACTACTTCTTGTTATTTTTTTTGTTTTTTTATTTTGTTGCTGTTTGCTTTGAAACACCCTGTACAAATGCATAAGTACCTCGTACTTCTCGCGTCGATGTATTTAGCGTCCTTTAAACATGCGCGTTACTCGAGTCTCATCGTCTATCAATACAATCTATCTCGAATGCCGTAAATCACCAACCAAGGACGGCTGTGGGAAGACCTTTACTGGTTGCACATATACACGCGTTATCCAGACATTTGCAAATTTATTTATAGCTCGATACCTCAAAGTTAAACAAAAAACTAACACTCTCTTACTCTTTCTGTTTCTCTATTCATTTGTCAAAGTAATCTTATAAATCTTAGCATTTTTTTTAATACATCCAAACAATTAATTGTCTCTGTATTGAATCACCTTTTACTGTATTTCATAAATTTATTTTTCTTTCATTCTTAATGTACTTAAAAAAATGTATTACACTTACAAGTTTTTATTTGTTAAATTATAAGTGACAAAAAAAAGTAATATGTACAAACACAATCTTTGTTAAATTAGTCATACACATTTTTTGTAAAAATAACAAAAAAAAAAGTTGTAAAACAAAATTGAAGTTTTCATTTCTTTTTTGAAAAAAAAAAGTTAAATAAACGAATTTTTTTTTCTATACAGTAGCTTAATTCTAGTTCACTGTCCTCAAAGTTTTTAAATACGAGCATTTTTATTTATAACAATTCCTATAGAACTAATCAATGACTCCGAATTTCGAAATACCGGGATATCAACTTTTTTTATTAATTTTTTAAATCACATTGAAACAAATGTTAAATGTTCTTAAAACAACATTTTCTAAGTAATACTATTTTAATTTAAATCATAAGCATTGAGCTTGAGATTAATGATGATTTCTCAAAAACTAGTCCAAACTAATTCTGCAATGTCGCAGAGCGACCGGACGCTTTGAATTTATCAAAGCGTTGCCTAGTGTGATAACGCCTGTACATAGTAATCGAGCGGTGAGCTTAAAGTGGAAAATTTCGTGGTGCGCCAAGTCGCAACGAGAGCCACAAGTCCCTGTTCAACGCATAAAACTGATAGTAATGGGATATAGTTTTCCTATATAGGAAAGAGGTGGGCAAAACGGGCCAATTAATCAAATAATGCCCCTAGAAAGTTTCCACTAGCGTTGATCCACTCTTTTTCACTGGAAAATAAGAATTTTCTAAACCACTAGTACGATGTGTCCGTATTCGCTTAAAATATTAATTTAAAATAAATATTTCTTGAGCGTCCTAATTTGACCCAATTTTTTAATTTCTTCCATGTTTCGTTTTGCCCCGAGGTATCAATTTTTAAAGTGTCCCGTTTCGCTACAATTAAAAAAAAAATGTTCGGTGTCCCGTTTTGCCCTCCTATCGCCTATGATGCTTGCAAATCCCCAAGCAGTCCGTACTTGGTTACGTAAATTCTGCCCAGACAGCAAAAAAAAAAAGCAGTCAGCCACGTGAAGCGTTACCAACGGGGCATCTCGTATCACCTATAATAATAATACTAAGGACAATAATAGCGCGGTAATCAAACAATGCAGTAGGTTAACGTTTCTTCGAGACGTTAAATTGATAGCGGGAGCGTGCGATGTCGAAAACGTTGATAGTGCTCACGAGAGGATTGAGTTATTAATTTCGTTAAGCTTCCGGTCGTTGGATTTTTCGCACCCGTTCACTATACCGTGTTGTTATATCATGACCAATCATAGTCACTTGAGTTTGACTGTCAACGAAATGATGTATGCGTTCCTATAACAGCAGCAAACCGGGTTTTGTCAATGCGACCCACTGTGGGACTCGATCTTGATCCTGGGTCCAGTTGAATTGACGAACGCGCTGTGTTGTCTGCTAATAAAAAAAAAAGTTTTATGTTATCGGCGATGTGAAGCAACACTATTATAATACGTACATTAATTTCTTTGGCAATAAAGAAATAACTATTTAAATTGAATCAACGTTAAATATTTAAAAAATATATATTGGAAGGTTTTTTTTTCATTAAATTAATTAAAAAAAAAGTTTTTGTTATTAATTATGGAACTAATCTAGGAACAAATATCTTTGGAAAAGAAAAAAAAGACGAAATGCACAGAATAAAATATCTACACTGGAGTTTTTTATCTGGCATTTTTTTTTGGGCTTTATTCCAAAGATATCTTTTTTTCAGTATTGTTGCATTTCGTAAAGACAGTTTTATTAAATTAATAACAAATCTGCTTAATCCTCTGTAAAACCTTTTTTTTAAATAATTATTTCGTTAAACTAGTAAAGTAACATAAAATAATTTTCATTGTCGTGGAAGTTTTTTTCTGACAAGAAATTGTTGTAAAATGGAAAATATAAATATTTTTTTTCTATAGTTCTGTGCTTGCATACAAATATTAATGTGGTATTCTTGAACAGTTAAGCTTTCTTCAGGGTTGTGCTTAATAGCACAAATACGAAACGTTTTTTTTTTCTTTTTTTTTTTTTTTTTACAAATAAATCTCTTTAGCGGTCTGTATGAGGACTCTTGTCATTACAGACCTACAGACAGTAACCTTAATACCGTTGAATCCGATTTTCTGGTATCCTGTTGCGAGGTCATTTCACAGTGATTTGATTGCTCGGCATGATGCTTGTAAGTCTGCGAAGTCCAGTGGGTCGATCCTCCCCACGACACAATGTACAGTTGTACATACACATGTACGTCTACCGTGCAGATAATTACTTGACGGCGCCCGAGCGTGCCCGGCCAACTATCGTTTATTATTTTCGTACGAAGGAAGTAAGGAAGTTTTGTGTATAAACGCTATAATACGGTAAAACGTATTTGTGTCACTATGCCAACAATGCAAGTCGCGTGGCTACCCTTATTTTCCAACAATATATGCTTCAATGTAATCTCAATTACTTTAAACAGTTACGTCATTCATTAAAAACGATGACTCATTTTTTATTATCGTAATTAAGTCGTCAGTAAATTTAAAAATTAATTATTTTTTTAATATAAAATGAGTTAGAAGATTTTTCAAAGAATGCAATCGTGAAAATTGTGTTTTCGAAAATATTTTATGGTTATTTTTATGAAACGATTCGTTCAATGATTTTTATAGATTTTATTTGCAATCTTGGACCTTTCTACGAAAATATTCTAATCTAATTCGATTCGAATCGAATCTAAAATTCGCGACTCTCCAACTGAACAATGCAAAAATATCTACGATGTCCAAAAAAAATATGGGCCGATTATTATGTATAATAGTAATAATAACTTTTTCGTTATTATCAAAACACAAAGTTTTGTCATTTTTTTGAACCACCAATATATATAATAATGAGTATAAGTAAAAAGTTTAAATCTCTTCATAATGGTTCACAAAAAAAAAAAAAAAAAGAAGATGATTGTGGGATTGCACTGAATACGTATATTATTACCGATTGCTAAAATGCCACACGATATCGTATAAGTTTTTATTTTATTTTTATTTTTAATGACAGTGACAATTATTATGGTGTACCGTTAGAACATAACTGTAACTAGATGAGCGACGTCAGTCACGCAAGTAAATTTGCACTGGTTGAGGCTTTTTCCCTGGACGAGTGAAACGAACAAATACAGTATTGAGCTCTTGACGTCGCGTGAGCGACTCTCTGTCTCATATCAAATTTGTTTGTTCATTCCACAGAGAGCAAGGCGAGAAGAATGAAGAGTGCAACGTGAACTCGAGTGTGTGTTGCCAATTGTGATGCGCCAGACTATAAGCTCGACCGTTGTCACGCCCTTGCTTTTACAGGGTCCCTGATATTGTCTGCACTCCCTTTTTTTTTTCGTCCTCGACACGAGTCCAGGACATAAGGACGGAAATCTATACCTTAGAGGGAGAAAATAATATTGGCGCTTATAAATATTTTACAAGAATAAAGATTATTGCAATATTTTAGAGAAGTATTTTTAAAAAGGTCCAAGGTTTCGAATCTTTTATACATAAATTATAATATTATATTTTAATATGCAAGTTAGATGGCAAATTTATTATTTAATTTGACATAACTTTTTTTATTAAATATACCTGATTGATAATATTTCAGGCAATACAAATTTGTCCATTATGAATTGTATAGATAAAAAAAGATAACTGTCGTCTTAACAAAAAAATGTTAAGACGACAGAATTTATTTTTCGGAGCCCTTTTCCCAGGGGGAAATTGCGAAGACTGAAAGGGACAGCTCGCTGTGTTAGTGACATCGAGTATTGGATCAGGGAGAAGTTTTGGACTGTGCGATTGGCAGTAGGGTCGAGAATCACAAAAGCTTCATCTGAACCGAAATAGCAGCAGGCAGCTTGAAACTCTACGCCCATAATACTGAATTCTATTTCGTGTCTCAGATGTAATACTTTGGTAACAAAGTACAGGAGCAATCGTACAAATAGCGTGAAGATATAAATCACCAATCTGGTCTCTCAATGCAGTTCTGCAAGTTGAAAATTTTAAAAAATTGCATGCAATTGCGACAATATTTCATCAACTACAATTGCAACGAAATTTTATTTTCGTGTCTTTCTTGGTGACTCCTAAATTTTCGTATTAAATCAAGTCGCAATGTGTGCTTATTTCTTAACCAAAATATTTATTTTTTGGAAAAATTCTTCATTTAATAACAACAACAAAAATACTTACCAAGTTGTACCTCAATTTGTTAGCCATAAGTAGTTCACATTCGTAACAATACGTGTTTTCTTCATATTTATACTTTTAGATTCACTAAAATTAAAAATTATTTTTTAAAAAATCTATAAGAAAAAAACTCGCGAAATTTTTTTTTTCCACTCAAAATTTAAATAGCACTGATAATGACTATTTTTCATTAAGCTACGAAAAATATTTCATTCATGAAATTCTTTTTGTTGTTTATCACATGCTATATTTTTTTAATCAAACTGCAAGATGTCATATATGCAATTGCAACGAAAATTCGATTTTAATGTTTTTTTTCTTTTGTGACTCAGCTTTAATAGCAGAGTTGCAAATGTGTCGAAATATTGACTATATGTCATGAGAACTGACTGTATGGCGTTTCTTTGTCGTTTCTCCTCGTTGAAACGAATCCCAAAGGCGAACCTTCCAATTTCGACGAATTCCCAGCATTCCCGGTGCGTCTCCCCTCATTTCGATCGGAGCTTCACTTTGCGCCATCCCTATGTTGCTTTATGCTGCAGAGATAAAGACAGAGTAAGCAGCAGCAGCAGCAGCAGCAGCAGCAGCGGCAGTAGTAACGGCAATGGAACCGCCCGAAACGCACCCCTCTTTAGGTTCTGTCGGCAAGAAATCCCCAGGGACGACCTTTGGATGGTGCGTTCATCAAAAGTGCCTTCCGCCCCATGGCTCCACCCACCGTTCTCTCAAACTCTCACTCTAGCATAATATCCCCCTAAATCTTTCGTCTTTTTCTATTTTACTCAGCCCATAACTATCAACGTTATTATTACACAGCTGGATATATTTATCGACCTTATTCGTGGTCACACTTTTCATTTCTTGGTGTAGTAAATCTGAGTCACAAAAATTTCATCATAATAAATCACTTTGTCATTTTCCTTTTTTGGTACTTAAAACGTGAAATTGATTTCAGAAAGAACGCAGATTTATATTTTTTTATGCTAAAAAATATACATCTGAAAAGAATGAAACAAAAAAAAAGATCTGAAAAAATGCACTTTCAGTACTTTGAAAAAGTCGATTTTGAAATAGAATATATCAGATGCTGGAAAACAACATTTTAATAAAGTGATTTACATGCAGAACTTGAGAAGTATTTTCGGAATATTATTAGTACTTTTTGAAGGGTGTATTTTATTACGTTTAAGGATAAATTTAATTAATTTATATGTAGTGATATCTAAAATCTGTGTATGTATTACATAAACATCCAAATTTTATTCTTGCTATTAAATGTTTAAAAAAGATTTTTTGAATCTCAATAATTTGATAGCCACGTAATTAACAATATAGAATAGAAAATAATAGTATAGAAAAATATCTGAAAAAAGTAATTTGTAATTAAGTTATAACATGTCAAATTTTTCGATTTTTTTATTAAAATATATTTAAAAACAGTTACATTTTAAAATCGCACTCTAAAAATCTTTAGATACTTAATAAAAAATTCTGCTCTTTGCAATAAAAAGGTAAAGAAAACAAATTTTAACTTAGCTTTAATGTTAATTTTAAATATTTCGTCGCGTTCCGAAGTCGAAGTTTAGAATTTCTTTTAAAGCTGCGATTTTTTTGTTACTAATACCGTTTTATTTATATTAAAGTTTCAAAAAGATCGACGTTTTTATATTCGCTATAAAAAAAAATAACAAATATTTTATTAGGTAGGTAAAAAATAAAATAAGACACAGAAAATAATCCAAAACAATTAATGTAGTGCTTTTATAAAAGTTGCTAACAGCGTTCAAAATTACAAACCAGTAGGACAAATTTTCTAAGAAATAGAGGTACCAATTCTTAGTAAAAAAAAAATATAAAGGATATTTTTAAAAATTATGTTTATTTTGCATTTTACAATACTAAGTAATAATACAAGTAATAAAGATTTGATCATTTAAAAAAAAATTTAACCAAAGTAACAATTTTAATAGCTTTTTATTTATTCTAAAAGCAACAATATTGATGTGTTAGGAATAGAAAATAAAGATATATTTTTTTTACCCAACCAGAATTAATATTAATATATTATTCTATCCTTTTCTATAACTGCTATAAATTCCTTTGACATTTCCATCTTGGTGCAACGAGTCGGTGTCATCATCGTCGTCCTCGTTATGTTCTCCTCCTTTTGCAGACCGAGAAAACTGCACCCTTAAACCAGGAGGAGTGGCATTTAGTTAAATTGTCACAGCGCAGATCGTCGCTTATGACGAGTTGGTTGAGTTGCTTCTGAGACGGCTAAGCGAATGTCAGGAACCATTTGTAAATCCGCCTCGAGCCATGAAACTTCAGCCTTGTAATTACGCTGCGTGCAATGGTGTTTATTAAAAGGGGAAGATTGGAAAATAAGCATGTATTGGGGGAGTCACGTTATTACAGTCAGCGACGGTTTGGTAACATTGTTGAAATGGAATATTCAATCTTTCGAAGTTCCCTTCAGAGTTTAGGACATTATTGCACGTTACTTAATCCTATTTTACTGACTTCTTGCCATTCGTTAATTTTATTCATTAAATCGATTGAACAGAAACTAGCCCTTAAAATTAGCTCTTAAATTAGCAATATCGACATCTGATCAGGGATCTAATGTCGATGTTGCTAATTTAAGACCTCCAAGGATTTCAGGGACAAAAAGTGTTTTATTTTTTTGCTATCGATAAAAAAATCGTATAAAAAAATCTCATAAACAAATCATAGGAGTTTTTTTACCTAGAATTTTTTTTTAATGATATTGAAAAAATGAATCTTCTAAAATTGTTGCTGCAATTGGATTTGGATTTTTTTTTGGTACATGGTCAAATCAATTTTTTAATCAAAACCGTTCCAATTTGATTATCTAAAAAATATCTTTTCAAAGGTGAAGTATCTTTGAGGAGAAATAAAATAGTAATTCCGAAGTTTTGTCAATAAACTGACCTAAGAGATACACAAAAAAAAAAAAAATTCTGAAGGTAACTGCTGAAATCCAATTATTCTCCCCCTGAAGGAGGACTTTGACGAGTCAACACTGATATATATCGATCTTATGGTCTTTTAATCATCTCTTACGCTGGTGAATGAGCAAGCTTCGAAGCGTCTAGACGCGTTACCGTAAATCGTGCCAGACAAGACGAAAGGGAGCGTTGCGTGGATACGGTGGAAGGTAGCTTAACTCGCGTCTCCGCACGTCTCAGAATTACAGGGCGCGGAAAGCACAGAAGAAGGTTAGTTCATACTGATAATAAGACTATCACGCCACGTTCGATTGTGTACCTTTTAAGGCTCTTTACCGCCTGTAGATGACTTGTATGGTTCTTGAGAGTTGGAAAAGGGTGAAGAGCTACACAAACAGAGAAGAACTAACAGAAACTACTAGCGGAAAATACGATGTATAAGACATTAAGTATTTCAAATGATTGAGGCAATTGTAACGATAAAAAAACAAGCGAAATAATATAATCACATTTTGACCCAACTACTTTTTTTTTAGTGTTTAAGGGGTAATGGTTTTGTACTCCAGTAGCAATTTATTAAAATGTTGCTAGATTTCGCATGCCTTATGCAAATTGTGAATACAGCGTCGCTTCATGTACTACTATTAAGATTGCTTGTAGTTTGCGAAGATCTCGCTAGATGGCGAAAGGCTGGATGAACCTCTCTCGCATACGCTTCATTGTCCCCCAACCCATAAATCAACATTTCTTTTGAGCGAAAACTAGCAAAGTGATTAAATAAGCAATAAATCGGAGCTGACACTGATAATTTGGAGTCTTGTTTTATAAAAGATTAATTTAGCCTCGGCGTATTTATCGACTTATACATTTTAATCTTGTTCCACGGTTCAGTAGACCAGCCGACAACCTTGGAGGTCTAGACATATTGCCAAAAATGGCATGTTTCAGACGTTGGTCGTTAAATAACAGACGTCGCATAGATTCGATCTATTTCGGCTGCTTCGTCGGAGTACAGCTTTATGCCCCAAAGTGGGAGTGGGATTATAAAGATGGTGGATGCAGAAGGGCGAAAGAAATTACGATGACAGGTCTATGAACACGAACCGACATATACGAAGACGAGAGAAATATAGACAGAAAGAAGTGGAGAAAAATGAAGATGGACATTTTTACATTGTGTCTGTTCACAAGCGATCATATAAACATCAATTTGCAGAAGAAAAATGGAAATGTATAGAGCATGAAGAGGAATTTAGGTTGCAGATCTGGTTGCTGATATGAAATTCCACACCACATAAAATAAATTATATGAGTCGAAACTTTAAAAATTGTCCAATACATTTAAAATGGTAAAATAAAATCTCCGCAGAGTTGAACGACAAGCTTCTTAAACTTAACATTATTTTTATCAAAGAAGTCACTCATATGATACAACTTATTCGAAAGCCTAATTTCTAAGTTAAATATTGTTGAAACCTAAACAAAGAACAAATCTCAGCTTAAAAAAGAAAGAGTCAAGAATAAAATCGATTCCACAATTCAGCGGCATGTAAAAAAATGTGGGTTTCATTTTTATTCACCAATGTGACAAATTGGTTTTCCATTTTGGAAAAAAAAAGTTTGAAAACTTTCTTTAACATTAGAACACCGTTTTAGATAATAAATTGCAAGAGCTTCTTTGAACGGTTTTTTTTTCTACCGATAAAAAGTGCTTTTTTTGGCTGGAATCTTTGTCTTATCCGTAACGAGAATGCGTGCCAATAACGCCACAAGTCAGGGGCCGAAATGGTTGGCCAACATACGATAGGAAGAGACTGCTGGTCTCGGTAAAAGCTCAGAATATCTATATGGTGTATTATAGAAAGAGGGTCGGCGTTCGTCGACGAGGGTGGAGAAGGCCTACAGGGTGGCCAGATTCTCTTCATCGTCGATGTCGACGTCGGCGTCACTTGGGGTGCGGAGTTTCTCCACCAGTCTTTGTGCTCTTCAACAAGCCTATTCCGCTCGGTGCTCCACAAGGCTTTTGCGCCTGCGTCGAATCGATTTTATGCCAGGGTGCATGGTGGCAGACTATAACCGTGGCCCACCACCGACATCGTCTTTTGCTGGCCTTTGGCCGAGCGATAGCATCCTTTGGGTTAGGATACTTTCGTCGAAATTGACGTACATAATAGTTAGCAATGTGAACTGAGCATCTGGGACACTTTACGAAGCTTTCAATCGTTTCCATCTCTCTTGAATGAAGTTTTCATCGTTTTTGGTCCCTTTTTCCTTCACTGTTTGGATGGTTAAGTTTGTTCGTTCTATGCGTATACTTTTACATGAGTAGGCATGAAGACGCATGTTTACATCATCGGTTGCTTATTACTATATCATCTCGATTTTTTGCCACCTCAAAAAGCGGAGCCAAGTAAGAAATGTTTTACTTCAAACATACTTTTTTTTTCTATTGACCGTAGGAATCTGTAAATATTTTATTGGAGGAGCCAAACTTCGATAGCGAACTCTAAATTTTTTTTGTTTGTCAACTGATATTTTCCAATGAATCAATGAAACCATCATCCTACACAATGTAAATAATAAAAGACAAAAATATTTATTCGTTCTTCTTACAAATTCTTTATTTTAGCGAACTGGTTGAGGAGGCGCCCGCTAGATGGCGAATGGCCGCATGAGCCTTTCTCGCACACGCTGCATTATCTCCCAATTCAGAATATCTCCCTATTCCATATTACCATATCGGCACACTCAATTTTTATATCAAATCCGGATCTACATTCTGAAAAAATTCCTTGTGTGCATGTGATAAATCTGCGAAGATCTATGACTTTGGAATGGCTTTACAGATCAGGCTGAAATTTTCAATGCACACAGAGCTTCCCACTGCCATTTGTTCCATAAAGTTTTCTTTATTTTCACACATGAAGTGTAGGCTATTTTTATATTATTTTATTTTTTAGATTTTCCGCCGCTGAAATGTTTCTTCGAAGACTCATTCATGCATAGGTATGAAGACACACGCATGCATCAAGCCCCACTGACTTTGCATTACAACCCTAGGTTGAACAAGACAGGCATTATATCCCTTTTGCCCCTTCCATATTCGTTTTCCTCGCTTACTTCCTATTCTCCAGTCCTTCAGAGATGCCTATGCTATGCGCAGCAATCTCGATCCTTGCCTCCCTCGAATACCCTCTTGCCTATATAGTCACCCTTTTAAGCACATCATCCCCTAGATTCTTACTCCACTATGCCATCCTCCAACGTTGTCACGCTCGCGTGCACTGTGCTATCACTCGACCTTGCACAGCTACTTTCCAAGGATATTAGATAATAATATACGAGTACGTCCTCCCTACTCATGCAGATTATCCAGATTGTGAAAGAATACGTGCTGCTTCGGAATAGTAAATGGCATTGAGCCTTTAACACGCAACTTATTTTTTTGTTTACTATTATATTATGGAGTCACGAAAACAGATGTCAAGTGTGACTGACATTGGAGAGTCTTTAAAACTTTCTTTGACTCTGGCTAACTGATGTAATTTGCATTTTATTTACTTTTATTTATTTTTATACCTAAAAAAATCTTGCAAAAAATATCATGCCTTTGATTGTTTCTAATAGTGTTCAGACCATGTGAAATAGTTCACAGGCCCAAGTATGAGAAATTCTAGCAGGTTATTTATTTTTTTTTTAAATGATATTTTTTTTTTTTTGTAAAAAGTAAATCGAAAATATTAATATTCTCCTATAAATTGTTATATTCGAATCTAAGAATTTTTTCCCGATCTAAATACCTTTGCGAAGAATAAAGTACGTGCGATTTTTGCACAACCTTTTTTACGGATAAAAATAAATAAAACGGCTTTTTGCGAAAGTAAAAAAAAATTCTTTAATCTTAAAAATATGTTCTCATTTATTCAAGTAAAATGAATTCTGAGTCATTTTGTAAAATATAAAGAATATAATTAACAATAAATTGCGCCTAGTGGAAAAAGGAGAATAGTTATTTTTTAAACTACAATTAAATATTTGTGTTCTGATTTTCTTTTGTGCTGCGAGTTACAAAATTGTCCTGTAATTTTGTAGATTTTATCTCGCGACCTTGTGGTGGCGGAATTCGCGTACATAACACGACAGGAAAGCCATTATGTGCTTCGCAATGGGTGCTCTTTGTTGGGGTGAAATTTGTGTACTTCACGAGGGTGCGTTTCGTTACATCGCTCGCACTCGCAAACTTCCCTCCTTCATCCCCTTAAATCCTTTTCTCCGAGTAACTTAAAACCCTGCCTCCCGCGAGCACTGAACAATCGAGTCTCTATAGTTTTAACCCGGCATAAGGACTATACGAGGGGAATACCAGAATAAATGAGGAACGAGACGGTAGAATATATCCGGGTAATTAGACGATTGCAAAATTGTATTCAAGGCAAATAAGAAAAACATTTTTATAATTAGGAAAAAAATTAATTTGAAAAATCTGGATTTGCAAAAGGGGATTGTTTTTTCCTTCCGATAGCTCAAAAGCACAAAAAGTTGATATATGTTTACAATCGCAGTGAATTTATGGCCAATTCCAACTTTATATCAAAAGCTGTAATTTTGCTTTTTTTATTTAAAAAAAACGTATCTTCCACTAAATAAATTCTAAAATAATAATAACGTAATATAGGAATTAACTGTTTGTTAAATGAGTAACGAATTCGTTTATTATATTTAAAAAATCATTTGGGGCTAAGGAATTTATTATTTACTTTTTTTTTTAATGATATAAAATATTTTGTAAAAGGAAAATCATATTTCTTTTTTAGTCTTCTTTTTAATTGGAAATTGACTTTTTGTTATGTAAAATAATAATTAATATAAATATATAAATAAATAGTTTACAGATTTCTGGATGTTGTACAAATTTTTTTTTCTTTTCCGAGTTCAACGGTACAAATAGTAACACGTTAACAATCGCAACAAAGTAATGGCAACTGCAAACTTTATATTAAAAATGACCATTTTATTAATTTATACTTAGGAAAAACCAACAAAAAAGTACAATTAGAATCACATTTTTTAATCTTCTGTTGCAACAAAGTAATTGTCTCTTGTTTACATAAAAATAAATATAATAAACAAAATAAAAGATAATAAATAAAATTAGCACTCAGTGATAATATTTTTAATGCCAAAATTAAAGTTCGTTTTATTTTACTTATTATATTTATTTTAAAGTAAAAAAAAAATTACTGAATCCTAGATAAAAATCTCACTAAAAATAAATTTTAATCTACCAGCCGTTCAGGGATTCTTCAGTAAGCCACTTGTGGTCACGTAAACCCAGCTGGATCTCATGGAATTTCATATGAAATTCTTATGGTATTCTAACTGTCATCCTACAGTCTACCTACATTTTTTTTTACAATGGGTAGTTTATGCTCTATTCTATATCTATATATACGTCTATGCATGCTGTTTTTTTTTCTCGTTTGCTCAGTGCTGTTTACGAGGGGATACGCGCAAACGATAACCCCTGTTTCTCGTCTATTCTGTGACAAAAGCCTCAACGGGCCGTTTGTTGTGGTCGCCCCCGCACTTTGCGTGAGCAGAAACAAGCAGGCTATTCCAACGAGCGCTTTAGCAAAGGGATTTGCCCAAGTAGTAAGCGCGCCCTTCGAGTTGCTTAACCCATCGTGCCTACTCGCATAGTCACTTGAACTACTGGCATCAACAGAGATTGCGCTATGTAAAAGTTCCGTGTTTGATGATGCATTAACGACCCTCGCACAGTGCATCGTAAACGTATCATGAAATATAGAGCCAAGAACTGTCGTTTGACGATAACACGCGCAATTTCATACATCTTGCGTGAGAGATTATATTATACAATTATAGTTAATGACTGTAACGCCTACCTGGGTTGAAATTTCATCCGGCTTGCCCTGATCCCTTAATATAAAAATTTCAAAATGCAATGTGGCAACCCGAACCGAATGTTAACATGTTTTTCACTATATAAATACTAAAATAATAATAATAATAATAATGTAAAATAGGAGTACTAGTTTTTGTTAAATGAGAAATATATGAATTTTTTATTTTAACAAAATATTATTTGGGACTTGGAATTTTTTTTTTAAGTAACAAAAAATGTAAAATGAAAATAACAATATTTAAACAAAGTTTTGTTGTAAATTAAAAAAAAATTAAAACTGACAATATTCATTTTTCTGTAATTAAGTAATTATCTATTTTCATTGTAAGAAATATTTTTTACCATTTTAACGAAAAAAAGTGTCGTTTTTATTTGACAATATATACTTTTGTAATTTTTACAAGTATTTGTTACCATAAGTTCCGATATTTTTTCTTGTTATATTGGCAAAGCATTTTTTGTCACTTTTAATTTTTAATTAATGCTGCACTTTTTTCTATAAATTCGACAAATTGACAAATTACTTTTGTTACTTCTAAGATTACAGAAAAAAAAGGAATTGTGAAATCGCTGAGATTAAATGCGCCAACTACAAAAAAAATCTGGTAAATTAACAAAACCGCGTTACTTTCAAAAGTTGCATACCGATTTAACAAAAAAAAGTACTGTGTGCGAAAGGTGAATAATATTGCATTTCAGCTCACAGCATTGTGATTCACTTACATATTACTACAGTATTACAACATTATAGCATTTGATATATATGTTATAAGGGGTAATTGCAAATTGAAAAAGTTGCTCATGGCGTGATCGCAACAAGTGACTTTCTCTTCTTTTTTTTCATCTCATTTGAGTGACTACTAAGGTAAATCAATAAAGCAAATGATTATTTTCTTTTGAAAATGCACAGTAGTACTGAATTATTTATTATCTACTGTCTATTTGTACGTAAGTTTGTCTGTACATTTCAGACCAAAGCACAACAACTTTTTAATCAGTCAACAAATTAAAATCACGTTTATTGCCATTTTTTCATTTTTTTTCATTTCAGGTTAAGTAATAAAGGCAGTTGAGAGAATTTGGGACCCTCGAAGCGTCTATTTCCATAAAAATCTGAAAGTCGACATTTTTTTTTTATTGCAATACTTTCTCTTTTACATACTCCGTATGTGATGAGAAAGTAAAAAAAAGGACTTATGCCTTTTTAGGTGACCTTAATAATGCCTGAACTGATATCTGATACACAATCCACGTATATCAAAAACTGTAATGTAAAAGGTGTGGCCTTCACCTGCGCCTCAACAGGTCGCTGTAGTAAAACAAAAGTTCATATCACATACACAATTGTTGATTAAATCCCAGACGTATTGAAATACTCACCAATACCAATGCAATCGACAGTTTAAATATATATATATATATATAGATATGTAATAGTAACGAGCACTGCGTGAATATAGCAGTGACAATGAATATCAGTGATCGATCGCATCGAATCAAGTTGAGAGCCGATTCTCTCGTCATCATCATGCACCAGTGAGCAATCGACAATGCCAAAAGCCAGACGATTCAACCCTTCCCTCTCCCCGTTTTCCTCTGTGCTCCATCATCGCGATCACGTCCAATACCACACTCTACACTTTACAGTTCCAACCACACGGATATACGTTAATATGTGTATTTCCACAGTGTTGGTAGTAAATGCAGGATGAAATTCAATGCGACCTGGCCCATCCTGTGTCTCGAGCATCATGCAACCAGCCTGGTAGTAAATGCATGCTGCACTAAGTTACTCTAAGAGAGTCTAAGACGCTCTGGCGATGCATCTTGTAATATTATATTCAAAGTATAATGCATATACGTCATTTCACATGACTTATTCACATTTTTGGCCAGGTTTTTTTTTTATTTGACGGTGCATTTAATTTTAAAAAACAGGGCATCATAAAGTAAAATACGAAATTCATGAAAACGTAATTTTCGAAGATTTGCACTTTTACTTTTTGATTTTATAGGGGTTTTCTTCAATTTTTTTTTATTTATCAAAAAATTATACTTTTGGCTTCAAATTTTACAGCTTTTTGAAAATTTGGAAATAAGTCATTTCACGCTATGACTTTCATAAATTAATAAATTAAGTTACTAAAAAAAAGTGTATATACATTTTTTTGTAACGAACTGTTTATGTTGAAAAATAGAATGTTTACAGTAGAAGAAGTTTTTGGAACTTTTCATTCTTGGATCCTTGCCGTTAATCGGAATGCAAGACCGCAGGGAATTGAAAAAAATAAGCTTCCGAGTTGAACGTTTGAATCTCGTAATTGCAATGCGGCGTAACTCTGAAGTCTGGCTGTTGGTTCACTGAGGCCAATGTCGACACAAAAAAGTCGATAGTCCCGTTATTTGAAGTGGGTTTTTACTGCCCCAACTTCACTGCTGGATTGGGAATTCGCTTACGGTTTCATAGCACAGTTTTTATGGAATATATTTGTCAAATATGTCTCACTCAGCACTTGACCATTTTTCTTTTTGTTTCATGCTGTCGAATTTAATTGGTGTTTCTATCGTTTTTGTTTTGTGGACATATCTGATAGAATAATATATTCTGAGATTAAATCTGAGATTAAATCTGAGATTAAATCTCGGATTGAAGATTTTTAATGCAAAATTGCATTAAAAAATTATCTTATTTTTGATGTTTTCTTATGTGCCCCACGTGGCTGCCTAATTTCAGCTCGATTGATAAAGCCATTCTTTACGTATCTAAGTTTGAATTTTGCGTGCCGGCCACACACATATATACATACACCTTCTCTAAACCACTTTTCTCGACGTTTCGGACCATTCTGAGTGTCCTCACATGAAAATCTCGAAAAAAAATCACAAAAACACAGTTTCCTCTACAAGCAAGCAATAAATAAAAAGTAAAATAAAAATAAAAACACGAGCTGACGAAAGTTTGATTTAAAACAGACAATTTTTTTTTAGCGATTCCATGACATAATCGCACAATTTCGTCGGTCCGAAACTGAAGCAACCAGCTTTAGTTTATTTTGTGTTGGGGACGCAGATGCTGTCCAGAGAATATAGATATCCCTCATCTCTCATCTCCGTATCACATAGCAAAACCAGGCAGGCAAACATAACGTTCTAATTCGGTCAACTGACCTAACCCACTGGCCGTAGGTCTTCTGGTTGAATCTGTCTGGTGTGGGCGAACACCAAAGCTAGGGTTATAAATGTGCGTGACGTGGTCAAAAAGATTCGGGATAAAATTGCGAGGCACTGTACGCAATGTAACGTAAACAGCTAATTCCTTCAGCGCATTCTTGGCAGCATAATAATAAAAGCGATTTTAATGTGTTACACAGATTGCAAAAAAAAAGGTCCACCAAGTCTTGCTTTTTTATCGTCATATCTTCATCGTCGCAAACAGGGCATATAGTGTAGTGTTGGAAACCCCCTTGGGTATCGTCACTCAACCGACATAAAAGTCCCCACCCTTCTCTCTCTACAGAGAATTTGCTCCGTAAGCCGCGAGGGATAATTCATTTTTATTTTTCTCTCGACAATCGTTATTTCTCTTCTCTCCTCGTGAATTTCTCATTATCGTATCGCAGGGACCGTATAATGAGACATCGCATATGTCTGCATATACATACGATGCAGAATTCTCTCACTTGAGAATTATCGAGCATTGTACATGCAAATTTATGTAGGTTGGCAATTTATTTATCTCGAAAGTGAGATTCAGAAGTATTAACATTCGAGGTAACATTTAATATCAAACATTGGATATTATATTTTTCATGTTATTAGTATCGTTTTTTATTTTATTAATTTTTAGACATTTCGTTGTTGAGATAAAATTCAAATGATTTTTTTTTCTTTTTCATACGTCTCACCCCATTTAATTAAAAAATGCGATTTTTTAATTAAAAATATTCGCGTACGTAGTTTTAAAAACATTCTATTATAAAAATAGAAATCGAAAATTCTCTCGTTCGAGAATTAAAGGGCAAGCAGTTTATGTAGCGAATTTATTTATCTCGAAACTAATATTGAACAGGGTAAATTTTGTAGTGAACATTTAATTTAAAACATTCAACGGCACGTGTTCTAAGAAATGTTATGCTTTTGAAAATAAAACCATATTGTCAGCGTTCCCTTTTAATTTTTATCAATTTCTCTGCTGAAACGGAACTCTGGAGGTCCTTTTTTATTTTATCCACTTCTCTTGATTTTAAAATTTTTAAAGTTCGAATTCACGATAATAAGAAAAGTTATAGTTTTCAAAACTATCTTATTATATTTTTCATTGAAATTAATTTTCAATCGTTACCTGGTTGAATTAAAATTCCAATGATCCTTAAAAAAACTTACCGTTCTCCTATAAGATTCAACTATTGTTTCGATAAATCTAAATTAATTTTTTTTTTTAATTTAGACGAGAGTCGCAAGAATTTCAAGAAAAAAAGCGTATTTAATTTTTTTTCTGTCGGAAATTAAAAAAAACGGTATGGGAACATTCCATATAATTGAATTTCCGGATCGACATTTTGATCGTATAAAAAAATTGTTTGTAAATAGTAAAAAATAAATCCACGTTATCAGTATCTTTCTCATGTAATTAATTTAAAAAATTAACTTCATTACGTTGAAATAGAATTATTGTGGTGTCTTTTTTTTTAAATCTCACTGGCAAACCTTAAAAATACTTTCGTCTCGTTTAGCCATAACCCGGATTTTTAATACGCATAATAGCTTCACAAATTTAAAATAAAAATAAAATCTTATAAAAAAATCCCAAACGCTTTTAGTTTGTAACGCTGATTCAATCATTTAAAAAAATGTCACCATGCAAATATTTTTCAAAAATGGAGAATTACCATTTTTTAAAAATATTAATTGAACTGAAAAAATATATCGAACAAATGAAACTTCTGCAATTTTTTTACATTTAGATCTACGTTTTTTTTTCACAATCAAAAAACCATTCCGCATAGTCACTCGCATGGGATTTTTATTTTGCGCATTTTTTTTAACGATAAGAAACATAAACCGCATTTTTTTGCCTAAAACCTTTTTAAAAAAAATACAAATGACCTTTTATTTTTTTTTTAGTACAATAAAATGTGTATGATAAAATGGCGTAATTTGACATAGGTGGAAATTGGAGCGTGGGTTACTGCAGTGTAGACGATAAAAGCGGCTTTATCGAGTTACAGCGCCTATAGTATAGAGCGACTTTGGCGGAACCACAGTTGCACTTAACCCTTTTAATTCCACCAATTGAACTCTCGAACCCACCCACGCCGGTGTGCGCGTATCGGGGCTGAAGTGTTTATACGTAGCGCCAGTTCGTATCCGCATTCCAAATCGCCATGAGCTTTATTCTGCTCGCTGCATTTCGCTCTCCAGACACTCTTCCGCTCGCGGCGGCACCTCTTCTCATTCGCGCTTCGCGTTATTAATACCACGTTCAAATACCACTTCTACATTCTGCCGTAGACGATACCAAACGTAATTAGCTCCGAACAAATCGAGTGTGGATATTAATATAGTTGAAATCTTGAGATGAAGCAAAAATCAAAACACGCTGTATGATCTTAACACTTTATTTATTTATTTATTAATAAAAGAAGATTTTTTTTCATTTTATTTGCAATGGATTCTTTGAGTTTGAAGTATTAGGATGACGTAAATTAATTCTACCGTTTATTTTATGCTTTCCACAAGATTCATGTCGCTAAACAAAAAAGTAATGCGCAAGTATTCGGCAATGTACAATTATATAGGATAATGTTACAGAATTATTTAACTTATTAATGATGCGAGTAAAAAATTGAATTTTTTTAGATAGTAGGAAATTTGTCGACGAACGTCCACAGAATTTTTTTTGTTAAATGGTTTTCTTTTCTAATACAAAAAAAAAAGTACAAGAAGGATTTGTTGTAATTTTTGTACTTTTATTTTGCGAAAAATTTGTTGTCACGTTAACAACCACAAAAAGTGTAATCAGCATTTTGGAATGTTTTAAAAAAATTTACAAAAAAAAAAAAAGTTACTTCCAATTTTACGAATAGATATTTGTGAATTCACCAAATTTACAATATCGTTTTGTTTGGTTTTTTTTTTTTTACCAAGAAATGAGTGAAATAAAAAAATCTTATTAGAGGGTTATTTCAGTCAACTTAATCCAATTTTCTGACTATGCAAGCACGAATACCATAAGGTGTGATTTGCCCCTTCTACCTTTCAGTCAAATAAAGATTCGTTAAATCGATAAAAGGCACGCTTACTGCAAGGGGTCAGCATGTGACTCACAGGACTGTGCCCAACAATAAAAATAGACACAAAAAGGTATCGTTTAATCCTGTCCGATAATAATCGCTTTTTTTTTTTCAATGCCTTTTATTTTAACATTTCAAGTGAAATTTCCACATATAATCTATGCAAGTGAGTTGATCACTCCTAATTTTATAAAAAAAAAAAAAAATGTGTAATTTTGTCAAAACCACGAAAATATTTGTATTACTTTTCAAATTGAAACAAATCCGTAAAATACAGCAAACAAAATCTATTAAATCAATAAAACGAGTTTTGTCATTTCAATGACTGACACTTCAATTTACGACAACAAAAAATGTTGCTGTGACACACTTTTTCTAAACCACTTTTCTTAACGTTTCGGACAATTTTTTGTGTCCAGAGATGGAAATCTCGAAAAAAAAATTTCACGAAAACAAAGCTTCCTCTATGAGGAAGCAAAAATTATAAATGGTGAAAAATTTTATTCAATATCGTTTGTGTATTTTCAATTAAAAAAAAAATGAATCTCCTACAATGTCATATCATTGAACCTAAAGATTGTGACCACCACAATCGTCGGTAAAACAGTATAAATTATCTGGAGTCAACGGGACGCAGTTCCGTACACCATTAATTCCACAGAAACCATTTTGCTTATACCTGAATCTTAAAACATTTAAACGAAATAGTACTGATAGAAAATGTTACTTCTTTCACTAAATCATTATAATCCCTGCTAGCGACAAAAAAAACTCGACGGTGACTAAGTCGGGGATGAATACGACTAGTGCACCCCTCATTCGGTGCATTGCAAATCGCGCTCAGTCGAAAACGAAGCAGCAGAAGCCAGCAGAGTTTCCGGGTTCGGTGTGGCGAGAAATATTCATGAGACATACGAGACATTCTATGTCAATAGAGCCACTTTTTAGTCGTGCGATTTTTTTTATAATTATACAAATCTCAATATTACTTCACAGTACTTTCTGTTTTTTTAAAAAATATTTTGCTAAAGTCACCATAAAAGTTGTAATTTTATATAATCTTTCGAATAAAATTATATAAATAATTTTATTAAAGTGATAAAGTTGACATTTTCACCAATTAATGTTATTATTATTTTTTTCTTGTAAAAGAGGCCATTTTTATTTAGCTGTAAAAATAAAAGAACCTTTAGGTCTATTAATTTTTTTTACTTATCTAAAAATTAGAGGCTAGTGCGTCGTCAAATTTCAAATGTCAAATGTCACAGGTTGTAAATATTAAAATCAGATGGCAAAAGAACTTCTTAATTTTTAGTTAACTATTCATAAGTTACTAGTAAGAATTTGCATGTTAAATGTGGAGACTATTTTTAGAAGTTAAAGATGAATGAGTAAGTGTATTCGCGACCGTGAAGGCAGTGTTGACAGCTATGTTGACAGCCTCGAGCAGCCGAATTAATGACAACTTTAAACCGATAATTCGACGTCAATCGACGGTAACGTTATGCTTTTTTTTTAAATTTTTTCGTATTCAGAAACGTTCAAAATATATAAATTTCTGTTTTTGGAACTTCTACCTTGAATATTGGGCATCCAACTATTTGTACATGTGAGTTTTTGGGCTCATTTCTCAATTCAACAATGGGTATTCGCATAAAAATTCCAAACTTTACGATGTCATAAAAAGATGTTATAAAACATATATTTGAAATCTAGATTTGTATCTCACAAAGCTTAATTAGCTCTTGAATCTCACTAAAAATAATTCCTGGATTTATCTCAGTTTCGGGAAAACGAAAATATAAAAGTGGAGGTGCCGATTTGCAATTACGCGAGTGCCAACTTCTTTTCCAATACACGTTGATAATTTTTTTTCATCTTCATATTTGTAGGCTCTTAACGGTCTCTCCAAAAGTGAGTACCTTTGAGCCCCTAAAAAAATTTAAAAATAATAAAATCTTTCTCACCTTAATGGACCTTTTTAAGTGCTGTTGACAATTCCACAAATAAAAAAAAACCCCAGCGACTTATTAGAATATATAAAAGTAAAATAGAAAATCTTATGTAATGAAGTGGTACTTAATATGGTTAATTGTGTGAAATATCCGAGTGGGTGAGAATTTAAAAAAAAAAGAAGTGGCTTGAGTGAGAATGCCTGATATATATGTTTCGTGGGAGCTAACCATGCGACGTATCGTTAGGCTGCAACGTCGGCGACGTCGCGTGGTGGATCGACTCAGCGTGTCGTGCGTGCACTCGGGCTTCCCCTTCGCAACGCATACACACACACACACACACATATATATATATATAAGACAGAAATGCACTCTCGTTCACACAGATAACTTTTTTTCTTAGCTCAACCCGAACTCACACGTTTTTATTCGCAATTCAACTTGTCTGGTGTGACCTCGAGGTCGTGTGTTACACTCCTCGTTGGGGTTTATTGCCGGAAAGCTCAGGACGCGCACGTGCTACCCTCCGTTTCCGAAAGAAATTATGCATGCAACTAGATTCTATCAAATAACCCTGAATCATTCGTGAATTAATTGAACCTCCGAGAATTTGTCAATGTCACTTATGCTAATTGTTATTATTTTTTTATTCAATTGAGCTAATCTGGTTTACAGATTGTATTAATTATTTATCGTTATTGCATAATATATGTTTTTAGGGCTTTCAATAATTTTGTTTTAAACAGACGTTTTTATTTTTGAGATGAAAAAAATTCGTAATGAATATCCGATGTCATTGATTCTTCGAAACGGTGTTCTGATCGTGTGAAAAAATCCTAAAATATGGAAAAATGTAGATAGAATTGTAGATTTATTATGAAAAAAAAATTAATCTCCTACAAATTTTTACATTTGGATCTGAATATTTTTTTTAACCAGAATCAGAGCAATGTTACAATTAATCAAAGACAGTATTTTTTTTATTTCTTTTTTTTTACTCGATGAAAAATATATTGATTCGTATTGTAGGTACAGTTGACCTGGCATGTATAAACTGAGTCCTTGAAGGCATAGTTGAAATTTCAATCCCAAGATTCTCATTATTGAAATGTGGAGACTATGGAAACGAAGGCGAAGCTCATTTTTTTCTGCTCTAAAAATCTGGATAATATTGGAATTCTATTTATCGAGTGGTTTCAGAGTACAATAATTTACCTTCGAGCAAATGAAATATGAGCATGAAAATTACAAACTAAATATTTATTTAAACAAATATATATTTCGCGATTTTATTTGCAGAATTATATATTTTTAATTATTATTAGTAGAAAAAATATGAATTCTCTTCGAATTTCTTGCTTTCTGCATGTACGAAACATTCATGAATAAGATATTCTCCGCTTTTACATTTTAGAATAATTCAACTTTTTAGGTTAATTTTTGCTCACCTTTATTTTTTAACTCGTAGTCTTAGATGCAAATATCCCAGTTTTGGAAATCTTATTTATGGCAATTTTATGAATTTCTTAAATAATACCCATTTTTATCTTCTTTTTGTTTAAATATGAATTGATATTTCAAAAAGTATTAAAGATGTGCTCTATCAACTACTCAACAATTCTTTTTCCAAATTTTTCAGCACCCATAAAGTAATTACAAAAATCTACACGAAGGTAACACAACTTTTTGTTGTTGTAGCAGCTAAAAATGTCGTTATTATAGAAAAATATATCGTACAACAAATTATTTTCTATCCGTGATTATTTAACTCCGGGATACTGTGAGAAAATCGTGAGTATCCACACCTACACATTTCAAAACCTCGAAGTGTGAAGATTACAAAACAGATGTCAGCGTGTGAAAATCCAGAGCAGAATTTAGGATTTGTGCCAGGAGTACCAATGTGTCGACCCTATTTCACAGGATCTCACTGTAGTCGGGAGTAATTCTGGACATCAGTGTCGACAGGATCGAGATGTAAGAAGCAGTAGTAAAGCACAAGAACGGAAAGTATAAAAAGACGAGAAGAAGACAAAGAAGAAGAAGAAGAAAGGAAACGAAGGACAGCCATTGAGGAGAGGGATGGAACTCGAGCGAGAAATGAAGAAGAAGACAAAAAAGAAGAAGAAGAAGAAGAAGCGATGAACTCGCACAAAGAACTTAGTGGTTAGAAACACCATCGTTGGGCAATTGCACATAGAATACATATAGCGAGTTCACTGGCGTTCCGTGAACGCGTCTTCCGGGTCATAATGCCAAGAGACAACGCCGGTCCACATAGAAGCGTTTCCTGGCAGCCTACCAGCTGCTGCCAGAATCCCTACAGGTTCATCCACGTCGCACGACCACCGACGTATATCACAACCACTGGGTGTTCTCATTTCTTGAATATATGACACTGCCATGTCTGTATTATGTTCAGTGTGTATTATGTTTTTTGCATAAGCCTCCATTATGGATTTTGAAAGACGATACAATTACCAAGTGATTTTTTAAGACCTGTGAATGGGATAAGTTGCTTCGAATTTATTCAAATGTTACAATATATGCAGATCTTTTATGCAGATTTTTTGACTGAATTATTAATCGAGTTAAGACACGAAAAAATGTCGAAGAAAACAGAAAGTTGGTTAAAATTGTTATCATGAAAAACTTCTTCTTGTGCTTAATCTGATGTCAGAAAAATAATGAGAAAAATATTTTTTTTTAATTGAAAAATTAACGTCAGTTCAGTTACTTTTCTTTTTTCTAATTGTATTTTTTCACACAATCGGACACTTTTTATTTAGCTCTTCTTTTTTTTATAACTTACGTTGTGTACAAAGAAGCTATAGAAAAATTGGCAGCATGAAAGAAATGTATTTCGAGGGGTGAAAAAGAATTTTTCAAAAGTTATAGTAGCTCAACTGACAAACATTGTCTCATTTCGTATCATTACGTCAATGGTGGAAAAGTAATAAAATAATCAGACAGGTGTAAAGAAAGAGTTGACAGAATATGTGTTATAATTTTGTCAATGACAGATTTGGTCTCGCTAGAGACCACATTTTTTGGACCATTCTGAGTGTCGTGACATGAAAATCTCGAAAAAAACATTTTCACGAAAACAAAGTTTCCTCTATGAGGAACCAAAATGCTTTTCGTTGACGGTTATTACCCGCATGCTTTGACCACCTGGCAAAAAGTTCTTTATTAGATAGGTCAATAGTAGATATTTAAAAACAATAATACTCGCTGACATTCAATTGAATTAGTGTAACCAGTAAAATTGGTGCTTAAAAACAAAACGGAACAGTAGAAAAGGTCAAATTAACATTAAGTCTACCAGAAGGTTTATTTCGAGTGGTTCAGATTCGAGTGTTCGTATGAATCATCTGAAATTTAATCTTTCGGCACGGAAGAAGGCGAGCTAGTGATTAATGGAGCGGTAAAGATAATTAGTGATTAGTTATGGCAACGTAACGGCGAATTCACTACCGGTATATAGAAGATACATATATACATATATATATATATATATATAGATATATTATAGTATAAGGGAATCATCCGCTGTCGGTCATCTAGAATTATAGGTCAATTGTAATTTTCGCCTGCCATAGCCCAACGATATTCAGAGCGGTGCATCGGTCAGTTGGTCTTTGCCGGACGGGAACCGCTACACGGAAATATCAATCTTCTCGCAGCAGAGCATGCCATCGCTGTACACAACTTTTTTTTTTTTTTCATCGACTTGTATACGCCTATGTACCGCATCAAACAAGTACGTGATGAGCTGGCGTTTATCGCGGACACGCCTCGATGACTTCGAAGTTACACTGTGCTTCTATTATATATATAATAGAAGGTATATATATTATATATTATATATTATATATTATATTATATTAAATATATATAGGTACTTTCCATATCGTACTATACGGTCGTATATATATATATTTAATATATGTATTTGCAAATGCTGAATGAGGAGTTTTGCATGAAAGTACGCATTCATCCATATTGTGCATATCGACGGCTTTCATCGAGTTCGTACTGTAGTTATATTGATAGCCTCACGGTTGAATGCTCTTTAGATGGTTTTCAATTGACAATGAATTCCTTTTTACTTTTATTACACCAAAGATTTTAGAATGTTTTTAATGAAATATCAAGAGACGAGGGTAATGATTTACTCGCTTTTTCTCGACACAGAAATTTTTAGTGGAAATTATGACAGTATTTTTAATATATACTGTTGATACCAACTTTAATTAGGGCAAACTTCAATTGGTGTGGAAATTAACACAACCTCTTCTGTTATTTCGAAAACAGAAACTTCTATTTTACACAAAAAAAAAAAAACGTTTACGGTGTACGTTTAACATTTGTCTAAAATGAACTTAAAAACAATTGCTTCCACCACTCGGAATTTCAGTTTTCGACATCAAGAAATTCATCGTGAAGACGAGCGTCGTACAAATATTTTTAGAAGTCGTTTTTTAAGGGAAGACATTAAGCTAATATTTATGAATAAAAAATTACGATGCGTCCATGTATATTCTTAGAATTTTTTTGATTTTAGTTTTGACCATTTTTTTTTGGTCATTTTAACAGTTTAACAATGAATATTCGTCGAATATAAAATAAAATGGTAAAAATTACAAGATAATATTTTCTAAAATAAAAAATCATTAAATTTTGAATAATTTCTTTTTTGTACTTATATTGTACAATGAATAATCTCATTTATTGAAGCCGCCCTTCGCCGTACCATTTGCATCATACTTTA
This sequence comes from Perithous albicinctus, assembly GCA_964016905.1. NCBI lineage: Eukaryota > Metazoa > Arthropoda > Insecta > Hymenoptera > Ichneumonidae > Perithous > Perithous albicinctus. Next base: position 22,459,746 of record OZ024689.1, read on the forward strand.
TAATAATTTTAGTATAAAAAAATTATCTACATCTTAATCATATTCGAATTAAAAAATCTTGCTGAGCGAGTTCTAAAAGAATTTGTATGACGCCCGGCTAAAAAGAAAACTCTCTTTAGGTGGAAAATTAAAGTTTGAAGTGGTGGGAGCAGAAAAATTGAAAAAAAGAGGTTTATTTTCGACACCCTACGCCGCTATATTTACTTCGAGGCGAAAATATTTCAGAAGAAAGTTTGCTGCTTTTAAAATTTTCAAATTCTATTGATATGTTTCATCGTATAGTAATGTGTATTGAAACGTTACATTGTAGAAATATTGTGGAAATTCGTAAATGTAGGTAGGCTTTTATTACAAGCGCATGTCTCGATCGAGGACGTTATCTTATCGGCTGGTTGGATTGAAAATGGTTGGACGTATGTGCGCCTAGTGTAACGAGTAACAACCGAGACGTTAGGTTGTGTTTCGCTGTTGCTGTTGGCTGGGATGCTGGTGCACCACTCTGGCGGCACTTTGTGCTACCCCAAGGCAAAGCCCTCGTTATCGGCTTGAGCAAAGTGAGACAGGGAGTGCCACCGTTATAGCCACCCACCCGATACGATGCACTCTTGCCTTCTGAACCGCGTGAGTGGCCATCCAGCACGATTTTCATCGTCTACTCTTGATGCCTTGTACAGACTTCTCTGTCGTTTACCTCCTCTGTCCGTCCTTTCCATATGCCTCTTAAATTAACTTATCTACGTACACACACGACCATGGTAATCAATTCAATTAAGTGCCATCCTACTTTGTTGCAATTAGCAGTTCCATCGCTTATTAAAAAGTCATTAAAGTCTCGAGTCAAATTGACAACAAAATTTACAATTATCATAACGAGTAATTACAATATTCTGTGTAATTCAAATTATTATAGCAAGTAATTACAATATTCGGTGTAATTAAAATTATCGTAACGAGTCAATTTTGTCTTGCGTTTCAATTATACAGAGATAGGTATTTTCTATTATCGTCATGATAAAATTAAATTACAAATTTGTCAACAAAAAAAAAGGAATTAGTAAGAGCATTCTGTGCTCGTAATTCAATTTTGTAAAACATGTTAATTTTCTGTTTTGATTTATTAGCCATCGTTAAATTTCGTTGCATTCACTTTTCAATAAAAACGCCCACCAATTAACTTCTGCTGATTGCCTGGTCGAATGCGTATGGGATATTTTATGTCTGTAATAAATCGAAAAATTATCTGTATATGTATATTTAATATTTTCATGATTTTTCGAATATTATTATTTTATAAATATTATATTTTAATAAATATTTAATAATAAATTTAATACTGTCGTCCATTAAATATAATCACATTTAAATAATTATATTTCACTCATCTTTTGATTGCGATATTGAATGAATCTTGGCAATACAGCGGTTCTACTGAATCCGACTCTACACAACAGCAGCTGTACACAATGCCCAACTCAACACAACAGCAATTTTACACATTTTCCAACTGATACACAAGCATAAATTCAGCAGAGCAAAAGTCTCCAAGGCAAAACTCTACAGAAAACTCTCAACAACAAAATTCTACATCGTCCGTAACTCATCACAATCAATCAAAATTTAAAAGTTTACAGAATAGAACGAAGGTGTGATTTGTTTATGGATGAGAGAGAGAATTGGAAAACTGAACGAGAATTCAAACGTTCCCACAGTCGGAGGCAAAAAGTAGGCAGACAGAGGTGAAGATATCGGATATCCAATTATCCGATGACTCGGTTCTTAAATATCTTGGAGTATTAAGTGAGGAGGGAGCTGCAGCGTACTACAGAGCTAGTGAGCACAAAGTTGATCTGCACATTGCTACAGCTGGTGCGCACGATATGCACTTCTTCCCTTGTTCGTTCTCTCTGCGCCTGATCGTGTAATCCCAGTACATACGCTACAGCCTTCCGCCTCTCCTGTGGCTCGACGCTTTGCGTTACCGTTCTCGCTCTTCTATACCATACGATATACAGTTACCTTAATGCCCAGGACACAGCGCGCTTCGGGATTAGTTCATCCTTATTACTACCGACACTTCCTGTCCCCTGGGCGAAAATGCAGCGCTCCGCGATCGTATACCAGGGTAGTCATTCAGCCTGAAAATCTGGAATCAGACGGGGATACCTAAACTGAAAATTCTGCAGTTTTAAACCTCTACTTTTATTTTGTAGTCAGGTCGAAATATTTGAAAAATGGATTTTATTTCAGGCAGATACATTTTGTTGAATGTAATTTATGTATGTGTAAAGTCATAAACCGAAATTCGCAAAAATTGCCGAGATCTTAACAAATTTGTTTTTGTTTTTGTTTTTTTTAAGCCCAATTTTCTAAATAAAAATACAGAATTGTTTTAGTCACTGCTTTCGTAAGCAACAAATACAAAAAAAACAAAAAGATAGAAAATATTCATTATTATTAATCACAACACACTGTATATCAATTTTACACATTACTTTGCCAAGCTTGTGACTTTACACTGCATATAATTGCTAGAAAAAAGTTTACGTGCGTATAAATATTTTTGAAATATTCCGAAAGAAAAATCTCAGTTTTGCACAAGATGAACCTATTTGAAGTGAGTGCAGCTTTTTATAATAGTGATGAAATTGGCGAAATGTCACAGACTTGAACAGTTATTTGAAAAAATATCTTCATGAATAAATTAGAGCTTAATCAATTTTAAGAAAAAAAAAAGCTGACATTTTTTTCAGGAATGTCTGAATTACCGGTTCTCTTGTGAAGGTTTGCAGAATATCAAAATCCAGTTATTTATTATGGCTTATCTATTAATTTGTTATAACTTCTATAATAACGTTTCTGACAAAGGACTAAAAATTCTTTGCCCTCTAATTTTTCAGTGAGTATCTAATTTTACAGAAAAGGTACATAAAGAATGTGTTTAAAATTGTGTATTTTAATTTTACACAAATTTTGTATCAGTTTGAAAAAAAAATGTATAGCTTTTACACAATTATTGTGACACTTCTCATTTAACAGAAATATTTTTGTCATTTCCACATATTTTTTCTAGTAAATTTGATAAAGTCATACAATTTTTGCGTCACTTCCAATTTAACATATTCGTGTTAAATGTACACAATCTTTATGTTACATTTCAAATTTACCAAAAAGATCTGTACGGTACCAAAGAATTCTCACAAATTTTTGGCTAGTTTATTAGAATCTTTATATATATTTTATAGTTAAAAAAAATTAAAATTTATTATTATTATTATTATGCTTCCAGATGCTTACAAAAGCTCTGTATAAATTCTTCAGAAAAAATGCAGTCTTTTCGTATCGAAAAGTAATTCCAAATATAATTACAAATAAAAATTAATTAGACCACAAATTACTTTTTATTTATAAAAAATATAGCATTATTATATATAATACATTGTACAATATTCTTGAAAAAAAAAAATGTTTGATTGAATACATATTTTTATCGCCGGACACAAAAAAAAAATACTGAAGCAGAAATGGATCTTCAGCTTGATCAGGTCAGAAGAGCTGGTTCGCGTTTCCGGTGGTCCGGAGAAGTCCGGAGAAGTGCGAAGAAAAGAATCGCTTGCTTGAGCAATAGTAAAGAAACGTGATTGCGCGTTTGGCGGAAAGACGCTGAGCCGTTTGCGCGCTCGATTCACTACGGAACGTTTGTGCTTCCCAAACCGGCGTTGCTTTCCCAGCGGAATAACGACGACAACGTCGTCACTCTCGAGTTGCGAGATGAACTCGCCGGTTGCTCCTCGGATGTTGCTCGGTTACCACGGTTGTTTCGCGGCTAACCGCGGACTCCACAATGTGGAACGAGGGAATGAAACGACGGGGTGCGTGTAGAGCCATTCTAGTTATACCGCTCCGTTCTCGAGAGAACGACTGCCTGGCGCTCCTCATAGCTAATGTTGCTTATTCCATGTCGTACTATACTGCTTTTGCTACTCAGAGCGCAGTGAATTACACGTTCAAGTGACTCGTATTTCCTTATCGCGCCGTACGTTTACATTATTATTGCACTCTCGATTCGCGTTACATTCTACAACTCGCATTTCCTTCGAAAAACTATTTATTCTCATTGACCGATCAAATAATCGGATACTCATTGATGATTCTCTACGATGGTAGAAAGTTGCTTTTAAATTATCGGAGAACGATACATTTTCTACACAGTATGAAAGGTAAATTAAGGATGCATTTGAGGAGATCCTGTCGTGGTCATCGAAATTAAATTAGATTACAAAAATATATTTACGCAATTTATGCGCGTAGTATAGATAATTGAAGATAATTTATATGCAGTTGCTGATTTTATTCTGTTTTGATGATAATTATAAACAGCTGTTTCCTAGCGAGGGGTGAGTGACTGTACATCGTGGCAGCACTGCACTTTTTTTTTTACACACGTTTGATCTAACTCTGATTATAACCTTCGAAATGTAATCTCGAAATTAACCGGCGTTGGAATATAAAAAATAAAATGATTTAGGATGGGTGGTCAGCTGTTGCCGGCCAAATTAAAGAAATAAATTCTTTATTTGTAGTTTCATACCTAAATTATATAAAAGTTTATTAATATAATTTAGGGAATTAACTTGGATTAAATTTATTTCGTGTTTTTCTTTTTTTTTTTTTTTTGTAGATTACTAATAAATAATTGATTAAGAAGGACCCAGACCAGAGTCGAAACGGATCAAACTAAAAATAAAGAATTTGTTTCTCTAATTTGGCCGCCAAAAGCCGACTACCTATCCTATATCTTTTTATTTGTAGCCAGAGCAATAATTAAGAAGTTTAACAACTAATTTATATTCGGTACATATATCTCGGTCTCACTCACACATTCTCTATCATTCTCAAACCAGATGTGCGATGTTGCCAAGCCTCACACTGGCAGCCTCTGAGCGCGGGAGATACTCTTTCCGTTTACCTTTATTTTGTCATCTTCAAGTCAATAACCCTGTCCGAAAAACTCGGTCAACCTACCTTTTTAGGATTTCTTTGGAGTCTGGGAAACATGATGCACAATTGGGAACTTTAATATGTGCGCTATCTAACCGCCAAATGTGTACAAATTGTACTTGAAGTGCTCACTTAACGATGTGCTTTTCTCTACAACATAAAACAACAAATTCCGGATAAAGATTTTCAAAACTTGTGTAACATGCTTAAACACACATTCAGAATGAAAAGTTTAATTTTATTGGGATTTTAGTAACTGAGATGAGAAAAATATCTTTAAAAATAAATTAACGTCAATGAGGACACCAAAGACATAAATGTTTAATAATTACATTGCCAAAAAGATATTAATAAAGTAGTGAAATTTATGTGGTTTAACAGATTCTATAGGAAACATTTTTGTATGTAAATTAAATAAATTCTATGATTTTCTATGAATACAATTCATTTTTTTTTATTATTTAAAATCAGCGTATATTCAACAATTAAAAAAAAAATTCACAATCATAAGTGAATTCTGAAAGAAAATTATATGTATTTAGAACAATAGGAAAATTTATTTCATATTTAAAAAAAAATAAATTATATATTTAAAAATTTATTGGATAATTTGAAAATTATCTTTTATCTATAAAAAATAATATGTTATACAATATTAAAAAAAAAAAAATGATATGTATTGTGAACAATCAGAGAATTTGTTCAATTTCTTTTCAAATTAAGTTTTCCATTGAATTAATTACACTATTTTTTTACCTTTTTTATCAATACCTTTTTTGCATTATTATAATTCGAAATGCACTTGGTATCTTAAATTACGTTCGTTTGTCCAGATTTATTTCGTTTTAAAGTTCCCAAATCATAATAAAAATTTTCTTTTATAAATGTATGAGTAATGAATCCTTTGAATCCTTAAGGCTCAGTGGAATACCATGGTTTATAAAAAAAATGATCGAACTCCATTTTTTTAAAATCATTTCTCAAAAATGATCAATATTTAGCAAAAAATAATTGGCACTCCTTTCAATGAGTTTCCAATTCATGTTTCCGCCCTATTTTTGTAAAAACCAAAAATATTTTAATCGATAAATTAATTCATCCATGTAAGAAAAAAAAAATTGATAAAAAAAATCAAAAATAAAATCTCCAACGACTGAAATGTCTATAACGACGCTCTGATGATATAAAAAATATTCCAAATATAAAAAATTGTACAAGAAGTAAAATTTTTTCTAATATTAATATTTTTCTCTTCTTTTTTAAATGAAATTTCTACAGTTTTCAAACGTCTCACGTGAGAATTGCGTTTACATGATCATAATGCTATTGTTGAAGTTGTTGGACTCCTCCACTTAAAAATCAATAGTCACGTGCAATTATCGATTGGTAATTTACATGCACATTGAAAAAGGTTAAACATGAGATATGGGACAGTGGAGAAAAGCTTACCGGTTGGGGTTCCTATAGTCTCCGGGCAAACGAAGAATTATGTTACCGATCTCCCACGCAGTCGAGACGATAGTGCTCTCATCCGTGTACTCCCGCGACCTTTCCCATAAGCCAGAGCAGCAGCAGCAGCAGCAGCAGCAGCAATGAGGAACCAACCTCACGTGAGTTATAAATAACCGTTTACGTACACATATATATCGGCGTTACTGGCAGAGTGATTGGCATGTCGATGGTATGTATGCACAACTCTCGAATCCCAAAGTACGCTAAGCTCGCGACTCGCACGTGGGTATCGCAAAGCTCATGGCATACAGTTGCTCTCTTCGATCGGTAGAATTACACGACGTTATGACTTTGCATTTTTATTTATTTATTTTCAACGTCGAATGAGTCATAATTTAATGTCAATCAAGTTTCATCTTACATTAAATATTCAACATTAATATCGAAATGTTTTCAAAATATCAAAGGATTATTATTATACATTACATAATACTATTAATATATTATTATGTATCGTTTATTTGTGTAGATGTTTGCACCTATTACAAAGAGAGTAATGAAATTGATAAAAATAGTAAAAATAAATAATGTAACTAGTATATCAATGTAGATGACTGAAATTTTCCTGTACCAATAATTTTATAATTTCTTTTTATACTTATTTTAAAAAAGAAAAAATACATAGTTTTTGTTTGATTTTATGACAGACACTTCCGACAGAATGAATTTTTGTAAGAATTCAGATTTTCGGTGGCTCTGCTTTTTAATCTTCTATAAAATAATTAATAAAAAAATAAATGAATAAATTGAAAGTGCATGTAAAATTACGTAATTTGGCAAAGTTGATAATTACTTATTTATTCTTCTTGGTGTGAAAAACAATGGAAAAATGTGGAAAATAAAGAGTACAAAAATATAAATATATATAACGCAATAATCACAGGTACCATTGTGAGGGAGTGATTGAAATAGCGATTCAACTGGAATGAAGGCGCGCGCGAGCTCTCGCACACATTCACTTGGTCTGCTCTCGAGTGGGTCGGGGGGCACTAAATGGATAAATTTGCATGACCCAACGTCCTCGGTCGAGCTGCGTCGGTGAGGCGTACGCCGTCAACTGCGCCTCGACGACGATATGCGTCCCGCTGATGCACCATTCCCTCTGCAATCTACTCCAGTCTATATGCACTCTTGTGCCCGGTCTCTTTTCACTCCGGGCACGTCGATGCATTTCGCTTACGAGATTTCCTTTAGTGTATCGCGTGCACCACATGCGCCACCACTCTAATACGTTACTGTTTGGATGAGAGTAAACGCATGTCTATAAAAGCGGTAGATAAAGATGAAAGCGTGGATAAAGATTTATGCACACCCGGCAGATTTATTATGCCGTCGGGAATAAATGAGAAAATATGCCGAGAAAGTAAGAAGGATGAACGAAGACAGGAAAAATATATGTGGGATGCAATGGAGAAAATTACTAGATTAAGTGCGGATATATAAATGGAGATGAAACGATCTTGGCGGCAGGAAATCGATGAGCATTTCAGGGGTAATCAAGACAAAGATATTATTTATGATAGTCAATAAGAATAGTTCAAACATTTCGAATATAACGATATTTCAATATATCAGACTTTCGATATTTCAAAATTTTATCATTTCGATATGTCGATATTTTGATATTTTAATATTTCCATGCTTCGAAACTTCGATATTTCGGCATCTGAATATTTTGATTTTATAACACTTCGATATTTCGATATCTCGAAACTTCGATATTTCGATATCTCGAAACTTCGATATTTCGATGTTTCGATACTTCAATATTTCGAGAATTCGATATTTCGATACTTCGATATTTCGTTACTTCGATAGTTCGATATTTCGATATTTCTATACTTCGATATTTCAATATTTCGATATTTCGATATTTCGATATTTCGATACTTCGATATTTCGATACTTCGATATTTCGATACTTCGATACTTCGATACTTCGATATTTCGATACTTCGATATTTCAATACTTCAATACTTCGTTATTTCGATACTTCGATATTTCGATACTTCGATATTTCGATATTTCGATATTTCGATACTTCGATATTTCGACACTTGGATTCTTTGATATTAATCATTTTAGTGGTACGTATCTATATTTTAAAAACGATCAATGGAAGAAAGAAAAAACAATGTAATTGAGTTGTTATTGCGACTGTAAAAAAAAAATAATTACATTTGTGCGATCATTCGTGTAATAAGTACATAAATAAGGGTCAGTGCTGTCAGGATTTCTCTACCTGACGTCATTTCTACAGAGTCTCTTGCGTTAATATAGGGCGCGGGAAGTAACAATCAGTGAGTCATCGCAGTGAAGCAGTCGCACGTCGAGCGATTCGTTTCACTCGGTCGACTCGTTACAGGTTGTTAAATCGCACCTACGATTTTCAGTTTCGCCGGCTAGCTCGTATATACGCGTGCTCGCGGGAACTCTGAAACGCCCTCGGCGTTCATTCGCAATGTAGACGCGACTGGCACAAGAATAGTCTCATACTGTAGTACGATTCTGTTCGCCAGAAGCGGAGTTTTACACGTACAAACACGGAAATATAGTTTACGGTACGAGTTCTCGTTTTACGCACGTTCAATCGTCCGTGGAACCTGATTGCTGGTACGGAAAGTGAGAGAAATCGATATTACCACTTTTTGATGATAATCAAAGTGGCTCGTAATTTATACATACTGCAAAACCAAATGTTGATGGATTATTCCATAGACACAAAATATTGTTAAAATTGAAAGTATCACTTGCCAACAAATAATGGCAACTAATTAATAACCTCGAGTTTTAATTTTCTGTTCTAGAACTATTTTTATATATAAAATTATATTTTTTATTTCGACGGAATTATTATCAATTTTATTAGGATTTCTAAAACTTCCACGACACCATATTTTCTTTTTTTTCCATTTACTATTTTATAGTTCGGGTGTAAATACTTCACAGCAATTACGTTTTTTTGTTTCATTTCTTAAATAATAAAATGTCGTTATTAAAAAATATATATCATAGCAAAAGTCTTTGGCGAAATCCAATTTTTTTTAGACTAATTTAAATCTGTGCGTAAAAAGAATATTGGGAATAAGAGCCTTTCCCAATTATCAAATTTCGGAAATTTGTTCTTTGCCAAAATCTGTGTTTTCTCGTCACAATGAATAAATATTAGGGTCAGGCTAGAAAAAGAAATCGATTATAAATTCATTTTTTACTTATGCGATATTTTATGCTATTTTAATTTGTAAATTTGCAACATTCAATTTTCATTATTTTTCATTATTTTGATAATTAATTCAAAATTATAGCTTCTTCTAATCGTCAAGCTTTCAAGAAAATTGTTATTAAGAATATTTAAACGAAATAGTGATTAAAATTTATTAAAATAGTTTTTTTTAAATTCTAACAATAAATAGATACTAATTAATATTTGTCAAAAGGCGATTTTAAAAAATGAGCTGCACCGTGAATACAGAAAATATTTAACAAAATTTGTGAATCTGTGCAAATAATTTTGCGATAAATTATATAAATTTGGCGCAATTTGTGATACAATCATAATTTATGATAAAACGTGTTGAGTTTAGAAAATTCATTGCTGATTAGAATAAATCAATGCGGACATTATACACTATGCATACTAAGAAATTACAAGACGTATCTCGAAGGCGTTGAAGGGCTCAGTGAGTTACCGGTCGTGCGCGTGCACAACTTCCGACTCGTGACTTCCTGCTGTAATAACTGTCTCCATCATTCTGGCCCCGGAGGGAATAGTACTATCAACGGCTCGATTTATACCGCGCGACCCATATACAGACCACAATAATACTCATATGTGTATGACGTCAACGTATAAAACTTTGAGAAATTCACGAATGAAATTGAGCAGCGAGTATATTAAACCTACTAGAGATATTACGATGTATTATTATGAGAGAATAAAGAATGTCGAGAGAGCATTGCGAAGGAGAGAGACTCAGCACGTCCGATGACCGGAAACTACCGGAAATTTGGTGCTTCCTGTTAGGAAACTCTTCCCGAAATGTTTGCGGATATTTGCCGTGTGCGAGAAGTCGCCAAGAATAATATCACAATTTTTCCACTGATCAATATTTCATCGTCATCGTTCAGCGTGTTAACCAATTTTTTTTTTTTAGATTTACTTCAGGATTTTTAACCTAAAGTTTAATCTGAACAAAATTTAAGTAATTTTTACATTAATGGAATTGCAGAGACCAAGAACATGAATTTATAATAATAATACAATTTTTTAATACCAAAAAGTTATTAATGAATTTGTATTTTTAAAAAGTTCTACAATTAGAGAGATTTTTTCCATTAATTCTTTTCTGGGATTGCTAAGAACATTCATTGATATTGATGGTTTTTTTTGGTGAAAAGACGATATTTAAATTTCGGAAGGTGCGCGTTAAATTTGTAAAGTAATGCAAAGATTGTATGAATTTGACACAATTTTTTTATGTTAAATTGTAAGTTACACAAAAATTGTGTAAATTTATCGAATTAATACAGAGAAGTGTAAAATTAACAGAAATGTCTTTTTTTAATCAGAAGTGACACAATAATTGTGTAAAAAAAAAGAAATTATACATGTTTTTTCAGTCAAAGTCACTAAATGGTGAAATGATGATGAAAATGGTGTACAATAAAAATCCACAATTATTAACACATTTTTAATATACTTTTTCTCTAAAACTAAAAATTAACTAAAAAACTACAAATCAACCAATGACACGACTGAATATTTTTTTTCTCACTGGTTAAATTATTTTCCCTATTAAAACCATAGAAAACTCTTGAAGCTACAAAAACAGTATATTACGATACAAGTGCAATTAATCTTTTTTTTACGAGTGTTGCAATCACACGAGTTGAAAAAATGTTTCTCGCACGAGATTCGTCTAAAACTTTATCGCACTAGTGCGAGAAGTGGGCACCTCGCACGATGTGGCATAAAAGCTTTTTAACCATCCCATTAAATGAAAGAAAAATAATGATCTATTTATCCTGTATGAAAGTCCACACAAATATTTATAAATTATTACCTAAAACACTTGGAAGTGCGTTTTTCGTTTTACATTTCTGGTGTTTCTTTTAACACGCACTTGAAGATAGTTTTTGTTAACTAGGAGGTAAAAGTCAGTGGCCTTTTCCTTATTTCTAGCTTCACACGATGCTTTACAGAGTTCTTGTGCATACATGTGTCACCTGTGTGCATGAAACAGTTGCTCCATTCACCGACGTGAGTGAGATCACTCCTTCAGGTTTCGTCGGAGCTCTACACATATTAACCACTATGTTTCCACGAGTATGCAAAACGTGTCTTTACGTATGATGTGCCCAGAGTCTTGACTCTAGCTTAGCTCTATTTTTTTCCTTGCTTTACATTCGCCATATCTTTTCATTGAAAAAACATTGCCCGAGGGCCAGACGTGTACATAAGAAACGCTGTAGGTTCGCTCGAGTAATGGACTTTTTTAGAACGCCTCTTCATGTACATAGACAAGACGCGTTTCCATATAACAGCCTACCGTCAAGCTTAGCGTATCATACAGACTGGCTCTTCCGGCTTTTTTTTCGCTGCGATGATGGATTAGAAGAGTGTCTGTGCTAAATTTCGACAGTGTCATTCACTCTTCCCTTAAAAAAAAAAAAAAAATTATATGTCTTTCAAGCGAAAAGCAAAAAAATTTCGGAGAGTTCGCTCTTGATGATATATTAATAACTCTTACATTCTGCTTCTTAATCGTCATCTAAAATCGTCGTTATTTTCTCTTTTACAGATGCTCCCGATGCTGGACCACCGGGACAGTAACTCATCATTTTACTTTGAAGATATTCCGTCCTTGGTTATAGGTGAGAGACAATATTACATTCTATAACGGCTTTTTTTTTTCACTGCTGAAGAAATAACTGTAATGAATCAGAGATGAGCTCATTTTGTCACTTTGAATTAGGAATTGTAACGTTAAATTATGAATCATTGAATTTAAAAAAAAATTAATATTGCTCAGCCATTAATTTCAAACTTTTCACTTTATTGCCAAAATCTAAGATTTTTTTAAATCTTGATAAATTGTAGTTATTTAAATAATAGGTGCATTTATAAATTTATAACATGAGCAGTAGTCGTCTCATGGTAAAAATCTAATATGATACAGTTTTGTTATAGTAGAGTTGTATCACCAGAAAATTAAAGTAACCTAAATTTAATTGACTTTCAGGTAAGCCGAAATTAAATCAATGCCAAATCATCTTTATCTCAATTAGGCATCCCTTAAATTTGGTCGTTAGAGGCTTTTATGTGTACAAAAGTAATGGTTACATATTTTTTATTTTACTTGAGGGTAGGAGAATTTTTTTCGTTTATTTTTTACTCACGTTTTTGTTGTTGAATTTTCAACATTTTTGAAATATCCAAATAATAGATATATATATATATGAGTATTGTGAATTTATTTCAGATTTTTAATAGTAATTTTTCTACCTTTTTTATCTCTGCAGAGTTTTAATAAAATGAAAACCTTATGTAATAAAAAAATGTAAATAGTTTCATTGACTCCCATCTCTGTTTTTTTATTTTGTCATCTTTTATTTTACCAAAATATACATTTTCGTACCATGTTATGAATAAATTTATTAATTCTTTAGGGTTTAATTTAAAAATACAGCGAGTTTGCTGAAAGTTCAGGACGCAAATGGAAAGGATCAATTGAAAAATCGAAACCTAAAATTAAAAAAACAATTATTCGAGAAATTTGTCTCTTTTCTCGATAAAAGAGCTCTTAAAATAAAGATGAAAAAAATGTATACGTGGGTGGAGCAAAAAATGCAAATGCGATGCAACGAAGCACGCGACTGTACAGTAGTAGAGTAGGTAGAGCTGTGGCCAGACGTGACCGGCCATTCGTGTAACCTTTGAGACGGTTTTGCGTCGCGGTCGGTCGAACCACGACGCGCTACCAGTACCACAGTCGCGTCTCGACGTTCTCCTGGCGAACGTTCGTTTCTTCTTCGCTCGAACGTTCGAGCTTGCCTCGAGATCTCGCTGTACAAACTCGTTCGTGTCAAACCGGTGAACGACACACCGGAAGTTCATTCGAAGTTGGTTGACATCATCTCAGCTCTCTCACGTGCGTCGAGTGCAGACATTTTTTCATTAAAATAAAATCTTGATACATTTTCTTTAAAGATAAATTATCGTTTCTTTTTCATTACTTTCAAATTTGTATTTTTATTTTTATACATAAAAATTGATTGTAAATCAACGTAAATAGCCACATTTTTTAAAAATAAAATAAATGTGAAAGTGACATTAGTTTATTGACCAGTTAAGTTGCGACAATGTCTTTGGATATTGGGATTTAATTTTCCAAATATATTTTGGGTGAGTCGAGATTCATTAATTTTTATGACATGAATTTAAAAAAAAATACTTTTATTACATTTTTTTCAGAAATAGATTATTAATCAGCGTTTTTCGATGTTTGGTGAAGATCGGAAGAATTGTTGGAATTTTGTAGTAATTTGAATTTTTCAATTTGCAACTGCTTTGAGTTTTGAAAAATTTGCGAAAAGAATTAAAATTTTAGGTACTTTCGTGACAATAATTAAGAATGCAAATTTGGTAAAAATTGACGGCGACGTTTGAACTTTATTGAACATTGCAATTTTACATTAATACATAATTACATTAATTAATAATAATAAAATATACTGAAAGCTGCAAGATTTATAATCCATAATTTCTCGACCACGAAATTTACAGCTTATAATATCTCGACCACAATACATTTTTTAAATTTTGGTATTTCCCATTTTTTTCCACACAAAAATGCAATGTAAAATCTTAATGCACATTGCATCCGCTTTATTTTCTATTTTTCCTACAGCTTCCGCTATATTAAAGCGAAAATAGATCATGAAACTTCTACATCGCGTTGATTTGATGAAAAGTAGGAAAAAATGAGACTCTATTTTGCAGACGTTTTTGAAAAATTATTATTCAAATTTTTAAAAATTATTGGCACGTAAATATTAATGATTATTTTTTAATGAAAAATTAGATATATATAAACATGACAGTGACATGAAATTATCAGTCAATTAAGTTGTAACGATAAACTTGATTATTTAATTTTCAAACCCACTGGTGCATCGATAATTTACTTTGATTTACGAGACAGATCGACTGTTATATATATTGCCAGTGAATCAGTTGAGTAACAAGTGTAGAAATCTCGGCATTGTAATGATTAGGTAGAAAATAATAATAGACAGAATGAAAGAGAGAGAATTATTGTACCAGTGCATTCATCATCATAGACAGACCGTATTAGATTAACCGATAGCCCGGTGCGATAAGAATCACGATGCAATTCGAATCTCATCACGCTCCGGTGAGCCCCTCTCGTCTAATCTGAGAGGCGTGCGTTCTCCCATAGATCTGTGGATCGTTCTGAACAATTGCGTGATCTTGTGGCGATTGGATTGCCGGACGTTAACTGTATATATATATATATATAAATACTACATACCATAGTAGTTATTCAATGTGTTCTGTAGTCGTGCAATGTGGATACAGAGTGGACGATTATTATGTGATATAGTTAGACACCAGTTTAAAAAAAGGTAGCAAAGTCGAACCTTGCAGATTTCTTCCTCATTTTTTTGACCCGTCAAAAACTCACCTCTCTGACAAAGTACGTTGTGTACTTTTGGCTTCCTCATAGAGGAAGCTTTGAGGATGGCGGATAAAAAAAAAATTATGAAGCAAGGTTCGACTTTGCAATTGTTTTGAAAAAAATTACGAAAATGCAAATTTCTATAAAATCCTAAGTACTTTATCGATTTCAAATATTGGCACCCTTTGTTTAAGTTTTATACAAAATTTGAGATCAGTTACTTGAACCGTTCTCGAGTTGTAGCATTATCAAAAAAGTTACGAAAATTCGAATTTCTATCAAATCTGAACTGGTCTTTCGATTTCCTCCAAATTCAATCCCAAAATCGCACTACCCCAATAAAGTTTTATGCCAAGTTTCAGCCCGATAGCTGAAAATTTATTCGATCTAGAGTATTCAGACATTTTTCAAGATCTCAAAAATCCAACAAAATGAAAATGCTCCAATCGATTTTTATAAAATGTATACCAACGAGACACTTGACTGTACTGTACACGGCCAAAAAATTTGAAACGTTTCGGTTCAGTTGTTCCCATCCGAACACTTTTTGACAGACTGACATGAAAATCTCGAAAAAAGAAATTGCACGAAAACAAAGCTTCCTTTATGAGGAAGCAAAATTGGACCAATTTAAAAAAAGATAAAACCAAAAAAAGGTTAATTAATCACACTATCGGAATATATGTATAAGTATAATTAAAGTACCATTGTATTGAAATATTCCAATGTTCCCTAAAGTGCTTTGAAAGCCGGAACCATCAACGGGGAATGATGAAACACGTTTCCGGGATACGAATGCAACCACTATGCGAGTGAAATAGTAAATCGTGTCCTAGACACAGAGAGTAGGCAGACAGTCGAGCTGTGAGCAGAGTCCTTTTTGACGGAAGACAGCTGACTTTATGAGGCTAATAATAGGCCTGACTTCCAGCTTAGTTGCTCCCCAAGCGACACGCCGCTTGTTTAGTTTATATACGTATGCGGTACAGCGGATCGCTGCCGCGGGTCTCCATGATCGAGAGCGTCGAGCGATTTTAATTAAGGTGCTATATAGTGGTTACGACTCACTCGAAGAAGCCGGCGGGATACAGATGCACCCAGCGACTTACAGTAGTGCACAGCCCGATTATTAGAACCCGTTAACTCTACGCGAATGCTATTAACAGTGGCATTATTTATCTCTGCTAATTCAAATGTCTCAACCTTGTACGGATGTATCTTTAATTCCTTTTGAAATCGTGCGTCACGAGTGCGAGAAAAATAAATGCTTTTTTTTTTATTAACACTTCTAGCTCGAAGTTTCTTTACTTCTAAAAAAAGTCTTTCTGTATTAAAATATTTGAAAACTGCAATTTTCAAATATTTGATTTTTTGAATCGGCATTTAGAAAAAGAAAAACAAAAAACGAGGCAATTTTGTTCGTAAAACTATCGCTAGGATGCATTACTATTTGTTAATTATTTGAAATCTAATTTTTAATTTTTTTTTGAATTTTCGTTATTTTTTTTTTTCACGACCATTAAAATATTTGTAATATATAATTTTTTTTTGTATTCTAGTTTTTAAATTATTTTATTTAAATTAAAAAAGAAAAATATGCAATTTTAATCGAAAAACTTTCTTTAGGATGCATCGTTATTCGTTCAGTTTTTTTTCCAGTATTTTTAGATTAGGAATAATGTCAAAATAATGAATAAGAAAATTATTGAAAATATTAAAACAAATGAATACTAAAAATTAATAAACATAAATAAAAATCTGTGTCTTAATATTCTTTTTCTGTATTTTTTCTGACATGAAAATATTTTTTTAAATTTCGTTTTTTTTTTAATCCAGTTTTTTAATTTTTACATCTGAATTAAAAAAGAAAAAATATTAATCTTGTTTAAAAAAACTTTCTTTAGGATAAATTTGTAAATCTTTTTTCCAGAATTAATGTCAAAATAATGAATAAGCAAATAATTTAAATGATTAAAAAAGCAAACAAACAAGCGAATATTTTGATCTCTGTTTTATCCCGAAGTCGACGTAACCAGATTAATTTTGTCATATAACTCTCGTTTGAATATCCAATTTGTACCTTGAATTACTGTCTAACACAATTTTGTATTTTTTTCTTTTTTCAGATATTAAGAATAGCGATAATGTTGTCGTACATGTTGCCGACGGGGAACAAGCCTCCGCCGGGCGAACCATCGCAGAATTGCAGTCGAACAACAAAACTTTCGAGCCGAAACGATCTGCAGCATCAAAATATAACGAGTGCGAGACATTCAACACCGAGAAGAAACGTCGTTGAGAGTCCAGCTGGTAGAACGATGACAACAACGACGTCAATGACGATGAACGCCTCGAGTCCACCGACAAGAATCGAGAGCGATATCAACGAGTGTCGATATCAAATTAATGATTTGTGCCTCGAGAGCCCAAAGCACAACGGAAACGTGGCTAATAACGCTAATATGACGACTAACAATCCAACAACAACACCAACAACGAGAAAGTCAACTCTTCATACTTCCTCGAGGGTCACCAAAGACGACAGTCTTCACAGTATTGACAGTGAGGCAAGCACCGTCGGCAGTGACAGGAAAAGTAAAATAATCAACGGCGCCAAGCACGCCAGTCTCAAGAGGTAAGAAAATATTCAATTTACGGGTGCTTCTTAGTTAAGGAAAATACAATGACAGTCACATGCATTTTTTACAACAGTTTGTACATCGTAAACTCCTAATTTTACATTTGTTTAATATTCACTCGACGTTGCTTTGTATAAACGTCCACAGAAACATATTTTCAATTTGACAAACATTTTTTGTAAATTGTTTTAGTTTTTTATTTAAGTAAGAAAATAATTTGTTAAAAATGTATTCTTATTTCACGAATTTTATTTTTTCATTGAACAATACATCTTTGAGATTTGAAAAAATTCGCTTTTGATTTTATACTTTTTTTTTTGTGAATTTAACATTTTTTTTGCTCTTCTATTTCAACAAATAAGCATTTGTAAATTGCCATTTTTGTCTATCAGTTCTGATTTAACAAGTAAAAAGTACATATTAAATTGAAATACAAGTGTGAAAAGTAAAATTGAGTGTTCTAAAATTATTGATGATTTGAAAATTGAATATAAAAGTACTGTAATTAGATTTAAATAGTATTAGTAATTTTATTCATGTATTATTTTATGAAAAATAGAATTAAAAATATCAGTTTACAAATAAAAACTTTCAGTACCGGTAAATTAAATTTCCAAAAAAATTTAATAGTTCATTATCTAGTACAAAATTCCATATACTGTATATTATACAATTTTTATTTAATAATACAAACTGCATTTAAGCTAAAAAATACGCCGTTGAAATTGCATTCCCGATACAATTAAGAACGACGTGTTTATTACAAAAGTGTATTACAAATATTAAATTTAATATAGCTGCTTACGCCTATATACGTCCAGTAAAAATATACAAATTTTTTTCAAACACTAAAAACTTGACTATTTTTAAAAGTAATTTGAACCAACCAATATCTTTTCTAGCCGCAAAAAATAGTCTGTTCTCACTACTGTTTGTACTTCTCTTATTGTGCGTATAAACGTCTTTATTTTTATCATCTGTATGTAACACCTCTTGGCAATATACAGAATAAAATTGAGCGAATAAACCTGCTCGTCGAAAATCTCGTAAATTTGTGAAAGAAATGAATTGCATTTTCGATAAGCGTGACGCAATTTTGTTGGGAAATTGTAGCGAAAAATTGGGCAAAACGACAAACAACTAAAAATGTCGTGTTTATTACAAAAGTGCGTTGCAATTGCTTGGCAGTTATATATTAAATTTAATATAATGGCTTGCGGAAAAATACTCCAACTTAAAGTATACAAATTTTTTCGAGCATTTTGTAGCCAAACATTTATTTGACAATTCTTGAAATTAAATTGAACCAACCAATCTCTTTGCTAACTGCATAAAACAGTCTATTCCTAGTTCTCTTATTGTGAATATAAATGTCTTTATTTTCCCTATTTATCATCTCTACGTAACACATCTTCGCAATATACAGAATAAAATGTGAGTGAATAAAGCTCCTCGACAAAAATCTCGTCAATTTATTATAGAGATGAATTGCATATTCGAAGTGTGACGCAATTTTGTTGCTAAATTCTAACGGAAAAATTGGGCAAAATGAAAAAGCAAAAGTGTATTGTATGATAAATGACAAGGAAAGGCAGGGAAAAAAAGAGGGACGGTTAAAGATCAGCGCGCAAGGAATTTTGAGCTAATGTTGATTTAAAGACCCGCGATACTATTTTAAGTAACTTGCGCGGCGATTCGGGAACGTCCGAAGAGCAGTGGCATCGCCTCTGGCGTTTTATACGTGTATTGGTTATATAGCATGGTACTACCTTGACAGTGAACGTGCTGGCGCGTTCCAATACCCACGCTCCACGCGATCTCTGCATAGCCGCACGCACTCGCACAGCGAAATAAAAAAAGAAGGAAAAAAAAAAAAGAAAAAAAAAGAAAGAAACAGGAGCACCGACGAAGCTTTCGACGGGCAGAAAAAAAGCTTGCGCAATTATACACGCACTTCCCTCGTGGCCTTTCAATTAACATGATTCTTTCGCCAATTAGTGGTAATTAAACTCAATGAACTCTACGATGTATTATAATTAATCGGGAAGCTTGCGGTGAAGTCTCTCGTTCGCTCGCAACGTGTCCAGTGTGTTAAATGCACTCAGGCGTATTATTGATGGACTAACCATTTATATTGAACCCTATAGCAGTCGACTGTCTACCAAGGCGTTAATTAAATTTACATTTTTCGCATCTGATTCTGATTTTATTTGTTTGTTTGTTTTTTTTTTAATTTATTTTGTTATTGTGGAAGCAACCGTTCATATGTGCAGGTCTGACGTACAAATAATGTGACTAGGAACTTCATAAATTTTCGTTTAGTTGGATTTTTGTAATATTATATAAATTTTGGAAGAAGAAACAAAAATAAAAAATTTTATTTTTCATTTCAAACCTGCAGTGCACAGAAAAATTTAATTATGTGTTGAGTGCCCGATTTCGTAACAAACACTGTTGTGTTCATTTTACAAAAAAATTTGTGTATCCTACGAATTTTGCACATTTTTAGTCATTTTGTTGGAACTGATATAACAATTGTGTAAATTTGTTGAATTTAGAAAGAAGGAATGTACTATTGATAAAAGTTATTCTGTTAAGTCAGAAGTGACACAATAATTGTGTAAAAATTACACATTTTTTTATCAGGATGTTTTTTTATTTTTAAAAATATGTGTTAAATTAACACGGAAATTCTGTCATTGTTTGGTAACACAATCTTTTTGTTAAAAATACACAATTTTTATTGTGTGAAAAGTTGAAAATTCTCCATTTAGTTGAATTTCGTATTATTATTTACATTCAAAAAGAATTATTATATGAGGCATTCCATATCAGTTCAGACTCGAAAAAAAAAAATTTCCAAAAAAAATTCTAAAAATTAGATTCCAAATTTCGAATTTCAAAAATTAGGATAGACTTTTGAGTTATTTATTACTTTTTAAAAAGTGATAATATACGTTTTTTTATAGCCTATAAGAACGACATTTATTCAAATTTAATTACATAATTTTGAAAGAAACTTATGATAAAATAAACAAAAAAAAACTCACGAGTTGAAGGTGAAAAACATCGAATAAAGTCACCGATTTCATTTATTTAAATTCCGGTAGACATAAACATATTTTTAATCGATATTATTTCGTGGGATTCGAATTTCAACAAAAGAGAAAGCCATTTCTATTTCTTTAAAAATAAAATGGCTATCCCTATCTCAATGCCAATATCCAATGTTTTTCAACTTCAACGCATGAATTTCTTGATTATTTTACCATAAATATCGTTCAAAATTACGTACTTCAAGTCGAACAAATATTCTTCTCATAGGTCATAAAAAACGTATACATATACATTTTTTAATCGTAGATAGCGTAAAATGTTTTCGAGATACAAATGTTTTAGTGAAAAGTAATAAATAATTCAAAAGTTCATGCAAAGATGTTTTCGTTTTTACTTTGAAATTTGGTGTCTCTGTTGGAATTATATCATCTGATTTTTAGACACTTATTGAAATTTTTTTTTTAGTGGTTGATCTGATATTGAATGTCTCATATATATATTTTAAACGTGCCTTATCGACATTGTGATTTCTTCTTAAATTTTCTAAAAAGTATCGCGATAAATCCGCCCTAATAAACTTATTAATGGATTAACCTGTCAAATATCAATGGATCGGTTTGGGCTACTTGTATGCGATTGTACTTAAACTCTTGAACCACAAACTTCGTTGTCTAGAATCGATAAGAACGTGCCAAGAAAAAGTAGCGGCGGGGTGAAGGGAAGGGGATGAAAGATCCGCGTGCCAAGAGAGGCTTTGAGGACTTTCCTCCTATCTCTTTACAAGAGATATGTCGTGTCTAAAACCACGGGAACATGTAAACAAAGCACCTCTACATTCGTGAGAACAACAGCTGTATTTAGCAAGTATTGTAAAAAGAAAAAAACCTTTATATTTTTATTTTTAGTATTCGAAGAAAATTTAAATCAAAATGACTTACGATTTATAAAAAATGATACAAAAATTATATTTTTTCGGTGAAATTTCAGGAGAAAAGATTTTATGATTCTGCTGATTTAAAAAAAAATGTTCATAAAAACTCTTTCAACTAAATGTATTATATTATATTTCCATCAACTGCAAGAAGTTTTAAATGAAAAATAATTTTCTAATTTGATAAATCAAATTAGAAAATATATACAAGATGGAAATAAATGTTACCAGGATATTTTGAATTCTTGTTAACTTTTTCTAGTGAAGCTTCAACAGTTGTTTGTTTGCTGACTGCAATTATAATGCAAAAGCAACGCGAGCGAAAATCGCACGATGTTGGTCGGAAAGTTGAATTACATACGCGTGGGCAGCTCGAATACGTCTGAAAAGACAGTCTTCTATGGTTTGCGTACCAAACAGAGACTATATACAGTATATATATTTTTCCTTTTACGACGTTAGCTCCGTGGTTGGGTCAGGGTCGTCCGGCATCGGGTTACGAGGCTCCCGCGCCTTAACGCTCTCGCGAAATTTACACGGACTTAAAACTTTAACGATCTTACCGAGATTATAGTTTCTTCTTTTTTTTTTTTTTTCTCTCGTCATTCGGGCTTCATTCTCGGTATCACGATTACTTAATCTATTTCTGTGGGCAATAATACCGATACTTGGTCGTGACAGCAAAGTCCTTGATTCCAATTAACAAGAAACCTTCGGCACACATCGAGATTTAAAAATTCCAAATTTTTTCGATAAAGTGTAACGCATGATTGACGAAGAAAAAAAAATTGATGGTGCAGCAATTTACGGAGTTTCGTTCATCTTCAAAATGTTGCTAATTAATATTAGAGACAATAAAAATCTTGAAAAAAAAAAAGAAATTCTCAATGCAATTGATGAAATCTAATTGTCTATGAATATTATTAATGAGAAGAATAAACAATATACAAATTATTTTCTATTCATAGTAATCCGTTCGACTTACATCCAGATGCGTCCGTTCAAAAAAATTCGTGCATAAAAATTGTCTCTGATAGAAAGTTGAAATAGACATGAAGCTCAAGCAAAAGATACTCGAGCGCTTCTCTTGCCAAGATGGTAACTGCGTACATGACATCTATTTTCGTTTGTGATACATCGCCAACGATAGATCTCTTCATATATTGTTATTCCCAGCTTGAAATAAAGAAATTTCCTCCGCAACATCAATGAAAATCTAAAAATCCTGTGAAATTTCATGCATTCGTCTCTTCGTCTAAACTGTAAAAAAAAATCGGCAAATTAGTTGGCTCATTAAATTTACTGCACAAGTGAGATAAAACGAAATAATCGTACTTTGGAACTTTCTATTTTTCAAGGTATTCAGCATCATCAATTTCTACAATTTTGCATATCACCTAGATAATATTTTTAATAGAAAAAAGTTTATGTAAAAAAATCTTTCTATAATGGATATAGCGGTAAAAATGTAACAGTAAACTGCAAGAAAAAAAATTGCAAATGTGATTTCACATAAATTATGGAGCTATTTGTTAAATATCACTCGTCACGACAAGTGCTGGAGAGTTAAAGGAGAAATTATGATTTCGCGAAGGCGTTAAGAAGGATAATGCAGCGTGCTGGAAAGTCGGTCGCAAAAAACATAGCGATGAGACACACTCGTTCTCCCTTCGCGCATAACCGGTAGAGATGCATCACGATTCCTCTCTTGATATGCAGTTCTCATATATGCGATCCCAAACGCCTGATGCACTGATCATTCTGCCGACATATTTATATATATATATATATATATATATATATATATATATATATATATATATATATATATATATAAAATTACAAACCTATATACATATGTATAAATATAGAATCTATATAAACCTATATATATATATATATCAATATATATAGGTTTGTAGTTGGCATCTATGCGCCACTCGCCTACTGACCCAACTTCCAACTGCCTCCGTGCTGAACCCCATTTGCATAGTGGCACAATGCTGACTTCAACACTCGAGTTTCTCAATATGTCACATTGCCGAGGTACGACATGATACTTTGTCACGCGAGTCTCGTTCGATGGCTTCACCCATATCGGTCTCTCCCTCTCTCTCTCTCTCTCCGTTCTTCAGTCGTTTTTTTTTTGTGCTGGAAAAAGCCTTTGTAACAAAACGGATCACGCGATTCAAAGGTATCTTGGTAATCGAAATTAACCCTAACGCAAATTGTAAAGAGTGCTTCGCACAATGGGTTTCGTATCATTTTGTCTCACATTGAAATATGGTTATTAAGAATGCGTCATAACTTGTTTCGTTAAATTGCTCATAGAATCCGGAATTTTTCAAATTCGAACAATATTTACATAGAAATATATTGTTCTCGATATTTGAAAATTTGATATATATAAAAATATAAATAAAAACGTTGGCACGCTTTCCCTTAATTTTTAAATTAAATAGAATTTTTGCTGGGAAAAGTATTCGTAACAAAAGGGATTACGCGATTCAAAGGTATCTTGGTAATCCTGATTAACCCTATAAAGCAAATTGTAAAGAGATTTCTCGTGTAAGAAAAAGAAATTAAAAGTAAACAAAAATATGTTTTAAATTTCAACAATATCTACGCACAAATACATTTTACTCAATTCCTAAAAATTTCATATGCGCTAAAAAGATCAATATTTAAAAAAATTTATATCGTCTACGACCCCCACGAAGCAAAGATTAATTAAAAAAAAAAAAAGAATTCAAGCTCTGAAACTCTGAGACAATTAAACGTGCTCTCAGGAATATTGGTTTCATTGAAGCCTCTGACTTCTCCCTTTGACTCGAGATTAAGGAGAAGAGAGAATACGGTCAACGTGATCGTCGAAAAGTGGCGAACAGTCTCGAGCGGATAACCAGACGAGAGGGTCGATATCGAGAGCTCTGCGGTAGTGTCCAGAGTTCCAGACAGCCTCGACCCCGACCTGCCCCAACCCCCAATCTCGCCAGACACACTATGACCACCCTCCAGATGCTCGTACAAGCCGTACATCTACTGATGGCCTCTACGTGGACCTCTTCGTTTTACCCTCGTCTTTTCAAACTATATCTAGTAACATTTATGAAAATCTAATCAAACTAAATATCAGACTAGTGTCTCAATTGGTATTTAGTCTCTCATCAAAGTAAGAGAGAAAGTATTGCAATCCCTGAAACATTTCAGATTATATGGATTAAAGATATGTTTTGAGTGTCCTAGATTTTTAAAAACCCTGTCTGTCTTTATCTGTCTCTGTCTGTCTCAGTATGTCTCTGTCTGTCGCAGTTCGAATTTGTATGAAATGCTCCATATGACTAAAAAGTTTTTGGCGACACCCTGCTCTGTTTCTTGGCTGGGTTGTTACTTTATTTACGATGCTTCAGTGGCTGGTGTATTGGAGACCCTCGGTGCAAGGGACTCCAATAGATATATATACATCTATACCTATGTAAACGTGTGTGTGTGAGTGGGCGGCGTTTTGTATCCCGAGGGCCTCACCTTGAGACGAGTTCTTCGCGTCGAGTAGGTACCACCGCGACGGAGTGTTCTCCGGCGAATTGCGACTTTACAGACGGTTATATATGCCACTGCAACACGGTTCGGTGCATATATACTACTCCCGCAGAAACCGAACATCCAGCTAGGGCTTCAAAGTAGTTAGTAAATTGATTAATTACAGACCAATCTACTGGCTGATTTAGCTACTCGACGTTCGCCACTGATTAGGATGCATACTGGCCTATTTTATTATTTGTCTATTACATACACTCCATGTATATATATATCGATACTCAATATTCGCTTGAATAGATCGTCGGACTTTAAGGCTCAATTCGTCGTAATCCAAACCACTGTATAATAGTGGTCAGTGAATTGATTAATTACTATGGTCAATCTACTAACTGAACCAGACTGAACGGTCTAACTATCAGGAGCATTTACTTGACTTAATCAGTTGACTGATACTATAAAAATACGCAATTCGATCTTTTTTTTTTCTCAGGGTTTACCTATTAAGGATGTCCATTAATAAAATAAATGTGACATTCCATATCTGTTAAGCCAATAACAAAAGTAAGTCCTAATATGATTTTCAGAAACGGGCTCATTTAAATCCAATAAACAAGCTTGACCATTTTATAACATTTGTAGGGAACATTTTCTAATTTAAAATAAAAATATGTCATTGAAACAGGGATATTTCAGGAATGGTCCATCGCATCTAAAATTGAAAAATAAGTAAATGTGACGTTATTTAATGGACTGAAAATAGAATTTATACTGATTTAATTAATTCAATTTTTCATTTTTAAGAGGAAGAACATTTGATATTATTGTCGAGTTATTTTTCTTTTTAATAAATTTAATTTATTATAAAAAAAGATTACTTCAATTTTTTTTAAAGATTAATAGAATAAATATTCAGTATTAAAAAAAAGTTAGTAAAAAGATATTTATAAAATTTAATTGAAAAAATGACATACAATTTTTATTTAATTCATTTAAAAAAGAAATAATATGTAGACACTTGATGATGATTTTTATTTTATTCCAACAATATAAAAATAAATTATTAAAACAAAAACTATATAAACAAATTTTAATTTATTTTTATTTTTTCAAAATCCTTTATAATGACGAATACTTTTAGTCTAGGGCGTAAAAACACACATGTATAGGTGCAATACGGGTGCTTCGACTGTACTTGCATATATGCAGGTGGACGACCGGGCATTCGTACAGCAAACCACGAATTCGAGGGAAGGGGAAGTAACAGTTGGAATAGTTGGCTAATTGATTAATTAGTCGCTCACAGTCACGACTGAAGATATGTCCAGCCAGTGACCAACTGATTATCTAAACTATCCAGCGACTAACCAAACGCAATTATGCGGTAGTAAACGTTATAGTCATTAAATTTGTGGTAGGTCCTTCCCGAGTTAATCGTAAAATTAGTCAAAACGAAATCTAGCAGTTATTCAATGAAAATGAAACTCTATTTTATAAAAAAAAAAAAACGTCTGACACAGATTGAGAGCTTATCCAGAAAAGTTTTGGTCCGATTAATTTTATTATTTACTTTTATTTAATTTCTTATTCTTGATGCAATTTTTTTGTATTTTTAATGAGAGTTACAAACCGTCTGTTACTTTAAGAATTTTTTTTTTGTTTTTTACGAGTCCATTACTTAATTATTACTTAACTATCGAATAAAAAATAATTGTATTTACACCTTCTTTTCTGTCAATCTATAAAAGTGTCAAAAAAGTACTTTGCTAAATGAAAATAAATTTTATTAACAACCTTTTTCTATTTTTTTTTATACGTACAAAATTTAGTAGATATTTAAATTAAAAAAAAAATATTAAAACGATTTTAGGATGCGTTACTCGATTTTTTCCGGAATTTTTAGATCTGGTTTTGTAGAGGTCTTACTTCATGTAGAAAAAAAGTATAACAAAAAATGACAACAAAACAAAAAATAACACAGTTTCAGCTAATAAATCCTCGTGCATATTTTCAAGCACTTTTTCTGAAATCAAATTCGTAAAATCAAATCAAAAGCTCAGTTCGTTCTTTTAAACATGTGTCTCAAAATCACCGAGTAATTTCCTTCGTTTTGTTTCTCGATCAAAATAAAGCTTTAATTAACGTCGTACCTTTGTTTTCTTTTTCATAAACAAATGGCTGTAATTTATAAACGACGAATAGTAAATTCATACAGTATCTATCCAGAAAGAAAATGAAATCGTACTCGTTAACATCGAACTTAAATTACAATTTTGACTTGACAAAAACTGCGTTAAAAACATGCCCGTAGTTTCATTGACGTAAATTCATTTAATTTTTCTAAATTTATTGCTATGTCATTTTTTTTCTCAAGTATGAACTCTTTAATCCAGATTCTCTTTAATTCACACACCAGCTTCTCCTTCAAAGCGTGTATTCAAGAATTTCTGTTAATCTCAGTATCCGATTGACTTGACTGTACCGCAAGGACTACCTTAAAAGGTTAATCCCTAAATAAAGTATACATGCTTAATACAAATCATTCTCCACTACCATTAGTCAATGAAAAAAATTGCAGAGAAGCGGTTAGACAAATTTAGCATTGATTTGATGACAAGATGAAGCACCCCAACATCCTCGAACCAGTCCTGACTTTCAGTGCGCTCGTAGAGAACACCTCGAACCCCAACGGAGAAACCGTGACCTTCTCGCCGGGCCAGACGCTTTACGATCTAACACGCTATCCGTTTCGATCTTGCGCTTACAACAATTTACTGAATTTATATATCCTCCCCGTGGTACGTAATCCACGTTTTCCTGGAGAACTAACTTCTTACACCTACGTGTGCTACTCGCAGAGCCCACGTAAACTGGTACATACATTTGTCTATAAATAAATTGTATATACGAGGCTTAATATAATAATAATAATAATAATAATAATAGTTGGAAATTACTTCGAGAAAGGCGGAAATTATATGTCGCACTGGTAAAATAAATTGGAATGCTACGATGACTCATGTGGGTGGTGTACATTCGCTTCATCGTATGTACTAAAGCTACTGTATTAATTACAATTCGCGATTCGACGAGGGAGAAGCTTGAAAACTGTAGTATACCGATGCCATCATACGTTGCCCCGGGCCGCTACAGAGTAACTCTCGCTGGCTAAATATTACGCAATGCTTTTGATCGTCATCGTTAGTCGTGAAGCAAACGGTCGTTGAACAAAACGTGTACGCGAACGGGAAATGTAAACGCGACTCGCCTACACGAGTCGAATTCTGTTTGCTAGTACACTGTACACGAGCAGCTTACAAAACAAGAAAGAGAATTAATAATGAGAATCTCGGAGATTCTGGCAATTATTACGTGTTAGGTAGTCAATTAGTTTTTTTTTTTGCTTACATTTCGCGGTTAGAAGTAATTTTTTTATTTTGCAAACATTACCTGTTTGAATGTCAATTTGTGTTTTTTTTAATGTTTCGAAACATTACGGGTTTGAAAAAAAAATTATTGATTTCTTTTTTTTGTATGTTGCAAACATTTCACGTATGGAAGTACGTATGTTTAATTATTTTTTCTATTTTTCCAATATGACATTTTTTAATAGAAATTATTAATTTTTTTTTTTTGGTTTTTACTAAAATTACACATTTGGAAGCAAGTTTGTTTACTTTTTTTTGTATTTTCTCGGTTCACCTTCAAAATGCGATTAAAAAAATGATTGAATCAGAGGATTTGAATTATGCAATTCTTTTTGTAATTGGTAAAAAGAATCCGACCGAAGTTACTGTGTCTGGAAATTAAAAATCCGAGTTACTGGAGACTTGATCGATTCCAGCCATAAATTAAAAAAATGGATTTCTTTGTTTTTTAATTGCAAATATAAAAAAATTCAAGAGATTATTTTCTGAAAAATAGAAAAAATATAGTAAAAAATGAAATCGAATTAAATATCTTCTACAATTTTAAAAGTGAATTTATTAGTTATTTTATTTTTCTGTGTTTCCCTTACTGAAGTTGGTTTGCTAAAATTATTAAAACATTATTTTTCGATGGATTTTCGCTTGTATTCAGTCATAATTCACATTTCTCTTCTCTTTATTTATTATTTTTTGGAATTCCGAAATAAACCAATCATCCATAAGTCTACTTGCAGCTTTTTCAAATAATTGCATAATTGTCAGATGGTCAAAATAATTTTTGCCACCACAAAAAAAAATTAGGCAAAATATGGGTTCTTTTTATTTTTTATCGGTAAAAAGAATTATTATTATAAGCTGCCCATGTCCTTGATAGTTCTCAGCGTTGTTTTCAAAAAACATCAAATTTATTTCAAAATGTAACAAATATTTAATTTATAGCAAATTCAAAAGATAAAAAAATAATTTAAAAAATGGAACTCTCTTACAATTCATTATATTTGAATCTATTTCTAATTGGGAATAAAAAGCAGGTTTTTTGCCTGAAATCATTGGAACCTAAATAAATTTTAAGAACTCGTCATATCCAAAATGAGTAGAATCTAAAATTAGCTATACAATTTTATCTAAAATAAAATAAAAGAAAGTATTGTAGGAACTCGAAAAAAAAAAAACATTATTGCATTTTAAAAAAACAAGGTCAAATGAATTAAAATTCATCGAATAAAATTGCATGTCTGTGATGCTGCGTAGTATGCAAGGTGGGTATTAAAAGGGATAGACGAATATACGCACGACGTAGGAATAAACAGTAAGTGCGTGGGAGTGGGTGCGAATGTGAAGAAGAGCCGAGCAGACTAGCTCGAATGTTACGTCAGAGACCTCGGAACGATGACACATCCAATGTATCACAACAAGGATTTTCCAGCGCGCTCTTACGCTCGTACATACACATAAACCGTGCAAGCCTGTCTCTTTACCTCTTCCTCATTCGATCTCTCTTTCCAATGTACACATATAAGCAACGTTCAGACTGTTGAATCGCCCAAACAGCCACCAGATGTCGACATCGAACTGACTCTTTGTTGCAATGTTACCATAGGATGGTATGGAAACGCGAACCCACATTTTGATCAGTTGATAAATCATTTTCCGTAGATACAAAGTTTAGATTTTAGCCTTTTACGCTGACTTCAATTATTTTATTAGTAATTTAGGTTGATGAAATTTTTCATTAACTAATATTACTTTTGAGCAATTTAAGTTGAGGAAAATGTTAGTTAAATAAAATAACTGTTTAGTTAACTAAAATTAATCCCATTGATCAGTAAACATTACGTTGACTAAAATTATTTTTTAGTAATGTAAGTTGACAAAAATTTAAGTCAACTAAAATCATTTTTCATACGCGGCTAGGAACATAAAAGAAATCGACTAAAATTACTTTGTAGTCATTTAAATTAGCAGTAATTTTAGTTAACTAAAATTAATCGCATTAGAAAGGTATTTAATTTTATCTGTGCTAAAGCATACTTAACAAAAATTAATTTGTATTTTAATTTATTCGATTTATTGGGAAATGTGTTGGGAAACAGATGTTTAAGTTTATAACACATTTATATTTTCTGAATAATCGTGCGCTCCATCGGACATAATATAGTACACTGATACACTCGTTGAGTTTCTCGACGATCCGTTGTAACAGGATACACCTGTCGCACGAACGAATCAGTAGCTTAGGCTAGACGAGAACCCGTATAACACTCGACACATAAATTATTGATCTTTTGCTGTCGCTATTTCTTAAATGTATAGATTAGTCTATTCGTCATTAGATAATAATGTATTTTTTTTTATTGAAAATATAACTCAAAATACAAGTAGCTTAAAAATTGAATTGCTATTTATTAGATTGTAATTTTTGCAAATTTTTTACGAGATATGAAGCCTTATAATATTTAATTAATAAATTATTCATTTTTTGCTATCGACAGTACCTTTGATTGAATTAAAAGTGATTTAAAAACTTAATTGTAATAAACGGTTGAACCTTTGTAGATCACAATTTCTTGAATTTATTGTAATAATTTAATATTAAAGTTCTTCCATTTTTTTTTTTTTTTGCTAATTTTAGTCGAGATCCTTTATAATACTTGGATAATAAATGATTAATCTTTTGCAATCATATTTCCTTATACTGAATTATAATTTAACGTTTTTATTGAGAATACGACTTAAACACACAATTGACTAAAATTGAATTTTAATTCGGTAACATTTTTTTTCCACTTTGTAGACAAGACAAAAACTTGATTTATAAATTATTGATCGTTCGCAGTCACGATTTCTTAAAAGAAAATATTATCCTTATATCTATCCGTCGTAAAAAAAAATATTTCTTGAAAATGCGACAATTAATGTAAACATCGTTTTATAATTCATCAGTAATTAAATTTTTTGCCAATTTTAGACCAGTCATAACAGTCACGAATTCTTAAAGGAAAATATTCGTCCATTCGTCACAATGAAATTTATTTCTTGAGAATACGACAATTTAAATATCGTTTTAAAATTCGGTAATTTTTTTTTTTTGCCAATTGTAGACGAGACATAATATTCAACATTGATCGTTGGTAGCCACAAATACTTAAAAGAAAATATAAGTCTGTTTGTCACAGTGTAATTTATTTGTTGAAGATATGACAAATAATTTAACCACCGTTTTATAATTCAGTAATTAATTATTGTTGTCAATTTTAGACGAGACATAACATTTAACATATAAATTATTGATTCTTTGTAGTCTTAATTACCAACTAATTTTTTTTTTGTAGTTCATTTCGAGTCAACCATTCTGAGATTTACTAGAGTTGGTTATAGTCAACAGGGGTCGGGAGAGAGGCTTTACGGTAACTCTAGAAGCGAGACAAGGGATTACATATTTCGATAGCCGGAGCAGCGGGTACTTGCGGTCGTAGAATTCTACGGTTGTGCTGTCACGCGATAGGAAATTGAGGTTTGAGATCGTATTTTTGCGGCTGGAGATGCCGTACTCCAGCGTCTCCAGCGCGGGTTCACTAGAAGCTTTGCAGCCCTGAGACAAGATATCCGGATGCAAGCATCAGTAAACTGAGAAAGGGAGAAAGGGCAACTTTACTATGTTGCAACAAAATTTGGCGATCATGTAAATTTGTTAGTAAACAAAAAAAAATAAATTTCGTTACAGCTTCATTACAAAGTTGACGAATACTTGGCAGGTCAAAATATATAAATAGGGCATTCAAAGTCAATTCAAAAAAGAGAATTTTTTCTCGAAAAAGAGGATTTTTTTTCAAATTTTTGTCACTTGCTTTACCTTATAAATTAATTTTATTCCACAATTTGTTAGTAAAAATAAATTTCGATCTGTTTTAAATTTCTGATTTTTTTTTCCATAAGATCTAGGACTAAAAATAAGTATTTCCATCGTAGTTCGAGAGAGATTTTAAGAGAAAAAAAAAATTTCCCTTATTTTTGTTCTAATTGAAATAGCTTTTTTTCAATTTTATTTTAATTTTTGGGCGAATTTTCAGCGTTTTACTCTCAAAATATAGGAATTTTTTTTTTTAGCATGACATGTTTTCTTTTTTTTCCTACAAGAAACCATTATTGAAATTTTTAAGATTCAAAATTTGGAAAAATTTATTTTCTTGAATTAAAAAAAAAAACTAGAAAATATTCTCGGGCCACTCTCGAACTACAATGCAAATACTTGTTTTCAGTCTTAGATTTTATGGAGAAAAATTCAGAATTTTGAATTTGGTAAAAATTAATTTTTACTCAAAAGTTATGGAAAAAAATATGATGCTGGACACTGTCTCGAAATTAAATGTCATAAAATCATATTGTTATGATGCAACAACCGTTCCAGGTTGTTTTGGTCGAAAGTTAATATTTTAAAGTTCAAAATGTAAGGAACACTATTTAGAATTATTAAAAATGATATTCCGATCGCAAATTATTCTTCATTTTTTATTGAGATAAATATTTGTTAATTTTCAGGGTGTCCTTCGGCTCCAGTAAAGGATCCATGGTTGAGACGCTCGTTTACGAAACCCCCGTTCAAGAAGAGCCTGAAATAAATCATTTCTTGGACCACAACGGTCGACTACCTGCGCCCATGATTCCCGTGCCAGATACTGAGTGAGTAGACATTTTTTTTTCTTTTTAAACAAAACGTTAAACAATTATTTTTCAAATTAAAAAAGATGTCGAAATGATTTTTAACAAAGCTGTACCACATTTTAACTAACACTACGAAATTTTAACACGTTACTTTCAACTTTTAATTTTTTTTATGATTTATTATGGTAAAAATTAAAAATAGTTATCGGTAAATATTTTCATAAATTACTCTATTAATGTGTTACATAATAAAGTTACATTGTTACCCACACAAAACGAATCCCCTTCAAAGAATTTGGTGTCTCGAGATATTTCACAAATTTCGAAATATCGCTTCGCAATTGTCACCGATTTATTCGTGCTGGGATTGGTCGTCTCGTTAGATACACTGGAACCAGGATCAAGTTCATGTATTAAAACTTTTTGTTTTAATGCAGTTTCAAAAAAATGTTGCAGACTGTTAAGAAAAATGTTTGCAAGCTTTCATTACAGATAATTATAGCATCATTAAAGCTATGAATTGCGAAGTCATTAAATAAAAATGAAGAGTGCGAGGCAATTGCTCACAGAGCAAAATAAGTTAATAAAGGAACACTGGGTGGCACCTCATTAAAAACCATAAACCAGAGAACCGCGCTCTTATATCGGCATTAATATTTACCTTCACAAATATCTCTACGAAAACACGACGTTGGCGTTAAATGCCAAGCTTCGTTCACTTTCAAGGCCGAGGTCATTGTGAGTTATTTGCTCGAAAAATTTATATTAAAAAATGCAGGAAGTTTCATGGGAAACCAACGCAAAATGATAAGACTGAGCTGACATTTTTTTGATTATATTCGTCCATAAGGTTCACATATCAATGCCGAATTTCAAGTCAATCGTCTGCATGGTTGCCGAGTTATTAATTATCATTAAGGTCTTTAAATTTTGCTTCCTCACAGAGGAAGCATTGTTTTCATGAAAAAAAAAATTCGAGGTTTTCATGTCAGGACACTCAGAATCGTCCAAAACGTCCAAATCGAAATTTGGCATGGATATGTGTTCTTTATGAACGAATATCATTCAGAAATTTCAGCCCATTCTTATCATTTTGAATTTTATTTTTTATTTAAAAAGTAGCGAAAATGTTTCGTAAATTTGGCAAGTTTATAAACATGTTTATAAACACTTTACAAGTGGCAAAAAATAAAAGTTGTTAATTTTACAAATGTTTCATTGCTAAGTTAAAAGTGACAAACAGAATTTGTATTAGTTGATTAGCGACGAAAGAAAATTAGTTTCAAATTAAGAAAAAGATTCCATGGACGTTTATGGAGAAAAATGTTTAGTTACATTTACACAAATTCCAATTTAGATTTTATTGTGTACAGTTCGATAAATAACAATGGCAGTACTCGTTGTAAAACATGAAATTCCTTAGATCCCGTCTCCGAGAACGTGACGGCCGTACATTAAATGCCACCCACGCACGTGCGTGTCGTACACAGAACAAATAACAGCAGCAACAGCAGCATTCATACGTAGAGCTGAAGGCGCCTAGTGGAGACGCTTCTTTCTGACGTCATTCGGCACACCTAGTACCGAAATAACGACCGTGTGTTTTGAACGAACGGAAAAACCAAGAATCCGTCCATTGAACGAGTGCAAAGAAAAGATATTGCCATTTTCCATACCACAAGATTCCAGTAAACCTAAAGTTACTTAAACGGTAGATTTAACACTAGAATCCTGTGAAATGAAATGCAATATTTTTCACTTATTTAATAAATTTACAAAATTACTACTAATTAAAACTCAAATATTAAGTTACAAGACTTGATATGCTGCTAGTTATAATTAAAAATATCTTAAATCGTGTAAACTTTTATATTCGCTATGCCATTATACATATTTTTCTTAACTTGATAATTTAATAGAAACGCAAAGAATTAAAATTAATATACAAAAATAAATGAATAGTTTTTACTAGGTTTCGTCTCCTTAAAAAGGGTTCCTTTATGGGGAAAAAAGTTTGTTTTTAACCAAACAATAATACTAATAATATTTTGAAATAATAAAAGCGTCTTTTGCTTTTTTCAATCTGTTTAAAAAATGTATCTATTTTATTGTTTCTAACAGTGGATCGTGTGGAAAAATCCTCACGTCCGAATATTTAAAAAATTAATTAAAATGAAAATAAAAACTATACGACTTTCATTTTGAAAAAAAAAAATGAAGTTAATTGAAGATATTGACCATTTATTTTGAATGATAATAATAATAGCAAAAAATTATTAACACATTATTTTGAAAAAATATTCAAGAAATTAAACTTATGTGTATTAAATGTTGCGAATAAATTTGATTGTTTACAAGAATATTTGTACAATAATCGAATTTTCGTATCAAGAATTTTCGTTACGTAATATGGAACGTTTTTACAAAAAAAAATATCAAAAATAGAAAAAAAAATGTAATACTGATGGAATGTCAAAAACAGACTCTTCTGTGTTTCGTTTTGTGATTAGTCTGTCTGCGTATGAAGAATCTTTGAAACCGATCTTCAAAAACGACTGAATATACGCGATCAATCCATAGAATGTCCACGTTGTATTTCCAAACGACTTTATTTGTCGCAATGACGTTAGTCATCTTTCCAATCTGTCGTCTGCTTGCTGAACAGACGGTCAAGCAAATAACATAATTATACTTTTAAGATACGACGATTTCGTGCGTCTGGTAAAATCGGGTATATTACGCACTTCCGGATTTATCTCGGACTCTCGACTTCTGTGTGCGCAAACTGGAAATGTTCTAATCTTGTTTTACGAGACGAACGTCAGACATTTTCGCTGATTGGAAACTAGTTCATGTTGCGTATTTGATGGCTCCCTCATCGCCAAAGTCTTGAAGATTCCGTAGTGGAATCGAGCGATGCGTGATCGGTTGAGTAGTCTGCACATGCCGCACGCATTAAGAGCTAGTCGTGCGTCTCAAAAGCTTCAGTCGGTTACGAGAAAAGCAATTACGTATTCGGGCCAGCACGTGCCACCTCATTAACCGGATCAAGCGCGATAATCACTCGCACCCGTTAACGTCCTGCCTACATACGAGAACCATACGTCTTCTTCTTCTTTTTTTTTTTTTTATCGTATTGAAAATGCAAGTGTGCATGTAGGTATGAAGGAAGGTCGTATAGATAAAATCGTGGCATGTATACATTTGTAATTTACCGTCCATAAAAGGGACGCTCGAATAAGTCTGACAGTTTTTGTAATGCTAATTAAAAGTGCGTGTGAAAATTATTAGCATCTGATGTTCTTTAAAAAAAAAAAAATACAATAAAAAAATTATCTTATAAAAATGTTTATGATGATTTTTAATTTTTTAAAAATAATTTAAGTAATTTAATAATTATTCGCAACATTATTTTTCATTGCTTCCTTTTTAAATGTTTTTCAAATTTTCGGTGGACATGCGAGGATTCAACTTCAAATAAACTAATTTAATAATTTTAGATAAATTATTTTCAATTGTCACGTGTCGAATTTTCTCAAATGAAAATTTTTAACGTTAGGCTCTTTCATGTCTTTTTCATGAATTTCGAGCTTGAGAAACTTAAGTATGTAAAAATGACATGTATATCAAATTCCTAGTGATAATTTGCCAAATAATTTGACATACGTCTCCGTGTTACTTACGTGAATGTTAAATTCATTAATGGAGTTAATACGTGGCATTTGACTCAATATATTAGTCAGGGCCAGAGACCACATCGTAGAATCAAAGTTGATACGTCTCGGGGAACTAATGTAATCAACAAATCCCATTGAATAGGTCATTCACGACATTTTAGAGTCGTATATTGCATACGATATTAAATACACACTCCTGCTTTGAACGTTTATAATAATAAAGTGCACAAAATTGTGTGCTATATAAAAAGTCGTTTCAGACGTTATAATTGTTTTTTTTTCGTCGAGACTTCTTTATTTTAGTGCGTTTTAGGAGTGAGAATTATTCTTATTATTCATACTATAAAAAATATATATATATATATATTTAAATATCATACTTCTGTAGTTAAAAAATAAATAAATTTTTTATCGAGCTATACTTAATTTAACTTGAAATAAATTTAATTCTCATCGCCATATTTTTTATAATAATTGTGGTTCAGTCAACTGAATTCAGTTAGTTGAATTAATGTTTTTCTTATCAATAACTCATATTTATTGTAGCTACTTAAATAGTTTTTTCTTAGTGTAGCGAATGACTGCAATCTCGTTAGTCATGATTATCAACGGAACAATGAGAATCGATAAGATTAGTTGAAGATAACCTGCCCAGTAGGAAGAAACTCTGCGAGACAACGAAACTCTCTGCTCGCACAATTGGTGTCCGCTGTGGCGTCAATTACTACTCGTGTAATCGAGACTCCAGACGATCTCTGATTGTTGTCGCGTTCTAACCTTGACCTATTAAAATTTAACCTATATAAAAATGAGAGGCTAATATTTGTCTGCAGAATTATTAAAAAAAAACAAAAAAACCTTTCACTGTTTATCGTAGAAAGTAAATTGAAAAAAATTTGAATTAAAAAAATTAATGAAAAATGAGAAATTATTTTTAGAAAATGTTTTTTACAAACTTTCATTCCAAAATAAAATAAAATTAAAAAGTCAGCAAAACTATTGTTAAAAAAGAGCTTTTCGAGTGGCTAATGTTTGTCAGTAGGATTATTTTGAAAAAACGTATTACCATTTATTGTAGAAATTAAATCTAAATCAATTGAAATAAAATGAAGTTAATATTAGATGAAAACATCGTTTACTGGATGTAAAGACATTTACATAATTTTCGAACTATTTGAAATATTTTATTATATAAAAACGTATCACAAATTTTCATTCCGAAGTAAAACTAAATAAAAAATTAAAACACGTTTATTTGTTATTATATTTATGATTGTTTCGTTCACGTTGACTCCTCCATGTAAATTTGAATTAAAAATCATTAAAACGTTTTCTTGCATGTTTACTTTATTGATGAATTTCTTTTTTTTTTTTCGCACAGAAGCATATTTTCAAATTCTGAAAAATGAACGCAAAAATAAACTTCGTTGCTTTTTCTTTTCCGTGTAACTCGATTCTGCTTCGCTCGCTCTCCGTCAAAAAGTACAGTAAAGCCAATTCACGAGCAGCCTCCGATCCGTCGTATCGCTCTGTTGCAAGAGCTATAATTAGATTTTGGTATCGAAAGAGTTAGGTACGTAAGCACAAGCGCCTGTATACACGTTAAGTTAGTTATTCTTTCTCGACCGAAACGTATTGCCCTGCTGCTTTTGCCGATACGGCGTTTTACTGCGTTGCTCTCCCCTTTGCTTGGCCTACGCGCTTTAATAGTTTATCTATAAGCCATCCTCACTCTAAAAGCATCATAATCGCAAGATATTGAGATGGATCTAATAATCGTAATTAAACACTATCATAATGAAACTAGAATGAATATGCGGCTGGGGTAGAAATATTTTTTTGTATGAAAATATTATTTCTCTTTAAAAAAAGAAACACAAATTGTAAAATTGCTTTTGCTGAAGGCCCTCGGGCGATAACATGTTGAAGTTGCAGCATCTACGGCAAAAATTATATAATAATAGTAGATTACGATACCAAGTGCGATCAAAATTTTTCTTGACGAGTTGAAAAAAAATTTCTCGCGTGACTTTAGTAAACAATTTTATTTGACTAATGCGTAAAGTAGTAACTTTACACACTGAGTGAAATAAATATTATTTTTCGACAGGCTTCGTAATTTTTTTTTTTCATAGCCAAAGCTCGAGAAATAAAAATGTTCGTAATTATTTAAAGGTCCGTTTTTTTAGATTCATATTTTTTCTGCTAGATAAAATCTTGAATTTTAAGAATAACGCAAGGAAAGTGAGAAAGCTCTGTTAAATATATATTTTTCTCACGATTTTTGATCGAAAAAAAAAAAATAACGAGCAAAGCCAGCTAGTTAAAATTTTACAGCGTCCTTTCGAGGCCAACTTGCCTGCAGGTACAACAGTGTTCGTAAGCCCAACCGAACAAAAGCTTTGTTGAGGTCCACCTGCGGCGCTGGAATCGACCTGGAAAGTCGACCCCTCCGGCGCAGATGTGCGCTGCGCGAGTGATACGCCACGCCGTGTTACTACGACAACGGTTAAAAAGAGGGGAGAAGTTGGAATACAAGCAGCGCAAGAAAGAGCGAGAGAGAGCGAGAGAGCAGAGAGGGAGAAAACGTTGCTTGGCGCTGATGATGGCAGCCGTAGAACGTTCGGCAAAGTTCGGTAATAATCGGCCGGCAAAGAGCGAGCGTATAGCCGAACGCAGGCGTGGTGCTCCACGAGCTCGTAAAACTACGACAAGGCTTTTAGTCGAGTCGGGCCCGGCTTGACAATTGCGTCTCTCCCGACAAGATACGAAAGTCAATCACCCCACCATTTTAGTCATTAAATATTCTCACGAGATTATTTCACAAAAACATCATTTTCACGCAGTGTTCAATGTGACAAGGCTTAAAACAAAAAAGCCAATCGTAGCGCCCCCGAACGCTGGAAAATAGCGTCAGAGCATCCAGGTTGCCAAAACGCGTCAGAAAGTACAAAAAAAAAAAAACAGAGACAAAAAAAAACGAGCGTGTCTTACGGCAGTGTTTGTGGGCATAAGTCACGCGTGTGCTAAAAAGCCTGCGGAACTTTTTGTTTCTTTCGTTAACAAAACGTTCACCGGCAAAAGTGTTGTAACGATCTTCGCGCCACTTATGTTCGCAATATCGCGTCAGTGAAAGGAAGAGTGAATCCAAGGAATTTCAACCCAATCAAGTGGATATTAGAGAAAATCTGTTTAGCCGAATAGAATATTCGTTGGGGGCAGCTACATAGGTAAATAGACAAAAGAAGAAAAAAAAAAGTTGTAATAAACTGTAAGATGCATGACGAGTATTTGTTGATCGGGCGGGAAGACAGGAAGAATGCACAGATGGGATGTCTTAGAACCAGTTTGATTTCATGCTAATGCGATGCAATATGATTTTTTTTTCCTTGGGAAAAAAAAAACAATTAACTTTCTGTTTTTCCGTTTTTTTTTTTTTCGTTGTTATGTATCTTCGTTTCTGCTCTATCGAATTATTTTCCTTTTCTTAGAACACGCTTAGGTTTGTATCGCCTATTGTTGGAGTTTAGTAATATTTTACCTTTTACTTTGGAAACGGCTTCGACGGGACCGTCCATTCGTTTCGTCCACATCTAGAGGCGGGAAGGGATAAAAAAGAAAAGAAACCATGAAGAAGGAGTGAAAAAGAGTGAGAGTCGAGTGTTCTCTTGAGCGAATGGCAACGAAACACTCTCACGCCAAGTTTTTTTTTTTTTTTTTTTTGTTCACACAGTTCTGTCGTGTCTTCTGCTTCAGTAGGCTGCGAAAAATAATTTAACTCTCGTCGTGGGAGACTTCTCAATTATTCGCACTTCCACGTTTGCATCGTTAAACTCACACTTGAAGCTTCTTCTTTTTTTTTTTTCCACAGATGCAACAATGAATCATATAATAGCTGGTGAAAATTTTGAACTTTGTATCGAGACACGTTTTTCAGGTACATGTTTGAATATTCGTTAGTTGAATATTCGTGTAGCTATCGTCGACTACGAGGGGGAAAGTTATACGAACTGCTGTTGTTCCCTTCGGACAGTTCTGAGAAAAAACTATATTGCAATACTCCCCGGAATAGCGTGACGACCAGTGGTCGGTTGAAATACCTTCTTTTTCTACAATTAGAACCCTTTTTCTTCCTTTGTCTATGGTTCCACGGTTATTAGACATCATTGCAGCTTTAGTTGCATATCCATCTGGCTACATGTCTATATAAATTCATCGAAATAATTTAAGGAATTACAAAATATTCATGAAATATACGTGGATCATGATAATTGGCAACACATTCAAAAATTATAGTGTTGTCAGTTTTCGGGCTTCGTCCCAAATTCCTAAACATGGAATAAGATATGATAACCACGGATTAGAGAAATGCGCAGCTGGAACATTGTGAACTGACAATGTTGCTGCTTAGACGTAAAACAACTTAGACAATAAGACGTTCATCGTTTGATTAACATTATAAATGTAGCATCAGATTATCTACTATCGAACATATTTATGATAATAGATAAATGTTAACGTGATGATGAGCGTTAAAACCTTTTTTTTATTGCAATTGAATTTTTTTTTCTTTGATTTGAATTGAATCTACTGGTAGACATTCTTATCCCTCATAGTTTTGATTGCGTATTCATAAACGTTTTCGGATAAGGATATTAAAAACACGTATTAGAGAAACATAAAGATCAAAGCTGTAACATGAATTGTTTGCAAACGAACTTGGTGCCTTAATTAGATATTAATTGCTTCGTCATTAACACGCCCATAAGAATGTAAAAACCCTATTAGATTATCGACTACCCATTAAGATTTGATAATCTAAAATTCAGGGCATATTTACATGTTTGGCAGTTAAAAATCTACCACTAATTACAATTTAAACAAAATACGAGGCTTTGCCTAAACTCTACTAGGTAAACATTTTATTAAATTACAACTCTACCACATTACAATTTTTCGAAATTCAAATTCCGCCAAGTCTACCAGACTTGCCAGAGTTCTATTGTGGTAGAGTTGTAATCAGGTAGAGTTGTTTCATGGTAGAGTTTGAGAAGAAGATAATATCCACATAAAGCCATGATTTAGTAGAATTATAACCAGCAGAGAAAAAAAAGTGTTGATGTATCAAAAATATAAAAGACGACCAGTAGTTCGGTTGAAAATCTTCGTCACACACAACATTATTTTTCTTTGCCCATGGTAGACTTATCTGTTAAACAGCCTTGCCATTCATTGTTTCAGTTCCATATTCATAAATGTAAAAATAGAATAGAATATAAAAGGGTAACGAACTAGAGAAAAAAAGTGGCCAGGACCAAAGTTAGAAGTTCATGAACTGTGTGCGAGCGGTTTGGTTCAGTCTCTCAATTAGTCGTTGCTTAATTATTTATACTCAAGATGTCTCATTAGAAACGTTTCTTCAAGTTTAATCAATCACGTTGGATTCAGATAATTAAAAAAGAAAAAGAAAAAAAAACGTGTTGTTGATTACACCAATTTGGAAGAAGAAATGTGCGACACCTTTCTATGTGTTCGCATTTCAGTCTCGTCTTCACTCGTCTTCCGTCAGTCACGGAAGACTGACTTAATCGTTCCATTGTACTCGACGGCGGAGCTAAAGAAACGGTCAGTGGAGTCAGCAAATAACGCTTCGAAAGGATGCCCTGGGCTCACAAAGCCTATGCTAGTTTCTCCCTGGTTGGCATGGTTACGCGCGCCATCTTGATACACGGTTATTCGAGCATCCTCCCTCTTTCCAGGATACTCAAACGTGTCTCCATTCCGTTGCCTACTACTCGGCAACCGACCCTTCGCGACGCAATACTATCAATCTTCGAAGCTGTATCGAATAACTCATCGTCTTTCCATTAACTTCCTCAATGATTTTCTCACTGTAACTTAATTTTCAATCTGATCAATCCGCAATCTTCATCACTGATGTCAATGAAATTCATATTTGAATTCTATCAATTTTGCTCCTGTGATCATTTCTCAAAATACCTAACATAGTGAAATCGCCAAAAGGTGTTCAGTCATCACTGAACATTTATTTATGGCTTTTATAGTTTTGCCGAATTGTCTGTTCAGTTCGTCCACTTTCTTGCTATTTCCCAGTTTGACATTTTAGCTTGATCCACATTTTGGATTATTTTAAATTATTCAAGTAATGGTTGATACTCGTCGAAAAATTGGTTTTTGAAACCTTAATTTATCTGAAGATTTACTAAGTGAATTAACATTACATTCTTT
Organism: Perithous albicinctus; assembly: GCA_964016905.1. Taxonomy (NCBI): domain Eukaryota; kingdom Metazoa; phylum Arthropoda; class Insecta; order Hymenoptera; family Ichneumonidae; genus Perithous; species Perithous albicinctus. The sequence continues at coordinate 22,503,139 of OZ024689.1, forward strand.
TGTATATTCCATGGAAACGTAGAATATAAATAGCATGTTACTTCACAGCCCAATATATTTTTCCGAGTTGATAAGTTTCCAGCGCGAAATGCTGTCGCGTCACGATTCATCGATTAGCTACAAGCGATGAAAACATTGAATACGTCTGGCGTGTTTGCCAGCACGAGAGCCTCGCAGAATCGTGTATATCTGCGAAAAAGTGGAAGGGGAGAGATAGAGAGAGAAACATGTTTTGTCGTAACGCCGACGTGGCGAGTGTATCGAGCCAATGATGTCCACACGTAAGGGCCACCACCTGAACTAGCATTGGCAAGTCCGTATCTGGTGCATTAAAGGATAGTAGATAGCCTCGAGATATGTGGTACATTGGTACAAAAGTGTGGATACTCGACAGCAATTGTATAATTGTCGATGAAAGGATGGACGGTTTGCACGGCTAGGAAGCATGATACAATTTCAAGGTGCCTTGTAAAAAAAAAGAAAGAAAAAAAAATAACTCGATTTTATTCAATACGTAAAATTGAAATACAATATTTTTTCTGTACTTTATTCTACGTGTGCTTGTGTCACTTTGGTAGCCTTGCGGAATAAATTATTCTATGCTTTGAGATATTTTAGAAAAAACCCGTAAATTAAAATCCTGTTTGTATCTTTTTTTAGATAAAAACCATTTTTTGTATCTAAAAAAGCTACAAGAAATTCATCATGAAAGCCTGATGAAGCCAGAGAATTTTATGCTATTTAGTGGCTTCCCTCGAATTTGTCTATAAGGAGATCGAAAAAATCTTAAGATATCCAAGAAGAATAAAAAAATTATAGCACAAAAATATTTATTCGCGATGCACATATACGCATCATAAAATTCAAAAATGCTATTTTTTCACGCGGACGAAATGGGAATTTATAATTTTCCAAAATCGATACTGGGTTTGATTTTTCATTGATGGGATTTTAGAAAAATGAGCTTTAAAATGATGAGATTTGCAAACATTCCCAACGATCGGAATACAATTACGAGTCTAGATCGTTCAGTAATGAAATTCCAGGCATAAATTAGCGACTGATACATCTGGACGGCATAACAATGGTGTTTTTACGCATATCACGCGACTGCATTAGCGTACGGAATGTTTATCCGATGACGTTAGCCGCCTTTACGAATCTTTACTACAATGCACCAGAATTACAAAGTTTACCCGCTAAAAACTATTCGCTATTTTCATTATTCTATCAATGTTAAACCCAAAACTACGTCCGAATCCAATCCAACTTCTTAAGTAATTTGAATAAGTTGCCACGAATCGAAATATTGATTTTCCGAATGCTGCCAAGTGACTTTTAAAATGCATCAACCATCGCTCGTTTCACTCTACTTAGAACTCGATTAATCAGGGAATTATTGGTGACAAGAAATAGCGCCGAAGTAATCGAGCAACGGTTTTTCGAGCATTTTATTATTTCCAAGTCCGAAGAATCGCAGACAAAATACTGTAAATATGTCATGAGAATGTTCCATAAAGTTATTTAGAAATTTGCTCCATCTTGGAAAAAGTAATATGCGTGTAATAACCACAAGATTATTATTTTGGCTGTAATCAGCATCATTGATAAAAAATGAATGCTGCGCGTTGCCACGGAACTAACAGAAACGTGTGCTTTTTTCCATATCCGTTTAAGGGAAGACGCGCCCTTATTTGGCTGCGAGCGAGAAAAAAAAAAAAGAAAGAAAAAAGTACCCCACAATCGACAATGACAACTTGATGAACGAAGATGCCTAAACCGAAAGGCATCGCTCATGCGCTCGTTTTGTGGGGAAGAACAGCGGAAGATAAAAAGAACCGTGACACACAAAGACTCTGTGATGTGATTGAACTGTCATCAATACCGCGGAAATTTAGAAAAGAAGGTGCCACACCGATGCTCAAGTGGATGGACAAAAAAACGAAAAAAGCCTCGATGAACAAGGCCAAAGTTCTTAAAATAAGCGGTAAGTTTTGCCTCATGAAATAGCCTCTCGAAAATCCGCTATCAAAACCATTATAATCTTTCTACGAATTTTTATTCTCTAATGTTTAAGGAGGTCCTGTCGATGCATGCTACTGACTATCTTTCATACATTTTCATTTCATTTTTACAAAATTATTCACATTAAGAATAATTATGTGTAAGTAGGTGTTCAGTATTATCAAATCAACTCATTTTTAGAAATAGCTGTAACAAGTACGCTCATTTAACTTTTATGAAAATACGTTGTAGATCGCATAATTTGGCTTCAAGGTACAATTACTTTTTCAAATACCCAACAAGATTACTTTATTATGGTATGAGCTGAATACCGAATTGTTCATGAATCTGTGACACGTTATTGGTCGAAAGTTCACTTTACATATGTTGATTTTCCATTTAAGGTCAAAATTTGGGAGCTTGTATAATGTACAGTATTTAATGTTTTATTTCTCAGCAATTTCGTCGGTTACCGACCTTTATAATTGTAATTAGATACAGAATCGCTCAAACTATACCTACAAAATTTCCATGCGTTAAAATTTAAATATATAGTTTCGACAGGAACTCCTTAAAAGTACACGCGTTTTTTTTACAGACAATATTGAAGAATTGCAAGGAATGTGTATCGGTATGACGGGTCACATGTCAGATTCGACTGAGAAATTATTCGGTAGTGACGTATTACACAAGAGGCAAGAACTTCAGCAAGCCAAAAGAAAGGCAAAATCGTTGGTAAACGATGACGAGAGTGAGTCCGAACGAAATACTTCGCCTTTAAGAAGTGACGAAGACGATGACGACGAAACGACCGAGAAAGAAGAGAGGAAAACAGAGAGATTCATGAACGCGATGAAGGAACTTGCTTCACAAGGTAGGCTGAATTATTTTAATGTTAAGCCATACCTGAAGAATATAGATTTACCATTATCATGATTACCATTCTGAATAATATATGATTACACTATCTGCCGTTTTTTGCGACAGTTACTGATGATAATATACGCTTCCTGGAATCAATACTCAATGTCATGAAAGCATCGAACTTGGCTAAAGGAAAATCTGAGACCAGAGGAACCCCACCTTTCAAGGTATTGCGCCTAATATCTTCATTCAGGAGCAATTTATCATTATATCTGTCGAAAATTTGTATTGAATCATTTTGTACAAATCAATTTCTAACGCTTTTGCTGATAGATTCCAGTTTACTTTACAACTCCAGGCAGAGGAAAGGTAAGACTTTGGATTGAAGTAGTCCATTTTACAGCAGTATGTACGATGGTATCGTTAAGCAAGAATTTGTATTTCAGGTTCCTATTTGGGAGGGAATGGACTTTTATTTATACGAAGGTGTGAAAAAAAGTATAGAAAGGAAATCACATGTTGTCGATAAGTCGACTGGAAAAGAAATACGACACTGGCCACTGTTAGTGCGATTAGCTTTGGTCGAAATATACGGCAAGAGATTGGCTGATCATTCGGCAAAGGGTTCAAAGTCTGGATCACGTCCGGCAATTGACCATCGATTGTTCAGAGCCATTCATTGTAAGTTTTTGTCGCTTTTATCCGGATTTCAAGCTGCTTGCAGTTACGGTTTACACGGTTTTTATTACCTTAACAAGAATAAGAAATTCAAATTTTTTTACTGCCTTCAATTCTCTACAAGTTTTTGTTCCTATTGAAATGTGAATTATTTTTTTTTTTTTTTTGTATTCATTTCAAGATTGGGCGAGTGATTGGGTTGGTAACGAGGTTGATGTGGACGCCTATGTCGATCACATAAACAAAACCTGTTACAACAAGAGAAAAGGCATGCCGCAGGACATTAAGAAGCGTGTAAAAAAAGCCGTTGCTACGGAAACGACGATAGCATCGAGAGAAGCTACTGCAACCTCTTCGACCGCGATTGAGTTTGTTGATGTCAATCAGGCTACATCAGCGGAAATGGAATCTGAAAATCAAGCAACACCTGTGAGTAATCCAATGGCAAGCCCTGTGCCAAACCCATATCCCAATACTTTGTGGGATACAAATATCTGTAACTTTGCGAATCTCATGTAAGTAATAAATTGGACTTTAATTTTCATTTGACACGTGTATTTTCATTATCCTGATACCTCATTAGGATTTGGCTAATCTAGAGGATTTATCAACGGCCAATCAATCCTTTGAATAAACTGTATGGAGGAAAAAAAGATCATCCGGTCTCTCAAAATGTATTGACTCTCTTTAGTTTGGTCCTACGATTTGTTTTTAACGTAGCTCATACTTTTACAGCCTATGTTTTCCAAGTTCCTTTAGTAATGGTCGTTCTTCTCAACATGTCATCGCCGAAGTGGCAAAAATGTTGAATCATACAGGAAACGAAATTTTAGTGTTCTTCAACCATCTAAATTGTCACATAAATGAATCATACTGACGTAATTCATGATTACTCCCGTCAGATTTAATTGCAAGCGTACAACGATCGCCTATAGTTGCAAGTCTGTCGTCGACTACAAGTTCGTCGTATCGCGTGGTTAAATTGCAGTGGCACTCATTGAGATGCAGAGTTGATTTGCAAGATCGCTTTAAACTGAGTCGAGAAGTGCATTGCTCGTGAATGCAACCACAGTCAAGTCTGTGCTATAGGGCTTGGTGGAAAACAAAGGGGGTACCTCTTATCCCACCGCTTAGTCGGCAACGACGATGGCGCCCGTGTCTCGGCCTCCGTAGACTGAACGGCGCCGCAAAACGTGGAGCGCAGGGGCAGCGAGAGGGTGATCGATGTCATTGTTCGCAAATATCACCGACCTCCAGAGGCTCATTCCACCCTTACTACAGTTGCCACCCCCGTTCAAAGCACCTTGCATTATGTTTGCAGAGGGTTGTTCCCTACTCGCGGAACATGTCACCCGTTGTATTCTGCGGGGCGATTGCGTAGGGGTCGCTTTATGCCGGAAGAACGTTTGATGAAACCCGAAGTAAGTGGGTTACAGTGTCGCTTAATAAACGTTGGATGTAATCAACCCAAGTCATACATACATTATAATATTAATTATAATATGATCATACTTATTTCTTAGCAGGATCGGGCAGCAAAAATTATTCGAATAATAAACTACTGTTTTAATTACTATTATAGAGAGTAATTACAATTGTTTTCTGAATTTGAATATTTAACAAAGGCTGATCAAACAATATAAGTGATATTTCGATGTATGAAAATAATGAACTGGAAATAGCTAAGGAATACAAGTACATGAGTGTTTGGTTCTCAGCGAGTAACACTTTCGAAAAACATATAAAGATTCTTGCAGGAAAATTTAACTAAGATATTTAACACGACGTGGGGAACTTTTTAAACTGCAATGATGCCTAAACAGTCGATTTGATGGAAGCGATAGTGAGAAGTGGGATGCTTTACGGGGCAGAGATATGGGGATGGAGATGAAGAGAACTTTTGGAGAGACTGCAGGGAATATATTTGAAGCTGACTATGGGTATCAGCAGGAACACGCCATATTATATTTGGAGGATGGAAGCGAGATGTAGGGAGATTAGTACCGATATATGGAAAGAAGCTACGGAATATTTGCGCAAAGTCATGGGTATGGGGAACAAGACATGGCAAAAGAAGTGCTTCAAAGAAGAAGTAAGGGGGATAATGAATGGAAGTCCAATAAAATACGGGGTGGAAGTTAACAAGGCAATGCAAGACGAAGGAAAAGGCGATTTTTCGCAAATGATGACGAGTGGAAATGAGAGAGAGATTGAAAGGAAAATAGAAAAAGGCACACGAATCAAAATAAAACAAGAGATACAGTATGACTGGAGTAAAGAACTACTACTGCTACAATTTTTTTCCAGTTAATTACAATTACTGAAATTTAAAAAGAAAAGTTAAATACATAAAAAGTTTAGTTAAAAAAGGTGTTGAAATGTTTAGATGCTTTTTACATATCTTGACAATTGCAAACAGTTGTTATAAAAAAAAATCTGATAAATGAGAGTTGCCTATTCTGGGCTATCTAAGTTTAAACATTTACAAGAATTAGTAGTATCAAAAAAATTGTTTTGGCTGAATCTCATTCAATAACTCCTTTAGAACACTTTTCAGTGGTCTAACCCCAATTTTTTTTAAATAAACAGTTTTTAAAATACCTAATTATATGCAAAATAAATCGATTTAAGAAATTGGTGACATAATATGGACCAACGGAAAAAATGTATAAATATGCATGAAAATAATTGAATAAAACGTAATTAATTGAAATAAATAAAAAAATTGCTGCAAATGAATTGAGTCAAGCAACATTTATTTTGATCGGTTAAACAGTTTTATAAAAAAAAACAGAGTCATTAAAGAGATAAGCAACTTATGGCAGTCTGAGATCATCTGGACTAAAATTTCAGCGATTCCAATTGTTCAGGGTCAGTTAGTTTCCCATCTTCAGTTCTGTAACATTCTCCAAAAATAGAGCTACATTCATGTGATTCAAGAGTCGATGACGACTACAAACTCCCACCAGTTTCGATAATACCTAACGCCAGAGGAGAATCTTTGAGCTGGCTCCCGGAGTAGCCGCGATGATGTCATTCAGTGGTCGCTTCAAGGTCTCGAATCCGAGGTATTCGAGCTTGTCAGTTAGGTTGTGTGGGTCGCGTAAAACGTTGCACACAACGTATAGTAGTGTATCATAGTATAATATATATATATATATATCTATATTTGTGGTGTAAAGAGACGAGTGGGAGCCACGCAATATTTTTTTTTTTCGGCGTCACTTCTGCTGCTGACGACACCGCCTAGCCGGTGCGCCAGCACTCAAGAAGAACTCTGGAATACGTAAACAAAATATTACGAGGTCCGACGATGCGCAAATACTTGTAAACAGGCTGACCACTATACAAACCCTACTGAAGAAAAATCAGAGGGACGAAGTAGCATATCGTATACGCCCTTTTTCTTGAATCATCGGTGTAACGGGATCGCTACGAAGACGTTCGACCACTCCGAGTAAATTGATTTAGCAGAATCGATTATCGTTATCAGCTTTTTTTTTTAGACTTGAAAGCATCAGTCATAAAGGAGGTTTTTAAGAAAATGATACCGATTTTTTCTTTTAACGGAGAGTAAAAAAGTTTTTTCATTCGAAAACATTAAATTAATAAATAAATGTATTTTCTGATACTGTTCTTAGGTGATTCGGTTCCCCTAAGAATTATAAGTTTTACGTTTCCATCAGTTTATCGAGTTCAATATTTCTTAATAATTTTACAGCAGATATAAAAACTTTGGAACTCAATGAATAAATTACGAGATTTCAGATATTGCTAGTCTCTAATAAAAGTACAATGCAATATTAAATCTTAATATGAATTTTAAGCACTTTGTCGTGTAACAACATTTTTTTTTAAACTGAATTTTGACAAAAAATTGGAATACTATTTTATTTTTTTAATTTTGTGGTTTTTAAAAACTCTATAGAGTATTAAAAAAAATGACTAAAAAATTATTTTAACTCGGAAATTTGAAAGACACAAAAAATAATGGAATGATCGACACGCAAATTGTTACAAAAAAGCAGAGGAAAAAATGTCAGATATAATTTTTTGTCCACGAGAAATTTAAATAAAACTCTGTATAAACTAATTGTTAATTGTCAATAGACTTATTTTCTTTTTACATGCCTTACATTTAAATGTCATAGTATATTTGAATTTCAAGCAATGCAGTGTTGCTTTCTAAGAGTAAATATCTCATCAAAATTCTCGGCTGTCGAGAGTGGCTTAACGAATTCGTAGAATTAATCAATGACGGATTAGATTTATTCGGAGAGGCAGCACGAGACCTTTATCAACGAACGGAGCACAGTATAGGGCTGAAAGATAAAGTCTGCGTGCACGCAACGCGGCTTCTCGCCGTCACTGAATTCGCACAGGGCTTCCCATTCGTATTCTGGGGGCGTGTAATAAAGAACCTGCAACCCGTTGCACACACGCGAGGCATGAGAACGTAACAAAACAGCAACCAACTGTACTTAATCCCGTGATTCGAATAACAAATTTGCAATGACCACGTGCTGCTACGTGACATATGCTTCAGCATACTATTTGGGTTAAATCTGTAACTATTCGACTCTCTTCGTATTCACATCCAATTCAGTTTAAAGATACATTTTTATTTATACAAAAATTAAAAAAAAAGCCAACACAATTTATTTATTAATTATGTTTAGCATAAAAAGAAATGTTACCTTAAAAGTTACAAAATTATTTTAATTAAATGACTAAAAATATTTTAAAAATCAAAATAAGACATTTAATTGTTTTTGTATTTTTGTAAAATTAGAAATTGAAAAAAATAAAAAACTTTTTGTCACATTCACAAAAAGTTTCTATGAATGTTTTCTGGACAAGAAAACTACGGAAATTTCAATTTAGTTGTTACTGTGTAAATTGCAAACATTTTTTTAAAAGTATTCTTACAAATATTCTTTTAATATGGAAATATGTAAAATTTTCGTAACAATCAATTATTTGCTAATTTATTATAGATCGTTAAGTTGAAGCATAAATAAACATGCTATATTCAAATAATCTCACAGATTATATTTTCTCTACCAGTTTATGTACCAAAGTTTCCAGTGTTATTTTTTAACAGTGCAGTCACTTTTTATTTAAATAAAGGATGAGATGCTCTGGCTTCGTTCGACCACTTTTTAAAATAAATCAAAGACTTCTTTACGCTTCCACTCCGATGGAAGTCATCTTCACAACTTTTCATTTTGTCGGAGGTTACAACATAATTATAATTTGCAAGTATAATTTTTGGGCATAGTAGTTAAATTTGTCGTTTATTATAATCTGATATCGACATTAACTTTTTGTTTTACTGAACCTTAAAATGTAATTTGTCTTAATAATTTTTATTTTTCTAAAGAAATAGTATTTTATTGCTCTTTTTGTATCCACTTTTTTTACAAATGAACATTTTCTGAAGAGGATTCACTAAAAGGATAAAAAAGAAGTACAAACGCTTCTTCTCTGTTTGCTGTTAAAACAATTCGAGTGAAGCTTGCTGAAGATTTTTTTTTTCTTGCTGCTCGAAGGAACGCTGTTAGAAGAAGTAACGACCTCAATGAGTAATGCAATGAAGAGGGCAATATAAACTAGCTCTCAAAACCCATTACAAGGTGCTTTCTCGAATATGTTCCTTAAAGTAGATAGAGTTAAGAAGATACGGACACGCTTTCGGGATTGCAGAAGCTAACATGGAAAAATGAGATATTCTTCAGGCAAAATTTAACGATTCGACACCCATTAAAGTTCGCCACGCCTCATCGCGTGTCTACTCTGAAAAAAGAAACTGTTTTTCACAGACATAATTGACATCACGCGCACTGCACGCATCGTCGACACGTTTTATTCCGATTTCATGCAACCGGAAGCTCGTTCACCAAATTCGTGCATCTCCAAAGCAAGCAAATTGCTCGTAACTGAAGCCCTGTTATTGGATAATCGATTTTAAAATATTGTTATCAAAGAATAACATATTATAATCGAGATGCTCGTTAGCATCACACCGTTAAATATTAACGCATTACAATAAATTAATCTAATAACCAAAACTCTAAGAACACATGATTCTTTTTGTTTTCAAGTAAACAAAAATTCGTATTAAATATTTATTTACAAAAATTTACTACACAAATAAAATAATTTGGAAATTCGGATTTTTGTGATCCACAAAAATCCGATGGACAATCACACAGACACTAGCACGGACAATCACAGACACTTACAGTGACTCACAACGAAAACGTGACAAATAAATTGGATATTTCTTAAATAAATATAGATACACAAGAATTATTTCTTGTTTATCGTTATGCGACATTACTTCATAATCGAATTGTAAATTCGATTACAGCGATTGCCCGAGTTGACATGAAGAAAATACAAGGGAAAGAAATTTGCATTCTCTGAATTTATGTTGGCTACGCGATTGTGTCAAGCAGCTCTATGACCTGCTAGTAAAAGAATGAAGGGAAAAATAATTGTCCATTATAGTTTTTTCATGACCTTATTTTTTTTCCTGCACCTTTACGGTAAAATCGTTTTTATTTCTTTCATTTAAAGGTTTTTTTTAACCAATGTCGTTGAATATTCGAAAAAGAAATATGAATAACAAATTAATTATGGAATAAATAAAGAAATTGAGTGATTTTATAACTCTGTTAATATGTCAAAACGACATCTAGGATGTCATGCTTGAAGAACCGTGAACAGTTACATAGATCAACCGACTTAGTATTCCAAATGAGTATAATCGATGTAACGTCAGATCGGGTCACACACTCGATGTGACAGCAAGCATAATATAGCGCGAGGCGTCGCGTCTAATCACACGAGAAACTGACCGCCACCATAATGCGACACCACGTTATAAGTACCGATACTGCCCACGCGTATAAACTCGGCTCCAATGCAAATTATTGACAGAGAGGCGTTAATCATCAACTTGGTGCAAAGCACCTTTTTATCAATGAGAAACTATATATATATATATATATATATACTGGCAGTTTATAATATAAATCTCAAAAAGTAGGGCAGTACGATGACTTCTGTTCTAAATATCGATTTATTAGTCTTAATTACATGTAAACACGCTAAAAAGTCATTAAATGTATAATTTTTTTTTCCTATCTTTATCTTTACTGATTGCACTGAATGAGATATTGATTATTATAAACGAAAAATGGTTAGACATTAATTTTTCTTTTTATCTTACTTACAATATTTCAAGATTCTGATTCCTCATAGAAATTTTTTTGTTTTTATGAAAAACTTCTTTTTTTTCTCAAGTTTTTGTGACCAATTTTTGAATTATCGAACTTGTCTCCGATTTCGCTGAATAAATTCAAATTTCATTGACAATTACTTGTTTTCGCCGAGATCGCCCAGCAAGACTGGTTTAAAAACGACGATTTGACGAATAATTTAAAGAAGAGAATTTGCAGGTCAACGTGTTTAATTTCTTTGGATCTCAGCCTCGAAGTATACGCAACAATGATAATTCTAAAGATCATCTCAACGAGAGATAAGACGATTTAAAATGTCTGGTGTGCACGAAGGGTTCGTGATTCTGGCTGGAAGAACGATCTGGTGAAGTTGGTGAAAAAGAGTCTGTGACCGCTCGTCCGAGAACTATAAAATTAAATGCCAGGAAGCCGTCTTAATTCCCACGAATTCCCCCTGACAGTGTTTCTCATCGTAATGGAGATTATTGGCGTGGGTAAATTTCACTCGACTTTGTGAAACTCAAGGTATCGGTCGAATGTTTTGCGAATCATGAGAGACACTGTATGTCTCGCCTACGCAAAATATTATTAAATAGGATGACGAGAGTCTTGTCGTTCCTCGGTTTCAGGCATCTTAAAAGAGCGTACGGAATACGAGAGTACTGTGAAATTGCCCTAATTTATATATTACACCGTGCGACTAGACACAGTCTGATACCCTGTGAAAACGACAAGACGCGGTAATGACATCAAAATATTTATCGGTGATGGAATGATTAAGAAAATCGTCACTGAAAATTATCGTGACAAGAAAAATATTCAATAATATGTGAACAGGTGTATCAATTTTTGGGCAAGTCATTTAATTTCATTTAGAAATTTGTCTCGGTGTTTTAGACCATTTTTTATTATTTAAAAAAATATCTTTTTTTTCTACCGATTACATTCTTCAGCAATTATTTTTTTTTTTTTTTTTTTTTTTTTAAATACAGGGTGTGAATTGCAAAGTGAACATTTTTCAGTGAGAACGGAAATGTCTTTTTACAAAATTTCGTATCTACGATTATTTTGTCTCCCGATTTCTAATTCATGTGAGATTAAGGTAGAAATTTGATAGAAGTATCAATAAATAATTGTGAAGAAAAAAGTTCGGAGGGAAAAGCCACTTTAATGTCGATATTTCTAGTTTTATTTTTCACTATAGTTACAATTTATTTTCGTCAATACAGAATTGCAGCTTTACTGTCACAAACCATCAATCTGGGAACGTCAGAAAATAAAACGTCAGTAAGTTGTTTTTAATGTAAAATGATTTATTTATTTCTGGCCTTATAAAACTACTTAAATAATTATCGTGGTCTTTGTCGGTGTAAAAAAAAATACGGAGCACGTGTTAAAAATAAACCAAGCTGGGAGTGTATGCCCAGTTGGTAAGGACAAAGCGGCTTAGTCACAGATGTGCTCGTAATTAAATTTTTGTTTTTCTTATTATTTTTCTCCTGAGTATAACTTCGGGATTTTTATGCTCTCTCACTCATCGTTGCGAACAACATCGAAATTATATCTCACAGGGTTTGCTAGCATTTTTATTGCATCAGTAGCACGATTGCTCCAGTTTCGTTTTTCGCGGCTTCTGTTTTGTTGCCACTTTTTCTTTTCATTAAATCCGTAGCAGCTGTTTACCCACCGGGTTACATATTATTTTCCACTAACGTGTTGCGCGTGAATGCGTTTTCGAGTGGCACTTTGCCAATCCGTCGACCGAACAGAAAAGAACGGAGCGCTAGTTCTTTCACTTTTTTGTGCTCTTCAAGAAACGCTCACGAATTTTCTTTGCATTCCAAGCGATAATTAATGGGACAGATCTGGGTGTTCAAGAAAGGTATCGTTATCCTTGTTCGAATTCTGCCATCGCGAAGGTAAACTCTGAAACATGTTTCATTATAAAACTTTTTTTTTTTTTTAGTAATTCCCAAAACAATTTCAGTACTATTCTTAGAATATAAATGATTAGACATTTTATCATTTATTGCCTGAATTATTAATCTCAAAAAGAAATAACGAATTGATTTTGACAATTTTTTTTTATCACAAAAACAAATTTCAGAACTTTAACCATCAACTTATTCATTCATTCCATCATTTTTTAAATAATATTCAAGCATATTGTTAAGACAATCAATAAACATTTATTAAAAACAATAAATTCATATTTTAACACGTAGATTCGTTTAAAGATGCAAAAAAACAATGATGACCCATTAATTTGATTTTTGTTGAAATTTTATAATTATACATTTATACATTATCTCATCAATATGAAAAGACAATTACTTTTATATTATTTATGAAATAAATGGTGATTTAAAAAATAATAGAAATATTGCAACTCTTTCAGATTGTAACTAAGTTAAAAATACAACTTATTGTACTGATGTCTTATTTTTCAAAATTGGTAAACACTTTTTGAAATATTGGGCGATAATTTGCTGGGAGAAAATAGTTTCCGATGTATTTCTCAGATTGTTGCCCAGTGAGAAATAAATGATAGATTCCAACGGAAAAGGTATCGAAAGGCCACGAATATGCTATCGCAGCTGAGTGGTGGCAATACATTTGCAGAGAAAATTATCCTTAGGTATAAAAGGGTTTGTCCGCAGTGGAAAGGGTGTGTGAGTGTTTTCGTGTAGAAACATACTGAAAGCGCTATACATGCAGTGTTGGGTTTGCGCCCCTACGGCGCGCCTCAACTACGAGGGGTGCATTTCAGATTGAGCTCACCGAGAGGGATGGGTACTCAACCGTAGCTCGAAGGAATTTGTCATGCTGCCTTTAACGTTATAAGGTCAATGTGGCACTATGCTCAACGAACACCAAGCCTTCTGAACGGTCCAATATTTCGGAATTTCGTTGACAAATAACACTAAACTAGAAGAAATATTTGGTGAACCATTTTTCTTTTAACATTTTAAGAACGATATTTTTTGAAGAATTATTGGGTATAACATTTTTCTTTACCTTTGCTTCCTGAAGAAACTTTGTTTACGTGAAAAAAATTGTTTTCCATATTTTTATGTAAAGCTGTTCAGAAAGAGGGGAAGCACTATGACAATGTAATTGTCAGCTTTTTCACATTTTGTTACCCATTATTTTTAATTAAATATTTTGTGAACCATCTTACTGGTCTAAAAACAATTATCTAATTTCAATTTGGATATTACTGGAATATAAAATGAATATTTGGAGAACCATTTATTTTGAAGAAATATCTGGTGGAATATTTTCTTTTTCGATAAAACATTCTTACATTTTGATTAAGTGCTTAACATTTTTTTAAAATATATATACATACTTTAAATTATTTTTTGTTAAATATATTTTGAAGAAAATTGCAAAAAATTGTAACAGCCTGTCATTGGTAGTTTAAAAAAATAAGAATTATTTATCATTTAAATATGAATTATGGAACAATTGTGTCATAAAAATATGTTTTTATTTAAGTATAAAATTTGCATTTCCTCGTTCAGCTACACCTGACGTTATTACATGTATTATTTTTTTTACATATTTAATTAATATATCTGAATTTGTATCTGAAATGAATCTTGGAAAAGTTTAAATTTCCTTGTTTTTCCCATTTATTTTCACTTCATCACAGGTTGTCTAATTAATTTTGCAGTTGTCGCGATAGTCACGTATACAACCTTTGTTTTTTTTCTTTTTTCTTTTTTGCAAAATAATGCGGGAAAAAAGAAGAGCAGCTCGTGTGCTTTTCACACAAATAAATTAGAACAGGATGAGTGAGAAGCAGAGTGAAGCGAGTGGTTGTAAAATTGATGAGAATAGAAGCAACAAAAGAGGCGAATACATAGCGAATGTTGGAAAGTACAGTGTGAATGGATGTGTGAGAGAGTTTCCAGTGTATGCGACAAGAGCAAAGAGAGGAGGAAAAGAGTTTGGCTGCTGCTTGGGCGCCACACTGCCCAGATCGATGCACCTCGTTTGTTCACCACGACCTACCTTCCTCCCACATTATGTCGATCCATACCATTTTCGTGTTTCCTCGTCATTTCCAACGTTCTTGCAGTTTCATCGACAGCACACTCCAGATTTGTTTCACCTTGCGCAAGCCATCTTCTTTGATTGAGCTTGATTTATTAAATTAGAACCCATCGCCATATCTACAAGCAAGTTCCTTAAAGTTTTGTAGCAAAATAAAACTTTGCAGTTTAATCGACGTACTAAGAAAAAAAAAATACTGGATGAAATTAACTTATTTTTCTCAACAGAATAAAATCCCTTTACAGAGGCATAGAAAAACAGTTTAAATACAATTAAGATACAATTATAGGACATAAATAGAATGCAGAAATATAAAAGAAAAGATTTTTCTTTGCGACGATATTGACAATTGATTTTTTGTGCTAAAAATTATGTTCATGAATAATTACAATGTGAATAAACGTATTCGATTTTTGATAGCGATAATTCAGAAAATTTTATGGCCTAAGAGATTTTTTACATAATTTTGAAAAACAACTGTATTTAATAAATTTCTAGTTTCATTTAAAGAAAAAAAAACAAACACAAAAATATTTTTTATTTTAGTTTGACAATATATTTGTGTCATGCTACAAAAAAAGTAAGTTTACTTTTGTGTTTTTGAAATTAATTTAAAAAAGGTGTCTCTAATTAGTTGAACAACATTTGTCACCTCAAACCTTATAAGGATATTGGTATATTCACAAAGCAGTGGAATAAGCTCTTAACTCTTAGTCGCAATGAATTTAAAAAACAGGCAATAGATCACAATATTCTTATTTTTATTTATTTAGTTTGTTAACAATTTTATCATTAATATCACAATTTGTGTTCTCTTGATTTTTCAGCGAAGGCAGGGAAAAGGTACGGGTAGCATTTTTGGGTCCGACGGCCTCGCCAGCGACGCCGGGTGTTCTTCTTCTTGAACCACTTTTGCCCACATCGGGTCACCTCATAGACGGAATGTCGGCCAGTCCTGCAGAACTTCTCACCACGCATACTGAGCATACGTCGCCTGCGTATCACGCGCAGATCAGGTAAATTAATTAATTCAAACTTAATAGATTCTTGTCTCACGTAAAAAAAAAAATTAATTATTTCAAATTAATTGATTGAAAAGCATAAATAATTATTTTTGCAATTTATTTTTAGCAGCCAAAAAGGCATCTCGTCGAAATTCATGAATTGCCAAATTTTCGAAATTGCAAATTTTTATTTGTTAAAAGAAAAGAGATAACAAAAGAAAATTGCGAATTATTCGAATTGACAAAAAATAGTTTAAACAAATTTTTGTTTAATCAAATTGAAAAAAAAATTGCGTCTTTTTTTAATTAACGAAAAAATATTTTTCGAACAAAAATAGAAAATATCTATGAAATGCATTTTTCTTGCTGTTAAAAATTGAGCTGAGTAAAATTTTAATAACCAACATTACTATTCACTTAATTCAACAATACGAATGTAGGACCGCCTCTTCTTCGTTCTCTATATGCTTCCCCTTCTTCATCGAGTTATGAAATACTGTATTATTAATATTCTCCGGTGGCGATTATTGTTGAGAGGAGGAGGAGGAGGAGACTGTCGACGCTTTGACGGTCCACCCTACCCACAGAATAATAATTAGCCGTCGAGCTCGCAATTCGCGCGACCCCGCTTCGACCTTAATGGGCCGGAAGTGACGCGGCCCTTCGCACAGATCCGCCATAACTTTTGCAACACAAATATACTACTTGTATTACTTTGAACGAGTCTCGTCGTCCAAATGAATTTTTTTTTTTTTTTTCAAGAAAATCTAATACTGGAAAGCATATATATTTAAAGGTCCCTCACATATTCATTAGCTACCAAAAGTTTAATTTATTTAGAACTTGAATACATCGAGATTAAAAAATCAACTGAAATAAAAAATTAACTTCATTTAAGGTGATACGCTACAACAACTCAAACGCTATGAGTGCAAGTGAGATAAAACTATTGGTGTGATTGCAGTCATACGAGAGAAAGGTGTAGCACAGCGTCTTAAGATACGAGAAACATTGATTTTAAATACTAATGCCAAAAACTTATTAATTAATTGGTAAAAAAAATTGTTACAGAAATTCAAGAGAAATATTTTTTTTTTAAATACAAATTCAATTCTTTAGTTTTTCCGAAAACAGACGATTTTGTCTGTTTGAAGTTTAGTCCGTTTTGTTAAATCTTTTCAAAGTAGTGGCGGCTAGAACATAACAAAAAAAAATTGCTATAATATCCGATCCCCTTTATCGATCGCCACTAAATTTGGTAAATTTTATACCACTGAAGATTCTTTTTTGTGTATGAAAAATTTGAGTTGATTAGGTGGGAGTTAACGTGAGTTAGAGCTAAACGTTAATTTTTCGAAAAAATCAATATTAAATTTTTTTTCTTGAAAACTAAACTTCCCCTATGGGAAAGTAACACGGAATTGATTTAATCTAAAAAAAAAAGTTTCTATCGAATTTATTAGAAAATTATTTTACTGATTTATTTCATAAAAATTCGTTTAAAAAATGTTCTAGAAATAAAAATAAGCACTATTTTTTCCTTTATTTATTATCGTTCACATAATGGCATTTTTAAAATAGAAATCCAAGTAGAAAATATTTCTTTTTGCTTTAATAAAATATTACTACATATTTATTACTTTTTATTTACAACGACGACAGGATATTCTTTACAATAAATCTATATCAAATTATCAATTAAATAAATTAACAAATAAAGTAAATTTGAATCTAATGGGTTTACAAAAATTTTGCTTCAAATTTATGCAAATATCGCTTATGAGTGATAAGAACATAACTTTCTTTTTTTTTTTGGGGTCTTGATTCCTGTTGCGTGACACATTTGAAGAACCAAAATCGATCAGCAAACGGTCTTCAAACGAGTTGCTGGGCTTATCTTTAAATGTTTATGACCCCCAACGCAGCTCACAAAGCTGCAACCATTCGCCCCATCCGATACAGCCTGGCTCGCCAATTTGCAGTTAACCAACTCTCGACTTGATAAAATTCGTTCAGCACAATTGTTGGCACGGGCTGGCTTGTGAAGTTCAAACGGATATGGTAGCAGAGAGAAAAAAGGCTCTAGTGAGCGAGGCAATAAAGTTTAAATGTGTCTGGAGTTTCAGATTACAGTCCTTTAATTTATCAAATTTATTTCAAGTCGATTACCGAATTTTTTCAACGAAAATTAAAAACAAAGTTTATTTTTTTTTAAAAACCCAATTCGCATAATTAAATTAATGAGTCATAGAAATCGATTTAAAAAAAGGTATCTAATCTTTTAGCACATTTTGTCTTTTTTGTCTGATTAAAAAAAAAAAATGTAATAATAATTCAAAGCATAGTTAAGTGGGAAAAATGATGAAACCTTTAAGGCTCGAGTTTTTGAAATTAAGTCATCGAAGTTCGATCTCAAAGTCGTTCTTAAAAAAAAAGTATGGTGAATTCGTAAAACTTCCATAATTATTCTGTTACTTTTCGCATTTAATAAAAAAAAATTCTATCGAATTAACACAATGTGTTTAATTTAAAAAAAAAAATGGCACATCGATGTAACACAAAAAATGTTAACTATCCAAGGTAACAAAGATTCCTATTCGTTACCCTCATTGTCCCTGTGCATGAACTAAATTCTGACCAACTTCCTGCGCTCCCACGAAATGCGTGCCAAGAACGATAGTCACCTGAATACTTAATCCATTCATCTATATAGAAGCATCACTTGCAAACACGATAAGTGCGCTATATATTTTTGGCACCCACAGTCGACTGTGAGAATATCTCCTATCGGCGTTATACCGACGCACGTAACAGCAGGTGCAGGCTGCTGGTGTCTCCACCAACGTCGACGTCGACGACGACGACGACGACGACGAGCGTCCTCGCTCCGTTCTCCGCGGCGCAACGAGCTCGAAAAGCTAGGCAAAAAACGGAACGAAGCCAGCAGTAGACAGCTTTGTGAGCGTGCGAGCGAGAAAGTTTGATAGAGAGAGAGAGAGAGAGAGAATGGAGAGGATGAAGGATCGATATAGTGTGGGTGGGATGTGCAGAGGCGCTGCAAGCACCGTCAGCCACCAGTCGCGCCGTCGGCTGCATCGGCGAACGCGCTGCTCCGCTGCTCTGCATTATTGGAACCTTGCAACTTTATTGCAAAACGTAAAAATAATTTAAAAAATAAATAAAATTACGTTAAAATGAATTCTATTTGAATTTTTTTTTTTTAATTTAAATTTGTTAATTAATGTAAAATCTTCAATAAATTCATAATTTAAATCATAGATTGCACCGTTGTAATCTTGCAACTTTATTGCAAAACATAAAAAAGACATCGTGAGTTAAAATTATTTCTATTTGGAAATTCAGTTTTTTTTTTTTAGTGGATCTGTCGATTTTTAATAAATTAAAAATTTTAATGATATTCGTCATTAAATTATAAACTGCATCGCAACTTCATTGTAATAACTTCAACGTAAATAACAAATATTTTTTTGAAATACCAAGTTACGCCGATGTTAATTCTATTTGACAGTTTTTTTAAGTCAATTTTTCAAACGAATCAAGAAATCTTGATTAAATTTGTCATTTAATTATAAACTACAGCGTTGCTTCCTTGTAATTTTATTGCAAAACGTTTAAAAAGAAAAAACTGTACTCTGAAATTATTTCCATCTGGAAGTTTAATTTTTTTTTCACTCGATTTTTTCAAATTAGATTAAAAAAATCTTAATGAAGTTCGTCATTAAACCATAAAGAGCATCGTAACTTGATTGCAAAACATGAAAAAAATATTGTATATAATATATTAGAATTACGTTAAAATATATTCCATTTGCAGTTTTTTAAAAGTTGATTTTGCGAATTAATTTAAAATCTCGATGAAATTTCTTATGAAATTATATAATATTTGATGAAACATGCGATGAGGGTGGAGAAAGTGATTTGTGATTTCAAGGTGAATGTTGCGACTGGTTACAAAGTGATTAATGAAGTTTCAAACTTTGTGCCAATTAGAAGATACAGAGAATTCTAATTTTATCGAAGTTGTCCTTCTTCTAATTAGACGGCATTTTTAATTGTGCATATAGATAGTTGACGTGGTCTGGTATCTCCTGGATAATTTAATGATGGTTCTGTGGGTCTCGAGGTTGAATGGGTCGGTCCAACCTAACCCTGGACTCGACCCACTGTTGTTCATATGTAGCTTTGGACTCGATTGTTTTCACCTCTCTGTTGCGTGCAGCTTGACCTTTACTTCTCTCGATATTATTCATACCTTAAAGTTACACGTGCAAATGGCTTAAAATAATTATCGAACCTATTCCGACATATTCGTAAAAGAGAATTTATTAATTCAATTGATTTGACATTGAAATGAATAAATGAATCATAACTCGTCTTGTTTGAGAATACTTTTTTTTTCAATAATAATTTAATGTGGAATTTTTTTTTATAATAATACCACTATTTTGTGACGTTGAGAAGAATTAAAAAATATTTGTTTTATGTATTTTTGCACTGACAAAAAAATCGTTGCATTAATTAAATCAGCATTTACGGATTTTCGAATTTGTAGTTAGTAAAAAAAAAAATTATGGTTATCTGAAACATTTATTTTTTTTGTTCAACCAATGCGTATAATTGTTGAGTTTATTTTCTTAGTTGTACCAACTGACAATTTAGTTGAACGTAGGCAATTAAAAATTTAGTCAACATAACTACTTTTTTTTCTCAGTATTTTTTATTTCTTTAGAGAGGCCAAAAATTGTTATGATAGAGTTGTCGTGCGAATATCGTACGAAAAGTCGATGACACCAAAATCGAATAAGCCAACGAGTGTTAACGCACTCAGAACTCGCACTTGTTTAACTTCGTGGTCTGTGCCAAAGATAGTCGAGAGTATCGAAAGGAATCGTCGGAGACCGTGACCTGCCCCAGCAGTAGTCGAGTTCGAGCGGCTTCCGCAAGCGTTACAGATTGCTCGGACACAAATGTTGTGTCATTTGTGTCGTGATCTTTAAACAGTGTTGCATCGACATTGCATTGCATCAAATTTATCAGCAATAATAATCACGTTATGCACCTTATGAAATATGCAATTCTAAGTTTAAACCTCTTTCGTGTGTCTTTTTTTTGTATTAATAAATCGCAGTGAAAAATACGACATGACTAACAAATTACACATCTAAGTGGATGCATTACTTTTTTGTTATAAAAAATGACTAGCGAATTTGTGATGAATTAAAAAAAATACATTAGTAAGCCTGAATGAAAAGAAATCATTTTCCTTAAATTAGATTCTGTTTACTAAAATGGTCTTAACTTCCTGATTAAGATTCGACTAAATCTGATACTCACTTTTTTCGTAACAGTGCAAAATTTAAAATGCTGATTAGATTTTTTTTAAATCTACAGACTTGAAAAATTGTACCTTCGATCTCTGCCAAATCTAGCTTCTTCATTTTTTGTTTTCTTCAGCAACTTTTATAGTGGTCTCAATACACAGAAAAAGTAAAATTACAAAAAAATGTATACTGGACTTCCTAACTTTAGAAATATTTAGTATACTTTAATTTTACATGTCTCTTGTGGATTAAATTGAGTACATCAAAATTCTTAGAAATAAATCTGGTATTGGCAAATATAAATAAACCAAACAACTATTTTTCTACATAAAATTATTGACTATTGACAAGAAAAACTTATAATGCAGTTAATATAAAACACACTGAAAAATCAAGTCTAAAAAATAATTACCGTTACTACTTTTTAACTTATTGCAACTATAAAAAATTTCTTGCTGGAACAAAAAAACAAAAATCGCTTTATATATAAACAGTTTTCAATTATTGGCAATTTTTTTATATTTTCAATAATTGTAAAAAGTAGTTGCGTCAACTATTTCACAGTCTTGAATTTGCTGACTTTGCCTCCGATAATTATAATGTAAAAAAAAAAAAAAAATGAATAATTGTATGCAGAAAAATCCTTATTTATTTTCATTTTTACTTGTTTAAAGTATTCGAGAATTTTTACAAAAAGTTATAGCAATTAGCTCGGGTGCTTTATTAATGTTATAATGTGGGTTACATTAGAGCTTTCGTAATACGCACGTGCACGCGCATGTGCTAAGCTCTCGCGCGTGTATTCAGGGGAGTCTGCGCCAAGTAGACTGACGGTGTCACTGTGGCTTTTCGCTGCATTTACCCGCGCCCCACATTGTATGCAACGCAGGGTGTTTTTTCGCCGTGAATCGTGGTACGTGACCTTGTGACCCCCATAGGCCACATGCCATCGGACGGTCCTTTTATAGCCCCGATCATTCCCAAAAACCAATAAAAACGTGCAAATTTTAAAAGCGTCAGTCGTCAATTCGATATCACACCGAATTTCCTTTTCAGAGACTCAAAAATAATTAAAAACAGAATTCGTTTGCATAAAATATTCTCTCAAATATGTGTAATCATTTCTTAACAATATTCATTGTTAAAAATGTACACTGAAAAATTACAACAATTTTTTTTATAAGTTTCTTCACATAAACTGATTTTAAATTTAATTAAAATAAAATTATGTGGAAATTTTATTTAAAACAACTGTATTAACCTTCCTTACATTTTGAGCATTTTTTTTTTTAAATGTGAGTTAAAAATAAAATCGTTTAGGTCAATTTTCTTTTTCTAAAATATTGGAATATTTGAACTAATCTCTAATAAAGTTTACCTGAAATGTATTAAACAGTTACTGATGTAAAATGTGATTTAAAATCACCTTGTAACCATTTTTTTAAACAGATATTGAGATTGTTAAATTAGTCTGTAATTAATATAACTTGGAATTTAAAACGGATTTTCTATGAAAAATTGTCTTTCGGTGGTTTGCTGAGGTAGTTCCTTTCACTTGGCGTGACAGAATCGGATGAACAGGCGGAAGAGGGGAAAAAAACCCGAGAAAACGTAGCATGGAAATGTCAAGCTAAAGCGGCATTAAACTCGACGTGTTCACGCTCTGAAAGGTTTCCAGTGAGAATAATGAAAATGAAAAACAAAAGAGTGGATGATTGCAGGTTGAAGTGGTTGGAGAATGTTGCTAATGAATTAGTCGTATGCCAACCTCGTAGTCGTAGAGTCGTCAACATTTGAAAAACCTTTTTTTTTTTTTTTTAATTTACTTTTTTCTTCGAACGCATTTAATAAAGCATGCATAGTAGAACTTTGCATATTGCTTCCTCATTATTATTATTTTTTTGTCATTAAGGAAATACGTTAGTCAATTTTGACATAGAGGAACCCGTGTAAAAAAAAATTAATACTTTGCATCCTCGATGTAAAAAAAAAAGGTAAAATCTGAAGTTTAACGACATTTTTTACGGTCAAGAATTTATGAATTTAAAAATCTAAAATTTCATTACTTAATAATATCTTAATAACAATTGTAGCTAATAATGATAACTTACTGCGTAATTAGTGTGATTTTAAATCAATTATTCAAGTCATTTATGAGTTACAGGTATTTTTTTTTTATGTGTTCTGTAAAATTCAAATGAATTTATCGAAAGTATTCACACTAAATTCTCGGAAAAGAAGATAGATATATTTTTTAAATTAAATTTACCAAAAATTACGTTTGTATAAGATTTTTTAAATTGTTATTAAATAAATGTTGAAGTTTTGATCTGCTGACAATTCTACGACTTGATCGATTATTTTTAAACGACTTTATACAGACACATTTAAAAAAAAGTGTAAAATTATTTTTATTCGCAACCTTGTGAAAATTCTTGCGTGGGTTTTGCTCGTTCATGTGCAAGATTCAATCAAGATTCGAAGGCGCGTGGTCTCGTTTAGCGCGAATTAGCATCGATTAGCAGAGCGAGGAGTAAATTGTTGGAGCGCGACTACAGAGAGCGAGAGCTCTCGTCGTCGTCGTCGTCGTCTGATTCTCTACATTTCCACTTGTTATTCACTTCAACTTTCGATTATTACTCACGTTTATCAAAGCTATTCGAAGCGTCCTAAAATAAAAATGAAAATACCTTGGCAACCTCGAGGGAGGATCAATGCACCTCCGAACGAAGACTCATTAGTGAGCAAGTGAAATAAAACTAAAACAACTCCTCTCGGAAGCCGTATTGTGGTTTAGGCATATAAATTAAAACGAATCGATAGAATTCCCTGCTGCAGTTGCTGACTTTTATTCTTCACTCGTGATAAATAAAATTTTGAAATAAAATATTCGTTAATTAACAAAATAGTGTATTACGATACGAGTGCTATCAAACTTTTTCTGTCGAATGTTCCAATCGCACTTGTTGAGAAAAAGATTCTCGCACGAGTTTCGTATACAAATTTATTTCACGAGTGCGAGAAGTGCAACTTTTCGCACCGCGTGGCATAAAAGTGTATTATGGTATCACTCAGAGAATCGTGAAAATCCTGGCAACCAAAAATTGACAACTACTAAATGTTAGTCCATGCAACTGTTTTGATAGTTGCATCAACTTTTTAAAATTATGAAATTGTTAACTGTTGGGACTTGAAAAATGTGCACAGTAAAAAAAACGAAACTTGAACTTCAGTATTTTTGACAAAATATTTTAGTTTGCAGATGTTGGTCAATTATTTCTGTTAATTTTGCATAAAAAGTTTGCAAGTTTCAACTTTTATTTAAAAAAAAAAACAATAATTAAAAAAAAAAGAAATTTTAATTTTTGAAAAATATTGTTATATCTTTTTAGAACATATTTTTTATAGTTTCTGTAAATTTTTGTTGTCACTTGTAATTAAGAAAAAATAATTAACAAACGCAGGATTGTTTTTTGTCTACGAATTTAACTATAAAAATCTTTGAAAAAAAATAACAAAATTGTGAAATGTTACAAGCGCGGGTTTGTTACTTCCGAAAACCTCAGCATTCCAACTGTTAAAAATTATTTTTTACTATATACTTGATATTATTTTAACCTGACAATTATTAGGATTTATTACCAATTTTTGAAAATTCAATGATGATAAAATAAAATTTCATCTTCCATTCTCAAGTATAATAACAAAGAACTAACAGCTGCTCAATATTTTCAATTATTCTTTACTTTTTTATAAAACGTTATTTTGAATTAAAATCTTCAAAAAAAATTATGAATTATGCTATTATTTATAATTATTAGCAATACCAGATTTTTGCTCACAGTGTGTAGATAGAAGAATAAATATTTTCACTTTATCGGTGCTCACAATATTTTGATATACATGACAATCTCGATTAAATATTGTGGTTACGTTGGGATTCAATAATGTTAGGTTTGTGAGAAGAGGTCATGGATGGAAATAGTATTTAAAAAAAAAAAAAGTCAATTTGAAGGATTGAAAAAAGTTTTATTATACGACTATATGCATTTGTCGATCTGAACCTCGAACAAAGTTTGTAGATTGGACAGTACAAATTGTGCTATAAAAGGGATAAACGAGGAGGGAGCTTTCTATCGAGTGATGAGGGTGTTTGTAAATGGGTCAGGGCTGTCCTGGTTACCCTATAGCCGAGAAAGTAGGCTGCTACGTTTTACTACTACATAATTCTACTGCACATAACAAGCAACACAGGGGTTTTTTTTTATCATCGATAAAATGTTTTTTGTGTCACTGATTACATAAAATTGCTTTACAATCGATGGCAAGTTCAGTCAGAAAATCAGATTTTTATAGACAAATTTCTACCATTTCATGTCGCATTAACCATCCCTTATTAAATTTGCACTAGCTACATTTAATTCAATTCAAATAATTTTAAGACCCATTTAATACTTAACAGAATTTTAGAAATTAATTTTGCTTCAAAGAATTGTAATTCAAAAACAATAAAAATATAATCGGAAGCTGTAATTTGAATACAAAGCATTTGACGTCGGTTTAATTAATTTTTTTTCTTCTTAAATACAAGCTAAACTAAAAAAAATTGAATTGTCCACCAAAATTTTATAATTTTACTTTGCTTCGAAAATTGTAATACAAAATATATATAAAATCTATATTTGAAAATACCATGTTCACCATTTAACATCGCATTAACAATTTCTTTTATTCCGTATCACCTAAAAACTAATTAATTTCCAAAGAAAATTTAGAGATATATTTTCTTTGAAAAAATTATAATTAAAAAAAAAAAAAAAAAAAAATGTCACATGGTCTTTCTTCGATCATTGGTCAGAAATTCTTTCGTTTCACGTCGACGTATCCGACGGAAATAGACTCGAGAAATAGTCGGATAGAGCTCTAGACTGAGGATGAGCAGTCGACTTCGTGGTCTCTTTCACGTTGGATGCCCGTCGGCTTGTCCTCGAGACTTTTGACTCCAGGAATAATTACAAATCTTTGAGATACCAGACAGCTCAATACGTTTTTTTTTTCTCCATCTCTCTACTTATATTTATTAGACGAAATCCTTAAGGCACAATGGCCATATCATTTTTAATTTGTGATCTCTTATTAGACGTTGACGATATTTAACCAAAGGAAATTGAATAATAGAAACGTGGTGCGCAAATATTTGTGGCCAAAGTTTCGTGCAATATGGCGCGCCGCTGTCTCACATAACAAAAATAAATCTGGCCTGAAATAACTTTGCGAATGCTTCGTATCCGGCCCCACGACCACCCGCCTGGAGTATTTGAAAATAATCTGTAATCTCGTGTTCAGCATAAATGGTGACCGCGAAGTTTTCAACTCTTGTCGCAAGAATTAAACAAATTTCTTTTAAATCGACAAAGTGAATCTGAAAAAAAAAGAAAGAAAACAGACAATCAAGAGTGAAATTGAAATTTTATAAATAATGGATACGACAGTGAGAAGTTCGACGAAAAATTGTAGATAGCATGGAATTTTGTGGCTCAAACGTCGACGACGTTGTGGTGATTGACGAAGAAAAAGACGTTTGGATTTTCGTTTAGACTCGAGAATTCGAACAATGACGACAACTCACGGCGGTCACGTTTATTACGTCATCAAAGTGCCGAAAGACACCGATGGCGAAGAGAGGTAAAAGTTGGAGTGGTACCTTGATGTTCTTGTGTTTAATGCAGGATTTTTTTTTCATAACCAATCGTAGGCATTAATTTTTTTAATTTCCAAATAGGACATCGAATATGAATGGATAATAATTACACAGAGAAAATAGTTTACAAACTATTAAGATAGGCACCAGAATAATTTGGAACTTTCGTGGAATAATTGTGGTATTCAAGGACAGTGAGCATTGTTTATGCAAAGTTTTCGGTGCGTGTCGTAATTTTTATGGAATTACATATATATTATTATTATAATTCACCAGAATTATAATAATAATTATATGTGTACTGCGTAAAAAATGATTGGCTATTCCAGTAAAACTGAAGTTTCGTTTAATTATAAAAATGGGAGCTTCTACAAATTATTATAATACTATTGTAGAAATTCTTATAATAGACATTATTATAGAAATTTGCAAGACTTATGGTGAGAATTCATCAAAATGGTGCACTTCGAGATGCTGACATCAAAATTATTATTTTCGAAGTTGCATTATAAAAATTACTGGATAATTGGTTATTCCAATAAAACTTGGGTTTTTCTGATAAGAAAAATGTGGGCACACATGTAGTATAAATTATTATAGAAATTTCCAAAAGTTATTTTCGAATTTCCATGTAAAAATTACTTAGTACATTTTTATTGGAATCTCCTATAATAATTTTCATTAATTTTTCTTTGTGGAAAAGGTTAAAATAATGTTTCGACTGGCTATGCTCACCAGAAATAAATTTGTATAGTCTATTTAGATGATCGTTTAATCATTCTCGTGAGATTGTAGAACTCGTCTTCGGCTCGTGCTACAAATCCACACTCGCTTAAAAAATGCTTTTTCTCCCTTGTTTGGAAATGTACTAATAACAGCGAAATGTAAAATATATATATATATCTCTTCTTCGATATAATAAAAATATTTCTCCGCTGCCGCCGTGTAGGATAATCGAGCATGCCGGGGTCAAATGACACACTAAAGACACAATTTTTCTAACATAAGTCCTCCAAGGGGCTTGGACTGAATTTTTCTATGTCCCTTAAGGGGCCCATAGAGAGTACTTAGAAAAATCCTGCCCTGGAGGAGGGGATTTTCTGAAACTTTAAAAAAGTCCTGGCATGGAGAGGTGCTCATAGGGAGGATTCAGAAAAATCCTGAGACTTACATTAGAAAACCTTTTCCCCGAGAGGGCTCATAGGGGGACTTCGAAAAATCCTGACCTAGAAGGATGCTCATAATTTAGAAAAATCTTGACATCGTAGATGAGGTATTGTGAGACTTAGAAACATTGAAACTGAAAATTTTAGCTTCATATATTTTTTTCGCTTGTTTACATGTAAAAACAATTTATTCCCCGTTAATTTAAAATGAAGTAATATTAAAATGGTTAATATTACTTAACCGAGCTAATAATTTGAACAGATTTTTTCTTTTGTCAAATGGAAAAAAAACCTGCTGGATGAGAGGTACAAAAATCGAGCTTTCGTCAAATATGGTCCACCCTTAATATATATCAGATATATCTTCTCGCGGTATAGATGTAATATTATGCATTTTCTGTGACGTTGATGATAACATTTTGTACCGTTCTATATGACGATAATATGACGCTGACATCACCGCAGGGCTTTATAAACGTAACCCAAGCGTTGGTCTGTTAGCACGCTTCAAGTTATGTCACTTTTTTTATGCATAGTAGTCGAAGCTATGTATCACGTGTGCTTCGGTAACTCTCGTAAAAGAGCTGCCGGTGACGAGTAATCAAATATTTCATTCTTCAAACACTGCGACACATAAGCAGAACCGCAGTTTTCATGCAATATAAGTAGAATCCAATAGGAATCTCGATTCATCTTTTTTTAACACACCAGGTGGGGCACGTAAAAAATATGATACAGTTTTGATTAAGGATCGAGTTGCTTCAGTATCACGATGGCAATTAAGGACATTGGAACTCTCTAAACGAAATGTCCTCAAACGTTTCAAATTATTTTCCTGTCAACCGGAAGAATTTGTATTTGCATAGGTAATTTGTAAAAATGTTATCATATACCTGATTTTATAAAAAAAAATTTTTAGTCTTTAAAATGGGGTGAATGTTTCAGAACTTTAAAATTCATAGAAAATATATGGAACGTCACTTATATGTATAGACTGTCAATTTGAATGATAAAAATAAAATAAAATAACAGGCGAACCTCCTACACATATTTATTTTCTACATTTTTTTATTCGCTGGCTTCATATTTTTTTACCTCATTGAGGATTTACGAGAATTTTTTTTTCTATATTTCTCACACTAATTTCAGGTGGCAAACGAAATTAAAAAAATAAGCGCAAAATTTGGACCACTGTTATTACATGTTTTAATTCGATTTAAAATAAATAAATAAATAATTTGTCTGTCAAATATCTCAAAGCAATAAATTTTTCTTTTAAATCAGTGTCGATAAGCACATGAGTGACTTGCTTCCATCATTTTGAGTGGGTCACGCCTCCAATTTACTGCGCCTAATAAAAAAAGATTTTCTTCCGTGCAGCACCTGAGAATTCGGTTACCTCTAACGTTGCTTTGACCTCAAACTTTATCATTCTCTCTCTCTTACTCTCACATCCAACAAATTGCGAGAGTCATCCAACGTCAGCACTATTTTCTAGGGTTAAAACCAGTGCCTTGTTTCAACGCTACGATGCAACTTAGGGGCGCGAGCATTGCTCTCTCAGATGGTTAAAGTTTCAAGCCTTGGTTGGATGAACTCTCACGCGCGCTCTCTATTCTTTTCTCATTTTCTTCGCTGACACAGCTCTCGTCCATATTATCCAAGCTCTAGGCGCACAGCAATTGACGCTGTGGTCGCGTCTGTTGCAGCGCACCTCGTTAACCCCGTTGACGGATTTTGAGATAACGCGGTAAATTGACACGTACCAGTATTACTTTTTCTTAATTTCACACGACCATCCTCGTTGTTGAATTTCCATTTTTTTTTCTAGCGAAAAATATTTTTCAACATTTTTTTTTTTGTATTTTTCATGAACTGTAAGTAAAAAAAGATCTCCAGTCAATATTGATGGGTAATTAATTTTTTAAAATGTGCCTATATCAACGGTTATTGTTTTTAAAAATTGGAATTAGAAAAAAAATTGTTATAGGAAGCTCAATAAAAAAAAAACTCCCGAGAACAATTCTTTTCAAATATCGACTTTAACTAATTAACCAATCAATTGAATTTTTCAACTAATCAGCATCGATCGATGTTTGACTAAAAAGACTCTGATATCTTAGATTCTTTTCTCTGAGAAAGTGTAACAAAAAACGACTGTCACTAACTCTGAATTTTCACTATTTTACTGAAATTTTCTTTTTTATGAAGACTACATAAAAAAAAATCTGTCGATATTCATTGGTATTTAATTTCGAAATTACGTCCGTTTCATCGCGTATTTTTTTATGATTGGAATTAAGAGAAATAAAGCTTGTGACTAAGAAGCTTAATTCAAAATCTCGCAAGAACATTTTTTTTTTAATATTGACGCTAATTAATTATTCGGTTGATTGAATTTTTCAATTAATCAGGGGCATGACATTTTTCCACATATCCTTTTTTCTTTTAACAAAAAATCTTTTCATTTTTGGAGCTAAAAACAACGTTATTAAGTCGATAAAATTACGTGCACATTTTTTTTATTAAAATTCTGATATAAAACTACAAGTTTTACAGTTAGATTTTTTTCTCTAACTTATAGTTTTCGTAAACGTTGTAAAAAAAAATCTGGATGTGGAATCTCCACTATATAATATAATAATAATAATAATAATAATAATAATAATAATAAGAGAACTCGTGTCTCGTTATTGTGTATTCACAAAAAATCCGATATGCAGAAACTGAATTCGGTGAAAATAAAAATAAAATATCTGTAAAAATGAGTCTCGTTCTCCGACGATGAATGAAAAGTTTCTCCCCTCTTTTTTTATTGAATTTTATGAATACGTTCATAGTTTTTAAAAATTAATTTCATTAATTTAGCAATTGCGTGATGAACAAAAAAACGTATCAAAGTCTGAAATTCCGCAGAAAATGCACAGCGGAAAGTTTTCAACGTGAAAAAAGAAAAACAAAGATCGTGAGGTTTGCAAGAAAAAAAGAAAGTATAAAAGTCGCAATGAAAAAAAGAAGAGTCTGAAAAGCGGCTCTCGTCGAGGCTATTCCAGAAGTGCTTTTCGCTTCAGCCTCTTCTCTATCTCAACGTTGCATATATCATGCGTTCTTTTCTCCGCTTGCAATTCTTTGTCCCAGCTGGCAAACAAGACGGAATGCAGTTTTCTTTGAAAATTGTTTGAGAATCGTTGGAATATCGTAATATCGGTCTGCGAAATTATTAGCCTAACTGGCAAATCGCCAAGAATCTCAGCATCTCTATTTCGTCGTTTACCAACAGTATTTTCCTTGAGTTCCGGATCTATTGCATTCCATTATTGCACGTAATGGAATTAAATACTACTTCTATTATCCACAATAATAATGTATAAATAAATCTTGCAAAAATCGGTGTCTTCGTCGAAGCTTAAAGCCTTTTTATTTCTTATCTCATTGGTGAAACTAATAATACAAATTTTGTGCTGATTAATTTTCATCCTATTCAGTAAATAAAATTTTTTAATTTTCGCATTAATCATTATAAATTTATAAAATATCCATGTATGTTTTGCCAGGTCGATAATTGAGATTTATAACTGTAGTCAAGTTGTTATAGAATTTATTTATTTATTTATTTTTTTTTTGCAGAGTTCCGAAAAATTAAAAGCCATATGTATTTAATGAAAGAGATTATTCAATTGCGTTAAAAAAAAAATCACTCTTATGTGAGACAGTTTCAGATTTATAAGAAACATATAGCACGATTTAATCAAAATTCATGAAAGCAGTTTTTATCCTTAAAAAATATAGGAAACTAGATTTTTTAGGGTATTAATGTAATTTATATAGACAAAAATATCTTGATTCGTCTCATTGGATATTTTTACGTCATTAAACTAGAATTTGCTTGGATTGAAAAACAAAAAAAAAAAAAAGAAATTTACACAGTACAAAGCATTGGCATTTTATTTCAGTAACATGCAGTCCAAGGATATTCCAATCTGAAAAACTATAATTGACATTAAAAAAATGTCTAATAAAACGATTGACGATATTTTTTACAATTTGAATACGTAGTAACATTTTAATTTTCGTCATTTTTTTTTGTATGTTATTGCTTTTTTGAATTCTCATCAAATCAGCAATATGTTCATTAGGAAGCTGAGACTACACGAGTATGTATATTTTTCCCTTAAAAAAAATAATAAAATATGGATTAGATATTTTTAATACATTTAAAACAATTCATACATTTTTTCGTCATTTTTAATATTCATTATTTAAAAACATATACATATTTTCATGAATAATAAATAATAAAACTTACGATAAGAATATTTTTCCATTTTCATTTCATATAATAGATTTTATCAAGACTATATGTATCTACATACGAATTAATATCGAATAAATCCGCCTGTATCATTTAGTTTGATAGGTATTAAAATGCCAATTTTTATAATCCGCTAACTTTCTCCCGTGAATCAAACCCCGATAAGGGTTCTTTATCCCTTTTTACCTGTCCCACTTTTTTTATCTCCCCCCCCCCCCCCCCCGCCCCCCCCCCCCCCCGTTACCAATATCGTCTTTCAAACGTCTGTACCAAAGTCGAAAGTCTATCTCCGGTCGTTCATGGCAGAGTCATTTCGATCTGACAAAAAGAGAGTAAAAAAAAAAAATCGTGGGTTGGCACAAAGTTGTTTGCGACGAGACTCTCAATTCTATCGGAAGTCTCGATCGACCGTGTCGTTTCCACTCTGGACTTCCTTTTTTTACCCAACTTCTGTGCCACTTTTTCCTTCGCCCTATTCATTCGCCGCCATGAACACAGAAGCCACCGACGTATATACATATACCAGCTTAGCCTACTCCTCGCTTTTCCTCATCCTTATATTCTACACTAGAGATCCTTCGCTGTACTGGCGAATCAATAAATAAATAGGATGATATAAATCTTATCTAATTCCTTCCCTTCGCTTGCCTCTACTGTTACATGCAAAGAATAAAAAAAAGGAAAGAAATCCCTGAGGATGCTGCTTCGTCTTGAAAGCAGCTCAAACGATAATTGTATTAACAAAACGTGCACAGCATTTTTCTTTTTTTATTAATTTGACACTACTTTTTTCCTCGGTTTTTAGTTTTATATTTTTTTTAAACTACAAAAATAATTTGATAAAAAATGGTGTATTACCATTATACGAAATTATTTAATGTTTTTGTTGACCGAAAAAAGAAAGAATTCTTTTACAATAATGTTTTGTAATTTTTGCAGAAAAATGTTTGTTACATCCTATTTAAAAATAATGTGATTTGGACAAATTTACAACAAAAAAAAGAAGTGACACTTCTGATTTAAAATAATTTCTTTTGTTAATATAACACACTTTTGCTAGTTTCTTTTCTAATTTTACAATAATTTTTTTTCGTTAATTCAACAAACTTGATACTTTTTTTTGTCATTTTTTATTTTACAAAAATAAAATTTCTAAATTTCTATAAATTTACTTTTTTAATTTAACAGAAATAAAAAGTATTTTTTTAAATCTGTAAAATGAACACAACGGGGTTGATTAATTATTGCTTCAGGAACAGTCACTCAGCTTTTACACAAAATTTGTTTACTATGTATTGCACAAAAGTTAACCGATTGCATATAATATATAATTTTAGGGTGTATACATTTTTTTAAAAGAGACTGATTCATCTCAAAAACTTTCAGGCATAAAAAGGAATGTAAAAAACAATTTTCTACTGATTCTTAATACATGCTCTAAAAAAAAAAAATTTTGCATCCCACTAAATTTTATTTAATTTTTATAGTTATGTTAACGTTTAAAATATGAAACTTTTCCTTCTCCGACTTATATCAGATCTTCCTATCAATGCAAAAAAAAAAAAACAAATTATTTGTTGGGTCTAATTAAAAAAATTCAGGGTAAGAATTTCAAAGAAAAAAATCGGTTAAAAAAAAAGTTCAATACATTTTTGTTTCAAAATCGTCTGCTTTAAAATAGACAATTTTTCGTTTATTAAATATTCGTTAGAAAAAAAAATGCTTGTCCTGCATTTGACAACTGTTCCGATTAAACGACAACAGTAATACTCGTTCAATGACTCTCGAATTGCAACAACGTATATGTGAGTTTGAGTAACAAGTTGCTCGATAGCTCGCGAAGCAGTTCCAAGCATTTTCTACATACGCAGATAGAGCTGCTGCTGCTGCTGCTGCTGCTGCTGCTGGTTGAGAGTATCACGCAATTAGACTCGATTCAATGCCGGGGTAATGTCACGGTCGTTAGGGAGCGACCACCGTGTGTATGAGCTACGCTCTCACGTAACTTATCGCTATATATACGCTTGGTTAGCGCGACGCGCCCACGATTAAATGACAGCCTCATTTCCTCGATGCGATTATAATGATTTTTTCGACGACAACAACAACAAAATCTCACGAAAAAAAAAATAAAGTGAAGATAATTGAGGAAACGAACCGGAAGCATTAGATGCATTACATTCAATGTTACTTCGTTTCAGGGTCTGGGTCAACATTGTTCATTAATCATTAACATGATTAAGTGACTCTCGACATTCAATTTTCTGCTTCGTTATCAATTCAGTTATTTATCGTTAAAAATACTTCGATCTATGACATTTGAAATTGATAACTTTGGTCGTATTGATCAGCATTCAATCGCTAGAGGATTTTTTATATTCTTAAATGTTAAAGTTGATCCTATTTTTCTGCTGATTTTTATGGTATTAGCAATAAAGTCAATCAACTGTGTTGAATAGAAAAGAAATAGTGCATTTTTCAGAGAAACAAAGATTTCAAGCATGAAAGGGTGTCACATTTTTTTTACTTGATTGTCCTTAACGGTGCTCGATTCATATTAAAAAATGCTCAGCTCCAATTATAATACATTCTAGAAAATTCAATAAAAAAAAAAAATTTGAAAATAATTTTTAAAAATGATATTGAAAAAATAATTAATCTCCTCCTACAATTTTTTATACTCGAACCTAGAGTATTTTAAGAAAAGTTGTTTGTTTACCGATCAAATAAATTAAAACATGATTTTTAGCTTGGGATGAATATTGTACGCTTCCCTTAAGGCACAGATATTAATATTTTTTTCATAATATTGAAGATATATAAGTTACTTATACATTTTTCATTTGCAGACAAATTTATAATTCATTTTAAAAAAACGATGAATTTTTTTTTTATTCACCTAATGTCAAATAATTTTATACCTGACCAACATTTAAAAATTGTGTAAAAACTAAAACAACTACAACAACTATAATTTCCAGGGACGACTTGCTCTGTTCAAAAGAAACTATAATGTCACAAAGATTGCATTTTTTTAAACTACTTGCGAACTAAAAATACCGAGAATTTATTAAATCAGCTAATATATTCAACTTAACCCACAAGTGAAGTAAAATTACAAAATTTTTTTATTAAACTTTCTAATTTTCGAATTATTTAGTATAAACTGCTCTGATTTGATATCTCATCGAAGCAAACAATTTCAGGCAAAAAAGGGTGTTTAATTTTTGTTTCTACAAAAAAAAAAAAATTATAAAAAGCAAGATTCAATTGGAAAAAAATTGAAAGTAAAAAAAATAATATTGAAAAAAAAACCAATTCATACTACATTTTTATATTTGTATCTAGGGATTTTCAAGACATTTTTTTTTACTTACCAAATTTAAAAAATATTTATACTTTGCGCATACTCTTTTCTTATGGTACAAATATTAATAATTTTTACATAATATTAAAGGTATATAGATAACTAATGAACTTACCATTTTTCCACAAATTTATAATTCATAAAAAAAATGACGCCCCTCTTAATTCTTTAAGAACATGACTACAAAAAAAAGTCAAGAATTTTCCACAACAAATATCGTTAATTTATATTAACTTATAACCAATAAAATGAAAAGTCATTTAACATAATAGACAATATTGATAAATTTCGATACATTCAAGAAGCTGTAAACATCAATTAGTAAAAAAAAAGTGTGTCAAAGTAAAAGCTCAGATATCCGAAGAAAATTTTTCAAATTTTCTGAAGCCCCTTAAATATAAATTTCTGCACTTATCGCCGAATTGTTATTCACAAGATTTATTAGTAAATAATGATGTAAAAATCTTCCAAGCCATAAATTGTAGCGATAACTCGAAGTAATAAATATCATTTCGTTTGATTTCTGTGATTGCAGTACGGACAGCGGATGGGACAATCCGTTCAGGCCGGACGGCGACCTGTCACGCGAGGCTGACGAGATCGTGGAGTTGATAAAGGGCGGCAAGCCCATAACTCCGACCCCAGGACAAAATGCACCGCCATTGCCTGGTTGCGAAGTATCGGGTAAGCCGATAGAAGGCGATCATCTGGATTCAAGTACAAGCCCGTTGCTGAATGCGAGCGCCAATTCGACGGGTCATCCGGGTGACGCGGGACGCGTCAACCAGGGAAATGGAAACGCTCATGGCACACCGGGAAAGCCTGGAAACGCTAACTCAGCTACTAAGCAACAGCCCGTCAACGAGAAGGTGACCCAACGTCATTTCCATTATCCGCTAACCAATCGACCTGTGAAATAAACTGAGAAAAAACACGGCCCGCGGAAAAGGTGCACGTCAAGATAACACTGAAATACGGCATTATAATCGCTCCTAACAAATTGATAAAGAATTATATATATATATATATATATTTAACAACAAAAAAAAAGAAACAGTATCGTAACATAATTCGCCTTAGAACAAAAACGAAATTCATATTATTCTGAATGATTTTATTGATTTTTTTCTTTCTTTTTTTTTTGCATCGTAGTTGCGGCATCGAGCATGATCTCGCTATTTCTATAAGTGCGTTGTGATTAAACGTACCGAGAAATACACACACCACATACATACGCACATTTATCGCCATAATTAGACGTAATTAGAGAATATCGCGTCACTAAAAACCAAAGGGGCTTTGAATGATTAAATTGTTTAGTTTTATTTAAAGCTGCGTGATCATTTTGGAGTGGAATTTAATTAAATGCAATTTGGAATTAATTATGGACACAACTTTGAGTTCTTCTTGAAAGCTACACTGTTGTTATGCTATTTTTTAAATTGGAAAATAATTATAAGACTATTGTTTGTTTTTTGTAGTACCACATTTTATAAGTATCAGATTGAATATTTAGATTAATTATATTTAAAAATACATAAGTTATGATTTTTACCTCAAAAAGTAGAATTTTTTTTAGACATCACTTTTTAGCCTCTTATTTTTATGAAAATATATTCTAAAAAGTTCCAAGAAAGTTCTGTAATTTTTTCGTTTAGATCAGACGTAGTTTTTACACGAGGTAGAAAAAATCAACACGAAAAATTCATATTAAACAGAAATAATAAAATCAACATTTTATTGTTTTCTCAACAAATCATTTCATATGAATAAAAAATCTACTGTGCAGTGGATATCTCATTAGAAAATTTAACTGCAACAAAAAATCAACGCTTTTAATAACCAATAATTAATACTCAGAATGAGATACGTAAAATGTAAAAAAATCTCAACAAATTAACGATGTTTAGAAGAAAAAGAAGAAAAAAAAATAAAAAATTGTATTTTCCTTTCAAACGTCGTTACTTTGTTTAGAATTTTTTTTATTTACTAAGGACTAATAATGTATTATAAAAATAGTTGTTTTTTTTTGTTCTGGTTAAATTTCCGAGCTAGATATCGACAGCAAAACAAACCTGAAATATTTTTCTTATTTAAAAAAAAAGGAACATCCGTATAAAAATTAATAACACGAATACTAAAATTCTCAAATATTCAATGTTATTCCCTACTTGGAATAAATATGCCTAAGAATAATTATTTTCACTCACAACACCAAGCAGGGCCCCAAAAAAAAATAAGTTCCTAAAGCAGATCAGACTGAAACATTTAATAGATAATGTTAAGTTAGTCCTCTCGGGGCAGTTCGGCTAAACGTAGGATTCCAAGAGAATTTCCAACACTTCTCAATTACATGAAAACCTGAAAAAAATGGGGTATATGGAAGGTGCTGCGCAGATTTATTTTGCATAATAATATGAAAATGTTATTTACAATTTAATGAAAAAATGAATTGTTCAACAAATTAGTCGGCAACCCAACTTTTTCTAAAAATAATAATGATTCATTAACTTTTCTGAATAGGTATGAATTTTTTCAGAACTTTGCCTAATTTTTTTAAATTGCGGAGTTCACCGTTCATGTTGTCTAAATAAAACGCAATCTTAAAAAAATAGATAAAAGTGTGAAAAAAATTCATACGTATTCATAAAAATCAATGAATCATTTTCATTTTTAAAAAAGTGGCGTTGCCGAACTAATGTGCAACAATTAATTTTTTCATTAATTTGTTAATAACATTTTGATCTTATTACTATCCAAAATTAATCTTTACACCACCTTCAATATGCCTAAATTTTTTTACATTTTTATGTCATTGGGAAGTGTTCGAAATTCTCTTAGAAACCCACGTTTAGAAGGACTGTACCGAAACGACTACCTAAAATTTAGATAAAAGAAAATAAAAAATGCACCGTATTCGTACTTTGGCTTCAGTGACGCGATATACACTAGATTTTATATTAATACATTCTTTTACATTCACGACTACTCGTGTAATGAAAAAGTGCTTACATTATCGTTTTTTAAAAATAGTTATACTGTACTATAATATCAATCTTTAGTACACTCTAAACTAATTTAAAAAATACGATATGGCATGAAACTAAATTCGAAAAATTCATGTGTTTAGCGTTCACTGTGAAAGAAAAAATTTGGAAAATTTAATGCACCGGTATGGGAAATGTTTATGCATAAACTGATGAATTAATTTTAATGTACAACTGCGATGTAAACTTACGGTAGTTTAATATTAGAAACGACCCTTAAAATTCTTTATTAAAAAACTTCTATAAAAAACGCAACTTTGTTAATTCTGGTATGCTGTGCATTAATTTTACATTTCACTCGTATATTGATTTTAATGTACCGTAAGTGTATGCATAAAAACTTCTAAAAAAGTATATTAAATTAATGAAATGTATTACATTTCCGATTTAATAATGTTAGTTTTGTCACTAATGCTTTTCTCTTTTGAATTAATCTGTTGTGCAGGTTGGACAAGCGACAACGGCAACCGTCGAGGTCGGCAGAGTTACAGCTCAGGGTCCGGGAGATGCGTCGCAGGTCGAGCACGTAACCCTGAAGAAAAAGCCGAAGTGCAAGTGTTGCGTACTTCAGTAACGCGAGAGTTATTACGTTGAACGTGGCGCGTGAATGAAACAAATATTTGAAGCGTCGTCGCGAAACGACGAGACTCCTGCCAGCGGCTATCCGGATATCCGGCTTTTCGTCCGCGACGATGAAGAAATAATAGAAGTCGATGCTGCCGGGTTCGTCGAACGTGAGACGCGATATCTCGATGATAATCAAACTCGTCATCATGGACCTTCGTGACAACGGGTGCTCTAAATTTAAGGACACCGAATACTCCAATAATCCAAGACACTCTCGTCTCCCTTCGCTTCTGCAATTCTTTTTTCTCCAATCGACCGATCAAAATGAGCATAAAATTAAATGAAATCTCTGGCTTTTTTGTCATTGCAAAAAGAAAAAAGCTTCACAGAGACGAAAATATTATACAGGCGATTCCAGGAAGATTAATGCAATACTGAAGAGAAGAAAAAGATGCTGTAAATATAATATTCAGCAAAGATTTTTTTCATCGCTCGCCTCGACGGAATTTTGTGTTTGAGATATTATTGAAATCTGTTTGTTGATATGATTTTTGCAGCTGCAATGGGAGACGGGAATTGGGAAGTTGCTGTAACTTTTTAATTGCTGCAGATATTTATTAAAGCATGAAAAATATTACATATTTCTGTAGCAAATCAAAAGACACTTTCCATGGAGAAAGTTTGAGGAAAAAAAAAGCATAATTTACGATTTACTTTTTAAATTACGGACATTTTTGTGCAACTACCCGACTGAACGGGGAAAAAAAGAAAGAGAATTTAACGTCGAGAGAATCGCGCAACGACAGAGACCGCTGGGATCAAAACCTCGCTATCGCGGAGACGCGCTTAAGAGTCTTCGTGCGACAGATTTGAGCGTGACGAATTTAATACAGACAATTTCGCGCGCTCATTTAAGTGATATATAAAGTGCCGCGTATGAGCGGATAACAAAAAAGTAAGCGAAGGCGCGAGAGTGGATGATGAAGATGAAAAAGATTAAGATGACGATTAAAGA
Organism: Perithous albicinctus; assembly: GCA_964016905.1. Lineage (NCBI taxonomy): Eukaryota > Metazoa > Arthropoda > Insecta > Hymenoptera > Ichneumonidae > Perithous > Perithous albicinctus. The sequence goes on from OZ024689.1 coordinate 22,543,515, forward strand.
GGGAGGAAGAAGAAGAAAAAAAACAAAATATATTATTAAAAGTATATTGTAGATACAGAATGGTAGCTATATAGCTTATATGCTTTTACTATTGTGGCTATTAAACGTTAAGATTGTCGTGATTGGACGCGAGCGAATGTAAACGCTGAGAAAATACGCCTCGAACCTGTGACAAAATGGTAAATAAAAATAATTGGACTTTAAGAGAATAAGCAAATCGATAAAACACGTTTACTTCTTGATCGATTACACGATTTTTTTTCATAATGTCGCAGGTTTGGGATAGTCATTGCGGTACAGTAGAGTCAGTCGAGTGCTAAGATTTAAACAAATGTTTGTACATGTTTTAAAAAGGAACTGGTGTGAACTATTGTTGATTTGGATTAAAGCGTAGAAAAAATGTATAATAATGAATTTACGTAAAAATAACTCATATAATAATGAATTTACATAAAAATAACTCGGTCAAATTAGTAAAGTGAGAGCTCATTTCATTCCTTTTTTTTAAAGATTTCACACGAAATTCATCGAGCAATTTGCTTTGTTTTACTTCTCGACCAGAATAAAAGTTTAGTTAACGTACCTTTATCGTCTCTTTTCATAAACAAATGTTTGCAATTTGTAAACGATGATATCATGATTTATATTTTCTGTTAAATTCATAGAGTTTGTATGGCGAAATAAAAATTAAATTTCACTCGTTAATATCAAACGAAAATTACAATATTGACTTCGCAAAATCCACGAAAAAATATTTTCTTATGAATCTATTGACGTAAACTAAGTTAAATACTGTAAATTCATTTTTATACATTTTTTTACATTCAGTGGGAACTCTTTAATCAGGACTCAGTTTTATTTCACACTAGTTTCTCATTTAAAACATGTAAACAATTTCTGAGATCTTGGCACACCAATTGTCTTTAACTGTAAAGCAAGAACTACAATATGGCGCACTGACCTGAAACGACATAGCGTCGTGACAATGACGTTGTTGGCGCAAAAGAGAGAAAAAAAAACAAACAAAAAATATTACCTTCGCGCATTGTTGTTTTTAGCTCCAACTAATTCGAGATCGTATTACAGCGTCGACTAAAACTATCATTATTATCGGAAACGTGAGAAAACTCTGACAGAAAATTATCTACTGATACCGCTAAAATACTACGAAACATGATTAAAAAAAAGAATTACAATTACGTAGAAACGCAATTGGAAAAGAATTTTACTCAACGTTAATCAACGTTTCTCATGATTTTATTTATTATGAAAATATTCGATTTTAATTTAATGAAAAAATGTGCAGTTTAAAACAATTTTACGAAAAAGCTGTTTCAATTGTGACAACCTCTGATTATCAGACACAAAGTATAATTCTGATAACTCCCAGTAGTATTTTCGCAGCGATGGTGTTTCTTCTGAGACACGACGAAAGCAGCTTTACAGTGTGACGCGCGTCTAAACCGGCGTAAAGATTCAGGATTTAACCCAGCGATTTGTAAATATTATAGAATTCGGCGAAAAAAAAAGCGTAAGGGCGCAATGCGTATTCAGGGCGTTGAAAAAAAAAGAAGAAATAAATGCATTATCGATTATGAAAAGCAGCTAAAATTGTATGGGCAGCTATTGGAAACAAATATTATTGCATTTTGTTTTGTTTTTTTTTTTTCGCTCCCTGAATTTCGCCGCCGTGTGCACAAAATAATGTAAAATGCATAATTTTAAGTGACGACCAACGGGAGGTCGATCTCGATAAGTTGTGTTGTTTACTTTTTATTATTAATGATATTTTTATTTTTAATTATGTGATTGTTCGCCGCAGCGCGTGCATTCTCGTGATACCGCGGATTGCGCGTGTACACCTTTTACAGCATAGTATACAATAATGTATATATATATATTTATATACATATTGTTGCGTTTAGAAGTAAGATAAACACGATTATGAGAAAGATGGAGATGTATTTATTTACAGATAGATTATGTTGCGTTTTTGACAAGTTCGTAAGCTGTTATCATCGTCAGAGATGTTTGATGAATTATTCGAACACTGGCTAGTTCGTATTTTGTCAAACGTTAAACTTTTAAAGAGGAGCTTCACTGATTTAGAACAAAAAAGCGTGTTTTATTTTTTATCGTTAAAAAAAAATGTATACAAAAACCGATGCAAGTGATTTTTTCGTAACAGCGTTCTGAACTTGTAAACATTTACTTTTCTTTTTTATGAAAAGGTTCCATTTTCATTGAAAAAAAATAAGCTTCTTCTACAATTTGTTAAATTCGAATGTAGCGAATTATTTCTACGTGACCAAAATAATTGGGCAGCTACAGGACGTAGAAAATACTGAACGAAAAATTCCCAGTTCCGAATATTTAAAGAAGCTCCAATTTTCTGAACAAAAATATCAACAATTGATATTGAAAAATATAAACTATTTCTAAAATTTGCTATATTCGAATCTGGTGATTTCTTTACATGATCACAATATGCGATAATTTACGGAAAGCAAATATTGGACGAAAAATTCCGTTCCGATTTAAAGAAATTGTAGGAGTTCCATCTTTTTTAAAGAGAACATATCAAAAATTGATTCGTAACCGCAGATCTTTTGCACATAATCAAATCATCGTTACGAACAATCATTAACGTAGAATTTTTTATATCATTTCTTTTACTCATAAAAAAAAAAGTAAAACATAATTTTTTGCCAAAAATCTTCGAAGCTCTTAAATCCAAATCTATAAAAATGAATAAATATCCCACCTGAAGTACAATTCTGTTGTACATATCGGATGTGGAAACACTGCTTCAATCATGTCGTATTGTCGCAATCATTTTTAAAACATACTCTCCGCTACAACAAAATTATGCGTTGAATGTTTACTCGATCGTAACAATATATGTATATATATATATGTATATAAAAATTACTATTTATTTTTACCTTGTTTACTCGTCGATCATATAAACTGCAATTTTCGTCTGCATTCGTAGATTGAAGAATTGCGCAGCTCTATTTTATTTACACATTTTTTTTCGCAGGCGTAGTTCCGTATAGCAATCAATACACATTACCGTATACATATTTATATACATATATATATATGTGTATATATATATATAAATATATAAATAAATATATTATTATACAAAGATCGAGCGTGACAAGTGGTTGTATGTACTGTTGTTAAGTATTCGTATTTATACACGCGACAGCCGAAATTTGGTTTTCTTTTTTCGTCTCTTTTTTTTCGTTCGATTAGATTATTTTTCAGTGAAAAATATTTTTCGGTGCAATCCGGAAAATCGATCTTCCCGTCGGGAAAGAAAAAATGTGAGTCACGACGAACGTGGTTATGTATGGTCCTATATAGAATTTATTGTAAGTAACGTTGAAATCCTGAATGTTTAACTGCTTAAAATCCTTTGAGATGCCCGACATTTTTTTTTTTTTTTTAATCGTGCCGAAAGGAAAATATATATGTTGTCTGTATTGGCACCCAAATGGAAAAAAAAAGAGAGAAAGAAAAAACTCGAACCAGCATTAACAAATTTGTTACGCCAATAAATAAAATACTATCGACGAAAAATGAAATATTTTTCCATGATTTACTGTTTTTGTTTTTCAAAATAAAACCATGGGGCAACTTTACGCGCACGTAATACGCTGTTCTAAAGACCTTAGTATTAAAAATTATTAGTAAGACATAGAGAATAAGATATTAAAATTTCTAAGAGATTCTCAATTTCAATTTGACTTTTTTTTGCTGGAAGAAAGGCGACGGATTGAATAGATTAGCGATAAGCCTTTGTAATTGAGAAATTTATTTGCATTGGTGCAAATAAATCTCAATCAAACTGCAATACCTTTCCCTGCGCAGAAAGAAAAGCAACGCGCGACGTAGATCGATTAAACGTTCGTTGATTATAGCGAGAAATCTATTGAACAACTTCAAAGAAAATCGAGAAGCGCTTTAAGGAATGAAATATTTCATCCCGTTTTCCACCAGAAAAAGCAGTTATGTTTTGACTTTATAAACTTTATTCCAGGACTTTACATCCTTAAGAATTTATCCATAAATGATTACAATATGTTTATAGTAAATTATATAATTTTATTAACGATAGGTAAAGACAGCTTACTACACAAGCAAAAAAAAAATCCATTTAAAATTCATATCAGAAAATCTTTTATTCAGATCTATCTTAGCTCTAAACTCGTGAATTCTCGTTGTACACTGCCTGGTTGCTTGTAACAGCTGAAACATTCTACTTTATTTATATCGGTGTTTGAAAGGATTGAGAAAAGTGAAATCTTTTAAATGCCGGAGCACGATTCGACATTAGGATGATCCTATTCAAGCTACGAATATATGTAAGTCAATGGTGGCGGATATCAGCCACGAAGATAATCGTGAAATGTTTCTCGACACAATAACGGCCCACCTTCTTTATACTACTTTTTACAGCCATCACATTTGCCTTACATCCATTAAGGCAAGGTGACACATTGATTCAACCATAGTTAGTGTTAGATAAATATATGAGGTATTCCATACCAATTCAATCCGGCTGTGAACCTCACAATTTTAAATATTTTTTTCCTTCGAGTATATTATAAAATGAGGCAACAAAAATAATCCTCAGAAAATTTCAAAACAAGTTAGGTTCGTACAAAAACCCTGGATTTGCAAAATTAATATTTTTGTTTTTGGTGATCCTTTTTCAGGGCAAAGACAAGCTATTCAAATCTTTCTTCATTCATTTCACAAAAATACAACAACTGATGGTATTCAAGTTGTATGCAAAATTTTGGATCATTTCCTTAAATCGTTCTCGAGTTACAGCGTTTCCAAAAAAAATTACGAGAATGCAAATTTCTATAAAATGTTAACTACTTTATTGATTTTTCTCAAATTCAGCATCAAGCATTAACACACTCTATTTAACTTTAATGCAAAAATGTAGATCAGTTACTTGAACCGTTCTTGACTTATAATATTTTTAAAAAAATTCAAGAAAGTAAATATTCACAACTTTTGAATTCTTCAACCGATTCGAGGCAAATTCAATCCCAAAGAACCTTAGTGATAATTCGATTCGCGTGCAAAGTTTCAGCTTGATTGCCCAAAAATTGCGACAGTTATCCTCTTAACGTCATTTTTCCTCGACGTTTCAGACTGTTTAAAGTATGTTGACATTAAAACCTTGAAAAAAAAAAATTTCATATAATAATTCAAAAAGAATGAATTACAGTTGGCTTTTTACTACCAATTTATTAGTCCAATATATTGGAATACTACATCATCTTAATCTGGCCTCATGAATCGCGCTCAAAAAGGGAAATCCCATAACACTAATTCAATACAGTCTTCGATGATATATCATGCTTTACGATACGGGTGCTGTTTGAATTTGCGGTAATTAAAGTTGTAAGTTAATCGTCACGTTAGCGCTTCTGTATATTCGCTGTAAGGCAAATACCATCGAGCATTAGAATCGTGACGTGTGCTCACGACGCGATTTCCCTAACTATTCAATTAAAATCGAAGCGTTCACTCAACCGCGCTTCCTACGCCAACAGAAAAACAATACTTTATCCTCTTTCAAACGTTGTAACGTTTGAAATTAAAAAAACAAAAAAACAAAAAAAATCTCGTAGGAATATAGTTAATTAAAGACTTGAGCTTTCACACGACACGTAGAATTCTGGAATGCGAAATTCTTCCTCCCACGTTATTCTAAAGGACAATTTAAACCTCGATATACTCCGTTCGAAGTAAACTGCTCGAACAATATAAATGAATGCCATTAAAACTCATTCGTGTGACAACTAAAAAAAAATTGGAATCGATGAAAATATTTATAGTTCAATATGTAATATCTTAATAATGAACCCAACCCAGTTTTTACTAAAAAAATGACCCTAAAAGAGTTCATATATTTGACGAAATATTTTTTAGACTATTGTTAACTAAGATCATTTGAAAATTATTTCATATTTTTTATTCATATAATAAAACCATTTTTTTTTATTTTAAATTTTCGATTCGCTAAAGATTTAAAATAATGAATAAGTAATTAAAAAAAAAAAAATTAACAAGAACTTAAAAATCTTATTTCTGCAGAATACTTGATTAACGTTATTACATATTCTTGAAAGTATTTCAAATCGCTTTTTCATTTGATTCGAATGTGAATTTTTTTCTTAATATTTACGCGTTATTATTGAACTATTTCTGGGTGATATTTTTTATTTTCATCGAAATTCGTATTGCAAAAACGTATACAGAGTTTAACAAAAGTAGACGAAAAGAACTGATGTGGTTTTACCTTCCCCAAATCATCAGGAGTCGATAAAAAATATTAAAAAGCTGACCATTGCATTGTCATAGTGTTTCCTCTCTTTTATTTACCAAATAGTCTACACGACTCTCGTTGCATCGAAGTATATGAGTCATTCCACGGTATTTCACACACCAAACAACCCGACCATCTCCAATCTGCTCCTAATTTTTTTATATCGTTTACCATGTCAAACGAAGCATCTATGAATTTTTTTAGAATTTTATTCGAATATTTGTTCGATTCATAGAATAAAACATGAAAAAATGAAAAAAAAGTATTTGTCACATCGCATGAAAAATAAATGTAGAAGTGTCATTATTTTTAATATATATTCCTTCATTGCACATAAAATATAAAAAGAAATAGAAATTCGTGTAGACATCAAATGACACTGTTTTATTTAGTTAAGAAAAATTGCGGATGTTTGTGTACAAACAAAAAAAATAATCATTTTGCAATTTTCTTTTTAAGAAGCCAAGTTTTTTTTTTATCCGAAAAATCGGAGAAAAGAGTAGAAAATAATTTGCCAGCAATTTGAAATGATTAAGCTCGCTGTCGATTTCACACTAAGATCCTTATTTTCTTTTAACTCAGCCATTTCGTTGGACCATTTTGCCCCATCTTACACCTATACAATTCAGTAAATACAATTTAAAAAATGACACGTGTGAGTTAAAATGTACTTAAAAGCGCTGTAACGAACAGCGAAACGACCAATAGTGTTCGTCTATATTTTATCGATAGTGTTTTCACTTCCTGGCAAATAAATGCGTATAAACATGGCCATTCACTATATATATTTGACTCTTAAAAATCGAATACTATCAGTATTTTTCGTTTCATGAACGAAGCAACATGGTTCACTACAAGCCGAAATTTTTTTTATCATTTATCGTAGCGGTGATTCATTTCACTCGCGAGCAAACAGCAACATCAATGACTGATGTAAGTAATACAAATAGTAATACAAATATTAAGTATCTCTTACAAAATATTCACAGTAGGTGAACTAAAGAATATGGTTATTCTGTATTTAGAATGATCGCAATTGCATGTCTTTTCGAGAGGTTTGCAACAATTTGGAATTGGCACGAGACTGTGGCGTAAGTTATTTTCATATATTATTAAAAAAACAATATTTATACATATATTTATTTTTTAAAAAGTACAATGTTTGGTAAGAATTATAAAGGCATAATTTCGGTAATATTATTTTTCGCCTCCGATAGGACGAATTTTTTTTTATCTCTGGGATGTTTTATTGCGTTAAAAAAAAAAACAATTTATTTAATTTAAAAACATTGTTAGATAAAATTTTGTAAAAAATAATAGTAGAATCGAAATATTTTTGAGAATTAGGAATAATAAGAATTGAAACGTGGATTAAGATATGTAATTAATATTTTAGTCCTACGATTGGTGCAAGAAACAGGCAATCTCATGCGAAGCTGAAAAACTCATTAAGCAAGGTTCAACGTCAATTTGGGTAAGTATTACATTTTTTTTTTCGCCATGATTATTAGCTATTTAATAATTAACCATTTATTATTCCAGCAGGACATTCTGAAGATATTCGAGACGAATTGTCACAATAATTTCGAGCCCTTCAAAAAACTGTATGGATCAGCAGGTTTAATAGACATCAAACTTCAAGTGGTTCCTGCACGGGAACCTTTTACAATAAGCTTTAAATTTGATGGAGATCCTAAAAGTGAAAACTTAAAACGTGATGTCGCCGTTAAAATTAATGACAATCTTGTTTACGACGATTTTAACAAAATGCAGTCTTTCGATTCACACATTTTTAATATATCGTAAATATAGACAGCTGGATATTACGAGAGAGACTTTCTGGTGCTTACGATGAAAAATTATTTAAATAATTGTCTTGTAATTAATGACAAACTTGCTTATGACGATTTTAACAAAATGTAGTATTCCGTTTTTCAGATTAATAATATACTGTAAATATAGAAAATAGATTTTACGAGAGACTTTTTACTACTTGAAATAAAGAATTATATAAAAAATTGTTTTCAATATCACCTTATGTCGATCCTAAAATATTGGTCAAATGTTTTTTTTTTTTAATAAGAACTCCTTATAGAATATGACAGAGACTTGAGATTTTTGTAAATTGATTTTTTTTTCAATGAAAAAAATAATAATTTGATTTTAATATTTGCGGTTCACTGTTAAAGAAACCAATTTTTAATAAATACAATTTCTACAGTTTAATGAAGATTTAAAGATGAGAACAATTACAATTAATAAATATCCCTACTAAACTCATGACAGTGATTTTTTTTTTTTAATTGTGTTTTGAAGGGATTTGGGAACTAACAATTAATGGTATCATCAAAAAACCGTTTCAAGTACAATTAAACCGAGTAATTATAATTTTTTTGAGTTCTTTTCAATTGTTTTGAGTAATTGTAATAAAATTTAATTTAATTATAATTACTCCGAATTGTAATTATTAAATTCAATCTAAGTACGTAATTTCGTCGTGTTTTTATGCTCAATATTTTTTTAATTTTATTCAAAACATAATCTATGAAAATAATAGCGTTCCAGTTTGTTCGCAAAAAAAAGCAACATGAAAATGTTCAATATAATGTTTGTGAAGTGAAAAAACCAATTTATAACAAAACTGCACATAAAAATTATTATTATTTAAGAAAAAAAAAGTGTCACCATTTTGCAAGGAATGCATGAGGCAGGGAATAAAAGTCAAAAACCCAAAAAATTCGAAAAAGCATAACTACGTTCTTAGATTGCACCTGTTTGGCGTGTCAATTTTATTCTTCCTTTTTTCTAATTAAGAAAAGAGGGAGTCAGGATAAATTGAAGGATATTCAAAGACTAATATTTCACTTATTTAGCTGCTAGTATTATTTAAAGATATATATGTACTCTCGACCTATCAAACCAAGAATCTTTTGACAGGTGACAAAATAATGCGGGTAATGTGGATCACCTACAACAATTTTATTCGTTACATTTCCAAATAATTCTCATCAGTGCAAGAGATTAATCTTTCCGATATCAGAATAGCAACTTAGAGTTAGAGGCGAAATTGAAGCAAGACCATTGATTTGAGTGCTCATTTACAAAAAATATTTTTCTCACATTAATTATGACTTTATCAATTTTTACAAATTTTTTTTTTAATCTTTCATAAGTGTGCAGAGCGTAAAGATGAAAAAAAGAATTTGTTGGTGATCCGCATTACACGCATAGTTTTTCGGCAAAAAATTCTTTATTCATCAGAATGAATAGTATATATTTTTTCAGATAATATTAGCAGCCACGTGAGATATTAATCATTGAATATCCGTAAATTTGACCTGACTTCCTAAATTTCCTTAAAATCTTATTTAATTTCCTCAAATTTCACCTGTTTGAGGCGTCACTTATTTTCGTTTTTAAATAAAAATATTTTCTTATAAAAAAAAAAAAAAACAATATTATTGGTTTAAAAAAAATTACTCTATAGTATAATTTCGCGTCGCAATTGATGCGAGGTAGAAAAAAAAATGATAATGCCGAACCGTGTGGAAAAAAAATCCGGCGGGAATCCCCTTTTTAATAGTTCACAAGTGTGTTAGCCGATCATCAATGGCAAAACCTTGGACTGCTACCGTACAAATAGGAATGTGGGTTCGGTAGATTGGAGAAGCTGAGACGAAGCTTAGAGCACACACAACTATCGTCGAATAGAGGCGCACAGGTGGAAATGTCAACGTCGGCAAATCGGAGAAAGAGTTTAAACGAGCAACGAGCTAAAAGAACGGCAAACGCATCCTATTAAGGGTTCAGAGATCATATTGCGCCCGTGTGTGCCCTCAAACGGATCCGATCCGATCAATCGTGACGACGTTGGCCTTTGGGGCCTATGATCGCGACCGAAGTAGACAATAAATTTCGCGTAACCGACGCGTATATACCCGCCGGTATATAAAATATAATTGCATCCATGTAAGGGACCAAACAGACCCGCTTAAATGTATGCGAGACCGCCGCGAAGATATTTTCCCTGATGTTGATCCTGTTGAGAGGATCTCACGCGACTGCGCATCACCAATCACGCCCTTTCTTCTGAGCCTTTCTTCGATCAATCCATTTTGACGTACGTCCATAGATCAACCGTCTCGTTCACTCCTCCACAAACACTCTCCAAAGCGTTTGACATACGTAGCGCTCTGTCTCTTATCGGCAATCTCTTTTCTCACCCTCTTGGCGTAAATTGAATTACCACCTGACGCCTTTCCAAGGCCGTCAAGAGCATCTCTATAGCCGAGAAATATTGTCTCGTTAACATTTTATTATATATACGTTTGCTTATTTCACATATTCAACTTTGTAAACAAAGATGCTGACAGATCAGGATATTCAAGATTTTTATTCTCACATTGTTTATATTACAGAGGAATACGAGGGTTTTTATTTTTGATTAAAAAATATAATTATACTTAATTATGAAATTTTATTAGTTCTGCCTGACGTCCTATTTTTTTTCTCCAGATGCCCCACTTTTTTCTACCTGACGCACTAATATATTTACGTATTTTTTTTCACCTGACGCCCTAATATTTTTTCCTTACGTCCTATTTTTTTCTATCTGATGACCTATTTTTTCTCCTGATGCTCTACTTTTTTTCCACCTGACGCACTAATATATTTGCCCGACAGCATTTTCTACTTGACATCGTATTTTTTTTCCACCTAATGCCCTATCTTTTCACCTGACGCCCTAATATTTTTTCCTTACGTCCTATTTTTTTCTATCTGATGACCTATTTTTTCACCTGATGCCCTAATATTTTTGCCCGACAACTTATTTTTCTACTTGACATCGTATTTTTTTTCCACCTACTGCCCTATTTTCCTAATGCCCTAATATTACTGGCCGGCGCCCTATTTTTTCACTTAACGCCCTATTTTCTCCGCTTGACAACCTAAACTTTCTTCCTGGCGTCCTATTTTTTCTATCCAATGCCCAACTATTTTTGCCCGACGCCCTACTTTTTCACTTGACGCCCTATTCTTTCCACCTGACACCCTAATATTTCGTCCTGGTGTCTTATTTTTTGTATCCAACACTCTATTCCTTCTGCCTGAAGCCCTATTTACAGTCTGATAAAAGCATTCATTTACTATCGACACATCGCAACGAAATGTTACATTGAAATTTACCAATCTGTGACAAAGAATGGTGACATTTATTTTTTACTTTTTAATCAAAATAAAAATGATGATAAACGTAAAATGAATTCTATAGTAATAATGTGAAGTCTCTCAAGTTTTTCTGATTAAGCTTCAAAGTATATAGATTTATGATGAGTTATACGAGATGAAGCACGAGTTATTAAACTTTCATAGGAACATGTCAATCGCGAGAAAAACGATCGCCTTTAGAGATTAACGATCCTCTTCCTTCACCCGGATTATCCGGATAGGCGACCTCGAGATTCTGCTCGGATGACCAGTCAGTCAACAGAAGCTGCTCGCACGCTGACTCGAAGGATTAGAATTTTTTTTCTTCTTCTATATCTTCATCAAGCTCCTTATAGATAAACTCCAATGACCTTATAATGATTCTCTGATAACCAACCACAGTAATCGCTATCTTTTCCAATAGTTTCCGGGCTCACAAATAAATCAATAAACGATAGAGTATCTCAAGAATTTTTTTGTACTAAATAATTAGTAATTAATTGATCGTACAAAAAATGCTCAGTTCTAATTATTAAAAAAAAAACTATCCAGGTCCATTATCTTTAAATAACAAATAAAAAAATGAAACATCTGTTTTTTGTCTTCGAGTCCGTGGATCTTTTTTACACGATTGAAACATAGTTACGGGTACTTCGTTTAATTCACGAAAAAATTGCTATTAAATCTTTAAAAGAGTTTAATTTTTTCAATGCAAATTCTTATTTCACCAATTTAAAAAAAAAAATGGCACTTCTACAAGCTTTTACATCAGAAAAATTCTTATAGAAAACGTTTTTTACATAAATATTTTGAAAATCAGTTTAACATAAATCTTTGTAATTGGGGATAATAAATATTAGCAAATATATTTACCAGTGTACGTAAATTATACACGAACAAAATCCCCTTGCAAAAAAAAAAGTAGCAAGAGATTTTTTTTTTCTTAACAAATAAAATTTATTGAAACGAAAAAAAAACTGCTGTTAAATACTCGAAGAATCCGAACTGTATGTGCAAAAGTCTCTCAAGAAATAATACAATGACCAATAATTGAGACATTCACATGTTGCCTCCTTTGACAAAGTTCACGGTGATTTTTCGTGCCTTCTTTGCCGCCAAAAGAGAACGTCACCGATGGGAATATAAGCGCATACAAAAGGCAGAGGGGAAGATATCTCGCGAAGCCCTTTCTCGAGGTCTTTTAAACTCCGCAATGAGTAAGCGATGCGGGGGAGGGAGAGGGATTTCAATTCACAAGTAAGCGCCTGATATATCGTATAGGATCGCATATAGGTACTCACATATGTCCCTCCCCCTTTATATATAGAGAGAAAAACCTGGGGAACGTCGTCTTCGCGATTCCATAAACACGGTTGTGCCATATCCCGGTGAGTAAACCACATGTCTCGAACCACCGTATAACGCTATATAAAGCTGCCTGAACGCCGAAGGCAAACGCTACTAAGGATCCTGTGAGAGTACCGCGCTCATACAAACTGCAACTCCGCAACGCGGTATGCCATTTGGTAGTGACGATCGAATAAGTGATAGCCGAGAGTGACCCCTCCGTAATGGAACGTCGCGTAATAACGGCAAGTACGCTGGTACGTCTTTTATTTACGTTTTGCTTTGAGCAATTACGTGCAACTAACTTTGTGCAATTATAACAACGATCTGGTTTTTCGTTTTTATAATTTTTTTTTTTTTTTTTTTTTTTTTTTTTCGTTCTACGTCTATCGGAGTGCATTTGGGGAAGATTTAAGATTTTACAGCTTGTTGTGTATCAAATTCTTATTCAAACTCTATTATCCATACGTGTACCAAATTTCAAGTCGGTATTTCGTAATTTGTGCAAGCTGGTGCGCGAACGATTTTTTTTTTTTAATTCGAAATGCCATAAAATTTGAATTCGCTTGACTGATTTGCGTCAAATTTGTACTCAAAACTTGTTTAATGATAGTCCGTATGTGAACCGTATTTAAGATAAATGTGCAAAAAGTTCAAATTTTTTTTTTTTCGTTTCCTCATTTTTTTCTTTTTTGGTCGGCAAAATCGAAATTTTATGATATTTAGAATAATCGTGGAGTCATAACGAAAATTGCAGCCGGATATCTCAGAATTTATAGATGATTAATTAATTGTTTGCAGAAATTTTTGAAAAAATTGAAATTACAATATTGAAATTACAAATTACAAAATTGCAGCCGGATATCTCAGAATTTATAGAAGATTAATTGTTTGCAGAAATTTTTGAAAAAATTGAAATTACAATAAAATTTGAATCGCTCTATGGATTCTCGCCAAAGTTGGTACACATCATAGTTTGGTTGTATTCCATTTACGTACAAAATTTCAAACCGACATCTCTTAATTTTCGAATGTTATAGCGTGAAAACGATTTTTTACAAATTTTCTAAATGCTGTAAAATTTTTATTTTCTAATCAATTCGCGTCAACTACAATTCCAAACATTGTTGTATGATGACCACTAAACCACTTTTCTCGACGTTTTTGACCATTCTGAGTGTAATGAGAGAAAATCTTGAAAAAAATGCACGCAAAAAAAGCTGCCTCTATGAGGAAGCAAAGTGAGTGTAAGTGTACAGATTTACAAAAATATAATGTTATTTCAAGTATTTAAAACAGAATTCTCTCGAATTATTGATTCGCGAACGTTTACAATTTTCTTTTTAATTTTACATTGAAGATATTATGACAATATATTTATTGTCATTAATAATATAAGTTTGTGAATAAATTTTTGTTACGATGACAAAGCTAACAACAGTTTTTTAAATACCAATACAGTTGATGATTTGATACAGAAGTTTCCTGGTCAAAAGTTTCAGGAAAGTTAAAAATTAATTTAAAATTAAGGTATCTCAAATGGTTATTTTGTCAATTTTACAAATTTTTTGTTTTTTTTATTCAAACTTAAAAGTAACAGAACATTTTACTGAAAATATATATTTGAAAATTCGTCTAATTTACAAATATATATATTTTTCTTAAATTATAAATGACAACAAAAAATGTGCTTAGCTTACAATTTTCTATTTGTTGAATTCAAAAGTGATGAGAAAAAATGTAGGTTACAAAAAATTGTTAATCCAGTCGTGACAACAAATATTCGTTAAATTTACCCAAAAAAAAAGGTTACAAAATCATACAGAAAACCTGATTTACATCGGATTCTCATATAACAGCTAAAGTCCTATCTAGAAATACCTGATAATTAATAATAAATTTTTCAATAAACCCAAAAAAAAATAATTCACCGATAGAAATCACTTAGTCCGCAAAGGCGACTTAATCGAGACTCATAATTTGCATTTATAAATTGCATAAACCCAACAAAAGCCTTAAAACCCATAATTAGCGTACTCGATCTTCAGAAAAACACGTAACGCCGTCTCGAGAGGAACGGTGCTAGAAGCTAAGAAGAGGTCTCTCAATCATTCGAATTTATCGTTAAAGTCATCGGTGAAAGTGTTCGATAGATCATTCGGATCGCATAAAGCCGTAGAGGGCTTCGAGAGACCAACTCTTTCGATCCTGTAGCACTGTGTGAATGTTTAATTTGTCCCGGATTGCGGAACAAAAGTGCGTTTCATTCATCGCAAATCGTAGACAAATGACATACAAGATACGTAGTAAATCGCACTTGTTTAAAATATGTAACTTCAGGTATTGGTGCTTATGCTGCTCGGTCATTCGGGTTGTACAGCTGAAAAATTATCGCCGGGACAGAAAGCACCGCCGTTTGCTAAGGGATCCGGTGGATTGAGTTTAAAAGCACCGTACGAGAGTGGAGCAAGAGCCGCTGATGTTGGACAGCGAAGAGCTCAAACGAATCCAGCACCACCCGCTGCACCGTCATCTGGATCCACTCAAGTGGATGGCGTTGTACGGGAAGAAAC
Organism: Perithous albicinctus; assembly: GCA_964016905.1. NCBI lineage: Eukaryota > Metazoa > Arthropoda > Insecta > Hymenoptera > Ichneumonidae > Perithous > Perithous albicinctus. Next base: position 22,559,004 of record OZ024689.1, read on the forward strand.
CGAAGAGCTTAAGGAAGTCGATGGGCAACTCGTGAGAGTCGTTAAGGGCAATTTTGCTTACGACAGCCCGGAAGGACTTCCCATTGCTGTTAAGTAAGTCAATGTTTTGTTTTTTGGTTGTATCTTGATTTTTTTTCCCCTTTTTTTTCATGAAAATTTTGGGTTTTAGGGGAGTCAGGTGAAATTTTCGGATATTCAGAGAGTAACATCTCACTTGCTTCACTGCTAATTTTTTTTTTTAATACGTTGGCCTATGAAATAAAGAATGTTTTGTCAGGTGGCAAAAGCGCGTGGGTAATGCGGTTCATCCAAAAGCAATTTTTTTCTAATTTTACATTGCGTACGTTTTTTTAAGAGAACCAGTAGGTGAAATGTTCGTAAATAATTTTCGAGCTTGAGATGCCTTATGGCATTAATGTAACTATTTTTTTTTTTTGTAAGATTCGGTAAAATTATCAGTTTTTTGAGAATTTTTTTTTTTTAGAACCTATGGCCTTGTTTCAATTTTGACTCTATCTCAAATGCTACACTCTTTTCGAAAAAAAATAATAATCTGAAGCACAACTGAGAATTATTTGGGACCTTTTGGTTTGATTCTCTTTCAAAAGTGTGCTGAGCGTAGAAACAAAAAATATGGTTGTTGGTAAAACATTCTTCGTTTGATAGGTCAATAATACATTGAATTTAAATAAAAAGTAAAGATTGAATTTTTTTTAAATACCACCAGCAACCAAGTTGGAGTAGTTTTTGAATTATTAATTATTATACTAAAAATAGTTATATAGTATAATCCAGAACAAAGTTCTATTATTCGAATATAGATTCCATTTTTATTTTAAAAACGATTTAAAACACTTTATTTTTTTTTCGGATTGGTCTATTTAAGACAATAACAAACTTTCGTACAATTTTCGATGCGATTAATCAGTGATCATTTATATTTTATTTTAAGTATAATTTGGAAAATAACAAAAGTTCATTTGATGCACATTTTCGGTATAAGTGCCCCAAAAAATCTTTAAACAAATTGAGATATCTCTGCGTCCGTAAACAATTTTTGGTAGAAAATTAACAAATATAAAGAAGTTAGTTTTTTTGCATTTTTTTATCTTGAAACAGAATATAAAAGTGATTAAAGGTAGGACATTTTTTTCATGCGGAATAATAGACTTGAAGAGTTAAGAGTATTATTCCATGAAGTTGTAGCTAAAAAAATAAAAAATCATGATTGTTTTTATTGAATTATTTGGAACATATTATCATTTGTTATAACATTGAGAATACTTTGGAAATTCATTGGAAAATAATGACTATGTGTAATTTTTGTTATTTCAAACTTCGTTTCTGCATTCGAACAAAGCTTTGCATCACTTGAAAAAAAAAAAACAAAAAAACTTTCTTATTTTTTTCAAATTAGAAATTACATGTTTTTGTTAAATTATAAATTACACAAAATATATTGTAAAAGAAAAGTTGCGGCCTTCAGATTACTTTTTTAAAAAATTCTTCTTCTTTTCACTAATATGTTCAAATTATGTAAAATCAGAGTAATAATTTGTGGAAAACTATCAATTTTGTTAAAAGAATAATTTTCGTTATTCACATCTTTTTTTGTTAAATTAGAAATTACAAAAATGAATATATATTACAAATGAAAATAAAAAATTCTGTTATTTTTCTAAAATAAAAATATAGCTTATCAATTTTTCTTTTTTTTTGCAAATATATCAAATATAATTTCTGGTCGTTTATGAACAAAAAAGTACAAATATTTCGTTTTTCTCAATCCTGCATATTGAAACTCAGTTGTTCCATACTAACAATTAAATAAATAGACTGTGTTAAAACTCAATCCCAATGTTGACAATTTTGCATTCTTTTTTCATTTTTTTTTTTTTTTACAAGATACGTAGCTGACGAAAATGGCAACAGAGCGAGTTTCATGTTCGGAACTGGTAAGCCCGGCGGTGGTTCACGTCCATCGGGCGGTGGACAAAAGCCCAAACCGGGTTTGACGCCCGGTGGACCAGGCGCAACTTCTTTAGGCGGTGGTGGAAACGGCGGCGGTGGTGGACGTCCAGGGGGCGCCGGAAGTGGCGGTGGTACCGGAGGTGGAGGACGCCCAGGTGGCGGCCAGAGTGGCGCTAGCACTTACTTACCACCCACTACAAAAGTCGACAGAAGCTATCTTCCGCCTAATTAGAAACTCAATCATACAGAATTGAATATTCAATCGAGAGCTATTGATTAATCACAATTGTCTCAGTGATCTGGCAATTATCCTGCCGTGTAAAAAAAAAAAAAAATTGACCTAAAAACAATGTTTTGCAGGTGAATGGGAAGGAAAAAAAGTTTTTTTTTTTTTAAATACCTAATTGACCATCGATTAGTGATATAAGGATAAAATGCCTGACTAGTTAATAAAGACAACTTGTATAGCGCTTTAAATAGGTACAATACTTCGATCATAAAATATTGTACGACTATAAATTTTGTATGAAAAAAATTTATTTGCGTTCTTTAATTAATTCCTTATCTGCGGTATTTTTTTAAACGATTATTTCTGCGGGGAGAATGAAAATTATTACTCTGAAATAAATCTTTAGAGAGCATATCATTTTTTAAATTAGATGAATCACTTTTTTAAAAATTTACTTCGAGCTTTCATTACAGATTATGGAAGCTTTACCACATAAACTGGTGTATTCAATTTAATATTTTAGAGTGAATCGTCAATTGAATGAACACTCAGAGAGAGATTCGAATTTTATTTGAGAGATTCAAATTTTACAGCATTTTTAAAATTTTGAAAAAAGTCTTCTTACGCTATAACTTTTGCAAATTACAAGATATCAGGTTGAAATTTTATTCAAAAATTAACTATTATTAAACGATTAGTGCTAACCTTGGCGAAAATCGATGATAAAAAGGTAACAGCGGGGAAGCAATGTCCCAATTCCGATAGCCACCTTTTTTGTACTTTATATTCCTGAAACACGTCCATAAACATTGTAGAAAAACGTATAACAACGCATAGAGTACACTTTACAAAAAAAAAAAACCATTTAAAAAATGAACGATTCACGCTGTGTGTTCATTCAATGGAAGGAGATCAGAAACTTTACCCTATATATGGACACCCATATATTTCGCATGTTTTCCTACTATTTTATAAATTGTTATCGTTGAAAATTGAAAAACAAACATTTTTATGCTCTAGTCGTTTAAGATGTATCGTTCGTAGTCACTAAAATTGCAAAAAACTACTATTTTTATATTTTTTATTATATTTTTCGGTGTTGTGAGATACATACAAAATTAAATCCTGCAAGCATCGATAAACAAATTTTAAAAAATCTCAGATTTGAAAATATCAAAAAATTCATGAAAAGTACCCACAAGTAATATTTTTTAAAATCTGGCAAATTAATAATATATACATATATCTGTTAGGAAGAAAAGTGGAACAGAAGAATAATTATTTTCCAAAATAAATTACAAAGTGAGGAAAATATTGGAAATACCTGTGGATTTAATTCGATTATTGCAAAATTCTTATGTTAAGTCAAAAGCGAGATTTTTCGATAGTTATAATTTAGTCCATTCAATGGGTGATCAGGCAAAGGGCGATTCACCCCCAACTGTTTAATCATATTCTCGGTAATGTAGTTTTACAAAAAAAATTTCACAGCCTACATATTATTATTATCTAATTCTAGATATATAAAGTAATGCCAATATGATAGTGATAATAATATTTAATAGAATACAAGTATTTACATCATTGATGTGTCACGATACTCTTCAGATCACTGACATTCCTAGTCATGTCATCTCATGAAATGTATGTTCATTACGCAAAGATGAACGGCACTTGTAAATTCATTGACAGACACCAGGCCCTCGAGTATGTAGCCTCAAAGGTCAGAGAGCGTAGATTTATTGCTGAACTTCCCCACTTTCGCTACTTTTTGCTCGCGAAGCTATAAGTGGATATCAAACTCGATCAACGAAGCACCAGTCACTTAGACAATTCCAAAAGAAACCTCTTTCGTTCGTAGGTTCTATTTATTTTTGTCTGTAAAAAGGAGCGTAAAAAAATATCATGCTCTTGATTTGTTTGTAATGTCCGTTCGGTTGATGTAAAAAAATCCCTGAGCCCAAAAATTAAAAAAAAATTGTGGGATATTAAATATTTGAAAAAAAGCAACGTAAGATCAGATATTTCTTGAGCCATTCTTAATCTTTAGGCCGTTAGAATAGAATATATGTTTTACTGTTCACAACAAGCTTTCTTTGATTTAAATTTTTTTTCTGTAACTCGCGCATGAAAAGCGGTGCTTTTCATGGCAGTTTACCGGGTCGAAAGTGGCTCATTTCAAGCCAATATTTAAAAGATGAGTCGCGATTCCTTCACTTTCGTCCCTTGGGATTTCACTTTCGTCCCTAGGGAGGAAAAGCTGTAACCTCACTGTTCACTGTTCGTCCCGCAGAACTACCATTCGAAGCACCATTCGCTTGTTACTGAAAATATGATGTGCAACGAGGGTCGAATTGGCAATTGCGACTCGTGTGATTTGTGGCTGTCGTTTCGCTCGGGCAGCAAACCTCAGACTCGTCGCAATTGCCAACTTTCGACCCTTGTTGCACAATATACTATTTCTTCAATTTATTTCTTATGCGATTAAATTTAATTTCTTAAAAATATCATTTCTTGAATGTTTCTTAATCACATCGTTTACATTCAACGTCTTCCCTCACAAACACGTTACCGTCAATACATTATTCCATTCGACTTTGGCTTTTCGTCTTCTCTTTAAACGCTTATTCGTACACTCGACAGTAACTCACATAGAATTGGTTTAATCTCTCCTCTTAACAATCTGTTCCATTTCACCTGCCTATTACTACCTTCAAATAAATTCTCTATTTCCATTCCTGACTTTTACTATCTCCTATCCGCTTTAATTCTTGATATTCGTTTAAATGCTCTAGATTTTCACTTGCTTCATCACACAATCTACAGCTTTCCTCTTGAAAACCCTTATTTCCACCTCTCCCTACGTTAACACACCTCATTCTTGCCCACTGCTTTTTGTCCCTATTATCCCTTTTAAATGCACATGTATATTTTATTTTTTAAATGTATATTTAAAAAAGAAAAGAAAAAAAAATTCGAAGACGGTTTGAAACACTGGATTTTATTTATACAATTTTTTCAGATCATATAAATTCAAGACAATAGGAAATTATTTCATACAACTTCTGGTACGACTAACCAGTAAAAATGTTTTTTTTTTGTTAATACAATTTGGAAAATTTAATAAATATTCGTAGTCAAACACGTTCGTAAAACGACTCTAAAAAGTCATTTAAAAAATTGAGGTTTCTTTCTGTCTCCATACAATATTTTTACTAGAAAATTTGTAAATATAAAGATTCTCTTTTAAAATCCTATTATTTTTTTTTAGATCTTAAAAACGATTTCATATACATGATTTAATTTATACTTTTTTTTCAAATAGGCGAATTCAGTATGGAAACTATTTCATATAAAATTTCTGATACGATTAACCAGTTAAAATTGATATTTTATTGAAAAAATTGTGATTTAGAAAATCATTCAAATTTGGAGATTTTCGCACGCCAAAAAATTCGTTCAAAAAATTGGGTTTCTCTCTGGTTCTGGATAAGAATGAATAACCAAAGTTTTATACAAATAAGCAATGTTTATTAAACTTACAATATACAATAATTACATTAATTCTGAATTTCGTACAATCCTCTACTCACACTCTCAATTCTCAAGTCAAACAGTTTTGATTATCCGTGTCAATTTTAGCTCCACAACTTAACAGCTCTTTCGTCATCTTCACATCGAGATTTTCAATGGCGAAAAAAATTGGTGTTCTTTGATTCTTATCTTTAACATTCACATCAGCTCCATGGCTTATCAACAATTTTGCTATATCAAAATGCCAGTTTTTTGTTGCAGTATGCAAAAGTGTGTAACCAAAATTCTGTTGAAAATTTGTGATACCATGCAAAGGATGTTTCAAGTGTACATCAACGCCCCACTTTAAGAAATCTTTGACGATCTTCAAATAGCCAATTTCAACAGCAGAATGCAACAAAGCTGGCAACAATAATTGTGAATTAATGCTAGTGACTCCAGAGAAGATCCGCTTGGTAACATGTTGAGCTATATTCGTGTATTCCATTTCAGATCCATTAACAGCATCAAGAAGATAAATCTCGTTGCTCTTATTGTCAAAACTAATGTGGCACATAAAAACGTATGCGATTATTGTGTAATCTTCTGTATTTTGAGCAACGCGAAATGTCGTTTCACTGTATTTGTTTTGAGCTTTACTGTAGGCTCTGTTTGCTTCAGAAGCTAACAACAATTTTACCATTCCTAGATGACGTTCCTTTAGAGCAAAATGAAGTGGTATCCAATTGTCGAATTCTTGCGAAGTACATTCGGAATAAATGGAAGCTCCGTAATTCAAAAGCACTTCAGCTATTGGAACATTTCCATTTTCAGCAGCCACATGAAGTGGAGTAATTCCATTTTCCGATTTCAAATTCACCGTAGCACTGCTTTTGAGAAGTAACTTCACTACTTCTGAATTACTTTCTCTCACCGCACAATGAAGCGGTGTGTAGCCTGCGTCACTTTTCAGTGTTGAGATTCTTGAATTGACCTCAGCACCTTTGTGCAAAAGCTTCTGGACCGTGGTGACACAGCCGTTCATTGAAGCTATGTGAAGTTTCGTCATTCCATCTTCGTTTGCAGCGTTTATGTCGGATTTTAGACTGTTATTTGAACCACAACGCTCCTGGCTTCGGAACCAAGTTGGAACCAATGATGAAAATCTGGAAAATGAAAATATAGACAAAATATAAATTAAGCCATTTTTGCCGATTTTTTTTTTTAATATAATTGTAAGAAAATAATGATAGTCTGGGAAGTAAAGAAATTTAATATTTTTCATTGTTTGCAAAAGCTTTTTTTTATGAGAAAGTACTTTGATAGATTTTTTTGGAACTTTGCAAATAATGTAATTAAGCATTTGAAAAGTAAGACGACGATTTTATGAATTTGACACATTTATATTATGTTAAATTTGAAGTGACACAAAAATCGTGCAAATTTGTTGAATTTAGAAAAATAAATGTTTAACAAATTAATAGAAATAATTCTGTTCAATCAGGAGTGACACAATAATTTTATACACTTGTGTAAAAACTTTAATTTCGATGGCTTGAATTTTTTTTTTTTTAAGGCAGATCAAAATTTTTCTAAAGCTTCAATAGTATAATGAATTTTTATAAAATTGTCCACGATGAGGAAGAAATAATTTCTCCACGTGAACATCAAATTTCAATCCGACAATTAAAATCATTCTGGAGCTAATAAGAGATTAGATTTAAACTATTAAATTTATTAAATTAAATTTACTACAAACAATGAAATTTCAACAAAATTCGATTTTTTGTCAAATTAAAAAGCTAAATTTTATTATAATTTGTACTTTGAAAGAAATATCTGTAAAAAATCGACTTCATTGAAGATATCAATTATTGATCTCAAATAATAATAATAATAATGCCAAAACGTTTTTAATAAATTAGCTGTGTTTTAATTTGAACAAATTCTATACTATTTCCCATCCATTTCTATTTTATATCCATCCAAGTAAAAATGTTAGTTTCTTTAATATTTCACTTTACTCACCTCTGTCTACGTTCAACAACAGCCTGTTCTTTCTTCCTGAAGAGCTTCATTTTTCTGATTACTATTATATCTTCGATGTTATGTCTGTTGTGCCTCACACGATAGTGGTGAATTTGAAATTGTTTCCAAGGGTTTTATAGGCAATTTTGGTGCCAGTCTCAAAGGGTTCGTTGGCGGGGGAAGGGTGAAAAATAATGGTGGGGGTAAGAAAAGTCGAATGGGAATCCTATAAAAATAAGCGGAGATGAGGAAGAGCGTTAAACTTTTGCTTCATAACATGACCTCTCACGTTTGTTATAAATAATATGTTCTTTTATGATTTTAATGGGGCTTTTACCAACTTGAATTTCAAAAAGTGTTTATTCTCATACATAAAAAAAAATCTGCAGGTCGAAATATAAAAAAATGTAAAAGTTCGATATTTTTAAACAAAAAATATAGTTTCAAATAGTAATAAAAAACGAATTAAACTTTAAAAAAATGTTAATCATTATTAGTAATTTTTTACATGTACTCTCAAAGTTACAAAAAATTTTCCAGGGCCATATATAAAAAATTATAGACGTCCAATATTATTTTAACAAAAATATAAAAAAGCCATGAACTTTTGAAAAACTAATGATATTAAGATTTTTTATAAATGTGACTCATTATTAATAATTATTTATACGTATTCTTATAAGTAAAAAAAAATTCCCAGCTCGAAACCAAAAAAATGACAGAAGATCGCTATTTCTTCCCACAAAAAATATTTAAAAAAATAATAATGAAAAAGAAATGGATTTTTAAAAAATGAGTGATATTATGATATTATAAAAATGTTAATACAAATCCCAGAGAAAAAAATGGGAGAGCAAAATAAAGTTTTATAAACAATTCTTAATCAATCTCCGTTTTATTAACGCGCGTAAAATTGCCTTTGAAGCTTTTGTACCAAAAATGTTGACAGCGTTAAAAAAAGAAAACTTACACAGTCAATTATGCAACATTTTGTATAAAACAAAGATCGTCTAGTCAACTTTCATCAATTCCATATATCCCCTCTTGTCGCTGTATTCAAAAGAGAATTCCTTCGACGAATGTCTTCGCGGTACATAAGTAAGCATTATATATAGTGAAGAAATTTACATTGCCAGCGCATTGCATGCGTTGAGTGTCGAACATAAATTTGGCCCGAGCAAAACGAAGAGATACAAAAGTCTCTTTAACAACTACGTTTAAATGTCTTTTTTTTTTTTTTTTTTTTTTTTTCTCTCTCTTAATTCAGGTGCCACGATACGTGCTATAGCCAAACGGATTCAATAGCAGTGGAAGATGATAATGCTCTTGGGAATTCTTGATGTCGAAGATAATCTCAACAATTGGATACAAGGCCGTTGTCTTCGTGGTGAGAAAATATTTTTCCACGTCGAAACGGATCTTGTACCGTCCTACGGTGAATTGTGAACTTCCGATGTCCAGGAGATTCTCGCAACGGCCATTTGAAGTTGTCACGCTAAAATTTCAGCAGGCTTAGTGGTGACAAAATCGCATAATTTAACGATAATGACTGCGTCATTAAATTAGAATGTAAGCGCATTGATTAAATGACTGCTATTATTTCAAGAAAAAAAATCTGAGTGTTATTCAATTATTTAAAAAAAAAAAAAACATTTTTCTTCAATTAAAAAATAAAAGTAAATCTTTGGCAACAGTTTAGCAATTTTTAAAATATAGAATTGGTAAAAATGGAGAAAGGGTTTTGTAGATTTTGATTTTGTACATTTTACAGATAAATAAAAATCGTCTTTCTTGAAAGAGAGGAAAAATTATCACTGAGGTACCATTTTTCCCTTTCATAATTATAATGATCGCTCTTATTGCTCAGATCGCTATATTTCATAATTCCACTTTCTTACGCTTCTTTTTTCCGTTCAATACGATTAAACGTGTTTTTATTATTCGACCAATTAAATTATCGAGTGTAACTGAATAGTTAGTCTTCAATATTTATAATTAAAAAATCCTATTTTTAATATTAATTAGTTGTAATGAGTAGTTATTTCAAATTTTCGTAAACGCATTATATTTATTATTATTATTATTATATTTATTGGTAAACTGATAACAATAAATATATAATATTATTAAGCGTAACTAATGGGAAGTTCATTTAAATTATTTGTCGAGAAAAAGTAGTTGACATTAATAAACACTATCGTCACAGCGCATCTGAGAAATAAAAATCTTTACGTAAAATTATTTAAATTGAAGTTTGTATCTAATATAAAACTAGAACATTTATGGAGCGACCTTTTATTCTTGAGTTAACAGCATTTAAAAAAATGTTCGACTAAAAAATGTTTAAAAATGCATGGAAAGTATCCTCGAGGAATATTAAAAACTGGCAAATTAATAATAAATACTTCTTAGGACCGAAAGAGGAACAGACAAAGCTTTATATATAAGTACACTTGTGAATAAATTTATTTTCAATGAATATATCATTAAAATTGTATTCATAATTTATATTAAAAGATCAATCACCAGTGGTAAAATATTAGAAATATCTGCGGTTTTAACCATAGACAAATATGAATTATTTATCGAGTAAAAAACCATAAAAATAATTAAATGTCATCGTCATAATTTCTCTGAGAAGCAAAACCTTCCCATTTTAAAAAATGAGAAATTAACATTATTGGGTGAATGAAATTATTGAGAAAACTAACATTTTATTCTCATAAAAAACTACAACTTCTATATGCAGATCTTTTTTTTCCTGTGACTTGTAAATTTCGACATACGATGACTTAAAAAAAATACAGTATTTTGAAAAATGTTAAATTTACAAATATAAAGAAATTTATGGAAAGTACTCTTAAGTAATATTAAAATTTGGCAAATTAATAATATATATCTGTTAGGAAGAAAATTGGAACAGAAGAATAATTGCTTGTTAAAATAAACTACAAAGTGGTAAAATATTGGAAATACCTGTAGATTTAACTAGCAATAAATATCCAATTATTGAAAAATAATTATCGTCACGCATCAGTGATTGCTGACGTTGAAGCCTACCGCTCTATTGTCTTTTCAACTTCTATTGTACGCTCAGCATTGCAATAATAAATGGTACCAAGTAATACTAGTAATGCTACAACAATGAAATGCTAAACGTTGCTGGTATCAATATCAGGTACCTGGCACCATTGTTATTATTACCACCGATTTTTTAAATTTAAGATTTAATCGCAGAGGATATTTAAACAATAGAAGGGTTCAGAGGTAGGGTTTTACGACAGCTTGACCGGTCTTTGGATCTATAATCTTTATAATGAAAATGTATTATATTCCAATCCTCAACAATTTCAATTCTAATTCCTCTGAGTATAAATATTTTTCGATAATAATTTATGTATATTTTTTGCTTCCTCATAGAGGAAGCTTTGTTTATTACAGATCTAAATTTTTCAATAAATCTTTCAAGAAGTATATTAATATTTGATACTAAATTTGGGCTAAATCGATTAAGTGGTTAAGATTTTATAGAAATTTATGTTTTCGTATATTTTTTTTAAACAATTGCAAAGTCGAACCTTGCTTCACCTTTTTTTTTTGTCCGTCATCCACAAAGCTTCCTCTATGAGAAAGCCAAAAAAGCAACCTACTTTATCATACAGAGTTTGTGGCGGGCCAAAAAAATGAGGAAGCAATACAACTTTTTTTTTTTAAATAAGAATAATTTATGTATATTATTTGTCTTAAAAATATACATAAATTATTATCGTAAAATATTTATACTCATTGGAACTATATAATTCAATAGTATTATGACTGTTGGAATATAATACATTTTCTTTTTAAAGATTATCCAAACCCTGGTCAAGCGGTCATAAATAATTAAAAAAGCGGTCATAAGTCATAAAACTCTAAAACCTGCCTATTGTTTAAATAGCCTTAATATAAAATATTAAATCTTAAACGTTCGTGGTAACAACAATAACAATGGGCCCAGGTACGTGATATTGATACTAGCAGAGCGTTTAGCATTTTATTGTTGTAGTATTACTTAGCGCTATTATTATTCCAAAGCTGGGCGTACAATAGAAGTTGAAGAGACAATAGAGAGGTAGGGTTCAACGTCAGAAATCATTGATGCGCGATGATAATAACTTTTCAATAACCGGATATTTATCACCAGTTAAATCGATAGATATTTCCAATATTTTATCACTAGCAATTTATTTTTTTTATTTTTTTTTTATAAATTTTTCCGATAATAATTTATGTATATTTTCGCCTTAAAAACTATAGATTTGTTACATTAGTTCTTCAATTTGCGTTGTAAAATATCGACGCAACAATTTTTTCCGGTATTTAGTACCAAAATCTTAGCTTGATTACTTCAAAATATAGTTTTGTATTAAACTACGAGTTGAAAGTGTGACTTATTATCTTTTTATTTCTGGTTAATTGTTTCTAAATTGCGTGTTACAAATTTATTTGTATTACGAGTACTATTTACCTGTCATTGAGAAAAGTCCACTGATCATTTACAAGTTTGTGTAGACTCACTGATAAACTACCAACCGGAAGTCCTCTCGTGGTATCCAAAACATGAGTGGTAATGGGTGGTTTTTCAACAATGATAACTCCCGTCGATGCCATCCTATTTCTGTCTACTTTATTATCGCAAAATGCAGTCAATTCGTTGATATTTGTTATTGATAATCGTTCTGATAATAGAGACAAATAAAATTCACGATCTGTACCAGGTATAATAATCTCTATTCGTCTTGAGAAATGCGCGACAATCCTTGAGGCAATTGACCAAGTCGTTCACCGAAACTAAATGTTCCGCACTGACAATAAAGCTCAGACTGTAATCTCAAAGGTCATAGGCGCAGATTTATTATTGCTTCGCTCTTCTTTCGCTATCTCAACATACTCGTGCTATCAGCATTTCTAGACATATGTATAACGTGTGCTTCAACGCAAAACAAAATCGCAACAACTTAACACGTGCAAAAATACATTAAACTAAATCGTTGCAAAAAATAAAATTTATATCTGTCAGTAATTAGATGGCTAATGAAAATGGTTTTTAATATTTTTATTCTGTAATTGTGTATATTTACGAGCAAAGCACGAAGGATTTTTACTTAATAATAAAGAATTAATATTTGTAGGAATCCAATTTTATCCAAAATCAAAAATACGAAAAAGTGTTTTATTGAAAAAAAAATTTTTAACTTATCTACAACTTGTTATATTGACATCTCCAACTTTTATTTTGCATGCAGTTTCTTATACTTTTTTTATTACTGCAAAAAACGTAAAATCTTCTACTTACTAAGCCGCTGTAAGGAATGTTAAAAAAATCAGTTTTTTAATCTCTTTGAGTAGGTTCGTTTATTGAAAAACATTCCAATGAAACAAAAATATCGATTCCACAAAAATATCTGTCTAACGTTTCGCTTCACTTTGTTACACTATTTACAATACGAACGCAGCTTTTTTTCGCTCCTTTTTTTTCACCAAGGAAAATATCATTAATTTCATTTAATTTTACATGCTATCAAGCGTGTAATTTCCTTTAAAAAAATCTTACGTCATCTACTATACAAAAAAAATTAACGCACGCATAAGCGATACGTTAGTTATAATATTATCAGAATCACTTTCACTCGAATTTCAGAAGAGCATCTTCCGCTTGTTAAAACTCGCGAATAAGTATCAAGTAATTCTGGGCTAAAGGCCTCTGATGATTAAACAATTTATTCTGTGAAAAAAAAGAAACTCATCTGTCCGAGCCTCGATACGTCGTGTAACCGAATGGGCTCAGCAGAACCGGTATGTGATAATTTCCCGTTGGATTCTTCACGTCGAATACTATCTCGATGAATGGATACATCGTCTCAACACGCCTGAGAGTGAAGTACTTATCGACATCAAAGTGCATCTTGTAACGACCCGCGGTGAAGTTGCTTTTGCTATTGACGACAAGATCGTTGCAATGACCGCTTGGTGATGTGTTGCTGAAAAAAAATGACAAATTTACGTCATACCAATTCTGCAAAATTCCAGTCTATTCTTAAATTTTTTTTTAGAAATCACAATTTTTATCAAAATGTCCGTTAGACAAGTGGAAATTCAAGCGTCTCTTCTTGTGTCGTGACAATTCGGACATATTATATTCATACATTTATTAAAATTTAAAAATAAAATTACGCGAACAAATTTTTTTAATCAATCCTCTTCCAACTTTTTATAATATTTTTATTTTTTTCCTACCGTTTCTCTCGCAAAGATCGCATTTTCCTTTAATATTTAAATTCGAATGTGATCTTGTAATTGTGTTTCTCAATAAATTTTTTAAAAATGCATCATTTTCGCTTTACTTACACATGTGAAATCTTATTTTTGAAATTACATTTTTTTGAAATATTGTTAGGATTTATCACCTCTCGTTGAGGAAGGTCCATCTACCATCCATGAGTTTATAAAGGCTGACTTGTAATCCACCGACCGGAAGTCCTTTACTGGTGTCCATGACGTGCGTAGATATGCAAGGCTTCTTTGTTCCAGTTGCAGTCTTTGTCACAGGTTTCTATTTATAAGATTTCAAAACGAATTATTAAATTGCACCATCTTATTTATTTACTATTGAAGACGGTTTGATCGAGTGAAAAGTATAAATATATTTCCACCTATTTTTAATCAAAAACACTGTTATCTTATCGTTTAAAACAGCTAGCATAACAAATTCCACACACATGACGTTTTGACATATTGTTGACTGACGATAAAACAAACAATTTCATAAAACGAGAATTGAAAAAAGTCTTGAAAACGGGATTTTCGAAAATTATAAAGAAATTCTTTGAAAAATCTCATATATATTTGAGAAAATCAGAGAATTCATTATTATATATAATAATCCTAAATATTTTTCTGATCCCCACTTTTTTTTGCATTATCGAGTACCGTCTGGCCGGGGAACAACAAATATGAGCGTTAAACCACTGCCAAATGGATAAATTCGAAAACATTCGCGATCAAAGTCGTGAAAATGGATCGGGCGCGAAGTGCCCGATTCACAAGTTAAAATTAAATAAAAAAAAAAGTTCTTCGAATCTGATTTTCGAAAAGATTTTCTAACCTGTCCCGGCGACTGCTGACTGGTACCAGGAAGAGCGGTAAAAGGAATTGACTTTTGTGATCCATTATTAACGGTTTGTCCCGATTTCGCGGAGACTGTGTCTTCGACTATTTGATTTCGGTCAGCCATCACAATAGTCGGGATATTTGTACCCTTGACATTACTCAAAACATACTGAGTGCCGGGCCTGAGAGTCACAGTCTTTCCCGAGCTGAGTTTAAACGTTTTGCTTTGTCCGGACGAGCTCGGAATGGCTTTTGCAAATGAGCTATCCAAACTTTTATTAGCAATGTCCAAACACTTTTCGCTTAAATTTTCATACGACTCGCTTATTTGTCGTACCCGTCCAGAAGGCAAAGTTTCCGATTCGCTGCCAATTTCACTGGAATCTTCTTCCTGCTTTTTTAACGTTTTTTCAGTAAATTTATAGAATGTTTCTACAAAAATATCGAGGTCACAAAATTCAAGATAGTTACCGCCAAAAATTTTACGTCGTTTTCGCACCGCTTGACTTCTTCGTGATCGTTGTTCTGCGACTCACCGCAATCTTCCTCCAGCGCGATCTCCGAAGTATCGTGCGAGGTTTCCTGTATTACACCGTCTTCCGAAGATACGACCATTTCCAGCTCGACGTTAACATGCTCGTCTGTTCCGTCGATATACTCGCCGTGAACGTGAGCCATCGCTTTTGCTAAAGCATCTTGGCAACTATCATCCTGTAAAAGGTTTAAAAAAACAATTCTATAAAAATTTAAAAAAATAATTTAGTGATCTTAAAAAAATAAATAATTTTACAAAAAATTTAACATTTTGTCCTTTGCCGAAGCTCAAATCATCATATTTTTCTAATACGCAACCGACACATCGTAACTCAATTTTTTTTAAATTTCCGAGTGAAAAATCGACTTTTATTTTTATTTATTTAATTTTTTTTAAATAGTGAATTTATTCCTTTGTAATCGTAAAGTTTTCTTCCGATCTCCATTTCTTCCTCGTAACGATGAAAAAAAACATCATAAGATATAAAAAAAAGTTTTTAATTAAATTATGAGTATACGTAAAAACAAGAAGATTCCTATATTATTGGAATTGAAAAATCGTATTTAGACGCTCTCACCTCTCTTTCTATCTTTATTCGTTTGTTAATTGGCAACGGATCATCTTCATCATCGCTGGAGCAATGCATGCTGTCTTCATCATCCTCGTCTTCCTCATGTTGTTCCGGATCGTCTTGATTCTCACGTTTACATTGCGTAGCATTAAACTCGTCATCCTCTATCTCTAATCTTTCGACGACATATTCGTACTCTTCGTTTTCTTCTCCGCTCTCTTGATTGACTTCACTATGAACTAAATGTACCTGAAGTAGCGAGAAATAGTTTCATTAATAATCAAAACGACATAAAATTTTTTTTTTAAATTGTAGTTATAAAAAAATTGATAAGTATTTACGAAATTACTAAAAACTATTGCAACAATTACCTGTTCGATGTCTCCTTCTTGAACTTCTTCTTCGTATCCAGCCTCGATCTCAGCTATCTTCACACCGGTTGCTTGTTTTGCATTCATTTCGTTCTGATGCATCAAAGCGGCTCTCTGATGTTTCATTGTGCACGTGTGTTTTAGAAGAGACAGACGATGGGCATGCAAATTCTTATTGCAAAAGGTGCAGAATGCTCTGGTATCTTGAAAAGGAACCGATGTCAGCCAACCTGAAGAAACGAACGAAAAATATAATTTTTTTGTTAGCTAAAAAGTTTAGTTTAGTTAGATCTTCGTGAAGTTTTTCTTCAAAACTTCAGTTTTTTTTTGCATTTGCCGCGTGAAATTGTTTAGGCTTCTATGAAAAGGTTGTATGATTCCCGGAAACAAGGCAATTGCTGATTGAACTTTTTATACAATTTTTTCATACAAAAAATGATTTACACATTTCTTTTAAATTTCAATTTACACCAATAATCTTGTCATTAAATGTATTGAAAGATTGATTTTGAATAATAATATTATATAAAATAAATTCTCTGATTTTCGAGAATACATGAGCTTTTTTTAAATTTTGTTTATAATTATTAACATTTTTTTTAATCCTTAAAAAGTCGCGAATTTTCGATACGCTTTCATAAAAAGGTTTCACATAATACATGCAAAATTTAAAGATCAGTGAATAAGCAGTGTCATAAGAAGTCCCAAAAAAAATAATAATCATAAAAATTCTACTTAACTGAAATGTTATAATTGTAGGAAAATTCTTTTAAAAAATCATATGTATTCCGAAAAATCAGAGAATTAATTTCATATAAAAAATAAATTTTCCTTTATTTACTAATGTATTAATAACTTTTTCGGCATTTGTTAGTATAAAAAATCGATGTTTTCGGTATCCTCTCTTTTTTTCTTCGTTTGTTGTACTGTATTTCATCTTAGTCTCGAGTTTTTACATTCCATTTTCTTCTCTATCGCATTCGCACTTTGAAGACAGGAAACTTGCGGAAAATCCAGCCGATAGCAATCGGCTATATATATGATACTGAGTTTCTAGTGTACGAAGCAAACCGGAAACTCGGGGGAACATCTCACGTAGATGGCGCGCAAACCAGTACGCGGCTAAACAGTCACCCATCCAAGTATTGGTAGCAGAAAAACTTACTTAGCATCAGGGACTGTCAAGGATACATATTTTTTTTAATAAGATGTTTATTTACGTATTAAAGTACAGTCATCATATAACTGGTTTTCACAAACATACAAAAAAAATTATTTTATTTTTTATACAGAATTGTCCACTCACAAGTGGGTCTCAAAGTTAAGCTTAATAATATTTATTAATACCAATGGACAGGAGAAACAATATAATAATATATTTATGACACTTATAATTAATCTTAGTAAATTAAAGGGAAAAAAATATGAAGGAGGAGCAATATAATAATATATTTATAACACTTATAGTTAATCTCAGTATCATGCTTTGAAGGCACACTTAGTAAATTAAAGGGAAAACCCTTAACAAATCTTTTTGGAGCTTTATTAGTATCTTCACAGACATTCTTTTAAACATAATTCTCTAGTCTCAAATTCCAAGCAGGTCAAACTTTTGTTTCAGTATGTTTTAATTATATTTATATATGTTTAGCTATATCAGGTTAAGGAAAAAGAATGCATAGTAGAACTTTGCACATTGCTTCATTGTTATTTTTGAATTTTTACAAAACTTTTTTACAAAGGAAAAAAGAAGAAAAAAAATTCTCTCAAATATGAACTCTTTGTTGGATTCTCATTAAATTCAGTATCAACGATACATTCTACTCAATTCTATTCAAGTTTTTTGCAAAATTTTGAATCAGTTGCTTCAACCTTTCTAAGGTTATAAAAATGTTTCAGAAATATTTAAAAAATGCAAATTTCTATAAAATCTTTATTAATTTATCGATTCTGCTAAAATTAAAAACGAAAGCTCGTATTACAATGGTGAAGTTTTCTGTCAAGTTTCAGCCCAACAGCTGGAAATTTTTTTGAGCTGTTAATTGACATTTTTAAAAACAGCGAAATTCTATAAAATCAAAATGTTTCAATGAATTTTTATGAAACGTATACCAAAGAAACATCTCAGTGTAATGTATGCAGCATAAAAATTTGAGACGATTCGATCGAGCAGTTCCCGAGTTACGGGAGTACGATTTTTAGCCCCTCTATTAACACGCACGCATGCCACACGCTCACGCACACACGCACACACACGCACGCACACCCGAGACACTTTTCCTAAACCACTTTTCTCAACGTCTTAGACCATTTTGAGTATACTGACATGAAAATTTGGAAATTTTTTGTTTTTACGAAATCAAAGTTTCCTCTGAGAAGAAGCTAAATGTAACAATAAAACGAAATCTGAATAAAAAAAACAATGTCACGCATGTGCTTAATTGTCATAACATTTGGATTAAAATGTGACTACGTAGAAATCTTCATAGTCGCTAAAAAAAGCAAAACAGTCACGAATACTCGAGCGGTAACAGTAATGTAACAATGTATAGATATAGATAACGATGGCGAAACTCCCGCGCTAACTGAAACTATACACACTAGCTTAAAAATACCTAAATCATTAAGGGCACACGAACGTTTAGTTACGTGTCTGAAAAAAAACGCTAAACCAAAGCGTCATTACAGAGGCAAATTACTGTATCGCAGGTGCCCGCTCCAAAAATCTACATTACCCCCCTCTTTTTTTTTGTTTAGCTTGCTCACTTTATTAATTGCCAATTAATGCAACATTACCTTTAAAGTCTGGCATCTGTTCCCACTCCTTGCGATAACGTTGCGTATAAACGCGTGTTTTCGCATGACTTATTTTACCGGTCGGCGTGAGTCGCGGACCGTTGAACAGTCCACCGCATAGCACAGTCTGATTAGTCGTTATCAAAGTACCCGGAACTTTTGTATCCATGGTTTTATCCACCTGTTTGGTCACAGTTTAATCTCACAAAATGTCCCAAAATTGTAACACTAAATAACCAAATAGTTTTTTTTTCTCTCGTCGTGGCCGTACGGCGACTTCGAGGGGGGAGGGGGGAGAAAAAAAAACGTCAGAGTCCCGCGATTCTCTCGAACGTTGATAAATTCTCTGCCTAGCCTAGTACCGAAGCTAACTCCCTAGCAATGGCAGAAAGAAAATCGTCCTTTCTTCTCCGTGAAGTGGAGGCTTGGCCACGCGTCAAAGTGCCGTTACAATATTTCGAGGCCCCCCGTTAATTATTTTTCTTTTACAATTTTACGCATTTATGTTTTGATCAAATATTCGAACATGTTACTAAGTTACATTTATTTCTAGTGATATAAATAAGAGGAATTGAGCAAATGGCTTATATTGTCAATGTTAGTGAGGTTTTTGTTTCGATCTTACAGTGTAATTGTTGCTTATTTGACACCAGTTGTTTGTTCGTCACTGTCCTCTTCCCCCCAGACGTTTACCAATATGGCGGAGTGAGATCAATGTGCGCGCGCATGTTGACGAATGCGCGCGCACTTGGCGGGAAAGCAGTTTAGATTTCGAAATAATAATCCGAAGGTTTTCGAGCAATATATTATAAAAAATTAACAATTACTTTTGTGAATCGCAGTTTTTTGAGGAAATTTGTCAGCTGCTTTTAAGTAATATCAGGTGTATATTAATATAATGTATGTCGAGGGTTATAACAAGCGAAATTTTCGAGTTTACTTTTACTAATTTAATTGTTGATTTGATACATAAAATAAGTGACCAGAATTTTTGTGAAGATGAAACGAGATAACAATCTCGTGATGAAAATTATAGGGTTTGAAAATATATTTAGGATTACCTGAAAAATGTTCAGCATTCTAATAAATATATTACTAATTAAAAATTTAAGAGCCCAAAAATAATCTAAGAAAATAAAACGACAAAAAATGACAATTTTTTTTAATATGCCTATGCATTTAACGTGAAAAAAATATTTTTATTCGATCATTTATGCCTTTTTTTAAAAATAAAATACAAATTTTCCGTCATCCATCAAGTAAATATAACGTGCATATAAAATCTTTTTATGATACCAGTTCGTTAATTAAACCATTAGCAATTTTTCTGCAAAATAGCGGATTTACAAGAATCCGACTCTACACAAACCTCGACTCTACAGAACACGAATTCTACACGTGTCCCATCTCTACGCCAAGCAAGAACGAATTCAACAAAGCAAAAGCCTGCAAGGCAAGACTCTACACAGGCATCAATAATATTCTACACAGACGACACTCTACACATCGGGCAAAACTCTTTACAGCAAAACTGTACACCGGTAAAATTCTCTACAGTCCTGATTCCACACATACCGGATTCTACACAATCATCATCAAAACTTATACGTCGGTTCACGTTGGATGTGTGCTCGTGTAGAGATGCTATTGTGTAGAGTTGGGGGACATGTAGAATTGCTGTTGTTTAGAGTCGAGGCTAGTGTAGAGTTGGGTGGTGTAGAGTCGAGCCTAGTGTAGAATTGACAGTGTAGAGTTGGTAGTGTAGAGTCGAGCCTAGTGTAGAGTTGGGTGGTGTAGAGTCGAGCCTAGTCTAGAATTGGTGGTGTAGAGTCGAGCCTGGAGTAGAATTGGTATGTAGATTTCGTTGATATGTAGATTTGGATTCTGTAGAATCACTGTATTGCCATTTTTTCGAATTAACATTCAGATTTGGATTTCGTGAATTGGTAGCACTGTGTTTAACAAAATTACCGGTAAATTTATCCGTAAAAATGGTAAATAACGTAATTTACCGGTAAATTCACATAACTATAATTGGCACAATTATTGAGAGAAGGAAACGGATCCTACAGTTGCTGTGATTGGGCCGCCGTTGGTATTTCATCTTCCCATTTTATGCGTAAGCACCGTGGTAAGCGCAGAGTCTTTCGGCTTTCGCGTAATAAATGCGATGACACCAGACGGCACCCTTATCGCATGACGTTCAATGACGTCAGGTTACCGAGCATTTGAAGGTTACCGTTTGACAGATCATCGTTAAGTTTATGCGCGAGACTTGGCGAGACGTTAGAAAATTGAGCCCTTACAAAAAAATCATTTGGCTCGTGCACTGACGTCCCCGTGTTGTTTTACGTGGGGCACGGGCATTGCCATCACCCGAAATCAATCGCACCATCATCGTCCAAACGATCAAAGTTATCGATTCGCGAAAAGAGCGTGTGTCCGTTTAAGAGCGAAATAAGGCTGTCAGTAAGCCAACCACAGAATTTAAGATGGCAACTGGCACGACATTGCAGGTAAATTGAAAACACTGCAATACTTAACGATAGTCACGCGGAAGAAAAACAACAAATTGTCTACCTTGTTTTTTGTTGCAGAAAGCCATTGATCTGGTGACCAAAGCCACCGAAGAGGATCGCAACAAAAATTATGCAGAAGCCTTGAAGCTTTATGAACACTCCGTTGAATATTTTCTTCACTCGATTAAATGTAAGTCATCTTTGTATTCTTGTAGTTGTTTATGTTTTCTTTATTTCTGCTTAGCTGAGATTTAGATTTAGTTACAAATATTAGGAAGTTTTTAAATTTTATTTTATTTTAATAATGTACACAGAGTATTCCTTTAAAAATAGACAGGAAACGTGTCGGATAAATTTTGAGTGGCTGTAATAAGCGACATTGCGGGCGGAAGCTTCACAAATAATTTTCTGTTGATTAGACAACGAGTATAGTCATTTAATTTTAAATTAACATTGATTATAAAGATTTAGCACTTTTAAAGTGATTTTGAAGGATACTGAGAAATCGCAGAAGACGTTCAACTTAAAAATTGAATAGCGGACGGATTGTAGTTTTTTTTTTCATTTGGAATCGTAATAAAAGTAGGTAACTGTAGAGAGAACAATAATGAGGAAATTCTAGGGGAGTATTGAAAAAATTGATTACATATTGGATTATATGCAGCTAGTTTTTTTTAAGCATTTCTATTATGCGTATTCATGAATGTAAAAAGTTTCTATAAGGGGATTGTGAATTTTTTGTTTTGGAGTAATCTCTGAAAATTAGATTTTATGAAATATATGGACACTACCCCCTAAAATTGTTTTATAATAGGCATCCCTTATTGAAGGAAATATATTCTACAGTATATTCTTTTATTGAAAAATTTGAAGAGGTGATTTAAAAAAATTGTTTTTGTTAAATTGAGTGTTAAAATACGGGCTGTGCCTTTGAAAAAATTCTTTCATAATGGCCATCCTTATTAAAGGCAATTGTAGTTTGGTTTTTCATAGTATTTGCATTTTATTATATTTTATTATATTATTTCCGTTTAATTTAGATTTTCAAATTGTTATCACTTGTTTCATGTTTATCCCACTTCTTCCTTATGTTTATTGTATTCCTGAAATTGCACGTAATAAGCACTAATATTACAAAAAAAATGTTATTACTACAAATATTTCAACTCCAACACTGAGAAATCATGAATATTGTATTCATTGAAGCTAGTTTTTGCAATCACTTTTCTTTCTTTTGTATCTACCCACGAAACTAAGGATTTTCTAAAAGATTATCAAATTCTTTTTGTGCAAAAATCTATAAAAATAGTATTTTACAAAATTTTGCAGAGCCAATTTTAAAAATTCATTAAAAAAAAAAGATGAGTCCGCAATTTTTTGCAGACACATCGTTTCACATCTATGGGTCTTCATATTTTTCTTTATTTGTTTTTTTTTTTTTAATGCAAAGACGAGGCACAGGGTGACAGAGCCAAGGAAAGCATCAGACAAAAGTGCTTGCAATACCTCGACAGAGCTGAGAAACTCAAGGAATATTTGAAGAAGGGAAAGAAGAAACTTGTAAAAGATGGCGCTGACAATTCCAAGAGCGAGGACAAGAAGAGCGACAGCGGCGATAGCGACACTGATAGCGATCCCGATAAAAAGGCCCTTCAAAATAGACTCGAAGGCGCTATTGTCGTTGAGAAACCCAACGTAAAATGGAGCGATGTAGCTGGACTTGATCTTGCCAAGGAGGCTTTGAAAGAAGCGGTCATTTTTCCCATACGCTTTCCTCACTTGTTTACTGGCAAAAGAATACCGTGGAAGGGAATTCTTCTCTTTGGAGTAAGGCATTTTTATAGTAGTGGTTTATTTCCTTGCAAACCTTTGCGGGTTTTTACATTTGCTTCATCTCATATATCAATCCCCTTAAATCTATATTGCGATTTCCAGTTTTTCACACCACACTCTTTCACACTTTTTTCTTTTATTTTTCATTCTCACACATTATTCTCCGCTTATATTCCCTGTCAGCCTTTCATATTTCGCTACATACACGCACATTTAAAAAGGTTTCTTAGAAATTATTTTTAAAAATTATAGAATGTACGTAGTTTTAAATATGAATCGAAATTATGCCCAAAAATGTGTCAAGAGAAACCAGAATTGAGAGTACTTGAATTCTATTTATAAGATAAAGTGGCCACCATGTTTTACTTTGACGGTAAAAATAATAAATATTTGTATGTAAAATATCTAGCCACCAGGTACTGGAAAGTCATATCTTGCAAAGGCCGTGGCAACCGAAGCTAACAACTCCGAATTCTTGTCGGTATCGGCCTCAGATTTGTTGAGCAAATGGCAAGGCGAGTCCGAGAAACTCGTAAAGAATTTATTCGAGATTGCCCGTCAACGAAAACCTGCTATTATATTCATCGATGAAGTCGATTCGTTGTGTGGCTCACGATCCGACAATGAGTCGGAAGCCGCTCGCAGAGTTAAAACCGAATTCATGGTACAGATGCAGGGTACGTGTTTTAATATTTTTTTTAAATCAGCCTAATTTGAGAAAACATTTATTTTTTAAATGTGGAATCCAATCTTCATTTAACAAAAGTTCGTTATTGAATTTTAAAACAATGCTGATAATACATGAGAGCTGTTTTAAATTCAATTAAAAATACAAGTTACGACATTATTATGTCAGGATATTTAAAATGTTCTAAATACGACATAAGTGAGAGAAAATAATTATTTTCTCCTTCTATCACCAACAAATGTCGAGAAACCGGGTTGAAATATTTTTTACAAATGTATTAAAATTGTATCAACATCGGTAATTTGATGAGAATCGAGTTAGTTTTTCAAATTCTATAAACTTATAACAAATTGAGAGCCATAATAATTATAAGACATCCAACGAGAAATCGAGTTTTTTTTAGTTGAAAAACGAAAAAAACGCGTTTATGCATACTGACAAAAAAATCATAACTCGTAATCGTAAATTCCGGGCATCATGAAAGGTGAAAAATAATAAAAAATAAATTTGCTAGATTGAAAAAAAAAATTATTTCGTATTTGTGGATTTAAAAATAATATATATATATAAATATTTCAGGCGTTGGTAAGGACACAGATGGCATTCTGGTTCTCGGCGCCACGAATATTCCGTGGGCTCTCGATTCAGCCATTAGAAGACGTTTCGAAAAGCGTATTTACATAGGCCTTCCAGAAGAACACGCGAGAGTAACGATGTTCAAGCTTCATTTGGGCACAACAGCGCACTCGTTGACCGAGGATGATTTCAAAGTATTGGCCGCAAAATCCGAAGGATATTCCGGTGCTGATATTGGAATAATTGTTCGCGATGCTCTCATGGAGCCGGTACGACTCCTGCAGACCGCGACGCATTTCAAAAAAGTTCGCGGTCCTTCTCCGAAGGACAAAAATGTAATCGTCGATGATTTACTCACGCCATGTTCACCTGGCGATGCGGGCGCTATGGAGATGAGCTGGATGGACGTCGATGGCGAGAAACTCTACGAATCGCCCGTAACAATGGTAATAATATTTTGATTAAATATCCCTGAAATTAAAGATATTCATGGATATTTTTTTTAGGAAACAATTTATTATCCCTTCATTATGGTAGTTAAAAAATAACGTTTTAGTTATTTGGTTGAGCTGCTAACAAATATTTAATTACTATTTATATGTAAATGTTTTTAAAAAGTAGAATGTTGCACATTGCTGTCTTATTTTTTTGAGCCTCCACTGAGCATCAGAATTTGTGATACTCAATTTTGGCTTCTTCATATTTCGAATTGGGAATTGCAGACTTAAGATGAGGAAGCAATATGTAAGGTTCAATTTTTTTTGTCCATTTTTGAAGATCCAGATTTTCCATATTTTTTACAACCTTCAGTTCGAAGTATTGAGGAAATCGGTGCAAAGAAGTATCTCGATTTTCACAAAATTCAATACCAAATATCAAAATCTAAACATGAGATTATTTGCAATTTCGTTTTTAATTTTACATTCTAAAATATCTTCCATAAAGTAACGTTCTTTCTTCTTGCGTTTCGCAGAAAAACATGTTGAAGTCACTAGCGAAAACCCGTCCGACCGTCAACGCCGAAGACTTGCTGAAAGTAGAAAAATTCAAAGAAGATTTCGGCGAAGAGGGTTGAAAAAGTTATGTGAGATTGCGCGCCACATTCGCTCCGGAAAAAAAACCTTAATTTTTTTTTCCAACTAGCGAATTCGTATAATTTCAATAATCTTTGAGCGACGCATGAAAAAAAAAAAAAAACAAACAAAAAAAACAACAA
This sequence comes from Perithous albicinctus, assembly GCA_964016905.1. Lineage (NCBI taxonomy): Eukaryota > Metazoa > Arthropoda > Insecta > Hymenoptera > Ichneumonidae > Perithous > Perithous albicinctus. Next base: position 22,584,999 of record OZ024689.1, read on the forward strand.
AAAAAAACTGAAAAGAAACAAAAATTGAGGTCTACGCTTGCCGAAAATCACCCTCGGAAATTACTTCCCCTGAAATCTTTATGTCCTAATGATTAATATCGATACTATATCCCGCTTACGTTTATATAGTTATCGAGAATTAAGCACGATCGCGTAAAGTGTTTATTTTTCTTTTTTAACAGTTTTCTTTTTTCATCCTTCTGACCGATCATGCATTCTTCTCCATTTTCATATAAATATTCCCTCACTAACAACATAAAATTAAAAAAAAGAAAAAAAAACATGACGGAACTTGAATATATAGAAATAAAAAGCAACTCTAACTTCCACGGCCAAAGCCGAAACCGTTATTGCTGCTGCGGCGCTATTTTCTTAATCGTGAACAAGTTGATTAGTTGCGGCTAACAAGTAAAAAAGCATGATAACGTCAGTTAAAAAAAAGAAAAAAATACGCGCGCGCAATTTTTTTATTTTATAATCGACGCTTGATTGCACTCGCAGAAATCACTCGATTTCTTTCAGATAAAATTCGCGACTTTATTTCACGGCTCGGGCGCGAAAAAAAAACTATATTTTTAAAAGGATAGCGCGAGTGATTCAATCATTCGAATTGCCGATGAATGATGAAAAAGGAAGAAACAAACAAATATAGTATATTATAAATATAAAGCGCGAGACGCAATGTAAATGTAATATGTGTTATATCGATAAGCCAGGAACACACCTCTATTCTCATGTAAATTGTTTTTATGGTTAACTAAATAAATCACAAGCTATAAAAGTGTTTCTATAGCGACAAGCTTTACAGACGGCAGAGATTTACAAAGGTTGATCAGGGAGGAGCAAATTTTATTCGTTCGAACGGGAACGTACTTAAAAAATATGTATATATATATATATATGTATCACAACGACGTAAAAACGCGAAATTAAGGAGCGAGAATCAGATCAAAATCGCCTATATTCATTAAAGAATTTGACGATATTTATCTGAATCCTCCTTGAATGATTACGTAAATAAATATCTTGCAACAAATTATCTACGACAAATATATTTAATTACAAAGCATCTGTAATCAAAAAATTTGCAGCTTCAATCGAACGTATCGGTATTTTTGAGTTAACACTACAAACATTTATTGCAATCATTACAGAAATGCAAAATTAAATTATCACAAGAAACATTAGAAACAGTGATTTTGATGATTCGATTTTTAGTATCCTTGCTCAGATTTTTTAAATCGCTGATCATAGTCGTGTTTTTTTCCTTGCATTTCTATTTTTCGTCCAATTATTTTTACCTTTGCAACTATTTTTATTGGAAAAGTATAAAAATCGAAATAGTAACGGTGAATCTTTAATGGAAAGAAAAACAAATAAAATTTTTAAGAAAATAGACAATTTCAATGATCTGAGCAACTTTTAAATATTTTGTGTTCGAATGTTCCATCCGCGTCTTTTTCGTAATATCAACAGTAAGCAAATTTAAAATGAGAAAAACATATTTAAAAAATGACTTACTTTTGCGATATTCTAACAGACAGTATCGATTAATGTTATAACTATGAATTTTACGATGACTATTTATAATTTTTCATGTAATAATTTTATTTTCCGTTTCTGTAATTTTCGCAATTAGCATTTGTAATATTTATTTATGCCACGCGGTGCGAGAAGTGCCTATTTTTCGCACTAGTGAGATAAAGTTGTATACAAAACTCGTGCGATCAAACTTTTTCTCAACTCGTGTGATTACAACACTCGCATTCGACTCGTGCTGCAAACTCACACTCTTCAAGAAAAAGTTGAATCGCATTATTATCGTAATATACTATTTTCTAATAATTCTGATTGAGCTACTGACTTTTGTGTGTTTGTGGATACTTTGGCGCAGATATTTAAGATTATCATCAAAACAGTGCTACATTTTTGTAATCGTTTCTGTAAAGCTTCATGCCTTTAAAAAAAAACAGCAATGTAAGGTGATTTGTACTACAGCAGTTGAATTTCAAAAAGATATTACTAGCGATTGATTTGTAAAATTAATAATTGAGAAATGTCAGTTTCCAAGAAATTAATTTTTCTTTTTCTTCAAGAATAATTTGTAATTCAATACCGATTCGAATGCCGTACGGCACATTATTTTCCTCGAAAGATGCATGACAAATTAACCATCTACGACATTTAACACTATTGATAGTTTAAAAATGACAGCCTTTTTTATCCAGCAAAAAAATTCCTTCATAAACGCAACTATAATTACTACACAGTTCGCACTATCGAATATTCTAGCCTGTCAATTCGTAGATCGTCTTTTAAGAATTACAAAAACTCATTCCGCATTAAAATCCATGAAAAATTACGCATTATAATCTGTTAATGTTTTAATTAATTTGCTACGATTCTTTCTGAATTATGGAAATTTGCTCTAATACAAAACACTTATGACTGTAGTCAATGAAATCGCGAAACTTCGTGAGAACGACAAAAAAAAGTATTTTCCACTGATTTGAAGCACAAACCTCCTTAATCGTCATTATTTAGTCATGTTACCAATATAATATAATGATATAATAACAATTATTTACTGTTATTACCGAAGTGACATTCACGCGCTACAATTTTCCAAGAAATGCGAGTTCAAATAAACAATAGTTATTGTAATATCGTCGCGAAAGACTCGCACGACGTCGCTCGGAAGTGTGAGAAATTGCGATATTTTATTATGATCTAAACCATGATCTGTGCATCCCAAAGCGTTTCGCAATAGATGCGTGGCTGCATTATTATCGAGAGGCTTTTTTCTCAGGCCTTCTTTACGATGTAAAAGCATATCGTTAATTTCCGATAGTTTCATATTCGGATCGGGAAGTTTTAGCGGGCTAAGAGTCATTTTTCCGCTAATATGCTCGGCGACTAAATGAACAGCTTCGAGCGGCGTCAATAAGTCCCAAAGGCCGTCGCTTCCTAATATTAAAAATTTGTCACTTGTCTTGAGTCTGTGATAAATTACTTCTGGGCGAGCGGACAAATAAGGCGGCGTATGATAATTTGGTGGCACTGCCGCTTCACCCAAGTATGGCACAACCACCTCACTCATCAGTTCTTTGCTCCATTTGTAACGAAAATCGCCGAGGGAACGCAGTGGAGCTAATTGACCCAATAGTCGCTCCATTTTTATCACCGTTGATCTTTCCGCTGGCGGATGCTCCGACAATATTCTCGCGACTTCCGCACGGTTGTCCGTATTGTGCTCGACGGTCATTAACTTTGCTGACCACCCTTCGGTTTCTATTAATGAAATATTAGGGTTAATATTCTGGAGATTTATTCAAAATCTATTTATTTATATAAATTCTAGTACTTAGATATTAATATAATAAAAGGAAAAACTATCGTTCGGTTATTTGGTACTTTTTTTTCTATATAAATCAGACTAATTTAAAAAAAAATTGCCAACTTTTATTATTTTGATTGTCATACTTTTTTATTTGGAAATTTATGATATTGAAAAAAGTAGTCTGCATATTTTGATAAATTGCTTTCATGTTCAAGACAGAAAAGCAATAAACAGGAAAGTAAATAGTCGATATTAGTACGTTCGTTTGTGTGTAAATTTAAAAATATATTTTTCTCTGTATTTTTGGTTCGCGGACTTGACATTATTAATTTTCACGAAAACAATAACAGATTACCTCTTCGAAATTCAAACATTTTTAAGGTAACGAAACAAAAAAATTATAATTCGGAGTCATTTAGATTGTAGAAATCGTCGTCTGTCGCTGGTTGAGAAGATAGTATTATTTAATTTAAAAGATTTTCTTGATAAAAAAAAATTTGCAAAACGTAAATCAACCAAAATTTAAATGGTCCATACCAAACAGTGCGATTGCCCGTCAAATTTTTTATATTTTTAGATGCAACTTTGAATTACATCAATTTTAAGTCAAATTAAAAAGTCGAGTTATTTTTTTGACAGGGAAAGAATCTTTCTTTTATCCGTTTGGTTCAAAAATTATTATAATTATGATGTTTTCCTTCGTACCTGAGTGTACTTTTGTACATTAATTATCATCCAATTGATTAATTCATAATTTCAGGACAATCAATAATTCAGATTTAAATACTGATTCCGGGAGAATAAGTAATTCATTTAGATTTTAATGAAAGTCATTAAGATAATACTTTGTACCTGAATGTACGCCGAGAACAGCTTGACAATCACCAACGCCTGCGACATGAAGATGCGGACCATCTATATGTGCAACTACGGCCACAGCTCCGGACATTGCGACGGAAAGAGTTCTCGCGCCGTCTTTTGTTCTGAGTTTGTGTAACGCTTCATTCGACAAATCGTGGTCAAGTCGAAGAAAAGCACACTCAAGGGCTTCTGCCATTTCAACATCGGACGTAGGTTTTTTCTCAACGAGATCACGAAGAAACGAGAAAAAACTTTCTTTGTAAAGATTCTTCATTCCCGACACAAACTCTAGTTTGTCGTTGTAACGCTCGAGTAATCGAAGATTCTCCTCAACGTTTCCGGAATCGAGATATTTCTTTAAAATATTTGGTGGTAAAAGGCACGCTGATATATAGTGAAGCAACCTTTTAGCAATTACTTGAGCACAGGCGCTTCCTCCGTGACCGTCGAATATACCCATTAAAAAGCCTGCATCAAATCAAATGCTTATTTAGATTTTTTAGATTTATTTTAGATTTGTTTTTATTTTAAATCCAGTGTTATGCTCTCTGATAAAGTTTTGTGATAAAATTATTATTTCCCATGTTATTTAAATGGGAAATTACAAATTGTGTGAGTCACCTCTAAATATTATTATGTAGAGCTTTCCTTCAGTGACTTTTCTTTTTTTTGCATTAAAGTAATTTCTCAACCAGTTAGTCTGAGACAAAAAAGTATAACGTTTTTTTTAAATTACCTTTAAAACTAAATAAATAAATAATACTCTGCACTGCTATATACCAAATTTGATGATTATTGGTAAAAGGGCCCAGATCTTATGGTATTTAATTTTTTTTTTTAATTAATTTTTTAAATTCGTCTAACTCAGGTCAACAGACACTAAATCAATTGAAATGTGAAAAGAGAACAATATATGATATATCAACCGAATTTATGCATTTAAAATAAGGATTCCGAGTAGAGTTTTGCATATTGCTGCATCCATGATTTTTTAATGTTTACAAAGCTCTCTATGAGGAAGCCAAAATAGATAAAGTTACTTCCTCATTGAGGTAGCTTTATAAATATTCAAAGATCATCAGCAAGCAATGTCCAAAGCTCTACTTTGCATCCTTTTTTTTTAAATTGGATTACAAATTATTGGTCAATAAGAAAGTTATCTATCCAAATTTACATTAGATAAAACTGAAATAAAATAAAAACAATAGGAAATCCGAATACACGAATGAAGGACTTAATGTTGAACCTACCATTGGTAAGAAGACATTTTGCCTCGGCTCTAGTATCTTCCATAGGATTATTGGAAGCCAATTGATTGGTTTCATAGCATTTCACCGAATTAGATTCATCAAATTCTTTGGTAAATTCATTGACTCTCAAAATTTTGGTGACCTGAAAAAAATAAGATATAAAAATCAAGCATAACAAGTTATTATAAATAAGAATTTCTTGCTCACCTCCTGAGGTGTAAGATGCGACGATGATCCATAATGTCTCGCAGAGCGTTCTTCCTTATTGTTGCATCGGCTACGACTGATAATGGCAGAATCGTAGCTTCTGATAAAGCGACGAATACCGCAACGCAGAACCATCCTAACTCATGAAATAATAACAAAAAAATGATCGGCTTCTTTAATCGCCTGCTGTCCTTTTCGTATCGCCTACGCGTCTTTTACAAAAACACATGCTTTTCTTCACATAGGTTAGAAATATCATCTCCGGTATTTCGATGAAATTGCGGTTAGCGACTAATCGTAAATCCGAGCTAAATGACATCTCGATTATTCGAACATTTTGTAATTTTAATTACGACACAGCTTATCTACGTCCACTGTCATGTTGTACTATTTTGTTTTTTATTTCTAACTTACTAATAACGCGGAGTGGAGAAACCGAAGTAAAAGCGTGCGTGTTAATATACGTGAGTATATATGTGAATGGCTCGATCGATTTGCTAGGAGAGAGAGCTCATCTAGACAGCCGACAGTCCTGGGGGTGAGTAGTTTTTTCTCCTGGTTTTTAAATATATACTTTCCAGCTCACGAAATTACTAAAAATAACTTACCACTCAAACCGAGATGTTCGGATGTTTAATTTTGTGGTACATGGAATTATTCTATAATGGGACAACGAAAATATTTTTCGTATTACTTTTGAGGGCCTTTGGTTTGCACTCTCGGTACTTTTCGAATTACCCTCTCATGACATTGGAAAAATCGCGCATGCTCAGTTATTTTTTTTAATTATATTTTTGTTTCCTAATGAGGAAATGTAATAATTGATTTCAATTCTAATTTCAGAGAAGTAAATTTTAATTTTTATTTATTCAAATACTAATTCCAGAGGAAATAACTATTTTTTAAAATACTATTTCCATTGGAATTAATCATTTATTTCAATCAATTTAATCAATTTAAATATATGGATTCCAGAAGAATTAGTTATTTCTTTAAATACCGATTCTAGAAAAATCAGTAATTTATTCAAATCCTGATTTCAGAGAAATCAGTCATTTATTTAAATACTGACTGCTGACATACATTTATTGACATCGCTATCGTTAATCTTTGAATCTATCTAACGGACGAAAATTCAAATTTTCCGCCAATGCGTAACGAGGGGAATTGCGCATGCGTGCTTTGAACAAATCCACCGACTATACTTTAACCAGAGATAAGCAGGCCAGCTGCCCGAACTACTGTCAGCTGGCTCGTGACATTATTCTACGAGTTATACCATAAGTTACAAGTGCAGATTTAATTAGTCTCTGGAAGGAATTAATCGCAGGTGAAAGCGAAGTAAGACGAACGGGCGGCGTCAAGCCAACCAGAGACTGTGAAAGATGCGAAAATACGTGATTTTCGTATTTCTCGTTGCTTCCATATTATATTTAACTGGATGTGAGGTTAGTTTTCCATTGTTTTTATACATTATTGTCATACACTTGGAAAGGATTTACGATCAAACGATGTATATCTTTTTTTTTCTATTGTCCGTAAATGATTTTCAACACAGGCACAATCGTACGACGACAAAAGATGCAAGTGCATTTGTCCAAGCATTTCCTCCGTCATAAATACTACACAGCCATCGCCTGACCGACTCAATTTTATCTCCAATGTTCCACCTGACAACTGGTAAGATTTTAAATTTTTTATGCATAAAAACTTTTGATAAAAGTATATTAACTTTACAAATTTTTTTAGTAATGTACGATAAATCAATGAGAAAGTCTGTATGATTACAAAAAAATGTTATATTCTTTTTTATCACGACTAACCAGTTGAGAAGTTACTTTGATGCAAAAAAAGAAACTCACTGAAGGAGAGCTCTAAATATTAATATTTAGAGGTGATTCATACAATTTGTAATTTTTCATTTCAATAACATGGGAAATACGTTTGTGCCTATTTAGACTTTTATACCTCCTTAAAGACATCTATAATTGTAATTGCGTAATTTTACAGCATGTTCGTATAGAAAATTTAAAGGCCTACAAAAAAGGTCCTTTGCAAAAACTTTCTAAAGCCAACCACTTTGAATTCTTCTAAAGTACATTTTTGCTCTAGTTTACGCAAAACTAAATCAAGCAGGCAAAAACTTTGTAGCCAATCGAAATACGCAACAGTGTTTGTATCGGTAATTCGTAGTGGTATGTGACATGGTTTTATTTCTTGATGACTGAAATTTCTATAAAAGTAAGATTTTTAAATGAATCCAACAAAGATGCAAAGTAGAACTTTGCACATTGTTTCGTCATTTATTTTTATTTTTCAGAAAGCTTCCTTGCCGAGGAAGCCTAAATCAATAAATAAATGTCCCCATTCAGGCAGCTTCGTGAAAAATGAAAATTAATGAGAAACCAATTTGAAAAGTTCTACTTTGCATCCTTTTTTTCGTTTTTTTTTGGTCTAAACATTGCTGTGAATATATCCCATTGAGCAAGCTATGCTTCAGAACAATAAATTAAACCACCAAAAATTATACAAAACCTTCTTAAAATATGTTAAGTTATGTAAAAATAAAAATCATTGGAGGATGAAGTTCTATTTATTATAAATATGTATTTGATTTAACAGTAACTGCGAAGGCGTTATTCTACCGAAAATAAAAGGACAACTTAAGGGTCAGGAACAAATTTTCTGCCCAAGATGCGAGTGCAAATACGAGAATCGTAACACATCTATTATAAAGGTAAGCATTATAAAAAAAAAGATATTAACTGATATATAAAAGTGCGAACATTTTATAGTCAGTTTTAAACTGATTATGATAACATCTAAAAACCAATTACCTTTAAAAATCTTTGAAAAATTACAGTATGTCTTAATGAAGTTTCCAAATGTTCTTATAAAATTACAGTAGTCTTGTATGCAACTCCAAAAAATATTTAAAAAATGTCTAAACTTGTATATTAAATTTGATATACCTGTTTATGAATAAAAACTTTCAAATAAGTACTATAATTTTTCCAGTAGGTTTTTTGTGCTTCCTCACAGAGGAATCTTTGTTTTCGTGAAAACTTTTTTTTCGAGATTTTCATGTCAGGACACTCAGAATAGTCCGAAACATCGAGAAAAGTGGTTTAAAAAAAATGTATGCTCGCGTGCGTGCATAAAGAAAGGCTTTAACAATCGAGCTGAAATTTGGTACACCTATGGGGAAGGTCACTTTAAAAAAGAAAAAATTAAACATAAGATTATTTTTGATTCAATTCGTAATTTATAGAAAAATATCTGAATGTTGAGACGAACAATAATACTCAGCACTGCTAAGTACCAACTTTGGTGATGATCGGTAAAGGGGTTCGGATTTTATGGCATTTTGAATCTTTTTTGACAAATTTATATTTTCCTATAACTCATTACATAATGATTTTATAATTTCTAAGATTTGTTTGTGTTGTGTATACGTAACTACCAAAACCAAAAGGTAAAAAAAAAATTATAAATACGATTCCTCCTAGAGATGGCTTTTTGGAAAATGGAAATTAATGAGGAAAGTAATGTGCAATGTTCTACTTTGCAACTTTTTTTTTAAACATTTGTTTTAAATTTCAGTTCGTCGTGATCATTGTGATATGGGTCATATCTCTTTTGGTGATCTACATGCTGTTCCTGATTTGTCTGGATCCTTTGTTAAACAAGAGAATGAACAAGACAATAGGAAGCGGCGATTATTTGGAGCATACGAACGAGGAGGACGATGCTTCGGTAGCACCAGGAACGTCTCATCCAATGGGAGTCCGAGGAAATGTTTTAAATCGCGTTGGTCATCAGCAAGATAAATGGAAGCGTCAAGTGCGCGAGCAACGTCGCAACATTTACGATCGACACACAATGCTCAATTGAACAAAAGCTGTACAGTAAATATATATATATATACATATTCCCTCCCTTTAGTTATCTAAGAATCTCTTAATTATTGAAAATAAAGTTTCACCAGTAACAGTCTGGTTTTTTAAAAATATTTAATCTAATATTTTTCGGTTGGAGCCGCTCGAACGATTCTCACATTGTTTTACTCAAGTCTTCTGCTTGAATTTTCTCGATGATAATTAAACACGAACATATTTTTTGTAATCTCTTATTAATCCACGTCTGGCGTTAGCTTGCAGCTTCCGTTATGTAATCTTTTACAACGTCGTACAAAACTAACACAAGTGCGCCACCGGTGCCGCGAAGAATATTCGAAAAGGCTCCCTTGAAGAAGGCACTCGGTCCCTCTTTGCTCAATGTTTTCACCCAACAATCGAGCGTGTTTTTGTACATAACTTCCTTCTGGCTGCGTCCGGATTGCATCATCATTCGACGACGCACCGTGTCGAATGGATAAGAGATTATGCCCGCCATCGTCGTCACAGTCTATTTAAACAAATAAGAAGATTTAGAGAAACGTGAATTTTCCAACTTTTTGTCGGATTTTTCTCGGGCAGAAATATTAAAATGAACAAAAAAATTAGTTTGCACAAGCTTTAAATGGTATCAATAATGGTAATTCAGGGGAGAAACTGAATTTTGTAACGCAATGAATGCATTATTTTGAGAATTGTATAAGCTGTAAAACGCTCCCAAACAGAGCACTGTCGATAGTGTACAAGAATACGTACAGTGATTTTAACGGAAAATCCGATTTTATACGCGTTAATCAAATGGGAAATACACAAGGCTGATGCGCCACCTCTAAATATTTTTTTACCGAAGCTCTCCTTTCACGAGGTTTAATATTAGGGTGCAAACTATAGTTTTATTATGTGGTAAAAGAAAAAAAAAGTTTTTCTTTTTAGGCAGACTAGTGAACATTTTTCATTCAAATCCATTTAAAAAATTACATATTTTTCAAAAACAGGAAAATATGTAATTTTGGAAAACGATCAGTAAATCGTTTTTAAAATTCTTGAATTAAATTGAAAAAAGAAACATGCGTTTATATTTAGAGTTAAAAAGAAAAAAAACATTAAATACCTCAGCGATCGCAAAGTTAATGTAAAAAGGTGTATGCTTGGGATCTGCTAAGAGTCCTCTTGCCGTGTCGTAAAGACCAAAGTACGACGCTCGATAGATAAAAATTCCTTGAACGCTCACACTGAATCCACGGTAAAGTCCGAACATTCCGTCGGACTTCAAGATTTTTAGGAGACAGTCCATCATACCTTTGAATTCTCTGTTTTCACCTTTACCAACGTCTGCGGCCAATCTAAAATGATGGCGATTTACAAACTCGTCTAATGCCATTCTTGTTTTTAAAATCGACTCTATACAATTCTCTGTTCATTGATTACTGTTATTATTATATTTTTTAATATCTTATTTATTTATTTATTTCATGTACCTGGTTCGAGCGAAATCCAGGGGATAAACGAAGATGAGTGAGGTAGCACCAGCGCATCCGCCGGACGCCAAGTTTCCGCCAAATTGCTTCCAAAAATCCTCTTTAGGCACTCCTTCCAAAAAGACCCTTTTGAATCGATCCTTAAACGCGAAGTTTAACGCCTGAGTTGGAAAGTAACGTATAACATTTGCAAGGTTTCCGCGCCAAAAACTGAGAAAACCAGTTTCTCTCGGTATCCGTACGAACGTATCTATCATTCCTGCAAAATGAAACATCATTTTATTAGAATCTTTAAGATTTTTAAAAATAAAAAATCATCTTATCAATTTTTCACGATTTCCCAAAATAAAAAATCATTTTATTAAATCATTTTATTAAATTTCTCAAGATTTTGCAAAATTAAATATAACTTTAATGGATTTATCAGGATTTTACAAAGGTTAATGTAATATCAGATTTTTTAGAATATCGCAAAATGAAATATAGTTTTATTAGATTTTTCGTTATTAAGATAATTCGATTTTTTTTGTTACTTCTTACCTTTGTACTGCTTATCTTTTGATATCTGTTTTGAGGTGTGTTGAACTTGCAGCAACAATTTTACACGCTCTATAGGCGCGACCGCAGTTTTCGATATTCCAGCCGATATTCCTCCGGCTAACAAGTCTATGATAAAACCCTTTGTAGTCTCCATGATTCGATTGTATCTATTACGGTATTTGGTGAGGGCGACAAATTTTTGACAATCCGCTGAACATTTATCCCGTAAGAAGTTTCGATTTATGTGCAATCAAATTCATACTGTCGATAATAAGTAGCATTTTTCGCGACTTTTTTTGACATTTCTCAATTTTATTGAAATTAACAAACTGTCAATGTTTCTTTTTTTTGACGTATTGCATATAATTCATGCTTCAAATGTTTCGGAAATCTACTAATTGATAAACGATGAGTACTTCATTATTACATTACATTTCATGTCTACTAGCCAAAAAAAAAAAGAAAAATTAAATTATAAAAGTTCAATTCGTTTCGTAAATGTAAAATTAAAAATCTTATTGCAGAATTGAGAGATGAAGTGTATAAGAATTTTCTTTTATACATAAATGCTCGGCAGTCTTGGAAAACGTTGTTTGCAGTTTTTATTACTGACTGAGTAGGTTTCGTTTACTCATACAGTCGGTGTAATGCCACACTTCGCCAAGAATTTCCTTTTTACGACTTTGTTATACAAATAATTATTCTAGTTTATTTTTTAACGCGATTCAAAAGCTATGTACAAATTTGGACAGCTACAAATATTTAGAGAATTTATATAGTTAGGTTTTGATGAAAAAAAAAACGTTTCAGCGTGAGTGATTCATTCATATTTAAAACTACGGAGGGACTCAAAATTATTCTCACACGTGAATCGTGAGATAATAATTAGCTTAAAAGTTATTAAAAATTCACCTAATAGCTATTTTAAGGTACTTTTATTGAAAAAAAAACAAACATTAATAAAAACTTATTTTCAATTTAAATTGGTGTACCACTCTAACGGCTGTAACTCCTGAAGTACGTTGAATTTCGGAATGGGAAAGCGCTTAAAATATTCTCAAAAGCATGTTCAATTTTTTAATCGAAAAAACATCGATTTTTTTTCAGGTTGGTGTAACCCCTCAATCATAATAAATTGTTTACTACATAAAATATTCACTTTATTCCATAAACATTTTGTATATTTTTTAAATGAAAATATTCACGTCTTCCATACGTCGTATAGAAACTGAACGTGACTTTATTAAAGTCAAGTATTGAAAAAGTATTAATAGCACTTTAAAATCGCTTCATACGTATATTTTAACATATTAAATATTTCAATATCTTTATTTCAGTTCCCCAAAAATGTTTACACCTTATACGACTATGGATTATCTGGATTAAAACTTCTCTAATTTGGGAAATTCAAGACCCAACTTAGCAGCATAAACATCCCCAATGGCATTTACGTCAATATCGTGTTCTTTAAGGATTTTGATCAATTTTTGGAATTCCTCGGTTGTCCGAAGAGCAACAATGAGCTCTTGAAAACGTGGCGATTTCCAATACTCGACAAATCGAGCGAATGCAGGCGAATTTTTCAATTTTTCTTTATGCAAAGCCTCGATCTCGTTGATTGGAAGGATTGCTTTGTAATCTGTGATATATCCAGATGATCCACCGGTTATTTTGACGCTTCTAGCGTGCCTTACAGCTTCAAAAGTTGGAAGACCTATCATTTCATGCAAGCTGTTTATCAGACCGTAAGCATTTAGACCGGCTTCTTCCAAATAGTTGTAGAAATTTATGACACTGTCGATTTTTTCGAGTTTCAGGACGATATCTTGGAATTCATCGCTGAAGAAGTATCTGATGGCAACGTTAAATCCTTCGTCATATATCAAGTATCCCTCGTATAGTCGATTTTTTTCGACGTCGTTCAAAAGATCATCGAAATCGTCCAATACTTCGGTAAGCTCGTTTGAGTTTGCCACGGGATTAGCGTTGAGTGCCCCGGACAAGGCAAGTAGGAACACCAAAAAGAAATTCATCTAAAAATTTTTAAAATTATAAAATATAAGAAAATTTTAAAAATATATATGATTGCATACCAATTGAGCCACGAAAATAATTCTCAACAAATGTCTAAAAAACAGATTCAGTGGTTCCAATAGATACACCAAATTTCAAATAAATAAAAAAGTTCTGCGATTTTTTCATTTTTCATTTAATCTGTAATATCTTGGAAATGATAAATCATACGGATATTTCGAAAAAACGAAAAATTTTTCATGTCTCAAAGAAAAAAATGTATTCTGAATTAATGCTGGTGTACTTTCAGGTCACACTTTATGGCAAAATCAGCGAAAATACTTTTTTTACGGGAGGGACATTCGATCGCCGAATTTTGAGTATTTTTTATAAAAAAAAATATCCGTTATTCAATGTCGAGAACATTAAATGAAAAATGAGGAAATTGGCGTATTCCGACTAAATTTTTTTTTTAATTTACAATTTCGTACATCTTTTAGAACCACTGAACCTTGTTTTTAGACATTTTTTGAGCCGCATATATTATGAAAAAAAGTATAATGCTAAAATAAAAAATGTTAGCATTATTTTTTTTTAATGCTCACTTTAAAACGTCGATATTTGCAGAAATCTCAACATACCATTTCGAGCGTACGACGACGGATGGTGCTTTAATAATCCGAAAGTGGCTGCACGTTTTATATATCGCTGAAAGCTTCGTATATGGAGGAGCTCCCTAATTTAATTATAAGCAAATATTGATTTTCTATTTTGTATCAATTATTTGCCAGCATGTTAGTTCATTAATTAATGTGTTTATAAAACAGTGTGAATCAATTACAGGTACACCCAATCTTCGGAATCAACATTTTTATCATGTCCTTGGAACAAACAGTTATAAAAGTAGTAGGTGGATATCCCTGACAAAAAAAATTGGTAGAAAATGATAGAAGAAAAAGGATTTCAGAACCAAAAAAATGGTTAGAAAATGGTAGAAGAAAAAGGATTACAGAACCAAAAAAATTGATAGAAGATGATAGAAGAAAAAGGATTACAGAACCAAACAAATTGATAGAAAATAATAGAAGAAAAAGAATTTCAGAACCAAAAAAATGGATAGAAAATGATAGAAGGAAAAGGATTTCAGAACCAAAAAAATTGATAGAAAATGATAGAAGGAAAAGGATTTCAGAACCAAAAAAATTGATAGAAAATGATAGAAGGAAAAGGATTTCTGAACGGAAGTCACGATAGCCTTTTTTTTCTATCGTTCTCTATCAAATTTTTAATTCAGGGAAACGTTTACTGTCTGTCCCTGAAAATAAAACAATAATAATTTGTTTATGAATACTCATTGCATACTCAATTCATCAGAGATGTGTTACAGAAAATTCTATAAAACATTTTGATCATTATTAGTTTGACCACCATGATCAGGTATTATCTGTTTCACTTGTGTAACAAATTTCAGCTGAATATACTTCAAGCTTTTCTACATCAACAGTTTTGTATCAAGATGAATTTAACGCTTGATCTAATTGATGAATGACTATTTCAGCACAAAGCTGCCTATTTACATAAAATTCGGGCCATTCTACACCAACAGCATAGTATCAAAACGAATTTAATGGTTGAGCTAATTGATGAATAATGATTTTAGCACAAAACCACCTATTCACATAAACGTGTATCAGTCCCCGCTAACTCTGATGATGCATACTAATGTCACAGTCTGTGTCAATATAACCATTGACTATTTTGTCTGTAATGTTAGAATTCTTATGCAGTCGCGATTTCAATTTCTCAAATTTACCACGTATTTTTTACTATCTTTTAAAATAATTTATTAAGAACTTGTATTTTTTTTTTTACAATTTTTTCATTTACCAACAAATTTTTTTTTCAAAACTCTACATTACATTTCCAAACAATACATTTATTTGTGATTTTTACAGTAAAAAAGCCTGCAAAGTAGAACCTTGCAAATTGCTTCCACATTATTTAGTATCTTTGACAAAGCCTTTATTTGTAAAGCTACCTCTATGAGGAAGTATGTTGATCAATTTAGGCTTCCTCATAGAGGAAGTTTTCTAAAAAAAAGACTTGGGAGCAATTTGCAAGGTTCTACTTTGCAGGCTTATTTGAGCTCTAAAGACAATTAAAAAAAATGCATCATCTCGTATAATTAGAACAGTTCGATCGATTTACGTGAAAATTTTTTACTCAAACCTTGTTCTATGTGTAATGCATATTTGAATCAAGTTTGGACCCAGTATCTGGTAATTTGCACTGGTTAGTGTGCGAAAGACATTTTTCAAAAAATAAATAATTTAAAATTTAAATTGTACGTATTGTATTGTTGTAAATTAAATTGTATAAAATTTGGGCCTCTCGATCGATTTGCGCCAAATTTAAACTAGAACTTGATCATCATCATATACTCCAGAAATAAAACAAATTTACACCTGATACGTACCTCGCAACTTGCGCGAGTTAATGGGCTAAAGACATATTTTTCAAAAAATAAAAAATGTTATAAATTTTGATCCGCTTGACTGATTCACGTTAATTAAAAAAGAAACCTTGTTCTGAGACAATCCACATATGTACCAAATTTGATTTAAATGTACTGAAAAAATAAAAAAAAAATTCGCGACAGCAATGTTTTGGTTTTTTTGGAGAAAAATAAAATTTTATTTCGCGAAAACAAAGCTTTCTCTATGAGGAGGAAAAAAAATTGTCGATGTGACAAATTTACAAATTTCGTCACTGTTAATTTTTTGTTTATCTATAATAAAACTGAAGGTAAAAGCAGTAAAATTTAAAAAAAGCGACATCATCACAGTAATATAAATGCAATGATCAATATTTTTGAACCCACACACTGAGATATTTATTAATAATTTACATAATCATTTTCGACAAAATTTATTACAAAATATAAGAGAAGCTTGAGTCACAGAAATTACAGAAAGAAGGATTGCAACTAAATTCCTTTTAGATTCGCTTGTGAGAGCTCCTTATTTTTTGAAAAAGGAAAAACTTTAAGTGCTGCGTCATTCGAGCCTGCTTTTCTTTCCTAACAAAAATTGTAACTGCTGGTACATAATTTAAATAATATGCAGTCTTTGCTGCTTTTGTATGGAAGAAAAAAGTAGACAGTGACAATGTACGAACTGGAAGCTTATCCTAAATCAAAACCTCATTTATGGCACAGTAATTTTCAGCATTTGTATTATTGTGGTCACAAGGTTGTCCATATGGACACCCCACGTGTCATCTTCACACAGTATACATTTATTTCAGCTTCAAATGTATGTCAAATATATGTTTACAAGCATATATTTGTCACGTGGATACGTGAAACATGGATAAAAAATTTATTTACAATTCTAGGATCCAAGGATTTATTTATTTACATTACATAAATAAAGGTGTCTACGACTCATTGATAATTTTGTCCGAGGACCTCCCTAATGTCAAAATATATGAGCTTTTGACTGAATTTCGTGCCTTTAGAGGCTGTGGGCACTTTCTAAATATAGTTTTTAAAATCTGAAAAAATTCTGGGGTCTTTTTCTGATTGTGATGATCTGGGGTCGGTGCAATAAATAAACGCAAGTACATGTATATTTATTAATTACTAAATTCTGCGATTACGTTCTCGTGATTTTGCGATTTTTGTGCAAACTGCTCCGTTTCCAATTTCGACAATAAAGCAAATAGTAGCGCAAGCCAAACCAAAGGCAAATATTACAAATGCAAAGCTCAGTTCTGACAAAGTTATGACTGTAAAATTTTCATTATTCTTCAGATTCTCCGTTGCCTCAAGTGTGTGTAATGTTTTTCTTATCACATTCTTAAACGTAAATCTAACGATATCAGCTTCAACGAATCTCCTTAAAATGGCATTAAATCTCCGTTCAGGAGGCCAATTCTCCCGGATACCGTAAACCCAATCCAGCTTCACAATTGGTACATTGGACAAGTGCAGCTTAAACGTAGCCGCATGATTAAGCATTATATTTTTTTCGAACAAGCAAGCTACTTTAGGTTTCTTCAATACATCTTCAAAACAGTCGACTGGATCGTTCGCCACGTAATTAGTCTCACGACTAAACTCAGATACATATGACTCGGGACCATAAGTTGTGTATCCAAATTCAGAAAGATCTCGAAAAGTCTTTACATTTCGAACATTCACTTGCTTCGTAAGCAGAGACGCCAATTTTCCCTGATAAATACCCTGAATATGAAGCACGAATATAAATATACCAGTTAGGAAAATTCTTGGCGCAATATTTTTCGGTAGTGCTGGAAGTGATGCGTTACAAATTAAAATAAGAGTATTCAGGACTGCCAGAGATAGAGGATGACGTAAAAAACATGCGAAAAATATGATTATTATGAGACAAACTAGGCAAACGCCTAATCTCGAATTGCTATCTATCAGAGAAGCGATTTTGCTCAATTGCGACTCGCTACCTCTGTACTGCGACAAAACGCACAATCCAGACTCTTCGAATGGATAGCTCGTCGTGAAGTCTTCGAAATGGGCGGTAAAACGAAAATTAATAATTATATCACTGGTTCCATTTATAATCTGTTGATACGCACTTGAAGGCTCTCCATTGTCGCCAGATCGAAAAGATGTTTGCCTTAAAATCATGGATGTTGCGTTTAGTTCACGAAAAATCATCCACGCTAACTGTGCGTTGAAACCAGTTAAGCGATATGTCCCATTTTTGTTTTCATGTATGTGTAAATAGATTTCGGACGAATTTACTACAGTGGTAGGGATTGTGTAGCCGCCTAAATCAATTGCCTTGTTGAAGTTTAGTTCCTCGCAGATTTTATCATCTTTTCGATATCTTCGCATGAACAGAGTCCATGTGTGATTATTTCGACCTCTGTAAGTTTCGTCCAGATGCCATGATTTAGGTGCTTCGCTTGTATAAGGATTGTAAGTGTAAATCAACCAGCCTTTTGTTTCATGGAGGCAGATGAAATTTGCTGATAGCAAATTCATTTTCCAGGCTTGCCACAGAATGTCAAATGCGTTTGAACATCCGTTGATTGATTGGTTGAGAATGAGGATCGAAGCCATGTGATTCCAAAATCTTGATCCCTTGATTTCTCGAAGAGTTTCGACAAAGATTATCGAAGACCTGGCTGTGATGACAAAAATTTGGAGTTTGTATGGAGTTGATGTCGCATACATTGAGTCGTGTATTCTCGTAGCTTTGTCGATCAAAATTACAGGAATGTATTCCTCGGACCAGAACGTATTGCTGATTGATCCTGATAAATCTCCAGAAAGTCCCACTGTGCTTACTCGGTTTACATAGCAAGACTTCAAGATGTTCACCTGGAAACCATTGATTGATTGCCACTTTGCATTATGATCGTATTTTCCTGGCGAAAAAAGGCAAATTATATATTGTTGACTACACATTCGAATTTATTTGTTCTTCTTTTTATTTGTCTGACTAGTTTTAAAGTAGGTTTAGTTTTTCTTTCTTCTTTTCATTTATTTGTCTGATTAGTCTATTTAAATGACACCGGTGGAGAATGTAAGGCGAAAATGCCTTTAAAATTACGATAAATAATTAATAAGGATAAATTCGCAATATTGGACATACTAGCATTTTAGTTCAGGCCTGGACAACAGAGCTCTTTTTTAAAAGAAGAATCGAAAAGATTTATCTGTTACTTGTGCAGAAGAATTCCCAGATGAATCTACTTTTCAGCAGATTCGTTGGCAAGAAAAAGCGTTTAGCTTGCTGCTTATATGCATTAGTGCGCGCTAGAGCGTATGCGAGAGCGCCACACGTGCGAACGCCGCATAGCGGAGACTCGCGTACTAGAAGAAGCTCAGCGGGAGTTTCAAATTCTGCGCGCGAGGTTCGTCGTCGGCGCTCTACGAATGTGAATTGATGTTTCGGTGTGAGAATGTTAACGTCTGATTAATGAGTGCGGTATTGTCAAAAACATAATCTAAGTTGATTACTTTGTCATTTAGAGGAAAGAACCGCGAATCGGTGGGAAAAATAGGTGCACGTGTCCGTGCGTCAAATTTTAGTCTTAGTTAATAATTCAAAATACGAATTTTATTGCTTTTCTACTTTATTTAACTTGCTACGATAAAATGTACAACTGTTTTGAATATTCCATGAAATGGATTTTTTTTGTTGATAATTCCTTGGAAGGAAATGTTCGAAATCACAATATCACTCAACAGGAATGATAGGTTTCATGTATTTTGAGTCAGCTGTGGATATCGTCTTCACTATGATCTCGAATAACGGGAAGCTGCTTGCTGAAGCTTTATAGGCTTGTCTGGTACAGTTCCCTTGCGAGAAAGGCATCGTGAGTAGCCATCTAGTGGCTGAGTGGCGAACCTCCAAATCTCGCAATTTTTCATATAAACTTGTATTTCATTTGCAATATTGTCTTCTTTACCTCTGCCAAGTCAACACTTCGACTAAGTCATTGAAAATTGTTATATACACTCTTGTAAGTTGTAGTTTCTACGAAAAATTACAACAAACAGCGCTAAATTATGAACACTTTCAATTGGCTTTGGTGCTTGTCGTAAAAAATTGTATTTAATAATTTACTTCTCTAATAAATTGCAGTTTATCATAAAAAAAATTATACAAGCTTTGTGTAATATAGAACAGGTTTTTACAAATTCCCCGAGTCGTAAATACCGCATAATTTGTTGTAGAAATATGTACTTTGCTGCTAAAATGACGTGATGAATTTTTTTAGATTTCTTCCGCCACGGTTATCACAGCCTCTTTAGGGTCAAATCAATTTACCGCAGCTTCGATGAAATCTAACTGTTGTGGTTTTGACGTCTCCATTATAATCTCAGCGACACATCTTCTTGCAATTAGTGCGGAAAAAACAACGAGTATTTTAGACAACCTCATAGTTGATCACTTATTTTCTTCAGAGGAAGCTGATTTTAACTGAACTAAAAAGTTTTCGTTCCACGATACTGTCGATGTAATAGTTGAAGACGAAATGAGGGTTTTCGAGTTCATTTTTCTTCACAAAAGAAGAAACTGCTGATGACTCAAATAATATGCATCCTACGTTGCTTCCTTTTTTTTATGGAAAGAAGATGAGCAGTGTACCTGCACAGTGTCGAACTTAAAAAGCTTACCTTACTCCTAGACATGGTAATTTTCAACATTTGTATTATTGTGGTCAGAAGATCCCCATAAAAACACCCTACGTGTCGTCATCTACCTGGTACACGTAAAATTGAAAATATATACTTTGGATATGTTTCAAATATATGTTTTCAAACACGCCACTGACACACTTCTCACCTTCGACAAATAGTGAATCGCATTTCTTGACAAAAAGCACACAGCTATTTATTAATCATGCGAATTGTTCTCGAATACATTCTCGTTCGTTTATGATCTTAAAACGAGATTGTCTCCTTTCAATTTTGATAATGAAACACATAATTGCGAATCCCAAACTGAAGACAAGTATTAGGGATGCAAAACTCAGTTCATTTTAATTTTAATTAATTTTAAAGTTAATTTTTAATCAAATAAGAAAATTTGTAAATTTCGAAAGAAAGTACTGTAATTTTACATCGAACGTCTATATTGTATTATGAATAAAAACTTGTAAAATTAGTACTGAAATTTTCAGAACCGAAAGTAAAGAAACATTAAAGACAAAAAATAATTAAATAATTTTAAAGGCAAGACCAACTTATCCATGAAAATAGATGTATTTATTTCTTATTCTACATAAAGACAAAAAATAATAACGAAAGCAAAAAGATGAGCTTATCCAAGAAAATAGATGTTATTTATGTAAATAATAGATTTTTTATTCCAATCATCTGCGAGTACATCCTCGTTTATACATAATCTTCATTCGAGCCACACAGATTTCTGTTTCAAAAACGAAACATACAGTAGCTAATGCCAAACCAATGGCAAGTATTACAAATGCAAAGCTCAAATCCGGCAACGTTAATACTTTGAAGCTTGAATCATTCTCAAAATTTTCATTTATTTCAATGTGACGCCATATTTTCCGCGTTTCTTTCTCATACACAACTCTAATAATATCAGCTTCGAACAGTCTCGTCAGAATAGTGTTCAATCTTTTTTCAGGTGGCCAATTATATCGTACGAATAAAATCCAATAGAGCTTCACGATTTGCTTCGCAGACACGTGAAGCTTAAATTCCGCAGCGCTTCTAATCAAAGTCGATCTTTCATAAATGCAAGCAACCGCTGAATCACTCAACACGACATTGATACATTGGATCAAACGTTCAACCTCGACATAACGTCCCTTAGCAACTGATTCATCGAAGTAACGAGAAAACCTTTTTGGGCCATGAATCGTGTAATCCAAATCAACGAGATCACGAAGAGAATTCACATTTCGAAGTGGCACTTGCTTTGTCAACAAAGAAGCCAAATTGCCTTGATAGATCCCTTGAATATTTAGCATGCAGATGAATAGACAAGCTAGATAAATTCTCGGTGATAGCTTATCAGGAATTTTAAAAAGCGGTGCATTGCAAATTACAATAACTGTATTTAAGATTGCTGACATTGGAGATTGATGAAGAAAGTAGATGAAAAATATGAGATTCATAAGAAAAACTAGACCCAGTCCAATTCGCGAATAGACGTCAAAGAGACCGAGGATCTTTTGTAATTGCGATGCATGAACTCCGTATTTTGTCATAGCAGCTAATCCTGATTGCCAAAATACACGCGAATGCGAACAATTTGAAACACTTATTAAATATCGACCGTTTAGCGCGATGTCACTGATTCCATCAACAATTTGGGCAAGACCACCATCAGGCTTTCCGTTCTCATTCACAAAGCCAAATGGTGTTGGTTCTAAAAGGGCAGGCGTTGCATTTAGCGCTGGGAAAATAATTTCAGCTACCCGTCCGCAGATTCCACCAAAATGGATTTCATCATTTTCATCTTGTGTTACTTTCAAATGTACCGATGACGAATTTTCGGCTGTCGAACGAATTTCGTAGCCGCCCAGGTCTTTCGTTTTGTCGAAATTCAGCTCATCGCAGATTTCGTCACCTTCTTTATGTACTCGCACGAGTAAAGTCCATGGATGATTTTTTTTTTCATTGTATGCTTTCTCAACTTGCCAAGGTTTCGGTGCTTTACTTGTGTAAGGATTGTAAGTGTAAATCAGCAATCCTTTTCTCTCGTGAAGACACAAAAAATTCGCATCTATCAAGTCCATTCTCCAGGCTGTCCACAAAATTTCAAAAGCACTTGAACATCCGTGAATCGATTGGTCGAGTATGAGGAAGGATGCCATGTGATTCCACCATCGTGACTCCTTGATTTCTCGAAGGGTTTCAATCAAGGTTGACGAAGACGTGGCTGTGACTATGAAAATCTGTAGTTTGTATTGTGGCACTGGATTTCTCAGCTCATGGCTCAGAATTCTCGTTGTTTTGTCCATTAAAATAGCAGGAATATGTTCCTGAAACCAGAGCCACTTGCCGATGGTTCCTGTTGAATTTCCAGCAAGTCCCACTGTTCCGCGATTGACGTAGCAAGATTTTAAGATTTTCGCCTGGAAGCAATTCATTAGTTTAGCCATTTTGCACTGAGATTGCGTTTATCATAGATTTTTTCCACACATGGCATCGACATATTTTTTTTAAATATTGCATAAATATTTTTTAATCTATTGACAATATTTCGTAAATACTGTAATTTGCAATGACTACCACTAAAAATTGCCTATTATGGTGTATGTGAAATAAAACATTTTTTTAGTTTATTTTATCGCTCTCACCACTAAAAAGTTTATTTTGTTTTCCACTCAAAGGTAATCTAGATTTAAGGAAAACGTCAATTTTTGTTGTGATAAGAATTGTTACTTATTTTCGAAAAGTAACATCCGGATTTTAGAAAAACACTGTTTTTTCAGCTGCAAATTTATTCATCTATAATAGTGAAAAAAGGATTTTTCGAATTTATATATTTTGTAAGTTAAATAAAAAATAGTAAAAAATAGTAAATACCACCATCGTGATTACTCACTTTTGTGGGTCATTTTTCAAATTAATAATCCTTTTTTTTAATATATGTCCATAATAAGACAATTGGCATTATTGAGGGGTGCGAGTCAGTCAAAAAAAGTTTTTTTTTATTATAAGGCCTTTTTTTATAATAATCAAAGGATTCGTCTTTATATGAAAAAAAAGGATTCGTTAAAAAAACTCCATATTGTCCTTACATTTACAAATGTAAAACAGATTGTTAAAAGTGTTTCGCAATATTCAACCAAAATATTCCGGCAATATTTTATTTCCAATGAAACAGTTGAAAAATCTACAATATTTTTCTTTCAATATTTATTCTACATTATCAGGTGCAAAAAAAAAAATACCGCAGCATGGAGGTGATCCGATTTTTGTGGTTCTGACGTCACGATGACGATTCTAGCGAGACGAGCCTTCGCGAATAGAGCGAATAAAAGGAAAAATTTAATCGACTGCATTGTTTTTAAAAAAAAAAATTTGGCCTCTAAACAAATGCAAAGTTTTTGCTTTATATAACACTGTCGAAACAATAACTAAAGACGAAATGAGTTTTTTAACGAATTTGAGCGCATTCGTTTTATCTTTTGACTCAGATAACAATCCCAGAAAAAAATCGCGTACATATAACATTTAAGTATTTATTGATTTTTTGAAAAATAAATGTGCACCCTTCGATAGCTCTATAATTATGTACGTTTTTTTTCTTCGTTAAGTCACTCTTTTTTATGGATTATCATTGTAATAAATATGTTTCCTATTGATCTATGAGCGCAAAGTAGATATTCTACTGATATAACGACCTGATAATCGGCAGGCAGTGTAAAATAAATACGTACAAGTTAAGGGTAATCTAAAATCGCACTCTCTCTCCAGTAGAAAAATAGTGATAACCCTTAACTGCGCGGCTTTGTAAGTGGAAGTAGGCACTTAAAAGCAACATTATGTTTGACGGGGTCAACATTTTATTGCCAATTTAACCACGTGTCATATTTACAAATCGATGGGTTGATATGCCCACTGTAAAATGCAACATTTTCCAATGATATCTTACAACAAGATATCAAGTTTCAAAAATCACAACTACCATTACGTATAATTTGCAATATTATACCTAATGATTATTAAGGTGGGTCAATCACCACCGTACTAATCAAACAATTTTCAATGGCTGGAATATTCAATAAAAAAATTTGAAAACATTCCTACGTTTTTTCTTCAACTAGATCAACATAAAATGAAGAAATGTAAGGACGTTTTGTTGACATGAAAAATTGGGGTGACCAACATATAATAAAATATAAAATTTACACGAGTTCCATATCTCAAAATCAAATAAATTATCTATCTGTCCATCTAATAAAAAGTGGCAAAAAATGATAACTTTGTCGAATTTACCGAAGAAAAAAAGTAAAAAAATGAAGATTGATAAAAAAAATATAAGATTGAAATATTGTATAAAGTTCAAACAATGACAAGCATCTGGTACATTTCTCAACACGGAAGCTAAATACACTGCGATAACTGCAATAAAGTACAAATAAAATATATAGTACTAATACTGCGTATCAATGCGTTCTATCGGACATCTCAAGATTTTTCTTCTTCTGTACGTGTTACTCCATTTCTGATACCAAATCTCAGATCCAGCAGAGAGATTATACTATCGGATAAAGATTATTTTGTAAGCGTGCGGAATTAATATTGGAAAATTAGAATTGGGTGGTCAGTGAGAAAAGTACGCCAGACCGGAAAACAGCTTTGAAGCAAAACAGCATCTCTAAATTAAAAAAAAATTATAATTAAAAAAAAAAATTTAAACAGAACTTGCAATAAAATATGACTCCTCTTGGAGTTTGTTTTTTACTTTTCGCTCTCTTTGTTTCTACACAAGCTGTCGGTTTTCACGGTTTTACTTACGAAGGTTTAAAGGAACCGGAAGTCAATCGATCAAGAGCAATATTGACAAGAGAAAAATGGATTGAACAACCGGTGGATCATTTCAATGTTCGGGATAATCGCACCTGGTCAATGGTAAAATGCAAACTAATTATTTTTCTAACTAATTCACACATTTGAATAAACGTACAACACTCGGAATAATTATATTTATTTATTTTTTTTATTATTTTTTTTATCAAAAAAAAAATTATTTTTATTTTTAAAAAAATTATATATTTTTTTATTTTTTTTATAAAAAAAAAAAATTATTTATTTTTTAAATTATTTTTTTTATCAAAAAAAAAATTATTCATTTATTTTATTTTAGCGTTATTACGAAAATGACGAATTTTTAAATGTCTCGGGACCTATGTTGATTATGCTGGGTGGAGAATGGGCAATTGCACCTTCTTTCGTACATACCGGACTGATGTACGAAATTGCCAAAAATCATGGGGCCATTATGTACTATACGGAACATCGATACTATGGAAAAAGTTATCCAGTCAAGTAAATATTTCGATCTTCATAAAGACATTGAGAAAAAAAAAAAATAAATCAATGTCATTTACATATACGTCAACAATAATAATAATATTGCCTTAAGGATATTAATAAATCAGGGAACAATTTGTCTACCAAGTTCGATAAAAAACTTTTTTTTCAAGTGAAATTAATTCTCAGATTTTTCTGGAAACGTCTTTTTGGTAATTTGACAATTTTTTTTTATTCGACGGATTTTTGTTGTTGAACGTAAAAAGTAGCAGAAAGACTTTGTGAGTTTGTGCAAATTTGCAGATACTTTTTTTTATAAAATTGAGTAAGCAAAAAAAACGTAGTTCTAAATATTTTTTTGGGGAAAATGAGAAAGATATATTGTCAAAAGAATATAACATATTTTTGTTTCTAAAACGATAAAAAAAATATTTCACAACAAAAATGAACAACAAATTAATTTTTTTTGCTTAAAAAAAAACTTATTATTATTATTATTGTTATTGTTGTTGTTATTACTGCTATTATTGTTATTAGAGACACCGAGACAGAAAATCTTCAATACCTGAGCGTAGATCAGGCAATTGCGGACGTGGCATATTTCATTGAAACGAAGAAAAAGGAAAATCCTGACTTAAGTAATAGCAGCGTAATCGTTTTCGGAGGTTCTTACGCTGGAAATATGGCAGCTTGGGCTAGACTCAAGTATCCCCATCTTATTCAAGGTGCCATTGCCAGTAGTGCTCCGGTTCGAGCAAAAGCTGATTTCTTCGGTAAGCAATTGTCTTTCGAATTTGTTTATTTATTTATTTTGGTGAATTTTTTTAACAGTATTAAAGAGCGACTTTTTAAAATATAATTTTTTTTTTAAAGTAAAAAAAGAAACATGCTCGATATGATGTTTATCAATATTAGTGCTATTTTTATATTAAATTCTGTTACATAACGAAATAATTGTCCATTCTATGTAAATAAATCATATTTTTAATTGAAATCACAATTTTTTTATTACCCATTTTTTTTATAAATCAAGAATGGCTCAAAATAAAAATTTAACATAAATCACAGATTTTCTATTCAATGATAAAACAAAGTACATGGCAAATTATTAAGTTTGAATTAAATAAATTAACATGGAAAGCACCATATATGCTTATTTTAAGAATATAATTTTTGCAGTGCTCACATAGATTACAATTGAATTTTTAAAATTTTATCTTTGACAATTTTTTTTAGAGTATTATGATGTGGTGACAAAATCTTTGGCTCGTTCGAGCAAACAGTGCACCGAAGATATCGACAATGCTTTTGATACATTTGAAAGATCACTGAAGCTTGACGGTGGTCCGAAGTTCTTGAAACTGCTCTTCAAGTGAATATCTTTTTTGCTTATTAAAAATTTCTGCTGAATTACATTTTTCAAATAAACACCAAATGTACTTTGCCTTTTTTTTTTTTTTAGCTTTTGTGATGTACCAGATATATCATCTCCCACTGCTCTCGGATATCTCATGAACGTCCTCTCCGAAGTAATTAAACCAATTTAAACAAATTACTTAAACCACGGAATTCCTCTTTAATGTTAACATTTTTTGCAGCTATTCGCAGTAGCTGTTCAGTACAACCATATTAATTTAGACGGCACTTCTACGATCAGCGAAATTTGCGATAAAATGACGAACAAAAGCCTTGGAAGGCCTATTTTCAGACTTGCCAATTTGATTTCCAGAGACAAATGTCACGACGTCAATTATGACAATTTTCTTGCCGAGTACAGAAACACATCTTGGGAATTTCATAGAACAACTGGTGAGCAACCGAAAAATCATTAAATAAATTGTCAAAATGATCTTCATCAATTTTCTACCTTTTTGGTAAAGATATATCTTCAGCGAAATTTTCGAGTCAAGATTGACCATCAAAAGAATTACGATAACTTTTCAAATTTGGGTGTAATGCCCATTAATTTTTTCAAGAAGTGTTAAGTATCAGATTTCACACACAGTAACATCCTCAAAAGTGTTAAAAAGCCTCGTGTGTCTTTAAAATCCTGCCTATCCTGAATTTTCTTCAGAAGAGATGTATTTCAAAAATATAGTAACTGATTGAAATGTTGAACCATTTATAAACTCATTAACTAAATTGTCAAAATGATCTTCATCGATTTTCTAATTTTCAAAAAATGATATATCTTCAGTGAAATTTTCGTGTCAAGATTGACCATCAAAAGGATTACGATAACTTTTCAAATTTGATTCTAATGCCCATTAATTTTTTCAAGAAGTGTTAAGTATCAGATTTCACACACAGTAACATCCTCAAAACTGTTAAAAAGCCTTGTGTGTCTTTAAAATCCTGCCTATCCTGAATTTTTTTTTAGAAGAAATGTATTTTACATAATATAGTAAATGATTGACATTTAATTATTACTTATTTTTCTATGTCTTTACAAACATGTTCTCCTGAAAACAAAAATTTAACGTCACTCAAGATAAGTGAGAACATTTATTTTCAATAAAAATAATGCCCTAAAGGTAATAAATTAGGGAAAAAATTATGTAACATAACCTATTACAAAAGATGTTTTTACATAACATATTAAATTTTAATACAACTTATTTTTCTCTTTTCTTTCCACAGGGAGACTCTGGTTATATCAAACTTGCACAGAGTACGGATATTACCAGACGACAAGCTCGAACAATTCTGTCTTCGGAAGTCTCGTTCCAGTGGAATTCTACTTACAAATATGCTCCGATTTTTATGGCGAATAGTGAGTTAGAATTTTTCAACGATTACACGCAAAGTAATAAGATGATCTTTTTACACAATTCTTTACAATACGTTATTCATCCTAAGCTTTTATTTCCCTCTTCTATATTTTTTTTAAATAGCCGAAGGATTTCTTTGCTATTTTTTTTATTCTCGTATTTCATTGCAGTTATGATTCGAATCTGCTGAATTCGAAGGTGAGAAGAACGAATATAATGTACGGTGGCTCGTTGCCGGATGTGACGAATGTCGTGTTCACAAACGGAAACATTGATCCATGGCATGCGTTATCGGTTCTCGAAGATCTCAATGAAAATACCCCAGCGATATTGATCGACGGTAAGTAATGTGTAATGCGTGACATTTTAATCTGCAAAAAAGAAATATCAGCCTGCGAAATATTATTAATCATTTGTTATCTACAAAAATGCCATAAAGCTGGGGATTTATCATAAATCAAAACATCAAAGATAAAGACAACTTCCAGATTCGACGTTTAATATTCTATCGTAAGAATTTATTATTTTATCTTTTACACTTAAATTTCAG
This sequence comes from Perithous albicinctus, assembly GCA_964016905.1. NCBI lineage: Eukaryota > Metazoa > Arthropoda > Insecta > Hymenoptera > Ichneumonidae > Perithous > Perithous albicinctus. The sequence continues at coordinate 22,614,422 of OZ024689.1, forward strand.
GTTCGTCGCATTGTCAAGATCTTTATCCTGATGGTGAATCGGACGTTGCTGGACTTTTAGAAGCGCGGAAACGAGTACGTTCTATCGTCGCTGATTGGCTCACGTCGGAATAAATTTCATTGTTATTAATAACATTTTTATGTTAATCACTTTTAAACAATAAAATATAAACTCTTTTTTATGTATTTTATTTTCCTTTTTTTTTATTTTTTCCACCAGAGCAAAGTAAACGAGTGATAAAAGTCAATACATGGCCATTATTTTGAGAAACACGATTTTTTTTATGTTAAAGAATTTTTAGATATTTTTGGAACTGTAAATAAATTTTAAAAAATGTATAAGCTCTTTTTAAGACAATTGGAAAACTAGGTAAACCAGTTTCTGCAAAATGTGTCAGATTTTTTCATTTAGTATAATAAGTACATGAAGTCTATTTATTACTTCCATTTTTTCATTTCTCTGTGAAAATTCGATTACAAACTCGAACGCAGTTCATTTTCGAAAGTCTCCTTCCACTAGAATTCTTCTTAAATGTGAACTTTGATTTTTATTTAAAAAACACTTCACACAGAATAAGAATAAATTTTTCACAAAATTCATTACAGTATATTTATTATTGTTTATTGTTCCAATATACAATTTTTCTTGCACGCATTATCTACATTTCTAACATCCTTAGAGCTACTTAAGTCTCAGCATGAAAAAAATATATGTATAACAAAAATACTTCTATAACTACTAACTGTGTATATTTAAACGCAATAGCATATTTTTCTCCTTTTTCCATTATCTGAAGAAATCAGTTCTTCCTTGAATTCGTGCATTTTTTTGTCAACTCTCTCAAGTCTGGTTGATTAAAAACGTTTGATGGTCTTTTGTTATCTATTCGAGTTCATAATAAAATGTAATCAGAAATGAAAGATACTATGTTAAAAATAAATTCCAGAGCAATGTTTTATCGTAAGAATTTATCAATATCTCTTTTTTGTTTAATTTTCAGATTCTTCGATTTGTTTAGATCTGTAATACGAAGGTAAAAATGTTGTGCAGTACTTTCAGAAACGCAGAAACAAAAGCATGTTTATTGTAAGTAACGCTAAAATATAAATTCTTGTCTAATTAAAGAGCCGCACTCTGTACTTTTTTTCTTCCTTTTCTTTCGTCAATTAATAACGAGCACTTTGTCCTCACACGAGTCATTTGTTTTTCTTCATTTCTTCCTAATTGAAAAATACTAATCGGTGGTGAAGATAGACACTTTCTTTCAGACAAACCTTCCGCGACGTTTACATGAAGAATAACGTTGAATTCTATTATCGTTTGGCTATAGTCTTCAATCTTATAATAGGTGCTTTCGTTGAAAGTGGCAAAATTGTCATTTTTCTTTTTTTTTTTTTTCATTATTCTCAATCGACTTCCAACTTTCTGAAGGAACCGGTGATGCCATGTATCGTTGAGTCGCTGGAACCTACGTTTGAACATCCGAAGCCTTGCTTCAGTGCTGATACTGCGCCTTCACGTGCTTTTTCGGAATAGAGTTCCAACGAAACGCTCATTTTGTCGTGGCTCAACAGCGTGGGCCTTATTTCAATAAGTTCCTTTTTCCACAATTCTGCAAAAATGTAAAATACGCTTTCAATATAGCTCTTAGCAAATTATTTTAAGATAAAATTATCTTCCTCTCAGAAACTATTTTTAAAAGCTTCCTTAACTTATTTTATTGCCAAAATCGTTTTTTCATTAAAAAACAAAAGTCCCAATTTCTTTTCTGAGTCGAAATAGATTTTTTTAAAAATAGTACTTTCAATAAATGCACTTTTTACACCTAAATACTAATAGAATAAAATTGTAGGATGCATTGCTTATGTAATTTGAGTATTCGTTACATTATTCCAGAATTTTTGGAGAGCGTCTTAAAAGCATTTGTTTATCTAAAAGAGCTTTAGATTTTCTGTTAAACAAATTTTTATAGTAATTTCAAGTTTTAAAGCTATAAATTAAGTTCTACTTCAAAATTTCTCGAATAAATTGTCGCAAATCGCAGAAGCTACTCAAATCCCCAAATAAATTAGCGACAGTTTTATATTAAAAGGTGATTTTTACTAACCAATCATTTCTTTCATTGGCATAGTGCCACCATATTCTTTCGGCAAAAGCGTCGGATCCATTTTGTTCTCGAGGGCATCCTGCAAACTCGTGTAAATCTTTATGCGTTTCTTTATCTTCTCGGATATCAGCGACATTCCAAAGTCGAGAGCGAATTTGAGAGACGGATGAGCATTTATTGCATGAACTTCTTTGTGTCTCATGGGAACAGTGCGCTAAAAAAAGAAAATTACAAAATAAATTATTACAATATATTATATATGGGGCATTCCACCCCATTTCGACCTGGATTTGACCTCGACCTCTCCGATTTGACTCATAATTTTTTTTAGGCTTAGTACACTACACTACACTAATTTTTTTTTTATTGCAATTTTTTAAATATATTTTTAAAGTAACATATCGAATTCCATAATTTAAAAATCTGAAAAAATGCTGAAAAATACTTTGTTCAATAACAAAATGATCTAGCTCATTGCCAAAGCACGTTCGATTTGTCTTCTCACAGTTCTTAAGATTTTTTGATGAAAAAAATTATTAAAAAATGGAAAAAGTCAAACCCTACACTTTTAGAGGGTGGGAGAAGCATAAAAAAAGAAACTGATTTTTTTGGTCTACCATATTAAGAAGAAAATAGAAATCAATTTTTTTTAGAGTACGTAAAATTTAAAAAAAGTTCCTATCCCATAAAATTATTATTTTCAGTTTAAAAAAATACCTTGCAAAAGAGGGGCGCTTAGAGGTGCCGCATTTTTTCGGTATAAACCTCCAATGCGGCACCTTTTTGAATTTTTCGCTAGTGCTCTCGAAGTTTATTTCAAGCTCGTAATTGAAACTTTGACATGCCGGGATAAACAAAAAAGAATAAAGAATTTTTTTGGAACATCCTAGTATACCATAACTTATTTTAACTGAGGAGGATTCTAACGAAATATTAAAAGATGTATAGTCTAAAAATAATTTTGTACGCCTATTCTTGACTTTGTGAATAAGTACGTTATGAGCCATAATATTCGGCAATTTGCCTCGCGGGCGCCTCTGAAGTAATAAAAGGCCGAGCTGACCCAGAAACATTCGGCACCGGTAACAGTATCGAAAAGAAACCGGCTCCGTTTCTTCGTAACTCACGTAATCGATTACAAAACGACATTACGTGAATGGCCTTGGATCTAAAGTGCAAGCGAAAGGGGGATGGATTTGGAGGAAGATTTTTTTTTTAATGCTCCAATTTAGTATGACGATATATTTTTATCATCAGCAGCCTTCGATTTTTTCCTCATTTGCTCCATTGACGAAAGATCGGCAAGTTTTAAAAAATATATCGATTTGCAATTTTTCTATATTTTCTCTTCCCACTAAACTGCAACTTTATTTTTTAATAGAATTCAGATCTTATTCTATATTTATTTACTTTCCTTCGATTATTTGTTTAATTTTTAAACATATTTAAATTCGGATAACTGATTTTCTGCTCATTATTGGATTTGGAAAGTACTTTACAAAAGTATAGAAATCACGAATTCTGAGTTTATTAACCTGGTCCAAAGTTTCGAATACTTAAAAATTTGATGAATTCAATACTCAGAGATTTTAACATCCTCGAATCTAATTAATTTTTTTTTAATATTAATTGATCATTTGATAATTAATAACCAATTAATTAAGATAGTAAATTCACACTACATTTTTTTTTAAATTACCGATTATTTTTTTGTAATACTGAGATAATATTAGAACTGAGATATTTCATAAAGATACACCTGGTAAGCTTGAAAATGTTTGTGAATTATAATTGTCAGATATAATTGTTGTATGGAAGAAAATATAAAGAAGACGATAATCACCTCGCCATTCTTGACGATGCGGACAGCTTCACGGGGTGTGAAAAGCGTAAGATGAGGAAAACTGACGCCAGCACCATCAGCAAAGTGTACAAAACCTCGAACCTGACTCTCCTCATCTTCCATCAGTGCTTCATAGGTGATTGCATGAATCTTGCACATATCAGCGTTGGTATATTTGTAGGGATCGAACACACCTGAAGTAAAAACTCACAATTTTAAATACAACATTGTCAAAAGTAGAATTAAAAAAAAATAGAAAACCAATTAACAAAGATTATGTGTTTTTTTTTTTAATCAATAGACTTTCGGATGAGTTCTTCGATTACCAGGTCTCGCGACAATAACTCGGCGACCCTTCGAATCTCTGCCAGGAACAGCGAAGAGGTAGCTGAAGAATGATAAAACGAAAATTAATTATTACGACAAATATATACTTCAAAATAATCATAATTGTGGTAATCATTTTGTAAATATTTTTTACTCGCGATTTCAATTCATTTTATACTCATAAATATCATTTGCTTCCAATTACAATTTATTTTCCGGGTTATAAATATTTTTGACTTCTAATTACTATCAATTTTGTAGTTACCCTGGTGAAAATATTTTTCTGACAATTTATCTGAAAAAACTCTAACTGGACCGTTTCAGTGACTTTCAGAGATTTCCCTACATTTTTTATTCAAAGTTTCTCTGATATTTGCTGAAAGTCTCTGCAATTTTTCCCGCACAAACTCCAGCAGTTACAATTTATCAGAGAAATTCCGAGTGTTTTTTGAAAAATGATAGAAAACTCTGATTTTTTTTTTTGGATAAAGTATGTTCAGAAAACGCGAGTTCGTAGAAATTCACAGAACTTACAAGTTTTCTCTGTGATCTGCTTCTTCTCTAACTCGTACGAATTAGAAGGGAGACTTAATATCGTTTTTTTTTTTGAGAATTTGGGTTCTAAATATAAAACAGAAACCGGCATAAAATATCAACAAAGTTAATTGTTTTTCAGAGAATTTAACATGGAATTCAGAGGTTTTCAGAACAATCAGGAATACGTAGTTTTCAGAAAATCATTGTTTTCTCTGAAAACTGCGAAAAGTAATAGAAATTCAGAAACATTCAGAGCAATTTTCAGAGGAACTTTTAAAGAAGCTTTCAGAGAAATTTTCAGAGAAATATATAATATGGATTGAATGTGGAATTAAAGATAGACTCATAAAACTCATTATTGACCGAAAATTCGACGTCCGAGGATAAAATTATAAATTTTTGTTATTCACCCCAATGTCAGAAGTTCGTCCATAGTTGGTTCTGCAATATTGAGACAGTGAAAAGCAGGATGATAAACTTGTCTAAGAAGAAGATATCTTTCGGTGGCTTCCTGAGCCATTGGAACGTTGAATTTTTTGCAACGAAGAAATCTGAGCAAAAATCTTCCATCTGTGAATTTAGAAAATGCGCATTAATATATATCGTTTAATATATTTCATATATTCTAAAGAAAACAAATGAAATGTCGAATTTGATACGAAGAGATGAACAGAGTGGGAATAAAAATGCTTTTTTTTTTTCAGAATTTACCGAGACGAGAATTCTTAATGCGAGGATTGAGCTTTATCCAATTGCGCATTTGCTCGAGTGCTTGATCTCGAGTACTCTTGTCTTCGCGAAGTTCCTCCTTTGCTATCTTTTGAGTCTCCTCACTCAAAGGACACTCATAATCGTCCGCATCGGTAACCCACTCGACGGCGCCCATTTTTTTTTCTTCTTTGATTTTTTATTTCTTCCAATTGACTGGCTTCTTACTCTTCTCGTTTTTCTCGAGACTTGAAATTTTTTCCGTTGGAGCTCTTGAATTACTTACCTCTATGAATTAGCCAATTGATCTGTAACAATAGAGACATTAAAATAAATATACTAAATATAATAATTATATTTAAATTAGAATAAAAAATTATAAAAAAAATAAAATGGTGGAATTCAATTTTTTAAAATTAATATAGAGTTTAAAAATAAAAATGGGGTCTAATTTTGAGGTGGATCAAACATTTCAGATGTAGCAAATGAAGCTGAAAGTTTCACTTTCATCTTTCAGACATTTCTTGCGTATCTGTTTTTTTTTTATTTGTCGAGCGTTTGATTATGTATTTCTTCTAATTTTCTGGATTCTTCTTTTTTTTCAGTGACTCCTCTGAGTGGATCTTTTGAGCAACTTGCCTCTGAATTAATCGGTTGATCTGTAACAATAAATAAAAATAAAGGTTTAAAGAATATAAAAACTAAACTTCTTGAAAATTTCAACATAAACGAAGAAATCTAAATATGTAAAGCGAAAATACATGAAGCAAAAAAATTGCATGTATGATGAAGTTAAAGATGGTTAAAATTTACAAGTCCTCGCATATTATCTGTAGTTTGATTTAGACATTTTTTTTTAATTCCAAAATGTTCATTTTTTTCGACAATTAAATGTGGGTGCGATTTTAGCATCATTGAATACATAAAATCAAATCTATACAAAAATCATTCGAAAGACTTTTTTTAAAAAGAAAAATCAAAACTTCCAGGAACAATGCTTTTTTTTATCATTCAACTATATTTGAAAATCGTGGGTAAAAAGAATCTTTAAAATTAATTAAATTCTATGAAGCAAACTGTATTTTTAAAAAAGATTTTTTTTTAATGTTAATTGTGCAAAACATCTTTTTGTACAAAATAAAAAAGAAAAATTATTACAGTGTTGATAAAGAGTGGGTAAAAAAATCTATAAAATTAAGGAAACTCTATGAAGCAAACTATATTTTTGAAAAAAAAAAGAATTGTCTAAAACATTATTGTCTTCAATTTTTTTAAATCCTTTTAGTCTTCTGTTTAAAAAAAAATGAATAGGATCTCCGATATTGAGGCGGGTCAAAGACTTGAGACGAAGCAAACGAAAGCGAAAGTTTCACTTTCATCTTCGAGATAAGTATACATATATATATATATATATTTATATTTCATGAGTGTTGGCCGGCATTCGCCCGCGTCGAGTGTACACTTGAGTGGCCTCGAAACCCCGATCAGGCAGCAATTGAAGAAACCAGCGGGCGAAGCCCCGAAGCGAAAGTCCCGCCGAAAAGCAAACAGATCTAGCGTTACGATAATGTAGGTACTTGGCGCTAAAAGCCGGTACAGAAGGACATTGCCCAATTGACCGAGAGCTCGAGTCCTACACAAATAACAATTGTATACCATAAATCCCTCGAGCTATGTATTTCCAAGCTCTCATGTGTGTTAATCTGCATCGGACGTACACGCGTAACTCTTCAAGAAATGTTATAATACGCCTTAGGGCGATACGTAATACGTTCGGCAAGTCAGACGACCGCCGATGTGCGAACGAGACTGTTAGTTTTTGATGCGTGTAACTTTAAGTATACATAATATAATATATGTGTGTGTTTATGTGTGAACGCTGCAGTTACGCAACAGCTTTCTCCCGTTATATAATGGGCCTAACACCTGGGTTGTTCACCCAGCTTTGTTCCCTCTGAGTCACGCGATGATACTCAGTGTGTGTGTCACCAGGGTCGACAGAAATTCGTCCAACACTTGCGAAAAAATTACAGCTTCCAGACAAAAAAAAAAAAAAAACGTCGCTACGAACATATGTTTTTTTTATTATTACGAAAAGGGTCGAATTTTTGGACATTCGAACTTAACATCGATTTTTATATGAAACTTCCAATTTAAGTCAATCTCAAGTTCGAACTTATGTCCAAAATTTTGATCCTATGAGTTATTAATGTTTGTAAGAACGAATTTTTTTTTCCTTCTGTTTTTAAATTTTTGTGTTGCTATGATAATTGTTAAAGTATTTTTGAGAAATTTGCTTTACTGTTTTCTTTAAATTTGATTTCTTTTTTAATATTTTTTTTGGCTGCACAGTTTTTAGAATAGTGGATAATTTTTTTTGGAAATGTAAACTTTTTTTTTAATAAGAGAAATTGAAGATAATCATTGTTGGTAATCAAGATTTTATCTCCGAATATGCTTTTAAAATTAGGACGCTGTAAGCAAGAAAATGTAAGAACCATTTTTTGTTTTATTTTTATTTATGTTACTTTCTCTGTTAGTATCTTTTGATTTTTTTATTCTGTTTAAATTTTTTGCTAAATCATATGATTTTTAGGATAGTGGAGAATTTTTTGGAAATGTGAACTTGTTTTTTTTTTTTTAAATAAGAATGGAAGAAATTGTTTGGTACTTTTTACTTCCGAACATGTTTTCAAACTTAAGAAGATAAGAGTTATTACTGGTTATAAAAAAATTGCAGAAACAAATTTTTGTTTTTTATTTATTTATGTTGCATTTTTTTGTTGCTAAAGTAATGAAAGTATTTTTGGGTAATCAGTTTCTTCTTTTTCCTTTTATGTAAATTTTTTTTTTTTTTTAATCTTATGCTAAATCATCTTTGTAGTAGTAGACCTCTTTCGAAAATGTGAACTTGTTCCTTTTTTTTAAATAAGAAATTGAAGATAATCTTTGGTAATCAACTTTTTACCTACGCAAGTGCTTTTGAAGTTTCGGCAATAAGATTTTTTACTATCTCAGAAAAAAAAATTGTAAAACTTTTCATGACTTTTAAAAAAATCAAAAAATTGTTGGAAATGTGAACTTGTTTTTTTTTTAATAGGAAATTGAAGATAATCTTTGATAATCAATTTTTAACACCGTTCATGTTTTTAAACTTATGACGATAAGATTTATTCCTTTTTGTAAAAAAGAGAACGTTAAGAAGAAATTTTTGTTCCTAGTTTATTTATGTTTTTTCTTGCTAAAATATTTTTGAGAAATAGATCTTAATATTATAGTGCTTTCATTGTACCTGAAATCAGATCGAAAAATGACATTGTTATCATAATTTCCAAATTTTATAATTTTCGTACGCAATTTAGTTAATTTTTTTAAACACCAATTGTTTTTTATATGTACCCATCCCTGATTTATCAATTTATTGTTAATTTGATATGAAAAATTAATAATTACTTTCATTTGAAACTAAAAACGATTAAATATCAGTTGTAATTACATTGAGTAAATTTAACTACTAGACATTTCTGCGATAGAGTTGAATAGATTATTAAAGGAAGTGCACTTTCAATTTTTTTTTGCACATGGTGTAGATTGACACATTTTTAATGTAAAATTAAGTTGATGCACTCAGCACATGAGTATTCTCATCCTCGTCAAGCATAGAGTGCACTAAAAGTATTCGAGTAAAGAGGAAGCTAATCGAAGTACATTCGAAACTGCATAATTACGGTTTAAATTAAATTCTAGTGGATTACGAGAAACCCTTTTGCTACTTATTTCACAGACAATAATTCAATTTATCAATAATTAGGATTATCCAACATTTCATAAAAAAAATTATACGTCAATAATTAAAAAGCACAACCGGTAAAATACTAGACTCTGAATTGTTTTTACATATTTTTTGTTCCAGCTAGAAATTCGGTATGCTGATTATAAAAAAAATAAAATTTTATTACTGCACGAAAAACACTTAACAAATTTGTAACGTTTAAATTCATTTTAAAAAAAGCTTTTAAAGTTACAAAAAAAAGGTACCCGACTCAATTTTGTATTGTGTTGCAATTCTGAACACAAAATAATGGCATCAATTTTACAGACAATTAATTCAAATACAAAATGATTTGTACTTAAGTCAAACTTTGATTATTTTTCCATTGGCAAAGCACGTGGTTGAATTGATTGCGTAAACAATTTGTGAACCTTGACACAATCACAAGTTCACGAGAACACATTCATTGAATTACCAATGAGGAAGAAATTTATGAAAAAAAAGAAGACATAGTATTTTCAGGAAGGTCACAAAGGGTTGCCTCGAAAATGGAGGTCGTTCATCAGTATTCACTTCCCATATATTAGACAGATATACGAGCATGATTAGGTAGAAATCAACGACTGACGTTATTATGACACATTTGGTTGTACGAATGTCCCTCAGTAATGATCACTGTAGAATATCAATTGAATGAAGACTATCAGGATTTTTAGACGTTCTAATATTCATTCATTCTCACTAAAATTGCAGGATTTTTTGATTTTGAGTTGTCTTGACAAATGTCTTTTTTAAATATTTAGAAAAACAGGGAAAAAAGTTTAAAAAATGTTTTCACGCGGTTTCTTTAATTTTCCAACTGAGGCTTTTGGAGAATTCAGAAAGAATTATAATCTAAAAATTGCATCAATAATTTGACAACATCTTGACTAAACCTTTTTTAAAATGATGAGTTGAGTGAAAAAAAAAAAATTATGAATTTACTGTTCATAAAATTTGATTAAAAGTCTCTTCAATTTGCCCTAAAAAAGCAATAAAATTAATTTCATCTAAATTAAAGTCTAATTCCCTAACAATTGATATTTCAAACAAACCACAGAAGCTTCCAAAAGATGTAGAGCTATCTTTATAATTTTCTCACTACCTTAATTTAGTATTTTTGAGATTTCTTTCAGCATTAAGACTAAAACAAACAATCAAATAAAAGAAACTCCCCCAAAAACTGCCTTCTTAAAAGTTGAAAAAAAAAGTAAAATATATTTGAAGATATTTTTAAGCTACTATGTTTATGTTTCTGCATTACTTCATTTAAAAAAAAACATTTCCATTATTTCGTAAACTTACTATATTAAAATAATTATTTTACAGTCTGTTGTCAATCGTGACAATTACAAAGAAATAAAAACGATATAAGTGCAGAAATAAAAAAAACCATAACAAACGTTAAACCTGCAAAATCTTTTAAAAATATTTAAAAATGAAAACGCCTTTACAGTCTTCTTCTAAAAAATATTTTCATTATTTTGTTAATTTACTATATTAAAATAATTATTTTACAGTCTGATGTCAATTGTGACAATTACAAAGAAATGAAAACGATATAAGTGGAGAAATAAAAAAAAATCCATAACAAACGTTAAACCTGCTGAATCTTTTAAAAATATTTAAAAAAAAATGAAAACCTCTTTACAGTCTCCGTCTTAAAAAATATTCAAATTCGTTAAAACAACATTAAAGTAATTGTCATGTCGTTAACTTCATGACTGCTAAAGACCCGACACTATCAACACTTAATACCTCAATTAAAATAAGAAGCTAATTTCCTCGCGTATAAAGTTAACCGAGATCATACATAAAAAAAGAACATAGAGGAAGAAACTGAACCCTCGTTGTCTTCCGTGTAGAAAGTTATGGTCGACGATGTTAATTGCCAAGATGGCTATCTCAGTGAAGCTATTACGATTACGTTACTAACCCGGTAAGATAAACCATTACGATACAAAGCGTTGCGTGTGTTACGTGTTAAACTATTATGACACGTGCATTTTCATTCTTCTTCTTTTTATTCCAAATGTTATTACAGCATTTTCGTACTATATTATTTATAGCGTTATTAAATTTCTTTCCCGGTTTCAGGTCATGTGTGAAATGCAACCGAGCCGATTGATAGAAGAAAATAAAAGAAGAAGAAGAAGAAGAAGAAGAAGAAAAAAATGCCATGAGACCAGTTTACCGATGAAAAATCGACGTTCGAGAAATGGCATTTCGATTGCGGTCGTGCAGTATCGCCACCTTTTCCGCGTAGAAAGTAATGGTTATTCCTGTTACCGCAACGCACGAACTAATCCTACGAACAAGCTATTACGGTTATGTCTTCTATTTGCTACTACGTCCTGATCTATCGGTGATGCTGAACCCTGATGGCTGCCTCATAATTCCTGGATCTATGTTACGACGATTACGACGAAGTGATCTAATCGATCAATATTTTTATTCGCAATTATGCATTCTGCAATTTTGATTATTTCTTTCTTGTAATTTATGGTTGTGTAGATTTTTTTTTAAGACAATCATTATGAGGATTGAGATAATACTAATAAAAAAAAAGTTGTTACACTAATGTAGCAACTTTTTTTTTTTAAGGATTTTTTTATACAATTCAGATGGATGACATATTTCGAGAACTTTAAAGATGTCTGGAATATTTTATTCGTAATTACTTTCGGGTTTTAATTTTGTGATGGTTTCAGAAATTTATTACAGGGGTTTAAAAAAAAAATTGGGTTTGGAGTAATTTGAGATCAAAATTGTAAAACTGTCATCCTCTCAAATTCAGAAAATTGTTTTTATCTAAAAATTGTAGTGTTTAGAAATTTTAATGCTATAAATCTATTTGAAGCTGAAAATTGAGAAGCTATGTTGATCCAAAAATTGTTAAAATATCTTTATCTAAAAATTCTAATACTATCGTCATCTTAAAATAAGAAAACTATCGTCGTGTAAAAATTGTAAAGTAGCCAGGATCTAGAAATTGTTAAGTTACCTTTATCTTAAAATCATAAAATTAGCTTCATCGAAAAATTCTAAAATTATATTGGTTCAAAAATGATAAATCTGTCTTGATCTAAAATTTATAAAACCCTTTGCCGAAAAATTGGTAAACTATCTTGACGTCAAAACCATAAAACTGCTATGATCTCAAAATTGTCAAGTTACCTTCATCTAAAAATTCTAAAGCTATTTTCATTTTAAAATTATAGAGTTCACCTAAAAATTGAAAAATTATTTTGATCGAAAGATGTTAAAGTTGTCTTGATTAAAAATTTGTACTAATGAAAATAAGTTATTTTTGTTATTTTCACATTTCTAAACATTATGACCATTACGAAAAATCACTTTTTAACTTCTTTTTTCACCACAACTTTGTCTTCTTTAAGAATTAAAAAAAAAACTTTTGGCTTTACTTCATAATTGTCTCTTACACTTCAATTTAAAAAAATATATACGTATATTTATCTTCACTTTTTCATCAAATTTTCACTGTCTTTTCTATTACAATAAATTATTTTAACGAAACTCGTCCCTAATTATTTCAGATCTCATAGTCAATTACGAAAAAATAAAGACGACGCAAGTCCACAAATAAAAACTACATTTTAATTCCATTTTGCACCTGGAACAAGGCACAGGTATGAATACAAAGCTCATTTAAAAAATCGACTAAGTGTAATTTCATCCAAATTGCAATTGACCCTCAAAACAATCCAGGGACATTTTTTTAAGTCGCTCTTCTCAAAACGTTTAAAATTTAAGTCACGAAAAAAAAACAATACAAGGCCTCCTGGCTCACGACCAAACAATCCAAAATGTTTCGCGACATTATAATTTGCACTTGAAAGGGAATTTCCTCACTCACCTATTTCTAAAAAAAAAAAAAAAAAAATTCCTTCCTAAAACACTTCAGACTTTAAACCACTCATTATATAAAATCAAAATTAAAAATTAATAAACATAATATAATAATAAAACACCAATAATACTGAATCACAAAATTTGAATTACATTCCATAGTAATTTGTTAATAAAACACCTTTTTTTAAATAAATAAAATAAAATAATATATAATCACGATTTTTCAAAGGTTGATTTTAATTCGCGGTTTTTTTTATTTTAGTGATCTAATGCGCTGGTAATTAGAGCGAAAGGACGTACCCTAAACCGTTGCGTTCGTGCGGCAAACTTGGAAGCGACTGCCCCCATCGCCGTAGCCCATCACTCTTTTATAATTTCCTCGAGGCACCTTTCTTCCTTTCTGCCTCTATTGGCGCGCTGGTTCTCGTATCCCTGGAATGGTTTTGTGTCCCCGGAGGAGGTCAATCATGAGAACGATCAGCTGTCCACGTTGGTTCTCCACGGCTCCTATCATTGGAAATATATAGGTAATAAGTGCAAGCAGCATTCATGCAAAACAAAAATTAGCTTCCTTATTCACCTGAAAAAAATATATGAGAATAAAAATGTATTAAAAACGCTTTTGGATTCGCCACTTTTGAGAGTGAGCAAATTATTAATTTTTCAATAATCACAAAGAAGATTTTTTAAAATTTATATATTTAAGCCTTCTATGAGTAAGCAAATCATTTTTTTTCGTATATAACGTTAGAACGCAACAAGGGTAAACTTTTGAAAAAGTACTTTAAACTAGAGATAATTTTTTTAAATTTATTTCGACCAAACCTTTTTAAAAGTTTATTCTATCGCTATTAGAACATAAGTTACAATTTTTTAATTACAGCACACACTTCGATCATTAAAAAAATTAAAAATGTATATTTTTTCGAGACAAAGCTCTTAATAATGTTTTTATTAATCAATCTAAAATTTAGCACGCAAATATAGGAATTCTTTGTTTAAGTGTTCAAATTTTATTAGATTTTGATTTTTTTTTTCAAAACCATTAGTTTTTCGCTAATTGGACTCCATCCCATTAAAACAAGACTATAATAGAGATGTTTTTCAAAACTCAAAATATGCTAAGCTATAATTTCACCTAAATGCCACTACGCAGTGAGTTTTTTAAAACTTGAAATGCTAATTCCAAAGCGGATCTATTATCCACTAGGATGTGCAGGTACGAAGAGTACAAGACTTTGAGAAATCGTTAAATTTTGTATCCGTATACTTTTTTAGGAATAAAATAAGAGTCGTTTTACATCTGGTTGCCACATTTTTTTGTTTTAAGCATTTTTGCCTGGACGGAAACCGGACCAATTTATCATTATCACGTCATGATCCTCCTTATTTCATTGTTATCCTCAATTCTTCTTTCAGCAACGATGACGGAATGATTACGATAATGAAGATAATCATAAGTTATATCTGCAACGAATCTTCGGGATTCCGCTTCTGTTCTATAATCAATATCAAATTTTCTTGTCAACGTTTTAATATAAAATTATTGTACATGTCTTCTACGACATAATCTGCGTTATACATTCCAATTGCAATTATGCATCCTCAGATATCGTAGATTTGAAGGACAATACATTAATAATCATCTGTTTATATTATGCAAGTGATCAAAAGTCTCATCGCTGTATCTTCTTCTTTAAAACAAATAAAACACAATCATTTCTGTCAATATAATCATTTTTGTATCAGTAAATAAAATTACAAAAAGTAATGAAACTCATAGGAGAATACTTTTTTTTTACTGTTCGGGTTTTAAAAAGTATTTAATTGATTGGTAATCAAAAATAAATGTATAAATCGATTATGAAGTCCAACTAAAAAAAAATTAACTTTATGTTTTTTTAAAAACACAATTTTAATCTACGATTTAAATTCTTTCGTCAAAACATTTTATTTTTAAAAATCATTAAAGTCCCACGTATTACGATTCAGTTTTTTTTTTTTCAGATCTTCATAACAATTTTTTTTTCTGAATAATTCAATTATATGTAATCAAATGAAAGAAAAAATGATATATCGCGTATAAAAACCGATTAAAAAAAATATAAACACACTAATAAACCCAAAAATAACAACGAACGAAAAACAGAATAGAGTATTAATCTACAATTCTGTTTTTGTTTTCAATGGCCAAAATTTTATTCTGTCGTAGGAAATAATCGTTTTTACTGTTTACATAATATATTTATTTAATCTATCAAAATCATATTTCACAAATCAACGAGGAAATTTATGAATCCATTATAAATTTCGCTTAAAAAAATATCAACATCTTATTTTCCATAAACTAATTATGTCAATTTGATAGCTTTTTTTTTTACTTTCACAGATTTTAAGAAAAAAAAATTAACACAACGATTCTCTAAATTTGGTGAATCCACAATCATTTTTTGAAAATAAAATTAAAATCGATAGAAAAAATCTTAATTAACAATAATAATAATAACGTTAAGTCAATGGTGCCACTATTTTTTCTAAATAATTGGAATTTACATTGTTTTGAAATAGAAAATCACAAATTTTTGTTGTTGTTAAAATGGCAGTAAATATACTGCAAGATATATTATAGATATATATTGCATAATTATTTTTAACACAAAATTTCTGCGGACATTTGTGGATACAATATTTCTGTTGCCAAAATTGTTTAATTTAGTTTTTACTTTTTGAAGAAAAAATTGATTTTTTTTTAAATAATATATATCTAATATAAACATTTTTTCGTTCCATATTAATGCTGCACTAAAATAGAGTCAATGTCTAAAAAATGTATGTCCGAATCTGCTGGTCAGTGAAAGTGGTCAGTAGTCTCGAGAGAAGCAACAGAAGCAATGGTAGAAACGAGACGAAACTCCGCATGGGTATCAAGCGTAACGCAGCACATGAAATTACGTGGGCCAAAGTACCTTAAACATAGCAGTCATTTGTATGCAATGATAAAAAAGAAAACTATGTAAAAATTTGACGATTCGTAACATTCGGTTACTTCACGCTACTCCAATCCGGCTCAGTAGAATTTCGTGGAGTATAATACATTTAATTTCACACCAAACGTTAACATAGAACATTAGTGAAGCGAATCGAATTTCATTGAGTGAAAGGCGTCTTAGTAAGAGTGACCGTTTTTTTTTTTTACTTTTTATTCCTTATTTTAGGGAAATCACGCCCAGCTAAAACTCGAGATCCATAGTCAAGGATCAATGAAAAATTGCGTTTGAACGCGTGAATAAATCCCTTTTTTAAAAAGAAGAACAATTTGCGTACCTTCTTATCGAACGTTTCGTTCAACCGAGACAACATTTTTACTCGCTCGACAAAATACAATAAAAAGAGGGTAAATCGTTAGGCACATAGCGCGTGTAACACAAGTATGATATTATTGCGGGTATTCTTTTGATACCGACAATGAGAGAAATATCGTCGCGGAATCTCGTTACTCTTGCGTCATTCATATACGTAACTTCTTGAATTAGGAAACTTTTCTTCGTTGAGCCAAGAGCCGCAGGAAAGCCTTTGGTGATAGGTGGCCCATCGCTTTTTAATTTGGGATCTCTTGCGTTATTTTTTTTTTTTTTATTTATTTATGGTGTAAATATGTGTGTTTTTTTTTAATGCAGCAATTGTGTTATGTTTATGGTGACATAATAGGCAACGAAATATTAATTTACGTTGAAGCAATTTAATCGTGCAAGGCTTTGCAGATTTTGTTAAAAAAAGCATTTTTTTTTTGTTAAAAAAATTTCCAGGTTTAAAAATAAAAAATTGTAGAAGTCTTAAAAAATTGAAAATATAAATCTAATTAAAGTTTCGCAATTTATTATATCGTAAACTGGAGATTTCTTTTAGATTATCTGAACACTGTTACGAATAATCAAGGTCATGAGATTTTTTATGCGATTGTTTTTTTGTGGATGAATAAAATAAAACACATTTTTCTGTGTTTTATTTCTCTTCCGGTCCGTTAATAAATATAACTTTTTAATTTACGAGAAATAGAATAAGAGAAATGGAATACGTTTCTTTTTTTTAATAGTCAGTACCAATTTGGTCCTTTTGTAAATGTAGCAAATATTAAAAGTTGACAAAACTTTACACTCAGAGGAAAGTTTGTTAACACTTAACTATCAGTGCAAAAAGTATATGACTGTAAAGACAAAAATGTTGTTAACAGTTTGTAAAAAATTCTCCATTTAAATTGAGTAGTACATTCTTATGAAAAAAGAAATGAGACTTAAAATATTGAAATCCAGGTTTGATTTGAATCATGCACAGAGTTAACGATGCTCGAAACTGGTTTACTGGGGAACCAGTTAACGAAATTTATTCTGACACCATCATCAGATAAGTTATTTGTCACTGGACTGAGAAAAAATATAACACAAAGAATCTTGGAATTATTAATGACTGTCTTCACTTAAAGTTTTTTTTTTTTAACTCAAAGCTTTTACTTTTTATGCATTCCACATTTTTTTTTTCATTTTATCACAAAAACTTGGCTTAAGTTATAATCATCAGAATAATTTAAATGAGAAAATGTTCCAAAAATATGAAAAATAATTTTTTCCGTTTTTTTAAACTCAAATGTCATCAAAAACTTTATATTTCCTGTGAAATAAACTAGCTACAATCAATTTTATCCAGTTGTAAGATACATCAAGAAGTTACAGGAAAAAATTATGAATAACACATCTATTTTCACATTAATACTAAAAAACAAAGCTTTTTATTGGAAAAATATAATTATTATAAACAGAAATAGTGTCTTAAAAAAAATGATTAATTACTTTTCTTCACTTTCTATAATTCAAAAATTGTGATAAGAAATGTTATATTTACACTCCTCAATAAATTAACCATAACGAATTTTATCCGGTTGAAAAAAAAAATCATTCTAAAGTGGACAAAATTGTGCTCTACATCTAACGATTAAATTATAAATTATATTTCAAAAGATTGAAACCCACGAACGACATAATAATATTGATAATCAATAGGAAATAATTCGATGAAAACAGGAACTGTCTTTACAATATTGACTGCATATTTTTTTTTTCCATTCTTAGGGAAATTCCGGGTTCTTGCTCATCGAAGTTTGACGAGAAGACCGACGAGTGTCAATTAACAAATCTATAAAGTCAAGCGTGACGGTGAAAGGCTCGTCGATGCGACTTTCCACGAAAAAGTTTTTTAGACCTTTGCATAATAACAGCCAACGCATAATAAGATGACTGAATGAAATAGAAGAAAAGCAAACAAAAACGAGAACGGACGTAATAATATGTAACACAAGACTTTCCTATGTGAGCTCATACAATTTTCTATGTCTAAGGCTCGACACGCAATAGCTTAAGTAGCTATCCGTCGGGCTAAAGCAAAAGGGGACCGACCAGAGTCCTCATAATAATCAGAAAAGTGAAATGCGATTACACCGCAAGGAAGTAGCCACCGCACTTGCATCCAGACATTAATATTATAGTCCTTGGTGTATCCGCGTATCGCAACTATGTGTTATATTGCTTTAACCGCTACCTACAATATCAGTGTTATGAAGAGAGAAAAAAAAAGAAAAGCTCGAATCGATAGAATCGCTTTATGGAGCGAACAGTTTTTATATTTCAGTCGATAGTTCAATCTATGCAGCGCTTTGAATTCAAAGTAAAATGTGTAAAAGTA
This sequence comes from Perithous albicinctus, assembly GCA_964016905.1. NCBI lineage: Eukaryota > Metazoa > Arthropoda > Insecta > Hymenoptera > Ichneumonidae > Perithous > Perithous albicinctus. Next base: position 22,633,361 of record OZ024689.1, read on the forward strand.
ATATGTGTGTAAAATTATAAATTCTAATTAAAATTGAAGAAGTTCGTAAAAAATAGTCACCAAAAAGAGGAATCAGCATTTTTTAATTATTTTTTTATTTTATTTTATGGCAACATAGATTTTTTAGAAGTTATCAAATAATAAAAACTACCACAAGTGGTATTTTTTTATACTGCTTAATGTGCAATTCATAAGATTTAAATACCATGTTTTTTTTTGTAATGTCTCTAATGGCCTTTTTTTTAGCTGATTCAGTCCTTAATATTAATTATTATTTTTACATTTAAATTTTTCTTGATGCCCTAAATAGTTGCTGGGAATTGTAGGAAAAAGTTATGAAAAAATAACAGATTTTTTTTTTCGGTGTAACATCACAACAGTTTATTATTAGAAAAATATAATGATTAACACTATGAAGAATCTAACTAATCACCTAAGTATTAAAGTTAGCACTAAGTATAAATCATTGGAGAACTGTAAAGACATTATAAAAGTCTTCAAGATGTAAAACAATTGTTTTAAAGAAATTTTTAAGATTTTATAAATGAAAATGTAATTTGAAAAGTAAAGAAAAATTATTGACTTAGAGAGAAAAAAAAATAGAAAGCTCGGTTCGCCAGCGATTTTAGGTAAACAAAAAAGCCTTATATAAATCGTCACAGGTACTGAAAATTAACATCCGATAAGTAGACTTTCGCCCACGTCAATATTCAGTTTATCGCGACGACAGTGACATATTTAATTTGGGTACGAAAGAAGTAAAGAAAAAAAGAATAAAGAACACTTTGTGCATGACTACAATAATAAATTCTCTAGTACACATGTGCTCCTCTGAGCAATACGGAAGAATTTTGGTTTTCCTTTTCGAGCATCCGCGGGATTGAGCAATGTTTTTTTTCAGTCTCCGGCTTAAAAACCCGGTTTACTATAATTTCCTAACACATATTTTGGTCGAGCTGGCCCTTTTGGCAGTTTCCTTGCGTAACAGCTTGGCTTCATCGAGCTATCGAAATCGATCTCGCAGGAAGAAATTTTAAATCTTGGCTCCGAAAATGTCCCGACTAGCTAGTTTTTATTTTCGGCGAGTTTTGTATTATAGTCTTCGTAGCTTTTGCATGAACATTTTTTCTGATGTCGATTAAATTACTTATAGATATAATTTAACGAAAATCGAGAGTTTTGATGTGCAGAAAAAAGGGAATTCCTATTACGAATTCCTAATAGAAAAACTCTCCCTTTAGAATCTTGCATAAGAAATTACTATGCAAGTTTTTCCAATTCAAATCAAAAATTTTCTTTTATTTTAATTTATGGAAATAATCGATGTAACTCGCTAGAAATTTGGTGATTTTTGGTATTTTTTTTTTTTAAGAATATGTCGGATAGGTCTTTATGATACTTTTAGGATAGTTTATTATACAAAAAGGGGATTTTTTTAGCGCTTTATTTGGAAACGATTTTTTTAAATTAGCGCTTAATTTAATACCCCACCAAATAAACCAGTATTATTAAGAATATTATTGAATTTAATTAATTTTATTGCGTAATTAAAAAAAAAAAATGTCCGTTAATTCTAACATCGAAGTCGCAGCGAAATATCTTTTTGTTTCAGCATATAAATATTATTTTCTAACAAAAAAAATTGTTGTACTTTTTAAAACATAATATTAAATAATTTTTAAAAATCGAAAATATCCGTTGTATTGTTTCTTTAAAAAAAAACACTAAAATCACTTTATTATCAGAGAGTTGCACCAGATATTCTCCTCAAATGAAAACATTAGTCTTGGTTCAGTTTTGATTATTATCAACATTATAATTAATGTATATTCACCATCCATTATCATTACCCATTTGAGTCATTAAAAAAAAAATCAGTGTGGGTTTGGCAGAAATCGCGCTGTCTCATAATCAAGTGTCCCAATTTTCACGAGATTCCGGAATAATTGATAAAACTTGAATATCAAACTCTTTGAGTTTCTTCTTCATTAAAAAAAAAGTTCTGTATTTCGGTAGTTCTGTAAATTTTGCAAAAATCAGACCATTTTTTTCAACAAATTTTCGTAATATATATTAGATTCAACAGAGTACAATCTTATGTATTCGTGAGTAGCTGAACTTTGGCGTAAGCTCCTTTACATCCGCTATTAGCGGAAATCAAATTTTTCCGAATTTCCATCAATTGCGCTTCCGAAAGATTGACATTTTTTTCCTTGGCGACTTGACGCACGCAAGAATCAAGGCTACGATCGTCGAGTGTCTGAAAACCAATGACTTTCGTGTCACCGAGATTTTTCTGTCGAAGTTCCGCGTTAATTTCATCGACGCTCTTCTTCAAATCTAATTTTCGTACAAGTCTCGCGTCAGTCTCTTGCGGATTAAAAATCGCAATCGTATAAATGCAATACTGACTCATTTGTTCACGCGTGAATTTAATAAAATGAACAACGTCCTGTAAATCGATTATCTTCAAATTTTCCAGAATTATAAGATTGCAATGTCGCTGCGAGAGAGATTCAAAAGCATCGTGAACGGTTTTGCGAAACGGCGCAAAATATTCGAAAACATGGTAGCTATGTGGAAAATGCTTCCGCACGATTCCGACGGCATAAGATTTGCCAACTCCGGTGCCACCGACAAGCGCAATGAGATTTACGCCCGAGGAACTTTTTCGTAAATCTCTTATCAGGTCTTCAACGCCGTTTTTCTGTCCATAAACGTTTTCGCGTAATTCGATAGTCATATTTATGAAATCAAAACCACGTTCGTTTCTGGCTTGATCAACATCGTGAATTAAAATCGCTAAAGTCGCTGCTGTTAACGTTAGTAAGAAAAAAAATAGGAATTTGTAGAAGGAACAGTAGGAACATCGTGATTTTTTCGAATTTTTCGACACTTCCGGAACGAGTGAACGAAGCTTTTTTTTTAAATCGTTGTAGTCGGATTTTTGCACGATATTCTCTTGATTCTTGAGAGATTCGATGTTTTTGCTTTCCAAAGAAATTTGACGATCGATGATTTTCTTAGGAGAAGCTGATCTTGATCTTACCGCGGATTTTGATTTTGGAGCTTCGCTGCTTGTTGATAACATTCCAAAAGTTGAAGCTCTGATTAAAGGCTTTTCGTCTTGTTGACCGTCCGACAAAGACATTCCATTGAGTTCAATTATTGGAACATTTTTCGATTTTTGTCTCGCGAACGGACGTTTAAATGGTTTTACATCGATTTCCTCGATTTCCATGGATTCCATTTTGATAGAGGACGATGCTTTTATTGCTTTTTTTATACAGCTCAATTGACCTTTATGCCAACCCGCATTTCCGAGTGTATTGAATATTGGCAGAGTTGTTTTCCAACTATTTGTCAAGCAACGCTCGCTACCTGATCTCACAATCTCTGAAACGTTTACCTCTCTGAAAGAAAAACAACAACAACGATTAAATGGAACATGGAATTATATTTGAGATCTATTTGTAATGATTATAAAAGACGATAACATTTGTTTAAAAATCACGGTGAAATTTAAAAGAAATAAATCCTTTTTTAACTACTGTATACAACATATTGAATATTTAAAAAAAACTTTATTTTCTGATTTATTGAGACTTAGATATTGTTTCAAGATATAAGGTAAGTCCTGAAAAAAAAATGGTATGTTTGGTTTTTTTTATATATGAATTTAACAGTGGACCATAAATACACAGGTCTACACATATTTAAACCAAATTTAAGAATTTTCATTTATTGTCAAAGTTAATAAAAGAGTTTACGCGAAAAATTACAAAAAAGTAGATTTATTTCTATTGTGTAAATAACTGATTTACTTGAAATTAGTAAATTAAAAGTGTTCACAGTTGTAATTCCCTAAAAACTTAAATATAGAAACAAATATAATTTACTTTACAATCTACTTTTTCCAGAAATGTAAAAAATCCTTTTTATTCCAAATGAAAAACATTAAAAGTATGTTTAAAAATGTCTTCTATAACATTTTCTCAATGTTTTCTATGAAACTAACAGAGAAATTAAAAAAGAAAGGAAATTTGAATCACCAGCGTAAGCTCAAAATGCTGACTAATTTTTCACACAAAACAAAAATTAAAATCTGACCAAAAATCAATAGAAATATTTACCAACTATTGGAAGATTTGTTGAATATTTGTTTTGAATAAAAGTAACAGAGGCATAAAAAATAGAAATTTTAAAATGGCAGTATAAAAACACTGCCCAAATTACTGCACAAAATAAAAATAAAAATCAAATCATTAACAGAAAAATTAACCTGGTGTTTGAGGATTTCTCAAATATTTGCTCGCAGCTGTACTGACGTATTAAATTCCCAGAATCATCAACCTGGTAGCACTGCTCGATGAGAATTCTGCGACTCGACGGTAACTCTGAGAAGCTAATAGCTCTTGTAATTTTCGGATCACTCGCTGGATCTGGCAAGCTTAGAGCAGCAAAATGCTTTTCCATAACATCAAAAAGTATCTGAAAAGTTTCCTAGAAGAAAAAAAAAATTCATACATAACCTCGAAAAATTTTGCCGGCACTTTCGATCTTACTTCTGTCATACGAGCTCTGTAGCACGTTGCATGCATGTTTTTCGTTTGATTTATTTATGTATCATTCCTCTTTTTACCTTCTTGTGTCGCGTTGATGCTTATCGCTAGGAAATTGAATAAAAATATAAAAAGCTATAAATCTCCTCGTGGTATCTTTTTTTAAAAAACCAGATTTTGGATAACAATCGCCTTTGAACTTGAAGAAAAGGCCGGGAAAAAATTGTGTCAGCTGGTCATTTGAGAGGAGCTTTCAACGCAGGGCGCCACTTGTCATAAAAGTCATCGATGTGTAGCACGCATAGCACGTGGATCGTGGAATCGTGTTTGTGCATGTTTTCATACCTTCTGAACATAGGCTAGCTTAGAAAGTATTGACTGTACTTTTCGTAACGCTTATCTGCGTTCATATCACTGATTACACGCAGAAGAAAAATCGCCAAAGTTGGCATTAATAAACGTTTCAGAGTCAAAAAAGAAGATCATACGAAATTTTATCCTTATCTTATCAAAATTTGTTTATTGGTGGGAAACTATATATTATTTTACTTTTATAGTTTAAATCGTAAAATTCAAGCGCAAATGAAAAGTATATGTTATAATTTTCCGCTAATATTTTTTGCATTAATTTTTTTTTCATTTTTCTAATTATTCTTAAAAAAATATGACAAAGGATGTTTAATATTTATCAATGACTTAACACCTTTTTTTTAATATTAAATTTCTAATTTCGTTGATTATCATGAAAATTAGGACATTTCAGAGAAAATCTGAGTTTTCTCGATAAAAATCTAAAAGAAAATGTTCTATAAATCCACAATTTCAGAAAGTTACGCATTTCCGCACTGCCTTTTTTATTATCAAAAGGCTGTCTATATTTTTTCAGTCTGATTCCGAATGTTGCATACACGCGCAGTAGGGATAAGTTTTGACCAATAGCATTAGGATCTGTCCTTCAATTATGGCTTCGATGCGACATAAGATTGAGAACACGAGTGTGGTTCGACGAGGGATTAAATTTTCGTACTCCGAAATGTGAATCGTCAATGAAAGACGCCAAGAAATTCCTTATAAAAAAATCGTAAGTTACAATTTAATAACACTTTTATATCGTTGCTTCAACGACTTCGAAGTATTTGTACCTTTTTGAGGTTATTATTCTCGTTTCATTGTAAACAATTGTAATTCTGCCTTAGTACTCAACAATTAAAAAAAAAAAAACAAATTTATAATTATTGTCTGATTATTGATTTGTCCTTTGAATCATTTAAACGATGGATGTGGATTTAACATTCTGCAAGAATTTTTGTAGGTCAGAATTAGAATAATCAATGATTGTGAAATTTGTTATTTTTGGCATTCAAGGTTTCAAACAGCAAATTGATTGTACTGATTTTAAATATTTATGAATTTAAGATATGTCTGGAATTTAAATAATTGTTTATAATTATAGATTGTTGTTTGCTCCATTATTTTTTTACTAAGTAAAGAAGATACTATACATATAGTTTTCTGTATGTTTTATATAGTCAGTAAATGCAGTTTCAATTAGTAACAAAAATTAAAAACTAGTCTTATAATCACAAATGATCCCAGATATATTTAAAAAAATCATACACCAATTTTGAACATTAAAAAATTGGAGAAAAACTTGAAATTTTGAATCCCACACAGCAATAATAAAATTATTGATCAAAATTAATTTGAATAATAAACTTCTTTGTATCAGCCTGAGAGGAATAAAATTTCCATAATTTAAGAACAAGAAAGAATTACAAAAAATTCTCATATGTAGAATCCCCTATATATAAATTTATTTACCTATAATTTTCTAATATGAATACCAACTATTAGTTGGTATTTGTATGAGAACTGTTTTTTTAACCCAAAAGGAAACGAGTTGATTTAAAAAATAGTATAATTGAAAACAAATCTAAATAATGACCGTTTTTGTATACACCTTAAATATATTCAATTTCCCACAATTTTTAAACAACAAAATGTTAAATTGTTGGAATTTATATCAGAAGACATTTTTTTTTTAATTTTACGTTACGTTTTTTTTTTTAAAACGATACACTTTTTGGTGTTTTTGTATTTTTTTTTTCAAGGTACCTGCATTTCAACTTTGCAGAAAAAGAAATAAATACCTGTTATTTCTGGTGATGTTGAAGCGAATTACTAAAAAGCCATGAGTGGATACGAGCACTACGAAGTACTGGGCTGCAGTAAAGAATCTTCCTACGAAGAATTAAAAAGATCGTACAGAAAATTGATACTTCAGCATCATCCAGATAAGATTGATTTACCGGAGGGCAAAGCTGCCGATAAGTTTCAGCGAATAGAGGAAGCCTGGAAGGTCCTCAGAGATCCTGGCTCCAAGCAAAAATACGACGCACAATGTCGTCAAGCCGAGCTTGAATCTCAAAGCGTTCTCGTTTACGCTAGAATAACCGCAGACGAGATGGAAGTTACCGTTGACGATGATACGCTGAGCTACCAATGCAGATGCGGCAGCTATTATCTCGCGAATAAAGAAGATTTGCTTGAGAATAATTGTACATTGCACATTCCTTGTCAGGAATGCACTTTTGTTGTAGTAGTTGAAACCTAAATTAATAAAAGTATTTATAATATTTTCGACTAACGAAATATTGATTCGTTAAATTTTTCAAATTCAATATATTGCTGAAACATTTAATGAAATTAAAAAATTAAACGCTATATCGCTGAGAAAAATATTAATTGTTTCTGTAAATAATTGTACACTAGCGATCAGGCGTTTCGCGCCTCTATTTTCCTGAAATTGGAAAATACACATCCAGACTGTAATTACTAATTTTAAAGGATACATGCGGTGAAAGAAATAGTCCATCTGAATAGTCGTGTGTGTTTGCATATGCAGAGATGCATGCGTGGACATATTTACCGATTTTGCGCCTCAAAACATAAAAAAGCAATATGTCGTCAGAATTGAAAAAAGAATACACATTCAAGGTGTAATTATTGGATTGAGCGCTCATATTAGGTACAAAATTTATTTAATAGAATGCACGTGTGTACTCATGCATATACACATACATGCGAGGCAATATCTTGCCTTTAATATGCTTCAAAATGCAAATTCAAGTCAACTTCGAACAAATATTTTCGGATTTATCCATTTGGCAGCGGTTTAAGGCTTATTTATCTTGGTCCCCTGCTAGACGATACTCCAAAATGTCAAAAAAATGTAGGGGGTCCAAAAATTGATGAGAATTATTATATATAATAATTGCACATTCCAAGTCAGGAATGAACTTTTGTTATAACAGTTGAAACCGAAAGTAATAAAAGTATTTAGAAAAATTTCGTTTAGCGTAATTTTAATGAATGAAATTTGCAAATTCAATATTTTTCGGAAACATTTAATGAAAGTGAAAATTAAACGCTATATCGCTAGCAAAAACGTTCATCGTTTTTGTAAAGTAAAATCTTCAGGTTTCTGTTAAACTCAATTAAACCTTTGAAAAAGTAAATCTTAATTTCTATGCAAGTTAATCAATGTGAATGAAACAAAAGAAAAACGGTAAACAGTAATGATATAAAATGCAGCAACATTTTCTATTGTTTTTTTTTCTTTTTTTTTATAAAAAATGAAACAACAGATAACACATTATAGTAATATAAACTATTGAGCAATATACAAATAAAATCCGATCCTTGGAATAACCAGAGTCCAATAATAAAAGCTGCAGTTTGCAAAAGTGTGCGTGTCTTGATTTTTTTTTTCTTTTGCTTTTCACGCACAAATCCGCAGATCTGATTGAATTCGTTGATACATGTCGAATTTTCCAAGATTTGTTTCGTTTCGATATCGCAACATGATTGTATTATACTCATTTTTTTACTTTTCATCGAGGCGTCGTTTTTTCTTCTTTTTTTCATTAGATTCGAGTTTGTATTGCACGTTTGAGGAAACGATTTTTACAGCTAATTAGCAACCTTCATTATTGTACCGTAGCAAAGCCAGACTCGAATTACCGATAATCACGATTAATGGTGTTCGGTTTTCTTTTTGTTCAGCCGGACCCCAAATGAAGCAACGCGCTTTATTATCGTTACGTGATTTGTATCTTTTTTTTTTTTTTTTCTTATTCTTCGTGTCCTCTTTTTTTCGCTTTCGAAAATGTTACTTTATACCGTAGAGTGTTGCCTACTTGTACAACATGAATTTATAAATAAGGGATACATAATGATACCTTTACCATGTCACACTTGCGAGAGCCACATCGCCTTACATTTTTGGACATGGCTATATGGTCCTAATGCGTTCACGCAATTCAGTTAGAGGACAATGGGAAAATACTGGAAGGCTATGTACAAATCGCCGTTACCAAACGGAACAAAAATTAAGAAAAGAAAAAAATGTATCCGTCGGTATCTATTCGTTATTTTCATCGCGTGTCTCCGACCGTAATCGCGTCCCGAAATTTAATAAAATACGAAGCAGGAATGTGCAATATTCGAATAAAAATGTATTGAAAATTCTTGTCTATCTGAATAACTGTAAATAATTAATAGTAAAGCAATACGATTCTTGAAGATTAATTATAGGAAAATTACTTTCGTCGCTTTAGAAAAGATTAGTAATTTTAGCTCTTTATTTTTTGGTTGAACTGCACATTGAGATTTTCATTCCTTCTTTTAAAAAACAGACTTAAGCAAAGGTCTATTAATTTTTTTAGAAAGTGGGTTTTCGAAACCAAATGTTCATGCAAATTGTCAAAAAGTTGGGTCGTATTAAAATGAAATATATTCACAATAAAAACGTGCAAGTTTTGTACATATTTAAAAATTGACGAGAATCACTTTTATTCCAAATGTAAAATATTCGCTTGGCAGTGGTCATTTAAAAAAAAAAGATGGCACTTTTATTTAAACCTGTTTTTTTTTCTTTTTTTTTTTTTTTTTTCAGAAAACAAGTTTCTCAATGAGCAGTTGAAGTAATAATGAAAGTTTTTTCTTGCCTAATAATTACACATAGTTATTCGAAGCAGAAAGTAATTTAAATACATTTTTATTCGAATATTGTTCATCGCGGATACAAAGAAAGACTTGGCAGTCGTTCTGGAAAAGCCGAATCGCAAATCTCGCGTTTTTCAAGAAAAAAAAATCGTTTAAAAGCGAACAAGAAAAATTCTCAAGAATATGCCGCGATGCATTTGTCTATTGTGAGAAAGAATAAAAAAAATACGATTATTCTTTTTTTTTCTCTTCATTCGCTACACTCCGATCGTTAAGATTCATTGTACAGACAAATATCGCGATTGTAACATGCGATTGAACTTTATCGAAAATATTCTCAGATCACAGACTATGTATATTTCGACGCGATTGATTCGCGGTTTAAAAAAAAATAACTAATTTTGAGGACTCACGCTAGTGTCACCTTCCTTTTTTCTTTTAAGCTTTTATGGCACATCCAAATGCTCCGCACACGTGTGACATGCTTTCGCGCTTTACAGCAATTTGTGTATGCATCGATTAGCCACTTTGAGTAACGCAAATAACGCGGTATCGCCACAGATCGCCGGTTAAATACGATATTTACACACAGTTCAATTCCGACGATGGACAAAATTTAATTATTTGGCTCGTTATAAAAAAAATTGCAATCCTTATACTGTTTGGCTAATTATAATTAAGTCAAGCTATTAAAAAAAAATGTGCGGAATTTAAATGCCAATCAATGTGCTAATCGTTGATTAGAAAAACGAAAAACAAATCAATATCTTAAGCAATTACATTTTGCCCATCGCTGTACAGTCGACATTTTTTTTTCACTTTCACAGTGTCTTTGCATCGAAAACTCGCTGTTCTCGTAACAATTATGACTTTACTTATGCGGGCGTGTGAAAGTAACTAGCAGATCATACATACGCCGAGACTACTACTAAAATTAAATTTTTTTTTTTTATATTATCGAAAAGTCTACCGAAAAAAAAATCAGAATAAAGGAACATCGAGCTCGACGTAAAAGTCGCTAAATATTATACAGTTCACGTTTGAGTGACAAATATCTTTACCTCTATTTTTTAGTCACACCCAGCAATTTTGTTTTTTTTTTCTTTATTTCGATAAAATTGACATCACAAAAGCTCCAAGCGGTCAAAAAATATTTAGACATTGCTCAGAGCTGAAAGATTTTTATATTCTGTGCTGGAGATTTGTTTTTTTAATTATAGTAATTAATTTTTTCAACAAGTCTTATTTTGTGTATTTCGAATGTCTTGAAGTGTGGACAATTTCAGGGAAGAATTATAATGTTTAATGTCAGCTTAAATATTTCATTTTTCGTTAAAATATACCAATTTAAAAATAAATGTCGCTTAAAAGCGACAAATATTAATATTTTGACCTGAAATCGTTCAAAGGCCTTTGAAAAAGTATTAAATATCAATACGTTTTTAATAATAAAATGATCAAATATTAACAGAAAAAATTCGATATTTGCGAATAATACACATTTATAACATTTTGAGCGACCTGTAAATATAATTTTTAACAAGAAAAAAATAGACGTGAAAATAATGTCACTCTAATTTACGTGTTACATGAACAAAAAGATTGTGAGCCGTTTATTGTATTTTCTTTTCTTTTTTTTTTATTAAAAATAAATAGAGAAAAAAGAGGTAATTATAATTTAACGAAGTCGCTTTTTTTTCTTAATAGACAGGAAAGGAATAATAATGCCCCCGAAAGTCGAGAAAAAAAAAGAAATAACTTTCACGTATCACGATTTAAATATTGGTTGTATCGAACTCCGTGGTCTAAACTTAAATTATTACGAAATCACAATTGGATATATGCACATCGTGTTCTCCGCGGCCGGAGGATCGGCGAAATTGCTTCGCCTAAAATTCGGTGTCACGGTTTTTTCTCGCTGCAAAAAATAGTAAAAAATAATAATAATAAGCAGCGATCAGCGTGACGCCGCACTCGAACGGCCGGTTAAACGAAAAACGTTCGGCCCACATAAGTCGTCATATCGAGAAGAAAAAAAGGAAAAAAAAATTGCTCACGAGGACTGACAAGTCTCGATCGATTTTTCTTTTCGCGCGATTCAAAACTGCTAACGAGTAACGATACCGCATTTTTCATCGAAAATAACAGAAAAAATAATTCCGTACTTAAAAAAAAAAACGGATATATAGTATAAGCTCCTTATCTCCGTAGTATTGTATCGAGTCTTTTGAATCTCTTATTTTTTTTTGTACACGGCGGTAGGTACATTCCATTGAGTTAAGGGGATTTTCGCAGCCACGCAATCTGAAGGGTAAATACAACTTAAGGCGTTTAATTTAGAGAAATATTCAAGAAGACACCATTGCCATTCTGCAATTAAAAAATTAACCAAAGTTGACTCCCAACATTTTGAAAAGAATTAGCTACGTTGCATTTAAATTGGTAAAAAAATACGCATTATTCTTCTTGAAAGACTGAACAAAAATGTTAACAATTTTCTTTTTCTCCAAAATCCGTAAAATTTTGTGAAAAAGATAAGAAAATATTTGGCACTGATTTGAATAGTGTGAAGGACTCCGAGATCCTTAATCTTGAAAATGATGCCCATGAATTCTATGAATAATTATTTTTAAATCCGCCCTGCATTTTTCCAAATCTATTGTTCATAGAGATTCATAGATTTAAATAAAATTCTAAATATTATTGACAAAATCCATTTACACAATTTTTGTTGTAATTTCTTTAATACTGAATTTACGATGTTTTCTTAGTGCTTCAAGTAATCGCCAAAAATTGCTCTAAGCTTAAATCACGAATTTTGTAATCCAAATTGTTTGGTCAATGGCATCTCCTTTAATATTAAATCAAACGTAACAGTTTAAAGTATAAATTTTTCCTCAAATCGGCGACACGACGCTGACATCGAGAGTAATAGAAAAAAAAAGTCTGGGTACATTTATCTCGAGTACCGTTAACTTTTTTTTTCTTTTTCATTCGAATGGTACTTTTGATTATTCAGCCAAAAGTCAGCAAAGAATGAATAAAAAAACAATCATTTGATAATTCGTCTGGAAGTCGTAATATAGAAAAGTCGAGAAAAGTCTTAGTTTCCTATCGTCGATTATTTAGACTGTCGTGGCTGTCAAGATAGCCTTAAAACAATTAATGGCTCGATCGTCGTACAAACGTTTGATCAACAAGGATCGTGTTTGTCTTTTACACAATTTCTGCGCCCTATTCAAACCCTTCTCATTTCTCAAAACACTTAATTTTCATATTTTTCTTTTTCACCATTTTTTTCCTGTTTGTTTGTTCGCGATTTCCCTTGTATTATTCCCCCCTCCCCCCGATTCCTAAGCATTCGCTCGCAGTCTTATCACAATCGGACCATGTAATACATGAAACATTGTACAGTAGATTGGTTACGCTACCTAATTAAAATATGTACAGAAGTCACATAGCGGAGCTGTCCGAGGCACAACGACAACGACGACGAGGACGACGATAATGACGACGACGACGACGACGAGGAATTGGACTATTTTACCTCGACGTCAAAGTCAAGAACGAGAAGTTTGGTTTCCTCGGTGCCGTTGCGACTACCCACCGCGCAAACAAGCTTTGTATCGCTCGCGCGTATTCTCCAAACTACGCCGCCGCTACCACCGCTCTCCAGAGCTACGAGATTCCTTATAAAATCACCTGTAAAACAAAAAACCAGGCATATTTGATTCGACTTTCATGATTACTAATTTTCGCTTTTTTTTCAAATAAGAAATTTAACATTTTAGGGTCATTTATTGTTCTGGAATTGATAATCAAATAGATTAGTTCAAATAATCCGCAATTTTTTTTCCAGAAAACTGACAATTCAAAAAACCTCCTGGCCTCGAAACTTTAGCAAAAGAAAATGTGTGTAATTAAATCAAATTCGACTTTTTCATAGCATTACGTAACAATTTGTTCATTTCCACTGGATAGAAACCTAAAAATGGCAAATATCTTTGACATCTTTTCAAGCAGTGCAGGTACTTTGTTTTTTACCATTTCGACGAAAATTTGTTTTTAAATTCAACTCTAAAAGAATAATACTGAATAGTTCATGAAAAGTAAAAATAAAATCACGTACCAGTCTTAACATCCCAGAGTTTGACAGTCCCGTCATCGGAGGACGTGATGACGAAATGGCTGTTGAATTGGAGGCAAGTGACGGCCGACTGATGCTTGTTGAGACCGGAAAGTGTTTGTAGGCAGTGACCACTAACGATGTCCCAAACTTTGACTGTCGAGTCTGCGTTACCCGACACTAATATATTGTTACGAAGTTCCATACCGGAAGTAAGAGACTGGTGACCCATGAGAGTGTGTCTGCAGGCGCCAGTCTCGACTTCCCATACCCTGATGCTGGTGTCCAATGAGCCGCTTACCACGTGAACACCGTCGAACTTTATTAGTTAAAAAAAAAAAAACAAAAAACAAAAGAAAATTACATACATTATTCAACGAAAAATCATCTATAAAATCATAACTCCTTTTCCTCATTGTACATTAGATTCTTACATAAATTCCTTCCTTGCAAATAACTTTTTATGGCACAAGAGAATTCAATCACGTTTTTAAACGCTTTTTATAGTATTAACAATAGAACAACTAGGGTGAACCCATTTACTGAACACTCGTCAAAACGAACAAATTATCTATTATTCCAGGACCGAAATGCGCGACACGCACCTCAAGAGTTGATTAAATTGGCGACTCCCCCTAGCTTTAATAAAATCTTTTTGGGCGACATCTTTTTTTCATCTTCAGAATCGTTATTTTAAGCATATATGAATGAAATTTTGGAGGAAGAGCAACAAAAAGAATTGTTCAATTATTTTAAGTCTAATGTTCAGTTAAAGATATATTGTCAGATTTATCAATAGTAAATAATTTTACCTGGAGTGAATAAACACGATTGGAGTGTCCCTGTAGTGTGTGAAGGCACTCTTCGCGCTCGGGATTCCAGACTTTGACCAGAAAATCGTAAGCTCCGCTAACGACTAATTTTCCATCATATTGCACGCATCTTACAGCGGCCAAGTGTCCAACGAGTACGTGTAGACACTCGCCGGTGTCAACCTGCCAAACCCTAAGGGTGGCGTCTCTGCTGCCGCTCACAACTTTGTTACCATGCAAATGCATACATCTTACGGTCGACGTATGACCATAAAGCGTATGAATGCATTGCCCCGTCTCGGCGTTCCATACTTTGAGCGTACGATCTGTACTCCCGCTTATTACCGTCGTTCCTGACATTTGCGAGGACCAAACGCCACCCGTGTGTCCCACCAAAGTCCTCAAACACTGCGCAATGAAGATAATTTTTTTTAGGGATAAAAGAACAATATTTGTATTATAATAAATTATAACTAAAATAATTTTACAAAACCTAAAAGACAATAAATTTGTGTGCCAATTTTTCTTGTCTTTATGTTTTCACTATCGATCCAGTAATTTTATTTATTTTAAGATGATAATAAAATTGCTTTTCGAAACTTTAAGAATGAAGAAATGAAAATTGATCCGCATACTTAAAGAGGAATTTTATATGATGAAAAATAAATATAAAGAAGTAAGCGAATTAAATTTTCAGCGTTGTTCTATGCTTATTGACCGACGGAACAATTATCAAATTGATAACCGATTATCTAATTTTTATAAAAAATTAGATTGGTCTTAAATGGTTTGCATTGAAAAGCAGTAATGCAAAAAACTAACGGGTTTGGCGGGGGGAAGTTATTGAATATCTTAGTTGTAAAGATCGAAATAATTTCTTTTCCCTTACTAAAAAATCGCTCGCAAAAAAAAATTCCTTGCTAGAAAATCGCTTACAGAAAATATTAAACCGAATCCAATATATTAACCAAGTAAAACGAAAAATGTCTCTCAACAAAAAAATCCTTACTGGAAAATCTCTTACAAAAAAAGTTCTTCCCGAAAAATCTTGGTGTGCCAGCGTTTTGTATTCGTACATAGTCCATTGAAATAAGTGCGGAATTATGAATAAAGTAAAAATAAAATCTTACCTTTCCGGTAACGGCCGACCACACCTTGAGAGTATTATCGTCGGATCCGCTGACTATCCTATTCCCAGAAAATTGAAGACACGTGATAACATGATCATCGTGACCCTTGAGAACTTTCGGTGGTCGTATAGGTTTCGTTCTCCAGTTCATTTTGATGTTGTGTTGCCTCATGTACGCCTGTTTCCACGGTGAGCCACAATTGCCCGAATTCGCGCGACAATTCTTGCGTTTGCTTGGCGGCAAATCTTTTCGATCGTCTATACCAGCGATACGACATTTTTCTTTCCATAATAGATTGTCGTCAGCGAGAAAACGCCAATTTCGACAAGTTTGTGCCGCACGTAAAAGGTCCCTTGGTTCGAGAAAGCCTAATACACATAAAGCTAGTTCTCTGGGTAGCAACGATATAAAGTCACGTTGAAATTGTGGCTCTATTACTTGCATCATGTGACGCACTTGTGTCGGCTCACATCGCTCGATTAACTCGTCTATCGCCAACATTCTTTCGGCGTTTGACCACCTCTGTAAATCATTTTACATCGTACAATTCATTCATTTTTAACTATGACTTTTTTTTATCTCCACCGGATTCAGGCAAAAAAGCATTTTTCCATTTTTATTATCAGCAGAAAAATTAATGTATATTAAGTTCCAGGTGATTAATTAGTCCTGGCGGTTTTTCTAATCGTGTAACAACATTTCTTATCTTTATAAAAAATTGTTGGGGTTTCATTTTTTGAAACATAGAAAATATTTGTCTTAATTATACTTAAAAAAAGAAATTTTTTCTACAATTCGGTATATTTGGATCTGAGAATTTTTTTTTAACATAAACAGGATACCTTTTTTTTAATATCATTTTTTTAAATGACAAAAAAAAATGAAAGTCGCATGTTTACCTGAAATCAGTAAAGTTGGCTTTAAAAAAAAGGTAAACAGTGTACCTGAAATTGCAGAAGCCAGCTACTCATCTCGGGTGGTGGATTATCCCTCGTTGGGATAACAAACCTCACGTGCTTTCCCTTTTCTTCCAGCTTTTTCACGATCCTATGAATGAACACAGAAATAAAAAAAAAATATAGTTTTAAATTCTATAAAATGTATTGATCATCAGAGTCCGGAGGTAGGAAACAATGAACCGAATTCTAATTTTTTGTACATTTTTTTTCTAATCTACTTTTAGGAAAAAAAAATCTATCCATTATTAATGTTGATCTCCGCTACACAGAATGTTAAAGTTAATCAAAGACATTGACAAAAAAAATGTTAATATTTTCGAAGTAAGAAAGTAAAAATGTTGCCATCGCTGCATTTCTCGATGCATAAACAAGAAAACGCCCAAAACATTTACTTGTTATGCGTAATCGTCTTTAGCGCGACACGCACTGCACGATTTAAAAATACGGTAAGCTAAAAGTGCCACGTATGAGTCTGGACGAGGTACAAAAAAATTAAAGCGAAAGAAAAATACTTGTTTCCTCCAGGGCAAAACAAATTTTTTTTTTCACAATCTTTAAAAACGATGAAAACTCAATAACCATTTTTTTATCTTGTCCAATTTTTTAAAAATCTTCAGCAATTTAAAAAAAACCTGTTTTACTTGTACTTTTAGCGTCCCATAATTTCCTTTGTATGTGACGATTTCATCTACCTTTCATAAATCAAATAAAAGCTCCGCAACCTTAATTTTCCAAAAACTTGTTTCACGATGGGCACTGAACATCTTTATATAAGGAAGCCACATAATGTAAAAAAAAATGTTGCCAGTATATGAAACGAATTTTTTTAACGCCAATTTTAATATGTAATTTAATATGTATTTCTATTGATTAAAAAAATCCTAGTGTAGGAAGCAATAATAATTCGGTGAATTTTATTTCTTTATGGACGAAGTATTATTTTTTTTTTTACTTAATTTGCTTGACCAATTAATTCCCTTGCATGTTCAGGATTTCCAAGTTTTCCTTTGACAATAGTTTGTAAGTATTTTCAAACTCATTCCCAACGTATTTT
Source organism: Perithous albicinctus (assembly GCA_964016905.1). NCBI lineage: Eukaryota > Metazoa > Arthropoda > Insecta > Hymenoptera > Ichneumonidae > Perithous > Perithous albicinctus. The sequence continues at coordinate 22,651,011 of OZ024689.1, forward strand.
TTTACAACTTTTGAACTGATATTTTAAATAATAAGGCACCTGATTAAAATCAAGGAAAGCCGGTTGTAAATTATCGCCGGAATCGTAAGTGTATTGTAATCAAATTCGCTTTCCTAATTATAAGACTCGTTACCAATTCAAAGGTAAATTAAAAGAAAAAGCGATTACTTACAGGGCATGATTTTTGTCTTCGGGATTCGACTTTTTGCAGGGTAAACTAGATTCAGTATCGCTTTTTCGTTTTCTCTGTGGTTGCACGATGTTAAGGGGGACGCACGTGTGCAGTGTGAGACCCTGAATTCGGTGAGACAGGGCTGGTTGAGATTGAGCCGATTCCGTGGATCTGCATTCCTCCTCTTCGCCCTCTTGCTCGCATTCTTCGTCGCAAAAGACTTCGCTAACCTGCGTATTGGAAATTGTAAAATCAACAATGTTATCTCAAGATAAAAACAAATTGTACATATATTCTTTTTTTTCCTTTATACAAAGCTTTAATTCCCCCCCATCGTTACATTTTCAATAAGTTCAATTGCTGTGTGTTAAATCTTTTCAAAGAACAACTTTTTCTAAATAAATAACTTTTAGAAATAAGTGTATAAAATAGTTAATTTTTTTATTTAATGTACTTTCATCTCAAATTAAATCAATTACAGTCTGATGAAATCAAATAACGTTCCAAACTTTTTTTAATACAAAATGGAGTAATCTTTGTATTAAAATGACTCCATTATTCTTTCATAATAACTGTACACAGTAGTCTCATTTCTTACTGAGCTTTCAAATAAACACAAATTGATAAAAGAAAATTTTCGAAGTTGAAGCAAATTTTTTTTTCAAATAATGGCATCTAAAAAAGGATGAAAGTAGGGCTTTGCATATTGTTTCCTCATTCTTTTTTAATTTTTACAATTCTACCTCTACAACAAAGTATGTTGAATTGAAATTCTGGCTTCCTTATAGAGGATGTTTTGTGAAAAAAAAATAACAAATTTTCTGAAATATGAACTCTTTGTTGGATTCTCACCAAATTCAATATCAAACAATAACACATTCTATTCAGGTTTTATGCAAAATTTTGGATCTGTTGCTTGAACCATTCTCAAACTACAGCATCAAAAAAAATTACAATGCAAATTTGCACTACTTTATCGATTTTGTTTAAATTCAATATCTAAAGGTTGCAACACTCTGATAAAGTCTTGGACCAAGGTTTAGCCTGATTGCTGGAAATTTGTTTGAGTTAAAATGAAAAGAGACATTTTTGAATGATACACCAACTTTTATGAACACCAAAGAAACATTTGACACTATGACACAGACACACATTCATTCATACACTTTTTCTAAATAACTTTTCATAATATTTTAGACCATTTTGAGAAGACTGACACGATAATCTTGAATAAAATGTTTTCATAAAAACAAAGTTTCCTTTATCAGGAAACAAAATGGAGTAATTTTAATAAAAAAAATTATCATCTCAAAATAACAGTACACAGCAAACTAATATTATACTAACCACCAATTAAACTCAAATTAAATGAAATATTTAAGAAATGACCAAATAAATTCTAGATATATTGTACACAGTAGTCTCATTCTTTACTGAACTTTGAAATAAAAAAAAATCCATAAAAACGAAAGCAAATTTTTTTTTCTTTTTTCAAATGATGAAATCTAAAAAAAATAAGAATAAGGTATTTTTTTAGAAAAATTTAGAAAAATTAAATAAGGTAGTCTTCATTTCTATTTCACTATCTTATAGAAAATTAAATGTTATCTGTTGTGTAATTGATGAATTCTCCTCAAAACATGAATTGAGTCTCATAAAATGTTTTTCTTGAGAACAAAGCATCCTCTATCACAAAGCAAAATGGAGTAATTTTAAGATTGAAATTACAATCTCAGAATAACAATACACAGCACACTAATATTATACTAACCATTTAAATCAATTAAACTCAGATTAAACAAAATATTTAAAAAATGATAAAATAAAATCTTCGAGATAAGCTGTACACAGTAGTCTCATTTTTTACTGAATTTTCAAATCAACAAAAATCCATAAAAATGGAAGCAGTTTTTTTTTCATTTTCCAAATAATAAAATTTAAATTAATAAGAATAACGTGTTCTTAGAAAAATTTAGAAAAATTGAACAAGGCAGTCTTAATTTTTATGAGACTACCTTATAGAAAATTAAATGGAATCTGTCATGTAATTGATGAATTCTCCTCAAAATATGAATTACCTCGCTATCCTCTTCACTGCTGTCATCCTCTTCCTCGTCAGCCTCGTTTCCATAATCTTCGGATTCTGCTTCTTGAGGCAGTGTGCACTTTGATGGATCCAAAGTACTAGGACCGGGGACGCCTTCTTCTACACCTTCTACAGGACTTGGACTAGTACCACCTGGTTTTTCTCCATCTATCCCTTTGGACGACGACGAAGGTAAGGACATCACTGGCTTGCCGTTGACCGCTTGCAAGCTCTACAAAAGCAATCTCAACACTCTTAATAAAAACAAAAAAAGGTCAAAAACCAAACAAACTCATCACTGTTTCAACCACAATTCACAAAAAATTACCGTAACTCTCGAAAAACTAAAACCCCTTTAAAAAAAAAACGTGATTCCACAATGAACAAAAAAAATGGACGAAAAATCGATGAGGCGATAAATCGAGACAGTACCAAATTTCTAACCTCATCGATGGACGCAAATTATTATCATTAATAATTCAACAACTTTCTGAGACAAACATTATAGTTTATCAATTCATTGATACGCAATCAGCATTTTTTTTTTTTTTTTTCTTTTAATATAGCGACATGTCGTTAATTAAAACGGATCGACGTGGACGAGTTTTTTTGTAATTGAATAAAAAAAAAAAAAGGTTTTTCGTACTTAAATAATGGAATGTTCAGCGCCTCCTCGATGTACTTGATTCCGCTTAATATCGCGAGTTCTTTGCGGTTAAGAGCCCTATGAAAATTTCTATCAAATAAGCATGGCATGGATTCTGGATCGCGTATGGAACATCGAACGAGGTTATAGCTTGTACAAGGGACTATTTTACAATGGGGTTTATACTACTGTTATCCTAGCCACAAACGAACAAACAAAAACAATAGACAAGTGTATAGTATAAACACGGCAAAACGTTTCATCGGTAGAGTGCAAGCAGCCAGCCCCCGAGTCTGTGTGGTCTCTCGCTTGCTCGCTGCGACGGAGGACTCGTTTAGCACCAGCCTCTCTTCTGTGTCGTGTTTCCGAGCAGCTACCCCCGTAAAGCTCTCTCGTGCACATGCGTTTCCCCTATATACATATATTTTTTTTTTTTTTCGAAGGGGAATGCGCTTCATTCACCGCTGTGTATTCGTTTGCTAAATCATTGCAGCTTTCGTGAAAACGAAACCTAAGGTTTTTCCTTTTTTTTTGTTTGCTTCAGGAAACACTGACTTTCTATTGGTTTGAAGGGTTAAGGCAGTTGTGACCAATAGATGAGCGGCAAAAGTGACCGATAATTTCACCGTGGGAAAAATGGTCCATCTATATTATTTTGTTTTTGAAGGGGAATCCGCCTCATTTTCTGACTTAGTATTCGTCTGCTGAATCATTGCAGCTTTCGTGAAAACAAATCCTAAAGTTTTCCTTTTTTTGCTTCGAGGAGCACGACTTCCTATTGGTTTGAGGGGTTAAGGTAGTTGTGACCAATAGGCGAGCGGTAAATGTGAACGGTAATCTTACCGTGGAATAAATCGTCACCCTATCTATATATTTTTTTTTTCGTTCTCGAGGGTGATGCGCTTCATTCTCCGTCTGTGTATTCGTCTATTCGTTTGCTAATTTATCACAGCTTTCAGTGAAAACGAACTCTAGCATTTTTTTTTTGTTTCAGGGAACACCGCTTTTTGTTGGTCGGTGCTGTTAAGGTGATGTGCTACTGCTCGGTCGGTAACAAAAACTGTAAAGCGTTGTCCTCGTTCATATTTGATGTTTTAAACAAAAGGTGAAAACGGTTCACTCCGTCTTAGAATTCTACAATGAACGGTTCTCGTCTTTTATTCGAAAAATCTACCATGGCCGAGAACAACGCTTCGGGAAGATTCAGATGTCTCTCTCGACTCAGTCGGTATAGCACATCTTACCTTAAGGCAGTTCTGACCAGTGAGCGTTACATGTAACCGGTCATTTTACCCTGAAAAAAACCGGTATTTGATCCCTACAAAAATTACTATACCGGTAAAATTCATTCAAATTAGAAGATAAACTTAGTCCATAACAAAAATCAAAATCAATTTCTTATGGATGCCGACACGATTAAGAAAAGTCTTCCATTATTCATCTCGCAATTCTGCATGATGTAAATTTTTTTTTTTATTCAGCGTTCGGCAAAAAAACATTGAAAAATAAAACGGATTACAGTTTTCATTACCGACCGATTAGATGATTTACTATACCGACTGTATTGACAATAAGTGCAAGTGAGATAGAGCCATTGGCGCTCTTAACAGAGCGAGAGAGAAAAACGTATGTAACACATATCATGGGCAATATGAACAAGCATAAATAGGAGAGAAATAGGACTAGATAACACTACGACGAACTTTGAGAAACAAACTTTAAGTGCGTTTTTTTCACATCCTCGCCGGAATTGCCTGCAAGTCCTGCAGAATTATTAGGCGAAGAGCAACGTCCTCGGCTTTTGGAGAAATTCGGATTAGTTTTTTTGTTACCGACCGAATAGTTTCACATCATCAGTGACGTGAACACGTGAAAAAAAAAACTCAGTCGGTAACTAAAACTGTTTACCAGTTTTCTCAAAAAATTTTGATAATTCGGTGGAAAAAACTGACAACAGCCAACTAACGAAATCGTCATGCCGAGGTGACCGGTCTCTGTGTTTATCTAAAAGATTAATCAGCTCTGAGAAAACAGGCAAACAGTTTTTGTTACCGACTTACTTTTCTTCAACGTGTTTCACTTCACCTTAACTATGAGTGCAAGTGAGATAGCGCCATTGACGCACTTAACACAGCGAGAAAGAAAAAGGTATTGTAGCACATATCACAAGCGATATGAACAAGCATAGATACGAGAGAAAGAGAACTAGATAACACTACGAAGAACCGAAAAAAAACAGGCTCTAAATGCGTTTTTTTTTTCACATCCCCGCCGGAATTGCATGGAATATCTGACAATTGTCGGTCGTTGCGCACAAGACGAAACTGTCGTCTGCCTATGGTTGATTTACCGGACTATTGAAATTTCCAAGTGTCAACACAATGAGGTAAATAGATGTCGTTCAGTGTGTACGTACCTACGATATGATACATAAGGCACATAGCTATAGGTACACATATATTTATATATATATATATTCATCGCCAGACAAATCGTGTACCAGAAGCATATAACCGATTCGCGTATGAACTAGCTCCACTATATCGAAGTGTGTATTATGTACCTAGTGTCGGGTATAGGTTTCTATAAGTAGGATATTGTATCCATGCACGAACTAACTGAGCTATTCGTCCGTGATACGCGATGATATATTTTCATTTGCAAAGCTCCACGAAGCCATCCTCTAGGACAATTTGTCGTATCGATGACTCGGAACGTCACTAGATTTAATCGGTTTTGCGTTAATGTCGCATCGTGAGACAAACATCCGTCAGCTGTGTCTGTTGACATCGGTTACATATTGGTAACAATGAACGATTTTTTTCGCATTTTTTTTTGTTTTCACGATTTGCGATTATTTTTTAACATTTGTTGTATTGTACAAAGTGAACGAACGACAATTGAGTGTTTGCATCATTTTTTTTTTTTTTTCAACTGTTTTTAGGGTGAAGAACTCGTTTTTTTGTTCTAGAATGAAGTTCATGCTTGAAAAAATAATTATGGGTTTTATGATGATTACAGATCATCGGAAGTTGAATCAGATGAACACAGCGAACAAGGATTTGATGTGGGACTTACAGACTTCTAGTTCGAAGCATTGATTTTTTTTCTTTTTAAGAAGTTTTTCGTTTTGTTGATATGTGAATGGCCGGATTCCGAGTGAAGAATTCTTGGTAATTGCAATTCCTAGGTAATTGCAAACATGGGGTCGATAGCGCTGGAGGAATACGAACTCATGAAGGATTCCAAATATCGAGTGTGAGTTTTGAGTTTTTTTTTTTCTTTTGAGTACTTTTTGATTTTTGTGATGAAATTTCCTCCCTTAAATTTAAGGAAAAATGTCATAGTGACTTTAGGAAACCTACTTTTATACATTGTTTTTGTTTCCTTAAATATTGAACTTTACACTATTAATGAAGTCACAGCTTTTTTTAGTAGTATGTATAGGGCACAGATATAATCGCCAGCTCACTTTGGCTCAGTTAGCAAAAGGTCTGTTTTTCAATACAAGCTTTTTCAGAATATTTTCAGATTTTTTAAATGTTTCGTACGATAATTTATTTTTAAAACTTCTACATAACTAAAAATGTGTAAAAATTTTTAGTTTTTAAAATTAGTGCTGTATTTTAAAAAAATAGTTATGTCAATCATATAAAAAATTGCAAACCCAATCAGAAGCATCAAGGGTCAGACCCAGGTCAAATCAGGTGGTTACTTGACAATTTTTTTTTTTAGATAGTTAAAGTAATGATGTCAATGCTTTTTTTTTGTAATAGTTATGTATCAGCTGTGGACAAAGCACTGAAGAATTTTGAGTATACCAGTGAATGGGCGGATCTAATAGCAGCCCTTGGAAAGCTCAATAAAGTTTTGTTAAGTCATTTAAAGTTTCCGGTAATACCAAGACGAATAAAGATTTCCAAAAGATTGGCACAATGCATGCATCCAGCATTGCCGTCCGGAGTTCACTTGAAGGCTCTGGAAACTTACGATGTAATCTTCAAGTGCATGGGAACCAATAGATTGAGTCATGAGCTCTTTATCTACAGTGCAGGCAAGTTAATGAAGAATTTTTATGCCAAAATAATGTGCAATGGAAATTTTTTTTTTAACTCCTTAATTTTCTTCAGGTCTTTTTCCTCTACTCGGTCATGCCGCCATGAACGTTCGACCAACATTATTAACCGTTTACGAAACACATTTTGTGCCACTCGGAGAACGACTGAGGCCGGGTTTGAGCGGTTTTCTAAGTGGCGTTTTACCTGGCCTTGAAGAAGGCTCCGATCATTTTGAAAGGTGCAATTCTCAATTTTTTAAAAATTCTAGCAGTATGAAATTATCCGGTAATTAATAATTAAAAATTGTTTCAAAATTAATATCGGTTTTTAAATAATCGGTTAAGGTTATTATTATTTTTTTTAACGCGAAAGAACAATCGGTTTTAAAGCTACGATTTTAGACCGCGTTATTGCGGAAAATTGCTTATCGGAAGCCGCAACATCCTTTCCTGGATTCTTGAATCATCGGTCAGAGCCATATTTCACATAGACAAATTACGATAGAAAGATTGTATTTGTAGCGGAGATTTTAGAACTACAATAGTGGGGAAGGATACTTAATAGAAGATTAATAATTAAAAATTGCTCAAGTTATTCATTCGAAAATGAATATCAACTTAATAATCAGTTGTGTTTGTCTCTTGATTAATTACGTTTTTTTTTAATCCAATGTTTTTGATTTATCTAAAAATTAAGTTAAACCTACAACATTTCGATCGAATTTTATTTTTTTAATTGCGAAAAAACGATCAAATTGGCACAGCCGATTTTAGACAGTTTTTATTTGAAATGATGAACCGATTGATTAACGCTCGTTCGATTATCTCATAGGACAAATTCCCTTTTGGAGAAAGTATGCGACGGCGTTGGTCCCGAACACTTTTATGCCTGTTTGTGGGATTGTCTAGCGTCCAATTCTGGAATAAGACTGCCAGCCATATCTTTCGTATTGGCCCACTTCAATAAGAAACTGCCAATGGAAGATCAGCTGTATATAATGGGCACGAACATAGACATTATGGTACGTTCGCAATATTCTCTTTTTTTTTTTTGCGTCTTTCAGCCTCTGCAGTTATTATATCGATTTAAATTTTCATGCTTCGCGTCGATAGTGCAGACGATACTAATATATGCGCACAACGACGATATTATCGTTCGTGCGAAATGACTAACGCTCTTCGACTACAGGTCATAGCTTGATTGTTACATTTCGTGATAAGATAAGTGAACACGCTTCTCCGTATAGGGAAGAAATTCCCTATTTTTATCACGTTAAAACTTGTAGGTACTCGCGATGATAAATCAATAATTTTGCAGTCTGAATCATCGACAGATTTATTGCTCCTGAATGAAAACAATTATCTTCAAATTTCTATTGACACGTTTGACAAGAAATTATGAAAACATATGTAAAATTGGTTAGTTAACGGATTAAAAGCAGATAAGCTGGAAAAAAAAAAAATCTGAATTCTATGCTCTCAATGGACACAATAAATGTATTTGTTTCATACTTTTTTCTAAATTTTCTCTTTTTTTAGGCCCTGATACATTTTTACGCATCCATAAAATTATCAGTTCATAAAAATTATTTTGACTAATTTTATTCTAGATATTAAAACATAGAAATATTTATTTCTTCGATTAATTGTAATTAAAACAGTAAATTATGACCCGAGAAACTTTTGCTGCTCAATTCTGTGGCTGACTCGGTCCCCTTCATCAACAATACTTAAGTTAGAAAAAAATGTTAAACATGCCTTTTTTTTATATAATTCAGTGTCCTTGAGTGAATGGGAAGTATGTTAACGTTTAAAATTCCTACCTGGTGAAGAATCTTAAATATCCACAACAAAAGTCTCGACAAACATTAACGGATTGTCGTAAAATCAATACAATCGACAAACGCATAATACCCGTTTATTCTCAATTGTAATGCAGGTTGCGGCGTTGTGTGCCGGCGTTCAAGACAGTTCGGTACTCGTGCAGAGAAGCGCTCTGGATTTGCTATTGGTTGGTTTTCCGGTACACAATAGCCAGCTTGGCTACGACGACATGGTATCGTTGCTCACGGCCGCCCTAGTCACAATTCTCCGAAGAGATATGAGTTTGAATAGGTATGAGACGCTCATTCCCACGTGTAAACCTTTCAAGCACGATTTTCTTTGTATTCTGTCTTCAAGTAACCTGTATACTCGTAAAACAACGGGAAACTAATGAATATGCTACTTGTTAATTATTTAGAAAAAAAAATTAAGCGTTGATCTTATGAATTTTGCTCTTTGCTAGACGGTTATTCGCCTGGCTTCTCGGCACTGAGGTCAACATGTCAATATTGAAAAAAAAGGCTGATCCTATCGCAGCTGAAGCATCGGCGACCTACTTCGATATGTACTCGAAAAACATGCTAACCGAGGCAATTAAATCAACACTCAGATCGATATGGGAGAATGCTCCACAGGATTTGAAGCCTTACAGGATATTAGTATCACTTCTCGACAAACCAGACATCGGGCCCGTTATACTTGATGATATTCTTTACGAAGTTTTTAGGTAAGGCTTAAACTTGAAACATTGATGACAAATTTAGAATGAGTTAAAGAAAAATATGGAATGCGAGAATCGAGAATTATTAAGGGGAAACTGTAGCGATTTTTTGTTGTTGTAAAGAAAAAACATTTTCTTTAGGATTATGCCACCAAATTCTTTTTATGCCTCGTTTAATTTATTGGTGTTTGTCAAACTTTTCATTTAGGAAACGAATTCTTTTTTAAAGTAATTGTATGTATTAGCTACGATTATGCAGAGATCATGTGATTTTTTTCAGGTTTTTTCTATGCCCCATTTTTTTTAGGTGTCTGTCGAATTTTTGAGTTAAGAAAACAAAAAATCTTTAAATCATTTCATAGCGGTTATAGAAACTTCAAATTTTTTAATGGACTAGGGCTAGGTGGAACCGGGCGCTGCAGTCTTGACATCAAGTTTTGACATTTGACATAAACAAAAAGATTCGTTACGTGAACTTGGCCCCGTGTATCTGACGACATCGGCGGCCAATCACAGCACGAATAAAACTGTGACAAAGCCTGCGATCTTTTGTGCCACCAACTTTTTAGAAGGAAGATTTATGTACGGAAAAATGTCAACTTTTCGAAAAAAAAAAAAATGTCGATTTCGGGACGCGAAAAGATTATTGAAATTAATATTATAGCTTGAAAAATGCGTTTTTAAGGGTTTTCGGTAACTTTTTTTTTACGTTGGAAAGAGCTAAATTTTTCATTAAATTTCAATAGATTTTTAAAGTAGGATCTTATAATTTTGTAATAGTTAAAAATGATTTATAAATTTAAGCAAATTGGAAATTTTTCTTTTATTTTCTTTATTAACTCGATAATTTGATAGCCATGTAAAAAGTAAATCGGGGTACAGGAAAAATTGGAAAAAATACATCAATGGAATATCCTTTAAAGCCCATTTTAAAACTTTAATGTTAAGTTTATGTGCTTTGCGACATTTCGATATCGTCTTTTTTTTAGGTAGAGATTTTTTAAACATAGGGATATATTTTTATTTTTTTTTAATTGAAATTTTTATAACCGCTATAAAAATATTAAAAATTAGTTTTCTTTTAAACTGGAAAATTTAACAGGCACGTAATAAATAATCGGGCCATAGAAAAAATATTTTTAAATTGAGACATTCTCTGCGATAGTTAACAATGTGCAATATATTTGGTGGAATGATTCTTTCAGAAATTTTCTTGCAAAATATATGTATAAATTGTGATTTATTTATTTAAAACTCTTTTTTTATTTATACAAGTCACATTTTCTCGCAGAGGAGCTTTGTTCGAAAAAAAATAAACGAAAAATTAGGAAAATACCAAAATATTTATCACGATTGTCTTTAATTAATAATCTCGTGCAATCGATCTTGCAATAAAATGGTATAAAGCTTAAATACAATTAATTTTTTTTTTTCATAAACCAGGACATTTTACAAGGCGTGTTCAGGCACTGACAAGCCACTAAAATCGCACGAGGTTGTAAAATCCGCGAATCTTCTATTTTCAACCCTCGAGCCATCATACGTATGGATTCATTGCGGTCATCTTTTCGAAAAAGCGTGTCAATCACGAACGAAAGGCGAATTTATGCTCGAGAATATTAACAACACGATAAATCCCGTAGGCAGTGGAATGCCGGATTTAATGGAAGTTTGTTTGCTAACCGAATTCCTTTTGGAGACTGTTTCACTCGACTCCTTTATCGACGCTCCGTGCGAGCATCTTCCCGGTCTTTTTTTCGAGATAATAAACAAATTATCCAACAGACTCGAAGTTTTTTCGCCATTAGAAATCTCCACGAGTCTCGGACTATGCGGAAAGATATTATCGAAAGTACAACCGACAGTCGTAGCGCCATTGGAGAAAACCGAAGACGAAACAAAATCCGAAATTCCGGTGACGATAGCGACAATTGGAAATCCTTCAAACGATGGAGATCTCGTGCCAGCGATTCCTTTAGAAAAAAGTCAATCGGACAGTAAATTAAACAAACCACTAACACCAAATAGCTCTTTCATCGATCGAAGTCCAAGTCCACGAAGACGAGCAAATTCCGGCGGAGCGCCAAAGAAGAGTGACAAAAAGTCACGCAAAAAATCGAGCAAAAGCGTCTCAAAGCTAAATGAAGTTTCCACGGAAATTCTGTCTGATACAAGTAACATAGCTGTAGTTGTAAGCAGCGAGGATGCACGACAAAAAAGTGTCGACGATTCTAACGTTGAATATACGAACAGAAATGGTATTGCAAGCTCGCCAAGAGGTTCTCTTTATCTTCTTAATAATCTATCGCGTAACAGTCCAATGGGATCAACGGCTTCGCTAAGTCGTGGACCATCGCCAGCTCTTCAAGCGCAACATTCAATGCTGGAAAAATGCTTGAGACAGTACAAACTCTTTTACGTTAAATTAGTGAGCGAACGTGTCTTAGGCAGAGAACGAACACTCACAGAGATGTTTGATGATTTGGCGATAACATCGCCCAAAGAGAGCATCGATGAGAGAACTAGACAACTGGAAATGTTGCTTAATTCACGATTGAATCTCGAGGATTCGGGATATTTTAATCAGGATCTTTCGGGATTTATTGAGACACAACCTTACGGTGGATTGCTTTATCATCTTTACGTTGAATCGGTTGCGCAAACCGATTGGGAAGGCGTTTTGAAAATAGCCTCGAGTTTACTTGTCGAACTTTCGACATTTCCAACGTACTTTTTACCTGGCGATGGCGTTTTTAACGAGACTGAAGAACCAAAGAGCAAGATTGTGTTGCCCGATTGGTTGAAAGTTCTTGTTGTTTGCGCCTGCTGGCTTGGACGACAACCGACACTTCAATTAACGAGTGTCGCCACTTTTCTCGATCTTATTGCTTTGTCTAAAGCTCATAGCGATATTAAACCACATCCCAAAAGTGGCGAGGGTGTTACTACTGTTGTGATGGTGCCACTTTTGAAACAGTGGCATATTTCTTATCTACGACAATATACCAATGTTTTTCAGGTCAGTTTATCTTTTTTTTTTCGTTACTAATCTTCGACTAAAATTAAGAAACTTAATAATATCCAGTTATGGTTGATATGCGTTCGTATTACATAAAAAAAGAGTCATGAGAAAATATTTTTTATTGATGATAGTATTGATTTAAAAAAAATCGAACGATGCGAGAAGAAATATAAAAATGTTCACTTTCCAAGTCTTATTTTATTGACATTTGTAAGTACGTTTAATTAGTACGTTTAATTAGTAGCTTTGTCGTATAAGCCTTAAATTAAAATTTTAATGAAAATGAAAAACCTTATAAAATGAGTTCTAAATTACAATTTTTTAAACAAACAAAACTGTCATCAATGAAAAATATATTCTCATTTTTTAGATAACTATTAAAGAAATATATAATCAGACGTTGTGATTAATGAATTTTTGATTTCCAGGCTTTGGCTCATTCTCTTTGGCATCATTTGGGCGAACTTCCGGCCCATAAATATCGAATGCGCTGCGTCGAGCTTTTGCACGAATTGCACCATGCATTACATGACACTTGCGACGCGGTTGAAGACGTGATCGGCTCGGCATTAACGAGCACCAGTCCTGAAAAGAGAGTCGAGGCTTTCAACAGATTCGCCACACTTTGGCATCTTGGGCGTGAGATTGAGACGAATCCGCGACTCAGAGGATGTTTGCGAATCTTCGATAAGTAAGTGAAGCAAAAATTGCTACAATTTATTTGCAATATTCTTCCCACGTTTTGCTTCCTCATAGAAAAAGCTTTGTTTTAAATCAAAATAAATATCCAGATTTTAATATCAGGATACTTAAAATCGTCTAAGCATCGTCAGACGTTTTTCTTTACTTCTAATAATTTTTTTTATTGATACAAATACAAATATTAAGAAGGACAACAGTTGAAAATTTATGAAACGTATTATTTTTAAAAAAAGGGTGCAAAAAGTCGGGTTTGATGTGAAACTGATGTGTACGGTAATAAAAACTAATCTAAAGTTTTTGTACTTTTAACAGAAAATTTTTGTCCACAATCGTTTACATCTAAGAAAATTATTTTTATAAAAAGAAGTCTGTAAGTTTTTAGTTTCACAAAAAAAAGTACGATAGAAACAGAAATGAAAAAAAAGTATTATTTACTTTTGTTAAATACTGTTAATTGTCACTTAATTAATTTAACAAAGATGCACAACATACAAACGATTTTCTATCAAAGCAACGAACTGTTTAACTATTTATTTAAATCTATTTGTTTTGTTTTTTTATTTTTTTTACGAAATGTACTGATTTTCCAAAATTATTCTTTATTGTCAGATAAAATTACTTTCTTAAAGAGGTGCCTTTTTAAAATTAGAAAAATAATGAGAAAATAATGTACTAGTTTCAAATTTGCATCAATTTTATTAACACGTCCTGCAACAAAATACCAATTAAATGATTGTGGTCGTCAGGAAATAATGCAGAATGCACATGATCAAGTTTTGCATCATTGCACTCTTTTTTTAAACATAGTTCCTCCAAAAGGACATCAGTGAAATATTATATGGTTGTTTATGCTTGCCTCAGGTCTTTACTGAAGATGCTGGATAATCTTCAGTTGCCGGATAATTCTCCGTTAAAGCTACACGCTCAATCGTGGCTATTACATTCATTAGTTCGCGGCGATATAGCTCGCGTTGTCGATCCCGTGTTAACGATGCTCCTAGATTCTTCAACCTGTCGAATGAGCGTTTTGCACGTAAGCATCCAACACAGCAACACAGTACTGACAAAAGAAGATGCTGTCGAGGAGCGATCTGAGGTGCAGGACGATACCGAAGGTGCTGCCAAGATTTACGCAATAAGTTCAGTTGACGGTAACGTCATTTATCACGTAAGCGACAGCGCCGATGACGACAAAAAGGGCCGAAAAGGTCGAAAGAAAAAAAAGCCAATAAATCCAGTAAAAGTAAAGCGTATCTTCGCCGTAACAACATTATCCACAAGCGACAATGGCAATCACTATGTCACTGAGAAAAATCAATTTATGAAAGAACTCGAAGTTCCACCAAGCATTTCTGGCAATCGAAATATTTCGGTTTTCGTTAATCCACTTTCCGTCACGTGTAACGCAAACTCTAATGATTCGTTGACCGAAGACGACGTTCTACCGAGTTCGAAGAAACCAAGTTTGCCCGTGGAATTGCTGAAGAATGCGACGCGTTTTAAGAAACCCGATTTTGATAAAGGTTCAACTGCAAGCTTTGACGAGAGTCTCTTTGAATCAGCGAATTCTAGCATGCGTACAAAGGAGAAAAATGATTTTAAAAAACTTAGCAAAGAAATGGGCTCTTCTCTTGATTCTATTACGAATAGTCTTGACTCAAGCAGCCCGGAAAATGTAAATAAAACGTCAAACTCAAAGTTAAACAAGAAAGAAACGCCTTTGGCGTCTTTGATGCCAGGCAGCTCGCGAGAGGTAGCTGGAACTATTCTCAAAGGAAAATACTTGAGCACCAATGAATTTTCGTCACCTGTTTACGGCGACATGCAGGAAAATATGAGCAATTATGATGCCGCTATGGGAGTACCCAGCTGGACTATGGGCGATGAAGATGGAGATCTTGATCTTAGCACAACAGCTGAAGAATATTTTAGCAATTCTAGCGGTATTAGCGTCGTTGAGGAAGTTCTTAATGAAGTTGTCGACAAGGTTTTGGAGATGTGCGAATATATTGAACCAACGAAAGCCGTAAGTACTTTGGACATAAATATCATAAAATCGAAATTATTTTCTGATTTTTCAACGTTTCAGAAAATTAAAATGATAATATTCGATAATAATCAGAAAAAATTGTGCACTTCCAAATCATTTATTGGAAGAAAAATTGTAATAGGTTTTTCTATTCTCTCAATAATAATATTTTTAATCGAATTTTGAAAAAAAAAAAACTAGAAAACGAAATAGTATTTTTCTGATTTTTAAATTTTTATTATTTGCATTTACAATTACAAAATCTTTGTCATCTTTTTTCTATTTTTTTAATAATAATATTTTCGCTTGGAAGTATTAAAAAAAAAAAACGAAAAGCAAATAATGTTTATTTGATTTTTTAATGACTGCGTTTTTTTGTCATTTTAATTACTTGCTATTGATAAATTGCAGACCGACGAATCCGTTCAGTTGGACAACGGAACCAAACGAAATTCCGGTGTTGGTGTGCACAATTTGCACTCGCACATGTTGCTCTATTGCGGCGTTTACGATTCAACGAGAACTCTCTACGCTCTTCGAACTTTGCGTAGCGAGCTCATTACGAATACAAGAATGTTCTTGTGCTCCGCTGCAACAACTGGAGCCGCGAATTCCAGCAAAAATACAGCTCTGCTGACCTTACTTGCCAGACACAGAAAAAGCGTGTTAGGTAGAAATTATTATGGAGACGTGGCAAGCACAAAGTTCATGGCCACCTACAGAAGTAGCATGTACCTTGAGGTACTCATCATCGTGTGCCTTTATTTTGTCAGAAGTTATTATCCAAATTTGGGACAAATGAGACTGACGCAAGAAGAGATTTCTGGTAACAGGCAGGTCAGTCGAATATTCATTTTATACTTCCTTTTATTAACTCCTAAGATTTTCATAAATTGGATATTTTCAAAAATACTTTAAAAAAAAAAAATAAGAATGTGTTATTTATAATTTTTCTTTCATAATTCACGAATAATCGCACTAGAATGAGAATGATTTTAAACGTCTTCTTGAAAATTAACTGAAATTAACACAAATCCATCCAATACCAAAAGTAATATATTTTGACAAAAATGAAGTTTATTTAATTTTCTAAGGTTCAATTGGCCAGTGCCGAACTTCTGACATTGATATTTTCCGAACTGATCGCAATTGTTCGCGACTCGGGAAAAGGATTCAGTTGTTACATCGTGGATTTACTGACCAAGTGTAAGGTACAAAAAATTGCCCTTCACTGCCTTGTCTCAAGCGTGTTGAATATGAAGAATGCACAGAAGGAAAACGAGGACATATTCACGTTTACCGAGGAAATCGTACTTTTCAATGATCCTGTGTACGACAATGATGTAAATAAATGTAAATTCAGGGCGAGCGATCACACCGAAGCTTTTCAAATTCAACTACTAAGGTTCGTTCATCGCAAAATAATTATAAAATCTTTCAAGTAAGAGACGCAACGTTATTTCTCAATTTCACAGGTTACTTCTGTCGTTAATAATGCTGGAATATCAGTGCGGAGCACAAAAAGGAGACGATGCAGTACCCACGACACCACCGACACCCACAACACCCACAAAAACAATACTGAATCTTTCTGGAAACAGCTTGGAATATGTTTCCGGTGCTCCGATTCCTCAACAACCAATGTTCCTTGCCAGTATTCTCAGCGCTTTGCAATTAGTACGCAATGGTTTAATATTTATTTTGGTTTTCTTGAAAAAAGTCTGTCAAACAATCCCATGCGATTGATTGTTTGTGTTTGTAACAAACTAATTCAGACATCAGACAGTGAAATCTTTTGAATGGTTAATTCTGAAATACGCGCAGAGTTGAAAAGATTAACCAAAATGGTTTTAACACTGACAGAAAAATTCTTCGTACCAGTCTTTAGTGATATATAAATTTCATATTTATCGATTGGTTAGACTTTGAAAAAATATAACTCTCCGAAGACCATTTATTTTCCTGGCTAAAAAAATCTTTAAAAAAAAAATGACAAATTTTTGTTTCCTTTGACACAGGATCACATGCGACATTTGCATCAACATTGGACGACTCTGGTAACCTCGAGTCTTCCATATATGGGTTTATCTTTGACCCAAGTCGTGACCTCGGTTATTCACCAATTGTGTGCCAATATCGAGCATCTAGCTTCGTATTACGTTACCGATGAGGCTTCTGTGACGAATAATAAGCTGCCGGACATGAGTACCGTCGAATGTTGTTTACCCGCTGATTACACGGTCACGCATCTCGAAGCCTTGACATTTTTACTGCAATACTGTTTACTTGACACCTCCCAGCAAATTGGCTTTTCCTTCAATCAACCTTTCAGCGGCGCTATACAAACTGGTATACCCGGCGCCAATCCCGGTCAAATATTCAACAACCTTATTCACGTTTTTACACCGAGTCCGCTATCGCCGGTGAGCTTCATTTTTGTGTCCATAATGTTCTGAAATGTTTTTATAGCTTTTAAGATTGAAAAATGTATTTATTTTTGTTATTATTAAATAGTTAATCTATTTTTGTTCAGGATCTTTCCGGAGGCAAAGATAAGGCAATAATGAGTGAACAGCATCTGCATGCCAGAAGAACAGCGTTGAGCCATTTACCGAGGATAATAGCTTCGTTATCAGCTTTGTGGCAAGCTGTTCTTGCCACTAAAGACAAGTAGGCTTAGCATACATTTTTTTCCACGTATTTAAGCATTTGATTTCAGATTTAAAAAAAAACGTATTTTATAATCGATACAAAAAATGAAGGTTCTGGCAGAGTTTTAAAAAATCCGAGATCAGAATATAGCAAATTATAGAAGGAGTTTCTTTTTTAATATCGTTTTTTTTTTTCAAATATTTTCTTCTTAAAAAAATTAGATTCACTTGTTTTTAGTAGTAAGTAATTTGGAAACTTGCGTTTCTACAGAAAATATGATAGCCTCACGATCCATCGTATGTATAATTAATAAAAGTTGTTAATTTAATTTTTATTTTAGCGAACAAGCGAGTTGCGTAGTTGGCAGTCCAAGAGTAGTTAAGCACCAACTGCTGGAGCTCTTGTCGCCAATATCTTTTCACCACGGTGTAAATTTCCTCGCTGCGGTCGCCGTTGCGTGGCACGAAAGGCGACAGCCATCGTCTAATCCGAAAAAGGTTCTTTTAATTTATTTTTTTTAGATTTACAATCAGCTTTTGCTCACTTCTATAATTTTTTAATGAAACAATCGTAGGTTTTGCCCGAGGCGTGTCCAAATCAACAAGTTATGGTCCACTTGGTCAGCGCGATACGCGTAATGCCAATTGACACTCTCGTTCAAACGGTCAATCATGTGATTAAAACACCACCGCCGATTCACGGTGTAAAACAAGATTTTTCCCTTGAGGTTTCCGTTCTCGAGCTTCTTTACGTTTATATGCAAAGCAACACATCGCAGTCTCTCGTTGAGTCATGGGGTTCGTTGCTTGGACTCCTGAAAGACGGTCTGTCGCTCACGGCACCAGCGCAATTTTTGCTTCTTGCTATACTCAACGAATACGTCCAAAAATGCCCGCCAATGTTGGAGAAAAAAGACATCAGAGATCTGCAGGATATCACAGCAAAGGTAAAGTAATTTTTATTTTTCTTTTACACATTTTTTGTGTTCTTTTTTTAATTTTTCGGTAACCTTACAACTGATATGATGATTTTTCAAAATAAATTGTTCTTGCATTTGAAGAAATGTTAATTGAAAATCGGATTTAACGATGAAAATCAGATTTAGTAACATTAAATACATAATATTTATTACACAATTCTTTTCTTTTATGTATTTTTTTTTCTGCCTCGAGACACAAAAATAATATTGTCATATTTTTCGCTAGCTGATCGAGTCCTGTTCGCAAATAGCCGGCGCCTGTTTGGAGCAAACAACTTGGCTGAGAAGAAATTTGGCTGTTCGTGAGGATGTCCTCGAAGTTAGCGAAGGATCAACGGAAGGTAAAGAGGGCAAAATCGGTGCTGGTGCGTAAATCTCGGCGTGCTTCAAAACCAATTTTTATCATTGTGACGAACATTCGTGGCGCTAATGTCGCTTCGCATTCTTCTGCAATGTTTCTATTACGCTAAACGCAAAGCTACGTTTGTCAAGTCAATGTATTTTGGTTACAGTTACACCAGGAACACCACCAAATTCCGCATTCAGCGTACAAGCTCAGGCTGTACTTGCTGAAATATTGGCGCCACTGTTGGACGTTAGCTACGGTTCTCAAGAAAAAGAAAGAGTCGTCACACTCTTAACAAATCTCATGTACAACGTCACACCGTACCTGAAAAATCACACGTAAGATTTAAACAATTTAAAAAAAAATTATTTCTGATTATTAAAAAACAATATATTTTTTGCAAAATCTTGACATAAAATAGATTTTTCTGTAAATGCATTTTATGCAAGAATCTTTAATAATGCATATTCTTTTCAAATATATTTTTTTTAAATCTTTACCTTTAGAATATTTATAAAATTATTGCCAATTATATGAAAACGTGTTTTCAATACCTGAAAATCGATTTTCCTATCATGCTTTAGATTTTTTTATTCTAAAATACGTATTGAAGCACCGACTTTATTTTCTCCAGAACTAAAAATATTGCATCGTTTACCGCCTGCTCGCAATTGTTAAGTTCATTGTCGAGTTATCAATACACGAGAAAAGCTTGGCGAAAAGACGTGCTTGATTTGTTGCTGGATCCGACTTTCTTCCAAATGACGCCAGCGTGTTTACCTTACTGGCGAACAGTTATCGATAATCTTATGACACACGATAACACGACCTTCCGTGATTTAATGAGTGAGTACTCAAAAGCTTCATTGTCAATATTGTAAATTATTCGTGGATCAATTATTTATTTTAATCCGACGAATTATAGATCGCGTGTCGATAGCCCAAAGCAGTGGAATCAGTATATTTTCGTCCAAGGAACAAGAATACGAGCAGAGGGCGCAGCTTCTCAAAAGGCTCGCATTTGTTATCTTCTGCAGCGAGATGGATCAGTATCATAAGTATATGCCAGAAATTCAAGGTAAATTATATTATTTTTCACGTTCATTCTAACGCTTAACAACCCTAAGTCACCTAAAAAAGGTATAAAAATTGGATTAATAAAATAAGAGAAATAAATAATTCATAAAATAATAACTAATTTATTGATTTATTGTTAATTCATAAATTAATAAAACTATTTTTTTGGCGAAAGTATCTTTTTTTTTAACTGGCATTTAGACTCATAAAATGTATATTAAATGCGTAAATACCAATTTCATTTTTAAAAAGTATTATGATGCTTTTTTAGGTGACTCGAAACCCTTAATCAATATAACTTGAAAAACTAACAGATTTAAATAAAAATAATCACAAAAATATGTTTTATTTCCGACTACGCTAAAAAGGCCACATTCCATGCCTGTAACGCAGCTGAAAAGTTGTCGATTCTTGACCGGCGGGACGAAAAGTAACGCAGAGGGAAGAAAAGTACAGTAGTGTGCAAAAAAGTGGCTCCACTAGGCAGAAAAGTACTATTTGCTGTAGTTTTTGTCCTGCTGTAGTGGAGCGTGTCGAAAATTCGGTTATTTAATATTTTTATTCGCCCATCAGAACTTGGAAATTGATAAAAAATGTATTCAGATGAATATGTGTTGTGTAGTGGATGGGGGGCTTCGTCCCTCGACCCCCCGCCCCTTCCGTTAGCATATTCATTCATTTACATTTTGAACATACTACAGGGGTGAGGTGGTCCAGTTATTAAGTCAATCACACTAGGAGTATACGTGTGGAATCGAATTTCATTAAAATCCCTACCCGCATCTGCGCCGTTGCAGGCATAAAAATATGGTCAATTTTAAAATAGACGGAAAAAAATATCGTATGCTACTCGGGAGATGTGGATTTTCACCTCGCTTCACTCGGGCAGCAAACCTCGTACTCGGCGAAAATGACGCACTTTCTTTCCTTGTAGCATAATGTACTATTATACTTGGGCTTGAGGATTTTATACGTGATCAAAAGACGAATGAACGATCACATTGAATTTTCCATACGACATTTTTTTGTCGAAAAAAGAATGTGTCTTTCCTCTGAAATACGATTTTAATACGATTTTTTTATTGTACAGAACGTCTCGCCGACAGTCTGCGTCTACCTCAAGTTATTCCGTCAATTCAAGCACAAGTTTTCTTGTGTTTCCGTGTATTATTACTGCGAATGTCGCCGCAACACGCGACATCACTTTGGCCGGTTATCGTCAGCGAATTGGTCCAAGTATTTCTCCACATTGAGCAAGAACTGAGCACAGATACCGAGGAATTCAGGTATGAAATTCAGCAGTTTTTTTCTTTTTAAATAATTAACGGTCCCATGCTTCTTGCCTGGCACGGGTAAATTTATTTCGACTAATCTGCAGAATTATATGCTCGCTTTAATGGTATAACGGTAAACTGCGTCAAGTATCGTGGCTGATGGAAAACTAATCTACTTTCTGCTCCGCTTAATTTCAATCTCTTGAAATGGCAATAATCTATTTAAAAAACTCTCTTTCGTAATTTGTCTAACCCAATTTTTCTTCATACTTTGAAATTTTGTCCTTTTTTTGTCTTTCCTGTGAATGCTGCATTTCCTTTTTTAGGCTAAAACGTTTTTTTTTGTCTATTACTTGTGAATTCTTTTCGTTCTCGCGTCATTTTACATTTTTCAAACCCTGCCCTGTTTTTGTCATTAAGATCAAACATAATTTTTAAAAATAAAATATAAACAGTTTTTTTTTCGAACTATAACATAGATTTTTTTTCCAACTAACGAGGATGAATACCTAATCATGTGATGTTTTTTCGCTCTGTTTTGGCGTCTGCGATTTGGTGGGATTTGTGGTGCCGTCGCAAAAATGAAATTTGATTGGTTGGTGGTTGGGACCCCAGTCGTCAGAGCAGGTAACTCAATATGAAATGAAATATTATACGACTCTATGCAGCGGGCTTCTCATTCTTATTCAGCGTCGCTTGATTATATTCGAAACATTTTATGATAATCCTGTGACATAATATCAATGAAAAATTATACAAAACTTGATATTGAATAATAAACCATTTTGGTTCGTTAATTTAGATTATGCTAAAGTTATTGGCCACCAATTTCAGGAAAAAAAGGTTTTTTTTTTATTATTACAATCATATTAAAAAGATTCAATGTGATTAATAGTTCGAAACAATGTTTTAATAAGAAAAAAAATCATTAGTCCCGAATATTATAAGTTGCAAGTGTTTTGTTTTTGAAAAATAGAAAATATTCTCAAAGTTTTCTACTATAAAAAACGCTTTTCTTCTGAAATCAGTGGAACACTTAAAATGTTCTAATGAAGTAGAAAATTTGGCATCATTCTATACTTTTCTTTAACATATCGAAAAATCGTTTATTTGCAGTAACAAAAAAATTCTATTTTATGCTTTCATTTCTCTGGGCAAAATAAAAAATACACAAATTCTACACATTTGATATCTGTTTCAGGGGAAAAAATTGCAAATATTTGTGCTTCTGTAACTAACAATTAGTGATAAATTTCCCAAAAATCTAAAATACACGTACTTAAGTGTTCACTAAATTTCACGAACATTTAAAAACGTATGAATATTTGGGTTGCGGGCATTTTCGACAATCAATCGCAATAAATATATGTGACATAAAAATGTTACTTTTTGTAACAGTTCACACATAAAACTCTTGTCCGCGTTGGATTCCTCGTGGGCAGTGAACGCGAGTAACGGATTACAGGCTCACGGTCATCCTCACTGGCTTCAACTAGAGTTGGCTGCAGCCAAGCTTCTGGATCTCGCGCTTTTACTGCCTGCACATCGATTACCACAGTTTCAAATGTAAGTCTCAGTCACGCAAAGTTTTCATTCGAGCTTAAGCACAAATAAATCCTTCGATTAACATTTTTTGTTTAATTCTTAGGTATCGATGGGCTTTCGTCGGTGACGCTGCGGCAGGTCGCACCGACAATAATAATCTGTCCTCAGATTTCGTGCCGCATATAACGAGAATCGCTAAACTAATGGATTTAAAAGTAAGCAACTTTTTTTTTCACTTTCATTTTACAATCATGTTCTCAAATTTTAGAGGATATATAATTTAAAAAAGGATATTATATGTTCAATACGTTTTAAGCTTATAAAATCAAATTTTAGTGAAAAATAAAACGAAAATTCTTTTTGGGATACAAAAAAAAAAGTAGAAACCTTACGTTGTTTCCGTTGAAAACTTAACTGTAAATTGTCATAAACGCATTAATATTTTTTCTGCATTACAATTCTTTTTCTTTTTTTTTACAAATTACAATTCACGTTGGTCAATTAATCCGCAACATACAATAAAGAGTAGCGACAAAAACGTATTTATTCGGTAGATGAAAACAAACATGGCTGTCCCGCTTATTTATTAAGACCGCTTTCATAAATTAACGACGAACCAATTGCGTTTTCTTTCAATGACAAAACCCGCAGGAACAATCAAACGCCTCATTGACCAAAAAAATCGGTAATAATCCGATGTATGAAAATATATTCTCACCTCCTTAATTGAGTATAATTCAACAGATTGCACGTAAAACAACGTGAATCATAATTTTCTATTAATTTAATTCGATATCACTTTTTGTAGAGCCGATAATCCTTAGCATTAGTGCATTGTACAGGAAGTATGCACTGTTCAGTTTTCTCATCGAAGACAAAGTCTTCTTTGCACTCGCAGCCGCTTCGGCATGGCGTAAAGCAATCCACGACATTAGGTTCATAACAAGTGAACTGACAAACGCAATTCGTCCAAATGGACCTTTGATCGCATTCCTGCAAACTTCGACTTGCCATAAAATCGAGTTCGTCATAATCATAGCCGGGAATACGATGTTTCGTGTAACGATATATTCTCTCTGTTTTCTTATACCAATCGCGTTGACGCTGATTTGACTTTGGCAAAGTTCTCGCTGGAATATCCTTTTCCAATATCACCGGAATGTCTTCGACAACCAAATCGTTCAGTCCTTCTGGATTTGCATCCTCGAATTCTGATATAATATAAAAATCGTCGGGTGCAGTTGCGCGATAATTATCATTGGCTCTTCTTTCGTAGGACGTTGGAAGATTTTCGTAAAAATCAAAATCATTGTAATCCGAATCGTCGTTGTACTCTGAAAAAAAAAAGAAAGATAAGGCAAAATACAAAGAGGACAAACAACTGACGTAAGATATTTATTGCGATAAATTACGTATGCGTTTGTAGCTAGAATTTAACGAGTGGGTTTGTGAAGAATTGCACGACCTTCTCCATTCCCCGCATATTCACAGCAATGAAAGCCAATTAGCGGTAATTAAACCGTTCGGTATAGGAACGTTGAACTTATAGTTCTTCCTGCTCTCAGGGTTTCATAAATTTCAATTAAACGACACAGGTGATAATCAGGTCGAGCTATTTCATCGTAGCTGTTACTTTGTTAATTGATACGCAAAAAAGGGGCTTTGGACTCTTATAAAACTCGATTAGAAACAATTTTTTTTTTTAGTATATCATTTCATATCCGTCATTTCGACAATTATCGACCTGAATCTGATGCATAATTTTTAAGTGACCGCCAAATTTATCGTCCATCAAATATTAAATATTAGTCTATATTTTCAAGGAAAATACCAAAATTCTTTTAAGAAACTGTAGAAATGCAGTGAAAAAAACACCTACAAATTGGTTTTCTAGATGGAAAAATACCGTTCTGCGTAAAAACTTCGTAGTGTAAATAAATATTCCATATTTCTAGATTTCTTATATTTGTCAGATGGAAAAACTAATAATTCATAACAACGAATTTTTTTTTTAACAAACTTTAGATTTTTAGGCATTGGATTTTTTAATTTTTTAAAAGTAAATTGTACACTTACCTGTATTTGTGAAAAAAGTCTAACACGATCATGATTTTAACAGATTCCAAAAAAGTGATCATTTAACTTTTAAAAAATATATCTACGGGTCTAATATTTTACAAATCTATTATGTATGGGGCACTCCATGTCAACTCATTTGGAAATCGACCGGACCCTCCCGGATTCAGTTGACTAATTTTTTTTGGCATATTTTGGTCCAGAAAAAGCGAGTTTTTCGCAGATTTGTATCACTTGTTTTACCCTATAAAATCATTCGTTTTTTCCATAACTTTTGAGTAAAAATGAATTTTGACCACGTTTAAAATTCTGAATTTTTTTTTCCATAAAATCTAGGCCCAATAACAAGTATTTCCATCGTAGTTCGGCAGTGGACCGAGAATAAGTTATATATATTTTTTTAATTTAAGAAATTTTTTTTTCCAAATTCTTAAAATGAATAAAAAATTAGCAAAAATTCGGATATTTAAACTTGGTCGAAATGTATTTTTACTCAAAAGTTGTGGAAAAAAAAATTATTTTATAGGGTACAACAAGTGATAGATATCTGAAAAAATAACCTCTTTTTTGCACCAGAAAAAATTCCTCAACTGATACCGAGGGGTTTAGGTCGATGACCAAGTTGATCTGGAATGCCCCATATACTATATCTTAAGGGTTTCAACACCAAATTTAAAAAAAATGCTTCGGAACGCGGCGCCAACGCTACTCTTATACTTTTTACCGACAGCAGTCTTTTCAAATTGCTACTGGAATAGTTTAAACTAAAACTTTAACAGATAAAAAAATCTATCACTACTAGAATTTTTAATTTTTTAACTTCTCTGTACACAAAACGTCGGAAAATGAATTTAAAAAGCCTGAAGAAATATTTAGCAGATAATAAAACTATCTCTACCAGAATTTAAAATTTTTCAAAATTTCTCTAAACACAAAACATAGGAAAGTTAATTTGAAAAAGCCTAATAATGACCCACTACTAGAGGCGCAAATAATTAGACATGTAATGTTCAAGTTTCATGTTAGTAAAGGACTTTAAAGCTTTGCGAAAACAGAATTGTGAGTAATTTTTAAAAAATACTTACGAGCTGTAACAAGCGTTACTAATAGTAGGACCACATAAGCCACTGTTCCAGCCATGACTCTGGTCAATTTTGCACTAGCGACCGATACACGACAAACGATCTCCTACGCTCATTCTCAACGAGCGTACATAATTGACATCATATAGCTTCCTCACTAACACTCCGTTACTTCTTACAGAATGCCACTTTTTTTTCTTCCCTTTTTTTAATTGTTCGCCCCGGAAGTTGATACGGTAATTTACGATGTAGCCTTGTTTCGTTTGGTCTATGAACTATCGCTATTTGTTACTTTAGCTGGCGATGAAGTTAATCTTCAATCCGCACATAATATACACTATTGTGTATAGTAAAAAAAAATCATTCACTTCCCTTGATTAAAAATGTTATTAATCTGAATGATAATTTACAGAGCCTCTGCTAGTAGCAGATCGTGTCCATAAGGAACGAAGTTCTAACTAATTAGATTGAGCAAAATTTCGTATACTTTACTAATGAAGCGAGACTTTTCTGTTATGCTTCTCGACGTTGAAGTGAAAGATTCTCTACAGCATCGGTATACGCTATAAATAACATAGGAACTCTTCTAGGTTGGATGTGTTCCAAAAAACACAAAGTCTAACAAAACGATATACTCTTTTTTACATTTGTCACCGGAGACTACGGTGATGCTTCAACTTTTTTATTCTAGTGATCTATTTGCGCGCAAATTTGTCGAGGAAATTTATGAGAACTCCATATTTTCTTCGAGAAGAAAGCAAAGGGGGGAGAATTAAAAAATAAATACTGGCATGTTGTTTCTCAATTTTCCGAGCTGGTTCTATTACTGAACTTGAAAGGAACCTTTGTGCCCAAATTGTATTACTCACTTTCGAATTAATCCGTCGAGATTTTTATCCTAGATAAATTTGTATAAAAAACAAAAATGCAAAAGAGTTCCAAACAAAACGAAAACTTACAAAATGTATATTTACATGTTTATTTATTTTTTCTTTGGAAATAATTGCGCGAAAATTTGACGTTATAACGTTGAACAATTTTTCAAATTCTAAATTTATTTTTCTTTTTCTTTTCAATGTTGTTATCATCAAAATGAACATCCATCTAGAAACTTTTTGTCTGCGCCAGTTAAAAAATCTCTACAGTTAAAAACCGAAATCTCGGAATGTGCAAAAATTCCGAAATTAACAATAATGTGTGATTTTAGTTTACAGACAGTGTGGCAACGGTGGTGCAGCCAGGCGAGTTGCTTTTAACATCAAGCAAAATACGTTCTCTGCAAGATCTCCATCACTTTTTCACGACGTTAAGCCGAAAATCGAGCGACTCACACGCGCCGTTAAATTCGACGCAGCTGGAAACGGTAATCGAGCAAGACTTCCTCGAGACAATGCCGACAGTACCGGCGAGATAGTAGGAAAAGAATTACACCGGCACCAGACTGGCCTTCGTATAAAAATTTTCTGTCTCAGCAACTTGTCCGAAAAATCGTCATTACGATGTCGTGTTATATATTTTTAATAGTCTCTCGACCCGCGTGATTTGAGAATGGCGATGGCCTGAATTATGAAACGCATTTGATTTTTCAGCAGCCAAAAATCCGATTGAAGATAATCGTTTTTTTTTTCGCTTAAATCTCTCGCCATTATTCACGAAGCAAGCATTTAAAACGAGCACAAATCTATTCGTATTTTCGATATACTTAAACGTCGCCAAATCTTGAAAATCGAATAAGTTTGAATTTATTTCTCTCCTTGCAATTTGCGAAATAATAATCGTAATATCTTAAATTGCAGTTGAGAATGAACCGTTACGTTTGAGACCAATTTTTTGGGTAATTTCAGCAAAAACATGATTTTTTCACGCGTTTTAATATATTTTATTCGTGTAAATAAGAGACGGAACGATTGTGGTTGGAACAGAAAGAACGAACGAAAAATGTACGTCGTTTTTGTTTGCAATAGTTTGTTTTCAGAGTAGTCGAAGAAAGAAAAAAAAACGCTGCACGATTTACGGGGCAGTGAATTCTTCGAGCATTTTAACATCCGTTGAGCTTTTCTCTCGTCTCCTCATTCGGTTGTGAATAGTTATGAATGTGCGTAAGATCCTTCGAGATTTTGCGATCTAGTTGGATCGTAAACACTGGGATTAATAATCTGTATTTATACTTATACATAATAGTCGAATAAACTACAGTGCGACGACAGTACGAATGAATTAAGTGTATTTAAATGATACCTCGATAACGGGCGCGATGGAAGGGACAAAAAAAAAACAACAACAACAATTATTCAAGTATTGCAAACTCTCGTTTTTTTAAACAACTTTACGTCGCCAGCGTGCATTAAATATAATACGTGAACATACTACGTGATCGCCTCAATTTAAAAAACGCTGTTCTACGATAATAGTGTTTGGCTATAAGTTTTATTAAATATTCCCAACCAAAAGTACGATTCAATTAGAATTTTGTAGCAGTTTGCGATGCAACAAAGTATGTGAAATATCAACGACATTCAAGATTCTGAATAATACTGAAAATTTAAAGGCTATTAACAAATCAGTGTAATGAAGTTTTGGAAAACTCAATTTTACGATTTATTGAATTAATTCGCTGGAAGAATTTTCTTTTTTTTTACGAAATTTTTCTTCTCGGTATATTTTTTTATCGAAAAAATGTTACTCGTTAAGAAAGGTAAAAAAAAGTTTTTTGGAAATTCGTTAAATCATTTTTTGGTCATTGTTATTAACTTTTTTTTAAATCCATATTTTAGTCTCTTTAATACGATCGATTTTTAAAAAAGGTTTTATCGCAAAATATGTATAATCTGCTCATGTCAAACTCTTGGTTGGGAGTATTAAAAAAAAAAAACCTTAAAGCCTTTACACAAAAAGATATGAAAAATTAAGTAGATACAATTCTATTGCTTATACTATTAAAAGATAATGCGGGTATCAGAATCACGAATCTTTGATTATTTTTGTAAATCGTTAATTCTATTATTCTTGCAATTATTTTTACACATGATAATATAGAAAGTATTAATAATGGGTTAAGAAATTTAAAAAAATGAGCATCAAATGATATTTAAAAAAAAATAATGAAAGACTAATGAAAAAAATGAATTTTCAAGGTAATCAAAGATTGATGATTCTGGCGATGATGATAAAATCCAACGTTTTAAGTCACCTTGTTTCGACGGGTGTAAAATTCAATGTAATCTACGTTCAATTGGGGGGACTTGCTTCAAGAAAATGTGTTATTTTCAAAGAAGAGAGTATTTATCGTGTTGAATGAGAATTTACTATTTAAACTATTTTTATACACGCAAAACCGTTAGATTCTGTTAAGGTTTTGATAGTCGCGGCTACTCATTGCTGCAATGTGCTTCTAATCGCGATTAGAGGAAATTTCACGGGTTCTCTCTCGTGTCTGCTTTAGCGATTTATATTGATTTTACGGAGCCGCGACTTTCCGTTATATTGTTATTAGCCCGCGTACAGTGTTCCCCCCGGCAAATTTGTTCCACCGCACCTCCCTTTTCTATAGTGATTAGATATATAGATGCGAAATACGAAAACATGAAATATATATATATATAAATATTATGAGCTCTGTATAATACAATATATTAGAAACTATATATTGAATACTTGTAGAAATGCGTTTTCATTTGTCAGTCACGGTTTTTTGTGTACCCTGATTTTTAATTAATTGCTATTATCGACAAATCCATTTCCTACAATTTTTTAATTGCTAACGTTCGATTTTCCTCGCAATCCACAATTATTACGAATTATGTTTAATTTTAAATGGTAATTAAGAACTACTGTTTTCTTAATGAATAGAAAATACCGCATTGGTTGTAAACATTTCTTAATACATTAATTATTTCTTGATCTACGCTTAATCGAAGATAATTTGAAATGAAAAGTCAAACACATATTTGACGACATTTTAATAATACGGAACTTGTTGCAAGTTTTAATTGCAAATAATCATTGGCAGTGTTGAAAATACACATTCCACTCGAGCGTCTATAATAACGAGCTTCACGATATAATTCTTTTGTTATCATGTTTTGTATTTTGTTTCAATCATTGCAATCATGATGTGATATTCTTCCTAAATAAAATATCGTTATATTATTCGATTTATTGTGTGATACTATCGTATTCCCTTATAAAAGAAATCCTCTAGTTTCTACAAATAATTTCAAAAATATTGTCTAAGTTAAAAAATCAAATCTCACATACGATTTTTCCCTGCACATTATAATTGCAGTTTAAAATTAAAAAAAGGAAAATGAAAAGCCGTAAAAGCCCTATCGGCGATCAAAAAGAAAATGTTCGATTAACATTTAATTTGGAATTTTTAAAATTTGTAACAACATTTTTTTAATTATATTTTAAATACGATTTTTCCCGGTAAATTATACAGTCGGCAATGAAAGAAAATTTTTGTGCTCAACCGATGGTAATTCCAGCGGGAAATTAAGCTTTGAAAAATGTTTACTAATTATTTCTCAATCTCCACCAAATCAATGAAAGTTTGAAATAAAGGCTCAAAGCTAACATTTTATAAATACAATAATTCTTGCAAGTTTTGGTTGTAACTAATCATTGATACTTCCAAAAAGTTTTATAATTTAAAAAATTCATTTTCGAAATATTTTATTTTTCTCGGTAAGTTATAACATTGCAGTTACGATATTAAAAAAAAAAAAGCCGGCAAATTCGGAAACCAACAGTCGGCAATGAAAGAACATTTTTGCTCATTGGATAAATAATCCGAGGTATTGAAAAAAAATTCTGGATTTTCCAGAGATAGCGCTTTAAGTAAATTCCTGCAGATGAGCTTACTGAACTCGATGGCTCAGTGACCCAAACTAAGATAAATTATTGGTTAGCACGCGCACGAGGCGGCAGTGTCATAAATCCTATTGTCCGTGAGTACAAGAATCGTGCTTGCACGTAAAAAAATACAAAAAAAATGTGGTACCAGTTATAAACAAAGGTCTTCCAAATAAAAAAAATTACGCTAATAACACGAGTGACTGAGCAAAAAAAAAATCAATCGCCGCTACGTTAATCATCTTAATTCCGTGATTTTCTTGCATTTCTCGTGTATTTTGATTTTACGTTAAGTTTAGCGCGGCTTAAAAATCGATAACATAGAGAGGACCTAAAAAGCGCGCACGCGTTGCAGTTCTGACGCACGTAACTCTGCTCCCGCAACAATATCAAACATATACAAGACTCTCGCTGCACCAACAGAGCAGACGAAACTATAATATCAGATAAGATTTTACTATTTTACAATTTTATTTTGAACTGTCTTCCGGGTGAAAGTGATTTAAATTGCATAAAATAGAGCATTAAATGGCTTGCAAAAATCGTTCGAGAGTTTATCTCGGTTACGAGGACGAATATGTCACGGAAAAACATCATTCACTCGTTAATTTTACCACCAACAAAATTGGCGGAAAACCGGTAAGTCGACGATTTCAATATCGTAATTTTATTTATATCGTTTGAATATTCGACAATTTAAAAAAAAATGACAATCCGACATATTTCAAATATTGCTCTTTTTTTAAATTGCCAATCATTTTACCGAATGCTATATTATGATTATTAAGCAAATAAAAAATATTTATAAATATTTCCTGGAAATCATTCAGTTTTTCTTTCTCTTTTATTAGATTTTTGTATTTTTTATTTGTTGTCTTTGCTTTCAACTTCTTACGTTACATTTTTTTATAAAACATCTGAATAACATTTGGATATTGGTCAATAAAAAATATGCATATTTTGAACAAGTTGCAATTTTTATTTTCATATTTAATCTTTTTTTTTTACTCAATGTTGCGTCATGATTATTAAATAAATTTTTATCATTATTGCTATAATTATTTAATGGCTTTATTTTATTTTGTATTCACTTTCTGCTTTTTATGTTCACTTGTTATTTCCTGATTTGCTGTTTATTAAATGATATAATTTTAATTTTCAAGTTTTTAAGAGAAATTTTTGTATCCTCCTCATGACAATTATACATATAAAGATTCACAAAGAGTTTGAGCAAGAATGTATTTTAGAAAACTTATGTTTCAATTAATGGAGTAAATATTCAAGCCAATAAAATTATTGATTTTTGTACAATCAAGAAAAGTTACTTAAAATTATTAATATTAAATAAACAATTATCTTAGCTTGATAAGAATTATTTAGAGTAATCTAATCTGACAAGTATTTTATGATATATATTATTATTCAAATAATACTGTAATTTGGATTATTAGGACATACTCTACAAATTGATAAACAATTTAAATAAATCGTTTTTTTTAAATTGCAAATCATTTTTCCTGAATGCTATATTATGATTATTAAGCAAATAACAAATGTTTATAAATATTTTCTAAAAATAAATCCATTATTATTATTATTATTATTATTATTATTATTATTATTATTATTATTATTATTATTATTATTGCTATTATCATTTAACGACTTTTTTTTTTGTATTTACATTCTGCTTTTTATGATCCTGATTTTTTAATTCACTGCTTACTAAATTATTATGTAATTTTAATTTTCAAGTTTTTAGAAGAAATTTTTATATCTTGCTCATAACAATTATAAACTTTAAAGATTCATGAAGAGTTTAAGCAAGAATGTATTTTAGAAACCTTCTGTTTCAAATAACGGACTAATTATTCATGCAAACACAATGATTGATTTTTTTATAATCAAGAAAAGAAACGTAAAATTATTAATATTAAATATACAATTATCTCAGTTTCATAAGAATTATTCAGAGTAATCAAATCTGAAAAGTCTTTTGTAATATATTATTATTCAAATAATACGATAATTTGGATCCTTAGGATGTATTTATATTCTACAAATTATATAAGCAATTGAAATTAATATGTAAATGTAATTGAATTATTTTCTAGGATCCTCCAAACGAAAAGTCCTCTTTGGGAATGCCACAATGCAAACTCTGTGGACTCCAGCAATTATTGGCTTTACAGGTGTATGCACCTCTTGAGAACTCCAGATATCATCGTACACTTTACATGTTTGCTTGTATAAATCCCAACTGTTGGAATCAGAATGAAAGCTGGACGTGTTTGAGAGTGCAAATCCTGGAGGAGAAGAGTATAACAAAAACGTCAGACAACTGCGGATTAACGAGCGTGTCGACAACCAGTTGGCTATCCGGAGCAGACGATTGGGGCGAGGAAACTAACGACAATATTTCGGAACAAAATGGGAATAATTTGTTCGCAAATGGACAGAATCTCGTGAGAAAAACGATGGAAATTGACGAGAAAGAATTGAACCAGGAATTGTCAAATCTTCGAGTTGACGATCCCAATGCCAACAGGTTCGTAAACCGATATGCTTGCATTGGTTTGCAAGAGTAACAAAATTTTGACGAAATTTTGTTGGAATTATGAATAAAAACATGAATAAATTAGTATTAATTTCTGAGGGAAATTGTTTTGTTTTTCGCAATTATAATCCCAAATTCTGTACTGAATTTAATGCAAAATAGCTATAATTTTGTTTATTGAAAGATTTTCTTTCCATTTTTTAAACTCTTTTTTATTTTCCAAAATTTGACTCCAATTTTATAAAATTATTTTATATTGTATATTTTAATTGTAACAAAAAATGTTTGAATGTATTTTTTCTTTTCTTGAGATTGTAGGTTCAAAGTTTTACACAAAAATTACATAATCAGAAAAAAAAATAAATAAAAAATTTTAATAACAGACATTGTTAAATTAACAATTTTTACAAATCTTTTTTGTCTCTACTTATTGAACAAAATAATTTTTTTTACCAAAAGTATGATTCCGATTTTATAAAATTATTTTATATTGATTCCTGATGCGTGTCAATCAAATGTAAGGAGAAATCCTATTTTCAAAATTTAGTAAGAATCATGAAAAAGATTCAGCACTAATGTGACTAATTTTAAGTGCTTCAATCTTCTTTTGATGTGAAAAATTTGCGGGTTTATTTACAGCCCAACGAGTATTGAGACCCTAGTGGGTGGTGGAGCGGTCGGCAGACTAGATTCACCGTTGGCGTCCGCGGAAATCGAGGGCGAAGAGAGTGAGGTCGTTTGCATCGAC
Organism: Perithous albicinctus; assembly: GCA_964016905.1. NCBI lineage: Eukaryota > Metazoa > Arthropoda > Insecta > Hymenoptera > Ichneumonidae > Perithous > Perithous albicinctus. The sequence goes on from OZ024689.1 coordinate 22,685,460, forward strand.
ACTCCGACGCAACCTCAGTGCGATCTAATGGATCTCCTTCACGAAGTAACGCCATTACCGATTCAACATTCCGAGTCAAATAGTCGAGCGAATCTTGCATTTGCCGAGATATTCATGAGCGTCGAGGAGGAAGATTTGACCGTCGATGTGCCGCAACACGTTCGCGAATTAGTTCTCGAGTATCAATTGTGCAATCCTGAAGTTCCTACGAGTTCCGGTTCGATACCCGATGATCTCAAAGGCATAGATACCAGTCCCGAAAAATACGAGAAGAGCGTGCCTATGCACGGCGACGAAATGTTTCACAACTTTCTCAGCCGTATTCAAAAGAATCCTGGACAAATTATAAGGTGCGATTAATTCCTCATGATTCATTTTGCGCATTTTTTTTTTAATAGCGAATACTTTGAAGAGAAATGCATTCGTGACTCTAATTGTCTCCAATTGCCGTTTAATTATTTCCCTACTTGTCCAAATGGAAAAAACAGACTTTTCTAAAACATTATTTAAGAAAGTTGGAATGTATCAAATCGATCAATTTATGTCAATTTCCGAATATGTATTTTTTTCGTCTAGTTGAAAAAAAAAGAATTAACGATAGAATTGTTTCGACTATGATGAGACACAGCTTATTTTGTTCATTCAACACTTACAGTTTTTCATATTATTAGTTGTTTAAAAGTTACACGCATTTTTTTTATCAGTGAGCGATCTTTAAACTTTGTAATTACATTCGGAATAGCTTCAAAATCTACAACCATTTCAGGCTTAAAAGTCAAAATACACATTTTTATCAGAACCTCCTTTTAAAGTTGATAAAAAATCGAAATTTCAAAAATTCGTTCCCGATCCCGCAAAATCTATAAACGTAGTTTTTTCTTCAAATTTTAGGTATTCACAACAATACTTTAGTTTCATGAACTTATTGAAATTTTCATAAAGTCGTTGCTAAATTTGTAATCATTAAAAAAAAAGTTTATCTTCTTGTCATTATTATTAATGTCTTGTACATCGAATTGCAGATATTGCCGAGATAACACAGCAGCCCTGTTGTTATCACCACTCGGCGAAAGCATTGGTTCTTGCGTTCACTGTGGAGCCGAAAGAATCTTCGAGTTGCAAGTGCTTCCAACGATAATACCAAAATTGAGGCTGGATCCGAGCAACGGTCGTAATTTTGAGATCGAATTTGGCACTGTACTTGTTTACGTTTGCTCAAGGAGCTGCTGGACATCGCAGGACATTTACAAAGAGGAACACGTTATCGTTCAAGCCGAACGATTATAGTAAAAACAAATAAAAAGCAACAAAACAAAAAAAAAAGAGATATTCGAAATTCCAATGAAAATAATTGAAATATCAACGTCGCCAGCAGTATATGTTTGATCCGTAGATTTCCGTCCACCGAAGTTGGTTGTACAACAAGAATTGGCAAGAGACGAACAACGAAGGTGCTGTTTCGAATTAATGAAAATTCCCGATTTTAAAGGAAAACACATATTTTCCAAAGAAAAAAAAAAGAAACAAAAGAACATTTCAAGAACGCGTAATGCTTTCGTAAAATTATATTTTATGAGCTTGTTTTTTTCATTGGCGTTTAAGAAATCTTTAGACTGGGAAATGTATACTAATCTAGTACAAGAAACGAACGGTGCATTTTTCTGAGCATTTTTTTTTTCAGTCAGCCGTTTCGATAGAATTTAATTCGCGGCTATTTTTAATCCATCATATGGTTGTGGAATTCTTGAGTCGTTGCTCGTAGAGAAACGACGACACGAGTGCTGAGAATCAAACATCTTGTCAATAAAGTAATTCAGAAGTGGAAGAAGAAAAAAAAATTACTGTTAGATAAAATAGTGTGATTATCGAAATTTTCCTGCGGTAATCGTTATTCAGATGTATATAATAATAATGTAATTTAAGCTCGTAGCCGCTGATACAGGAATTCGAGAATACGCGCAATAAGCTGCAATTACGAAACTTTTGTCAAAATCGATAACGCTAATGTCTTAAAACAATTGTCGCACCGCGATGGAACAGTGTTTTTGATTACGCGAAGGCATAGTTGGCCTTCGCGTTCTGACTTATCCTCATTAAACCAAATAAAGAACCATTTCGCAATATAGAATTACACCGTCTACCAACAAATTTGACAAATTTCATCATCCAGTCCCTTTAGATTGAAATCAAATAAAATTACTAAACCATTAACAGACATAGTAAATATTTTTTAAAGGATTTATTGTGTCGTAACGATTCTCAGCCAATTATTTTATTCAATTAGAATTTAACAGATTTCGACAGAAGAAATATAATAATGCCAAAATCTAGTAATAGATTAGTTTGCAAAAATGGTTATCTAATTTTTAAATAAATTTTTTAGAGCCAATGATGAAAAAAAAATTATGTTTCTTTTTGAGAAATGTAATTAACGGCATTTATTGATAATAAAATAAAAGATGCTTCCGTAGCATGAAATGCTTTTTCTTCTAAATAAGTTACGAAAATTTAGTTTCAAACATGCCATAAAAAATTCCCAGATAATTCAGGTACATTAGTAAGGAGGGTCGGGCGAAAAAATTTTTTATTTTTATAAAAAAAATTTATTTTTATTTCGGACCGCAAAAAAGAACAATGAACTTTGAGCATTGTCAATTTTTTGGAACAGCCAAAAAAAATTATATAAAAAATCTGCCAAGATTGATTGCTGAGAAAAGTATACAAAGCACGAAAAAAATTGACATGGCGGAATATAAAAAATTGTAGGAGGAGATACATTTTTTTCAGTCGAGGGAGATATGTCTTTTTTAATTTACAAGTGCCACTATTTTTATTCGTAAAGTGTAGTTAATTTAATGTAAGTTAGGTCCTATAATGCTAATTGTTTCGATCTATATTTCTAGTGATATGATTTTTTGAAAATTTATTATTGTGACCTAGAGTTTATTCAGAATGCCTACAGGCTAGAACAGGTTTGGCGACGAAAAGAGACGGGTCTACATACGGGGCGGGTGAATTCTGATTTTTTGGTAAGTCTTATTCCTATTTTTAGTCTATAGGGCCGATAGACTAAAAAAACTGTATACGTCTTTATAGCACTAGTCCGCTTTATGATATCGTTCTAAATTATAATCTGTTGAAATAAAAAATTGAAATTGCTCCAAAATCCGAACCCATTTGCCGATAGTCAGCAAATTTGGTAGATAGCAACAATGAATATTTTTTCATCTGTATTATTCATTCATAAAAAGTTTCCATGAATTCATTGTCAGTTGACCTGAGTTATAACAGAACGTAAATTTTTTTGAAAAATTCAAACTCACGTAATATTCGAACTGCTTTACCGATCATCACCAAGTTTGGTACATAGCAGTGCTTAATGTTATTTTTCGTTTGTACACAATTTCCGTCCATTTCGTAAGATTTTACGTGAGTCAGAGCAAAATGATTTGTTTTTTTTTAAATTCAAAATCCCATAAAAGTCGAACCTATTTGTCGATTCATTCCAAATTCAATACCGATCCTTCTTTAACGTAACTTTATTTGTAAAAAATTATTTAGCTCGTCAGCAAAAAATATGCGGCAACTAGAGCGCGAACAGACATTTTTCGAAAAATGCAAATTTGAATAAAATTTCAACACAAGTTTAGAATTTTTTTGAAACTTTTCACAAAGCTGTCCATCTGAACCATATATGTCCCAAAAACACATACGAACGGTCATTTTTTGTAAATAATTTTTCTCGAAGTTTTGAACCATTCCGAGTGTTCTGATATGAAAAATCTCCGAAAATTGTTTTTTTCTCGAAAACAAAGCTTCCTCTATGAAGCAGCAATAGCGTGTTTTATTTCACTTTGTTATCCGAAAATCGTATAAAAGATTCCAATGCTTTGATTGTTTCTTAGTGTTCTGATCATATAAGAAAAAATCTTAGGTCCCAGTAAAAAAAAAATCGCTGTTTAATTTTTTTTAAATGTTTTTCGTTTTTTTTTGTACATGAATGCCCTACAATTTTTTGTCCTTCAATTCCATTGTAAAGATTTTTCCACATGAACAAAACGTCGTTAAACATTGAAGGCCATGCGATCTTTTGTATAATTTTTTTCTACTGATAAAAAAATCAAATGAAACACGTATTTTTTGTCTGAAATATTTCAAAATTTTTCAAAATTTAATGTAAACGCCACAGTTAAAAATTCTGTTCTCTAAATTTTTGTAAATTTTTGTTCTCTACCTCGGCTCACGAATAATTCTTACGCTAAAAAAAGACAAACGATTATTCAACAAAGTCTCTTTATGTCGGTCGTATGAATATTCTTTACATTAATTACAGTGTGGATGATTCGACGATTACAGATACTTCGCTAAACCGTCTACAAAACTATACAGATAGTGAAATGAAAATCATATACAGAGCGAAAGAACATTTGAGCACTCGCAACTATGGACAGTTTTTAAATTTAACTCTTTTTCTTCTCTCTCTCGCAATTTGCTCCAAAAACGTATGGAGCAGAAGAGTCCAGTGGATTTCGTGTTGCAATGAAACGAAAAAAAAAAACTAATTTAATATGTTCGCTCCAAAGGATGTTCAGCAAAGTACGATTTCTTGTCAAAGACCGATTCAGCGATATACTTTAACATAAGATCGCCGTTTGACCAGTCGCCGTCGGTCAATTCTCTAATAAGAGTGTTGGCCTTTTCGTATGTATGATAAGTAAATAACATTGCAACTTTGAGCTCGTGATCGGCATTTCTAAGTCCAATACAATATGATCTCGATGCTCTAGCGACAACGGCACTCATAGAATAAATCTGTATCATAATATCAGCCAATCGCTTGAGTTCCATTCGCTGTGTCATTAATTTAATTCCACTTCTAAAGAGCATTTTTTCAACGCACACTTTCAAATTGTTCACGGACTGTTCGAGCGATTCCGCTGCTATTCTGAGGGACGGATGTAAATTCTCATCCAGATACAATTTATTACCTCGTGCGAAGCTTAAAGAAAGTTTCATCATTTCCAAAGGATACATCAATGGATTTCGGATCTTTTTCACTTCAGAACCAATCGTGTATCCAGTATGCTGAATTCCCAAGAGCGCGGCGAATATTTTTGTATCTATGCACGATCGATTGTTCATTCTCAAAGCCAAAGCGTCTCTCAAAAATTGTTCAAATGGTTCGTCTCTCAAAGTTCCGCTTGTCCCTATACATTGTATTCCGTATAGAATATTTTCCAAACAAGCCTCGCCGCAAAAGCTTTCCACCAGCGATTGTTCCAAAATGCTGTCTTGATTCTCAAAATTGTCCATCATTCCTGTTGTTAAATATGTAACTGCTTCCATAGCATAGAGAGAAGCTGCTATTTTGCCGATAGTATCATAAAGCAAATCGTCTTCCATCTTTTTGCTGTTAAAATTTTTTCCCTTTCTGATATTCGTAGTCAAAAGATTGAAATATCTTTTCAATATGCCGATCGCTTGACCGCCAATATGATGCTTTCCTTCGCCGACAGCAGAGACAAAAAGATCAGCTTCGCCTTTAACATTGCCCAGTTGATTCTCAATCGGAACATGAACATCCTTAAAAGTTACCGAACAGAGATCTAAACTACGTTCGCCAGCCGTCGGCACAGGCGAAGAAACGGTGACTCCTTCGCAATCGTGCGGCACCATAAAAGCGCTCAACGACTCCAGTTGAACAAAAGAGTCAGACGTGCGATTCTGAGCAAGAACTAGAAACAAGTTGGAGTTTGCGGCATCGACGACGTATCTTTTTTCGCCGTTAAGCGTATAGAAAGTACGACAGTCAGAGAAAGTAGCTCTGCTGTCGAGAGGTTCAGCCATCGAGCCTGTCGGACTTTCGGTGAAGCAGATAGTCGGTCGAAGCTCGCCGCTTACAATTTTTGGTAGAATGTTGGATTTTTGTTCTTCGGTGCCAAACTTACTTATTACATTGATGACAGAGGCACGTTTAACAAGATATGTGCCCAAAACTGGAACGGCTGATACGGTTTCCACCAGTTTTGTGTATTCTGTGTTATTGAGTTCAAGTCCACCGTAGGCTTCTTCCACAGATGCTTTTAACACGCCGAGTCTTTGTAGCTCTTCGAAAATTTCGTTTGGTATTTTGCCCGAACGATCCAATTCTCGATTGTCGATTTCGTTGATATAAGCCTCGATGGGTTTTAGCCATTCGAAGAATTCACGATGTCTCTCGTGTGTCTGTGGCTCGGGATAGGTGAGAAATTCCAAGTCGAATTTACCGACAAATAGATTTTTCGCAAAAGGCTCGCGAGTCGGTTTCTTCGGTTTGTGAGCCGATAACCTCATTTCTGATGTACCAGTTACATCTGCGTCTAGTGCGACTCGCGACGAGCATCTTGCGTGAGTTATAATGCATGTAAAACGCGTGAACTGTTGTTTTAATAAAAGATTACGAGTCAACATTTCGTACTTTTTGGAGTAGTTTTTTGTTTAGTTTCAAAATGTTTTCACCGTAGTGTTAATTATCATGTTCTATCGGTGCTTTTTTCTCTTTTTGATCGATCGAGAGCCATCAGCGCCGTCTAGCGGCGGGACATCCAATCAGGAGGCCACACCGAGAGACTCTGATGGCAAATGGGATTGCGCGCGGTATTTGAAATTATTAATTTGCTTGCTTCTTTAAAAACAGCAGTTCTGTTTTTATTTATTTATTTTGTTTTGCTTTTTTCAATTAAAATTTTGAATTTGAGGGCTGGTTAATTTTTTCTCAAATGGTTTCGCTGTTCTGTAACTATCGTTATCTGTCTTAGCTTTTTTTTCGTTTTGATTAATTGAGAGCTTTGAGCGCTCTCTGGTTACGTAAAAAATAATGAGGAATGACCGACTGATGGGAAATAAAATTGTGTGCAATCGCGCACGGTATTTGAAATTGTTCATAGAGTATTTATTTATTTATTTATTTATTTATGTAATACATTAATAGTGCCAAAAAGTTATTAATTATTCATTTTCAGATGATTATTTTTGTCTCTTCTAAACGAAATCATTGAGTTAAAACAAATATTTCAGGATAATTCGCAATAAAAAAAGTTTGGTTTTATTGAAATTTAAGTACATTCAGTGAAGAGAAAAAAAATGAAAAAAATTTAAATACTTTTGTGTCTAAAGTTGCACGTTACATATAAGAACTTCCATCATTATCAAACAGTTTCATAAAAACTTAAAAATGTTTACAAAAATGTCACAATTTCAAGACAATTCTAAAGGAAAAATCACCTCATTCGGAAAAAATCATAGAATTGATTTAAATAAAAAAGACTCCTATCGAATTTTGTTAAACAAATTTCTATAATCAGTAAAAATTTTCAGTTCAGATTCAGTAATAACTTTAGGGGCTTAGTATTATTATTATTGTTATTACTATTAATTTAAATACATATGAATGTCGTCCACGTAAAAAATTGTTTGTGCTATATGAATTTTATTATTTTATTTATTTTCGGGATATCGTCTCTCCATCCATTTACAATCCCATCCCAACTACTTTCCCCGTAATAATAACAGGTACGCGTTCCATAAAGTCTTTTATACAAAATTTCCGGATACATTTCGTCCACGTACACCAAATATTAATTTCAGTATTTAAAATGCTTAATCATCACATGTTCTCTTTCAATGTATGCGATGATCGCATATATCGATCAAATAATTGAATGATTTTTATTTAATTGTTATTATAATAAATGCTCATTATTGCGATCCTAAAATATAATTATTACAAAGAAGAGTGTTTTTTTTGTGTGATTGAATAAAAGAATAAAATTAATGTAGATATGTACTTAATGTATTTACAATATCAAATCAAAGCAGCATTCGTTAAGTTCTAAATTCTATATTGATAATGAGTCATGTATTTAAAAAAAAAAAACAAATAAAAATAGCATAGTATTCTATTCTATATATTGGTGGCTGTTAATGAAGCAACCACCTAAAGCAATCGTCAGTGAACGCAAGTTGGTAGATTAACCATAAAGAAGTAATTGAGCTCTGTGAGAGATGCAAGCGCAAGGAATATACCGTACATAACGAGACAAGATATACCGACTTTACGATCGAGTTTGAATTTGTTGAAAAGAAAAGCTGAATAGAGGAGTATCAATGTCGAGAATAGAGATATCGAGCTGTAAACGAGGCCCTCGGAATTGATCTGGACGAAGTATTTTCCTGGTATCTTCGGTTTAAATGCAGCTTTTATGAACCAGGGCAAGCCTAGACACAGCAAAACATCGAATACGTTCGAGCCTATGGAATTGCTGATACCCATCGTACCATGCCCTGGAAAAAGAAAAATCAATTGTACTCATTGTACTCGTCATGCACACAGTTTTGTATGTTCAAGGAAGAAAAACTGAATATTCAGAGAAATTGTTATCACGCTCTGATAACGAGGGAAGATAAATGTACTTTTTGTTGTTGTTACCAAACAATGCATTTTATTATTTTTTTTTTGCAAATGTAAATGTATTTTTAAGCAATTGCTAATAAAGGAAAAAATGATGAAATATGTCTTTTACAAAATCGGAAAATAGTTCAAAAATATTGTGGCATTATAAATAGATAGGAAAAATCATTTTGTAATATCGGAGTCCCATTTTTTTGTATTGTATTGTACATTTATTCTAGAAATAAAACCAACTTTTTTTTTAATTAAAAAAAAGACGTGAGAAAACACAGAAATTCAGTTTTTTTTTATATAGTCCAGTACCTTAGATAAAAATGACTATATTTTTCGAATTACCATCGACCGCAAATATTGAATAGTTAATAAATAATTAATGTAACTATAACTATAATAATGAATCGAAAAATTGTCATTTTGAAGGTTGCAAAAAAAATGTAACTAACAAAAAATATTTTGCGAAATAAAAGAAAGAACTAATTCTTTTTGTTTGTAAAATTAAGAAAAAGTGCGTTTTGTTTTCACAGTCTAGTGGCTTAAATAGACCTCAACTATGTATATTGCGTTACCATTAGTTACCTAAACTATACAATAGTTGAAATAAAATATGAAGGCTTTAAAAAATATTAAGTTACCAGAACTACGAGAATTTTTCTCAGCAACAAGTTTTCTTTTGCAAAGATGCTTTTATTAATAGTATATTACGATACGAGTGCGATCAAACTTTTTCTTGACGATTGTGAGTTTGCAGCACGAGCCAAAGGCGAGTGTTGCGATCACACGAGTTGAGAAAAAGTTTATCGCACGAGTTTCGTATACAACTTTATCGCACTAGTGTAAGAAGTAGGCACTTCTCGCACCGCGTGGCATATAATAGTACATTACGATACGAGTGCGATCAAACTTTTTCCTGACTAGTGTTGAAGTCACACGAGTTGAGAAAAAGTTTATCGCACTAGTGCGAGAAGTAGGCACTTCTCGCACCGCGTGGCATAATACGACATTACAATACGAGTGCGATCAAATTTTTTCTTCACGAGTGTTGCAATCACACGAGATCGAGAAAAAGTTTCTCGCACAAATATCGTATACAACTTTATCGCACTAGTGCGAGAAGTGGGCACTTCTCGCACGGTGTGGCATTAAACATTATATTTCATCTTCTCACCTTGATTCGTGACTATAACGCTTGAGACTGCTTCGGGTACGCTCATTCCAGCAGCGAGGAAAGTGAGGCCCATTACAGAGTCTGGGATTTCGAGACTGTCGCCTGTGATTACGATCATTGCATTGAGTTTTAATTATTAAAAAAAGATTAAAGATGTACATTGCCGATATGCTATTCTAAAGACGTCAGAACAAGAGAGAGAGAAAGAGAGACAGAGCGTATGAGAAAGATAGAGTGAGAGAGATCGCGCTTGCGCTTCAATATCAGAGGCCGTCGATCGCCGTCTCACCGTCGAGTACTCGCGATGATAAAGGATGTATGATTATATCACGTCAGACATATACGCGCCCGAGAACGCGCGCACTCACTCAGACGCTTCGTCTCCCCTACTCACTTTGGACTCACCGATAATCGTTATGTCCCACGCAACGAGGTACGACATACTTGCGATCCACACGATGCACATTGAGAAGGTAAACGGATACCAGGACTTGAAAGATCTTCTACGGCAATCCGGTATCGTGAAGAGCAGCACGAGATTTATCGGCCAAGTCAAGAGCCACCAGAGTCTCTCCAACAACGTCTCTGGCCATTTCGTCATGTTTACAATCTCCACTAAAAAAAAAAAGTACATCACTTTATTTTTAATTCGACTACACCAAAATAATTACATTTTTACGCTTAATCAGACCTTTTTTACATTCAAATCATTTTTGTTTCTCTTTATTCTGTAAATGATTTTAATAATAATAATAATAATAATAATATTAATTATAATAATGAAATATTAAGAATAAAAGTGACCTATATTGATAATTATTATCTTTATTGTTTAATATTTAATAGCATTATTATTATTATTATTATTATTATCATTATTATAGGTCACTTTTGTTCTTAAAATATGACAATAATCTTAATAATAATAACTACTGAAATATTTACCAATAACATTATTTTTTTATTTTTCTCATATCGATTGATTTATTCATTGGGTGTGCATCCAATAAATAGATCAATCAATAATGAATAATGTTGGAATCATTAATTCCTATTCCAAGATAATTTAATAAATCACAGCGAGAAAAGGGAACGTGTTCATTCAACGGCGTTTTGTTAAGAATTGAGAAGCGTATATAAGATTTGGTAACCGATAAACAATAAAAGAATACGAAAATTCTATCATCAATCTATCCTTGGAATTGCTTAAAGAACTGAATAGTTTCAACGCTTCCCCTCAAGTTCAAGGATTATTCACTACTTAATCCCACAGCATCCTTGATTCGTTGGCATGAACGACGTATAATGGTTGAAACATGGTTAAAAGTTGAAATTCCAACTGTAAATTGACCTGAAATGGTCGGGTTAGAGTTGACAAAATGCACCAACCAACCGTAGGTTTTCGGTCGATGAAGGTTGCGAAATTCGTGTCCCAGTTTGGTTATTAATTATTTTATCCATTTTTTATTTTTCGATGCAATAATTACATCATCTACGTAGATGGCCAAGAGAATGCAGTCGCTTAGCGCAGTACTCGAATGGATCATCAATTTAATTAAGTTCCAAACCTTGTAAACTTTTATCGAATTTGTAATGTCACTATCGGCGGCCGGCTTGTTTAAGACCGTACAGAGCTTTCGTTAATTTACAGACTTTATTCCCTTTTTATATTTCAGCCAGCATATTTGGAGCTTTTTAAAAAAAATCATTGATTATTTCGATTCTTGATTAACCATCTCTTCTGAAGCTTCCTCTAACATTTGCGATGGTTCCTTAAATATTTCTTCATCAACAATTCCATTTAAATATGCTGTCGCGGTGTCGAGCTGATGCATGTACATATTTTCTTTCGCGGCTAGCGCCGTTATTAGTCTTATGGGTCCCAACCTTGCGACTGACAAGTTTGGGATTCATTGATTTTCCGATCTGACGTGAAATGCCTCATATACTTTTCACGAAAAAAAAACTTAATATGTGCACTAAAATGAGACATACAAATGGAAATGCACAACAAATGTTGAATAAAAAATAACGATGATTATTTATGCAAAAACTAAAAATGTTACGTATTTACAATAATTATGAATAATTTGGAATAATTATTCTTTTACAATTAATAATAATGTTCGGTTTGAACGTAAATAAAAGAATTTAGTTCTTACGTTTTCGTTAGAATATGACGTTAGAAGAGTTCAGTTTGGAGTATGATTGTAAGTCTACAATCAAATTCTAAAATAAAATTATAGACCTTAATCAGCGACTTATAAACAATTTCTAAAAAGTTATATAATTTAAATACTTCTAATTCGACAATTAATACAAAAAATAAACATATTTAAAAAATGTCATATCGTCCATATTTAAAAAATACTTTTGCATTGTAATTTTTTACAATTTTTTTATGTGTTTTTCATGCGAAAGATTCGGTATAAAATGAATGCAAAAAAAGGTAATTTATGTTACAGATTCTTACCAGACTCATCGTCAGCCAACTCGTAGATGCTCAATGCTTCTCCATCTGCAAAAGGTGTCGATACTATTTTTAATGTAGTGCCATAAAATTAATTGCATAATTATTCATTAAAATATGGAAGGAAAATAACGTACTGCTTTTATTTCCGGTGATCAGTGGACTTTTCTCGCTCATATTCTGGTACTTATGTTTTCGACCCATAAAAGAATTCATGCAGCGACTGATGCGTCTATTAAAGTACATAGCTGAAATAGAAAAAAGGTCAAATAATCGATACAATTTGACAAATACGGACAATCTTCAATATTATTTATTTTTAGTAGGGTCCAACAATTCGGAATTTAGAAAATATTATTAAACATATATAAATCCCGTATTAATTTATGCATTTTTTTAAGAAAAAAAAAGAAACGAGGAATTGAAAAAAAAGTAAGAAAAAAATGTTCAGTTTCATATTTCATAATAAATATTTATGATGTAAGAGAAATTAAATAATTAAAAAATGATAATTCAATTGGATAATTCATTTAAGATTTTAACACCTAATGACGAACAAATCTCTCGACTATGATATGGGAATGGTCATTTAATTATTTCTCAATTTTTTGTTTACCCATATTGTTTATCAATTAATCACCTTTTATTAGTCGGAAGATTTTTAATTTTTGTTAAATTATTTTTTCAGACGAGAGAAAAATCTGATAAAAAACGTTATCGAAGATATCAAGAACATTGATTGAGAATAATAATAATGCCAAAAAATTATTCATAAATTAGCGAAAATAATTAACAGAATCGAGAGATTTATTTTTCATACAAAACTGGTTTCTTTGAATTACACATATGATTTTTTTGTAGAATTTCCTTATAACTGTGATATTTATGTTTTCGAGAATTTCTTGAAGCTGTTTTTTGTGAAACTGTAAGTGAATAAATAAAAAAAATTTAAAAAATTCTAAATAAATAAATAAAATTAATTTCATACAAAAAAAGTATTGAGCCAAATATTTTTTTAGCGATTCTTTTAAACTAATTTATCAATAACTTTTTATTATTCAAAATCATTATTTTTGTTATCTTTTGTATAAAGTAGTATCTCTCAAAATGCTGAAATTCAAATAAAATGACAAACATTTGTTTGTGAATTCGGAGATTCTTGAATTAAAAATGCATGGACTTTCCTTTCGATGCAACAAATATTCGATAATAATGGAAACGTCCTTAAGTCTTCCGAATTATTCGCCCTACTTATTAAATGACTTATTATAATTTTTAAATTAAAAAAATGAATAATCTCTCTAGTGACGTTTATGACCCGCCTTTCGAAAGTTTTACATACCCAATATATACAAAATATAGGTAATAACGAGAATTAATCCTTCGTACCACTCGATACGACCGTCCCGAAGTGTAACAATGAGCAAGACGACGGTGATGCCGTAGGCAAGTGAATCACGGCTTATAGGCCACCAATCCAGCTCTAGAACCTGAACAATATTCAGCGATTTTAAGTTATCGTAATTTTGCTTCTTCATAGAGGAAGTTTTGTTTTCGTGAAATTTTTTTTTTCGAGTCTTTCATGTCAACGAACCATTTGCAACCATTTTACAAAAATTTGAATTTTTGTAATTTTTTTCAAAACAATTGCAAAGCCTATCCTTGCAGATAAGAACCTTTCTTCATACATTTTTTTTATCCGCCATCCACAAAACTTTCTCTATGATTAAGCCAAAACTAAACAACGTACTTATTTCATTTGCATTAGTGACATGTCGTACGACGGTCATGTGTTTTTTAAGAAAAAAAAACGAAACTCGCAATTGAAAAAAAAAGTACTTTTACTTTTAAGCACATTTCTATGTAAAATGACCGTCACATTCATATTTTCGTCACGTTTTCTTTTTGGTACTTTTCTGTCGTGAATTATTTTTGCTTTATTATTATTTTTTTTAATTAATTGCAAACCTCTATAATAAATTAATGATGTTAATTTATGCTATGAAAAAAGCCATAAGTTTCTTCAATGCAGTCCTAATATATATTTTTTTCACGCAGTCTTCTTTATTTATTTAATATGAATTATATTAATAATATCATAAAGAATTTAACAGAAACATTCAATCAATTTCATCAATTTTCAATACTTGAAAATAAAATCAATGAATTTTTTTTTACTTGTCTCATCAAACACAAAATATCGCAGCAAATCGACACGCGTGAGCTTAAAATTATAAATAAAAATGACCATCACCCGTGACGAAAATGTGGTCATTTGACGGTCATGTGACGCGTCACTTTACCGCTTTACATCACCAAGAATATTACAACGTTAATTCATTCAATGGCCCACGATTCAATGGGGTGAGATTGGCGAACGTTCCTCTCAACTGTGTAGCTCACCTGATTGGCGAACAATCCGCAACAGGCTGGTACCGCGAGAATGTTAAAGACCGCCGAACCGACGATAGTACCAACGCCGAGATCTCCTTCTGTTATAAAAGTACCGACCACGTTTATGAAGAGCTCAGGGCTCGATGTTGCCGCAGCCATAAACGTTGCACCGGCTACGTCCTTAGTCATGTCCAATTCTGGAAAAGAGATTTTTTTTTAAATTCCATTTTTAAGAAAGTATAAATAATAATTTTTTTAAATCCTACATTCTCATGGTTATTATGAAAGAGATTTTTTTTTAAATTCCATTTTTAAGAAAGTATAAATAATCATTTTTTTAAATCTTACATTCTCATGGTTGTTATGAAATTTCTTGCCTTTTGTTAAAAAGTTTGTGTTAGAGGAATTAATAAAAAATGTATTAGGAAGGCTTCAGCAATAAAGTCAGATCATTTGTGTACCAAGATTTCGAAAATTGCTTGGTACATATTTTCGAAAAGCATTAAATCACGTGAAGCAAAATTTATGGATTCCCACTTAAAGTTTGAAAAATTAATAACAATCGATTTACAAAAAAATTACTTACTTTATTTGGCTAAGAAACCATGAGACATATTTTTACGCTGAATTATTTTTTTTAATAAAATTTGTAATTTATGATTGATCTTGACGAGAGCTTATTTTGTTCGTTGATACTTCATTGACAAATATTTTTAATAATATTCATTATTACAAAATTACAGACGTTTGTATATTTTTTCATTTCAATCTATGAAAATAACTCAATTTTTCAGCTAATTGAAGAACAAAACAAAACAAATTACTCGGTGGATTCATAAAATATAATTTAACGAACAAAATCTTTGATCAAGATCAAAATAAAATTATAAATTTGAGTTGTAAAAAGCTACGTAAAAAATATGCTTCATGGGATCTTGGCATAAACAGAGTTATTTTTCTGTGAAATGATACATGATAGATATTTTAATTTTTAAGCAGGAATATATCAACTGGGTTTTGCCTGCCTGAAAAAAAAAATCTTAATTTATGTTAAGAACTCATGAAACCTATTTTTACGCAGTATTATAAAAGCCCTAATTTTGTAATTATTTTTAGATCGTTATGAGTTATTATTAATAATAATATTAATAATAATAATAATACTTTTATAATTTACTTACTGTCGCATATCTTCTGTATGGATGGGACGAAAAAATCGTCGCACACGATAGCCAATAACAGGAACAGATAGATAGCAATCATAATGTGAATTAAAATGAAACCAGACTGTCGTTGTCCTCGCGTGAAACCGTCAGATGGAAATTCTTGGACCGACGGTGGAGTGCAATTTCTCGTAGCGCCCAAGATTGGCTCTGCATTTTGCATTAATTTTCGTAATCCTTAAATGTGAAGCATATATTTCGGATTATTAAAAGAGACCACTGGCAGTGACTTACACAAATTTCGAATAAACAACATTGTTTATCTACATTGCAGTAAAAATTGTTTTGTTAGTGTTTAAGAATTTTTAAAATTATCTTCGATAATAACGGCAAGTAAAGATTATTTAAAAATGTTGCGAATAAAAAATATTAATTTTTGATGCGCGCCATCTTTTTCAATTTTACTTGCTTACAGAAAAAAGCTTTTTTTATTTAAAAAAAAGCATTTCCTCGATTTTTTCTTGTCAGGGTACTGAAAATAGTCTAAAATTCTTAATCTTATAACATTTTGGAATCGGCAATAAATTGACGCCGATTTAACTGAACATTAACCTTGAAAATAAACAAACTAATGTTAACATTTTCTGCTTTGGAAATATTCGAGAAAAATGAAAATTGTAAAAACACGTATTTCTAAATAATTCTCAACTTTATTTCATTATTTACTATGTACTGAATTGAAAAAGATCGCATATTTAAAAAATCACTTAATTGTTAATGCGCTCTTTTCTATTTTTTTTTCCTATTACAATTCATTTCCGATTCGATCATACTCGTTACAAATCTTTTTGATTATTTTGGCTTCAGATTATTCCCGAAGGCAAAAGAGACGCATTTCTTTTTTTAACTTACTCTCTTCGTTATTAATGAAAAATTTGCAAAAAAAAAAAAAATCTTCGAAAATATCTTTTATTAAGAGTGCTACAATCAACTTTTAAAAAATTAAATCTGCCATTAATAGCAATGACTAAAAAAAAAGTTCTATAATTCAATCAATTTTTCTGCCAGTATTCAGAATAATGTCTCAAGGCATTTTTTTCACTTATAGAATTTACAAATTATTATTAAATTAAATGAAAAGCCAGATCCTAATATAACAAACTGTGAATATTTAATTTTTTCAATATAACTATGTTGATATATTTTTATTGAAAAAACGGAACTTTTTAAATTTATTATATTCGTCGGTATTTTTTCCTTACACAAAACACGATTTTTTGTTGTTGTAAAAAAAGCCCCCCTCTTATTGAGACGAATTGTTTTGAAATTTAGATTTTTAATTTAGAATTTAGATTTAACAAATCGTTTCGTACAATCACATCCAATCACAAAAAAATAATTCTATATTAAAATCAATTTTCGAATGATTTCTTAATATAACAATTTGTAGGAATCTAATTTTTTCAATATATCTTAATTAATATTTTTCATAAAAAAAAAAAGAACTTCTAAAATTTGTTATTTTCGCAGGAATTTTTTTCTTACAAAAATACACGTCTTTTTCACTGAAAAAAAATGGACCCTTTAAAGCGACGAATTATTTAAAAATTGAAATCTTTTATTTACATAATTTATTTTATTAATTTTTTAGTATTCAAGTTAAAATAAAATTTCGTACAAAAAAAATACCTTGTACAATATTTGTAATTTATCGATATAATTTTATATTGCCATCCACGTTTGATACAAATTATTTAATCATGACTCACCAACGGACTCGAAATTCTTTCTCGCAGATTCGCGAATGCCGGGATCTTTGTTGGAAATTAATCCAGCGACACTGACGCAAAGAAAGTACATTGTCGGAATGGCGATAACCAAAAGTATCCTGAAACCCACCATGTGTCTATGTCGCCTGGCCATTTTTTTTTAAATTCGGCAAACGCGACAATTGAAAAAAAAAAAATTGCAAAAACTAAAGTGACGAGAGAAATCGGAGTAAAAAAAATTGATGCGTACAATACAGCGACCACTTCGTCACTGACGATACGCAAAAGGATACAGCAGGCAATAACAGCTATGAATATTAGTGGATTATCTTGGTGATAAGATTAGTTGAAGCGTCAGAGTAAACTGTCCCTTTCATGTAATCGGCCGGACACGACTCCGTAAAAAAAATGATATGTATTGTGGCGCCGTGTCAGACAACACGTTTGCTTTTACTTTGCCTCTTTATCATTTTATTTTCTTTTCTCTTTCTTTTTCTTTTTTTTTTTTCAAAATTGTGAACTTGATGACAAACATATGTTGTCTGATTCATCGAGTAATTTTATCCACTTGAAGCTGCATTTTGCAATTAGTTGCAATTTCAAATGAAAATAAAGTGGAATTGTTCTTTATAATGTTTTGACTCAGAGCCACTCGAAATCGCGACTCGATAATGAATATGAACAATTTAGATGATCTGGGAATGAAAAGAAATAACGAGAGGAAATTTCTTCGAAATGGGATTTTTCCGCAGGTGCGTGAAGACCTTCGTGGAAAAGTTTCAACGGTGATGACCGATGATTACGTCTCTTTTATCTTGGCAGAATGGGCGTTAATACCTCTTCGGTGACGAAAGCCGGTGTGTGTGTTTTCGATATTTGTAAACGAGGTTGACAATCTTTCTATTCAGTCACATTTATATATCTACCCATCTTAAATGATTTTCATAATTAACCCGATTTTGTGACCAGTTGAAAGCATTTTGCTGACGTTTTTTTCAGTTTTTGCTTCCTCATAAAAGAAGCTTTGCCTTCGTGAAATTCACTTAATTCACTTTTCTAAAAAAGTCAGAAGTTGCATTTAAAAAGAAAATATTTATATTTTGGAAGCAAAAAATTGCACAAGAAAAATATTAAGTCAAGTCTGCCAGTATATTGAGATCAATTTTTTTTTATTCAGTCAATGTACAGTTGTGTTGAACCTTTTACATCCTTCATTTATGTAATATTAAAACTACATTAAACTAAAATTAACAGTAATAAGATAAAACTAATTACTTAATGCTACATTCCTTAATTTATATAAAATATGTTTTGGCCGAATTTTTATTCGTAAGTTCGATCGTAAGATTCAGCTTTAAATGAAACTTGAAATTGAACTTGAAAATTGTCAATTAGAAAATAGCAAAATATTAATTTATACCTAATTTTTAATTGCAAATTTGATCTCAGTTCAATCTTAAATTCAATTCTAGTTCCATCTCAAGTTCAATCTTGAGACGGAACAATTACGAAAAATTAGTCTTCGTAATTTTTATCCACATACAAATTTAATTATCAAAAATACCAATTTTTGATAATTCCTAAAACAATGTAACTACTGAAATAAAATACTGAAAATACCTACTGAAATAAAATAAAATGAAAATAAATATAATTTAACGTTACCGCAGCTCCTTAAAATATAAGAGGTACTAAAAAAAAAACTATTTTCTCTTTACTTAATTTCGACATTTAAAGATTCAAATGATTTGAAATAAAAAAAAAATAAATAAAAACGTTTTCTTCATTACTGCTCATGGAAATTTATTGAATTCCAAAACCTATTTATCTTGTTTCCAAAATTCTCTCCGCCCCGAAGATAACATTTAAAAAAAACAAAATCTCTCTAGATTTTGGAATACTATACTAATAAATAAATTGAGAGTGTCTCGAGTGCAAGTCAAGCATCCTGCCTTCCATCCACGGTTCTCTCTGGTTCTATAGCACCGCGAGTTACAGATAGTTACATAGGAGTAAACGTATCTAGTAGGGAGGTACATGGGATATACGTAGAGCTAAGTACAGGTCGCGGCTCTATTCGCACTCAGCTTGGTTATTCAAGCACTGTCGAGCAGTCCGCACTACTAAGTACATAAACATACATTCATATATAGATGTGCCAACATATATTTATATGTAGAGTAGGTCCGGTGATCCGTATATATACTTGTAACGTCGTCGTCTCGTTACATTCGCTCACCATCATCCTGTGACGTTTGAGAGAGACTCGTCGTGTCTAAAATCGAGAAGAGTTAGATGCTCTTCGATCAAAAAGTGTTCGATTATTACGATATATAAATAATTATCAATCAATTTCCGCAATAAACTCAATAAATATAATATAATTTTTTCTGTAAATGCAATAATCTCAATAAATCGATTTTGTTAATGCAATAAAATCAAATAAATCCAAACTTTTTTTTAATGCAATAAACTCGATAAAATCCAAACTTTTTTTTTAAATGCAATAAACTCAATAAAACTAAACTTTTTTTTTTAACACAATAAACTCGATAAATCGACATTTTTTTAATGCAATAAACTAAATAAAATGAAACTTATCTTTAATTTTTTTTTTGTTTTTTAAAGAAAATTGTGCAACACGATAGATCGAGATTTAAAGGATTATCGCGAGTGGTTTGAGAATCCAAGTGGCAAGATATTTGGTGATTGCAAAGTTGGAGATTCGCAGGAAAGGACAGGAGCACAGCATCGCCGAGAGTATAAATCGCGAACGGTACGAGGAAGCACACACGAGAGAAGCAACACGAGAGAAGGGAGGGGCAGCACGGCCAGGCACATCACGATTTAACAAACGATGTCGGACTTCGGAGTAGTTGTTAATGTAGTATGTGTGTGACAACGGCATTGACAACATGGATACGTCTGACCTAGGAGGAGGTTGGTCCATTCCGATATACTTATTATTATTTCCACAATTTATTTATTGCCTATGGTTCGCTTGTGTGTTGTGATTCAAAACAAGATCGATGAATGAGTGAAGATCAATCGTATGACGGGGTAATGAAAAATTTTAAAAAGAATAAAAAAATAATAATCATTAAATCACCATCGAGTTTCGTTGCGTGAAAAACGTAATAATTCAATTCGGGGGTTTGAGATAACGCAGATTAAGGGAGATGCGAAATTGCGCGTTAGATCTGACTGTGATAAGGTTGAGTGCGTGTAATCTTTGAATCGAGTGGAGAACCGAAGATCTTTGCGAACGAGTGAAGTAACTAAATGTTTCGATTTATTTAAATCCGAAATATTATTTAATTAGGTGATAAATTAACAAATGTTGAAATAATTAATATAATGGCTTTTGGAAAATGGAAAATTGAAGAAGATTTTTTTTTTTAAGTGCAAAATATATTTAATTAGCAAACAATTTATCAAATGCTAGATTATCAATGAAAAATGATAAACTAGATGAAAAGGAACTGCAGGATCTTTGAGAATTCGAGAAATAAGTCGTTTCATTTTTTTTTAATGTAAAATATGATTGATAGGCAAATACATTATCAAATGGTAAAATAACTAATAGAGTAGATTGGAAGATAGGAAATTAAAAAATGGAATTGCAGGAGCTTCGAGAGCGAGAGAAATAACTGATTTCATTTTGTTTTAATATAATAGATGCAAATTATTTGGAAAAATAATTTGACTATGAAATAGATAATCTGATATGATTACAATTGTAGAGATTCTTATCAGTATCTAGAAAATAATTAGGTTTGGATAAGAGTCATGGAGTGTTTTATGACACAAAATATTGAGGGAGGTATGAAGTACTTGATTCTCTTCTGGATTGAAAAATGTTGAATGCAAAAGTACCTGGAAGGCTTAGAATTTAGATTTGTGTAGTGGAATTCTATCACGAGACGGATCTTAATTAATAACTAAATTATTAAACGTTAAAATAGCAAATACAATAAATTAACAAACAAAAGAAAAATAATTGCTCTTCCAGAGTTACAGAAATAACTGGATTCAATTTATTTGAATGTGAAATATGCAATTCCCTTGGAAAAAATGATTTGGATGTATGAATTGTTCAGTTAGATGAAAAAAAAAGTTAAAAAAAAAACAGAAATTTGGATTAATTAATTTTTTGTTTCACCTGATGAAATATAATTTGTCATCAGAGTAGAAAAAGTCAATGTGTCTAAAACTGGCAGAATCATTCCAGTCGCTTTTCAAATGCCCTGACAACAAATTCTTTCTCAAATTATATAAAAAAAAAATTGAATATGAAATAGTTGGAGAGCAATAATTAAATATGAAAAAAATGTCACCTACAATCGAGAGAAAATTAAGAAGCGATATCAACCCTTTATAAGTCACAGTGGTATCCCCACTTTTCCTGACTAGCGCGTGAACGTATTGCCCCCCCTCCATAGGACCATTAGTCCCGTTCCAGTACGTTTTTGGGCGTTCTCTGACTTTTAAAGGGTTAAGGGAGGCCGTAAAAAAATGTTTTTCAGAGATTGATATTTTTTATTCTAGTCATCCAATAAATATGAAATAAATATATTATTTCAGGATTAGAATAAACTATTTTTCTGTCAGAATAAAAATCAGTTGTATTGACTGATACCATCAAGAATCAGTTTTAGGCTTTCTCAACTCCGCGCGTGATTCAGAATTAAGCACTCATAGGATTCGAGTCTAGGACGTCTCATTTTGTTTGTAAGAACATTCTACACAGGCTAAGCGTGGGGATTTTTTTCGAATCATTTTTCTTTAATGATTCGTCCCCTTAAAGGTAGACGCAAGTGGTTCGTAAAAAAAAAACCAGCATATCGACGATCATGGTTTATTTTTTTTCTTAATTCTCGAAAAAAGCGAACATTTTGCGTGTCTGTATTTTATTTGTTGACACTGAGAGTGAAAGCAAAGATTAGTTGCCAGACACGTGGTTTAATTCAATTATTGAAATAACATTTTACTATACCAAACATAGTAAGATATTTGAATGATCGTAATAATTTCTTTACATCATCTTTCCCTCATTTTCTCTCATTACAAAAATCAAGTTCTCGATTAACGAGCTTGCCACTTTAAGCGCGCGGTGCTACTTTCAATTAGCGTCGATAAAACAATATTAAATTAGCCTCGAACAGCACAAATGATCTGTGAAGCTCTTTACGCGTTCTTTACCCGTCAATAAAATATACATTAGAATTTAATGTAAAATTTACATTGTCTCCTAAATACACTTGTCGACGTCCCGAACAAGACTAGAGAATATCATATGCGCTTGCTCTCGCGAAAGTATCATCCGTGTCCGAGAGTGTCACGACTTCGTTCAATGAAACGCATAAATTTCGCGAGACGAGTTAATCGCACTGTGAGATCTTTGACTCTTGTCGTAAGAGATCCGAGCCTCTTAACGAGAGAGACGCTTGATGCAACCGCTGTCGCCTCGGATATTTATCACAATTTGTAAAAACATATCAATTATATTCGAGAGATACAGATAAGATTGTCATTGATTCGCGTCATTTCATCGATAAAATCACCGATATACAATAAATCCTGTTTTCACTCACTCGATTGCGTATTGATAGCATATGTTGTTACTGTAGTCAGACTGAAAGTAATTGCGAAGTGAGAAACAATTGGAACGTGAATCATTACATTATTATATATTAAAATAACGTCAATTGAGTAAATTTTAGAACAGAAGTATCTTTTTTTAAATTTAAATGCTTAAGGTCGCATCGACAGATCGCAATATTGGTTATTAGCGACCATTGAACGAAACTGAAACCAAATTTTTAATGCTAACAAAAATAATTTGACTGTTTAGAGTCACATGGTAGAGTTTGTCGACGATTTTCATTAGTTTGAAGAACTCACTCTTTATCACACATATTAATGGTGTTGAGACTGTCTTTCAGCGCTGGTGTTGTTTTAGAATTTTGTGGTAGTTTTGGATATTCTGGACAGTCAATCAATAAGGTTTCTACGGAGGGAGAAAAGTATCTGGCTATAGATTTGGTACCAGTAGTTAGGTTTTACAATTTTATAGTTTACTTGTGTAAAGTCTTTTCTGGTTCCTGCTTTTAGTATTTCAATTGCACTCAATGACACCACCGGAAGACTGCAAAAGTGCAACATGGAATCTTAAACTTAGATATCTAAATTAATTATTATAAGCATCTAATAACTATCTAACGTAATTTGTATGAACAGCTTTATTCAGAGCTATATGCATTCTTTGTCTTACAAATCTAAATTACTTATTCTAGGTAATTAATTATTATCTAACGTATTTTATATAAAAATTTCTCTTTAGAGCTGTATACAGTTTAGTACTACATAATTGCCTCTATGTTTATTCGCACACAATTTTACTTAGTAATTCTCTAGGAATGTTTATCATAGCTTCCTACGCTTCTTTTTACGCTTGTATAAAGTCCGATTTGCCAGCTCTCGTATTTCGGGTTTTAGATAGTTTGCAATCTTGGCTGCATAATACGAAAAACATTTACAAGCAATGCTCATTAAATATCTGGAATCTAGGCATTTTTTATATGTGCAATTTCTCGTTATTCGCACATTCTCAGCACTGTTCAAAAATATCAGAAGATTTTCATTTACAAAATTATCTAGAGCTGATATATCAAAATATTTACAATATTCTTAAAATCTGATTATTAGTATTGTGATTATGTTAAAATATGGTGTCTGTAGAGCAATATTAGCAGTGAATTATTAGGTCTACAATAATAAATTTGGATTGCTGTGGTTGTTGGCTTTTTTATTGAAATCAAATCAAAGAAATTTGTTATTTGACTTCAATGAAAAGGTCGAACGAAGCTACAACACAATCTACATCTAATCCACCCACATCTACAATAATAACAATAATAATTCAAAAGAAAATTCTTATTATTTATTTTCTTAAAGTTTTTATAATTCACTTATAATTCTCTATAGGCAACGGTCAAGAGATAATAGAGCTTTTTCGTTTAACAATAATAATGGTCGTCCAACGCCTACGGGAATATTGAATCCACGATGGGGAACGAGAAGTGCCTAATTTACTGGAACTGTCCGTTCCCCACTGTTAGGCACATAATAGCCAACATGCCAACAAGCCTGACAATGTCGTCTTCGATTACGCGTGTAAGATGGTTTACGTCATTGAATTCTCTCCACCCGTCGAGCCGATTAATGAACGCGACAAGCGAACAAAATATCAGAATCTTCCGTTGGAACTTCGCCGGTCAGATCAGGGATTCAAACTGATGGCCCTCATAATGGGCATTGTTGGAACAATGAAAATGTCGTTACGAATCTTAAAGACCAATCTCGACTCGTAGCGTTATATTCCGGATTAGAGACTAGGTTGTATGCAGAAGCCGGTCATTCTGGGTTTCGTTTACTTAGGATCAGAGATGGACTTTAAAAACTAATTGCCTGAATCAATTGAATTAGCGGTTAGAGACAAATGGATAGTATTCTTTGTTGTGTGCAAGAAATCTTAAGCATTTAAATATTATAAAATTTTAGTTTCATCAGCTTTACAATTTATGCAGAAATTATAATGTTGAGGAATGTGGCGTTATATAAATGGATAAAGAAATAGAGGAAAAGAGAATTAAATATTAGACGCAAAGAAAAGAACAGAAGAGAATCAGATTGGCTTAACATTAATGCTGTATACATAGTAAAAAAAGTAAATGAATATTTTACATAGTTAAATATACGTACGAATTTGTAATAAAAACAAACAAAAAATGGACACATTCCCTTCGTTTTCGACAAGATTCAACAGTCCGGGTCGGAGAGGAAATAATTGTTACAGCAACTAAAAAAAAAACATTGAATTCAATGAACCGCTTAATTGATCAACTGTGTTGAATATTTGAATAGAAGATAAATGATCTCAAATTACTTTTCATTGTTAGAAGAAAAGATAAATTTTATCAATAAAATTACTAACGTTTGTTCGATTCAAAAAGTATTTTGCATACATTTTTATTGGCTCATACCTACTTCACACGATTCTGGACTGACCTGATTGCTTGCATTCAAAATTAAAGGGATCAATCAAACCGAATAATTTTTAAACAAACCACACGAATCCTACCATGGAATTCTATTGAAAAAAAAAATCCTGGTATATTGACAATATTTGACGAATATTTTTTTTAAATATCAAATGTTTGCCAATTATATATTTTTTTAATCGTGAAATATTTCGGTGCCACGTCGAAGCTTCGCAAAGTCCCTCAGGTGTGAGTCAATAAAACTTGAACGTACAAACATGCCAAAGTGAATTATACAAATAACAATAGTCGCGTTGCGTGCAACGAGTTAAATTCACTAATGCAACGCGTCGGCCTTTCGTGTCAGAGACAAAGCATCATCTAGCCAAGTGTATTTAGCGAATTTGGCGCGTTTACGTGCTCACGTACTCTTGGTAGATTCCGGACCACAAGGCGGCAAGATCTTTTGATTATTCTCTAAACGAGGGAAACGACGATCATTGATTAATCGAGAGCGTAACTCGCGTTGATGAGAGGCCAACTGGAATTAAGCGAGATTAATATAATTATGCGGATATATAGAGATAGATGAATCGTCCAGTGGAGTAAAGGTCTTTTTATTGAGGGTTAGAAGGCTAATGCCATCAAGAGCCCAAGAATCTTTGCACCCAGAAAAGAAAAAATCGAATTCAACGAACTAAAGCTTAGCGGAAACAAATTTTCTTATTTAAGTTTTCTCTATTCATTTCGAATACATGTCCATTCGTATTTAGTATAAAAAATATGGCGATTAATTATTCATTTCAGAAAGTATCTCTTACAATGGGTCTTTCAGGAGTAATGTTACGCCAATTATTAAAAGTGTTGCCATCCCATAACAAAAAAAAATCCTTGCTAGAAAATCTCTTACAAAAATAAAATCTCTTACAATGGATCTTTCTGCAGTAATATTAATAACATTATTCTATTAGTATTTAAAAAAATGTATACACAGATGCAATTTTTAGTCACAGATACTATTTTTATCAAATAAATGTAATTCTGACGAAACGACATAAATATTGCGACATCATTTTGCCGAAATCTTATTGAGCCGAATCGTCGTTTCAACGAAAAACACTTTGCCCAACGTCATTTTCAAATTTAACAATAAATTGTTGAGTTCATTGATGTCTGACTATTAAATTTTGGCAAAATGATGGGACCCCCGCTTATTATGAATCTGAGCTCAAAATTAATTGAATTGCAATTGAACAGCATAACTTCTAATCTATTCATGTAAACAAAAACATAAGTAGTGCGCACAGAAATATACAGCCAACACGATTTTGTGGAAAAAAGGAAAAAAAATTAAAAATATTGGAACTGATACATTTGGCGCCCGATTAACGCCAGTGATTATCAGTAAAAACTTCAGCGGCTGCCAAAAATAAAAAAAAAATATCGGTTACAATTGTCGCTACGTGTGTTAAATCCAGACTTATAATTTTTCGCGTTAAAACGTCGGTTATCTTCAGTGATTTTCGGTCGCAACTTCAGTGACAGAGTTTGCCAAAAATAAAAAAAATATCGTTTAAAGCTGGTTTGACAGATCTGGCAAATCGAGACATTGCCAGGTTAAATATTTGATGAAGAAAAAAGTTAGTTGATTGAAAAAAGGAAAGTCAAATAGCTTCAACGATAATTTTTTTCCTGGCTCTGTGGATATAATATATCGGGGGGTCATCGTGTCGTTCTCCTTCCTTCTCCTTCTTCTTCTTCTTCTTCTTCTCTTGTCTTCCTGATGTCGTATCGCCGTGAGGGACGCGTGGACGGTTTGAAGCCGGTCGAGGTATCCGTACGGTGGCATCAAGCTTGGGACACAGCGAGCCACCGTTGAGTTGTTGAGTCGTGTTATACCCAGTTTATACGACGTACATTAGGCATGAATGGCATCTACTCTGCCCAGTTGAATGAGAGCAATTTAACTTCTTTAGGTTGCTTAATCGGTAGGAAGTCACATCAGCCAGTGGCACATAGGTATAACATACACCAAGCCACCTTCACGTTCGCGTATATCTCAAGCGTTCGTCTCTTGCTGGTGGCTTCTCGCTGCAAGCTTCTTCTTTTACACGCTAGAGTATATAACAATCTTTGCGTCCCTCTCTCTGGTCACTCCCTGCATCTCTCTTTCTCTCGACATCACTACATGTGTCCCTTTCTCTTTCTCTTTGTCTCTCTTCTCTCTTCCTCTGTCCTTTGTCTCTCTGTCTTGTAAGAGGGCAATATCATAGTGCCGGCGTTATAGCATGGTGCATAGTAGTCGGCGCAGTCTTTCCCTCGTCTCGAATCTCCTCTTGATCGCCCTCGGTTTGTTAGTATACTCCGGAGTAGTAGTAACCCTTTGCTCACTTTGATTATATTCGTAGCGGAGTCATAGGAGAGAAAGTCGCCCCATCTGGAGTCGCGACTCATCGGCCCGAGAGAGCAACAGACCAACCGTGGGCCCCTTGAGGTCGAGGTTCGCAAACTTCGGAGAGTAAAGTTTGCGCGAGAGAGCTCGCGGGCTTCGCGTGGAACGACTAACGAGTCGTTTCCTACTTGGCCTTTCGTTATTTTACAATTGTATGTAGGTATAACTATGTACCTATTGTAAGATGACATCTCTCTTTCTCTATCTCTCTCTTCCCACCCTCTTCTCCACTATCGCGGTTCTGCTAGTACGGGAAGCTTTCTTACTTTTTCCATCTGTTATTTCTTTACACGGTGAAGTTAACATCGTGGAGGTAAATAGACTGGTATTCCAAATCTAACAATTTCATATAGAATTAAAACAACCTAAATTCCCAACATACTGTGTTATTATTTAAGACAATATACGTTTCTAGCTCACCCGCCTGTTAGTTATTCTTATGGAAGCAAAGTTTTTTTTCTCTGTTTCTCTTTTTCTCTCTTCCCGTTTCACTATTTCTACTAGTACGAGAACCTTTGTTATTGTTGCATATGAGATTTCTTTACACGGTGAAGCTAGTAGAGGCAAACAGAGAGGCACTGTAGAGGTAAACAGAATGGTATTCCAAATCTAGGAAAGAATATCCGTGGGGAACGAAAACCCACGGAAAATAGGAACGGAAAAAGTATCCGTGGAACAATGACAATCAAAACACCGACAAATCAAAACATCAACAAATCAACATTCCGAATACAAAATGCCGAATCAAATTAAATACAATACAATTTTTTAAATTGGTGTCATAGATGGGGCTTCGCCCCCCGCCCCCTGGGTACCCTGATGAGGGGCTTAGTAGTAGTGATGTGATTGGGGCTGGCTTCGATCTGCACTCTCTGGCGAATTGATCATACGGCCATGTTCGAATACATTTGCTCATACTACTGGCTTTCTAAAAGGCTAATCTGAAACAAAAATAAGAAGAGGGCGGCACAGTCGCGATTGCGACGACACGTGGGGCTTCGCCCCTAGACGCCGCCGGGGTCTGCGCCTCTGTGCCGTCCTTCGCCCGTCGTTTTCGCCAGGACTTTACGTTCGTTTACATCAGAAAAATTGGGGTGGAAGCAGAACATACATAAAAACAGCGACCAATACTCTGGTGCTATTATTGTCGGTATTTTAATTCGTCGCTGTTTCAGGTGTTAGTCAAACGAACGACAACCCTGTAGAGCCATACGCATGTATGCCGGTTTATTCACAATTCTTCTGATAAATGTTTATTAATTAACTGAACATTTTTGACCGTGTAAATAATAAGTTTTTTTTTTCATGCGTGGGGCGCAGCCCCCCTGGACCCCCGTTCCCCTACCTGCCTTCAGAGTGGCCTCTCCTCACTTATCACACTTCAGGCGCAAACACATTAAAGATAATATTTTTGTATTCTGACCCCTAAAAAGCACCGTCTTCATCCATCCATATTATGATCAGAACTGTAAATGGGATATTCTTTCCGCATTTTTTATTTCTATCAGATATTATTTACTCGTGATTTTTTTCCGGCCGATATTTTGATCAATGGATATCTTTTCTGGAATTTGTTTTCCAAGGATACTTTCGGCGGATAGCAGTATTCTAATTCTTACAATTTTATATGAAATTAAAAGAACCTAAATTTTCAAGGCACTCTGTTATTATTTATGACAACGTATGCTTCTATCTGAGCCTGATATTTATTGGTATGGTCTCAATGATTTTTTTCTCTCTCTTTCTCTCTCCCTACCTACCCCCTTTTCCACTATCACGGTTCTACTAGAATGAGAAACTTTGTTATTTTTGCAGCTGTTATTTCTTTACACGTTGAAACTAAGGTTGTAAAGGTAAACAGAATGGTATTCTAGTTCTTACAATTTCATATGGTATTAAAAAAATCTAAATTTTGAAGATTTTTAAACAAAAACTTCATTGACTTATACGAAATTTAAAAACCAGCGTTGATTTTTACAGATCGTAATAGCTGCACTGTTACAACTTTCAGGTGGAGCACGATTTATTTTATGAGAATAAAACACTTTTTATCAGGACATCTTTTTATTATTGAGATAGATAAACATTTTAGACCAAACAAAAAAATCTAATTAAATTTCATTTGTATCGAGTGTATCGATAAACTATAGTTTCAACGAGCTCAGAAACTATTCAGTTAAAAAAAATTCTTCCGTCATCAAAGTTGCGGTTCTGAGTAAACATTTAAAAACATTCTTTTTTCAAATTTTGAAATGATTAAAAGGTTGATTTTAAAAAAGACAAAAATAAGATTTTTTAGGTGTCTGATCTAAAGCAATGTTTCGTTCCTAAAAGAGGATCCGCAGCATCCGGTCAAATTTGGTAATCAAAAATAGGAGCAAAGTAAAATCAAACATAGTTATAGAAAAAAATGGTTTTAATGGACGTAAGTTATTATTTACCTCTACCAATACTAGACAGGCATACGCGCTACTATTTT
This sequence comes from Perithous albicinctus, assembly GCA_964016905.1. NCBI lineage: Eukaryota > Metazoa > Arthropoda > Insecta > Hymenoptera > Ichneumonidae > Perithous > Perithous albicinctus. The sequence goes on from OZ024689.1 coordinate 22,715,843, forward strand.
TCTGGTTCCATTTGATATTGGCTAAAGGACGTAAGTCTAATTTTTAACTCATATACGATATATAATTAAGGGCGGTGTGTTTCCTTGGACACCCAAATAGCCACTCACAGATACTCTCACAAACACTCACAAATATTTACTCACTCACTCACAAGCCTGGGGGTCTAAAAACAGGACTTTGAAAAATGAGGGTCTGGGGGATTTAATAGTGAGAATTAGAGGAATTTTGACCCGGCAAGAGGGAATCCCATTAGGGAGACTTAGAAAATCAGGGCTTGGGGAAGGTTTTACAGGAGGATTTATAAAAAATCAGGGTCGAATGTGTTCTTATAGGGACACTTATAAAAACTATAGGGGCGGGTGGGTCACATTGGAAGATTTAGGAATATCAGCTACTATATAAATAACGCATAAAATAGATAAATAACTAAAATGAGCAAATAGGATGAGGATGAGAAGAGCTAGATGGAAGCAGACTGTGCATAGGATAAGGATTGATAACGACAAGATAAATTAAGGGATACATCGAAAAGGCGAAGGGATATTGGTAGTAAATAGTGTTGCCGAATGAGTCACTGTAGCTAGCGTAATAGTAATGATAAGTACAAATAAGAATGAACACAATGACGATCGAAGAAAAAAATTTAAACTAGGAATAAGTGAATGTGATGATGGAATGGACATAGCTATAAGAAAATAATATAACATCCCTAGCTGGTAAGGTAAATGGTCCAAGAGACCATACGCTGGAATAAATAAATATATAGATAAATAACTAAATAATTGGCAATTCAGTTAGTTATCCATATAATTTAAAACCCATTGTGCTTATAAGTGCCAATAATTTTTATTAAGAATATTAATTTATTTGGAGAAGAGAACTTGTTGAACCATCCAAAAAATACTATTAATTTATTATGGGAAGTTTACCGCGGAATTTTGTGGCAGTTTTCGAAATACATTTTTTTCCTTTCCATAAAAAATAACGAATTATTCGTCACCCAATTTTTTTTCGTGTGCAACATGATAAAGTTGGGATGAATCGATGAAATAACGCCCAGGGTATTATATGCCTTCTACCTTTGCCTCCTCTCCTCTCACGAATCTGCAAATCAACAACCGACTCAGATTCCCTCGGTAAACGTCGGCGATTTTATACACACGAGCGTGCAGTCACCGAATAATTATTATTGTCGCTAGCTATTCAATTTTACGCGCTGCTCGGAACTCACCGGCGGTGTCGTGCGCGCGCGGGCGCGCGCGCGGATGCTCCACTCCCTCTAGAGGAAGTCGTGAAATGTGCCGCGTTTACGTAATGTACCCCCCCAGAACCCAGATGGCTCCAAGCGTTAACCGTAGTACTATGCGCTCTGCTTTGATCCGCGCGATCGCACATCCACATCGCAGTTCACGCTAATAAAGGCTTTTCTTCCACTATATAGCCAATGGCACGCACGCTAGTTCCATTGCAACTGGGAAAAACCGTCCAGTTATTGGCCCTTCGAGGCAAACGACCATACAGCTATTGGCATTGGCTCGTGCTTCTCTTTATTTCAAATATGGACTATAGCTTTTTTTTTTAAACATGTATGTTGACTAGCGCTGGAAAATCTTCATTCAAATTTCTGTAGTTTTAACGAAGTTTTTTTTGTTTATCTTATTGATGATTTAAAACACATTTTCACAATCTCTAAGAATTTTTAGAAAAATTACAAATATAGTTTAACATTTTTCTTTTTTTTTATGAATTAAAAAGGTTTAGTTTAAAAATTTGTTTTTTAATAAGTTAGAAGTGACAAATCGATATTTGTAAATTTGACTGGTTTTTTACTTGTAACTTTAGGAGAAAAGTTTGTAAAATTAGACGATTTTTTAAATATTTTCATTTATTTATTCTATTATTTGGTCTAATATTATTATTTGGTGTTTACTTCTTAATTTCTTAATAATTAATTAAGAAATTAGGATAGAAATTAAATAATCGTATAGAAATTAAGGTAATTTCTATACGATTCCATTCACTCTTCACTCACAGGTTCATTTCTTTATATACATTCTTCTATTTGGTTTTGGCTTTCCCCAACCTAACTGACAATTTTTTTAAATAAAAAAATTGCAAAACTGCATTTACAAATGAAAATGAATTTTTTTCAGCTATTGACATGGCTTTGGATCGTGCAACACTCTATTTTCAATAATATAAGCGCCTATGGCATTTTTTGTTTCTTAACTCATTGTTAATTTAACATAATTTTTTATCAATTTGTAGCAAAAGAGTATAGATATATTTGTTCAAAATGTTGTATTTTTTTTTTAAATTAAAAATGGCCTGATCCTGAAAATTTAACTATGTTCTTTTCTTATCTCTAAATTGACATACAAAATTTGCAAAATTATACAACTTTTGTAGTAAAAATGACAAGTTTCATTTAAATGAAAATTAAAAAAAAAATTTCGTAGCTATTGGCATGATTTTGGCTCTTCCATCTCTCTATTTCCAATTTATCAATTTAACTGTCGATTTCAAGCTTTATCCAAAAAGACCAAAAATAATTTGTTAAATATTTCTATGCGTTTTTTTCTTTTACTTTTCATTTTTTTAATATTTTAAAGATTTAACATAAAAAGTAGAATGAAATTTTTTTTGTGGTGTCTGGTGCTCCGATTATACAAAAAAGAAATGTACTGTATAAAACTGCAATGTAGGTTTTATTTTCATTTAAAAAATATGTCAGTGGAAATATATTTGCATTATTAAATGCAATGAAAGTCGCAGCATTTACCCGCCAAATTTCTTTAGGTTTGTCATTTTTTTTTCACAACTACCGAACAATTTTTTCAAACCAAAGTAATTAAAATGAAAAAAAAAGCAAGAAAAATAATATTTGTAATTTCTGTACCCAAATACATATTTTTCAACCAAAATAAAAATGTACTGTGAGTGTGTAATAAATTTTCACAATCCTTCATCTTTTTTATTTAATTGATTTCAATTAACAAAGATGTCTTCAAACAATCTGTTCCTCTAGAATATCAAGCTATTGAATCAAGAAATTAATTGCCTTGATAACTTGTACTTTTATCTGTAGCAAGAAATTTAAGAAAGTCATATCTAATACGCGGCTATTAACCCGGGTGTAAAAATATCCAATGTGCAGGTATCAATTGCACACCACCAGCGATCGAGGACTTTCCACACGATCTGTTTGACGAGAAGCAACGACAGGCCGGTGCCGTTGTGGTTCACGTAATCGTATCCTTATACCTATTTATCGCTTTAGCGGTAGTATGCGATAAATTCTTCGTACCTGCAGTCGAAAAAATATGTCACGGTAAGAAGAAAAAAATCATATTAAAAAAAAAGATGTAAATCTCAACTTCAATATTAAAAACGAAACTATGGTTCAATTAATTTTTAAAAAACTACACATATTTTACCAACAAAAAAAAAACATTTTATTAATCAAAAATAAAATTAATTAATAATTTTTTTTGTACTAAGAAAATGATTCACAATAATGAAGTACATATTTGCGTTCAATGACAAACTATTGAGAAAATATATTAATATTGAACTAAATATTTGGTTAGTTTAAGTAAATATTTATTGACGTTTTTATTTTCTATCATAACGAATATGGCCCGCTGTTCGAATGCATCTGTCTGTTTGCAGCGCTATCGATGTCAAAGGACGTTGCTGGTGCGACATTTATGGCAGCCGCAACGTCGGCGCCCGAATTATTCGTCAACGCTATCGGTACCTTCATCACCGAAGGTGATATCGGCGTTGGTACGATAGTCGGTTCGGCGGTTTTTAACATACTCGCGGTACCGGCTTGCTGTGGTATCGGCGCTGGCATGGTACGTAATATTTTCATACTTATGTCTATAAAATTAGGCATTTTCTATTACTTTTTCTTTCTGTTTTTACAAGGTGGTCCCTAAATGCAAAATTTACCATTTTTTTTGGGGGCATGTATTATTCACGAGAAATAAAATAAAAATAAGACGTGCGAAGGGAATTCGAGATCGATGCATTTTTATAGGACGTTACCAGCTATTCAAAAAATTATAAGGCTCAATGTTTATAAATTCCAGATGAAAATTCAACATTCAAAATTTCTTCGGAAATAAAAACACAATCTATTTTCAAAGTATTTCGTAAAACAAGAAAAATTGCGAAATTTCTATCAAATCGAAACATTTTTAAAGGACGCCACCGACTGCCAAAAATAATTTAGGAGTGACAAGAAGGCATATCTGTTATAACAAATTTAAAAAACAGCCTAACGCTTCTCATTTTTAGCGAAAAAAAAGCAATTCATGCAATGGCCACAAGGTTTAAAAGCTCTTTAAAAGCGAACGAACTAAAAATTTTATTTACTCAATTCTCATCAGGTGATGCAATGAGAGTACTTTTTTTTACATCGGACATTTTCTCCGGTGTTGTTTGACCACTAGTAGAAGATTTTGCAGGTCCTCTTCATCCTTAGTGTGTACGGTCGGTTCAACGCCTCCATGAGCACAACACCTCGTTCTGCGACATTATTGACAACGCGTTATCAACAACAACATTTCGGCTTAAGCTTTTGTCCTGTAGATAACTGTCGTCAGCTTCCTACTCGTTCGGAACTTTGTTGACAATTGGTCGAAGTTTACACTTCGAATTTATAAACCTTGAACGTTATAATTTTTTTTAATAGCTGGTAGCGATCTCTAAAAATGCATCAATCTCGGATTCCCTTCGCACATCCTATTTTTATTTTATTCCTCACAATAATCTGGGGTGCTCCTAAAAAAAGATTTGAAATTGTTGTATTTAAGGACCACCCTATTCTACATGTTTAATAATTAACCAGATTTGGGTATTTTCTGTGAAATTTTTCAGACTTTGAAATCAAGCATTTCAGAAAATATTGGTTTTTTTAAATACAAACTTTATTACAAAAAAAAGTCTAATCATAAAAGTTGTAATTTTATATCAGCTTGTCAATGAAATTTTATAAATAATTTTATACATTGCAAAAAGTCAATTCACAAGCTGTAAAGTAAAAAATCTCACCATAAAAGTAATCTTTTTATCTCAACTTTTCAACGAAAGTTTATAAATAATTTTATCGATTTGACGACGTTGACGTTTTGTAAAAGTCAAATGTAAATATAATCTTTTTGTTGTTTCAAGATAAACCACTGTACATTTTACAGAAAATTTAGACAATTCTGCTGATTCGATTTTTTGTTAATCACTCATTGACTCTTTGGTGTACAAAAATTAAAAACATGCGAAATTATTTAGAACTCTGTCAGTGATTTAATGTGACTTGAATTGCATTGTGTTTGTACTGAAAACATACGATTTCGCATGATTTTTACTTTTTTTTTCTTAGAATCAGAAATAACGACAAAAAATACTGAACATTTTATAGCTAAACATGGTCTTGAAATAAAAATATATATATTAAAGATTTTTCATTAAAAATCAACGTCGTCAAGTAAATCAAATTAGCAATATAAATAAAATTTAGAATATTTCATTCTAAAAATGATATTTATTTTTTAAATAAAAAAATCAATCACCTTAACAAAACGGATTTGTAATTGTATAAAAAATTTGTAATTTGTATTAAAAAATCAGAAAAAAATTAAAATACATTAAAAATAAAAAAATGTAAATTTAAAAAAAAATCACAATATCTCAAGTGTACAAATAAAATATTAAATAAGGAGCTAATGTAAAAAGAGGCATTGCCCTTACTCCAGCATGTAAATTATAAATACCTGAACTACGAAACATTACAGTGATACTCACACACGAGTCAATTTAATAAATTGGATTAAAAAAAAATAATATAGTGTCCCGTCAACATATATACTAAATTTACGAGCCAAAGATCATTTCCACAGTAGCATTGGCTCATTAAGTATTTCCCTAGAGTAAAATTCCTCGAATTCTCACGACATAACGTCTAATGCTCTCTGCTTTCTGCGTCTCTCTGGATGTTCTCCAACGTCTGTTGGGAGAACGTTGTAAATTGCAAGGAGCTTCATGTTGGATCGATCGCAAAGCAGAGAGAGAGAGACAGAGAGAGAGAGAGGAGCTTTCGTCGAGAAGCCTCCTCTGCACTTGGTCCTTATCTCTCTCCTCGATTTCCACTTGAAATCCTACGCCTTGCACCCAATCTCGTAGTCTCTGCTTGGTTTAATGTCAATCGTAAATCACAGAAATGGTGTTTCCTCTACTGTCCCTTTCCAATCGTTCAAGTATATATACATATATATATATATATATATATATATATATATATATATAAGTGTCATTTGCACGAATTAATAATGTACATTCCGTTAAGCAGGTAGTGCCGCTAGACTGGTGGCCAGTCAGCAGGGACTGTCTCGCTTATGGCGTCACAGTAGCTATCTTAATCTGCATTATACACGACGAGCGAGTCGAGTGGTACGAGGCATTGTCACTGGTCCTACTCTACATCGTCTACATCGCTGTAATGTACTGGGACAAATCCTTTCAACGGTGCACGAGATTTCGCACCAAAACCAATGAGAATTCCTCCGAGGATTGTCACATCGGTAATCCGGGTAAATATTGTACTTCTGTTATTACGATCAGTCCTCTAGTGCGATAAATAATAGAATTGTTGTTATTATTACAATAGGGGCTTTGACTATTCCCCGCTTTAGCACTTGTGGAAAAAATTCAGGAGGACTTAGAAAAATCAAGGCCTGGGAGGTCTCATAGGGGGACTTGGAAAAGTCAAGGCCTGACGTGAGGATCTTATAGGGGAAGGTAACAAAATCAAGGACTAGGAGATATCGTGGGATTTGGAAAAATTAGGGTTTGAGGATGATCCTGTAGGAAAACTTAGGAAAATCAAGGACGGGGAGTCCCATAGTGGGACTTGGAAAAATCACAGCCTGAGGAGGGTCTTAAAGAGGAATGTAGAAAAATCAAGAGCCGGAGGGTATCATGGAGGGTCTTAGAAAAATCAAGGGCTGGGGTGAGTGTCTTATACAGGAATGTAGAAAAATCAAAGGCTGGAGGATATCGTAGTGGGATTTGGGAAAATCAAGGGCTGAGGTGGGTCATGTTTATAGGGAAACTTAGAAAAGTCATGGGCCAAAGTACCTCATTGCGTGATTTGAAAAATCAGAGCCTAAGGAGGGTCTTACATAGAAATGTAAAGAAACCAAGGGCTGGAGGGTCTCGTAGGGGGACTTTAGAGAGTCGGAAAAAAGATAAAGAAGTTAGGTTCGAGTCGCGCGTCAGGGGCGTTACGATTTAACGTTATCGTAGGTAATTGATCTTGTGACCGGGTCACGAGTGCGTTATCGATCGGACGAGAGGCCAGTCGGTGAGAGGTCGCCTGACTTTTATATATCTCTAGGCATTGTGAAGGGGAAGAGGGAGGCTGCTGCTGGCTCGCTCGCACGACCCTCTCTCCTTTCAACACTCAATAATGCAACGGATGCATCGCAGATAGACCACGAATTTGCTTCATCTTATAGTTTACATTTTTTTTAACTACGCAGTATATATTGATCTGAATTTATTATACTTTTAATGAAAAAATAATAGTCCACAAATGCTCGCTAATTCTTTTTGTCAATTTTACAAAAAAAAAACAAAAAAAATATTGTTTCTAGTTTTATAAAAACAAAAGAATAAAAATAATTTGGGAGAAATATTATTATTATTATCATTATTATTATTATTAGCGTAAAAAAAATATGGTTATTTCGATTCACAACATATTTTGTGTCGTCTTAATAAGCTAAAAAGTGCGTGCTTTACTATTTTTTAAAATCATTTGTAATTTATTGCACTGCTTTAAATTTCCACGTTTGCTGACTGATCACGAATAAAATTCATAAGTGAATAGGATGACATAGAGCGAAGAGGCGGCAATTTTTTTTTTTTTTTTTTCATAACGCTATAGGCACAGTCAGAGAACCAAGGATGAATGTTTTCTTATTGATTCTGCACAGGAGAGACGAGCGAGATTCACTTATCGAGATCCGATAAATTGCAATCAACCGGTAGTGAGAGAGTCGAGCAAATTGCAACTATCGACGTGCCACTGCAGAACGGAGGCGCGAAGACACAGGAGGAAAATCACGAGCCTGGTGAGTGGTGACATATACTATATATATATATATACACAGTATACAAATATGTATATAGGAGATAGAATCGCTGTCTTTGAGAATGAAAGTTTGGCCTAGAATTGTCGTTTTCGAATTAAAATCAGCGTTCTCCAAAGCAACGAACTTTTTAATCGGTTCTCTTCTTTTCCGCCAGATTACGAGTACGAACTGTTGGTTTGGCCCGCGAGGGGTGGCTGGATAAGGAAGACCGCGTGGATTCTCACTTGGCCAATTCATTTGGTTTTTATGTGGACCATTCCGGACTGCGACAAACCCAGGTTCAAAAACTGGTTTCCCATTACGTTTCTTATGTGCATCATATGGATCGGATCTCTAAGCTACGTTGTCGCATGGATGATCACCATAATTGGTTAGTAATTACATATTAACAAAAAATAATTTCATAATTTCATAATTTCATAATTTCATAATTCCATAATTTCATAATTTCATAATTTCATAATTTCATAATTTCATAATTTCATAATTTCATAATTTCATAATTTCATAATTTCATAATTTCATAATTTCATAATTTCATAATTTCATAATTTCATAATTTCATAATTTCATAATTTCATAATTTCATAATTTCATAATTTCATAATTTCATAATTTCATAATTTCATAATTTCATAATTTCATAATTTCATAATTTCATAATTTCATAATTTCATAATTTCATAATTTCATAATTTCATAATTTCATAATTTCATAATTTCATTGATGAAAGTTTATCTCGGAAAATGTGGGCGAATTTTTTTAAAATTCGCTGAAAATTTGTTTTAGTTTTTCAGTTTTTTTGTCGCACTTTAGGACGTCAAAGTTTTGTCTAAATATAAAATTTTTTAACTATTTTCGAAAACGGTCGGAGTTATGTAATTTTTCAAACAACTGATTGTCATAGAAAAATTTTACAGCATGAGATGAATGATGCTGAGTGTAGATTTCGTGTTTTTTGTAATAAATTAAAATGGTAACTTTATCATCAGGTGACACGCTAAAAATTCCGGATTCGGTAATGGGCATCACGTTCCTGGCAGCGGGTACGAGCGTACCGGAGGCAGTCTCGAGTGTCATCGTGGCGAAGCAAGGTCGGTATTAGTCGTCAGTGAGTGAGGTCGAGTTCTTGCTGAGAGTGTTCGCTCCTCAAGAATTCACGAGTTTCCTCCTCTCGAATCCGTCCAAATACACAAGTCTCTTTTATACTCTGTCTCTCTCTCTCTTTCTCTCTCTCTCTCATCTCTGGAAATTTGTTTCCACAGGTCACGGCTCAATGGGAATCAGCAATTCGATCGGCTCCAACACCTTCGACATTCTCCTCTGTCTCGGTTTGCCATGGCTCATAAAATCATCATTCTCGCCCACTCAGCCAGGCCGTCATTACATAAGCATAAATTCGGGCGGTCTCGAATACAGCGCGATATCACTTCTCTCAACTCTGATGCTTCTTTACATCGCCTTCGCATCAAACAAATTTCAATTGGACAGAAAAGTCGGACGCGCGTGTCTTTGCATGTACGCCGTATTTCTTATTTTGGCCTCGCTCATCGAACTCAATGTTTTCTTCAGGGTGAACTTGCCAACCTGCCAGAGGACGGTCAAATGATGATCGTTAATATTTTACCTCGATCCATAACACTGTTAAAAATATTTGGCAAATTTTCAATTATCGAACAATTCATTCATCAGCTTGGCATATTAAATTTAATAAACAAGTGTCAGATAAAATTATATAACTTTTATATTAAAATTTTCCGAATTTTTGAAATATTCTGTATAAAGTAATGTAATTTTACATCTCACTTAAATGTTACATTTAATATACAAGTTTATGTAAATGAAGCTTCCTTTACCTGTAATGGAAACTTATAGTTAAAAAATTTTAACAGTGTACATTCGCTAACCGAGCCAAGCGAATTACCTTTATTTATAGCTATTAAAATACACTAAATAAAATTTAAACAATACCAACAATTACACGAAACAGATTCTCTGTCATTTCATGCCAATACTTTTTTTTTTAATCTCACAGATATTTCTCATAACTCGCTAGATTTTTTAAAACTGTACTGATTAAAAGTATTCACATTTTGTAAAAACTGTACTCATTCGAAGTACTTTCTGTTAATTGCTTTTTTTTCAATGTAGGAATTGCTTTTATTTAATTATCTATGAAGTGAAAATGGCAAAGATATTACAAGGTAAGAAATTTACATTTCTTATAAACTGTTTTGAATTATATTTTATTTTTATAGTTGCCTTTAATTTTTTACTAAATAAATGAATTTTTGAGTAAAATAATTTTTTTTTTCGCCCATATTTCCACTTCCGATATTACTTCAAACGTTACAGAATTTAAAGAATAGCGTAAAAATTGAGAACTTGAAGCTGTAAAAAAATCGTAAATATCAGATTTCATTCCAAATCGCTTTTCAGTCAATTTTTATGATTTTCTATTTTATTTTTAGGATTCACAGAATTTCTGTAAAATTTGAAATAAAATGAAGAGTATCGCATACAAAAAAAAAACAATTATTTTAATGCTATTAAATAAATATATTAAAAAATAAAAATGTAACAATTATAAAATTCAAAAGTTTATAAAAAATGTGCATTTTTTATCTTGTATCTTTTTCATCCTACATTTTCCTTCCAAGATATAAATGTAAAAAAAATTTAACTCCAAAATTTTGTGTAAAATAGGAATAAAATAAAATAGCAAATTATGAGAAATAACTGAGAGGAGTTTCCGAAAAAAAGAATAACGTGTCTGAGTTGACAGAGAATGTGTCACATATAAAACACATACTCTAATTACGACGTAATTCGTGAATTTTAAACCGGGAGAATCGGCGAGAATAAAAGCGCACAAATTAATGGTGAAGAATTTCTCGTCCTTCGTGTGTACAGTTGTAATTTTTACAGAATTATTACATTTATCCTTCCCTCTCCTATCTCTATATTTATATATATATATATACATATATATATATAAATATCTATCCGCTCTCTCCTTCTCGTCGCGATATTAAAGTAATTACATATTTTATACATCTCTATTGCTCTCTATTACGACTTCACAGCCCTTCCTCTTTCCCTTCCCGAAGTTTAGCATTATTATCATTTTAAGTTTAGTTTGATTTGTCGAGGACAAAAAAATCGATTCTCGCTACCAAAGACACTAGAGGTGGTCATACAATTATTATATGTATTATATGGATATACAAGCAGATATTAATATAGTAATCGCGGTTCGATTGATAAAAAAAAAAAAAAACAACGAACAAAAGAATCTCTCGAATGTAAATTACGTCTATTTCTATTGTACGTCCGTTTAAACGACACAGCACAGATGAAAGTTTTTACAAAGACAGAAAAAAAATACACACAAACACAAACACGCGATACTCCACCCCATAAACGCGATTTTCCTAGTTTATTTTACAACTTAAGGGGTTAATGAATTGATGTAATAAATTATTATAAAGGAAAAAAAAAGCATAACGATGAAACAATATTCGCTACGATTGATCACCCAAGTTCCTTGCGCCAGAGTTTTCCCGCATAGCTGATTACCCGATCGATGAGAATAATCGGAGGGATACAACGAAGAGAGAGAATTAGGAAAATTCACTGGCGACGAACAATTTCCCGCGCTGACGGATCTCAATCCGGAAGTGCATTGATGCGATTGAGATACTCAATTATGTCGATGTTTTCCACAGTGACAACATAAAGTACCTCATCAAGTCGCAGAACAAGATTGTTCGGTAATCCCATTATCTGTTAATGAGAGACCTTGAGGATGATTGATGGCTTATCATGGTCAGAGTCTTAGATTTGCAAAGTCAACACAAGATTTGATTCTGATATCTTTATATGAATTATTGAACCTATCATGGACAAAACCGTGTTCATTTTTTGGTCAATCCTGAAGCTGCATATGACGAAGCAAAAATAGATAAGTAAACTTCAACACGCGAAAATAAGGTATATTTGACGTTGCATTTTTGTTTCTAAAATCAATAGCAATACAGAAAAAAAATGTCTTTTTAACCTTTTCCAGACGGGTCTGGTCGATATATCGACCATCCAATGGGATATATATCGATCAGACCGGTCCTGTGAAAAGGTTAATGCTCTTCTTTAAATTATTGACTCAGTGCCCTTAAGTGGTTATATTTACCGATTGACAACACAAATACACTAAACTAAATATGAATACACAGGTGAAAAAAAAAGTGGAATGGAAGATTGAAAAGGTCAAAGGGCAAAAGACACATTGGCTTCACTGTATTAGTTAGGTAGTCGGCGAGGTTCACCAGGAAGACTACACAGAGGCCTCCGGAGTATATTTGGGGGAAGAAAGCTGTTATGCCACGACCCAGTTTTTCTTTCGAGCGCGCTATATTGCCAGAAGTAACTTTTCTACGTTGTCGTTGGTCGTTAAGTCGGAGCATAAAGAAGCCAAGTAAAATTAAACGGAACGAGGAAAACTGCGTTGAGATTATATAACTCCTTCGGCAGATGGAAAAAGCTCTATGGAATGCTCAACGTTATAAAAGTCCAGCCGAAGCGCATAAGCGACACGACGACGCGTAGCCTCGACCTTCGGTAGAGAATTTGTCAAGTATATAACAGAGAGAACCAGACTCGAAGTGGCGAACCAGCGGGTAAACCAGGACGACCTAGCGAAACGAGAATCAAGGGTGCGGAGAACAAATCGAATACGAGAGGAGTTGCGGCGCGGCACGCTGCGCGGACAATGGCGGATATATATATATATATGGGGCATTCTATGCCAAATACCAGACACTGTTTTTATTCTCTCGGATATTTCTGATTAATCGCCTTTGAAAATTTTATTGAGAAGTAATTTCTTTCTCGCCGCGCGAACAATTCCGGATATATATATATGTGTATATGAGGAATTCTATGTCAAATCGGACATGTTTTTATTCTCTCACATATTATTCATAATAAGTCGTATTTCATTGAGAAGAAAATGATTTTATTTCACTGCACAAACCATTCCGAAAATATTTATATGGAGCATTCTATGCCAAGTCAGCGTTTTTTTTTTAATTCTCTCAAATATTTGTCATAATCAAACGCATTTGAAAATTTTTATTAGAAATTAGATTTTTTTTCTCGCCGCACACATTTGTATTTCTATTAAGATTACGAATTATATATGGGGCTTTCTATGTCAAAACATCACATTTTTTTTACTCTATGAAATATTTCTACAGAAAAATTTAGTAATGAAAAAAAGCTAAATTAATTTGTAAATGATCTTGACGATCTGAACAAAATAAAAAAATGAACTTTTTTTTAGACGATTCGAAATTCGGGTGGTCCACTTCTCATGAAATGCCCCATATAGAATTGGTATTTATTTCTGGATAAAATACATAATGAAAAAGAAAAACTGAAATAATTTGGGAATAATTTTGACATTCGAAAATTTTTTTTTTAAAAACCTAAACTTTTTTTCATAAACGATTCGAAATCCGGGTGGTCTAATTCTCATGAAATGCCCCATATAGACTTGGTATTTATTTCTCGATGAAATACATGATGAAAAAGAAAAACTGAAATAATTTGTGAATATTTTTGACATTCGAAATAAAATTTAAAAAAAAACGTGAAATTTTTTATAAACGATTCGAAATCCGGCTGGTCTACTTCTCATGAAATGCCCCATATAGAATTGGTATTTATTTCTCGATGAAATGCATGATGAAGAAGAAAAACTGAAATAATTTGGGAATAATTTTGACATTCGAAATTTTTTTTTTTTAAGACGTGAACTTTTTTCATAAACGATTCGAAATCCGGCTGGTCTACTTCTCATGAAATGCCCCATATAGAATTGGTATTTATTTCTCGATGAAATATACGATGAAAAAGAAAGACTGAAATAATTTGTGAATATTTTTGACATTCGGAATAAAATTTAAAAAAAAACGTGAAATTTTTTCATTAACTTCGAAATTCGGGTGGTCTACTTCTCATGGAATGGCCCATATACCTGAAGGGTAGCCGCGTTGCCGCCGGGTGTCCCGAAGAATCTCTCTCTCCCCCTTCGCGCTACTTCCGTCTCGTGGGTGGGGGAATGGAAGTTGTGGTATCCACGAGAGTGAAGGGCATTTTCTCTCGCGCAAACTGCGTGGAGCCAGCGACAGCCAAGAATGAGAGAAAGGAGAGAGAGGAATTCACGAGTGCTTGAACATTTGCCAATCGGAGCAGCGGACATGGAGATGAAAATTTTCCGGCGCTAATAAGCAATTCGTTGATCCAACGACAATTTTGTTCCAATTTAATTCATTTATGAATTTATTTAAATGAATATTTTTAGCAGATGTTTTGATAATAAAAATTATTTTCTCCAAAAGAACAAAAAAAAAAGCAGTATAATTATTTTTTTTTTTTAACTTAAACAAAAAACGATTGTTAAAATAATTTATCAGAATTATTAATAATTATTGTGACAATATTATTACAAGTATTTAAGATTAATTAAATGTTTTTAACGATATAAAAATTGCAGGTTTTTTAAAAAATATAATTAAAAACAATTTGAGATTTATAATAATTTATATTTCGAAAATATTCACTCTTTAAAAATCTGTACAGCAAATTCGGAATACAGGTTTGCATTGTTTGTATTGTCTGTAAATTGTGTGGTACTCAAGACCGATGAAAACCGTAGACATAGTCGATTGATCAGCTTTGGACAATCGGATCAGGGCCAAGTGTGTGGACGGTAAATAGCGAGGTGTCTCGTCGCAGTAGTAGAGCCAGTGTATAGTCAGCCGCGTCACCGCTGCAGCGCTCGGTTCTGTGGATTTTTGGGTCTAGGTAAAGAGGTCGGCGGATCGCCAAGGTTTTTCGTCTGCTACCGAAATGTGCTAACGAAAGAAAAAAAAATTGTAGAATACAGAGAGTGCAAAATATTCTACCAATTTTTGTCCGATACGTTCACCGAAATTCTGCGAATACGTTAAGTTTGTTAGCTTTATAATAATTCGTCAGGTTTGCTAACTTTACTTAGTTAATTTGTTAATTATTATAACTTTAGTTCGTTAAGTTCGATAACATTGTTAACTTTAGTCGGTTTAGTTTATTTATGTTAAATTTTGAGTTTATTAAGTTGTTAAGTTGTTGAGTTTCTAAAGTTTGTTAACATCGGTTCGTTAAGCTTGTTAACTATTAGTTTGTTAATTCTGTCAAGTGTGTTTTGGTTCGTTATATTTGTTAAGTCTGTTAACTTTAGTTCGTTAATTTCACTAATTTTGTTAACTTCAATTCGCCAGGTTCGTTAAATTTGTTAAATTTAATTCCTCAACATTGTTAAGTTTATTAACTTTAATTAACGAACTCAATGTTAGTTAACCTCGTTAATTTTTACTTCTTTAAATACGTTCGTTAATTTCGCAAGTTTTTATTCATTAATTTCATCAGGTTTACTGCGTTGAGTTCTCAAAATGTTCTCGAAATTCTCACTTTATCGTTTTCATCCAATAGAACGAACAGCCATATTGGAATAAAAGAAGAATCATCATAAAGGACTCCAGACAAGAAGGAGATAATTCAGTTGATGCATGCTCAGTAAAGCAAAGGATTTAAGCTCCGCAAGATCGCAACGTACAAGCTTTAAGCGAGCTTTGTTCTTTGATTCGCAACTCCGAGTCGTCCAGCTTGCTCGTACATCAGTGAGAGAGAGAGAGTGGGGGGGGGGGGGGGGGGGAAGCAGAGAGACAGAGAAATTGAGAAAGGTATACGACAGTAGGACACCAGTACTACCACAAGTTGTACTGAAAGCCCGAGTTCCGCGTCGCGTCAGCGTGCGGATCTGCAATGCGGCGTTGCCGACGAGCGAGAGTCTCCGCGTCGCTAGTGCTCCGGTTTGCCGTGCAACCTACCAACGTAAACGTGCCAGCACCCCTCTCTCTCTCTCTCTCTTCTCACTCTCTCTCAACCTCTCGCTCTCTTTCTCCCTCTTACTCACTCCGCCGCATCGCCCTCTATTCGTCGATTCGTCCGAGTATCACCAAAGGCCTTTTCTCTATCGCTATATACAATATAAACAGGAGGAAGAGCTTTTCTATGTGTACGAGTGGGGTGTGTACCTGTACATGCACGTGACCTGTACGTCGCCAAACAACCCAAACCGAATGTCGGTGCACACTCACACTGAGCCAACATTCCCAGCCTATCCTATTTCTCGAGCATGTGTGAGTAACGTACACTTTATATCTCGTGAGTCTCACACAACAGTTTCCTGTATACACATATACGTATCGTGAATATATATGTATTAAACCGTGAATCGAGTCGATCCATGCGCTGAATGCGGCGGCATCATGCGCCCTTGCAACTAACCTCCTTTTCCCCTCTGGCACCTCTCGCTTTTGACTCCTCGGCCAGCCGATTTTCTCCCACTCTTACTCGTCGATTCCAGCAACATTTCTTCCTCCTCGGCAGCACAGCTGGTTCCCTCGCACCTTCGAAGCGTATATATACAAACCGCGACGATGCGCAGTCTGGGCACCTAGGCAGGCGCAACGTACTGTCGGAGATACAGGGGCGGATTTACCAGATAGCCTGAATTAGGGTATATCTGGATACTTGGACCATACCAAGAAGCAATTTGTCTCCGATTGGGAAGCACTTTGTTTTTTACAAAGTGAGATCACGGAAAGATAAAATCCGTTTACTGTTCTGATAAAAAGTTGCGCTTGTTGCTTTTTTTGCTTTCTCGTAAGTATTGCGGTGCAGTATGTGGTCGCAAAAAATTATGGGTTTATAGAGAGTCGTGTGTATTTTATAGGATTAAAATGCAAGATTTTTTGAGTAATGGTAACGTGAATAAAAAGTATTTTTCATTGCACACTTTACAACGCGTTGGCATGCTACACAGAGTTTAGGGATTAGGATATATTGATGTGACTTATAAAGGCCGCGGTAAGTCAAGCACTTGAAATTTAGTACGTTAAATGGTCTAAGTTTAGTAAGTTAAATGAGTTGAGTACGTAATTTACATTAAATTTACTACACGAAGACGTCAAGTTCAGATTTTTACGCTTGTGAAGCTCGTTAAGTTCAGTTTGTTGCGCTTATTAAGTTCGTTAAGTACAACAATTTTGGTAAACACGGTAAGTTCATAAAACACAGCGAATCCGTAAATTGCATCAAGATTGTTAAGTTAGTTAAATACGTCAAGTTCGTTAAGTTCGTTAATTACGTCAAGTTCTTTAAGTTCATGAAATTGGTTAAGTTCTTTAAGTTCATGAAATTGGTTAAGTTCTTTAAGTTCATGAAATTAGTTGACTAGTTACTAAGCACACTTAGTTCATTAAATTTATTAGGTACGTTAATCCTCTCATGAGCTAGAGTAATAAATCGTCATCGGTGAGAAAAGAGTGGGGAGCACGTAAGTGGAATCCCGGACCCACAGGTGAAAGGCGTGATTCGCTGAGCCCGTAGTACACGCAACGCACGTGCAGACCATCCTTTACAAAGTGTGCAAGTGGGGGACATTCGCCCGCTCACATGAGAGGGTTTACCCTGTTAAGACTAGTATACATTCCTCCACGAGGGCGAAAAAATGTTTTCTAACGAGTGTGAGTTTGCTGCTTGAGCCGACGGCGAGTGTTCCAATCACACGAGTTAGAAAAAGTGTTTCCCACGAAGGACGTACGAAATTTTATATGACAAGGTGCGGAAACGGCCACTTTTCCACACCGAGTGATATAAAATATATTTCACGTACACAACGAACTTCCTTAAAAGCTTTTGATATTATTTTCATCTCTCCTGCAGGTACATTAGTATTTTCTTCAATAAACATGTGTATATATATATATACTTTTCAGTTTTAGTACTTATATATGTAAAAAATATTTTTCTATTAAAAACCTTTCCATACTATATTCATCTCCTCTGTAAATACAATATTCTAAATACATTTTCTTCAAAAAAAACAATTTTAGTCTAGTTCACAAATATATTTTTCAAAAATCTTCTTTTGAAATACCTGTTTTCATGCATCACGAAAAAAGCGTCACTTGCCTGGGGCTGCTATCGTGACAATTCCGCCCCTGTGAAGGTCCTCGGGCGGAAGTGAGAACGATGGTAAAAGAAGGAGAACGGAAAGAGGGAGAGTAGCACTGTCTCTCTCTCACTATCTCCTCTCTCCTGTCTTGCTCTTCCACCAACCGACCGCCATCTTTCCCACCTATTTCCTCCAACGGGGCTAAATACACGCAATCGCGCACACTCGCGCTCTCACGGCAATTACGATTCTCTCTCCTCTCTCACTCGCGGAATCGCAGGACTCTTGCAGTTCTAACCCCCGCCACTCGCGTTAAATCCAACCGCCGCTGACGCCGCCGTTGCCGCTGCCGTCACGGCGATCACCCCCCTGGTGCTCGGAACCGACCCGAGAACCTCGCAGTGTTGCCTACCGCGCCAGGGAGCACAACACTCGCCGTTCGAACAATATTATACATACACACACTCATCACTCTCACACACTCTCTACATTATTATTATTATTGTCATTGTTATTGTTATTATTATTATTATTATTATTATTATCTTTGTAATATCTCGCATTCTTTTTACCTCAAATCATATCCACACTCTCTCTCTCTCTTACACACACAACAGAACGCTGCAAGATAAACAACAAGCATACGACACTCGCGGCAAGAAGGAACGTTTTATCGTCGCAGTCATGTTTCGTTCGCCAATAAACGTGTCTGTTGACGACGTCAAAGACTGACAGAGTCGCTTTGTTTCCTTTTTTTTTTCTCTGTGTGTGTGTGCGTGCGTGTGTGTGTGTGTGTGTTTAACAAAAAGAACGGAGGAGAAAAAAAAAAACAAGAAACGGAAGTTGTCGGAGATAAGAGAAGAGTTCTCAGGATTGTTAAGTACGTCAAGTTCATTAGAGGACACACTGCTGACCATCACCAAAGGTCTTCAAGGGAGAAGACAAGTTACATAGAATTTGCAAAATACAATTTGCTCTTGAGTATTGCCAATGCACAAAAATATATACGAACCAGAGTGAACTGTCCAAGTACGGAAGAAAAGTTTCATTTTACAAATTATCTACTGCGATAAATACAGATGTCCTACTTTTTTTTTTAACAGAGTAGATGAATAGACTTTCAAACCGCAGCCGAGTCAAACGATGCTGACGTCGTTGCGCTTAGAAAAATATTTTCTGGCGATATAACGATTTTCAGCAATAAATTTCGATGCTACGGAATTTTTTCTCACGATTGATTTAATGAAGACAAGGAAGGAAGGGTTTAGAAAATTTTGCAAAAAGAAAGATTGCTCTTCAATCTGGTCACGTTTTTATTAAAGATCCAGTTTTATTTATAATGTGTTAGCGTTCATATATATTAGGGTTAGGTTTCCTGTCGACATTCAATCAACAATGTTGTGAACAAAGATACGACTATGCAAAACTGAATTAAAATACTCGTGTACAGATGATATTATTGCACATTGTCATTTGAGAAAACTAAAGACTAATCGAATTTCATCAAATTGCTTTATCGAAACAATACTCTCTGATTCATCAAAAGGTTCAGAAAAATAAATAAAAAACAATATATAATCGCTCACCACATATTATTATTATTAATACTATAGAAGGAATTCAATTTGCACTCAAGCATCAATTTGGTTTTGTAAAGCCAATTTCTTAAAGTAAAAAGATTCTTAATTTTTTCAATTCCGTATTGTCATGAGGTGTATTTCAGTTGAATGGCTTACAAATATTTGCAAATTTTTATTACTCGAAATTTTATTACAGCTGGTATATTTAATACAATTTAACAAAAATGAAACTTATAAATTTTCGAGATATTCATTCAGTTACATATTAAATTTAATATACAAATTTATGTAAAAAAGATTTTACAGTTTTCTTCATTGTTATTTGCAATATTATAAATAATTGTGATAAAAATGCATGTCTAATTGAATATAACATGTTATAATTATTGTTTCAGTTTATCTCTATTTTTAAAACATGTGACTGAAATTTTTAATTTTAATTTCTATTAATACATTTAATTTTATTTTTGTTAAATTAAATTGAAAAGCTATTTCGTCTCTTAAGATTCTAGAAATAGTGTATACTTCATTCAATTTCAAAAAAAAATTATTTAAAATTAATTTTTTTTTTTTAATTTTCACGCATTTTTTTACTATTTGTGGAATCAACAGTACGAGTATTTTGAATTTTCGCGAAAACTATTATTTCAAGACCAAAATGGATGCATATGCTCGAAAAGTGTTGCAAAAAAATGGACAGTTCACCTTATAATTCAATCCAGTGACATGAAATTCATATAGATATTCTTAAGAATTGTGTGTTGTACTAACGACAAAACAACCAACGTCAAGTTAAGTCGAAGTTTTATAAATCGAAAAGCTCAACTATTTTCTGCCTCAACTAAATTTTCAAGAGCTGCCGGAAGTCGCAGCTTTGACAACAGAGGATTGGAAATTAATGCCAGTGCAGATATTCTCAATTTGATATACAATCAACTAGATCACATGCTTGTTACATTGCCACGGACTATTTCCTGGGTTATGTGACGCACGGGCTGCACGCGGGTACTTTTTTGTGCTTTTTCTCCAAAGAGAGAGAGAGAGAGAGAGGAAGAGGGGGAAAGCCAAGAGACAAAAAGAGTGTGAGAAGTGTGCGCGTGACTGCCGCTTTTAGTGCTGTGATTCCGTGTTCCTTTTTAATTCACGGTTTTACAAAAGTGTGCAATGTAAATTGTACAGAAGATTAAAAATAAAAACCCGAGAATGCCGAGCAATCAAGAAAATTTGTTGGGCTGAATGTTGTGCAGCAAGCACAGCGAATGACATATCGAGGCTCATCGCATATCGACCACCAGACTCTCTGCCAACCACCACCCGTTCTGTACATAGATCTTTGGGCTTCTGCTGATATCGGTAGAACGGAGATAGAAAGAGATAACGAAAACGCAGCTGATACTGCAGCGACCTCGAGATCATTTTGTGATTCGTCATGAGCTAGCTGCAAATTCCAATTCAAGATTTAAAAAAAAAACAGAAGCATAAATCTGCAGTAAAAAGTGATACTGAAAAAAAAAAATAAAACAGTGTAACACACACACACACACACACATCTATCTTTTAGGAATTTCACACTTGAAAGGTGCCTAAAATCATTCAATAAACTAGTGCCTAATTGTATCGTGCAATAAACACAACAACAAAAGGAAAAGTATTTAAAAAAAAAGAAAATTCGCTTGTAATGAAAAAAAAAAAATGATTTTCAGGCGACAAGAAAAGTATACTGATCACTTAGTGTTCATTTAATTCATGGTGAAAATATTGAATTTAGACCAAAAAAAATCATACATTTAGTCGCATTTATTTTTGGTGCGATAATTAGGACTGCGGTTGTTATATATATATCATATATATAATATATATATATATTATATATATATATATATATGTATATACGAATATATTGAACGTCTTGTGTGTAAAGTGCCGCCAGCTGTGCGATCCTGGTGGGAAAGTGGTGAGATAATACAAAAAGGAAATCAAAGAGGAAAGAAGGGAGAAAGAGAAAATGTACTTGTCGAATGTACTTGTCGCAGAGGTTTCGTGAAGACCGAAGTATCATCCAGTCGAGGTTTTACTCGATTTTTTAACAACGATAACCAACCTCTTAGCAGTCATCGTAATCATTCTTTGGGCTATATTCAAATAGCTCCTCTCGTCATCGTATAGTCGTAAACTTCCTTACGCTACTCGGCTCATTCTCAGTGATGTCACAATTAATGCTATGCAATCTTGCCAACGCCTCGAACGCGGGAAATGATACCAACAACAACGCGAACACGAACAGCAGCATGGAGGACGACGATTCTTATCCACTGCCTACTATTTATCGGTAAGACGAAAACGTAGATCTTTTTATTTTTTTTTTTTTGCGATTTGAAATTATTCATTTGTTTTCGAATTTTATATTTATATCAGTCTGGAATGCGACTCGTCTGGGTTTCTCCGACTTTCTTACATTTTTTTAGGGTCTTTGAATTATATAGAATTCATATTTGTTGTTGCTTTTTAAAAAAATGTATTCTAGGTTTGTGTGTTTGTATTTTTGTCAATTATTTTTATTGTATAGAATCATTTGCGTTGGTTGGTTTTTTTTCTTTTGCCTCAGTTAGGGTCTTTGATTTATACAGAGTTGATATTTGTTTTTGTTTTTTTTTATGTATTCTAAGTTTTTGTGTATGTATTTTTGTTAATTATTTTTATTGGATAGAATCACTTGAGTTGTTTTTTGTTTGTTTGTTTATTTGTTTGTTTATGGTTCAGCACTTGTGCCTTTCTAACTTTCATGCCTCTGCCTTTGATTTAAATATTAAGTCCATAATAATTTATGTTCTCATGTATTATAGATATTTTTTTCATAATTCTTTTCATTATATAGAATCTTTTGATTTACTTCATGTTTTTTATTTTGGTCGATATTTTTTTTACATTAAAAAAGTATTCGCCGTAAATAAATAAAAATGTAACGAAAGATTTTTTTTCAAATTTTATAAATTGGCGCGACAGTAGTAAAACTTAAAAAAAATAAGATTGAAGCTTTTTCAATTTTCCAAAAACGCCTGTTTTATTTTATTTTGTCAAAAAGATTGTATCAAAAATTCTATACCTTCAATTGTTTGTACGAGTGTTCTGGTCATGTGAAAAAAAAAAGGTCCAGGTTGAAATATTTTCAAAAAGTATATTTCTTATTTAAAAATATTTTTGAAAAATTGGAAGCTGTTCACTTTTTCACCATAATCGGAGGTTAGTTATGCACTAAAAATCAAGAGTATAAGATTATTTATTTTTCAAAAATTAAATTAATCGAGGCTCTAAAATGTCGTTTTAGACATTTTTCTTTTTATCTAAAAAGTCGAAAAATTAAAAGCAAATATTTTTATTTCAACCCAAAAAGGCCTTTGGTTCATGTGAACTTATTTATAAATTGAGAATTGCGAAAAAAAAATATTGCCTAGGGTCGGGATCGTTATGTAACAGATTGAATGAGGGTGGTTATGGTCGAATACAGTCTTTTTCACGAGATAAAATATAGGTCAAGATTATTCGATGCAGAGGGGCAGAGAATAAGGGGTGGGGGAGAGGATGCGGGTGGTGTTTTCCCACTGCCAGAAATTTCAAGTACATTCCTCGAAGCTTCCGTCCCGATGTATCTCCCGATTGGGAGAATCCTGTACAGTTGAATTTTCAATATAGTGCTTTTTCTCGGTTTGCTCGAAATCTTTTAATTTCGCACAAGTTCAATTTGCGGTTTAATCGATCGAGATAATTATTAAACTTGACGTTCAGAATTGTTGGGCTCAACTGTTATCTTATTCACGTCAGTGATATAGCACGTCATTGGTGATATCGAATCGAAGGTGTGCCAAATATATAAACTCAATCGAATACGACCTTTGTGCCCTTGTTGAAGGTTGCGACATATATTTTTTCCTGGCTCATAATAATAATATTTTTAAAAGCTGACAATTACATTGTCCATGACATGGCTTCCTCTCTTTCTTTTATCACAGTTTGTTTGGACAGTACGTCTATAACTTTCGGGTTTTTTCAAGAAGCTTTGTTTTGTGATTAGTTACTTTAATTGTTGGCTTTTATTTACGTATAAATGTCATCCTATGCTGCCAGTGTAAGAAAATATATGTTAGAAATTTTAGTTTGATGTCTTGAGCCGTTTTGAAATTATAGATGTCAATGGATATAATTTCTTGAGATTCCAGAAACTCAAAATCTCATTAAAATTGAATGGTTACACGGATCGTCCTCAAATTTCAGTCCGATATTTCAAAAATTGTGGGAGCTAGAGCGCAAATAGAAATTTTTGAAAAAATTTGAAATTCTGTGGAAACAAAAAACTGTATAGATTTTGCTCAAATTCAATCCCAATCCTTGTTCTATGATAGTTCAACTTCGTACCAATGTTTAGTCCAATATCTCAAAAATTGTGGGAATTAGAGGGCGCACAGACATTTTTGAAAAAATTCAAAATCGTGTGGAAACAAAAAAAAACTGTACAGATTTTGTCCAAATTCAATCCCAATCCTCGTTCTATGATAGTCTAACTTCGTGCCAATTTTTAGTCCGATATCAAACGATAACTGATGCCAAAATTTTGGCATCAGTTGCTTGAACCGTTTTCGAGTTATAGAATTTTCAAAAAAATTACGAAATTGTTAATTTCTATAAGATGTAAACTACTTTATCGGTTTCAGCTCTATAGCTGGAATTTTGTTGGAGTTAGAGTGATAACAGATATTTTTCGAAACGCATACCAAACAAACATTTGACCGTACTCTATACGGCACAACAATTTCAGACGATTTCGTTGAGAGGATACAAAAATGATAAGAAATGTTTTGATTATAAATTGTGTAATCGATTAGGATCGGTATATAATACATAACAAAAAGTTGAGAAGCCCGGTGATTCGAGTTTATTAAACAAGAAATAAATTATTGTTACTTCAGTTAAATTTCATGATAAAAATCTTTTTTACCTAATTTTGGAATTTTTAGATGCTTTGATATGTTCAAAATTCTTTACAGTAAGACTTGGTTTGTTATATTTAAAAAAAATTTAACACGGTTGCTTAAAATTTCATTAATTCAATTAATATAATAAATGTTTTAATTATTCGAATATCTTAATTAATTGGAATCCAATAATTATAGTTTGATTTTAAAGTTACATGAAATGTGTTCATGATGTGGAGAAAAATAAATGTGTTTCAATAATTGTATCTAGCGATTGGGTAATTATCTGAAAAAATAAGTGTAAACGGTTCCATTGTAATATATCTAATCGATTAGGAATGCGTTATTCCCGACGTATCGTGATCGAAAGAGGAAATTTTCCTCCTTCGATTGATAATACAATTAAATGACAACGAATACCCCAATTATTTTCACGATCTAATCTAAGGAATGCTGTACAAGAAGAAATATAAAGTATGGCAATTCAAGATTAAAAGGGAGAATAAATTTCTCGTCAAATTAGGAATTTCTATCGTTTCAAGATAACGTTAAATGGCAATTGATTCTCTGATTCACTAATTAATATAAAAATATTACAATTGATTAATTTTTTTTTTTTATAAAATCACTAATCAATTATAGAATTGTAAAATCTAAAAATTGGAGACTAACATAGATAATGAATTAGTCGTCACAGTAGAAATTTCTCGTTTCAATGTTAATACAAATGACAATTGATTCTCTAATTATAAAGCCACTAATCAATTACAAAAATGCTATATAATGTAAAGTGCTAAGTCTGGTAATTCGAAACTAAAATAGAGAATGGATTTGGCGTCAAAGTAGAAATTTAACATTTCAAAGTAACATTTAATGAGAATTGATTCTATAATTATAAAATCATTCGTTAAGTATAAAAATGGTATACATAATGCAAAATGTTAAGTCTGATAATTCAATATTAAATCAGATAATGAAACTGTCGTCAGTGTTCAAATGTTTCAGGTATAATAAAAAATAACAACGAGAATCAATGCTCTAGTTATAAAATATCTACATTGTAATAAAATAAAAGACCACTAGACACTCACAGACACTCGAAGAGCTCACATACATACTCATCGGTACTCATAGACATTCCCAGGCACTCTCACAAACACTCACACACACTTTCACAGACACTCACAAATACAAAATGTGTGTTCAACATTATTTTTTCAAAGGTATTTATTGTGCGTACAATTGTGTGCTGTAAAATTATTTTTTTTGTAAAAAAAAAAGTCTAAAGTTGAAAGTGTATATATGTTTGTGCCCATAGTCAGAATCAGAAGGGCACATGTCCCTTCTGAGAGTACCTTTAGAGGGTACCTTAAGGATAGAGGGTTTGATTGATGATCCCCTAGGGATATGGAAGTTTCCCTATGCAAAGAGAGTTCCTTAGGGATACGAACAACAACCTGCTAGTCTAATCAATAAGCAACAGAGCATACATGACAAAAAAAAATCTCGTGATTTAGCATGCGTAGAGGACAAAATTCGTGCTTTAATTATTGTACTTGTTTCTTAAGATTAAAAAAATTATATATCGATTAAAAAAATAAATTTTTTCATTCAGGTGACTATCGATGTAAAATGCAAATTTATGGAGACTACGTGAATGCAGTATAGAAAGAGACTTAATTAACGAGAGAGTATATGTGGAGTTACAGAAACGACAATGAACGATATTTCCTAAAAGATGACGATAGTGGATAAGAGACACACCGCGAGACAAGTAGAGTGGCGGGTTGTGCGACGGTGGTGAAGCGGATTCAATAGTGATGAAAAGGCATCAAGGAAACTAGAGCGAGTGTGGACAATGCTCCTCAAGCACAGATGGAAGGAAAACTCAGAAAAGAGAAGAGGCGAGAGAAATAGTTTCACAGTGTCTCTACGACTTATGTGTATGTGTGTGTGTGTGTGAGAGTAGATGTGCCTATGTGTGTGTGCACTATGAACGGTAGAGTACGAAAGCGAGGGATATATCTCCACTTCTGGCGGTAGTGCGGAATAACGGATATTCTGTTGGTCGCGGGTGTTACTGGAAAGCGGCGCTTAACGAAACAAAAAGCATTGTTCGGCAAAGTATGGCACATAGCGGCGGGGTAGGGGGTGGGGAAGGTTATCTCGCCCCTCTCTGTTTAGACATATGTACGTTTGTCTATCATGAAATTTCGATCCTGTAAAGTTTTGCAAATTAAATTTTGCGCTAATTAATATAATATCTATATAGTCAAAATATATTTTTTTTTAATGACGTGCTATTTTTCGTATTAAATGTTTGTCACTTTTTTTTTTTGTTAATTTGACAATCTTTTTTTAATCTTGTCATTTTTAGAAAAACTGATCATTGAAAAAAAAATTACATGTTTTTAACAATGTATTCCTAAAATTGACAATTTTATCAAATAGCATTCTTTTTTTTTTTTTTTTTGTAAACTTAACAATTTTTGTTCCTTAACATTTAGCAAATAAAAGCTTGTAGATTTGACAATCTTCTCGTCGGGTTCAGTTTTACCATTTTTTTTTTAGTAATTTAGACAAATTTTCTTTCGTTACTTTTAATTTTAGAATAAAGGAGGAAAATATTGTGAACTCGCCAAATTTACCAAATCTTCGTATATCGTTTCAAATTTAATGAAAAAATTTGTGAAATCTGTAGAAAAAAAATTCTATTAAGTTAACAAAATGAAATTCGCTACTTTAAAAATTGGCAATGCGATTTAAAAAAGATGCACTGTTCACGTTTTCTTTGATTGTACTATAAATTTCTCTCTGTAAACCTACGGATAAACATGCACAAGTACAGAATAATATTTATTTGAAAATCTAATAAACAAATATTATAAATATTATAATAAATATAAATCTACTTCTGCATGTGTATTTTTAAGTTCACAGAGAGAAATGTGTAGTTTTGTTAATTAATTTTTTTAAATCAATAGAATTTTTTTTTAACATAGTACACGTTTCTTTTTTGTTAAATTTGGAAAGAAACAGGAAAGTTTTTGTAAATTTGAGGAATTTAAATTTTTTTTATAAAATTAAAAGTAACAAAAGAAAATTTGTTGTCAAATTTAGTACAAAAATAAGAAAATGAATGAATAAAATTCTCTGCATAAACCATCTTACAGTATATGCAGTAATACAGAAAAACATTTTTTTTTTTTTCGAGATAAAATATACATCTTATAAATCCACAGGTGTCGTGCCCCCATAGCGAGTCTGGATTGCATGGAAGAGTTCAATGGCGGCGGAGGTGGAGCCGGGGATTCCGGAGTCCACTGTAGTACGACCGGTGGAACTAAGGAGCAATTATTGACGAACTGCATCGCCGCCCAGGCTCATCGTTTACAGCATCCTTCGCCAGGTATTCGCTACCGCAACTTGGGCAAAAGCGGTCTACGTGTTTCCAATGTTGGATTAGGTACGCTGAATGTCAAACAATCCCAGACTCTCTTCTCTTCTCTCACCTCTCTACATAATTATTTATTATTTCACTCTTTTCTTGTTTTATAGCTCAACACTCACAATCGATTCTATTTTCATTGCTTGTACATCTGGACTTCACTGTAGATTTCATACTTTACCATTTTTTTTTTTTCTGGAGGTTCGATCGATATAGTAAAAAAAATTATTAAACAAATGATTAGTTGAACAAACTTAAAAAAAATAATTTACAGAAATGAGTGTCATTAATTTATTTTAGATCTTGTGAACTTTAACAAAGAAGCAGCTTGTTATGTTTGCACTAACTGTAAAGATTTGTAAGCACCAAAATAATTTTTCATTTTTATTAAGTAATTGATTTGTCATTTTAACTATTCTTGTAGGCTTAGTAAGAAGAAAAAGTAATGTAAAAAGAGCAGGTTGTAAATTTTGCATTAACAATACATATTTGTAAGCAACAAAATAATTTTAATGAATATTTTTTAGTAAAAAAAAATTATAGTATCGACAATCTTTTTTGTTAAATTGCAATGAATTTTACTATAATTGTTACTATTTGATCTATTAATTTTTGTTCCGTATCAAGGACACTTAATTTATTCAAGTAGCTATAAATTGATTGCCTCTTAAAATCCTCGAGATTTAAAAGAAAAATGTGATATTAACATAAGCTGATTATATCGACCGAACCTCCTTAAAGAATTGCCCCTTACTTGCGTTTTAACTCTACTACAAAAAATCCATTGATTTAATCGAACAAGCTTTACCTCATTCTCTTTCATTTTCACGTAATGATGTCATCGAGTTTTGTGATCAAGTCGGAGAATTGATTAAAAATTTGAATAGAGGGGAGAAACGACGAACGAGTGCAATGACTCTTAATTAAAAAAAAAAAAAAAAGTAAACAGCTGCCTATACCCTTTTCCTTTACACGAAGATCTGTGTAATGCTGCCCTGCTATTCTGTAATCCGACATGTGTAATCGATTTTTATTATCGCCATAAATTAAATTAAAACGATCAAAATCATGCAATCGAGATTGCTAAAATATATACAGAATAGCAAATGCTGAGCTCTGTTAGTCACATTAGAACGTGCGTGTCTCTCTCTCTCTCTCTCTGTCTCTCTTTCTCTCTGTTCTTCTTATCTTTATCTGTTATCGATATGTAATGTCAACAAAATAATCTGTTAATTAAATGTCGCTTGAGTGTTGTTTAAAAATAGCATCTGCTTTTTTAATAACAGCCTCTGAAATATTGGCAATATGCTTCGTATTATAAATATTAGTTAATCAGTGCTAATTTTTTAAACACATTTCTACAATTTTTGATGGTTTTCCTAGTCTAGAGGATAAATTATATAGCAGCATATGTTTATAACATAGAAAGATTTATAATTATGTAATTGTTGAAATAAAATGTACATACCTTAATTTCCAAAAAGGTGTTTATAGGTATTTCTCCTGATAAGAACTCGTACTTATCATGTCGCGAAAACTATTTAAAAAATTTCATTAAAAAGTTAACACAAATATACAACTTTTATGCCCGGATTTTTTGTTTCTTTGATTTATAGTTCTCAAAATATATTCATTGACTCAAAAAAGTACAGAATTTTCGAAAATGTTGGATATACAAATCTGAAAAAAGTCTGCAAATTGTAGAACCTTGACAAAGCCACCTCTATGAGGAGTCGTGATGATCAATTTTAGCTTCCTCATAGAGGAAGCTTTGTCAAGAATACAGAATAATGAGAAAGCAATTTGCATGGATCTACTTTGCAGGCTTGTTTATATACTATGCACATCAGCTGCACTTAAAAAGCCAAAAAAAAATTAACATACGTATTTAATTATTATTTTCGATCATTTCGAATTAAATACTAAATATGAACGCTTTATTGGATTGTCACCAAATTCAGTATCAAATAACGACAATGTGTCGTTATTTGATACTCAAGACTTGATATTCAAGTTGTATGCAAAATTTTAGATTAGTTGCTTAAACCGTTCTCGAGTTAATCAGTTCAATGACTAAGTTAATCGTTCCAGTTAATCGTTCTCGAGTTCAATCAGTTGAAATGATTTTGAGTTATGGGTGATTGAAATTTCGAAGCCCTACGCACACACACTTTTTTTTTCTAGACCACTTTAGAAAATACTCTTAAGTTGTACCCAAATTTGTTTAATTGCGAGAAATCTCATTATAAAAAAAAATTGAACTAAAAAAGGTACAATTGAAATAAAAATCTCTATATTTTTTTTCTGGAAAAATCAACGTTGTCAGATCGATAAAATAATAATAATAATACTAATAACAATAATAACGAGACATTTTTTTCAAACTTATAGTTCTCAAGAAATGTTGACAAAAAAAAAAACATTGTCTGAAATTTTAAATACAAAAATCTAAAGAAAGAAAAACTCATAGAAAATATTTTCAAGCTACATTTAAATAAGTTTAATTATGCATAATACCTGAAAGCCAGAAATAAATTATTCACTGATGTATAAGGCAATATATTAGTTGATTTTTTTTCTTTTCACACCTCGCTGTGAATAAATTAATATTTTGAGCAAACATGTCCTTCAATTGTGCTCCAAAAAAATGTAGATATTTTTTTTTAAATACGGAGCAAACTTGACTAAAGTATGAAGCCCTCAAGCTTCCTTAAAACATTATTGTATACTATCCGCGTTGCCTCTCTTAGATAATTATATAACAATTTCTTCCCTCAGGCTGTGTACTAATAATTTTCCACGAATATATATACATTCAATATATTGTAGGTGGTTAAATATTCATGACGGGAAGGCAAGGAGAACATGCGAGCGGAGAGAGGCCGAAGATTTTACTTTGTAATAGGAAACACGCGACTCTTGGTGAACTAGAAGACTGTTCGACGATTAGATTCGAGCGTTTTTGCTTGGCCCCGCTGAACGAACTAGGCCATCCAACGGCTACCACGTATTACGCTATATACCTGTGATATACCCCCTAGTGAAATGAGAACACGAACGCTCGCTTCGTGATTGCTTGCGGTGTCGGCGGTGGTCTTGCGGTTCATTCGGCCGATAAACTATAACGTTGTATTATAAAACGTCCGCACTGAAAATAGAGCCGCACGATGAAAAGCAGGCTTGTCCGCTACAGCGACGTTAACGTGAACGACACTCACGATCATGGGCAAAGGATAAATATGTTGAAAACTTGTGTAACAAACGTTACAAAGAGAGGCTCTTCGTTAAACCGTTCATTACTTCCCTTAAAATATCGACTTTCGTACTATTTTCCATGGAAGTGTAATCAAGTTGAAAATGCCTGTCGAGATTCTTTCCTCATGCTGCTGAAAATGAAGGCGCAAGAATTGATAATTAAATTTCAAATATTTCGAATTTCTAATTTACACATAATTAAGCAGATTAAGCGAGTAATTCTTTAAAAGTGTAAATAATTAATTGTTTTGCTTATCGATTGAAAAAGTAATCGATATTGTTGAGAATTTTTTTTCGCTAACATATTTTTGGGATTTTTTTTAAACAAATGCCAGATTACGGGAGTAATAATTGAAGAGAAAAGAAATTTAGCAAAAATCTTGTTCATTTCAAATATCAAGTATATATTGTTAATTGTTGAATAGTCAATTCAAATTATTCTTCTTTAAATTTCTTTGATTTTTGTTTATTTTACCCAAGCCTGAGAAACTACTAATGTAGTTCCCTAATTTTTTGTACAAAAAAATATTAGGGGCATTTTTTTAATGACAAGTAAAGTAGTAAATCTTGTTCATACATAAATCAATTTAACATTTATTTAAAAATTGCCAAAACGTCTATTTGCTTAAAGAGAAAAAAAAAGATTTTAATTTCTTTCGATTTAGTTATTTTACCCAATGCTGAGAAGCTGCTAATAAATCTCTAAGATTTTATTACATAAATGCAGAATTAAGGTAATAATTCTTCAAGTTCGAAGAAATTATTTTAATCCTGTTAACATAAATAAGTAAAATGATTTATTATAATATTGACAAATGTTATTGTGATTGCTATTTAATGTTGGCACATTTTTTTCAATTGAAAGCAGACAGAAGGGCAGATTTATTATACACATATATAAATATATATATGAATGAAAAATAATTTTAAAAAAGCACTCACAGAGCCACAAGTTACTTGACCCACATATCATGCGTCATGTAGGGCTTCATACATATCGAGGTTTTGTGGAAACGACAGGCCAGGTAAATTCAGTTAGGTTGACTCACGAAATTATATACATAACGTCATAAAGCTGATAATTTGCTTCACCTCATTCCACGTTTGCATTAAGGGTTCACACAATCCTAACCGGGTTTTCTAAAACCAAATGAAGATTTTTATCTTTCTACGCAACCAGCTAACCGATTTAATTATAATAATTTGTTTTACTTGATATAAGTATACAATTTGTTATTAATTAATGAATTGACATATTTTTAAAAATCCTACGCTATATGCTTGGTCAGGATGGCGTGACTGCTTAGAACAGTATATGGACAGATTAAAAATAACGAATCCTACTAATCTCGCATGTCTATAAGTACTGAAGGGTCGTTTAGATTACGGAAATACAGTAAATCATGCCACACAGGCGCATCGCACGAAGGACTCATTTACCTTTTACTGTCATAGTATATGCGGTATTTCTGGTCAACTAGATAAACCTTTTCTTACTTGCTTTCCGATTTATTTCAACTTTTTTAATATACCTCGCAAAAGAGACACTTTAAAAAAAAGATTTTATTGCAATTCCACAACAATTCTAGAATTTTTAAAAATTTGAAAAAAAAATCACAGATCAGGTGTATTTAAAATAACATTTTTTTTGTTATTATTTGCAAATGCTTTTACTCCAACAATTTCGAAATTTTTGAAGTAAAATTTTATATAAAAGTAGGAAAATAATCTACATTTTTTTTTATAGAAAAATTAAAAAATGCACAAAGACCGAAGAAAAAAAATGTCTGCCCACTTTTTGCAGAGGCTTAAGAAATTTTCTTATCTTATGCCTGATTTGATGGTATTTTTTTTAGATCTCTAAATTAGAATTTTAGAATTACGAAACTTAATACAAATATTTTGGATTTCCAAACAAAATTACAATCAGAAAGCAACATAAAAAAATATTGGGAGAAATTGGGATAGTAATAAATTTTAGAAATCAACGATTAACAGAAGATGTTAAAGTAGAATTAGAATTTGTCTAGAAATGGTTTTAATAATTGTGTATTGCTCACAAAATCTCTGTTTTATAATATGTAAAACTCGTCTCTAGAAGTTATTACAAAGTTTTGTTAATTTTAACTGGATCACTGGAGGGTGAACCACTTTTTTTTACCCTATATGTGCCACTTGGCCGCAATTAATAGCGACATATTAGGAGAGAATCGCCTTGAATGGATCACACTTGATTATTTATATCGCGCAAGTTATTAAAAGGTTACAACGACAAGCTTACTTTGAAGGCCAATCAACCGTGCTTAAGACAAAGAAAAATATCAATAATATCTAAACCCATGAATTTTTCCCACAAAAAGAGATAGCACAGTTGGAAATAATTTTTCTTAATCTGCTAGTCCTTAAATATTTATTGTAAAAGATTTGACGAATTTTCTAGCGTTCATTTTAATTTAATTAATATTACAAGAGAAACACAAAAAAATTTAGCCTGAATACACAAAATTGTAATTATTTATTTTTGTGCGTTAAATTGACATACTTACAGATTAAATTATTTTACTTTTTGATACATTTTTGCTTAAATTTTGGTGTAAACGAAAATATTATTTAAATAGGCAAGCTGTTTGTTGAATTTATAAATAAAAGGCTTTTTTACCTAAGAAAATTTGTTAGTCGTGGAGGACTTGAAATTAATTCCTAAAAAGAGGTGACTCTCCCTTAATATGATATGTAGATATTTAGGAGAGTCTTGATATTACTTGTAATATCTATAAACGTGTGTATCTGGAGTATCGTGAAATGTATGTTCATATGTGTAAACCAGGTACTTGGACAACGTTCGGCGGTGTCGGTGGTTGCATAAGCGAGGAGACTGCGGAAGCTGTGGTAGCCCTCGCCTACGATAGTGGCATCAATGTGTTCGATTTGAGCGAAGCTCACAGCGGTCATCGTGCGGAGACCCAACTCGGCAGGATTCTCCTTCGTCGTGCCTGGAATCGCTCGAGTTACGTAGTAACGACTAAAATTTACTGGAATACAAAGTACGTATCTCTTACCCTCCTTGCTTTTTCTCTTTTTATTCAGCAGGGTGGCAACACAATTTGAAAACCTGACAAATTGACTTTTCCTTACTTTTCTCTTACCAAAGAAAATTTACATAATTTTCGAAATCACAGAGATTTTATATTCACTCTTGAGTTCTACGTATTTTTTCTTACATCAATAAAGTGGCAAAAAGAAATTCTGAATTTTTGGAATTAAAAAATAAATTCATTTGAGTCATAGATCAAAATTTGTAAATTGGACAATATTCGTTTACAAACATTTAAAGTTTTACCAAAATGAAAAAATATGTTGCAAAAGGAAATAACATTCTTTTTTGTACCGATAACAAAAAGTATATTTTAGAAAAAAAAATTTTCTTATAAATTAACTAAAATACTTTTTGTTAAAAATACAAAAAAAAATTAGTTTCGTTTTTGCCGTATAAAGTATTTGCCGGAAAACCCTGAAAAGTCAAGGCATGTCATGTCAATGAATGTGGTCATCCTGTTTAATGAAACTTTGGAATTTCCATCATCGAACCGTTGATTTAAATGAACAAACGTTTCCACAGAACCGAAGGACGAGGATTGTCGCGAAAACATATAATTGAATCAGTTCAGGCGTCACTGGCCAGACTCCAACTATCGTACATAGACATCGTGATGATTCACAAAGTCGATCCAATGTGCCCGATGGAAGGTGAGTTTCTATAAATGTTGAAAAGCAGTAGAAGGCGGCACTGAATAGAACGTAGAAGGGAGCGTGAGGGAGAGGGAGAGGAGATGACTCAAACAGAGACAATGGTCTCCTCGCCCTTTTTCCCTCCTGACTGTTGCTTCCGAGTAGACACAGCGAGTGGATACCGACCGAGTTTCAAAACTACTTTACGAACAAGCGAACCTACTTGTACTACGCGCTATTCGCGTGGAACACCTACGTACTTGTTATGCTCGTGTATGCCATGAACGCAACGTAATAACTCGTTGACCGCACTGCTGTACATTATAAACTTCTACTTAATTGCCCTTTCCGCAGATTTCATTCTTTTACCCGACGACAACATACATTTTACATGCATGAAATAAACTGATGTTGCTGTTGGAATTGAAAACTGTAAAAAAATAACGCTGACAATAAACTATTTTATTTTTTTACTACTTGTCGCGTAAATGCCGCAGAAAGATTAAGCTTAAAATAAATAATCAAGCCATGAACATAATAACTTTTCTGGACATGTGAATCTAAGTTTTTACAATCAGAATTATTAATGTATTATTAAGGTTTCTGGAAAACTTACAATTGGTCTTTTTTAAGTATAAGAAGAAACTATTATTGTGAAGTTTATGAGATCATAAATCGCATGTGTAATCGATTCAGCCGTTCGCCATCCAGCGGACATTTCTTTTTCTTTAACTTTTAACATAATTGAGAATCATTACAGAAAAAAAAGAATATTTCCGAATTTTTTTTTTACATGTTTTGATGATATTTTCTGTTGCAAAATTTATGGTGTACATGTTAAAAAAAAGTAGTTTAACGTTTTTTTTAGAAATATTTTAGATGTGATGGAATATTGAGTACATTTCTGAATTATTTAATAATATTTCATTAGTATCTTTGTGTAGAATATTAATTTTTATTTCATACATTTTCGAAGCATTTCGTAAGACACGAAATATTGTACAAATTATTTTTGAACATTGCTATGTGGGAAGTGTACGGAAAAAAATCTGGAGCCCGTATAGCGAGAACTATTTTTAAGGCGATAAGCGATGTCGAAATATCGGTGTCGTCTTTCTCATAAGGAGACTAGAAAGGTTTGGAATTTTTTCTAATATTCTAACATCTGTTTTTTGCATCCACGAATATCCCCTGTTGGTTTTTTTAGAATCTCACAAATTGAGTAAATTTGTCATATTTTTTGTGTCACTTGCAATTTAACATATAAATATGTGTCAAATTCACGGTTTTTGTCTGTTACTTTTAAAATTAATCAAAAGAATTCGTAATTTACACAAAGTTTTCTGTCAAAGTAACACAACAAGTTTGTTATTCATAAACTTTTTACAGTGTAGAGAAATCTTTAACGTTTTTCAACTAGCTTGTTTGTATTTTTTTCTTTTCAGAAATAGTACGCGCGATGCATTATCTAATAAGCAAGGGTTGGGTTATGTATTGGGGTACATCACGATGGACTCCAGTCGAGATAATGGAAGCTTTCACCAACTGTCGACAATTCAATTGCGTTACACCGATTGTCGAGCAAGCTGAATATCATCTGTTTTACAGAGACAAGCCCGAGCTCTACATGCCAGAGTTGTACAATAAAATTGGTACATTTTCATTTAAAAGCTTACACTAACAAAAAAGTAATTTACGATCTGTATTGAATTTTAATAGCTGTTGTGAATTGTATCAATTTTATCGATAAATTGCAGGAGTTGGGCTTATGGCGTGGTCGACAGTCACGATTGGCATGGTTTCTCCCAAACCTGATGATTGTGGTGTCTCTCTGTTATCTCGCTCTTCTTACAAGGTACGAAGTGAATCAATTTTATTAATTTAATTCGATTTTAGCTTTTTTTTTTCTACAAGATTTTTTCCTCTAAACTGTTTAAAAACCATGTCAAATTTTTCGTTTGTTTAAAAAAAAGATGTACGAAACTCGTAACAAAAAATCGATTCGTTAACAAGTTCCATTGAATGAAAGAAAACTTTGAGTTATGAATATTTATGAATTTTAAATTTCAGAATAAGTATTCCTCGTTCAGTTGGACAGAAGATGAGACACAATCGTTGTACAAAGAGGTGAGTTATAGTTACTTTAAAAAGTAGTTACTTTCGAGTTAGTCTTTAAATTGTTTAATTCTTCAGAGTATCCGTGGGTCTTTGACTCAAGAGTACGGATGGAAGGAGAAACCGGTGGAGGAAGAGACGAGAAAGTACTCGGACAAACTGAGGGACGTTTGTGCTCTTGCCGAAAGACTAGGTTGCTCCTTTGGGCAGCTTGCTATCGCGTGGTCCCTCAAGAATGAAAGTGTCCAGTGCCTTCTTCTCGGAGCGTCCAACATAGATCAACTTTACGAGAGTTTACAGAGCTTACAGGTGTGTAAAGAATAAAAGAAGACTGGAAAAATTTACGATCCTAATGGCAACTTTTTAATTTTGTAACTTCTTCATTTATCAATTCACTAATCATTTTATTTCTTGATTTTATGCTTCCTCGTAGGCGAAGTTTAGCTTTCGCTAATTTTTGTTGTTGAGATTTTCATGTCAGGAAACTCAGAATGGTCCAAAACATCGAGAAAAGTGGTTTAGAAAAAATGTATGTGTGTGTGTGTGTATGGATTTCTTGTTAGCACGATAATTGCCGTCATTTTTACTGTATCTTCTTCAAATTTAGTACGCAAGTGGGCTACGATATAACAACATTTGGGATTTATTCGCCGCGAATCGCTTCAGCGGTTCAAATTTTACAGCATATTGAAAAATGTTGAAAAATTTCTTTTTACGCTATAACTTTCGTAAATTACGAGATAACAGGATGGAATTTTTCACATGAATTCACGATTATTGATTATCAAATGTGAATGTGGTGCATGAAACGGCCGGCGTGCTTGTAATTTTCGATTTTACTGCAAAAAGACGAAAACAGCGTTACCGCGATAAAAAAAGTTTTAACAAATATGGATGGATGTGGATCAAATTTGGTTCACATGTATGATATCATTGGAACAAGGTTTGGATACAAATTTGACGTAAATCGTTCGAGTCGTTAAAATCTTGTGGCGTTTTTAATTTTTTTGAAAAATGTCAGTCGGTCAGTAGTTCCCGCAAATTACGAGATATTAGGCGGAAATTTTCTATACATATGGACTAACACTAAACAATGATTGGTTTGGAATTTGACGAGAATCATTAAAGTGGGTCTTTGGAAATACTTGTTTTTACTGCTAGATTTTATGGAAAAAAATTCAGAAATTTAAACCTGGTCAAGATTAACTTTTACTCAAAAGTTACGGAAAAAAATTATTTTATAGGGTAAGACAAGTGATAAAAACCTGAAAAAATAATCTCTTTCTTTGGACTAAAACATGTCAAAAAAAAAAATGAGTTGAGTTGAAATGACCCATAAACAAGTTCGCTAAGTAGGACCTTGCAAATTGCTTCCTCATTATTTTGTATTTTTAACAAAGAGAAATTTTGAAAAAAATTTTCGCTTTCTATGAGAAAGCGAAAACTTATATAATGTTCGTTTTACAAATTCGAAGCTTCAAATGCATCAATAATCTCAATACTTTTTTACTTTCAGCTCATTCCAAAGCTCAATACAAATATGATGAACGAGATCGAGAGAATACTAGACAACAAACCGTCCCGACCGCCTATGGTGTCGACTCTGGCGCTCAGATGACAATCGATGTGCCCCCACGGTAGTACTGGGGGCTCGATCGAGGAAGGTGCAGCTTCGCCAAAGAGCGAGGGTGGCAATAGTCAGGATCAGGAGCAGACCAATAAAGACGTGACCAATAAACTCCCTTTCTGTGAGATACAGTGAAGAGAAAACGCTCAGAAAAGCGCCTAGAATTGGCCCGTTTAATGAGCTCACGAGACCATTACGAGATTTCCGTGAAGAAAAAAAAATGAAACTGCAGCAGCTCGCCAAAGAGCCGGAGTCCCTTAAAAAAAATAAGAAAAAGAAAAAGGATAAAGACAACTTAAAGTCAAAGAGGCCGAGAACCTTGTCCTTAAATAGTACCTACTTTCGATACAAGGCATATATTGGCTAATACAACACGCTCACTGTCTCTAAAACAGACACCAAAAAACACACACTCATATCTTTCTATCGATCTCTCAATCACTCGCTTAGGAAAAAAAAAAACAAAAACAAAATCGCGCGTAATCCGAAAGCGCGATAAATCCAAAAGGTGCGTTTTAATAACGAGTCGACGACAATACACGAGAGAATAAACATGAGAAAAAAAGAAAACGAAGATCTCTGATTGTTCGTTAGCGGTAGCAAAATATTTTTTGCCCAAAGCGATGTTTTCCGGACACAAACACCGAATGAGAGAGAAAAAAAAAAGAAAAAACTTGGCCAGAGTTTTTCTTTCTATACCTAACTGATATTGTATTGATAAAAAAAAAAACGGGAGAGAAGAAAAATGATTTCGTCGCTACGTAGAGTGATATTACTCCACGACAAAAATTACAAGACAGTCGACGTAAAATGAAATAAGGAGGGAAAAAACCAGATAAAATACATTTAGTGTTTCTTCTAGATCGCCAGGGGCTGTTTATCGTACCTGGAGTGC
The DNA here is from genome assembly GCA_964016905.1 of Perithous albicinctus. Classification (NCBI taxonomy): domain Eukaryota; kingdom Metazoa; phylum Arthropoda; class Insecta; order Hymenoptera; family Ichneumonidae; genus Perithous; species Perithous albicinctus. Next base: position 22,755,683 of record OZ024689.1, read on the forward strand.
GTACCAATTAGCCGCTAATCATGCGATATTAAATATAAATATATTTATTCACAGAGTCTCGAGTAGGGATGTAAAAAATACCGGTACTTTTGTTTTCGGTGGAATTGTCATTGAAATACCGTATTTTTACCAATTTATTTATTAATTTCATAAAAAAGATAGGTCTCATTTATTTCTTTATCTTCGTAAAATATGTGAAATCTGGATAATTTACCGTTAAATCTGCCACTTTTTGTGTGATCCTCAGATGTTTTTTTTTATTATCCAGATTTCTATTTGAAAGTACTTTCTGTAATTTTGTTTTCAAATTGTTTAATTCATTTCAGAAAATAATTACACAATTTTTTACTTACGTTTGTTTGCAATTACCTTTCCTCGTGGCAATTACGTTTAATTGCTTTCTTCTATACAATTAAATTAACAGAAAAAGATGAAGAGCAAAATAAAATTAGATAGCCAAGTAAATTATGTTTTTATTGAAATTTAAATACTGCTTATTGAAGAAAAATTATCTTTTTCATTTGTATTTCTCCTTACTCTTATTACATTTTATCTGAATGGTAAAAATACGGTAAATTGACTGGTAATATCTACCGCTCACATCTCTAGTCTCGTGACAGTGAATGAAGCGATATTAACGATGCGTTATAATCGAGTCTGCGAGAAATGGGACGACGCAACATTCGCGTTTTGTTAAAAAAAAAAAGTTCATCGCGCACCGTCTCTTTCCCTCTCTCTCAATATCTACTCTCTTCTCATGCAATTTATACAAGTAACACATTTACGACTCGTAAATATGTATTATAGTATTGTACGCGACCCAAATAAAAAAAAAAAGAAAAAAATAATAAGAGACGTGGACACGCGTCGCGTTTACATTTTTGATAATTCGTTGGATAATTAAATTCTCGAATCTCAATTAAATCTTGCAAGCTCCTTAAAAACAAATAGTCTTTAAAAGAAGAAATAAAAAGAATAAAAAAAAAAAAAAATACACTAAAAATGTAGAAATAACGATCAAAGACGAAGACGTCTAATTTTATAGTGCTTGAGCGTTCTCTCCGAAAAAGGCATCTAGTCGAAAGATAGAGACGCTGAGAGAGCGGCCTTTCGTCGCGAACTGACGAGGCATTATTATCCCTCCAACGTAATTTTTAATCATTCATTGCTCACACAGGAAAAAAAAATAAAAATAAAACAAAAAACCACAGACGAGAAAATAGGAGTCACACAGCAGCGCACTTACATCATAGTCTAAACGAATTAAACGCGAATTCAAAACGTTAATTATAAAATAAAGAAAAAAAAAAGAGAAAATTAATAATCCAAGTGTAGAGAAAAGAAGAAAACGAGAAATGAAACATTATTTGTTCGCATAGATCGAAGAAAGAAATATCGAAATCACAGTCGAAAAGTCACGTTAGGTTTAAAGAGAGATGAAGAAGAAAAAAGATGAAGCTATTCCTCCCGAATATACTGAATTATCTAGTCGATTCATGCAACAAAACTATATAATATACATATGTGATTATGTATATGACTAATAATGAGAGGAAAGATGCGGCGCAGCGTGTAAATTACGCGCTAAACGTACGGTTTAATTCTTCTACGTAATTATTCTTAGACCATTAAATTCACGCGCTATTACGTTTTGACCGTTATTATACATTTTTCTTGCTTGCAAATTAATAACGAAAGCGTTAATTAAATACACGATAGAGACGCAACGACATCTTTTGCACATAATACGAAAAAAAAGAACTTGTGTGACACAAGACACACGAGTGAGTTAACGCGAACGGTGAGAAAAAAAAATAACGAAACAAAAACAGCCCCCGTTAAGGAAATTGAAGAGTTTTACACTTGTCAAATTAGTAATATAATTTTTTAAATCGTTTTTGTTAAGTTTTAGGCATTAATTTACAGTAGTGGATGCAGATTTTTATTTAAAAATGTGTATTCTTAATTCAAAGAAATATTGATAGTGATATGCTGAAAATTGTCAATTGTAAAAAAAATTAGAGCGTATAAAAAAAATGCTGACTAAGAGTTTTTAAATTACGATTGCGTATAAAAGGAATTTTTAAAATGCTTTTCAACTTTAAAATATTTGAATTTTGTGTATGAAATTTTGTTTTTTCTTTCGAAGACATTTTTACTTTTTTCTTATTATTTACATTTTTTTGGTGTGTTGTGCAAAGTGAAATTTAAAAATATTTAAATACAAAGAGTATTCAAGCTCTGTTTACTTTCTTGTGTGCCACTAAAATTCGATATAAAATATACTTACAAACAGAATTTAATTACGATTCAATTGGCATTTAAATGCTACTTAATGTCTCCTGCCATCTTTATTCTTTTTTTTATAAGCAATTCTATTTCTTCCTGGTAAAGCAATTTCTTTTTTACAAAACTCCTTAATTTCCAATTTTACTGAAACCATCTAAAGAATTTTTCAAATTCTTGAAGGGTGATTTCCCGAAATTATTTGACTAGCTATGAGAAAATTAGTCTGAGCAATTATGGAAGAACTTGCTTTTAAAAAAAACGCTACAATTCTAAGAAATTGTAGTAAATCTCGAAAAAGCCGAGAAAATCACAAAAAAATTCTGAAAAGCATAGAGAATTCAGTCATTTAATATTATCAATTCATCGCTATAAATATTTCTCTAGATTATAGACAACAACTGGAATGAAAATCAATCATCACTGCAGTCGATTAATCTAAAAATCTTTCCAAAAAAGATTAAAAATATTTTCGCATTAATTTGACAAGTGTGAATTACGCTGACTTCCTTAAATCGCAAATCTAATATATTTTTTATCGCGAAATATCTAATAAGTAATTAGGTATATCGGTCCATGCGAGTGGAGAGTTATTAAAGAAAGAACAAAAAAGAAATGGATTCCCCACGCAATATATATACTACTATGTAGGATATGCCGAAACCGAGATTTATGACAAGTGGCTGCTGCTGTCGAGAGTCTGCGATTAGACTGCCTCGCGCACATGCGAATTCAACGACTTTTATTAATAAAAAAAATTATAATGAAAAAAAAAAAACCAGCTTAAAATCATTGCGGATACATTATCCGCTTTTCACGCGATTTTAACTACTGTTATAGGATGATATCAATTAAAAAAAAAAAAAAAAAAACGGAGTTATGTCATTTTGCAAGTTTCGCAAAAAAAGCTCCTTTTACCAATTTGTCAAAGCGCCGATACACTTAAAGAAGAAATTCTTGCTACACATTTTGTCGTATATCATCCATTTGCTCCAACATGAAAAAAGAAGAATAAAAAAGAAACGTGTCATGTGTACTTTTAGCTTTTAAAACAATTTTTTTGTTTCCTCGCTGATTCTCGCACTATTTGTTATAAATAAATTCTGCTCAATCCAGTGACTCAATTTTAAACAGATTCTGAGGATGTTTTTTTTATGAAGCAATTATTATCCGATGCGGTTAATAGTATTAATATATTATTGTATAACTGAATGGCGACAGAGAAAAAGGAGGCTTTCGCTTTGTTTAATAGAAGAATCGCGTTTTAGGGTTTTTGACAAAATCGGTCATCTGCGCTCGAAATAACAACAGCCTACACAATTATTCATACTGCATCTACGCGGTTAAAATAGAAAAAAAACAGCCTATAGGCAGAGAGACACATAATACAAAAAAAAAAAAATACACACAAACGCAAGCAAAGTAAAGAGATTGTTAATCGACTAAATCAAGAATAGAAATTAATTGCGGTGAGAGATTTGGATTTTGGAGTGAAGAAAAGTTTGTGCGAGCGTGATGTAAAAACAAAAACAAAATATATATTAAGCACGTAGGAGATGAGACGGAAAAAAAATACACGTGCCGAAAAAAAAAAAAAAAAAAACGAAAACCTCCGATTATGCGCGAAAAACTTCTTTCAAGGGTTTGGTCCATCGGCGCTCGAAGGGAAAAGATGAACAATTGTTTTTATCATGTTAAATCGACATGCAAGTTGTTTAATAAAATTTAGACCGCGGCGGAACAGTGATAATGTTCAGTGCTTTTTTATTTCTTCGTAGATTTAATGAATGATACGAAATCTTGAAAAATAAACCAAAAATGCTGGTCACAACAGTGATAATAATGGAATTAAATTTATAGAGACAAGATTTTAATTCTCTAGTGAGACAAAGCTAAGTTAAATCTTTTGAACAACAAAAAAACAGCTTCAGGAAAAAAATTTATTTTATCTTATCTGTAAAATAAAAATATCCTCCATATTGTTCAAACGTGAGTTCTGATTATGTAAAAATGTACCCAGATCGATATATTAATAATTATAGGCGGTGATTGACAGAAAAAAATATTGCAATTTTACAGAAAAAAATTAATGTCCTACAATTTTAAATATTCGAACCTGGGGATTTTTTCCTAAAATCAGACTATCATTGTGAACAATCAAGTAATTTCTTACACGATTATTATACGGATAAAAAAAAATTGACCCTCATTTTTTTTTACATTTAAAGAAATGAAAAAAGTATGAATTTTTTCGTGTTGCAGTTTTCCTTTATTCCATTTTTATAATTTGATTTATTGTATTCTTAAGACATATCTTGAAATATTTCATAAAATTTTAATTTTATGAAATATCGGATACGAATGTCTTGTAACTGGTGCGCAATAATTTATTTGTATTTATTTCAAATAAAATATTATCTCATGATGAAATTACTGAAGTCAAGTGAAATGAGTACTAAAATTCATTGTAAAATTTGTTCAAGTTACGAAATACAGATAACTGAATAAAGATGTCGTAGATAGAATAGATAAAAGATTTTTGTGATAGCTTCATTGACAACAATAATATTGGAATATGTACATAAAAAAATAAGCGACGCGTATTTGTTTTATCTGCGGTAAAACACTTCTAGGGAGTGAAACAGCCTCCTAAAATAGGGGTCGAAAAGTAGTGATTTGTATGTTTCATATATAAAAAGGCAATTATTTGGGAATAACATATTGCAATATTATTAAAATCGGCAAGGGACACCTGGGATATCTTCCTTGTTTATATTTTATGTTTACAGAAGCTATTTTGTTGAGTAGATAACTAAAAAAAAAATTGAATAAATTAAGGACAGTTACTTGATTGGTAACATTATTACTTTTGATTGACTTTTGAAAAGTACTAACAGATTTTTGCAATTTTTAGTCCTCAATTCTCCATTTAGTAATTGGTCAACCCGTCTTAGGTAACATTTTATTAGCTTTAAACTTGTCTACTTTTCTTCAAGTCAAACTCAATTAAATAAAAAAAAATATTATAGCTTTTTATAATTTATATTACCAGCAAATAAAAATATTAGAATATCTTTAAAATAAATGATATCATTTAAATTACATGAAAAATTCTATTAGAATGTCAACTAAATTTTCCACCTTGAATAGATTTTTCTTCTTCTAAGTTTAAAAAAGTAAAAATTGAAAAGATAAAAGTGACTGGCAAAAATAAGATTTTGGTATCATTCGGCAATACCTTAGATTTCCTTTCCTCTCACGCTCATAGAAATCTGCTCATATTATTATAATACTCAATCATCGCTCTATTAATCACTTGTGTAAAGAAAACAAAAAAAATTAATAAAAAAATTAATTTATTAAACGATACTTGGCGTCAAGACACTGCCGCGTCTTTTCATATTAAATACATTTAATGTACATTATATTAATTTAAATATTAATATATTAATTTACATGATAGCATATACAATGTTCGAAACGATATTTAATTAAATAAAAATAATGTACCCGTTGTCATTGAGCTCGGTATAAAAAAGAAAAGACAAAAAATCGACGAATAAAACAATGTCCTTCAGTCAGCAGAGTTTGTACAAGACACACTCGTGTCGCTTTTGTAATTATCACACTGTTTCTGCTACCGGTGCTGCTGCTTTCTGATAATGTTGTCTTTAACAAGTTAGTCTAGACGAGCTCAGAATCAGCCGTCCGTCAAGGTTCTCGGATAATAAAAAATCTCTATCACTCAGTCGATCTTCTCTTTCTCGCAATGTTTCACTGATATCGACAAGAGTGTAATGGCACTAGAACATGTTTTAAGTGCAGGTTCCCGAGTTCCCGAGCTAATTCTCGTTATACAGATCAGCACATTAAATTACTTTTTAAAAAGAACCTTCAATTACCCATCCGATATTTTTTCAAAGAATTATATTTTTTGCTTTCATCTTTTTTTTTTTAAATCTGCCTATTTGGTAAAACAATCGTTTTTAGTTTGAAAAAATAAACAAAGATAAAAAAAAGTTAGAAAACTAGAATTTGCTTATTAGTTTGTAGGGTTCTGGATTTTTGTATTTTTTTAAACTAAAGTGATTTTTTTTTGCATTTAGTACAAAAATATAGAGTAATTTGGTGCAAATAAAAAAAAAATGATAATAATTATGAAGAATAAATCATTATCAAGAAAAGATACGAAAGGGTCATCAAACGATAATTTTTTATTTTATTTAATGTGCAGATCTATAAATATGGACAGAAAAGTTGGCATATAGCTGATAATTACTTTTTTTTTTTTGCTGACGCATATACTAAATGGATTTATTCGCGGAAGTTTATTGTGATTCTAAATTAATAGAAATGTGATTATTTTTGTGACGAAGATGACGAGTTTTCTTAAATAATATTTCGGCGATAATTGAAACTGTACAAAATTAAATATTAAATAAGGGTAAACTCGAGCCATTAAGGCGACAGAAAGAAAAAGAGTTTTCGTAATTTTTCTTTAGTCCGCTGACAAATATAATTAAAAATCTGTGAACTGAGAACTGGACAAAATAATTTTATTAATTTGGGTTTTTTTTTAAATTTTTCTCGTGATTCTGAACAACCTCTCAATGGATTCTTTCTTTCATAGTTTAAAATCCATAAAGTGAATTTTTTTTTAATCACACGCAATGTTGAAAAAAGTCCCAAAATCATTTAATAGAAAACCAGTTGACCAATTGTCACTTTTCCATTTTTTTTATAAATCTTCATTCTAATCCTCAAATTATTTTGATTTATATTAGTCAACCGAACAAAAAAAATCAGAAAATCTTAATTTTCTTGCTGAATTTGTTTCCTTAAGTTGAGAATTAACGTGAAAGAAGACAATTCCTTCCATGAGAAACTGGGACTGAAAATATTGTCCCTCAATTTGACATAAATAAACTGTTCACTCAGCTCGAAATTGTCACCCAATGATAAAATAATTTTAATCACTGATTTAGGAATTTCCTGTGTTCAAGAATATTTCTTCAATCCGCACACATTGGCAAATTAACGAGAAAGAAGACATTTGCTTCCATGAGAATGGCAAAAGTGAGAAAAAACGCGTACATCAAGAGACAGGACAAACCGACTTTCTTGTTGAGTGTAAATTTGTAATAAGCCGTCACGCTGAAGAAACCAACGACGCAAACTATAATCGATATAACACTGTAAGCAAGTGCTCCAGAGTCAATTTCAACAGCAGATCCAGTCATAAGAGTACTTATCATCCAAGGCAATCCGAGACACAAAAGTACATCCAGAGTATTTGCTCCAAGAGTATTGCTCATAGCCATATCTCCATTTCCTAAAAAAAAAAACATATAAAGAATCGTTTTATTATGCTTGTATATATGAGTCGATTTAAATATGAGACATTTCAAGTCAACTCGGCCTTACTCCCTCGGGATCAGTTGACGAATTTTTTTTTAGCATATTTTGGTCCAAAAAAAAGAGTTTATTTTTTCAGATTTTTATCACTTGTTTTACCCTGTAAAATAATCTTTTTTCACATAACTTTTGAGTAAACAATGAATTTCGAAGAGATTTAAATTTCTGAATTTTTTTCCATAAAATTTAGGACTAAAAATAAGTATTTACATCATAGTTCGAGAGTGGACCCAGAATGATTTATATATTTTTTTTAATTTTAAGAAAAAAAAAAAATTTTCCTAATTTCTGTTCTAATTAAAATGGCTTTTTTCAATGTTTTATATTTCTTTTTTTTTCTCCAAGAAAACATTATTGAAATTTTTAATTTTCAAAATTTGGAAAAAAATGTTTTTTCTTAAATTAAAAAAAAGAAAAAAAATAGAACTTATTCTCGTCTCACTCTCGAACCACGATGGAAATACTTGTTTTCAGTCCTAAATTTTATGGTAAAAATTTCAGAATTTTAAACCTGGTCGAAATTTATTTTTACTCAAAAGTTATGGGAAAAAAATTATTTTATAGGGTATATAATAATTTATAAAGAAGTGACAAAAATTTGAAAAAAAATTCTCTTCTTTTCGAAAAAAATGTTAAAAAAAAAAATTGTCAACTAAATCCGAGGCGGTCAAGCCGATGAGCAAGTGAGTTGACTTGAAATGCCCCATATACAAAAACGATACAATATAGAACTTTGGACATAGCTTCCTCATTATTTTCGAATTTTTACTACCTCTACGAGGAAGTATGTTGATCAATTTTGGTTTTTTTATAGAAGTAGCTTTGTAAAAAAAAAATCTAAAATCTTTGTTGGGTTCCGAATTTAGTATCAAACAACCACACATTCCATTTAAGTTTCGTTGAACCGTTCTCGAATTACAGCATTTTCGAAAAAAAAAAAAAAAAAGAAAATCCGAATATTCACATTCACATTTTAGATTATTTTGTTTCTTCTATGAGAGAGCAAGATAATCGAGGCAACGATATTCGAATTTTGCTGATGTTAAAAAAAGATTAACGCACAATTTCCTTGTTATACAATCAGAGCCAGGTGTGTTATATAGATAATTGTAGTCATAAAAGGCAATCAAGGGTTAGTTGAATAAAGACGTGAGACGTTCGCACGAAAACGTTGCGATATCGTATCTTAACTAAATCTATACTTAATTACGATACTTCATAAGTACAATGTTCAAAGTTAAATAATCGAGATCTGTTTGGTATCGTTTCGATAGGATCACGGGAATGAAGATATTGAAAATAAAACGGTATCTCACGTTAAGATTAATGAAATTATTTAATTGGAAATATCAGTGATTTTTTCGCAGGAAGATAACAATGTTATTTTGATAATTGATGTTGAAATTGTGGAACTTTTCATTGGTATGTTGAAAAAGTTAATTGGCTTTTGTTAATTAATTCGTGTTTTTTTTCTCTTTTTTGGATTAAGTTTCTAAATTGAATTATATGATTTATTTATTTATTAGCCAACTGAATTACATTTAGTAACTCAATAATTTAGGGAACTGCATAATTCAGTTAAAGAAGAAGTCCAAAAATCTGTTTAAAAAACTGAATTTAGTTTTTAAACTAAATAATTGTCAAAGCAGTTTTTATTAATTATTAAATTAAACAATTATTCATTATTTCGTTAAAAAGAAAAAAATTAATATCAATAATAATTTAAGAATCTGATAAAACAAAAAATAATGTAGGTAAAATAATCAAATGGCTAATTAATTTTTATACCAATGTCGATGATCCAAAATAAATCTCGTTCTCTATAGATTCTAATTAAAATACAATTATTAAACTTTGCCTCAATCTAATATCTTCTGATCAGACTACGTCAATGAATTACGCAATTATTCGTGTAATCATGCGATTGTATAAAAGATTGTAGAACCATGCGCATTTTGTATTTGTTAAAAAGCAGAAGAAGCGCATGTGGAAAGTACCTTGTCTCGAGAGAATGACTATAGACACAAGTTCAGGCATATTCCCACCCGCAGCTAGAAATGTGATTCCCATGATAGAATCAGCGATCCCAAGAGTATCACCGATGACTGTCATCATCCAGGACACAAGATAAGAGGATATTGCGATCCAAATGACGCACATTATGAATGTCAGTGGATACCAGTTTCTGAGTTTCTTGTATCGGCTATCTGGTATCGTGACAAACAGGAGAATCTTGATTGGCCAGGTAACGATGAACCAAATCTTCTGCCAAATTGTACCCGACGGATTTGAGAATGGAAATTCTGTGGAATTGCATAAAATTTAAAACTTTCTTTTTGTAGACCAGAAAAATAAATTTTATAATTAAATAAAATCATACAAAAAAAAACCTTAGCTACAAATTGTTCCCAACGATATTCTAATCGTGTAAAAAAATCCGAATTCTGAATATAACAAATTGTAGGATTTTCATTTTTGCCAACATAATTTTTTTTAAATATTCTTTATCTGCAGAAAAAATTGAACACCTACATTTTTTACATTTACAAAATATGTTGATTGGCCTAATAATAAGAATCTTTAGTCAAATTGTACCCGACGGATTTGTGAATGGAAATTCGGTAGAATTACATAAAAGTTTTTTTTTTGTAGACCGAAAAAACATTTTTTTATTGGTAAAATGAAATCGTATTAAAAAAAACCCCAGTTATAAATTATTTCGAACGATATTCTAATCGTGTGAAAAAAATCCGAATTCTAAATATCACCGATTGTAGGATTTTCATTTTGGCTAATATAATTTTGTTGAATATGTATATTTTTAAAATGGAAATCGTATAACTTTCAACGCTCCTGAGATTTTTTTTACATTAAAAAAATATCGTCATGAACAAGAAATAAGCATGGATATTTTTGTACGATTCTTTCAGCTACTTAAAAATTAAAAAAAAACATAAAAAAAGAGGTTTTCAATATTTCGAAACAAACCTGGTTCTTTATATTCCTCGAGTGGCGAGAATTCTTCAATGACACTTGGATGATTGCCGTTTTCTATAATCTTTAATTTTCTCGCTCTTTTCATGCTGTTTCTGTATTCCTTGACGAGTTCGCCATGAACGAATGGTTTGTACAAACCATTGGGCATATTATCGTGCTCCGAATTACTTTGAGCTGTACTAAGAAAAAATAGAATATTACTAATAAGAAAATGTAACAATAATAACGATAGCGTGTGTAGAATTTTAGAATTTTAGAATTTTAGAATTTTAGAATTTTAGAATTTTAGAATTTTAGAATTTTAGAATTTTAGAATTTTAGAATTTTAGAATTTTAGAATTTTAGAATTTTAGAATTTTAGAATTTTAGAATTTTAGAATTTTAGAATTTTAGAATTTTAGAATTTTAGAATTTTAGAATTTTAGAATTTTAGAATTTTAGAATTTTAGAATTTTAGAATTTTAGAATTTTAGAATTTTAGAATTTTAGAATTTTAGAATTTTAGAATTTTAGAATTTTAGAATTTTAGAATTTTAGAATTTTAGAATTTTAGAATTTTAGAATTTTAGAATTTTAGAAAGTCTAAGCACTTTTTCTCTTCAAAATGATCTATATTTAAAGGAAAAAAGATTGATATCTACAAATTTTAACTGACATATTCTGAAGTTCAACATGAACGTTTCAAGATAGTGCCAATGAAATTTAAAAAAGAAAGTTTTTTTTAGAAACACCCTAGTGCAAATAGACATATGTAATTACTAGCTATCATTACAGAAATACTTGCCTGTATCTGGTGTCAACTTGGAACTCTTGCGAAATTTAGTTTTAATCCTGTTGCCCCATCGCAGAAGGCCGTCGTGAAGGAAAAGGAAGGTAAAGTACGCTGTAAAGAGTACCATGAGTATCGTTGCCTCGTACCATGTAATCCGACCATCCCACATCACTATCACCAAAACGCTCACCGATATTATGTATATTATACAATCTCGGGAGAGTATCCACCAGTCTAATTTAATACCCTGTTAATTAAAATGTTCAGTCATTTTAGTTGTGCATAAATATTATGGAAAGAAAATTTTTCACACTGAGAGTATAATATTCTTAACATATACATATCTTTTTTTGTTAATTCTGGATATTAAATTTCCGACCCTCAAATTATTTGTTAACACACAATATTTATTCTACATTAAATGGCCTTTTCCATAAAAAATATGTGAATATTATTTATAACTATAAAATTTACCTCTAAAATTCATGAAAAAATACTACGACAGAAACTTAAAAAATGTTAATTCATTCTAGTTATGCAATTATTATGGAAAGAAAAATTGTCAGACTGACAGTAAAATTCATAGCATAAACTTTTTCTTTTGATAATTGTGAGTGTTAAATTTGCGACCCTTCAGTTATTTTTTTCATTCACACTATTTATTGTATTTAATACATAACTAATTAAAAATTAATATTAAACGCCTTTTCCCGTCTAAAATATGTAAATATTTATAAAGAAAATATTGTCAACTAAAATATATAAAAAATGTTTTCTATGGCAGAAACGTAATAGATAGTAAATAATGTAAAAATGAATGGCCTATTAATTTATCGATTTTTTTTTCATTTTTGCAACTTTTTAATATAAATTTTCACACGAAATACCTCCGTCCGTAAAATTTTAGATCAGCTACTTGAACACTAATCGAGTTATAGAATCTTAAAAAAAATTTTTTTTAAATAAATATTCATAACTTTTGAATCCCTCAACCGATTCTAGGCAAATTCAATACCAAATACTCCAAATGGTAACTCGACTCGAGTGCAAAGTTTCAGCTCGTTCGTCCAAAAGGTATCGCTTTGAAAGAAAAAAAATATTTTCCATTTTTAAAAAATGAAAATGGCTTTTTTTGGTGCCATAAAAAATAAAACATATTTTTCATTAAATAGCCCATGGAAAAACAACTCATTTCTTTCCACTTTTTTTTTACCGGATTTTAATCTCCCACGATTATTCTTGAAAACCACAAACCTCATTTCCGAGTCGAATTTGAATTTAAAAATACAGAATAAATAGAAGAAAAATAAGTATAGCTTTTAAAAAAAAAGTAATATATTTAAATTTGTTTAATTCCACAAATCTTCGTATATCCCCAATAAACTTTTTATCAAAATCCAAGTCCACTAATTCTCATTCGATGGAAAAAAAAAAATCTTTAGAATATGAAATGCACTCCGTAACAAAATCTCACAAGGTCAGTTTCAATGCCAATACATTGATTTCCTGATAACTCCATACGAGCTCTCGTTTTATCCTCAAATGGCTTCATAATCCGCCACGTGTTTACCCCACTAGATTACTATGTTCAAATCTATACAAAAACATACTCGTGCCATTGATGACTCGCGTGATATCATTTATCTCGATTATAAAAAGAAAGAAAGAAAAAAAAAAAAAAAAAAAAACTCGTATCGAAACCTGACATTCTGATGCTATATATGCATCAAATGCACATGGTTAACAAAACGTTATGTACTGCTTTTTTTCAGGTACTAAAAGAGAAGATACAACAGATACCTACTTAGATAGCGTCTAATCTCTCGTTGGCATTAACTCACTATAAAGCCTTAGCTCAATCACGTATATCAAATAATCGTCCCAATAGTTCATAACACGTTCCAAAGTAAGACGGTAATACTAGACTGAAGAAACACAGCAAATTGTGAGGAGGTTTTGGCATTACATCCAAGTTTCTTCTTCTTTCAAATCAAAGTTCACAAAATATTTTATTCTTTTTTTTTCTTTGCTTTTTTTTTGCTTTTTTTTATTTCGTTTACCTGAGCTGCTGAAAGAGCGCCAAAAGCCGGAGTTGCAAAGGTATTAAAAACCGCACCACCAACGACAGTGCCAATACCAAGATCCGATTCAGTCAAAAATGTTCCAACAACATTGACAAATAATTCGGGAAAGCAACTTGCTGTCGCGAGAAAAGTTGCACCAGCTACGTTCGGGCTTATTTTCAAATCGTTGCATATAATGTCCAAAGCCGGAAGAAGGTAATCGTTGCACACGTAAGCCGTCAGTAGAAAGCAATAAAAACCACAAAATGCGTGTAATATCACTGCACCGTGTTTTCTCTCTGATTTAGTGAATAAATCCTTGGGAAAGTCTTCCATCGAATGTGCCGAACAATTAACATTATCTTGCTTCGTTGAATTTAAGGTATTTCTGGAGAGTTTCTGAGATTCCGATGACTCCTTCAGCTCGTTTATGTAAATCAATGTTTTCTTCACTTCATTTGCCTTGTTTACTGGTGACACTTCCAAGATTATTGTTCGAGATGTATCTGCAATTATATTATTTTCGTTATGTTTTACAGTCGTAAAAAAAAGTATCAGTTAGATTTATTTTTAGATTCTTAACTGGCGTTGATTTTTTATTTTCTTGATTTTTTACAAGAACGTACATTTTTTTTTATTGTAATAAAATGTAGGAATTCATTTTTTATTCAGTTCTACGATCCGTCAAGTTTTTCCAAAGTTTTGGGATTTTTGATGAAGACGAAAAGATATCATTTGAAAAAATGCACCTAAACAGTATTTTTTTTAATTTAAATAAAATTGAAGAATCAGCTTTTAATGATGTTTCAGGGTTCGACACATTTTTTTGTGGTCCCTGGATTAATATTTAAGATGTTTGAAGTATTCAAGGAGGCTTCGACATTATACGAGTAACATGATTTTCAAAATTATTTGCACAGATTTTCAAAAATAAACTGGAATTAAAGCAGGTGAAATGAAATTTGTGGATTCTGGCTTAAAGTTTAAAAGATGTGTAACGATCAATTTACAGAAAAATAACTCAGTTTAAGCTAAGAGGATCTACGAGACATATTTTTTACGAAATTTTGATCTGTCAATTTTATAATAATAATTCGATCCTGATAAATGACATCTTATTTTATTCATGAAATAATTGTTGTACGAAATCACCGTGTATTTTTTTTTGTTTCACTTCTATATTAGACAAAAAAATTAATTACTTTCGTCGCTTCTGAATTTTGCAAATAAACATATAGCTATATTTCTGAAGCAATTAATATTATTAAAAATATTTATCGTTGAATTTATGGTACAACTTTTGAACAGCAAAATAAGTTCTCAAAAATCTAACAAAAATGGCAAATTTCACTTCTATAAAACTCCATAAAAGTAAGTCTCATGTATTATTCTTCGTGTACACTGAGTTTTTTTTTCAAATAAATTAATTCTAACAATTTTTTTTTAAATCTTAAGCAAAGTTTCAGAGATTTAAAAAACGTCTACAAACAATTTTTGAAATATTGAAGCCTCCTTAAATGTAGCAAATATATATTTTTTCAGTTAAACAATTAAAATGGTCAAATGGTCTCTATAGACTTACCATTTATTGTACGTAAACTCGTCACTTGAAAACACGTTGACAAAAAAATTACGCTTACAACGCACAGTTTTATTAATTTACTATTCATAATTGTAATTTTTTTTATGACGCTTTCAATAATTCATTTGTGATAATTAAAAAAAAAAAAAAAAAAAAAATGAGTGGCCAATAGTTAAAGCTGAAGAGGTGATTAAGGCTTAAATTGCTTGTACTTTCTAAAGAATACGCGATGAACTGTCTTGAACGACAGCAGCCCTAGCATATCATAAAATGAACTGATTACACTCTCCCTCCTACATCGACGTTTTTCGAATAACCGTAAGTTTATCTTGTCCGCCGTCAAGTGTTGCAGGAAGATATTATAAAAACCCGCGCGCAATGTACAAAGATGATTTGTAGATAAAGAAGAAGCCCCTCAATTGGAATTTCGAGGCAATTTGCAAATCGTATTTTTATATCATTCACTATTTATTTAAACTTTATAATCACGTAAAATTCATCCAACTGGTGTGTTCTGTCTTCATTCTTCGATCAGGAAGATCTGTCGACAAGATCTTCGTACAATGATGTGATGCTGAAATAAATAAGACGAAAATGTGTTAATTTTGTTATTTTTACATACTGTTATTTTTCTTAAATATCGAAGTCTATTTTATCGTTTCATTTTTTTAAAATTTTTTTATTTAGGATGTGTTTGTTATAAAATTGTTAAATTAATCTTGCAGCTCAAATATATTATCACAAGCTTCGATAAAATACATAATAATGCATTAATTGTTATTTTCGCCTCATGTAGTTTTTTTTTTATTTATTAAAAGTGTATTTTGTGTAATTTTTTAAATTTAGTTTGTCTCACTATAAAATTGTAAATTACGTCTTGTAGGCAGCTTAAATTTCTTAGATATATTATCAAAAATTATCTTTATTCTTCAATCTCTGTGGGTGTTTGTATTTATAGATTATATACTGGGCATTAATGCAGCGCAAGGTCAGTAACATTGCGCTTATTTCTCACGGTCGCCAAATTCACACAAATTATTTAAGCCTTTTAAGATCAAACTTGATCTTTAAACGTCTGAGTAACAAATTAATAATTAAAACATTTATTTTTAGATATTTTTTTAATCGACAAAAAAGAGACTGGAAGAGAAAATTGACATTTTTATACGTTAACACAAAAAAAAAGTCCACAAATGTCTGCAAAATTCACTTTTTTTTCTTCACATCCAGATTAAACGTCGTTTTTTCATTTTACCAAAAATTGTATCTTCTTTTATAAGAACAAAATGTAATTTGTTTACAAAAATAGATTTTATTTCATTTTTATATGACAAAATATTAGTTAGTTTCACAAGTTTACATTTTCATCTATAACTTTTCCAATTCGACGAGAAAAAAAATGGTTGAAGTAACAGTTTTATTTAATCAAAAATAAAAAAAAATTTGAAAACACTTTTTGGTAACTCAGGAAAGAATAATAAAATCAGTGCATTCGTCGAGTTCTCCATTTCTTCACCTTCAAAAAAAAGAAATTAGATCTCTACTTTTATTTAAGAAAAATTATTTTTTTACTGTCTAATCTGTCATGAAGTATTTTTTGAAATAAAAATACTGGAGCAAAAAAAACATAATAATTTAAACTCAGAGTCTCAATCTCACTTCTCAGTTATATTCTACAGCTTACATGTAATTAATTAACGAAATTAATCCTACTTGTAATTATTACCTTTCCATAAAAAGCGGTCCGTTCGACAACCAACACGAGACTGTTAGATACGCTGTGTCGCAGTCGTCTACCCCTTCTGCAATTAAGTGTAATTACTGACGATACCTAACATAATTTAGTGAACGATAACCGAAGCAAAGAAAAATAAAGATCTATCGAGTTAAAAGTCCAGCTTATCATGCAAATTGCCCGAAGTTACAATGTAAAAAATAAATGCAAATTATTCAAGAAGTTTTTTTTTTCAAGTTTTACAGCAATTCACCCGAATGCTTTGATTTGAATTTGCTTTTAAAGTTCTTTTTTTTGCATATCGCATAGATCGTATCAATATTCCTTTTTTTAAACTCTGATTTTTCTCAACTGGACTAGTTTCGAGTATAATCACGTAAAGTTTGAGTAAAATGTTTGTATAATAATTGTAACTTATAATGACAAAATTACCTCACAGAAGTACTTGCCATTCGCAACTGTCCCGAGTAAGTAAACGTGAAAAGATTTATTAAACGCGGACACGAATTTATTGCACGTTGTCGCAAAGTAGATTCTTGATGACGGTAGAGTGATATGCTAACCGCGATTTTATTCAGTAATAATCACGAGTGACTCTGCTAAGCCGTTCGAATAATATGAATTTCTTCTTTTATCGAGAATCATTTTTACAAAATCCTGGGGGATATTAAGAAAAATGCTAAAAGAGCATTTCTTATATTTTCCTCGTGAATCGTGACGGATTAAATTTTTTATTAAACAAAACTACTGAATGATCATTTACATTTTTCCAGGAGCAAAATGACGATATGCGCCTTGAGTGTTCATTCAATGGGCGATTCATTCTCTACTATAGACCTGTCTACATTCGTGAGTTTAATGGCAATTTTAAACTGATATTTCTTCCTTAATCTGTGGTAATGTCATTCTTTTTAAATTTTTTTTCGTATTCAGAAACGATCAAAAAATATATATTTCTGTTTTTGGAATTTCTACCTTGAATTTTGGGTTTTTACTTGATGGTAAAAAATCTCAATTTTATAATTTTATATTTTAAAAATTATATTCGGTTGGTCTCATTCAAATTTCGCATATTGGTCTGCTTGAAGCAGATAACATATTTAAAATCTAGATTTGGAAAGCCTCTGGTGATCGACCCACCTTAATTAAAGTTCATTAATTATTAAGTAATTGATCCACTTACTGACTGTTCCACAACCGCGGATTATCGGCGCAGCCATTTCCACATTGACCTCGGGGATAATCGCAACGGCAGCCTCCACATCGATTTCACCATCCTCACGCATCTAGATTTCATTTTTTGCATGATTATTGAACTTTTTATTACAGACTAGGGCGCAGTGCCTGCGTGTTTCGCGTGGCAAACCCCCATGTCATGATAAATGTAAATTTTCCTTTCGAAGTTTTGTAAACTTTCTAGATTTATCGAGGGGGACTCAAAAAATTAAGCCTTGGGAAGGGGATCTCATGGGGGACTTACTATAAAAGAAACAGGCTCTGGAAAGTGGATCTCATGGTGATTTAAAAAATCAGGCCCTGGGAAGGGGTTTTCATGGAGATGGCTTGGAAAAATCAGGCCCTGGGAGGGATTCCCATGGGACATTTAGAACATCAGGATCTGGAAGCGGGATCTCATGGGGGACTTACTGTAAAAAAAAAACAGGCTCTGGAAAATGGATCTCATGGTGATTTAAAAAATCAGGCCCTGGGAAGGGGTTCTCATGGAGACTTGGAAAAATCAGGCCCTCGTATAGGGACTCATGGGGGAGCTTAGAAAAAACAAGCTTTGGAAGATGGATCTCATGGTGACTTAAAAAATCAGGCCCTCGGAAAGGGTTTTCATGGAGACTTGGAAAAATCAGGCCCTGGGAAAGGGCTCTCATGGAGACTTGGAAAAGTCAGGCCCTAAGAAGGGGGTCTGAAAGAAACTTGGAAAAATCAGGCCCTAGAATGGTGACTCATGGAGGACTTAAAAAAAAGAAGCTCTGGTAGATGGATCCAGGCCCTGGAATGGGGATTAATGGGGGACTTAGAAAAAATAAGCAGGCCTTGATATGTCATTTGATCCCGACCAGCTCGATTGTCCAACACAGAAGCTGCGGCGATACATTTTATAACATAGAGGGATATCGTTATACTTCTAGGATTAATTGCTCGCAAACTTACAATTGGCAGATATGTGGTCATCAAGCACTTCAGAAAACACTGAAAAATAGTAATCATAAATTTAAAAACATCTCAAGTGAATCCAAAAGTGAGGTGAGGTAATAAATCATCCTCAAAATTTTCATGATTTAGCCACAAATCGTTAGCTTCAAAAAAAGTGTTACAAAAAATACTTTTAAACATAAAAATTGAACTTTCGGTTGTATAAACTAGACATACAAAAGAAAATAACATGAAAACGGGCCCCGCGAAAAAATATTGCATAAAATTTGACTGCAAATAAAATTTATATTTTATTCGCAGTCAAATTTATAAATTATTGGTAGAGCTGAAATTTTATTTTAACTACCTTTAATTTTGGATCTTTTGGACACGCGTTCGGAGACTCTATACACATATCGATAATCTCTGAAACAAATAATGCAATGTATGAAATATAAAATTAATTTATGTATTTTTTTTTTAAGCTCACCCTTGTCAACTCCAGACTCTGTGATACAAAGCTCAAAATCTATTTCCTCGCTATCGGACGCTTCATACTCGCTATCAGACTCATCACTATTTGGGTAATCCTGCGATAAATTTAAATTACTAATATCGATATGGCAACAAAAAAGGCGTTTAAGAAATTATTACTTACAATAATTAATTCGCTGCATAAGAGCAACAATTCCAAAACAACGTACTCCAACATTGTAAATCAAATAAATTAAATACATCACGAAAAAAAATAGTTAAGGAGGCCGGGTCAGCTATAAAAAATTATAATTCTCTACACAAGATTTTCGTTCTTTTTTTTTAACTATTTAAAGAATTCTAGAAAAATTATATCTGTTGAGGAATGGAATAAACAATTTTTCTATTTCATTAGCGAAACCAATTTTTTCAATTGGATTCCTTATAAACTCCTTCTAGGCCTTCTTTACTCTACGCAAAGGACTGGTATTGAATTTGGGGTAAATCGGCAAGTAGCTTCGGTTTTTATGGGATTTTGAATTTTTCAAAAAAATTTCATTTTGCTCCAACTCTCGTTAAATCTAAAATAAACTGACGTTTTCTACAGACGAAAAATAATACTCTGCACTGCTAATTTAATGTCCAAAATTTTACTTTGCATCCTTTTTTATATTGTACGGTTGGAAAAAATTTATTTTATTTACCCAAATCAAAACTATCGCTTATGTCAAAAATGTAAAAATAATTTTTGTATTTAAAGTGATGCATCTCTTGTCGCAGGATCACCAAAAAAAAAAAAAAAATGCCTCAGTTCATACCGCGTAAAATATTGCGAAATAGGTGGGACGTCACAGAGTGAAAAAGGCGTAAAAATGTTTAAAAATGTTTTACAAGGAAACCGAACTGACATAATTATTTTTACGCCATAATAGGAAAATTCTTTATTCCAATCCTCAATGGACATTATTTTTATATTATGAATTAATTTTTTAGACAAATGTCTTATGTAGAAAATCATTATTTTTTTTCTGATTCAGGGACCTCCGTAATTAAATATTGCAATTATTACCTTTCCATTGAAAGCTGTCCTTTTGAAACCCAACACGAAAATGTTAGATACGCTGTGTCGCAGTCGTCTTCCCCTTCTGCAATTATACGTATAATTATTGGGTTGTCGTGAAATAGATTTTTTGTTCAATTTTTTGTTGACATAAAATATAAATTTAGGTTTAATTGGCTTTAACATTTCGAAGTCACTTAAAGTGCGTTTTCTTGAACTATCAATAGCTTTATCAATTTTAATGCTACTGAGCTTTTAGAAATATTAATTTTAATATTTAATTATAAAAATATTTTTACTTTTTAATTACACAATAAGCTGCAAAAGGAGAATATCACTTAACACACTCCAAAATTACATCTTCCAATAAATTATGAATGAAAAAAAGAAGGAAGAATATTTATCTGGTTTTTAATTTTTAATAACTCTATCAATTATAATTACTTGCAATTAATTCCCTTTTGCACCATTAAAGTGATAATCGTAACTAAATAATTTTTTTTTTTAATTGTACAATTATTATGTGAATTTTTCGACTTACTGACTGTTCCACATTCGCGGATTATTGGTTCAGCCATATCAACGTAATCTTTGGGAACCATCGCGACAAGAGCATCCACATTAATTTCACCATCCTCGCCCAGCTTCAATAAAATTATACTTATGGTTATCGAACGCTTTCAATACAAATATCATTTTTGTTTCTCGTCGAATTAATATCTGTCGCATAAACTTACGATTCCCAACATTTCGGCGAACGTGCACTTCAGGAAACACTGTAAATAATAGAATAAATTAATTTTTACAAGTATAATTATTAAGAAATAAATTATAATCGCGAATCTATCGAATTTAAAAAATTCAAAGCAATTGGAAATTGAAGCGACGTATATTCATTAGTTAAAGAAACAAATCGGCAAGTTAAAAAAATGCTTTTTTATGTTTAAAATAAATAAAATTAATTATATTAATTTTAATAATACACAATATAAAAATGTTATAAATTTTGAACCGTTCGACTGATTCGCGTTAAATGAATACAGAAACCTCCTTCTTCGATAATCCACATATCGAATTAGATTTGAATCTGAAAGTTAAAAAAAAAATTCGCGGCAGCAATGTTATGGTTTTTTTTTAGTAAAATAAAAAAATTCAAACACTTTGATAATCATAAAGTTATGTCGAAAATTGCAGCCGGATATCTCAGAATGTAGATGAGTTGAAGTGTTTATAAAAATTTTAGAAAAAAATTGAAATTGCAATAAAATTTGAAGCACTTTATCGATCCTCGACAAATTTGCTACATGGCTTAAAATTAGTCCATTTCCGTACATTTCAGTCCGATATCTCTTAATTTACAAAAGTCTGAAAACGATTTTTTCAAAATTTTCAAAATATTGTAAAATATGAATTTTCAAAATATTGTAAAATTTGAATTTTCAAAATATTGTAAAATTTGAATTTTCAAAATATTGTAAAATTTGAATTTTCAAAATATTGTAAAATTTGAATTTTCAAAATATTGTAAAATTTGAATTTTCAAAATATTGTAAAATTTGAATTTTCAAAATATTGTAAAATTTGAATTTTCAAAATATTGTAAAATTTGAATTTTCACAATCCCAAATGCTGTAGTATGGCAGCCCACTTGCATGCCCAATTTGAAGAAGATACATGTAAAACACGCACACACATACACACACTTTTTATAAAATCCTTTTCTCGACGTTTTGGACCATTCTGAAAATTGTTCTTTTCACGAAAGCAAAGTTTCCTCTATAAGGAAGCAAAAATGAATAGAATCCCATCATTAACAGTGAAGAACATTGATTATACCATTTAATTAATAATAATAATAATAATGACATTTAATACTAAATTAATAAATTTTGCATAAACGAATACCTTCGAACAAATTTTTATATTCAGACCTGTCTGAATCAAAAGAGTATTTTTTACAATAATAATAAATTACTACATTTTGGTACAACATAATTTAAATTGTAGTGGACGATAAATCCGAAATAGTTGACCGTACCTTAAGTTTAGGATCGTCCGGACATGGGTTTGGAGATTCCATACACTCATTAAGAATCTCTGAAACAAAATTGCGATTTATTTAAAAAAAATTTTTTTAAATTTTTTTATTTTTTACTATCGAGATTTATATAACATAAAAATCAATTTATGGATTACGATTATAATTTAGGATCATTAACTCACCCTTGTCGACTCCAGACTGTGCGATACAAAACTCAGAATCGATACCAGACAAACTCTCTTCAACACTTTCAATAATGAAAGCCTGCGAAAAAAAAAAGTAAATTCGCGAAATCGAAAAGGCAACAAAAAAACGCGCGACTAAAAAAAAATTAATGACTTAAATAAAAATGATGAATAAAAATGAAAATAAAAAAATGACTAAAAATAAAAACTTACAAAACTGAATCCAGCGCACAAAAGCAACAAGCCTAAAAAAACGAAAACCGACATTGTGAATTAGTTAACAATAAAATAAATCTGGAATATAGCAAGTTGTCGCGCTTAACGAAACGAGCTTTAACACTTATCGGAAGAAACAAGCTTGGCTTCGTATAGTCTTCCGCGTTTTATATTCCCAAGCTGTGTGTCGTCGAAATAATTGACGGGTGTCGGGATTCAATGACATTAACAACTAGTAGTTATTAGGAAGTAGCAATCGCTCAGTACGACGGAGATGTGAAATCATTCCCCGAATGACTCGCGGGTACGCAATCAAATCGTGAGGAAAACAATTCTTTTTTTTTTCAGCTGAAATGAAATACTGGTACACATTATTTTTTTTTCATCTGCAAACGTTATTTCATAATAAAGTTGGAGTAGAAATGTAAATGTGGTAAAAAAATGCAACATGTGTTTAAAAAAACACATTTTGTTTTTTTTTTTTTATGAATTTTTGTTTACTCGTGCAGAATTTTTTTTCATGCACAAATGTTGCTCTGTAATAAAATTAGAGTAGGAATTTAAATATGACCGAAGAAACATTTTTAAAAAAATACATTTCATGTTTTTTAAAATTCATTTTCATTTTTTTAAGTACTTGGCTTCGAAAATAAGTTTATACAGTTTTCAATGCCTATTTTAAAAAAAAATTGATACCTGAAATAATTTAAGGGAATTCAAACGTACGTGAATTTTCAATATGTTGCTGTGTATTTTTTTTAATTTGTACAAAAAATGGCATTGAAAAGTTTCCGTGACTTTAATTGTTTATAAAAATTCGCAGTCTAGAATATAAAAATTTCTATGAGAAGAATAATATTTTAAATATTATTTTTAAATGTTTTCCATTTTTTTCTAAAATAAATCTCTTATCATTTCTTTTATATAATCAAAATACTATTGCGAAAATTGAATTGTGGCTCGGTTTTTGGATTCTTGTTTGGATGTACGGAGTGGAGAAACCAGGTTTATTTTACAAATGATTTTTAGACAATATTTTCATACATATTCAGTAGTTTTTTTTTTATTAAAAAATATTAATAAACACAATTGCTCGATAAACGAATGTAGACAGTTATTGTTCATTTAGCTACAAGTTTGCATGCGAAAATGATTGAAATCGTGAAAATTGATTAAATTATACCAATGTTTTAAAAAAAGTGGATTCTTGGCTAAAATATACATTTAAAAAAATTGTTATTAAGGAAAAAAAAAAGAGTATCATGTGGTATCATTTCGTAGCTTTTCTGTAGCATAATGTAAAATATAACTTAGCACCATATAAAACTTCCTGTAAATTACACTAAATGAGTTACAAATTGGTTAACATTTTCGATTTTTACGTTTGTGTTTAGTAAAAGTAATTATAAAACGACGAGAACAAAATAAAAAAAAAAAACATCTTTGAAATTAAGAAATAGTGATATACGAACAGCGCATATAAAAAATTTTGTTTTCGAATTTTTCCAAATATTTTTACAGATATATGACAAAATGTAAAATAATCAATTAATGGTACATCTGGTGTATCGCCGGTTGATAAAGTTGAAACTGCCAACGGATTCCCAGCGCTAACGAAATGTACGCGACTTTGTCGACAATTGGAAATCGAGCGGTATTTCTTCTCGCTCATTTAATAATATCATCGCTCCGTAAGACGAATTATTTATATGAGGTAGTAATGCTGAAAATAATTGATAAACTTTTAAAAAATATTACTATAATTATTGGGCGTTCATTCATAATGCGGTTTTATTTCTTTAATAATCCCTGAAACTATTTTTTTTTCATTTGATCCCTAAAAAAAAAAAATAGAAGATATTCGACAAACGATTCAAATCGAATGCTCTTTTCATCAGATAAATTATTTAAAAATTTACTGAGAATATTTAATTTTTGAAGTTATTACCTCGGGTCCTTTTGTAAACCAACATTTATTCGTCAGATATGCTGTATCGCAATCATCGACTCCTTCTGCAATGCAATTACATGTTTTTATGAGTATTAATCTGTAGGAATCTTTTTTTTTTTTGTTAATAATTATTATTTAAAAAATCCCACTCACTGACTGTTCCACATCCGCGAAGAATTGGTTCAGCAATTTCCAAGTACTCTTCAGGTACCAAGGAAATTACGGTCTCCACGTCGATTTCTCCTTCATCGTTCATCTTCAATTAATCATTACATTCAAACTCAATTCATCAAAAACTTTTCATAGCATAAATCAGATGCAGCGTAACTTCTGATTCATCGACATAAACTTACGATTGGTACTTTGGTGATGAGGCACTTCATGTAACACTGCAATAAATAATTTAAATAATTATTGAGCAAATTCACTCGAAAAAAAAAATATCAAATTAGTTTGTACCTTCAAATTAGGATCGTCTTGAAAATTGCCTTGTCTGCACATCTCGATGAACTCTAAATTTTTAAAAATGTTATTTAAAAAACTCCCCGTTTTAAGGACCATGAGGGATTTATTTATTTTTAATTAGCTATTCAATGTAATTATTAATTTCACCTCCAAATTTTATTTGATTAGCAATTAATAATGTTTGAAAAAATAAACCTTATAAATTATCCAAAGAATTCATTATCAATTTTAACTATTTTTTTAAAAATCTGTTGAAAATATTTTCAGAAAACTTTCTTGTCTTACGAAAGAATATTTAATAAGTTAATTTATTTAATTCCATTTTTTATTTTATGCTGGAAAATGGTTGAACTGTCGCGTTTCATGTGGGAATGTTTTCTTAGCGTTTCATATTGTACATGCAAACTTTTAGCAACTTCAAACAAAGAATTGAACAAATTTGTTCAACTATTTTTCTTTAACTGTATTAATAACTTTTTGGTTTTATAGAAATGTAAAAAAGTACAATAAATTACTTTAAAAAAAAATTTAAACAAATTTATAAAAAAAAACTTTCTCTTCTTATACATTTTTTTTTATTCCTTGACATAATTCCTATTTTTTTAATTTTAGGAATTACCTTAAAACTCGCGATTTATGGATATATTTTCTTAGCATTCCATTAATACATATAAGAATGTTCAAGTTCATTGAAAAAAGTTTCATAAATACAGTGTTAGTAAATTCTCAAAAATGTAACATTAAAAAAAATTGTTTTATGATTTCAGAAAAATGAGCGATTTGCAAGGTAAAAAAAAAAGCAATTCGTCTGAAAATTTGCTGAACTATTTTTCTTTTAATTAGTGTATTAATAACTTTTCACTGCCATCATAAAAAAAATAATGTTGAATTTTCTTAATTTTTTATCAAGAATGCAAAACATCAACAAACTCAAAAGATACGTGAAGCATTAGCGATGCATTTGAGCGTCTTCACAAGCAAAGCAGTAGAATCCAAGTAATCCAAATATTACAAAATCCAGGATTAAGATATTACAATAATGGAACCAGTCTATAAAAATATCGCGATTATAGCTCACTCTCATCAACTCCGGTTTCATCAACACAAGCGTCGTGCAATACTTTGGCCATCTGTTCCATCTCTTCGCTGAGAGCCTGCAAAAAAAAAAAAAAATAATGACTAATTGTGACGACAAGGAAGTTCACAAAATTTAATCAGGAACTCACGAAAATCCGGCTGAACCATAAAAGCAATAATCCCAATACAAAGTATACAGACATCTTAAAATAGCAACAAAAAGAAAAATCGTAAATAAGATCACTTAACGAAACGAGAGTTATCACTTATCGGACGAAACAAACTTAGCTTCGTTTATTCTTCTACGTTTTATATTCACTAGCTGTAGTGGAACTAATTGATGATTGTCAAGATTCAATGCCACTTAACAACTACCAGTTTGAAACACAACATTCGTCCGGCACGACATAACGATAAAATGAAATCCTCCCCCGAATGACTCGCTTTAATATTATTCCTTTCTTGGAATAAGTGAAGCATAATCACGAGATAAACAGTTTTAAAGCAGAAATGTATTTTAAGAAAAGCCAAGATTTCAATTGCGATCATTTTTGCTTCCGCTTAGAGGAAGGTTTATTTTTGTGAATTTTTTTTTTTTTTTCGAGAGTTTTATGTCAGCATACTCAAAATAGACTAAAACGCCGAGAAAAGTTATTTAAAAAAGGTGTCCGGATGTGTGTGTGTTTTTATACATTTTATAAAAATCCATTGAAGAATTTTGATTTTATTGGATTTTTAAGATTTTCAAAAATGTCTGTGAACACTGTGAAGAAATTTCCAGGTATCGGGCTGAAACTTAGTATCAAACTTTATCGGGGTGGAGTGACCTTTGGCATTGAATTTGGGCGAAATCGATAAGATTCAAATTTTATAGAAATTCGAATTTTCGTAATTTTTTTTTCAAAATGCTATAACTCGAGAACGGTTCAAGCGACTGATCTAAATTTTTCAGTAAATCTTTTAAAAAGTGTAGAAACCTGCATTTTCGTCATTTAAAACAATTAATTTTGTTAAAAAATTAATTGTTTTACCCTGCAAAAAAGAATCTTGCACTAAATACACCTCCATGATTATTAAACATTTAATACTACTAGACAATTGATACGTCGATCATTTTTTTAAGAAAAAAAAATGGAGTGATTAAAAATTGCATACAATTCTTCGAAAAGGCTGAAAGAAAATACAATCGTATTAATATCCTAAATTTGTTTTGGAAGTAAAGTATAATAGCGGGTAAACAAATCTGAAGCAGAAATGTAGTAAAAAGACAAAATGTCAATTGCACTCTTTGTTTTATTTCGTATAATTAATAATCGTTGGCAAAAATCGCCACTCCGGGGAGACAAAAAAAAAGTATTTTGTGCCGATAAACCTTTGATCATCCTAATTAAGTTGCTAGTATAATATGATGTAGTCACTGAAGCTCGGATTTGGTCGACCTTGCTCGAATGTACATTCGATAAATTGTCTAAATTACGAATAGAAAGTCTCTTTCGTAGAATTGCGATTAAGGAGCCTCGAACGCTAGTCAAATGCCACATTTTTATAATCGTTGAAGTTTTACACATTAATAGTGATGAATTTATAAAAACATTAACGTTCATTTCTAATTCCATTGCGGTTTAGAAAAAGAATTATTCGTAATTCTTAACCGGTTTCATCGCGTTATTAACAATTCTGTATCATAAAAGACGCTCCACAAATTAACCGTCTTGACGTTTGATAGTATTAATCATTAAAAAACACAGTTGGTAAAAAAAATTCTGCATAAACAACCGACTGTAATGTTAATTTGTAGATCATCTTTTACAAAACAAAATTACATAATACAAAATTATTTATCTTTCTTTGAGATTAATATTTTTGTAAATTCGTCACCATGAATATTTCATTGGATTCGTAAACCCATTGTAAAGACGATTTAAAAAAATGTTTCGCACTACTTCGACATCATTGTAAAAGAAGCCTTACTAAAATTTGTTTTAGAGGAAGTAATTTATGCATAAACCGATATATTAAATTTACTTAGGAACCGAAATACATAAGATCTTAAATAATATTGGTTCTAAATTTTTAATTACATTAAATATATTGGTTTATACACGTTTCAATTTTTTTTTCCCTTAAACTCGTGCTCCAATCTTCTTAAACGCAAGAATAACATTATTATGCCAATCTACGTTTTTAGGTCGTAGAAAAATATATGTACAAATAAATCGGAAGTTATGTACATGTCACGTGTACGAGAGCAGAATAATTTGTCTAATATTATTTACTATTTAATTGTCTCTTTTTTTATATCGGCAGGTTTCACTTTGCCGTAAACGGCGTCCAATAATAATCCTGAGAATACAATGAAAGTCGCTATCCATTGTCGGAGCAATAAAGAATTACCGAAAAATAGAACGGAGCCAAGAACGGTAAAGAATTTACGGGTAGTCGTGATAATCGAACAGGGAAGAGGGCCGAAATCTGCTACAGTTAAAAATATAAAATATTGGCCAAGCGCGCCGGCGATTGAAAATGAAACAATGTGCCAGAGTGTGCTTGGATGCCTTTCGAGAAATGCCACGAAGTTAACAAGCTCGCCAGTCATTATTATGAAAATGCCGCTGAATATGATGGACCAGAAATTCATATTGAGCATCATATGGACGGATTGTGTTTTATGCTCGGCGCGCATTCTCTCCTGTACGGCACTCGTCAAGCCGTCCATTGTCAGAGAAAGAAGTATCAGAATTTCACCGAAACCCATTTGACTGTCTGCTTGCTTGCTGGATACTTTGCCATCCTTGAACATGAAGACGACCATTCCAGCGACGATTAACAGAACGAAGAAATACTTCCTGATGGGATAAACCTGAAAATTTATTTGAAAACAGAGAAAATTATTTATTTATTTATTTATTTATTTATTGACGGGGAAACCCCCTTTTGAATACAAAGTAACTCACAGGTAACAAAGAATTAATTACAAAGACAAAGAAGAGACTTTTTTTAAATTCAGAAAAGACAATTGTGGCAAAAATCATATAAGATTGATGGTTCCAAGCAGTGTTTTGATAATTTTAAAAATATCTCTAACAGTATAAAAATCTGTAACTTAATTTTTGAAAAATAGAAAATATTTGTAAAAAATGAACTCTCTTTACAAATTGTTGTATTTTAGATACGCAGATCTTTGTTCAATTAAATGGGTTTTTGATAGAAAAAAAAGCACTTCTTTTTTACTGAAATCAATGAAGTTTTCCTTCAACATTAGATTGATGAATTTATATTTACTATTATTAAGTGGAATTCAACTTTTGGAGTAAGATAATAATTTTTAAAAAATAATGTGCCTCAAACTTTCAATAACAATTCATCAATATTTAAAAATAAAATTTCTATAAAGCAAGAATATAATCTCGTGACAATGTATTTAATTATCAGAACAAAGAATTATACAAAAACTGGTCAAAAATTAGGAAATAAATAATAGAGTTCATATTTTGCATTAAATAAAATTTCCATCCCATTAATTGTAAACATGAAATTAAGCAGCTGTTTTCAGAAAAATTGTACTTTCAGAAAAATTATAGCATCTTCTTCTATTCTTATACCCTTTTTTGATAAAAGATACAACATTATAATCATGTCATAAAACTTGTATGTTTATATATCCGTTGTATATTTTTTTCTCCAATTAATTTATAGCTGCATTTGCATTCTGCAGAGAGACAAATCATTAGAATAAATTGAATAAACAAATCACCTTTTTTCCAAGTAAAACCCCGAGTATCATCACAGGTATTGGTTTGCCAGCTTTACCAACAACCTGTGTGGGATAGCTGACAAACTGTAGCGCCATATTGCTGCATACCATGGCAAGAAAATATGCGAAAGACGAAATAACATAATAAGCAGTACGAGTGGAATCCTCGCCATCTTTCTTAGTCGCAAGTAGAATAGACTTGGCGAATGCGTAATTGATGAGACATTGGAAGAACACCAGAGCGAACATATAAGTAAATTTTTCCTTGTGTTCGCCTTCGCCGTACTGTCCTCTTGTTATTTTCTCTTGGAGCATGGCAAAGTAAAAATAACAGACGAATATTCCAACACAGCATATCAAAAACTTTGTATTGTTATTGTTCATCATTTTGTTTTGTTTTGTTTTTTTTTTTTCAATACTACAACAAAATATAAATAATAAGTATTATAAATGTATAGTAAATAAATGGTACTGGTGGAGCTTGTTGCAGGGTTATTCACATCACAGTTTCACAGCGGATCACAGAGTCAAACGGAGTAAAGAAGCACGCGTGGCATTCGAGACAATTGGAAATTTTGTGCGGGCTTGTCAACGAGCTGCGTGGCTGACTCCAATTGATTGGTTAATGTTTTTCTCCAACGCCACGAATGCACTTATGCCAGATTCCAGCTTGTACCGGAGAAGCCGCGATGCCGGTATTGTTATGATTTTACCGGTGATTTGTGTTATTTGTCATTCTTTACCGGTAACTTACCCGGTAAACACAGTTGTTACCAATATACGGTACGAAAAATTTCAAGTTGAATTGAAAATTAACTATACAAATTAACTATACCTATTTAAAGTTAGCCGGACAACTTTGACTTTTGACCTTTTTTTATTATAACCGATCAATTGATGGTCGATTGGTGGTCAATGGTAGTCTAATTAAATCTTTTTTAATCAATGAATCAAAATTTGCCCATATAGTTAGTCGAATTCGATTTTTTTACGAGTCCGATTTTTGATACGGCGAGTCGATGCGAAATCGATTGCTAGTCAAGAATATCATAATTAAAACATTTGGTGGTCTCTACTTTTCGCGAAAAGCTAGAAAAAAAAAATGAAGAATCGGTCATCAGAGTCGGAGATGTCGCGATGCCGGTATTTTATTATGATTTACCGGTCATTTATGTTGTTCACCATTTTTACTGGTAAATTGCCAGGTGAAAACAGTGTTACCAATATGCTGTACCGAAATTTTAACTTAATTTGCAAATTAATTACAGCAAACTTTTTTTTTGTAAAAATTAATAAAAATAAGTTTGTACATTTGCGCACAAAATTTGTTCTCTTTTGTCAATATACTGGGACTCACGATTGCGTCAGCTATGTCGAACGGATAGTCGATTATCGAATTATCTATTTTGTTTCCTATCAACCGAGGCAGAGAAAATCAGGATCGCAAAAATTAGTTTTATCTCTCTCACAATCATTGAAGTTTCACCTTAGAGAGCGTCGAGCGCCATCTAGGCATAATCATGCAGCCCTGCCGATAAGAGCGAAGTCTTGCTGGTTACCAAAATTTTACATCACTAAAAAAAAAAGCTTCGTATAAATATTGTTCTTATTTGTGC
The DNA here is from genome assembly GCA_964016905.1 of Perithous albicinctus. NCBI lineage: Eukaryota > Metazoa > Arthropoda > Insecta > Hymenoptera > Ichneumonidae > Perithous > Perithous albicinctus. The sequence goes on from OZ024689.1 coordinate 22,787,520, forward strand.
AACACTAAAATAAAAAGAATTTAGCTTATAATTCACAGGTATATCGCTTAATAATATTGTCTGAAATTATAATATTTTTTCGATTAATTTAATTAGCTATAGCAAGCATTTTTTTCTTGCTACCATTACTCGGTCGGTAACCCAAACTGTGAGTTCATAATTTTCAATCGTGCCGAACGTTTCTGAGAAAACATAAATTATTAAAACCTGCACACCTGATTAACAATGACACGAATAATTTAGCGAGGTTCTTTTCCATGCAAACCGGAATAACAGAGCCATTTTATTTTCAATAATAGAGCGTCGCTTTCTGACATACAATTGCGATAACTTGAGATCGCGATGTTTTTCAGGATCCTAATTGGCCTGCAAATATCTTCCTTCAGCGTATAATATCTTACCGCGACATTTAAATGATAGCTAACATCACCAGCAGTAATTGCAACGAACTATTTACATGTTACTGTCAAGTAGGTATTATAGCTATCGGCCCTCTCTTATCTTATCAACAAACTGGCCCGCCGGTTTTCAAAGTTACGCGTAGTATTTTTTAGAAAATTTCAAGTCTTACGACGACTGTAGATCCAAGAAAATGATTCAATTGCTTTTCTGATGCTTCCTCATAGAGGAAGCTTTTTTCGTGAAATTTTTTCTTCGAGATTCTCATGTCTCGGCACTCTAAACGTCCAAATGATCTAATTGGTAAAGATTTTTAACTTTTCAATGTTTCACCTGCTTCTACTTTCAAAATAACATACGGAAATATTCGGTATCAAATTTTGTAAAAATAAGCACCGTGGTTTGAATTTTATAAGACATTACATTTTTGTATTCACATTTGTATTTTAATTTTTTAAATATAAGAAATACTTAACGCTTTATTTACAAGTAAAACTTCGCACTTTACTTTCCATATTTTTAAATTTTTTACAAAGCTTCCTCCACGAGGAAGCCAAAATAGATAAGCGTACTTCCTCATAGAGTTTTTTTTCCTGTACGTGAAAGAATTTATTATCAAGACGCGTCGGCGGCACATCTAAATCCGAGATTCCCCGCTGATGTGTCTGGCGTGTTTTGACTTCGTGCTGCACATCGGTAACGATAACAATAACTTTCGTGGCAGAGATACGATCCTCCCTTTTTCACTTTGTCAGATCCTTTTGGTGGACCCACCTAAACGATAAATATTTTTTTAGTCGCATACAATAAAAAATTAGAAGCTCCAATGAAAAATATATAAAATAGCTGCAATACTAAGTACTTCTCAAATGAATGCTAAATTAACAAAAAAAATTTTTATGGTGGACTATATACTTAGCTTAGAAAAACTGCTTCGGAGAATAGAGTCACTAATTAATGCAATTTTCTGATCATACATGTTTTAATTCAGTGATTATAAAGAGTAATGATCTCACTGTTAGTTAAATGTAAAAATTACAAGTTGGTTTTTCTTCAAAGACACTCTTGTTATTTGTTACATTTTTAAATTCCTATATTGATAAATATATAAATGATTGTGCTTGGAAAAAAACGACATTAACAAACTGATAGAGTGTCTTTTATGAAATAGAACAAATTATGGAAAATTGGAATTTTAGTATGATTTATAAAAATTCACAGTCAAATGGAAATAAATTTTAAGGCGAAATTTTACAATCTCTTCTGTTTAAATTGTATAAGATTTTCTGAGAAAATTTGGAAGGATACTAACAGGATTCTCCTGTGGCTCACTAGAGTGTTGAGTAGACCACCAATCGGACGTCCACTCCCAGACATTTCCTACAATATTGTGGACACCGTATTTGTTAGGTGGAAATTCTGTGACTGGAGCTGTTCCCTCAAAGCCATCTTCCGCTGTATTCTCGCTAGGAAATTTTCCTTGCCAAATATTGGTCCTAAAGAAAGCTGCATTAAATATTATGAAAATTGCAAAAAAGAAAAAAAAGAGAGATAAATTGTTAGAGATAAATTTTGTAAGAAAATTATTTTTTAAAATTGCTTCTTGTTTCTCTAATAAGTTTTTTTTTGTACCTATGCTGATTGTTTGGAGTAAGTTTGTTACCCCATGGAAATAATCTATCATTGAGTCCTGCTCGACAAACAAATTCCCATTCAGCTTCAGTTGGCAAACGTTTCCCAGACCATTTGCAAAATTCAGTGGCATCATTCCAGGAAACATGTATTACAGGATGATCCATGCGGGCTGAATAATTATCACCAAAATTGTGTTAGCCCCCAAATTTATGTAATGTACATAAAATCCAGAATACAATAGTCCCTTTATATGCAGATTGTTTAGATTTTTTAGGTGAAACAAAGAGACTTAAAGCAAACAAAATTATGCAAAATATGATATTACAATTTGTAGATTCCTCATTTAAGGGAAGTAATCATTTAAATTGTACAAAATTTTGTAAAAAGCATTTTACAAGGATTTTATCACAAAAATATTTTTAGATGAAAAAGTGACCTAACAATTTATAGATTTTATGTTTGAGGATGTGATTATTCTATTTTCATGTAAGTTTGTGACAATTTTATTGACAGTAGTGTAGTCAACTAAAGAAAGTGTATTTTGCAGTTCTATACCAAAAATACTGAAATAATTTTTTCTTTTGTCTATGGTGAAAATATTTCTCTGACAATATTTCTGAAAAACCATATCTGGACTATTTTTAAGATTTTCACAGATTTTCAGATATCTGAATTTCTCAAATATTTGCAGAATATTGATTTTAATAGAATTATCGAGAATGTATAATTTAATGAACATTTCGAAATTCTGTTGTATACAAAATATTCTGCAGGTATTTAGATTTTTTAGAATAAATATGAGCTTCTTACAAGTATTTCATTCTCTTATTATAGAGAACTTATTTAGAAAAACAGAATGAGTTTAAGTTCATTAGAAAAAGGAAAACTTATGGAAAGTCAGAAGAATTTTCAGAGGAGTTGTTTTCAGATCAATTTACAATAGCTTTCGGATAAAATCACGAACATTTTTAGATAAATTCCAAAGATTTTCAAACAAATTTCCACAGACTTTCAGATGTATTTACATAGATTTTCAATAGATTAGCACAGATCTTCAGATAAGTTTACAAAGACTTTCAAACAAATTTATATTATATTTTAAAAATATTTCCACAAACTTTCAGATAAATATCCATAGATTTTCAGATAATTATTCATAGTTTTTCGGATAAATTTGCCCAGAGCCTCAGATAAATTTACAAAAATTTTCAGACAAATCCACCACAGCAAGTTCTCACATGTGATATTAGAATCAGGTCCTTCAGGTTGAAACCAATTAGCGCCTTTAACAGGCAGCCACCAAGGAGCCTGCGCAACGGCTTGATCGATCTTTGATTTAGCTTCTTCGCTCATCAAGCCCTCAAAAACAAATGAATCTCCCATTCTTTCAGCCTCTGTCTCATAACCGGTAGCCTTGGAAAATTCTGCAAAATTTTCATTGCTAACCTCGTATTTGTCGATATAAAAGCTGTTTAACGTAACTAATCTCTCAGGTCCTTCTCCGTCAATCGCAAATATTGGTCTATTAGTTCCCATGGTAAATGTACCGGTTTCAATTTTTACCATATTCGAATCTTTCGAATCTATCCACAACCGTTTATTCTCAATTTCACAACCATTTTCAACGCTGTCTTTGGAGCAAAAATCGCTTTTCGTTTCCAAGGTATTTTTGGTTTTTGGACGATTTAAATTTTTACCACATGAACAGTCGTTATTAGAGTGTTCATTAAGTGCAAATGAAAATCTCGAAAACAGAAGAAATATTTGTAAAGCACCGAGACAACCCGGTGAAATAATGATCACCATATTCACGTGATTTGTTTCTTATACAGTTTATTCTACTGCTTTTACATGTCTCATTTGACACTGTCGGACAGACACTGGTTGTGCAGTTACAAATTGCTTAGTTAATCGAAGGAGAAACAAGGTCGAAGGATTCATTCGAGCATGTAGAAAAACTCAAGAGACTCATCGGAGGCCAATGGACTCGAAAGCAACCCGGCGAGGTCTGACACTGTCCGGTTGAATGACTTTTTCCCAGTCACAAGTCACAACACAGCTGTTCAATGTTCTTTCGGCCATATTACACGCGCTTGACGCGGGGGCTGAACTTTTGTGTCATAACGTCATAATTAAGCGCCAAGTTTGAATGAAGAGAAACATTATCTTTTCGCTTTTTGTTGTTTTGTTGAAATGCAACAAAAATATTATATAAATTATTAATGTTGTTACTTATATGAGGCATTCTTTATCCAATTTGGTCAATTTTTGAATAATTTTTTTTCACTAATTTCGGGACTTTTTATATGGTTTAAAAATTACCCCCTTTTAAATATTGTAAATAATGATAATATTAATCAGTCATCACATTTATAATTTTTTTTTTTAAATGTGCTAAATATATTCGTTATCGCTTTGTTTGCTCGTAGAGGAAACCTTGTTTTTGTAAAATTGTTTTTTATTTATATTGGACATGTATTCTGTATATAAGATTCGAAATTGTTTAAAATTTATTTATTTATTTAATAAAAATCTATAACTTGGGCACGTCTTCAACCATCAAACTGGAATTTATTTATTTGGAAGACTAAAATATACTTTGAAGTTTTTACGCACAAAGTGGTATATTATTATATATCGAATACACAATTATAAAGTAATAATTATGGATAATTCTGGGTTAATTTTTCAGCAAAATTTTTTAATAATACATATAGAATAGTAAACCGATTTGTAAACAAAATTCCACGGCCCAAAAATTGAACAAAAAATAGTTTTTATTTTTTTTCTGTCCTCTTTTTTTTAACAAAAAATTTAACTGAATATACTATAAAAATTCTGTAAAATTTTGAGCTTGTCTTCTTTTTTTTTGTTCCCTACCAATTAAATGTATAATTTTAAGAATGTATAAATTAAATGTATAAATGTATACATTTAATTGACAGCTGGACGAGCAATGAGATCATCGTAGTAAAATTAATTAAATGTTATGTCGTCACTAAAATTGTATAAGTAACATTTTATTTATTTATTTATTTATTTATTTTAATTTTATTTATTTTTTTTAAGCGCATTTTCGCATAAAATTGCTTGATATTGTATTTTTATTAAAAATTGATAATAGTTGATTATGATTTACTGATCAATTTACTGAGCTTACAAACTTCGAGCAGATAAGAAATAGTATTTTAAGTAAGCATGAAATATACGTTTTGGAGGAAGCAACGTGTAGTTACAGCGCTACAACATTGTTTCCTCATTATTTTCCACTTCGCACATTGCTTCCTCATTATCGTTCACTTTACACATTGCTTCCTCATTATCGTCGACTTTTCACAAAGCTTCCACTACGAGGAAGCAAACAAAATCAATAAAAAAAATACTTCCTCATATAGAGGCGATTTCGCAAAAGTTGGAGTATAATGAGAAAGCAATATGTGCAAGCAGGATTCTACTTCGCCGGCTTGTTTTATAATTGGGAAAAGCTTCCCAATCCAGACAGAGACTCTTAATTTAACTTTTCTAAGTCATTAAAAGTTGATAAAAAGTCTCACGGAAGACATGAGGCTTTTCATTAAAATTTGGCATAGAACGAAATTATGCTATGAACAATCTTGTTCTATTAACTTGTATATTGAACATGAGCAAAAAAAAGTTGCCTAAGCATTTTTATACGTGAAATTTACGATAGTCAAGTTTTATTCTTGAGTTTATTTGGTAAATTATTTAAAAAAGAAATTTAAAAAAATCTTTTCACAAAAATGATTGTAAATTAAATAATTAAATTAAATATACAAACAAATAAATAATAAATTTACATAAATAATTTTTAGTAATTTTTTAATACGTGGCATTTTTATACGTGAATATCTATGACAGTCAACTTTTATTTTTAAACTGAACTTTAAAAAATCTTTTCACAAAAACGATTGTAAATTAAATAATCAAATTAAATACACAAATAAATAATAACTTTATATAAATAATTTTTTTGCTGTAATTTTTAGTAGGTGATTTTGAAAATAGTTTCTTGACACAAATTCTAAAAAGTAAAAAAAAAAGATTTCTTTAAAGTGGCGATCTTTGTAAATAAATTGAACTTTCTGAACCTTGGAATGTACATTTTTCGTTAGTCTCCTGTTTTTAATCTGAATATTTTTTTTTATCAATAATTCACTGTGTATAATCTCTCTGTATTTGTTTTAACCAGCTGATTAATTTCCGGTGTGACAGCTTCACATTACTGCTAAGTTGGGACGATCGTCTGCTGAGAGAAATTCAAGACTATCTCTTGGAATATTAATTTCAATAAAACTACTGAGCTCTAATTTAATTTTAAAGCAGAGCGATGATCGGAGAATGATATCGTCGGTACTGTCGAATGGCGAGGAACTTGAAGTCAACAACGCTTATGCAAATATCGGACTTATAGCCAGCAAAGTTTGGGCCTACGATCAGGAAGATCCCTACCGAAAGTTAAATCAATCCCTTTGGATTAAGGTAGTTCATACGTAGAGTCTGCTCTTCTTTTTTCGTGTAAACTCCCTAAAATAAAAAGTAATTTTGTACATTTTTTGTTGCATTTTAATGCTTAAATAGTAAATTAGTAAAATGACAATATATATTTTATAAATTTCTCAAATTATTCTTATTATTTTATTAAATTAGAAAAATTTTACTCGATTTTGAAATAATTTTTGTTTATTAAATTAGAAATAACAAAAAAAAAAAAAATGTTACTTAAATTTACCGAAACTTTATTACCTGCTTACAACTTTATTTTCATTAGATAAAATATGTAATGTAATATAAAAAGAAAAAAGTTGGCTACGACGAAAATATATTGTAAAAGGAAAGCAAGGAATTTGTTGGTAAAAAAATTACTAGAGTACATCGTAATGGAAAAATAACAATAAACAAAAAAGCAAACATATATTTTGCAAAAAAAAAAAGAATACAAATTTGTAACAAATAATTAGTTTTACTTTTTCTTTGCATAACCAGTAATTGACCCCTTTTTTTTGTTGTAAAATTTGCAAAAGAATTGTAACGAAAATATGAGTCTCATTTTTACAAGTATTTTCGTTTATTAAATTAGAAATGAGAAAAAAAATCTATTTATCTCACAACTTTGTTCTTCTTGCAACAAAATATTATAAAAGGAAAGAAAAAATTTGTTCGTAACAACGACAAAAATATCTTGTAAAAAGAAAACAAGGAATTTGTTATTATAAAAATGTCAAGAATACATTATAAAGGAAAAATAACAGCAAACATATATTTTGCAAAAAAAAAATTGCCTTTCTAAGATATAATTATTTTTACCATTTTTTTAGCATAACTAGTAATTGAACTGTTTTTTTTTGTATAATCAGCTGCAGAAATATGAAAAAAATATGAGTCTCATTTTTACTGCGGCTGTATTCGAATACAATTGAATTGTTTGGTAATTGGCTAGTACTGCAAATTGAGCGAGTCATACGAGAGAAATAATGGAACAACGAGGAGTGTTCGAAACGTTATACCTACATCACGTCTGGCGCAATACGGTGACTACGAGTACAACGAGGAACGTGAAAAAATGTACAAATCACTCGAGGAGACTCGAGGAGCTTGTCTCGATCAAAGAGAATCACATTACGAGTCTCATTCAAACGCCGAAATTACATCCATCGAACCTTGGATGCTCAAACAAGTCGAGGAATATTTTTTTAAGCTGATATCACCGAAATTCACGCAATTTTCAATGATCGACGGCTGCTATCCTGACAGCAATGGTTTGTTACAATAATTCGTAAAAAAAAGAAAATTTATTGAGGATTCGTTGCATATAGATTTCCAACCAAAAGTTTGATTTTATTGGAAGTTCATTCACTTTCGTGCCATTTAAAATACCAACAACATTGATTTTGAATTATAATAATGCTGAGAATTTATCAATAAATTAGTAAAAAAAAATTGTTTAACGAATTGGATTGAAAAGTTTCTTTTGCTATATGAAATGAATTTTCTGATTTTTTTTCCAGTTCACAAGAATTTTTTATTTCCTTATTACTATAATTTTTGGGTATGTTTTATAAAAAATGTGTAGATTATTGAACATACAAAAATAGTCGAAAACAGAAAATTTTAAATAAAATAGAATCATACTTGTGTTCGGAAAGACAGGATTGATTTCATATAAAATGTCTTTCAATTTCCTATCGAAAGTTTCAAACAATTTTTTCACCTCCTTTATTTATAACTTTCTTGGTATTATTTTCCAACATTTTTTATAATAATATAATAATAATAATAATAAGAGAATTTGTTATAAAACGGTAAAAAAAACATTGTTTAACAAATTCGATTAAAAGATTTGTGATATTTTTTTTTATAGTTGAAAAGTTAGGAATTTTAAATAGGTTTTCGTTCTGCATTATAAATAAAAAGGTTCCATACTATAAATAAATAAATTCAATACCATTGAACGAATAAAAAATCTGCAAATAATAAATTTTACAATTGTTATGAAAAAATTCTTTAAAAAATCATATTCAGATTCAAAAACATCAGAAAATTAATTTCATATATAAGGCAAAACACGTAAATTCGGCCACCTCAATTTTTCATGTCAACAAAACGTCCTCAAATTTATTCAGGATGTTGGTCTGGTTGCAGAAAAAACGTAGGAATTTTTTCAGATTTTTTATTGCACATTCTCAGCTATTAAAAATTCGCCGATTTTATTTTATGCTATTTTTCAATTAAATAAACTTGCCACTTTTATTCCTCCGAAATGGCATTTCCGATTTATCTGAAATTTGCACATTTTGTTCTTTGAAATATCTAGAATCTCAGAAAAAATTGGCGAGATGAGCGGCAAAATGTGAAAATTTCAACTAAATCGGAAATGCCATTTCGGAGGGAAAAAAGTGGCAACTTTATTTAATTGAAAAAAAGCATAAAATGAAATTGGGAAATTAAAAAAAAAATACTATTGGAAAGTACACTGAAAATCCAAAATTTGACGTTATTATGATTTTTTTTTGCGAGCCGTAGTATTGACGATAAAAAATAAACAATGATTATTTTCAGCGATTTTCAATGGCTGGAATATGCAATAAAAAAAAATCTGGAAAAATTCCTACGTTTTTTCTGCAACTGGGTGAACATCCTGAAGAAATGTGAGGACGTTTAGTTGACATGAAAAATTGAACTTGACGTGTTTTGCCCCATATATGTTTTTTAAATCTTACTAAATTATTAATTTTCCATTATTATCATTATCCAAAAATAAATGCTTTCGGTATATTCAATGACGTTAATTCGTGTTTTTTTTTTTTTTCAACATTTGTCTCTTGTCTCAAGGTACTCGAATTCTAATAAATTCAATCTTTTGGTTGGCAATGTACGTGCAATGCATCCTTAAAGTAGCAAAGATCGACAACGAAAAAACGCAGGCACCGATGTGAATAAACCAACGCAACAACGAGAGGACTATTATTCAATGCCGATTTTTTACACCATCGACGATAACGACGAGTTGCAGTTGCAAACAAGAGTTACCAGTAAAATTGTAAAAGATCTATGGAACACTAGATCGACGATATCGATCAGGAGTCAAAGATCGAAGATTCACGAGGATAAGATGACAAATTTTCGTCATAATGAAAAACGAATAGAGACGAGAAAACATAATCCACAGTCATCCTGCTCTCTGCGAAATCAAACGGATTTCATCTTAAGAGGGCAAAGTCTTTATTCCGAAACGAATTTACCAATTCGTAAGCCTGTTTTTCCGGTACTCAGCGCCGAAGTACCAGAATTTTTTCCCAAATCTTCGGCCTCGGAAAATCGTCCAACGCCCGTACAATTTTTTCCCTCCTCTTCGGAAAGAAGCTATCAGGACGAACTCTTTCCTTATAATCGAGGACATTTGTCCACATCAGCCACGATTCCTCAAGTAATTTATTCAACTTTCTCTCGCTCAAAAATTTATGGAACGCGTCAAAACGATCGGGAATTTATAGTAGGACATCCGCGATAGAATTACCTTTTTCGAACTTATAATTCATTTTTGCATTCGTTACATTATTTTTTATTATTAAGGGGGGGGGGGGTTAGCTAAAAAAATTGACAATGCTCAAAAATCATTGTTCTTATTTCGGTCCAAATATGTTGTTAACAGTAACAAAAGGCATCTAGGTGAATTTTTTCAGATTTTTAAAATCATCATTTCCAATAGCTCACCCGACGCCCCCCTTAATTATTTCGTAGAGGGAAAACCATAAAGATGGTTTAAGGGAGTTTAAAAGTCCTGAAGCGTTGGGAAAAGCATCGAGTTAAATAATTTTTATTTTACTCCACTATTGATTGGAATATTATTTATTTATTATTTATGTTTGAGGAATATTTTACTGAACATACTGTAAAATATGAAACATGATTAAAAGTACAACTTTGCATATTGTCATTATTTTCTACTTTTCATAGAAGGAAAAAGTCAAAGTTTTACTTTGCGTTCTTGTTTTTAAATTTCACATTTAACAAAAAAATACATTTATGAAAAATATGACTTTGAAAATGTTTCGCTGGAATAAAGCGAAATATGGAAAAACAAACCAATGTTTTCTTAAAAAAAAAATGCACTTTAAAATTACCCACAATTTTTCTCATTGATAAAATTATTACAAAATTATATGCCTTTTATTTATTATTTTACGCAATATAAAATGCCCTAAAAATAAGTGATAATTATTTAAATACATTCAATAGTTGCGTTGAAAATAAAATTCGTCACAATTTTTTCATTTTATGAAAGAAAAATATTTTTTTATCTATGATTTATATCTATTTTAATAAATGCATATTATCAACTTCGAATTTATCTGCATCATAAAAATACCGTAAGCAATCTCGTAGAATTTTTATAGGATTTTTTTTAAATCGATAAAAAACAAATAAAACAACTGTTTTTTTCGTCCAAAATCGTTAAATCCTCGAGCACGCTTTTAATCGCCAACTTTACTATGAACATTATATATCGCGTGACTAAAACCAGAAGGATAATTTTTTTAAATGCTCATATACGACCAATACGCACATCCGTTTTAATCTTGCGACATATTTTTACTAAATATTGTCAATATTTAGTAAAAACAATAGCAGACAATTTGCTCGTTACGAAATATATATCGAGGAAAAAATTAATATATTTTTTTTTTCTGTAGAATACGAGCGGTGTGCCTATCGCGTTTTCGCATCCGGCAGTCAACACACTGATTCGAACTCCACACCAATGGATCCAGAGATTAGGACCTCCTATGCAGATTCAAGTACCAGGAATATGCTCTGCAGTTCATCCCCCTCTGTACTCGACATTTCAGCCAATTTATCCTGCGGCGATTATTCATCGGCCAATCAATATTCACGAGAAGATCTTAACATGTGGGCCTACTTCAGGTCAAATTTATAAGCATCTCATTTTATTTTCAAACTCTATCTTTTTTTCTGTTATAACTTTATTGTCTTTTTTTTTTAAATATTGGTAAGGAAATGTGGATAAATTTGATTTAAAAAAACAAACAAATCATTTTCTACGTAAATTCAATTAAAAAATCCATATAGCGAAAAGTAGATGTCAAAAAGTAGATGTGAGTGATGTACAAAAAAAAAATTTTTCATTTTAACTCCACTTCTTATAATTCCATGTAAGACAACGTACTGTAATTTCCTAATCACTCAAATTTTGGTTAACTTTGAATTCTAGAATTCTTTGAAAAACAAGTTTCTGAAAGTAGAATCTTGGACATTTTGCTTCTTCAATTTGCAAAACAAAATTTCTTCACATTTCTAGCACATTAAAAGTGCTAAAGAACATTTGTTAACTTTACAGAGTTTTTTTCCTCACACAGCAGTATTTTGTTTGTTTGTTACATTAGAAGTGACTAACATTTTTTTGTAAATATAAAAAAGAAATTGTAAATAAAATGACAAAAAATATTTGGTCAAATAGAAACACAAGGTTTTTAGCAAATTAATAAATGTTACTTCCTCACAGAGGAAATTTTGTGTTTTTTTTGTTGTTTGTTTAATTAGAAGAGACGAATATATTTTTTGTAAAAGTGACAAAATATATTTCTTGAAATAAAAATTGAAGGTTTTTACCAAATTATTTTTGTACGTTTTTTTGTAAAACTAAAACAAATTTTGTTTTTTGATAGAGGAAGCTTTGTTTTTTTTGTTTGTTGAATTAGAAGTGACAACTTTGTTTTTTTTTTTTTTTGTAAAAATGAGAAAGAAAATATTGTAAAAGAAAAATTATACTTAAAAAAAAATAAAAATACAATATTTCGTAAAATAAAAATACTAGGTTTTCACCAAATTATTTCGCCCGAACAAAAGGCAAAACGTTTTAAAAATCTCTCCCTCACAATCTCAAGGTCGTTCTTCGCCGACACTCATCATTTACCAAATTATTTTTGTACATTTGTTTTTGTAAAACTAGAACAAATGTTGCTTCCTAATACAGAAAGCCTTGCTTTAGTTTTTTTTTTTAAATGACACTTTGTCAAAAAATGACAAAAATGTCTCCCAAAAATACAAGGTTCTTACTTAATTATTTTTGTACTTTCTAATTCTTCTAAAAATGAACAATTTTTAGTGGACTTTTGTATGAAAAATTTTTATGAAAACTGCACAAACTTGAATTTAATTATTTCTTAAGAATAGATTTAAAAAAGAAAAAAAAATTGTGTTCTAAATTAAGATAATTATAACTCGAATTCAGGTCCCGCTCCAATTCCCGTTTATCAAAGACCAGCTGAACTCTACCAGGAAGCATCTCAGAGGCGTGGAAAAAGTCATCAAGGTGTAGATTTCAATAATCTCATACTTTTAACAAAAAACGCAATGAAAGCACGTAGAAATCAGTCGAAGAATCCTCAGCAAGCATCGAGTTTTATATTGGAATCCAGGCAGCCAAATTTGAAGTCAGAAAGTGATGTCCTTCAGTGGCTTGACAAGGGTTATCCAAAGCGTGCACGTGAATTTGTCACGGTGAATTCTCTCGTTTCCGAATTGACGAATTTTAGGAATAAGTGCGATTGCGATAATTCAACGGCAACTATGACGATGACATCACGCAACGCTGAAGTTGCAACGAATTTGGCGGTTAATGAAGTTGATAATATTGAGTATGCCGTAGCCGAAGATTTGGACGTGCCGATGGCGAAGAAAAGATTGTACAGAGACGTGCTTGCCAATGCAACTTCCACGGAAATTATTCTGGAAACGGTTCTCGATAGAAGATACGACGAGCTTGAACAGCAGGCTATGGAACAGTACAGAACTTCAGAAGAGTGTCTGGCTCTTCGGTACCAGGTCATTTACAATTCCACTTTGAATTCACAAAAACGATTTCTTCAAAACAAATATCGAATTTACTTGAGTAAACTGAAATCCTGTTTGGACTATAATTGAAAAAATGGGATGAAAAGCAGAACTTTGCACATTGCTTCCTCATTGTAATTTTCATTTTTCACAAAGCAGCCTCAATGGGGAAGTTCATTTATTAATTTTGGCTTCCTCATAGAGGGAGCTTTGTGAAAAATGAAAATTAATGAGGAAGTAATGTGTAAAGTTGTATTCTGCATCCTTGTTGAATCTACTTTAAAATCTTATTTTTATAGAAATTTGAGTCATCAAGAAATAAAACCACGTCACATAGGACTACGAATCACCGATACAAACACCGTTGCATCATGTATTTCGATTGGATATAAAGTTTTTGATTGCTTGCGAAGAATAGTGCGAAAATGTGCATTTTTATTTAAATTCGAAATGACGTAAAATCCAAAGCGCTTTATTGATTTCGTCAAAATTCAATACCGAACAACATCGAACGTTCCCGCATTTATGAATAACTAGTTAGCTAAATCCTTCAACTTTTACGAAAGATAGAGTGAAAAAGTGATTTTTTTTTAAATTCAATATCACGTACAATGCGAACCGCTTTACCGATTTCGTCCAAATTCAACACCGAACAACATTGAACGTATCTTCAATTATGAAGAACTATTTAGCTAAATCGACGAACTTAGACGTAAATTAGAAAATTACAACCACGTCCTTTTTTCAACAAATTAAAAAGTACTTAAAATCTTAATGGCTACATATATTTTGTCAAAAATCGCAACATTCAAAGAGGGGTAACTACTCTACTTGCGTGCCAAATTTCAGCTCGATCGCTCGAACTATTACTGAGTAAGAGGCGATTGAATTTTCGTAGCCCTGCACACACACACGCATACATATATACTAGGGTGGCCCTTAATATTGGTAAAACAATTTTTTTTTCTCTCACCCCTTTAATTGAGTCGAAATACTAAATAATGATTTTTAAAAGTGAAATCCGCTCTTCTCCACCCTAATAAATACGAACATTTTTTCTGAACCACTTTTGTCGACGTCTTGGACCACTCTGAGTGTCCTGAGATGAATATTTCTAAAAAAAAAAATGTTCATGATACCAAAGTTTCCTCTATGAGGAAGCAAACGAAACGATGCGTTTAATCTTCACGCGCAAGAGGTGAAACTTCTTTGCTTTCATTCGCTTCTTTATGAGAATTAATTAAAAGTTCTTGCAGTTAAGTCTTATAACTTCTTAATTTCAAGAAAATCAAGTTACTTTTTGCTCTTTGGTCCGCTATATTGGATCCGAAATATTAATTTGCAATATTTCAGTTCAGATTTGTAATAAGCGACCTAAAACACCTCCGAGTATCGAAATTTATCCAAATCAGATCATTAGTTTTTGCATTTCACTCCGGCATATTGCATCTGCCTTTTTCAATATCTGAATTCTGCGTTTATTCGTAATCAACGACCTCAGAAACCTTCCGAGTTTCAAATTTCACTCAAATCACGGTAGCTTTTTACAGTTTGATCCACCATTTATTATTTCTGAATTTTGAGCTCGGATTCGTAACCAACACGACTTTAAAAACCATCGAGTAACAAATTTGATCCCATTAACCGAGCAAATTTTTGGATTTCGATCTGCGATTTTTTATTCTTCAAAGTTGAGTTCGGATTCGTCGATCAATCGCTCCAAAATACCGTAAGTGCCAAATTTCAAGTGCTTTTTAAGTGCGGAAAAATGTACGCTTCAAAAGTCTAAAGAAATTTTACTAAAAAAATGAATCTGTCTAATAGGATTTTAGTTAAATCGAATAAATCCTATTCAACGAAAATAAAATCGCATTTGTTTCGAATAAACCGGTACATTTGAACAAATGCGTTCTTCAATTTGAATGAAATATTTTTTCGACTGTGTCGATCCAGTCAAAAACTTTGCAAACTCTTCATGGCCTTCATTCTTATCTTCACTGCAGGAACTCGAACGACAGGCTCTGGAACAATACAAAAATGGTTCAAGCTCTTCGGAAAGTGTCCGATCGATAAGATCGTCTACCATGTGCGGAAGAAAGGATAATGATGAGGACGAAAGAGGAGACGATGAAAACGAATTTATGGAAAATGGTAGAAGGTGCTTGGGGTTTGAAAAACGAAGCAGTGGTGGTTCTCCAGAAGCTACATTTTCCTCTGGAAGGGTCAAAGGTTATTATACCTCGAATAAAATTTGTGGTAAAAGAGAAGGAAGATAAAACAGTTCTTGAAAAATATGAAAAGAGTGATTATCCGTCTTAATAGTTTTCCTCCTAAATTTTAATAGAATACTGATGTTATCTTCAGTCGAGCAAGGCCATCTCTATGATGATAAGTATGTAAATCGATTTTGGCTTTCTTGTAAAGGAAGCTTTGCAGAATGTGGTAAATAATGAAAACGCAAGGTTGTATAGCTTCCTCGCTTGTTTAAGGAAGTTGGAGCGCTTCGTACTAGACAAATCAGTGCTAAATTTTTTAAACCGTTATCATTTTTGGTGGTTTAATCCTGATATATAAAGTTCCTAATATATAAATACATTTAGAGTCGTGATTTAAAAAGGAAGTCGACTAAAAAATACAAATGTCCGGTGGCATTTTTTTTCGTTTTAAAGAATAAATCATAATTGAAATTTTGACCGCTTAGATTTTCGTTAGTATGAGTTGTTCAAAGTGCAAAGTTGCATTTGTTAAAATTATAAAAGTTGTAAAGAAGAACTTTGAGCACTTCGATTTTTCACAAGGCTACCTCTGTGAGGAAGAATATTTATCACTTTTGGGTTCCTCATAGAGGAAGCTTTGTGAACAATAGAAATGCTCAAAGTTATTCTTTACAATTTTTATAATTTTAACAAATTCTATATGTGGAAGCAATGTGCAAGGTTCTACTGTACAAATTTTTTCAGTTTCAATTAAAAATTTCAGTTACAATAAAAAAAACGACGTTACACACGGCTCTGTAATAAATACCGTTGCATTATATTTTCATTACGCTCAAAGTTTTGGCTCACTTGCTTAACTTTTGCGGAAGTAAGAGCGAAAATCTAATTTTTTTTTTAATCCAAAATGGCATAAAATCCGAACGTCTTTGACCGATCATCGCCAAATTTAGTTTTCATCGCCAAACGTAGCAGCGCTGTACGTTATTTTTCGTCTGTAGAACATTTCAGTTCGTTTGTTGAGATTCTACGTGATTTAGGGAAAAATTAACTTTTTTTCGAAAAATTCTATAAAATCCGAACCGCTTTGCCGATTTCGTTGAAATTCAATGCCAAACAAAATTGAACGTGTCTTCAGTTATGAAGAACTATTTAGCTAAATCATCGATCTTTTACGAAAGAAGAGCGATCGCGCAATTTTTTCGTAAAATTAAAAATTCTATAAAATCTGCATATATGAATACATTTTGTTAAAAATCACGCCAATCACAGAGGAGTTGCTGCTCTACTTGAGTGCCAAATTTGATCTCGATCTGTCGTGCCGTTCGTGAGTTTTAGACAATTGATTTTTCTGTGCCTGGAACATTTTAGGTGATTCTGGTATGACATGAAAACTTCGAATTTTTTTTTTTTTCATTGAAACTAAGCTTCCTCTGCGAATAAGCAAAAATGGATAAATAACCACTCTTTCAATTTTTCCTCACTAAGACTGTTTTACGAATTTCTACCGAATTGCCATAGCAAAAATAATAATACTAATAGTACAGAGAGACGGTAATCTATATTAGCGCTAAGAACTTGTGGCTCGATAAGGTCCTCCGGTGGAACGTCAAGCCGTTGTCCTGAGACCTGATGAGAGATACGCATCAGTCTCAACTATTCGGGAATCAACAATTGAGAACTGCACTGTAACAAGAGGAACGACGGTCGTCACGAAAAGTTTGACGGCATTGAATCACGCAACTTTCGAAGGGCTCTCAGGAAGCAAGATTAAGGGAGCTTCGGGAGACAACTCAGAAGATCGAGGTTCTTACACAAAGCCTACCATACGTTAAAATAATTTTATTCCACATTTTTTATCTTTCAGATCACTTTGATTCGGATTATTTTGTCCATCAAAGGATATTTCGTCATACGTTATTTTGACGTATATTATTAATTTCCAAATATCAAATGGTTAATCGATAAAGCATTAAAATCCCATTAAATCGAATATTACAATTTTGCAGTGCAATCGTCATTGAACGACAGGCATCTTTTTTTAGTGAAGAAATCAATCCCAACAGTTCCAAATGCGATATCCGTCGGCGTCTCGTCAAATTATCGAAAGCCTATGATAGAAGAAGGAATATCGAGCGGTGGAGGTGACGAGAAGGTCACAGTTCTTGACTCGGCAGGAGCTCAAGTTTGGCTGTCTAGCTTGTGGGGCTAGCGTGAATTAAAAGGAAAGAAAAGCCTTTTTATAACCAGATATATTCATCATAAAACCGAGAATACATTGCATAAATTAATACAACGTCTTTGAAGTGTGCAATGAAATGCTAATGATTGAGGACTGAGCAAAGAAAAACAAAATAAAACAGGGGTGTGTTGCCTGGGCGAAGGAATTCTGGGATCTAAAAAGAATAACAAGAAAACGCTTCTCATTTGAAAGAACACGGTAACGCGTTACCCGTGTGTTTATTATTCGAGGCTCAAAGCCCGAGAACTCGAGCAAGCCAACTGCTTTATGAATGCAGGAAGGGAGGGGCTTCAGTAAATTCATGTCTGAATCTCAATAGAATTGTGGGTAATAGGGTATGAGCGACAGAGCGCTCCGAATGGCAACGTCGCAAAATATCATAAGCTGTGCGCGGCAGGAGATCTCGAGTTCAGCAGCAGCAACAGCAGCAGCAGCAGCAGCAGCAGCACAAACTCAGCGCGGTGGCGACGACGAGAGAAGCAGGGAGGAGTAGCAGCTTCGTTGCCTAGCAACGAGAGCCAAGTCCGGCGAGGTCAGAGCATTGTATGTTCTCGAGGTCTCTGAGTCACGAGACTCTAGCGCGTTCTAGGCAATAAAGAAGAAACGACTAATAAAAAATGTTGCTGCTGCTGCTGCTGTTTATTCGAAAGAAAAAAAAAACCCTGTATATTTAGAATAGCTGGCACTGGGGTGATAATCATATGACACAAGTCTTTGGAAGCCTTTTTGGTAATTGCTTATGTATTTGGGTTGCGATACCGATCAGTGGCCTTTCAGAACTGTATACTTTAGTATTGGAGAAAATCTCGATTTGGTTTGTAGAATAAGATGGGACACAATTGCTAGCCTTCTAAGCAATTATGCAGTATCGTTGAGTTGGATCTTTTTATATTTTGAAGGCAAATTGAACAACAATTTGCATGTTGCTTTAGGCATTAACTTTGTGGATTAAATTATCAAGAAAAAATCAAATCGACATTTTTGTCATTCGAATATTGAATATTTTTCAATCCATCGAACAGTTCACGAAATAACAATAACAGAGCTCAACAACACAAGACAAATTGCAGTGACTAACAAATTGGATCAAACTAGATGTAATGATCGACCTCCGTCACAAACGTACCTCAAGACGTAACCGATATAACAACCCCACTCATAAACGAGAGCTATTAGTGCTTATCGAGGAAAACAACTAATCCAGCTGAATGCAACACAACCTGGTAGCGTCTTGTCACCTTGAAAATGTTTCCTTTTCTTCTTTTCATACTATCTTCTAAATAGTTTTACTATTTCAACACCATACTTCTTTTCTCACAATCAAACAGATCGGAAGTTAAACTGTTTTTGCTGAAAACCCTCGGGCGGTGAACTCTGTCGTAGTTGTAATGCAACTACGCCTAGAAGCATTTATAGTAATAATAGTACTGATCAATACTTCAGGACGACAGAACTACATGTAGAGGACATGTTGATGGAACATGTTGATTATTTTCTGAGATACAGTAGCGCAACGTTTGGAAGAGTTTGGAACTGCACTTAATTAGGGACTAAGTAAAATTGTAAAATTATGAGATTCTACTCATCGCTGTATCCCTATTTTGAACTACTTAACGTATATTCCTGTAAAAAAAAATCACATTTTAGATTAGTTCATGTATCATGTCAAGCGGTAGTGATCATTCAAATTTGCAATGATTTTAGTTTTACGATGTGGTGAGAAATGTCGATATTGTAGATTTGAATGCAGCAAGTTTATCGTAAGATCCGATATGGGGAACGTCTGCAGAATCTGGGATTACTACCTTAATACGGGTTGATGCAAGAACAGCCAAGAATTGTCGGGAGGGGCCAACAATAGTGCCGCTTACTCTGAGTAAGAGTTCTTCCTTTTCTTCTTCTTCTTCTTCTTCTTCTTCTTTCAATTTGATTGGACCCGTATAACGACTAGGGTCGCTCCGAGCTGGCCGCTGGGATAACTAATTGGATTATTCATGGTTCGTTATTCTTATTAGGGATTCTTTTTTATCTTTTGTTACTGTATAGTACTGAAATGTTTATTGCTCTGTAGAATTATAGCAGTTTCAGTAAAGTACAGTCAATTTTGGAATTAGAATTTTGGATAAGACTTGTGTCTTTCTAATTCTTTTACATCTTCGCTTATTGTATTCCAGACAATTCGTAAACAAACGAATCAGTGATTACCAATTTACTTTTCGAAGCATGTCCCACGAAGATCTGATGTACTTACAAATTTAGTTGAATTCTAAACCACCGGGAAAACGCAAAAAAGGGGAATAAAAATTTAGAAGAATATCCAAGGCCCATATTCCAGGCAATTGTCCGTGAACCAACGAATTAATCAGTAGTTACCAATTCATTTTCGGGCGTACGACTATTGAAGTATATCCAGCGGACCTACAACTTTAGGTGAATATCCGAGCCACCAAGAATCCTAGAAAAAAGCGGGTAAGAATTTAGAAACTTATCCCAGACAATTGTTTGTAAACGAACAAATTAATCAGTATATTTACCTATTTTTCAGCCTCAGCCCGATGAAGAAAAACCTGATGAACCTGGTATTTTAGCTTGAATCCAAACCATCAGGAATCACGAGTAAGAAGTTAGAAGAGTATTATAGGCATGAAGTCAAAGTAGGATGTCGAGGAAGAGGATCGAACGCGCGGTTCAGGAGAATGGACGGGAGGGAGGGAGGTGAAGGAGGAGGAGGAGGAGGTGGAGGAGGAGGAGGAGGGTAGCAGCGGCAGATTGTCCTGTGTTGCCAACTCAACGTTTCAGGGAGAGCGAGAGCTTGGAAAGCTACCGGCGCTATGCGCAGCTGCCAGCTGGGCCTGGGAGAGAAGCAGCCGAGCCGAAGCCATGCCACAGCGATGCGAAATTGTGGAATGGCGGTGATGGCGGGAGGAAGTACATACCAGGGGGTTAGCGCTTTTGGTGGGGAGGTCGAGGGAGACCAGACGAAGCGAGGTGGAGGGTCAATGCACGTCCCAGAAACTTCCTCTCCTAGCAGATTATTATCATTATTATGTATGTATGCATTGCCATTACCGAAAGCGCCGGCAATCCTCATCGGGGCGAGGGGGGAGGGGGATAAATAAAATTCGATGAAGCATAAACCAATTTAGATTGGGCACAATTAATTTCCCAGGCCGCCCAACCGCTCATAACGAGCATTTCTCTGTCATTTCGGAATCGCCCTGGCGAAGAAGTGCGAGCGTTGGCGATGCTAACATTTTCGCGATCAATATTGGCGTTGGCCATTTCGAATGTATAGCTCTCGCCATTAAACTCGACAGACCGTCCCACACACAGTGCACTGGGCTTTTTAACTCGGGGGCTTCTATCGTAAAGCCTTTACGAATATTATTCATCATAAAAATTGTACGCTACGTCAAGAAGTATTACATTTGAATGTTATAGTTGGATTTATGACTACTCGAACTATATCAGGAACGTATATCGCTACAGGAAATCTTGCGCATTTGCCGTGCAATCCGAGATAATAATATTTTCTACATTTTTTAATTTACTTAGGGCTTGTTGAAAAATTCTTAAATGCCACAGAGATTATTGCATATTTTGGAATAACACACAAACATAAGGAAAATATTTTTTTTCCTTATGTATTGAACATTTTGTGACGAATGTTTAAACATATTTGAGAAATGTTTTTGCTATTTCAAAATATTTACTTTTCTTCTTTCGCAAAGCTTGTTTTTCTTTTAACGTTTCGAAAATATTGATCTGCAGTATTTCGGAGAAACATTAAAATAGTTTCGAGACTATTGTTTATCAAAGAATTCCGAAATCGCTGCTGGCAAAGGATCATAAAACTAAGTAGTTTACATTGAAATTAACTATGCAGTTTTAAAGACCACTGAAGTAGTGAGTCGCGTGCGAGAAACATTCGCTGTTTTTCGCCATCTAGCGGACAAAAATATTTCTAACTTGGAAACATTTCCAATTTAACGAAAGATTGTGAATATGTTTTATTGAAATATTCAACACTAAACGTTTGGGAATATTTCGAAAATACTTCTAACATTTAAAAAAAAATGTTTTAAGTACTTATATTTCCGAACCAACAAAATATCGATAACACGTCGCAAACGTAATAAAAATATATCTTGATGAAATATTTAACATTGAACATTTCAAAAGAACGTTTCGAAAATATTTTCGATGTCCCAACAAATTGATTTTACTCGCAATCTCCTCAACTGGTGTTCGAAAAAATAATACAAGTCTAAAAAAGAAAGCCATGCAACAAAAAAAAACCCAGCAAGCCTACATATATAATTCCTGCTGAATCAGTTTCAATTCGCATCAATTGACGCAGCAATGCGACATTGACGAATGTTCCCTGCTTAGCTGTTGAGGGGAAGTTGCAGAAAGCCAAGCTGGGTGTTCTTTCCGCCTTCCAATTATCTTTATGAATAAATGTAAGCCCTCCGACGAACCATAGTTGTTTTGGTAGAGTGTTCTCACACTGATGAACAGCTCCGGCACATTAAACCAAGCGCTAAAGCCTCACACAGAAAATACTCCGGTGTGTGCGGTTGGGCGTTGGGGGGGAGGGATAGAAGCAATTGGACAGTTGGACATTGCGTTTTCAGCTTCACCGTCTGTTATATTGCGATGAAATAGCAGGCGGGGGTGAAGCGGGAGGGACGGGGCTTGACGACCGAGGGGGGGAGGGGGGAGAGAGGTAGGGAAAATAACATTGGAGGGAGAATGAATTGCACACGTTCCGATGCCAAGCTCTCTCAACAAGGAGAACGCGCCTGCGTCCCGACGTTGCTCATCGTTGAGCCTCATTGGACGTCCTCCCTCCAACTTTGGCCTGAGCCCAGACATTGGGTCGACGTTAATTTCATTTGATCCTCTATCCTCTCTCTTCTCTCTTCTCTCTCTCTCGCCCTCTCTGTCTCTCTCTCTCTCCAACGTCGCAATCTCTTCCTTCCTTCCTTCCTTCCCCTGTCGTCTCACGTTGCGGGGGCCCGTTTTGTACTTGTTGGGATCCTAAACCCAAAGGGATTGCTTCTGCGCTGCTGGCCTTTTCCTCAATATACCACACCATGAGAGAAGTGAGTCGCGCAAGGAGGGCATTATGTGTAAAAAAAAGTAAGTTACAAGCTGTGAGGTCTCCTCATATCCCTTCCATCGTGCCCACCGGGCGAAAACGGGGAAGGTTCTTTTGGGTGGGGCAGAGGAAAGCTCTCTTTGTAGGGGAATTCATGTTACTCTCTCTCGTCTCACTCACTTTCTCTCTCTCTCAGACTCACACAACGAGCGACTCCTCTGTGGCACCGAACGAACCGCATCGAAGCCAGCTTCCCGCGCGTCCTTTGACAAAACAACACGTCCCTGAAAACATAACGGAAAACCACGGTTAGAACGAAACACACGGGGCCCGAATAGTTCAGCCCCAAAAACCGGCTCTTACGTTGCTATCGTATCTTAATGCATATAAATGTATATATATTATCTGTTTGCGTATATCATTTTGTTAACCACGTTATTTTTCTCGACTCACTCACTGCGAAGTTTTATAGTTACTTACCTACCACGTCATATTGGCAGAGCAGTCTCACAGTCTCATGCTCGGCAAGGCACGAGAGCCACGCCAGTAATACAGCAATAGTTGAGGAGCGCATAAAGAGAATTTAACCCATGCTATTATTGGCTAGTTTCTCGCTGAGAGAGAGAGCGCTTTGAGCGTACGATCACGGTACGACAAAACAACGGAATATCAATTGTTGTTTCCTTCTTTTTTTTTTGTTTCCTTTATCTTTATGTTCACGACACAAAGTTGCGGTTTGTGCGCATTGTGCTTACCTTACTATTCAGTGATCTCGTAACAATTCGTCGGCCATTTTGATAAATGGTTATGGTTTCGCGCGCGCGGGGAGAGGAGATTTTTGGGGAAGCGGGTGGGGGAACTTGAACAAGCACCATTTCACATCAGACTTGCTACGATTCGATTGTTCAGTTGTTTGACACGCGTGTGTGATACGCTTCCGCTCTCTAAGAGAGAGACAGAGAAAGAGAGAGAGAGAGAGAAAGAGACAGAGAGAGAGAGAGATGCAGATAACGAATATATGTATCTAGATATACGGTGAAGCTTCTGATAGCAGATACCGGCAATTGGTATTATTATTATTATTGTTATTAAATAAATGAATGATTTCGCGGTAAAAATTAAAACTAGGAAATTTAAATGCGGTCGTCGAACTCTTTTTTTAACTTTTTTTTTTCTACAATGGTGGATTTTCTTTTATGAACAATGGAATGTGATTTTAGGATTTTGTTGAAGGACAGAGACGAATACATTGCTGTTGCTATATAAAATCATCAGATGAATCTGGTGTCAGTGAAACTGATATCTACTGCGCTCAGTCGTTATACACATTGCATGTCAACAATGCTTGTAAGTATTTTTAGGTCAACTGGCAAAATTTTGTAGTTTTACTTTAGTGGATTTCCAGATATATTGTGATTATTTCAGATTGGCGATGAACAGTCCATTGGAACATGATTTTGATGAGTTCACATTCAAACCCGTAAGCGAATTTAGAGAGGAGGATGCGACTGAAGCTTTGCCAGAATTTGGTGTGTATACCAGATTTTTTAAAAAACATTACGTTTAGCACTGTAAGCTGTTTAATGTAAATATTTGGTTTGGTTTATTTTAATGGATTACACTTTACAGAAGAAATAAATAATATATGAATGTTCGTACATAGACTTTTGACAATTGGTTAATAAAATGATTAAATGTCTACATAATGGAATAGAAAAATAATCAGCATATTAATTGGATCTTAGTACAATTATGCTATGATTTTTTTTTTATTCCAATATATGGCCAGTAA
Organism: Perithous albicinctus; assembly: GCA_964016905.1. NCBI lineage: Eukaryota > Metazoa > Arthropoda > Insecta > Hymenoptera > Ichneumonidae > Perithous > Perithous albicinctus. The sequence goes on from OZ024689.1 coordinate 22,812,278, forward strand.
ATCCTGACTCTGCATTATTGCTGCAATCCAGGATTTCCATTATTTTAATAAAGTTGTATTTGGAATGTCGGTTGATTTGAATAACTATGAATAATTGCTACAAAAAAGAAACAATATAAACACCTTTAAGCGTAGACTTTGAATAAATATAATATATAAGAAATTTATGGAGTTTCATTTTTGTTTTTTTTTTGTTTCAAATTTTTTATATTCTATATTTTTTTAAATATATAATTTTTTGTATCCAGTCCTTGGGATTTATTTATATGGTCAGAAGATAAATAAAAACAATCTATCGCATAGATTCTTCTTTCTCTGATAATAAAAATAAAATAGTTCTCTTTTTTGCTAAAGTTAAAGTAAAAATAATTGCATAAGCAATCATTTTGAAGATGAAGCAAAACATTTTTAACACATCTTTCACAGAAAGTAGATTCTTGGAAATATAATCAAATTTGTTGGAGCCCACCACACAAATGTGACACTGATCATTAATCTGATGCGCTACCAAAAATCTGTGTTAAAGAAAGATGACAATTTTGAGATAAGACGTTGATGTTAAACCTGCTCTTCATACTGAGCACATTATAAGGATTTTTCATCTTTATATGATTTAAAAAAATAATTTTCTATTTTTCAAAAAAATAGAGCTACAATTTTTTTGTATTTGGACGTGTAGACTTTTTTAAATGATTAAAATCAATCATTTGAATCTCGTTAATAAAGTTGTATTTGAAATTTCTATTAATACTATTTTTGATGATTGAAAAATATACCTGCGAGCAAATGATAGAAAGCCCTCTTCAATACACGAGAAGATTATATATTAAAAAATTAATAATTGTCATTTAATAGTTCACGACTTTCCATTACATACTAACGCATTATCCTTATTTCAAGCACAAAGTATAATATATCATGTTTTTCTTAATGCTGTAATAAAATCAGAAGTAATGAATGGAAAACGTACTCTTTTCCCATTATATTAATTTGTAGAGATTGTAAGAATGTATCGCGCAGAAATATTTTTTTTTTAATTTTCAATAACATGTTTAGATATGTTTCTATTGAACAAGGTTATTAAAAATATAAAATAATTTATGAAACAAAAACAAAAAAAATAAATGGTTGTCCAATTAATGACAAAAATACCAAAATTGGATGATAAGTAAATTTTTTTCTCCTTCCCATTAATTTGTAATATTGTTGTAATTCATTCTATATGAATATTAATATGATTAATTAAAAACAATTTTTCATTACATTTTTTTTTTTTTTTATTTTCATCAATGTTCACATGTTTTGTTAATTGAAGAAGATCATTAAAAAATAATGAAACAAGGAAACAAATAGAGTAAAATAATAAATAAGTGACAAATCATTGTCCAAGTATAAAATTTACTTAGACGACAATCCAAACTCTCTGTCTTGCCAAATATTTTCAGGTATTTTGCTGAAAGTCAAGGAAACAGACTTTTTTTTTTTAACAAAAACAAACGAAAATAAATACTTCTCCTCAAAAGTAAATGGCAAAAATATCAGAAGCGAATGATAAGTAGAAAAACATTTTTTTTTCTTCTGCCAATTAATATAAATTTATAATATTACTGTAATTCATTCTATATCAATGTTAATATAATTAATTAAAAATATTTTTGCAATACTTTTGTTTCATTAATTCAAAAAAATGTTCACATATTTTGGCAATGGAACAAGACTAGTAAAAATTCAAAATACAACACAAGACAATGAAACGTTTAAACAAATAAAATGTGATAAAAAAAACGTGAATGACAAAAATCTTCCAAGTCACAAAACTTACATCAACGCGAAAATCGAACCTTCTCTCTCTCTCTCTCTCTTTTTGAAATTTTATCCCTGCGAACTCTGCCATTTAACCTCCGAGTTTTTGCCTCGTCATAGGTAAAAAATAATCCCCAATGGATATCCTTTTACTACATTTTATAATTCATCATCCTCACGCCGCATCTCTAATTTACCATTGAAAAACAAAAAAATATCCGTTTTCAATTGTCTTATCAAGTGTCAAAAAATAGAGTCACAGTTTCTCCAAGATTGTCGAGCGTTTAGGTTCGGTGGTTGCAACGTGAACCAATTCCAATCGTACCAGAGGCTCTTTTTTTCTTTTTTTTTTATATCGATTTCACCGTGGTATCCAACTCGGTTTGCGAGTTGCGTGTAGCGAAAAACCGCTGTGACGGAATAAACAGAGAGGCGCTATTCGCAATCGAGCAGCGTACGATCGAGCACCGTTGTTATTTTCGCATGGCTCTTTAGTTGCAACACGACAATAATAACACGTAACACATAACTCAAAACCATCGAGCTGCCAGTTTACCAATTGTTTTTGTTTTGTTTTTCATTTCGTTGCGTTTATCAACCGTTCTACAATTATTTATCCTCAAGACAACACAACATTGTGTACAATTGACACAACATCTCGCAAATTAGAGATAAGAGCGACGTACCACACGTGAGAAAAATCGGAGACACATTAAACTTGCGATTTGTGTCATCTTATATTAGTCGAATAATATAATAATATCGAATAGCAATTTGTAAAAAAAGAAAAAACGTATGTTTTTTTTTAGCTCCGGCCGAATGAATGTAATAAACACGCACCCGGAACTGATGATTTTTTTTTTTTACGTGCTATATAATTTACCGCGCGATAAAAAAAATAAACTGTTTTTTTTTTAATTGTTATTATTCCTACTGGCATCATTAACAAATGGAAATTTTGTGTCAACTAAGTTTCTTATGCTTAACATTTTGTTCTATTTCTTTTTTTTTCATGTCTGATAATTGTATGAAAATTATGTTTTCAGACGAGCCTGTAGATCTTGAGGGTACAATTGAAAACTTGCCTCTGGATTTTCCAAAGTGCGAAATTTGCGACAGACAATTTGTGACTAAGAAGGAGTTACGTACGCATATTATAATTCATCTGGGACAGCCGAGAATAGTGTTAAAAAGGTGTTCGGGACAGAAGAGCGTTAAGAAAAAGGAGAAACAACAGTCTTATTGGCTCGATCCAGAGACTAAAGGATCGTTAAAATTGACCCTTAAAAAGCAACAGTTGCGCGCTACAAATACATTGAAACTTACTTTGAAAAAATCGTCAAAGTCAAAGGACTTTACTGTGGTGAATAGGAATTTGGATCTGGAGCAAAATAAGAAGTGCGGCAACGTGCAGGTGGCAGGAACTGACAAAAATGATCAGATGGATGACAAGGAGGGAGAATACGATAGCGAACAACAGTCGTTCGAAAATGTTATAGTAAATGAAGGGGTATGTTGAAAATTAATTGCTTTCTTTGATAGTTAAAAAGGTTTATAGACTATTTCTCCTGGTTGCTGAGCTTTACTGCGTAGGTGTGCTTTATCACATTTCCTGGTGATATGAAATTATCTGCAGTGCATTTTGTCTGGCAGTAAAGCAGCAAAAATGCTGCTGGATGCAAAATATATATTAGAAACAGGTTCAGTTTGTTTTACCAATTCTCATGGCAATTATTTATAAAACGAAATTTCTATTACTGAAGGATTATTTGTATAATCTTGCTTGTTCACGAATTTATTGGTGTCAATTTTTTTTTAAATTTTGGTTGCATTAATTTATTTTAATTACTCTTTCGCCTTAAAAAAAAATGTTTACCAATTCTGATAAAATTACAACAATTTATGAAATGTTATTGGTATCACCGAAGGATTATTTCTATTATCTACAATATTTACTTTACTACTTTTTAGTCTTCAAAAAAACATGTTTTTCTAGTTCAGCAATCAATCTTCCAAAGGATTTAGCATGAAAAAAATATTCTCATTCTTATATATCCTTCATTATTAATTATTAATAATTATGATTGCATTAGGAAGCGTTCGAAAACGAGGAGGATGAGAACTATGAGAATGAAGAAATCAGCAATCCCCTGGAGGACAATGAAATACCGTCCATGGAGACGAATGAGGGGGATTCTGGAGTAGGAAGTGATATGGCAAATCCTTCGGAGAGGGAAGATCAGAATGTCGATGACCTGCACGCCGTCGTCGAAAGAACCTACGACAATAATCGTGAGAACAACGTAGTAGGCGAAAACGAAGATCCTGAGGATACCGACGCTCTGGAAGCAACCTGTCGAGAAACAATTGAAAATCTTAAAAAACTCGGCGAGCAATCTAGGTACGTTGTATTCCAAAAATATAGACTTGTCGTTCTAATAATCTCAAAAAAATTTTGGACCGGTTTGGAAAAATTTTGGAAAAATTTTGCATTCCCACTAAAGACCCTAGAATTATTTTGGAATATTTTATCGGTCTTGGAAAATTTCTAAAAACACGTTTTCAAATTTTCATTACTGAAGAAATTTCATTCAAGAATTTCTACTCAAGAAAATCCATAGTCAGAAAAATATTCTTGATGCAAGTTTCTAGCTTAAAGATGACTGATTCCGATATCGAAATAGTCGAAAATATTATCACAAAAGCACCTTGACGCAATAATTTGATAATCGCTCGCAAAACAATTAATAAAATAAGCCTTTGAATGCAAAAAAAAAATTCTTAAAAGCTGTTTTACATTGTCCAATCTAAAAAAAAATGTTAAAATGATAATTCTGTAGTTCCAGATCCCTGAGTAGGATCGGTATGTCACCCCGTGGCGAGGATGATAGTACAGAGCAACCGGTAAATATGACGCGTCATCTCGACGAGGAATCATCGTTAAATCTATTATCAAAATCATCGGCATATCCAGTCCGTTCATCGAGCGATTGTCATTCGCCATCCTCGATTACCGAGGAGCAACGAGTATCGCCCGAAAGTAATTCAAACTTCAATTGGAATCATATATCCGAGGAGACAACGAGCAAAAGTACTGAGGAGGAGAATTCAAACGAAAACACAGATTTACCGATAAACGGTGGCACGGACGCAAACGCCGATACCGCCGGTTCGTTATTGCAAAATTTTCTGATCGAGCATCAGCGTCGAAATCAAAACGAACGAACGACAAACAATATGCCGCCAGTAGAGACCGAATACGTTTCACTGGAGAAACTCGCTGAAACCGTGGCGACATGTCGCGTGTGTAACGAAAAATTTCGCGATATAACACTTTTGGACGAGCATAGATCGAAAGCCGGTCATTATCAGTGCAATCATCCGGAATGCGCGAGTCTAGTTTTATCAACAGCTATAGAAGTGGCTGTTCACAAATCTCAAATTCACGGAGCACCGCTATCGCCTCATATAAGTCGTAATTCGCCGCATGTGAGCGAAGGGTCGCCGCATTTGAGTAGAAATTCGCCGCATTCTTCGAACACAGCAGCGACAAATTCCCCTCACGGTGTTTCGATGGGTTCGCCAAATACATCGTCGAATGTCTCTCATATCAATATAAATTCACCCATGACATCTCCGCATCATACAAATTCCCCGACTTACAATTCTGGACACATGTCTAATTCGCCACAACAATCGATGATACCACCGGTGAATTTTGAACAATTACCAGCACCGGTGCAACAATTGGCTCAGCAAGTGCAACGAATGCCATTGCCGAATTTACCACCTGGTGCTAATACAATGATACCGGGTGCGAATTTTTATCCACAACCACCGGGCAGACCGCCTATGTATAGAATGCCACAGGGAATGCAACCTCCACAAGGGATGCAACCACCGCAGGGAATGCATTATCCTCCTCATATATCGCATCTTTACTCGCAGTATGGTTCGCCACCTGGAGCTTATCCACAAATGGGAGTTCCACCGCCGCCTATGCATCCTCAAATGGGACAACAAATGCCCAGAGGACGATATCCAACGCATGTTCAAAATCCGAGGTAAACAAAAAATCTGTGGTGATATTAATTATAGTGACAGCTTCTCATAAATTTAAAAACTTGCAAAGTAGAACCTTTCAAATTGCTTCCTCATTACTTTTGCTTTTCCCAGAGCTACCTTCATTAGAATGCCTTCCTCATAGAGGAAGCCTTTTAAAATACAATTTTTGACCGTCTTTATTTCAAAGTTTTAATATAAATCTCACAGGCTCACATATATTTCAATGAAAATTGCAATATGTAATAACTTTTCGCTGTTTTACTTGTAGGCCAATAAATTTTAGCTGTATTGCTCAAGTAATTCTTAATTTAGAGGTCTTTCATATTTGTAAATAATAGCAATATTATATTTTTTTTAATTCATGCTACTGTAACATTAAAACCCTTTTATCGATTTCGTTCAAATTTTATGCCGGAGATTAATTAATGCTATTAGGTATGACATTTTTATTTAGGCTTTTGGTCGATTTTATTAACTTCTATTCTATATAAAATCGTATTTAAGAAAAAACGGATTTTTAAAAAATAAAAAATAAAATACGATTTAACTGTACGCTACATCCGTCATCTTGAATCTCCGACAATTGATTATTATTCATTGCTATTAAACACAGAGCGCCACGGATGCCTCAATTAGGTCCTGCACCGCGACAACGGATGAAGAGGCCGCTTCAGCCTCCGCAGCATCAAATGCCACCGCAACAACAACAACAGCAACAGCGTATGGATCCAGCGAGTAAACAAAGACGCATGGATCTTCTATTACCTGACAGAAATGAGGATGCCGATTGTCACGTAATAGCTCAACAAAAGCGAAACGACGGTCTACCTGTGATACAAAATGTGCAGGGAGCGACAGTTCAGCAGACAAATAGAAACGATTCGACGATACATCTCACCGATTCGATAACATTGAGTGTACGGCAACCTGGTAAGTCTTCATTTTTTTTTTTTAATTATATCACTTATTTCAATGCCTCTTCTCTCACAAAACAATTTTTCGTCTCACGTTTATCTCTTCACTCATCTTCACTCCAGCCATACTCGTCAATATCACGAGGAGAGATAGTGCTTCATCACAACGCGCGATCTAAAAAAAAGAAACGGAGTGCAAAAAGAAAAACTATGGTTTTATTTTACTAATCTCAAGGTTCCGCTCCAGCTCAAGTGCAAAGCCCAGTTGGCCCCGCGCCGAAAAAGCCGGATGCCACCGCTGTGGCAAATGTACTGGCAGCTCGCGGTATTACAGTAACACCGGCCGCAAATAAGAACAAAACCGGCGATCAGCAGCAGAAGCAGCCTGCGCAGCAACAGCAACAAACTCAACAACAGCAGCAACAGAGACAAGCACCACCGGCACAGCCGGTTAACGTCACAGCGCTTAATCTCAATTCTGCTATTTCGATTATTCCGGCGAGCTCCCAGAGAAAGCAACAGGAACAACAGCAACAATCGCAGCCACAACAGTCACAAGCACAATTTGCTGTACCGCAAAATAAGCAAAGCAAACAGCCAAGTTCAAGCGATGTTGAACGGCCGCCTAGGCCACCGACGGTTGACCTCACGCAGGATATACCAGCACCTGCTCCTGTCGTTCGAAGAGGAAGACCACCTAGGTGAGCATTATTAAATTTTTAAAAAGTTGCAAAGCACTACTTTGCACATTGCTTCCGTATATAGAATTTGTTGAAATTATAAAAGATGTAAAAAAGAAGTTTCAGCGTTTCCATTTTTTAATTTTCAACAGAAAATACAATTAATAAACATACATACAACATGTATGAATTTTTTTCAAAAACCCTTTCCTGGATGTTTTTTTAGACAATTCTGAGTATCCTGATATTAAAAAAAAATCACGAAAGCAGTTTCCTACATGAAATCGCAAAAACAGGCATAATACTTAGCGCCACAATTATTATTAAATCCTGTGTAGTAATACTTCGTCCTTTTATCTTTTTCAGAGCTCTGTTAACGTGTCAAGTGTGCGAGAAAAATTTTCAAAATCAGGAAATGCTCACTCAACACATGGCAAGCCATCGTACGAACAGCAAATTGTTACACAAGTGAGTTGCACTTTAAATTCTAGCAAATAAAAATCTAACTACGTAAACTTGAATATTCTCTATTTTTTTTCTATTCAAGGTGTAATATGTGTCCAGCGCAGTATCCTACGGGTCAAGCACTGGCGATGCACAAACAGACTTATCACAAGGAGGTCGACACATTTGCACCAAACGGAGGAATCGAATTGGCTCTTCCGGTCGTAGATCTTAAATCTCCCCAAGTGTTAAACAGGCTCTCGAGTCTGGGGATTCAAAGTTTCATACCGCTTTCGCAGCTTAGCGCCCAAACCGGTGGTTACTTTGGTTTACCGATAATAACGATAGACGGAGCGCGAAATCCAAACACCTGTAATCTTGGCGCCTTAGGTGCTACTTCTATACTTAGTTTAGGTCCCCTTAAGCACCTGTCACACAGGTAACTATAGCCACCTTATTAATTTAATGCCCCATCACTCCCAAAACGTGTATCATAAAAAAAATGTCATTTTATTTCGACTTTTTTTTTCTTTCCATTCAGTTTACAGCTCTCGATTTACATTTCAGGTTCCTTTACTTATCTCGTACAAAAGCTTTAAGGGGTTATACCAAGTCGGTCCGCTAAAAACAAACATTTATGCGATTTGTTTTTAAGAAAATCTTTTTATCAAGTTCTTTTGAGGTGAAAATTGCCATTCGGAATCAAGTCAGTTTAAATAAAATGAAAACTAAACATATTTCGTTATTATATCAGTTTATGCTTTAATTAAACGAAGAAATTTTCGCAATATTAAATTTAAATTAAATGACTGGTGTGTTCGAATTAACTTTTCATTTTTCCAACTAGAAAAATCCAGCTCACCGACTTTAAAAACATTTCCAGTAAAAACCTGTTTGAAGTTTCAAAAGACGATTACACGTCATTAAAACATTTATTTCATAATTTATACTGTAACGACTACATATAACCCTTTAAGGAGCGGGAGTGGTATAAAAACAAAAAAGATATTCTTCAATGAATAGCGCCGATTTTGATCTGATCTCTCTTTAAATTAAAAAAAAGCCCTTGCGTCAAAAACGAGCGATTTATAATATTTTATTTCAATTTTTTTTCTCACTATTTATTGCATACTATAATATTGTTTTTATGCTTCACGTTCATCATCCATATAAAAATGTACCTATGACATTATAATCGTAAGAAGATTAAAACAAAAAGGTGTTACGCGATTTAAGGCAAAAAAAGGAAAGACATTATTCCCAACTGTGGAAACTATAGGCCAGAACTGACTTAATTAATATATCAAACCTTGTAAATATTTGTACAATAAGTATAATGTATGTAAGTTTGACAAATATTGTTTTTTTTTTTCGTGTACAAGCAAGACAAAAGGAAGAACTGAACGGTTACGTTGTTAAACTCATAAATATCGACGATATACTATTGATTTACTTTTGGTACTATTTGTCTCTTGTTTCTCCATTGTTAATTAAGAGAAAAGAGAGAGAGAGAGACGAACGTCTGTGCTGCACGGTATGTGTATCAAGTATTTCAGTATTTTCTCTGCGATATGTTACAAAAAAAGGGTCTTTAATTATAAAATATAATTTCATAAATAACTTTTAAAGCATTGGATTTATTTCAATTTGTTGATTTACGATTTTCTTTGGCCTAAATGATCACTTCTATGCGAGAGGCTGCTGGGACAAGAAAACACATTGTGTAGGTATAACTGTGTACCTTATGTAGATATGTAAATATCTTTTTCTAGTTTCTAGAGTTTACCGACGCCAGAATATGTGTGAGATTCAAAGCACAAAAAAAAAGAAAGAATGAAAATCAACCGAAAAAGCTATAAGTTTGAAATAGCGCGATGTCTTGTTTATATAATTATGCGCTCTATACTTATGTATTTTTATATAAAGTTGAATCTTCAGTCCTATTCGTTGTAATGTATAGAGTTAGTCTCGAATTATTAATAAATCAAAGATATACAAAGTTTCGATATGTTTATTTATTTTTTTCACTAAAGTGGCATCTCTGTCAATAACCATGAATTATTATGTTATTATTATTTTATATATTTATCAGCAAGTGCAGGTGGAAATTCGGCGGTCTAGATTTATTTTTGTTAATCTTTGTCATAAAAAATATGCTACATTTTTAAAAGCGTTTCGACAATTTTTCAGTCGTTTAATTGACTGGTGTCTCTTGATAAATAAATAAATTAAAAAATTCGTTCGTAACAATATTCGGATACTGTGAAACAAATCCCTAGATCTGAATATAACAAATTATAGAAGTTTCTTTTTTTTTCAACATAGTTTTATAAATACTTTCTATTTTTATATAATAAGAACTTGAATTTTTTATATTCGGGTCTAGGTAAATATTCTCTAAAGTGGATATAATTTTAAAAAGATTGCAGAAAGTTCATTGAATCACTCTCATGTGAAATCTCGTGAGGTAATCAGAGGTAAATAAATGAAAATCCTAGGACTTCTGAACTCAATGAAATCATTTAAATTCATGTGATTTCTGAACTCAATGAAATCGTTTAATAAAATTACATAATTTCCGAACTTAATGAAATCATTTAAAGTCGTATGATTTCTAAGCTTTATGAAATCATTTAAAATCATGCATTTCCGAAGTCAATGAAATCGATTAAAACCATGATTTTTTAAATAATATGAAATCGGTGAAGCCTCCTTTTAAACAGCGCGCACTTTACAAAGAGAGCTTTCTACTGTACACAGTAAGATTTGATAGCATTTTATGGGTGATAAGTATTACGGTAAAAGTTGTGTATGTAGTGTGTGTCAGTGCGATTCACACAACCTAGCGAAGGAATCCAATGAAGTTACGCGTTTTTTTTTCGTCGCTTCGCTTATCGCTGTTGCAATACAATTAATTTATTCGACAGCCGACAAGTCGTCCCGCAGATTAATTCAATTGTTGAATTCTCGTATCCAGTTGGTGACATTTAACTGATGAAGCAAATGTGTACGATTGGAAAATAATATTCTGCTTCTTTAACCTCTCGTAAACAAAAGAATCATCAACAACCGATCGTAATTCTATTATGATGGAATGTCAACGATAGACGAATATGTTTGGAACGCTGCGTAATAAGTTTCAGACTGTTCAGGACGGAATATCAGCGAGGTAATTGTTACAAATCAGTTTAATATCTTATCTTTAACCTAAACTCGCCACTGGAGTGTCCATTCTGTGTGTTTGTAAACTTACTTTTAGACATTTGTCAACGTTTCCGAAGTCAAAATTGTTTTTTCAGCACTGTCTTATTTTTTTTTTTTTTTTTTTTTACAAGTGGCAATACAAATTTTTTTAGATTAAACTGTTTTTTAGGGTCTGTTGTTGCTTTGCAAAAAAAAAAATTAGTTTGGTATTCAACAATTGGCAATTATCAAATTAAAAAAGTATTAATAATATTTAAAAAAAAAAAAAAGCTTTGAGTACTAAAATTATTAATCTTTTTTTGAATACAGAGAAATAATTTAATATACAAAAGTAATTAATCTGTAATGTAATCTGTCTGTAGATTTTTGTTGCATCGAGGCTCAACTGGTATTAAAGGAACTCATGAAATTAAAAAAAAATGTTTTTATTCTTATTGTATTTTGGATACTTTTCTTGATATATTTAATAAAAGCAAACAAGGATTAGATACAAAAAGATATTCAAATTGGAAAAGTTATGATTTATTACAACTATCCACAATTTTCTCTCATCTCTCTTTGTTAATTTTCTAATTGCTCTTAGACTCAACATGAACATATAATCACAGGTTTTATGTTTTTAAATACATTTTTATATTTTGGATATCCTATGGAGCCCAAAATATAAATATGAAAAACACAGTAAGCCTAAATTTCATAATTGCTTTTTTTTCTCATTTAGTATACGAGGTCTTGCAATCTCTGAAAGCACAAAGCACAAGCCAGGCAGTCACAGTTTAAACAAAGTAAATTATGATGCTGGAGCGGATGTTCTGCATCATTTCCAAATCCAATGGAATCAACTGCACGAATTGGCTGAGGAAAATGCGGGCAAAGCTCACTGTGTAGACTCTCTTGTTGCTGGAATATATGAGAAACTTGAACAAGAATGGAACAGCATTACCTGCTTGAACAGTACATTAGCTTCGATACCAAAAATCAACAATGCTATACAGAATCTGATGGATCAGATAGGTGAGAATTAATCGCTACTGTTTTTAATAGTACATTTCAACACAAGGGAGAAATAATAGATCGCTTCCGAGTGTTGAACTAACTTCTTTAGAAAAGTGCACTTTTCTGCACGGAGGACTGAAAAATTCTTTTCCACAGTTGTCTGATATTTTTATGCTTATTTTAACTGTATTGCAAAGGAACTCTGGAAGAAGCTTTTGATGAAGTGGAAGCAGCTCTCTTCAAACTTGAGGATTTAAATGAGACACTTGAATTACAAAACAGGCAATTAGATCATAGATTTCAACTGGCTTTGTATAAGGAAAAAAAGTTGTCTGAGCTGGATTCTGTCAGAGGTAAATTTCGCGATTTTATTTCAAAATTGAAAAAAGTACATTAAGAATATTTATTCTTCAGAAATAAAAATGTCCTTTTTTTAATAATTATAAATAATTTAGAGTAATTATTTAGTAAAAAAAAAAGTATTCACAATAATTTCTCAATAAAATGGTGGCTATTCTTTTTTAAATTTGAATGATTATGGATAATTAAACTTCAACTATCTCAAATTCCTTATTGTTATTCACAGAAATATTAAACCTGCCAACTTTGAAAATGATTTAGATTGTTTTAAATGAAAAGTATTTTTTATGCCCTTTTTTCATTCACAATTTCCTTGCGTATTTAATATTATTGATACTAATATTACCACCGATAATTTATTTCACGTATTCACATATTACGATTTTTCCTTCATTTAATGCAGGAGAATATTGAATTGCATTTAATTCAACGTTCAATTTTTATCTTATTATCTGTTAATTTTAGCGAAATTGGCTACCGAACACTCTCAAAGAGTGTTGCAACAGGAGCTCAAGCAACAGAAAATTCTGAAAGAGAGACAGGAAACTTTTGAAGGTGTTTTTCAAGATGAACTTCAAGAGTATAAGGCAACCGGTATTATACGACGTAAGTTGCGCAAGTATCAAAATTCTATTTCTATTTAATATCAAGAAGTTCACTTGTTGCATTTTTTAATAAATATAAATTTCTGCAGAATCCCCGACAACTCAACAAGGACCATCCCTCGATAAGATTGTTTTGGATACCGATACCACGGAATTCGACGATTTTATAAATAGTTAAATATGTATTATAATTATGATTTTTAGTCTATGAAAAAATATGTTAAATGTTGGCAAAGTTTATCAAGCAACGATCAATAGACTGATGGTTTCACCATGAACGGCATTTTTTTTAAAATTTGTACCTAACATTTTTATTTTCAATTTTAGCAATTTCAGATTTTTTTTTAGCATCCGAAAAATCTGGAAAATTCAGGGTTTTCTTTCATTGGAAAGTCAGAAAAAAATTCAAACTGGCTACAATATTTTTTTCATTCGTTCAACGAAGCTTTTTTTAAGTATAAAATGGACTAAAAGCTATATAAAAACCTTTAAGTTGGTATAAGGGAATCATTCTAATATTTTTTAGAAAGAAAATGCTGGTATTTAAAAAATATAAAAATGTGCAGTGTTCAAATGGTTATTTTATTTTTTTTTATGATATAAAAGAATTTATTACTATTTTGTAAATCCGTCAAATTAGACGGCGCTCTATTGGCTAATTTCGAATGTAAATCAGAAATCATCCAATCAGAGGATGTCTGTTCTCAAAAAAAAAAAAGCGCGGGATCTCACCGTAAATTTAAACAATATATTTTAAATCGCGATTCTAAGATATTAAGATGGCGGAACATGGCAAAAACTTACATACCATTAAATGCATGTTTAAAAAGTAAAACCTTTTTAATTCCTGTTGATAATTTAAGCGTAGATACTTCTGATAATTAAAAAGTTTCAAGTAAAACTTGAATTGAGCAGGAAAACGCTGTAAATGATGACGTAGGCAATCAGGGGCGCCAACTATGAGTACTCGCTGCCAACTTCGTACTCTTCCTCGTCACTGAAGACCAGTGCATCTCTGGCCAATGTCTTCGATGTTTCGAACGCGGTGCTTTGCTTACGTGTAAATTTGACATCCCGTCAGCCGGTACTGTTTGACACGGCAATTGTTTCCTTAATCTCGAGTAATTCAACTCGAGCCATTATAGACGATTCAAAATCGAAGACTGACGACTTCTTCGTGCATTTGTGTGTGATTAACAGTGGTAAGTATCATCTAATAATCGTAATAATTACGATTTACGTGCTTGTGAGATTCATATTTTTTCATTGATAAAATCTGATCAATTAAAATCCCATAAATTTTTATTTGATAATTTATTGCTTTTTAATAATCGAGTATTCAAATGTTAGTAATAATTTAGTAGATAGATTAGATAATATTACCAGTTTTTGAAATCTGATCATTTTCCCTTCATTTCAGTTTGTTTCTTTCACATTATTTTTATATGGATTGCCATATAAACACTCCATACACAAATTCTCCCATATAATGACTTCATGATGCATCCCATATAATTTACATGAATTCCTATATAATTTTCTTTTAATTTCTGACATTTCTACATAATAATTGTATGATACATACTATATAATTTTGTCATATAGAGGAAACAAGTTTTCTTTCAGAAGAAAAGAAAATTATATAAAAATCCAGGCATATGTTTTTGTTCTGCTCAAAAGTAATTCATTCTTCAATGTGTATGTTTTCTCTGCTTTAATAATATCTTATAAATTGGAAATGTATAAAATACATTTTTGTGCCTTTTAGTTGATGAAATAAGATGAATAAAAATTGCAATAATTGTTTTTCATCCTGTTTTCTGTTTACTCAATAGTTTTTTTTTACTCCTGTTTGAATATAAAGATTTTTCTATGATTTGTCAATGCACACTTACAGATTGCATTTTAATATGATTTCCATAGATTTCTATATAATTTTCTTTTAATTTCTGATAATTCTACATAATAATTGTGTAACTATTATCATATAGAAAAAGTTTCTTTCAGAAGAAAAAAAATAAAATAAAAGTCCAGACAAACATTTTATAAAATTAATTAATTCTTCAATCTATATATTTTCTCCGCTTTAATAATATCTTATAAATTGGAAATCTATAAAATATATTTTTGTGCCTTTTGGTTAACGAAATAAGATAAATAAAAAAATACAGTAATTATTTTTTGTACCAATTTCTGGATTTTCATTAGTTTCTTTTTACTCCTGCAATTATTATGTAAATTTGATTTGTGATATTTAAACATACAGATTTCTGTATGATTTGTCAATGTAAATTGGAAGGTTACTCTTTAATTGATAAACAGCAATTAGAGTTTAATTTGTTATCCACCTCAAAACTTCTTTTCCTCCTCATCAACTTAATTAACAATTACACTACGAAGGTTGCATTTTTTTATAAATTCTATGTAAAATGTATTTTTTTTCTTTTTTTTTAGCAACATGACAGTGAAAATTAGAGTGAAAGACAAATTAGAGGATGATACATTGGATCTAAGCTGTTGCGATTTGGAAGATGTGCCTGTTAAGGAAATAGTAAGATTTCTACATTTAAAAAATTGATTATTTAATTTATTAAATGTAAATAAAAAAATTGTACATCTACTTTCAGGCTGTAATTAAGAAGGGAACACATTTGGATCTATCGAACAACCAGTTGATAAAACTGCCTGTAAGTCTTTTTTAATTTTGTATGCAATCCTCTATTTAAATTCTAATGAAAGTCAGATGAATAATAACTTTTTTTTTGTAGGACACATTTGTGATTCTCACGCATATTGTAAAATTAGATCTTAGTAAGAACTTGTTGGAGGAACTTCCTGAAAATATTGGAGACCTAAAACAGCTTAAACACCTGGATCTCTATAGCAATAAGGTAAGAAAATATAATTAAATTGTATGCTGAAAGCCAAAATAATAAAATAATACACTCATCATTTTTGTATGGGTAACGCAAAAAGATTATATAAAAATAAATATTGACACTAGTGTATAAAATTTAAATATTGTCCATGTTTCATTCAACTGATTAACTTTAAAAGTGGTGCAAGAAATCAATGAAATCATAAAATTAATAAATATAAATAAAATTCCCTTCTAATATATAATAAATAGTAGGAAAAGTACAAAAAAAAAGGTATTTTTTTAAGAACAAAAAAATACACATCTACTTGTATGATTTTTAATAAAAATTAAAATGTAATGCACTGAAAGTTTTTATACATCAAATTTAATATATGAGTATGATTAAGGTATTGTACATTTATTCTTACCCTTTTGAATTTAATATACCAATTTCTGGTACATTGAAAGTTTTAAGTAGATTTTGTTTTCAACTCCATTATCAGATAATCTCGAATTTTTGGTACCATCACTGCATAATACAGCGACGAAATAACATGACAAAATAACACAAAACCATTGTCGGAAACAATAACCGCCGAAATATCTTGAGGACAATGTCTCGCGACCAAATAACTCGGTCATAATATCTTGGCCTAAAATATCCTGAAACAATAATATCTTCATACCAAAATAACTTACTCAATAATATAATAATATACTGAAAACTCGAAATAACTCAATTATATACATAATTTATTTTGCATTACAAGAACATTGATTGTTTTCGTTATTATCGATCATTCATTGACGAATAGACGAGATTTCAAAGTAAAACAAACAAATAAAATAATTTACTTTCTACTAGAAGAACTATACTACTCTCAAACTATACAACAATAATATATCTGACTGAATAATATACAGTTATTCGACCAATTTTTTGTACATTAAAAATAGTTATTTTTGTTGTTAGTCAAACGTATACGTACACGTGTAAGAAATAAAATTATGTTCGGAGAATTATTTTGGAGTGTGTTATTTTAACGTTGTGTTATTTTTGCATCGAGTTATTTTGACGTGTCATCGAATTTCTTATTATAGTAAAATATAAAAATAATAAAATATCGTTATTCTTACAGATAAGTAGGTTACCTTTGAGCTTTGGCGAATTGAAGAATCTAAAATGGTTAGATTTGAAAGACAATCCTCTGAACGAAGTACTCTCCCTTCTTGCCGGTCCCTGCAGTGACAATGAACAATGTCAAAGTTGCGCTTCCCACGTCATATCCTATTACATCAACGTTAAAGAAACAATTGAAAAGAAGAAGGAAGATGCAATGATAGCAGCCGGTAATATAACAATTCCTAATTACAATTTAATCTATTTGTTTAAGCGCACTGAATCACGAATAAAAACATTTGTTTTCGGTAAAATTATTATTATAAAAACGCGTTTAAATCTTATAAAATATATTTCAAGCATTTTATAATATTCCAATTTTATACAGCACCAGAATGCTGTGAGATAAAATACAACATTTTTCACTTTTTTCAACGTTCTGATCAAACTATTTGATTTTAGTTTTTGAGGTCCCATATTGTTCGGTCATTGGATTTATTTTATAGCCTCTGCTACGGAGTTATGAAATAAAATATGTGAAAAAAATTGTATTTTTTAAAAAACTAATTGAAATAATGAGTTTCGGTTTATCGAAATTTTTATCGCACATTGAATTTCACTCACTATTTTAAAATTATAAAATGTAGCTGCTGAAGAACTTAAGCGAGAGGCTAAAAGGAGAAAGAAGAGGAGGAAGAATGCAGCTTCAAAAGCCAACAACAATACTAGCGACGAGAAGGAAAAAGTTGTACCTGCGAAATCCGATGACTCGGTCACCGATAGTGAAGAGAACAAGACACCTGAACCGAGTTCTAAGCTGCAAATTGCCGATGATAATACACCAAAAGGTGGGCATAAATTCCATATTTATAATAATCAAAACCTCTACAAAAAGAAAAAGATTATATTAAAAACAATAAAATTATTTTCAGGTGGTCCTTGCGGCACGTTCTGTCACATCTTATCCTCCTTATTAATCGGTCTTCTATTTCTCGTAATTATTTTCATCCTCGTCGTCACGATTTTGCCGAAATTCGACGAGAAGCGCTCGGACAATTTGGTCCAATATCTCGAAGCTAAAACAGCACTACCGGTGAAGAGTTATCAACGATTGGGTACAAAAAAATTGGACTTTTTAATCGATTATGCTGGCTTTTTAATGAATCACACAAGAATACTTGTCAGGGACACTTATCAACGTCACTTTGGCGAAGAGCTCGTCGATGCTGACGATGCTGATTTGTAAATTAAAAGTTAAAACTGCGTCCCAAAAAAAAAAAAAGAAACAAAAAATAAACACCAATTATTCCCTATTACAGAGATTGTCTATATACAATATTATATTAAGTGCTAATCATAATTGTCATGGCAAATGTATTAATTTATGCTCATAAAAACTGAGCACATCATTCTATTTTCACCTCTTTCGATTGATGAATAATCGAAGATTTTTCTTTGGCATTAATATTCGAAAAGCTATAAACAACATTCGTAACATGTATATTGCATTCGCTCAATCGTGATTTTACCGATCAAATATAAAATCGATTTAATTTACGTTAATTACGTCTAGTTATAATTTCATATACGATTGTACACTCGTTCGACTGTTTGACACTGAAAATAACATTTCCACACAGGAAAAGCTCATGTAATTTATTCACCACCGTGCGTTTTATTTGAGATCAGAGAAACGGATTTTAGTGAGTTTTTCATCTTGTTGTTTAGTTTGTAAAACTTGTTCGGCTCGGCCGAATCGGTTTTTTCGTTGGGTTGATTGACGTCGAGATCGATTTTTCAGAATCGTTGTTTGAGCGGGAGAAATATCTTCCATCCTTAATTTTTCTTTTTCGCTTCTAAATCTATTTCATGGCTTTTTTTTATCCAACATTCTTTAAACAAGTAAAACATTCGTGGATCTCATAATTTCCGGTTCGATTATTACTCCTGTATATATTAAGTCATCTAAGCGTTATATATATTTTTTAAATATTTTTAAATCTATATTTTTCAACATTTTTTTCTTAACACATCTTATAAGTTTAAACCCACTCTGTATAATTAAAAGAAAATAATTCTGAGGTAAAAAAATAGTAAATAATTACATTTTGACGTGAAAAACTCAACTTTCTAAAAAAAAAAATGGCCAAATGAACTGAAATTTAGGGAAGCAACTTTTTTACCTATCAAACGAAAGAAATGTATAAAAATAGATTTAAAAATCTGAAAATAATTCACTACACTAAAATATCGTGGAGTTACAGTCCGAATGAAGATTGCAAAATCCACGAGTGTGTCTTTTAATTAAAGAATAAATTGCAGCACCTTTTAATTCGGCTAGAAAAAAAACCACAGCACAGTTCTTCAAATTTCCATCGACTGCCACTACTTCTTAATTATTATCACGATAATTATCGAAGTCATTATTAGGATTCCTCTGTGATTACTAATTTTTGTAACAACTTTAGTTTTAACACAGAGCCATGAAACGTATATTTTATTCACAATTATGCGTTTTATTCGTAGCCGGATCAACGGATTTCGTTGAGGGTTGTTTTCGCAGTGAGCTTTCCATTATATTGATAAGTTTCTGAAACTTGTTCGGCTTGGCCTCATCACTTTTTTCGTTGTTATCGTCGGCCTTAACTAGATCGGTACACGATTTATTTTTCACTAACGTCATGCGTACAGGCGAAAGATCTCGCAAACTCAATTTCTTCTTGCGTCCAAATCGATTCCTGGCCTTTTTATTAATAATCGGCATTTTATCGACAGTGGCGATCGAGCAAATGCTTGAAATATCGTGACTAGAGGAAGAAGTCGTGTCTTCTTGGGTCGCACGAAATTCGGCGATTTTCGCAACATCGTCATAGAGTTCTTCTTCCTGTTTAGCGATTGAAAGAGCGCAATGATTCACTTGAAGCGAATTCTTTCTAGGAGTTTGATAGTGTTCTGTATCTAGTGAAACGTCCACTTTATCATGAATTTCTTCATCAATTATTACCAAAACTTTGACCTCAGTACTCTTTACACTATTCTCTAAGACTCCGTTACGGCAAATTGCATCAATTTTCGATTTTCCAGCATCTTTTAATTCCTCCGTATCTCTTCCAGCTACCATAAAACTTGTCATAGTTTTTTTCATTTCCGTTGGTTCTACTTCAACATCATTATTGCGATAATTACCAATATCATCATAGATATCTTCTACTATTTCTTGTTTCTTCTCTGCAATCACAGGTATAACTAGATTTGGTGGTTTAACGTAAATAGGCCTTGGCCTTGGAAGGGAATTGTAATTAGAGAGATCGTCGACTTGTGAAGGAACTAATGTTACCCCATGACTCGGATTTAGCGACTTTAAATCGTTTTGATAAGCTAAAACATCATCATAAGCCGACAACTCAATGTCGACCGCTTTACCGGAAGACTGTGGCTCAAGTTCCAACGACATTTTGCTCGTTTTTTTCTTCAGCTTCTTTTCACTGCTCGCACTATCGTCGACACTACTTTTATCATTTTTCTTCGGGGATTCTTTTTTGTGTATCACTCTATCGAGAAACCATTTTCTCTGTGGAGATTTTTTTGTGCTTTTCGTAGGAGAAATTGTAATATCTTTTGGAGCTGTATCGCAAGTATCAGTCTGTGAATTTGTGGAAATAATTGAGGCAGGTTGAAGTACATCATCGTAACTCGTTACAGAGAATCTCAAGTTTTTTTCGCTCAAAGATTCCGATTTTTCGCAAGAT
Source organism: Perithous albicinctus (assembly GCA_964016905.1). Classification (NCBI taxonomy): domain Eukaryota; kingdom Metazoa; phylum Arthropoda; class Insecta; order Hymenoptera; family Ichneumonidae; genus Perithous; species Perithous albicinctus. The sequence goes on from OZ024689.1 coordinate 22,833,078, forward strand.
TCTTTTCTGACAAGAGTCGTATGAGTCTCTTGATGTAGAAAAGTTTCTACGTCGTCGTACGTTTCTATTTCCACTTCTTTCGGTGGTGATTCATGGAAAAGGGATTTTCGTTTTTTCTTAACATCTTCTTTCTTCGATTCCACTGGTTTATTCTCAACTTCGTCGTAACTCTCGCGATCCGGATTATCTTCGAATTTCTTCTTTTTCTCTTCCTTTTTCTTTCCCACTTTTTTTAGTTTTCCTCTTTTACTAGACTTCTTTTTAATATTCTCGTAGCTCTCTCCGCTGTCTCGGAAATCTTCGATTTTGTGGTAAATGTCGTCTTCTTCATAGCCGTCATCCAGTGGCTCGTAAGAGGCAATAGAAATTCTTTCGTGTGGGAGGGAAGGAAGTCGACGAGTCAGTAAAATTGGTGGTGAAATTAAAGGAACAGCTGTCGAATCTTTTTTCTTTTCGCTATCGAAGCGATGCGTCACTTTGTTATCGTTGCTTGGTGTTAAAAGTGTGATTGAATCTTTTACAACTGCATTTACTTCGCGTTTTGGACTTGGAAGAAACGCTCCAACGTCTTGATATGTTTCTTCCATTAGCGCGCTGTCTTCAGGAAGTTCCGTGTCGATTTTTTCATCCATTGAACGCTCGTACATTCCTGAATCTCTTCTCTGAATGCTGAGATTTAGCCTGCTGATTGCGGCTAGCCACTCTTCCATTTCTCTCGGATTTTTTGCAATAAACTGTACAGAAATATGTAAATTAGTTAAACAAAAACGACAAACTCGTGGTTCTCAAAGTTTCCGATCGGATTGTAACTTCAGATTATTTTTAATCTCATTTGGATTTTTAAACACATTTTTAATTTAAAAAAAAAGAATTGCCATCTTTTTTGCTTCTCACACCATGTTAAAGTTTAGACTTCCATCTTGAAATAAACCTCGCGAAATGGGATCACAGTTCAAAAAATTTAAGAGGCGCATTCGACGTTCAGACCCAAAATTTATGGCACCTCTAAAAGTTAATTATAAAAATATCCCTTTCGCGAGGAGTTTTCGTACATTTTTCCAATGCTCCCCTTGCATGAGGTGTTCTTCAAATTCGAACCCTATAATTTTAGAGGATAGAAGAAGCATAAAAAAGAGAGTGATTTTTTTAACCAACCATATTAAAAAGAAGAAAATAGAAATAAAATCTTTTAAATAAAAAAATAGTTCCCTTTCCCTAAAATTATTGTTTCAATTTATAAAAATATCTCGCATAAGGGGGGTGCTAACAATTTCGATTTTGAGATGCTGCATTTTTTTTGGGTATAAACCTCCAAGGCACCTTTTAGAATTTTTTTTTAAACGCCCTGCTATATATAATTGAAAAAAAATGTTTATCAGAAAAATGATACTACAAATGTATTTTTTTCTTCACAGAATATTTTCTTCAATTATATGCACAGTATAGGTTTCAATTTAGCAGATTTCTGAAGAAGAAAAAAAAGTTAAAAAATCTTTAAACAATTCACGATACTCAGAGCACTGTTTACTAAAATATTCTGGAGTGACAATCCAATCGGACGTTATGAGGTCCACGTCTACTTAACGAATAATCCATATTGACTACTGAAATTTAATAATTTTGTTCTGTACCTGTAGTGTTTTATTTCCTGGACAAAATATCTCGAAAGCTGACTTGGAATGATCCACGTCTTTGAATGTTGTATTTGAAGCAGCAGGTCTTCCCATGTATCCTCTTATTGAATAGATTTCCGGTGGCTGTTTGTCTTTTTCACTGCTGTAGATGAGCAGGTGAGATCCAACGAGTCCTAATCAATGTTTTACACTTTTATTTAGATACAACTTTTATTTCTCGGTCGACAATTAATTATTTATCGACACAAAGTTAAAAAAAAAATCGTTTTTTAATATCGTGACACTAATGCTGCAGTTAAAATTGCTAATCGATGTTCCCAAAAGAAAAAAATACAGTTGGTACATTAAAATCTCGCATAATTTTAAAATTTAAATCCCCATGCGATTTTTGTTCAGTAATATCAACTGATTAATGTTAAACAAAATAAATACGCAAGAAAAAGCGACAGATTCGAGAGACTCACCGATCCAACAGGAGCGAGTAGTGTCGCGTACGAATCCAAAAGATTTTTTCTCACATTTGTGATCAAGCGGACCAAATTTGTGAGACTTATTCATCGTCATTGCGGGAGTAAAAGTTTTGTAAATTTCCAACAATCTTTCTTCAGCCTCTTCGTCGAGTCTGTATTTTTTCGACGAAGTCGATGTTCTGTTTTTTCCAGAACTTTTGCTATTTCTATCATTTATAGCTGTACCGATTTCTTGAAAGCTCTCGTAGTAATCCTGATAAGATACATGCGAGTCTCTAGGCCGTTCCTCAACACCCACATAATCCTCGATATCGATTTCTTCCATGTTAGGAAATAACAAACGCTTTCCCGCATTCATCTCCAGGTAAGGTCCCGTCGAAATCGAATCACGAATCGACGATAATGTCGAAAGTGTCGTTTTTGATCTTTGCATAAGATTCTTCCTCACATTCTCGATTTTTAAAGGGAGGACAATGTCGCAAAGAGACTCGAGAAACTGGACGACCTCTGGAATCATAAAAAAATATAATTGAAGAAGAACAGCAATTTTTTAAATAAAACGTAATCATAAAACTATTATTTAAATTGTTTTAAAAAATTATCTAGAAATGGGAATCAACGAATAATTTATTTGGAATTTTCTTTTCTGTTAAAGAAAATTATGATATATTTTAAAAATGGGAGAAAATAGATTTAATAGTTAGGGAGTAATTGTTGAAGTGAATTTGATGTTTTATTTAAGATTTAGGTCGCTCAAATATTTATAAAATGTAAACGATTGCAAATTAAAAAATAGGAATTGCTATAAGATCCAAACTTTTGTACTTCATCAAATAAAATATGCAGTGCGGCTGATTAATAATTCACTTCTGAACAAAATTGTCTTCATCTGATCGATGTTTACGTAAATTACAACTGCGTTAATTTTTCAAAAAATTCAAAATCATGAAATTTAAACAGTTCGATCAATTTTCACAAAACCGGTACCAAACGTTGGTCGATTTAAAAGAAATATATCAGTACCATAAATAAAAAGCTCTTCTTAGGCGTTTATTTGATAAAATAACAGATTTATCTCTCAAAAATTGTGACCCAAAATTAGTACACTTATTTTATCGAACTGATTCTTTTTTTAATTAATACATTTTTAAAAACAAAGAAAAATTATTGTTAAAAATATTTAAAAGTCATAAAATCGCTTCTATTTGAAAAAAAAAAAAACAAGTGGCCACAACGACTCTTAGTTGTAATTTTGTATTTTTTTGCAACACATATTATTTAAATATATCGTAAAATAAATATTTCTTGGATAAATCCGAATATACGTCAATTATAAATGGATTCAAATCCAAATTCTGTATTTTTTTTGCAACGCATTATTTAAATATGTTATGAAATAAATATTTCTTGGATAAATCCCAATATTCTTCAATTACAAGCGGATTCAAATCTAAATTCTGTCGTGAAGTGTCGTGAAATAAATATTTTTTTGGATAAATCCGAATAAACTTCAATTATAAATGGATTCAAATCCAAATTCTGTATTTTTTCTACAACACATAATATTTAAATATATAAAGAAATAAATACTTTTTAGATAAATCCGAATATATGTCAAGCTGATTCTTTTCTTAATTAACACATTTTTAAAAGCAAAGAAAATTTTTTTAAAAAAAAATATATAAAAATCATAAAATCGTTGCCATTTGAAGAAACAAGTGACTACAACCGACTGTTAGTTGTAATTAAACGTGTTAAACCGGCGGTCGACTCGCGATTTAAGGCAATTGAAGCTGTTGGGTCGTCGGGGTTCGTATTCGGAGTGACCTCGATCACTCTCATTGAAGACGTCACCGTGTGGACGCTCGCACAGCGTTGATAATAATAATGCTTAGGTGATCTCTTCCAATATTTACCGAGCCTCTCCACGCCTCTTTCGTTCTTTATTTCATTTCGGCAATTTATTTTAATTATCGCACTATTAAATTGACTCGTCATCTCTCATATTCGCTGCACCACTCACCATGAAGAATACCAGCCAAATCTTCATCGACACCCATTGCTTCACTATTTGTTGAATACTTTTCTCAGTTTAATGTTGTTTTATCTTCTCGTCGAGTACAGAGATACACTATCATGCTCGGTTATTATCACGTTATAGTGTTATCTTTTTATCGATCATTATCAGTGTTTGATGCATTTCTTCGATAGCAATATCGTTGTCCGTTGATCTTCACGTCGATTCGCTTCCGACAGTTTACTTTCGATCGCGAGTCATCGATCGTCGTCATCACTTCTTTTTTTCTTCTCTACCAATCCAGTCTTTTTCAAATTTATGAACGTTTTGGGCAGCCTGAAAGTGAAAAGAAATTAAAATTATTTTTTGGTTGTAAAATTATTTAAATATATTTAGTGATTAAAATTTGTTTAATGTAGAAAATCAATAATTAATTACAGACAAAATGTATTTATTTATTTCATGTGAATAAAGCATGATTTTCAAGTAAATTCGTGTTGATTCGTTGCTGTACATAAAATAAGTCTCTCCGGATCTCTTCGCACGAGTTACAGGAAGCTCTATAGACAACGATAAGACTTTATCTAAAAGATTAAGCAGAGAAACCCAACTATTATAAATTATGTGTTTTCAATATTGCGCTGCCAATTCGCGGTTTGTTTTAATATTTTAAAACGTGATACTAGTCACGATGCAATTTTGGAGCATGAGGAAACGTAAACTGATGTGGATCATTTTCTTCCTCCATCAAGTAATTGGAGTAATCAAGTGAGTTTAAGTGCTGAAGTAAATTTCGTCGAGATGGGACGTATCCTTTCTCTGGTCTTTCTTCGTCTCTCCTTCTTCCACATCAAACACATAAATCAAGAGATGCATTCTTTTCGACAAAGTCAGATTTAACTGCCAAGAAAAATGATTTAAATTTGCAATTATTTTCTGTTGGTAGAAATTTGACTGTTTTAAAAATAAATATAATTTAAGGATGCCTCTACAAATTTCAAGAGAATTTTTTTTAATGGTAGCAAAACGTTGGTCGATGTAAAAAGGTAAAATAGTATCATGAATAAAAAATATTTTTCAATATTCTTCTTAGGTATTTATTTGATAAAATACCAGATTTGGCTCGGTGAATCATTTTCTTCCTCCATTAAGTAATTGGAGTAATCTCAAGTGACTTTAAGTACTGAAGTAAATTTCGTCGAGATGGACGTATCCTTATTTCTCCAGCCTCTCTTAATCTCTCTTTTTTTTCCACATCAAAAACACAAAGCGAGATGGACTCTTTTTGAAACTGTCAGTTTTAACTACCAACAAAAGTTATTTAAAGTTAGCAATCATTTCTTCACCCATAACACAACAAGTCAGTGAATATTGTCATTTTTTTAAATACAAATACAATTTAAAGAATTCTCTACAAATTTCAAGACAATCTTTTTAATGGCAAAAAAAATATCGATTTGTAAACAAATTCCTAGTTCTGAATATAAAAATCTGAAAAAAGATTTTCCTTTAATTCAATATAATTTTTTTTCCATTTTTCAAAAAAGGGCCTCCTATTTAAAAAAAAAAAGGTGGGCATTAAAAAGAAAATCAGTACATCGGTGCAAATAAACAATTGTATGGGATTTTTAATACGATTTTTTACCAATAAAATATATAGTAATTTTTTTTTTTAACAATAATTACTTTCGGTACCATTCTGCAAAAGTACCACAATATTTTTATAATCTATTCGAATATTGTATATTTGTATCTAAATTTAATTTGATTATAATATTTAAACAATCAATCTGTCGGTATTGTTTACTGCACGAGAAAAATATTTTGTTTTCGTACACAGATGATAATTATCACCTTGCAGCTTTGCAGTATTAACGTAAAGCAGGGATTTGTATTGCGACATCACAATGTGCTATAGCTGCTTACGTTCTCGGCAAAAGAAGTCCATGGCTTTATTACAAATATGCTGTCAGTGCATGTATACGAAGAGTCCACAGATAATTACACGTAGAGTTAAAAATAGCTGTCTCGACTATTTTATCGTCTACTAAAGCGTTTAAATAATAAGCTTCTTCGTCTTCTATTTTTAAAACATACCCCAAAAAGATTGCAAATTACTGGTACTTTATTTTATTAAGGCAGGTAATGATTTATTATTTTATCGATTAAGCTATCAATTGCCTATCGCCTATTTACTAAAATTTCTAATCTATAACAGAAGCATTTGAATTTTTTTAAAAATTGAAAATTAATTTTAATCAGCAATTGAATAACTGTCGAAAGACGACAATAATTTCACGAGTTATCAAAAATTGTTATCTCAACTATTTAACGTTTTAAAATAATTAATTTCTCTTTATTGATCTTTTCTCTTTAAAAAATTATCCAGATAAATCTTCAATAACTGCATTTAAGTTAAATGAAGGTTTAGAAGCAGGCAGTGATTTACGGTTTATTACATTTTCACTCAAATTTATGATTTATAGTTTTGCCGAAGCACTCGATTTTAAAATAGTTACTGATTAGTGCCAATCGATTAATTGCTTATATTAAAAGTAGAAAAAAATCGAAAACAAATTCTTTTTAACAATCAAATGACTGTCCTAAAACGACAATAATTTCACGTGCCGTTAAAAATGAACTCAGCCATTTAAACGTTTAGTAACACGTTATAATAAATCACTTATTTTTATTGTTTATTTTTCTTATCAATCTTAAAAATTATCTTAACAATTTAATCGTCTACTAACACATTATAATAAATTATTAACTTTTATCATTTTTTCTCTTTTCAAACTTACTCAGAAAAATTGCCAATAATTAAATTTTAATTAATTTAAAATCCAAAGCCAGAGATTTATTATTTTATCGATTGATCTCTCAATTGCTTATCTTTACACTAACATTTCTAGTTTATAGTTTCGCAAAAGCACTCGATTTTAAAATAGTTACCGATTACTGCCAATCGATCAATTGCTTATATTAAAAGTAAAAAAAATCGAAAACAAATTTCTATTAACAATCAAATGTCTACCAACACATTACAACAAATGATTAATTTTTACAGTTTTTTCTCTCTCTTCAAACTTACCCAAAAAAATGGCCAATAACCGCATATGAATTAATTCAAGATCCAGAAGCAGAGATTTATCATTTTATCGATCGATCTCTCAATTGCCTGTCCATTCACTAAGATTCATAATTTATCGTTTCGTCGAAGCACTCAATTTAAAGATAATATAATTCGATTGAAACAAAAATCGAAAGTGAATTATGGCGAAGAATGAAATGACTGTCAGGAGGCGCGATACAGACTGTCTCTCGAGTGAACTCGACGACGGCACTCTTTAGAATTCAATCAAGGCGACGTGCAGCACGCGCGAGCTGCGTAAGGCGACTCCCGCAGAGTTCTACGCGTATACAACTCTCAAACTATTCCCTCGCTTGCACGGCATTCCTATTCGGTCACACTATACGGCTCGACAGTCCTTTGCTCCTCCGCTATGCCAATCGCTATCTTTTCCTTCGCTTCTCCTTCCCGCAGTTGACTCACACACGCGTTCTACGTGCAGCAGAATCGGTTCTGCCGGACGTCACCAGTTTTGTTGCTTTCCTTCTTTGCGGTTTCATAACTCTTCATATATTTATTAATTGAAATCTCGATTTGTTTCTGTCGAAAAATATGTCAACAAAATGAGAGGGGAACAGAATCATATTGCAAACTGATGAATATAGCGATTGATTTTATGATCTCAATATTATAAAATTATAATAATAATGAAATTATATCATTTTACTTAAAAATAGATTTTTAATTTATATAAGAAAAATGATTAAAATCTTTTTTTTAAGACACTTTTCTGGAGGTTTTATTTTCAGTTCAATGACATTTATATTAATAAATAAAATCGTAGTCAGGCACTTTGAAAATATATTTTCTTGTGACTGTAATTTATAAATTACCGAAAGCTGTCAACAAATAAACCACAGCATTTTTTTTTAAGCATATAAATTTGAAATTTATTTATGAGAAAAATGAAATTCTTATCATATATATTGCGTAGAGAATTTAGGTTGAACGATGTGACTGATAGGACAGCGAGTGAATGACTGAAGCTCAGATCGATATCTCACCAATTTTCCACTGGACATTGGAACTTCATTTTCGTACGAAATAAGCATCAAAGTTTTAGACGCTCAATCAGCTCCACTTGTCGTATAACAACTCTGTCGATTTCATCCAATCTTCACGAATAGTCCGTGAAGCATTTTTCGAACTCATTTTCAACATTCGTTATCTCGTTATTTCCCACCGATTTTCAGGCTGATTTACTGTAAAATCATTCAGAATACAATGGTAGATCAATTGTTGCGTTATCGAAAGTACGTCCGGGGTATACGAATTTTGTTGTTATTCGCGGGATTATGGCCGAGCAGAAAATGGGACAGCTTCGTTTATCGCCGGTTACCTCTTCTCAATGCATTCATGTGCTTCACCATGAGCTGCGTAGTTCTCAATTTTTGTCGCGATCATTTGACCAATCTTGATCTTCTTACGAAGAGCATTGGCATCATGGGAAGTTATCTATCATCAGTACTGAAGGTATAACTCCCACGAATAGCACGTTTTTCATCCTGCAAAATCAAATCAAGTACAGACACTTTTTATCTGCAAAATATTTTTTGATAAATCCGAATATATTTCTATTTCAAACGGATTCAAATCTAAATTCTGTATGTTTTTTGCAACACAGATTACTTAAATATTTATTGAATTTCTTTTTTAATCACGAAAATACAAATTTCTATAAAATCTTGACTACTTTATTAATTACGCCAAAATTTAGTGTTAAACATTGACACGTTAAACATTTATGTTTTATGCAAAAATTTAGATCCGTTGCTTGAACCGTTTTTGAGTTATAGATTAAAAAAAAAATTAAGAAAACGCAAATTTCTAAAAAACTTAACTATTTTATCGATTTCGCTTAAACTAAATACCAAAGGTCGCACCACTCTGATAAAGTTTTATGCCAAGTTTTAGCCCGAAAGCTCGAGATTTGTTTGAGTGAAAGCAGATATTTTTTTCAAAATCTTAAAAATCCAAAAAGCTCAAAATGCTTCAACCGATTTTGATAAAATGAAAATTAAAAGAAAGCTTCCTGTATGAGGAAGCAATACAAATATATCTGAAATATATACAAAACGTAAATCTTAAAAAAAAAAAAAACTATAAGAGCGACAATTAAAGCACCCAATTGTAGATTTTATATTAAAGGTAATCTGCTTCCTCGTGAATCGAAAAGAGCTGATGGATTTGCACCTGACACTTGAGAAATATTTCGACGAGACGTTCACCAGCGAGCCTGAAGTCAGAGTTGCGATTTTCGATTCTCTGAGTATCTTCATTCGTCCTTCCTGCGCGATAACGATACTGGTGTGGATCGGTACTCTCGTCTTCTTTTTGACTCCTCTAATCGTCCTGGCTGTCCAGTATTCTCACGACGTACATCCCTTGAAATATATTTTACCTTATCCCGGCAAATATCCTTGGACCTTCGAAGGTGGTGGTTTTGTTTATTGCATCCACTACAGCTGGGAAATATTGGCCGGTTTGTATCTCTTCTGCGTGACATCCGGTGTCGATTCTCTCTTCGGCTATTACGTTTTCCAAATCCACGCAATTTTTCGCATGATGAGCCATCGTATGAGAAATCTCAGCAGCAATAATCATGAATATGCGACAACGATACGCGATTGCGTTTTTAAGCATCGAATGCTCGCTCACTGCAGGGATAATCTTCAGAAGATATATGGACCAATTGTACTCTGGATGTTTCTCACAAGTGCAATTATCATGTGCACACTGATATTCCAGGCATCCGAGGTGGGAACCCTAGAAATAAAATATATAACTGTATTTTTAGTTCGCATAAACTTCAGAATACTCAAATTCTTGATAATTATTTGAAATCATTTTTTTTTAGTACTATTTGAAGCCAATTTATTTGAGAAATTATCAGTAAAAAGATAAGCATTTGGATTATAAATTTTGTGCATTTTATTAAAATAATTATCAAATATTTTTTTGCCTCACTTCGTAATATTTATTCTAATTAATTGCTTGTTGATTCAAAATGAAAATAATTTCTTCGAATTATTCTTTCAAGTCTACATATTTAAAGAAAAGCAGTGATAACAGTAAATTAATTTTTATTTTTTTTTGTTTTATCTTATTTTTTAAATGTGTGCTGGATATAGTAAAAAATATCTTTTTTTCATAAGGAAAATGTTAATATTTAGGCACTTATTTACTTTCATGGTTACCTAAATAATGTTTCATACCGATAATGCCATTTTACAGACTCCAGAAATGACAATTGGTTACGGTATACTTTTCACGGTTTATATATCAATGAAGCTGCTGCAAGCTCTTATGTATGCTTGGTATGGAGGCATTGTTTATACAGAGGTTCGTTTGTTAAATTTTACTCTTTTTCTCGGTGTACATAACTTTAACATAAAATCAAGCGGTTTGAATTCAAAAATTTCAATCTATTATCAACATAGATTATTCTATCATTTTGCAGGTAATTTTTTTTAGAATCAACAATTTTTTAATTATTCCAACTACAATCTTACAATTATTTAGATTGTCAATCAGAATTTCACCGTTTTACACGATGTCTTTGAGCTTTAGTTGAATTTCCATAATTCGATCATTTATTTATTTAATTATTTATTACAAAAATTATTTTTTGTTTTTTTTTTTTTTAACAATTAACGTTGGATCTTTATCGGATCTCTTAATATTTATATTAATAATAACAATAATATAACCTTCTCCGGTTAAACTAACGGCTAATTTTTATTTTAACTATTACTGTACAATCAATAATCATTCCAATTTCAAAACATGTATTTTAACATCATGAACTTTGCTAATATATAATTATTTCCATTAGTTCTAAATATTCGACACTTATATATTTATTTTAAGTAAACAATTTATTTATATTGCAAGTAACTTTAATTGGGATTAATCAATATTGCATTAATCTATATTGTCCCAAGACCAAAAATAAAATAACTTAAACTAAATTCAGCTCACTAAAAATAAAACTTCAATAGGATTCAGCTAAATTCAGCTTGATCAAACAGAAATAAAATTGTTGAAACTAAATTTAGCTCGCTAAAAATAAAAATTTAGTTGGAGTCAATTAAATTTAGCTGGCTCAAACAAATAGAATAAAATCACTCAAACTAAATTCAGTTCTCTAAAAATAAAAATTTAGTTGGTATCAATTAAATTTAGCTGTTTCAAAAAAAAAGAATCGCTCTAATTAAATTTAGCAGGCGCAGACAGTAATGAAATCGGTCAAATTACGTTCAGTTCGGTGGAAGTAAAAATTTAATTGAAACCAATTAAAATCAGTTAGCTGAAGCTAAATTTCATTTTCTCCAACTGCATTAATTTAATTAAAACTAAAATCGGATAATAACGGAAATTGATATCGATTATCGATACACATTTCAACGAAACTTTATTGTCACTGCAAAATATATCACAAAAAAAAATCTTAACGTTTGTAAATAGTATCGAAGCTATATATAGTCTTTCGAACATTATCATTAAAACTGGTGATCTAAAAAATTCTGGATTCTCAATCAAACACATACAGAGCGAAGAATTTCGAGAAGCCGTTTACGCTTCAGGCTGGGCTGGTTCCGGAGACATATCATTTATGAAGAATGTTCTAATAATTATGAGCCACAAGCCTTTGATACTCGTTGCCTGCAAATTCCTCATAATCTCTACCGATATGTTTGCCAACGTAAGTAACAATTTTCAAGAGTTCTTGTTGTGAGTTATGATCGTTTAAAAAAGTAATGCAATTTTTTTTCTTTTTGCAGATTGTCAACGCGACCATGTCCTATTTCTTCTTGTTACAAACATTGGATGAGGGAAATTGAGAAGCTGAAATTATGCTCTTTGTTGTATATTTTTGTTACCTGAAGAGCATTTATGTGATTAAGTTGCTTTTTATTTAGTTTAATCAGGCAATAAATCTTCTTTGCGATTAATTATAAATAAAAAAAGCCCTGTCGCCTTATATCGAATTTTATAAATTTCTTCTTTTCAGCTTAAAGCTTCGGAAAAAAATCACAAGTTTGTTGCGATAAATCAAATTTTGCAATGAAACGTTTTTACAGCTGATTCAATATGAACGACCAAGTTTTAGCTCTTATAATTTTATATTTAAAGTCTGTTCACAGTCGAGTTTTAAAAATCAACTTAAGAGCACGATGGTAAAGTTGGCATTTGGGTTCGGTTCTAAAAATCGATTGTGAACTGACTTTACGAAGAGGTTGTAGTGATTTTTTTACATTGTCGAAAAGTATTTGTGATATTTGTATCTGCATCCCATAGCTTGCGAAACTGTTGAGATATCTGTAGACAACATCTCAAGAGTCATTGATATTTGATGATACACCAATTTATTGATATTTATAAATTTATAAAGCTTCCTCTATGAGGAAGCCAAACATAAAACAAAATGAATAATTGCCATCTTTATGCTTAAGTTGCCAATTCAATAATTGCCACTTTTATGCTTAATTCGCCAATTTAATAATTGCCAAATTTATGCATAATTTCTAAATTCAATAATTGCCAAATGTAACCATAATTTTCAAATTCAATAATTGCCATTTTTATGCATATGTTGCCAATTTAATAATTGCCAAATTTATATATAATTTTTAAATGAATAATTGTCATTTTTATGCACATGTTGCCAATTTAATAATTGCCAAATTTATGCATCATTTCTGAATTGAATAATTGTCATTTTTATGCTTAAGTTGCCAATTTAATAATTGCCAAATTTATGAATAATTTCTGGATTGAATAATTGCCATTTATATGCACAAGGTGAAATTTAATAATTGCCAAATTTATCCATAATTTCCAAATTTAATAATTGCCAATTTTATACATAATTTTTTAACTGAATAATTGCCATTTTAATGCATATGTTGCCAATTTAATAACTCCGTCTCCGTCTTTAAGCACTCCGTCAAGCAATCTCAAACAATGAGGAAGCAAAATGCAAATTCATTTGCACCCTTTTTTTCTTCCATTTTCGTAAATTAAGTCTGAATGAAAATTAGTGACTTATTGAATATTAAGAATTCGTTAACACAGATTGTAGGTAATATGTTGCTGAATATTTCTTCCAAGTTTCATCCTATTGAATAGGAAAACGATATGAATTCTTTGCATATTAAAAAAATGTATTGCTATCCATTAGATTTTAAAAGATTTTGAAAAATAAAATTATAAAGCACAAACATTACAGTTTACTCAATGAAAGTCTCTGCAGATTTGCAAAAAATAATTACTTAAAAATGCCTTTATTGGTTTAAAAAACCCCTATTTTTCTCTCATTTAATGTGAGATTTTAGACTTAAAAATTCGTTTATTTTTTTCGTCAGCTACAAATTTTCATAGCATAGAAAAAAAAAGATATTCCTCTGAACTTCGTTAAATGACGTCAACTCATTTTTTCCTGAGCTCCGAATCTCCTTCATCCACGAAAAGAAGAAAAATACAAGTAATCGTATCTATATTCGTCCAACGCGACGAAATCGACGTTAGATCGATAACGAATTTACTTGTAAATGGATAGCGAAATATAAAAATAGTTATATCCCTCGTACGAGACATGGTTGAAGAAGATTCGTATGATAGAAGGTCTCGGGGCGAAATTCCGGTGGGATATGCGACGGTAATATTTACGATCCTGAGTGCAAGACGAGGATATGACTTTTGGTCGGAAAGTATATATTCAACGAGGAGCGCGAGAGATGATATTTCCGAGACACGCGACGACCTGGCTGTGGTGTGCCTTTGCTTCGAAAGACGCCTCCAATTCAGCTCCACACAGTATTCCTTCGGCGCTCGACATGACGAACACGCTATAGTTGCGAAATATATTCTCGATCACACATAAATTTACAATTCGTACAGTGGACTTTGAACCAGCGTATTGTCAATGTGCTTTTGAGAGAATTAAAAAGAAGAAATTATTTTTGCATTTCTTCCTTTTTTCAAATCTAATCATGACTTCGGTTGTCGTGATACCGGAGAACATCGAGTCTTTTTCAAACGTTCATCCGGAGACGACAGTTTTTTTGCCTGAGGAAACTTCGATGAAGCCACTTGATACTGAAGATGATTTTCTGATTGTCGAAAATGATTCCACAACTTGGAGAACAAATATTTTTACCCTCTATGCTCGAGTCTTTCGGATTATGCTGGCAAAGTGGAAAGAGAGAATGGAGCATGCTGAGGAATCTGAGAAATCCAGGATACTCGATGATCTCATATTACCGAGCAATGAAGAATGGAGACATCAAGTTTATTATCGTCTTGTCGACCTGCAAAGAGAGATAGATCACGGTGCTGCTGCGGAAACGACTGAGTAAGTGAGAATAAAATGAGCCATAATATGGATTTTAGTTGAAAACGCATTGAAAATGATTCACGAATAAAAGTCCTTGCTATCTTTTGCTGAAAATGTAGAAGAATTGGAGAGCAAACTTCATTTTGGTATTTTAGTAGAATGAGAAAAGAAAACTGTGGATGGAACCAATTGGTTTTAGTTTTAAACTTTCTTATTGTCTTTTATTATTAACATAGAAAAATGGGTGAATAAACTCTATTTTGATTTTTTACTATACAAAGAAAAAACTAATTAGATGGAATCAACTGAATTCAGTCGAGAAATTTCTTATCAACTTTTGCTAATGGTAGAGAAAAATTAAACAGCAAACTGTATTTTGATTTTTTTACCTAAAAAAAATCAGATGGAGCCAATTGAAATAAATTGTGTTCTTATAATATCTTACTAATAAGGTAGAAAAATTGCAGTGTAAACTCAATTTCATTTTTTACTACAATGAGAAAAAAAAACTGTTTAATAATAATAAGAATTTTCTTATGATCTTTTACTAAAGATATAGAAAAATTAAGAGAAGTACTCTATTTTGGTATTTTATTGCAATGAGAAAAAAGTTTTTTATGTAATCAATTGAATCGAGTTGAAAAATTATTTATTGCCTTCAGTGACAAATGGAAAATAATTAGTGAGCAAACTCTAGTTTGGTTTTTCACTGCAATGAAATTAATTCATTATTTTCGTTGGTGTCAATTTAACAGTCAATTGGTTCTGTCTAAATAATTTTTGTTCTCAGTATATTCAAGTAAATAACTGGCCAATAACTAACAATTTTTTACTAGTTGGATCTAAAAACAAATTGTATATTAGGTACCTCTGAAAAATTGTAAGGTAGTTAATACTCAAATTTCTTAAAATTAAAATAGGTCATAGGGAAGTTTATTCACCATTTTTACTTCCTCATAGAGGAAGCTCTGCTTTTGTAAAAAAAACTTTTTTTCGAGGTTTTCATGTCAGGACACTCAAAATGGTCCAAAACGTCGAGAAAAGTGGTTTGGAAAAAAATATGTGTGTGCGTGTGGCTGGCATGCAAAATTTAAACTTAGATATCTAAAGAACGGTTTTATCAATCGTGCTGAAATTTTAGCACACAGGTGGGGCAGGTAGACACCTTTGTTTGTGATCATTTTAAAAAAAAATTCAAACATGAGATTATTTTTTATTCAGTTTTGAATTTTTAGAAAAATGTCTGTTTGTTCTCTAGCTTCCCCAAATTTCTAGCTATCAAGCTGAATATTAAAAAAAAAAAATTACAAATCAAGCTATGTTAAAGGAGGGTCGGTATTGAATTTGGAATGAATCGACAAATAGTTTCGGTTTTTATGGGATTTTGAATTTTTCGAAAAAAAAAATCATTTTGCTCTAACTCACATCAAATCTCACGAAATGAACTGAAACTTTCTACAGACGAAAAATAACATTAAACGCAGCTACGTACCAAAAATTCTGGACAACTTAAAACCTAATTAGTTTTCCATAAAAATAAAATAAAACAGATTTCTTTTTTTTTTTCGTTACGTACAAAAATGAAGCTGTTTTTATAAATATTTTCATAAATCAAAAGCGTGGAAGCTAAATCGCAACCCAAAAACAGTACACTCATCATATTTTAAAATTATCAGAACAAATGTTTCTGTTGAAGATCAACGATAAATCGATTTGATTGTCGCATTAGCTATGAACTTCTCATCGCATAGACAAATATTTAATTTTCTTGTCAGCCGACCAATCAGTCACTCATCACACACGTCAATATGCTACAGGGAGACAATTCTTTGAAAAATCAGTCTAATTCGCAATTTCAGTTCATCAACTGCAATATTGCTCTTTGAATAAGTTATAAAAATTACTGAATTAAAGAAGCCTGCACGATGTAAAACACCTGCAAAATAAGTGTGTCTACCTAAAACTTCGCTTCTTCTAAAAATTTTGTTACAATGACAAGGATGAAGGAGCCAGAACTTGAAGTAGAGTCAAAAGAACCAAAGGAATGGGATTGGGAGCCAGGAATGCGAGATTTTCCTCTGAGACCAAAAAGTGGAAATATCGAAGCTTCTCTGGCATCTTTGGCAGCGATAAACGACACCAGTGGTTCAATGACCGAGGCTTGTATTGAGCCAGGATGGCGAGTCAAGGATATTCTTCTCGCAGCAGAAGTTCTTCAGGGAGAATCTTCAGCTCCGACTTACAAAGACGAGGCAGAAATGCGAAGAGTTTTTGGTCTCGTTTACGACGTTTTACGATGTGAGCTAACGTTCGTATAATAAACAAATTGTTGTGCCAAATATCTAATAAATCCTAATGTTAATATATTGGCATTTTTTTCGACTTTTTAGATAAACAAATTCTAAATCAAGCCCTACACGATGTTGGTTTTTGGTATCAGTACAGCGAGTACAACGATCGTGAGAAAATAGTTTGGCTTCTTCTTTACGATATGCAAGGCCGAAAATTCTCACGAAGAGGAGATGTGGCCGTTGTTGAATTACGTGAACGAGCTTTTCGCAATGCTGGACTCAAAGAAATTGAAGATGCTCTTTTGGAAACGAAGACACGACTTGCTGCTAGCGTTTCTCGTCTGAGAATCGGCGGCTCAGCGCTTACTTTGGGTATGAGGTAGCACAATATACTTTTAATATTTTTAATTAAAAGCTCTGGAACAACAGTGTAATAATTATTAAAAAAAAATATAAATACAATTTTTGCATAGCTCAATTCGTGAAGAATTTTTTTTTAATGTGTGAAATGTTAGAATTTATTTGGAGAAGAAAAAAAAAAGTCAAATATGAATAAAGTGCAAACCCGAAATTCTGATTTTTTATTAATTAGATTGAAACTTTTTATTATTATTTTGCAATCTTTTGCAGCATCAGATTTTTTTCATTTTTGTTTATCCAATAGTTCAATATTTAAGAAATTGAGATTTTTTAAAAATTACCATTAAAAAAATAGTATGAAACCATAAGATTTAAACCTGTTCCCCAATTTTTGCAAAAATGAATCCAGGCAAAAGAGCTTTTTGCTTTACTTTTGTGTAAAAAAATCGAATTCAACAATTTGTCTTACTATTGGAGGTGCAGCAAATTAAATGTTTCAAATTCACAACATTTTTTTACACGGATATTTTACGTAAATCATATTTCATGACAATTCAGACAACTTTCTGTACTGTAACATCGAAATATGAAAAAAAAATTTTCAAGATGAAAAATAAATTAATAAAGTTCTGCATTTGATGTTAAGTTTGTTCTTGAAATTATCTAAACAAATTTGAAAAAGTATCACCGTTCTATTTTGTCGTTCAGATGAAACAAATGATCATTTTTACTCAACATCTTAAATTTAAAAAATAGGTCATGCATTTTTTAAAAATATTATATAGTTGTTCTTGGTTTGTAAATTAATTTCATAGCTCACTATATCATTGATTAATTATCAGAGTGATCCATTTGTCCGTACAAACAGACGAATTGCTGCCGGATCATCTTCGCACAGCCGAAGGTGTAACATGGGGTGAGGATGGCGCTATAGCTTCCGGCTGGGTTAACACGATGAAGATATCGAGCAAAGCTGAATTTGTCGGAGAAATGGCGAAACTTCAGTTGCGTTTATGCATCGGTTGCGGTGAAACGGAGCTTGATGAGGATCACTACGTGTTCGATCCTCTTTGTCCAAAAGTCGTGAATCTTCACGACAAAGCGAGGGAAAAATTGGCAATATCTGATCTTGTAACGAGTCATCGTTTTGTATTTCTGGTTAGAAAAAGTTTCGTCATTTTATAATTTTCACTTCAATGAAGCGGCCTTTTCCTTCCTAAATTTTATAATATTTTTGAAGTTTCCGAAAGTCTATCAAAAATTATATAACCACCGTTTGAGGTTTCCAGTAATAAAAATATAGATAAAAACAAGTTTAATTTTAAATATTTTAAAATGGGACACTTTTTATTTGTTTTTTTTTCAAGATAATTAAAAGAGTGAAAAAATATGAAATTTTATGATGCGCCAGGTTTTGATGAATTTATATAATCTAGGATACAAACGTTACTTTGGTATGGAAAGTGTTTTTTATGCTTTTGTAACTAAGTAATTGTGAATTATTGCGCCTATAAAAATTATTATTAATTTAAAAATAAGAATTACTCTAAGTTACTCATAAGAATTGCAAAAAAATAAGTTTTTAGATACACTTACAAACTTTTATATTGAACTTCCCAATTTTCAAATTTTACATCTCACATATTATTTTTAATATTCGAGTTTACGTAAAAAAAGCTTCCTATACCTGAAATAGAAGTTTATAGCCAAAAAAATTAACACTATATATTGACTTAATATTTTTAATGTTTTTGCAATTGATGAAGTGCTCGTTTATAATTTATATTTGTCACTGAATAGCTTTTTGAAAAAAATTTAGCTTTTTTGATTTTGTAAAAGTCACCTGTATTTTTTTTCAGGAAAGATCTTTGTGCCAAGGAGCGGCTGCTCTTGCTCAAGCAGTTCGTTCTGGTCGTCTTTGCGGTCCAGTTGTCCTAACTCATTCGATAGCTCCTCGTCACACAGCCTATTTGGCGGGTTTGCTAGCAGACATTGAAGACGCCGGAAGACTTTTGGCTTTCGGTACCGGAAATCGTCGCTCCGAGTACGAGCAGTATCTTGGTAAAGTTGGAGTGACGATCCAACAATGCCGAGTTTTTTCCGAGAGGTAAAAAAAACTCCACCACATCTTGAGACTCCACAGATGATGTAAATTTATTCGTTTTTAAAAGAGCTGCAAGAAAAAAAAGGGTTCTTTAAATCCGGTGACAACAAATGGTGTAAAAATCCAAATAAAATATACTGTAGAAATTTCTTTTTTTAAATTTAAATTAATATTTGCTATTTAAAAAAAAAGGGATCAACGTAATTTTTTATTTTTGGACTTGGGATTTTTTTCGTGTAGTCAAATTATCGCTCCAAGCAATCAACGACATTGAAAGTTTCAATATGCGACAATAAATTAAATAAGTTTTAAAAAAATTCTAATTGTAAAATTTTTGAAGGGAGTCTTATAGGGAGCCAATAGGTCAATAGTACACGTTTAAAAAAAATAATACCAGCGACCAATTAGGGGAGATATTAGGATTTGAATATCTGTAAATTTCACCTGACTCTCTCTCCTTAATGTTTTTATTAAATATTTAATATATTAGTAAATGTAATAATTTTTTTTACTAGATATATAGCTCCTCCACCGCTTGCTGAACTTGAACGTGCTACCGTTGTTCTGGCGTCTCCACCCTGCAGTTACACAGGAATTAAAGATGTGGTGGACCTTGCTGTAGCTCGAGGAGGTGACACGAGACTTCTCGAGACTTTGACAAACATAGACGTCGAGTTGGAGCAGCCAAAAGCCCTTTTGACTGAACAATTGACGACCCTAAAATACGCTCTGACTAGACCAAACGTTCAATTACTTCTGTACGAAGCTCATAGTATTCTTCCCTCTGAAACTTTCGAAATGGTTGAACAAGTCACCCAGTATGCCAATCGAATCGCCGTTGAAAAATACGCTCGAGATCATCCGGTGAGATGAATTAATTATTTCAATAATAATATTATTGAAATGTAGCAAAGAGCTAAGAAGCTTTTTTGGTTTAATTTTTATTTTCATTAGTTGAATTTAAATTTTATTTTAGCCAAAAAGAAAACTGCAGTCTAAAGAGTCCGTGACGAAAGTTTCCAGATCCAGTAAATCTGGAAAACGAAGTCAATCTCAAGATCATAAAAAAGATCAACAGGAGGATCGAAGAATCGACGAAGAAGAAGATGAAGTTGCTGGAATTTCTACGGAAATCGAGGTACGATCTACATCTGAAAATTTGTTTAAAAAAACTGTATTTATAGTTAAATGAATAATAGGCTATATTATGAATATTTCTAAATAAACGTAATGGATATTTTTTTTCTTATTTAGAATATTAAATTTATTAGTAAATTATTTGTTAATGATTTGATTGGAATAAAGTGTCCTATGCGCCGTAAAAATATATATACAAAAACAAAAATCGTTTTAAAAAATAACCCTTTGCAAGAAATAATGTTTTTAATCAGTGTTTTAGACGAACCATCAAATATGAACACGCCCAAACATTTTTACTCGTTAAATGAAAAATTAAATTCACGTGGTAACTAAAACTGTTTGCTTAATTATAATTTTTTGTAACCAATGAAAATCTATGAGGTAGAGATTGAAGTAACTTTTCCGACAGAATATTATT
Source organism: Perithous albicinctus (assembly GCA_964016905.1). Taxonomy (NCBI): domain Eukaryota; kingdom Metazoa; phylum Arthropoda; class Insecta; order Hymenoptera; family Ichneumonidae; genus Perithous; species Perithous albicinctus. The sequence continues at coordinate 22,853,981 of OZ024689.1, forward strand.
TAATTAAACTAAAATACTTTCAAGAAGAAAAAAAAAACTAATTTTGATGTAGACAAAATTCGGCTAAATCATAGAATTTATTCAAACATCATTTGACTTTGAATATTCTATTTTTGTCCGATTGAAGGTTCCTGACAGTGATCTATTCGAGATAGGTGCACCCACGGATTTATATGGTCGTGATTCAGCCCAGTTATTCAACGAAGGTTGTTATCTCGCTGTGATAAAGCGTAAAGAGATGATGCAGTTCAATTCACTCTTTATGATCAAAGTCGCTGAATCGAAAGGACTCTTTGGTGACCCGACAAAGCAACAGCAGCAGCAACCTAAGGAGGAGCATATTGCATCACCAGTGCGACAAGGATCGCAGTCCAGTCGAAAGAAAGGATTTAAACGTGCCAAGGTTTGTACCATAACGAAACATTCTTTCTAAAAATAGAATCTTCTTACTAATTGTAAGAAAAACAAAATGTATCGTTCAATTTAAATTGCAGATTCAGATGGATCGAATCACAGCACCCACTCATTCATCGATGGTGCGATCAAGCTCAGCGATAAAGAAGGAAAAGGAGCAACGAAAAGCCTGTCCAAAACACAGTCATCGAATTGCAAAGGACGAGCGTTTAACGAATGCACAGGTACGGGAAGCAAGGCGTCGTGATGCTCGACGATGGTGGGACGAATCCGCCCAATTTTTGCTTCACGCTGCCACTTGTGGCTCCTGTAAATTTCGCCTCTTTCACACGGATCCTTGGACGCGAAAAATCATCTATTCTCCACGTGTTCAGGATATTGTTTTTGATAGCGAAAAGCAGGAAGAACGAGATGTTTGCTGTGATCAATGGAACGATGAAAAGCAAAAGACACCTTCGCCTACTCTATTCTTTCCTCATAAGATTGTTCTGTCCAATATTTTTCACGATAATCTTAAGGCTCTCACTTGGAAACATTTCAAAGACGCTTCACTCGATCACAGAGTCTAAAGAGATTTAACAATGTGATGAATATTTGGGTGGCAGAAAAAGAAACAGATTTTAGCGACACGGAGTTTGCTCCTTCGTTTTTCAATCTGTGGAGTGACAAACATTTTTTTTGCCAAGGCTGTGAATTATAGGATGATATTCAATACTGCCATTATAAGAATCTTGCTTTAATAGATTTTTTAAAGGTATTGTAATTTTTTTGGAATCTTGGTGATGATCGAATTTTTTGTTTCTGAACACAAATCATTGATAATTGTAAGAGTTTAGATTTCTATGATGGCATTTACCAATCTTACGATTTTATAAACTGCGATTTTTTTTATGCCTATACCAATTTTTATAATAAAAATTAGTATTTTTAAGTCGTGATTTATAGAATTTCAAGATCGACGAGGTACCACCGTAGATGTCTTAACTTTTGGAAATATTATTAATTTGCATTAAGGAACAAATAACACGATAACAAGATCTTGAAAAATATCTTTAAAAAAGCAACTTTAGTGATTTTTAAAAAATAATCTTTGAGCCAATTCCAAATGGCATAAAAAATTGACAAATAACAAATATCCGAATTTTTGATAATTAAGACAGTAATAACAATTAATTATATAATTGTTGCTGTGTTAATGATAAAGGGAAAAAAATATCACGATAATTCTTAGAACCCAACTTAGCAGCATTTCAAAGAGTAGGCGTTCACAGATTTTAAGGACATTTAACAGTGTTACACAGTTTTGTTAAAGCAAACACCAGGGATTTTGTCGCGTGATGTTAGATTATAAGTGGTGGAAATCATCGTTCGTCGACGTTTAGTTCCCAAATGTCGTGCAGCACCGGTTCTAGTACGAAGTAGCAATTTATCGCGTGATGCTGTAATATAAAGAGAAGGAAACGCTCGTTTCAACCCCATTTTCGCCACCCCGAAAGGCGCGCGTGAATTCAAAGGGGCATATACACATAATCATAAGAATTTGACAGGAAGAAATGTTGACGCGCGAATATTTCAAGTGTCCTGATTGCCGGGAGTTCGAGGTTTTTTTTTCGTTTTTTCTTTTTTTTTCTGCTTTGCAATACCATCGAGCATTAAATCGTTTGAGCCATCACAAACGAGAAACTCTGCCCTCAGCTACAGAACTCACTTTTCACAACGTCTCCCTCGCGTGTCCCGTAACAGTCGCGCGGAAATGATAATAATCGGGCGAATTCATTCGGACCCGCTTCCGCAAAGCATAAATTGTCTGTCCGCCTACATAGGAAAGGTCGCCACTGCAATAGTGCGATGCCCTGCGAAGCTATATAGCCTCGCGACCGAATACCTTTAATTTGGTGCAACGAATGAGATAAATGGTACGATTTGCCGATTCTGGGCGTGTAGAATGTAGTTTATGCACTGAGAGAAAAATGAAGTCCTCTCGAAGATAACACATGATGTTCCGGCAACTTTTAAGGGTCGCTGAGTCACCTAAAAATAAAAAAGACAAAACTTTTATTTCTCATTAAAACCATTGAGTTAAAAATAATTGCACTTAAGTCTTCTAAAACTATGATTATGTTATGTAATTATAATTATTATTAGACAATCTTTTTTTTTAATCATAAAATAAAGCATTTCTTTAAAATTCTTTAATACTCTTTAACAAAATTATTATCGTACCAGAAAAATGAAGACTCTGGCGAAAAAACGAATTGTCTACTAATAATTACAATTATACAATACAGTCATAATTATTATTACCTAGAAATAATTTTTATTAATATTTGTCCGTTAATGGTTGCCAGGAAAATAACTCAACTTTTCGAAGTCTAGTAAAATATTGTGAATGAGTTGTGAAACCATTATTGGAAGTAATGAGGGCAATATATGGATTCTACGATAGTCTCCCCTTGTTGACTATACTCGACAGTATTGATTATAAAAGAGATAGCTTCATCAAACGTATCTGATAATGATTATGCTGGACAATAAAGTTATCGACGACTCTCTACACGCGATTCTTGTACTCCTATCTAAACGATTTTACGTCTGTTCCCGTCCTGTAATTCCTCATCCTCAATTTTCCAGCCTACCCCGAGTAAACCCTCTCGCGTGTCTAATGTTTCTTCAACTCCTGGCGAACTGAGATCGCAGCGTAACAGCAGACAGAATAGCAAACTGATTAGATCTAAACCGAGCAAGCGATCTTACAGAAAGGTGAGTAGAAAGATCGCAGGTAATTTCCTGATAATTCAAACAGATAAGGAGAATGAAGGTTTTTTGTAATGTAGGATTCCGCAATCATTTGGATCACTAACGATGATGACATGAATTTATTGCCTTCGCTCTCGGTTCAGAATGCAACGAACGCCACGTTCAGAGCTGACAAAAATTCGTCGTCTTCTCGAAGCAGGTAAGACAAAAAAATATCCAACGCGAAATAATATTAATATAATATTTGTTATTCTGTAAATTAAATTTGTCTCTGAATTGTTTAAAAAATTCGTTGATCTAAAATCAATTATGTATAGAAGTCTTTTTTTAAAGCATTAATTAAAGTTAAAGTTAATTTTTAAAGCCTCCTTTATGGTAGGTTGATCACCAGAGGCTTTCCAAGATACAAAACTAGATTTTAAATATGATATTTGCTTCAAGCCGGCCGATATGTTTTAAGCTAATATCGTTGATTTTGTATTTAAAAAAAAAAGTGAAGATTTTTTTTCCTTCATGAAAAGGCACTTTATATTTTACAGAATTAATTTAGAATTTTTGTGCGTCGCAATTCATTTTAAAAAATTCAGTTAATTTAGTCTAAAAAATATTGCTTGTGTATTTAGATTTATTCTGGAGCCGAACGCTTGGATATCAAAATACAAAGACTACAAAAATTCGAGTACGTTTAGTTTCGCGCATGGAACTTGGGCTTTGGCTCACGCAACTCGAAAAATTTCTCTAAAAAATATATTGGACGACGAGGACAAGGAGAATTTGTGGCAATTTCGTTTGCCCCGTCAGTCCACTTCGTCACCTCTGAGGAACCTATCGCATTTGTATCATCCAGAAGAATCTTTGGGATTCATCAGCAGCTTGGAAAATTTATGCAATCCTCTTACAACAAATCTCGAACACATCGATGATTTTCCTTATCTCTTCCCTGGCACCGGAAACGCTGCTGCTGAAGCAGGCCTCGATAATTCATCGAAGATATAATTCCATTTTATCTTACTAAAGAAAAATTAAAAAATTAAAAAAAACGGCTGCAAAGTAGAACTTTACACATTGCTTTCTCATTATTTTTAAATTTTTAAGCTAACAAACGAGAAAGTATGTTGATCATTTTGGCTTTCTCATAGTGGAAGTTTTGTAAAAAAAATGGTTTAATTCTCTGAATTATGAATTCTTTGTTGAATGCTCACCAAATTCAGTATCAAACAATGACACTTTCCATTTTACAAGTTTTATGCAAAATTTTGGATCATCTACTTGAACTGACTTTGAGTTATAGCTTTTTTTTTAAAAAGCGAAAATTTCCGTACTTCATAAAATGCGAACTACTTTATCGATCTTGTCGAAATTCAATACCAGACAACATTGAATGTATCTTCAGTTATGAAGAACTATTCAGCTAAATCATCGAACTTTTACGAAAAATAGAGCGATGACGCAATATTCTCAAAAAATTGCCCTTTTTCAAAAAATTAAAAATTACTTAGAATTTGAATGGCGGCATATATGTTGTCAAAAATGGTCATTTTTTATAAACCAATTTTCTCAACCATTCTGACCGACCGTTTTGGACGATTCTGACATGAAAAACTCGAAAAAATAATGTTCTCATTAAAACAATCCTTCCTCTATGAGGAAGCAAAACAGAAAGCTTTAGCACAAAATTAGTAAAATATTCTGTTAAGTAACTCCCAAGAAACATTCAATAGTAATTTAATTTTCTTTTATTCGATAAGAATTGAGACTTTGATATTTGCTTCAATAATCATTTAACGTCTTTTAGAACGCTCAAATCTCACAGGATCATAGAGTTTCTCATTTGTCGAAGATCCAATTCCCATGGGATCGATCGCAAGTATTTCAATCAATCGTGGATAGGTCAAATCAAGATTCCGCAGCACAGTTTCTGTTTTCCGCATTGGAGTTCGTAATCGAGTGACCATTTGTTCATCTACAAATATCTGAAGCGAATAAGGATTTATAATTTTAAGGAAGACAGTGATAAAATGGAGCTTGAGTTCCTTATGCAAACGAAAGACTACGAAATATCATTACTTCGTAAGCATTTACTGCACCACTTTCCGGAGGCTCCCACGTAATCACCAGATTGTCAGTGCCAATTCTTTCAACGATTTTCAAGTCTCTTGGTGGCAAAACTTCCGTATAAGTTGCGCAAGCGCACTTACTCGATTCTTCGCTTAAATTTCTTTCTTCCCTTTCATCCTGTCTCGAATTTTCGAGACACTTCTCAACACATTTCAACTCATTATATGAAAAAAATCCAACGATAAATCGAAATAATTGATTTATTTATATTCAAACAGGACATTATTATAGGCAACAAGAAATACGAATTTTCAGATTTGACATTCACTGGATCGTTTCATCGAACGACAAAATCTAATCGTAAATATTTCATAATATCGCTGGCCATTTGTCGACTAATATGGACATTTTACTGGCCAGAAAACCCAGAGCCAAACACGATAGATAAGAAAAAAAATAGTACTGTGATTTTGTGTAACATATTATTTGCACTGCGAATAATTTTACAGGCCTGAATAATTTTTTTTCAATATTATTTTCGAAAAAAGAGTCTTGTTGCCAGATTATACATTTTTTACCCAGAGACCAGGCAGTTTTCGCGAAAGACAACGAGCCAAAAATTGCTCCCACACAAGTTAAATGACTTGAAAAAAAGTTTATATATTCTCCGAGAAAAATAAAAGCCTGATCGATGCTTCTAATAGCTTCTGCTTTAAATGCTGTACTAAAATCTTTAATTATCGTTGCAGAGCGTAAAAAAATCTTAGGAAATTCCGTGGACGTTTGATCAGAGAATTGCTTAAGACAATTAAAAAATCTCGTAAAATACTCTAGGAGCAAAATTGACGCATAATATCCATAATGGCGAAAAATTTGAGAGGAAGCTATGAAGTACAGTACCAAGAGAATCATGAGAAAATCTCTCTTGAACTTTTTACCGTCGACACTCACTCCCTCGTCTTGTTGCATCTCCTTTGGTGGATGTTCCATTTGTAAATATTTCCAAAGTTCCGAACGATCCAAGTCTCTGATTGGTGAATCATTGGTGCAAGGATCCGTGAGCTTCTTTAAGATTCTATCCGTCTTATCGGGCGACGCTAATTTTTTTAATGTTTCGGCCAATGCCAAAATCATTCCGTCTTTCGTACGACATTTGTTCTGAAGAAATTTTACGGTGGCTATAAGGCCACTGGTACTTCTGGTTATTAAATTACGTGCTTCTGGAAAATCATCATTTTCCCCGAACTCATTATCTGCTTTTTCCGGAGCTAAGACGTTAATGCTTGATTGACTCAAGCAGTCGCAATCGTTTAGCATTTTTCTTAGCGAGTGATTGCGATTTTTCAGCTGCTCGAGAACTTCACGGAGCTTCTCAACTTTGCATATCTGAAAGAACAGAGAAATTTAATCTAACTGAATATAACGTTGTTTAATTAAAAAATATGGTTTCTATTCAATTAAAATTGAATTTAAACTTTGTTATATAATTCATTTACAAAAAGAATGTGTAAACGTTTGCATAACTGTGAAAATGAGAAAATTATGAGAAGAAATTAAAAATTACGATTCTTCAATTATTTTTTAATGCTTTATGTACGTCGAGGTTTTTTTTCTTCAAGAAAATACAGTAAATTTTTATGGATATCTGATTTTTTTTTAGCAATTACTTTAAAAAGTTGACCATATATCTTTATAAAAGCAGAAGAATAATAAACAGGGGGTACTTGTTGAAGTTTTGCTGGAGCATCTCCAGAAGAAATGCCATGGTGGTTAATGATCTTCTCGTCGTTACCATTACTTAATCTTTCAGAGGATTCATACATCATTAAACAAGGGGGTGATGCACCTTCGACGTTACGAAGAGCACATAAGTTACACGCGCAACCTTCGCACATTCTTTTTTTTCTCTCAATTTTCATGTCACCAGAAACGCGTGTTACAGAACGAATTGTACTTTCAACATGGTCCTTTCCGCCTCTGCATCGCTCTTCAGCATCTGTCGAAAATTTATTTTCTAAGGATAAAAAAATCTGTTGCTCTCATCCTCAGCTATACCTACTTTTTTGATGGTCGAGCCTGCAGTCGCAAATTTCACAGTGATCACTGCAGGATTGTTCCTTGACACTGTGATTGGAACAGAAATCCATCTGCTCTTGAATTCTAGTAGTTTCCAACTTATTGTCAATTATTGAAACACGATTAGTGGCACTTTTGTCAATACATCTGGAATTTATAGCCCCATTTTTATAGCAAATGTAGCAACACTCATGTCCCTTGTGTTCTTCAGTAGATAGTGTCTTTGTGAAGGGTTCCTCAGGATATTTTTCCTCAATGTCGTCGGCTACTTCAGAATAGTCTCCACATTCTGAGCAGGTGCAAATTGTACAGCAATTATTCTGTAAGCGAAAAATACATTAATGTACTTAATTAAATAAAATTAAAGTTTGTAGCCAAAAATGTCTTAGATAGAACACAATTTTTTTTTGGATGTCAACATAAACATTGGTTTAATGGATTTAGTATACTTAAATGATGCAATCTATATTTTGTTGTCAATGTAGTTGATTAAATAAATTCATGGCTAAAAAAATCTGCATAAAAACCACAATTATTTTTTGGTCTCAACATGAATATTTGTTGATTGGATTTAATATATATTAATGGACAAGTCAATATTTTCATATCAATGTAATTAATCTTGAATAGAATTAAAGTTTGTGGCCAAAAATGTCTTACACAGAGTATAATTTTTTTTTTTTTTATTTCAACATAAATATTGGTTGAATGGATTCAGTACATTTTAATGATCCAAACAAAATATTTTACCACCTGTGTAGTTAATTGAAAAAAATTAAACATTGTAGTTAAAATAATATTAAATAATCCAATAAATATATTGCTGTCAGCATAGTTAATTAAATAAAATTAATGTTTGCGACCAAAAAATTGTTTATCGAAACCTCCATTTTTTTAGTCTCAACACTAATATTAGTTGAATGGATTTCATATAGTTGAATGATTTAATCAACATGGTTAAAAAAAATATTAAATTAAAGTTTGAGACCAAAGTTACTTATATTCAGTTCTTCATTTTTTTACTTTTGTCTCTGCATAAATATTGGATTAGTAATGGATTTGAAAAAATCAATCGTAAGAATATTCTTTGTCAAAACATTAATAAGAAATAATAGTTTTTACTTGTGTGTGTTTCGCGTCGAGAAGAACGCGAATACAGTCGGGTTCGGTGCATATAGCTTCATCCTGATCGCCTCTGAACGTTGGTCTATCTAGTTCCTGAGAAAGAGCAACAGCTTCGTTCGTTAATTCGTCTCTATTTTTCTGTAAATTTCTTAGATTGATATACAGCTGACGACTGTCAGCTTCAAGCTTCGATATTTTGTGCTTTACGTCGCTTCCCATTGTGTTATTTATAACCGCGCCTCGTTGATAATTTGTACCCATTACTTCAAATTGTAATTACTTAATCCTGGTACTATAATCAAATATATCGAAATATTGTGCCATTAATTTTGAAAAAAATTTGCAAATTTTCAGAGCTGTCAAAAAAATGATTTGCTTGTGTGTGGATCGCGCCAAATGTTACACCTGAATGTCGCTTTTTTTGGCTCGATTTCTACTATTATTAGCAACAACGTGCGCGCTGCGCGCACTCTTTATTATTATTTTCTTTGCTGCCTATAACCTTATTCGCGAAATTACGAATCGCCTTCAATTATACACGCGTATTTTTTTTACAAAGAGAATTCAATCGTACATAGCAAAAGAGTTGGGATTTAAAATGACCGCCATAACCCACGATATGTGCTCGTCGCTACCACTGACCAATCACAACCCGAAAAAAGGCTTCACAAATATATCTCAGACTTCGATTTCGATTGTCCATGCTTTTTCGGTTAGATACTTGTATCAGCGATGAGTAGCTTGTATCGAATTTCAAGTATTTTTTTAATTGCATGAATTTACATATTCTTAAGTCCCAACTGCTCCTCTGGGGCAAAAAGACAGGAGTTATGCGTTTCACGGCGATCAGCTGATATGAGTGATTTCTTTGCAGCCTGTTTTCTTGAAAACAGTAAAAAAATACTTAACCGAATTTCGTACATCGATTCTACGACTAGCGTCCAATGTCTTTTACCATAATTTGAGGTGATCAATTGTTGATTCGCATAGACAAATGATTTTTTCAAATAGCATATTTGAATATATCGAAGTATCGCAAGATGGCCGCCATTGACGCGTATTCGGTAACTCACTTCATAGCGCATATGGCAGAAGTGTGCGGATAACTTTGAAAAAAGATGAAATAAAATAACATTTATGGGAGATTCGCATGATATGCGAATGATTATATAATTATTTGTCAATTTTTTATTTACCCATATAGTTTGTCAATTAAGCACCCTATTTCAGTCTGGAGTTTTTAAAAACTTTTGTAACATTATTTTTTAATTGCATGAATATACAAATTTTTGAACTGTTATCTCAAATAGCATTAAATATTCATGTACACACTATATTTTTGTAGCACAACCCAATTAAGCCCGCGAAACCTTTGGGATAATTAGTTCTAAATAAATCAACCGACAATTTAAAATTATAAATAAATATCGAATATACTAATCACATCTCTGATACTAATAACAGTTTTTTTGTTACCGACTGAGTAGTTTCACTTCCACATAAAACTAGTAAAAAAAAGAGTTTGGTTGATAAAAGCTTCTAACCGCATAACAGATGTCGCTAGTAATACCGTTTTCATTTGATTTCCGGCTTCCGCGCCGGCGGCAAATATCGCACAGCTGTTCGTTGTTGTGTTTACTATTTTTACTATCACAACATTGTAAACTCCGCACTCCGCTACTTCTTGTGTCCTTCGCGTTACAATAACAATTCTCATTACAAAGGGAAATCAATGTACCAACTTCTTGGTATCTTGTTGGAAGTAAAAACAGCAACATGGAGAGAGAATCAAAGAGAAAAAAGCTAAAATCCGAGGAGCAACAAAGTCCAGAAACAAAAGTATGTCAATTATGAGTGACACGTGTTAAATTTGAAATTAATCGTTATAGTTAGTTAAAATTAGTGTTGCATTCGAAATATAGGTCACACAACTGGGTTCATGGTCGTGTAAAATTGACACTTATATTTCCATTTTTTTAACTAACACACATTTATTGTTATTGTTATTTGCAGAATAATTTGATTTAAATAATTAACATTGCATAGGGAAGAAATAAACTGTTTTTTTCTTTTGTTTACAATTTATGCTAATCACCTAAAAAGATAATTTTTTAATTTGAATATAAATTTAGACACCCGCCAAACAGAAAACTAGAAAGTACTTCCAAAACTTCCAAGGGATTCTGTTCCTACTTTTGTTCCCTTAATTGTACAATTCTAATTTTTAAGAACATCATTTTTTTACTTAGTTCTAAAATAAAAGCAATTTTTTTGCTTAAAAACCATTGAGTTAATGTGAAACAAACAGTAACATATTTTAGTCATAATTCAACTTTGTTGTCATTTTTTTTAAATATTTATAAAACTCAACTTTTTAAAACATTTTTATCATTTTTTTAATACAATTAATTACAGAACTCTAAATTTTAATATTATTTTTCTGAGCCAATTAAAAAACTTTTTCCAACATTTTCTCAGGTGAAAAACCATCCCAGTTTGCATAAAATACCTAGAAAACACTGTCTTTTTCATAAATAATCACACTTACTTCTGATTTTCATCCTTTTTTTTTTTTTTACACACAGATGGCTCAAAATCGGAATACACGAAGCAGCCCATATTGTATAGCTGCATCTTCAAGGAACAATAGCGAAGCCATGAGTACTTCTCCTATTTTGGACACAACTAAAATTAGGCGCAAAGGAAAATTCTATACAAGAAGAGCAGTCAGTGACTCTGCATATTCGCTGAGTCTTGCCAAGGTCACAAAATACCACAAAATAGAGCAAACTTCCACTACAACAAACAATAATAAAAACTTAGAGACTTTTTTGGAAAGCAAAGAACTCACAAGATGTCTGAGCTGTAATTCAATGCTTGATACTAATCAAAAATGTCTAAATTGCACTGATGAGAAATTAGCCAGTCCCAGAAATAATTGCCTCAATGAAAGCTTGGGAGATCGTGTGAGAAACTTAAAACGTATAAAAAAATCTGCAACAAGGATATCAGATGTGAAAGATATGCAAATCAAAGATGAGGAGTTTGTGGAGAGCATTAGAAAACTGGACAAAGCTAGTTATTTGACTTCGTCAAAAAATGTTTCTCTAAGCCCAACAAAACGCTTGGGACTCCTGCCATTTGTTGAACTTGAGTGTCTGAGACTTTCTCAAATGCAAGAACGGAAAAATTCCCACTTTGTTTCTCACAGTCCTGAAAAAACATTGGAGCTTTTACCATCTGTTGAACTTGAGCAACTGAGATTTTCGCAAATGACAACAGAGAGAAATTCTCTTCCTGCTATTCATTTGTCGCTTGACGAAGATAAGGAGGAAGATGGAGATATGTTTGCGGATACTAAGGACAATGTAGAAGTGATAGAAGGTCTTGAAGAATTTTCACCAAGGAAACATAATTGTATTGATACTTCGGCATCGTCATTTCACGGATTTTCCTTGCAGGAATGTAATTCCAGTAGAGATATTGCGGAAAAAGGTTCACAATTTCAAGAACTCAATGAAGTCGATTTTTTAGATGAAATCACACATTTTTGCGGTTTTCCAGCTGAAAAAACAGATAAAAGCGAAAATCTGTTACAGGATTGGAAATCTTCGTTGAGAAATAATATTCTGGATTCTAAAGACTGGGAGGATTGGTTTGTAGAAGATGATTTTGTTAGTAATAAAGTGAGAGAAAATAGCAAAGAAAACATGGCAGATTCTGAAAAGATTTCAAAACTGTTTGACCAGAAATTATATTCCCGAACTAAATGCGTATCTGAGACAGCGTCTCCCAAAACTGATACACCTTTATCTAAAGACATTAAAGGTGCTACCGATACTCGACATAACTGCAATGTAAATGACTCACCGAAATCGACAAGTTCGTCAAAGATGGAAGATTTGCCAGGTCCTTCTAGATTTTCAACAGATTGTACTCGACCTAGTAAAATCTTTCACACTGCAGTTGATAAAGCTACTGTAGAAGATAAGAACCAGCGGACAACAAAGCGACAGTACTTTGAAGTAGATGAGGCGAAAAAAACCTTTGAAAGTCCGCCAAAGAAGAAGACAAAAGATATGAAAAATGGGTGCGGTGTTAACGTTGGTTTCACGACTGCTGGAGGACGTGAATTAAAAATCTCAGAAGCTTCGTGGTCAAAATCTAAAGCTATATTCGATGCAATCGAGGAACCTTGCATCGCAAACCTTGCAGAAAAAGAAAAAGATTCTGACTCCGTAACTAAAAAGGAGAGTAAAATTAACGTGGGTTTCACTACTGCTGGAGGACGTGAATTAAAAATCTCAGAAGCTTCGTGGTCAAAATCTAAAGCTATATTCGAGGCAATCGAGGAACCTTGCATCGCAAACCTTGCAGAAAAGGAAAAAGATTCTGACTCCGTAACTAAAAATGAGAGTAAAATTAACGTTGGTTTCACGACTGCTGGAGGACGTGAATTAAAAATCTCAGAAGCTTCGTGGTCAAAATCTAAAGCTATATTCGATGCAATCGAGGAACCTTGCATCGCAAACCTTGCAGAAAAAGAAAAAGATTCTGATTCCGTAACTAAAAATCAGAGTAAAATTAACGTTGGTTTCACGACTGCTGGAGGACGTGAATTAAAAATCTCAGAAGCTTCGTGGTCAAAATCTAAAGCTATATTCGATGCAATCGAGGAACCTTGCATCGCAAACCTTGCAGAAAAGGAAATAAATTCTGACTCAGTAACTAAAAATGAGAGTAAAATTAACGTGGGTTTCACGACTGCTGGAGGACGTGAATTAAAAGTCTCAGAAGCTTCATGGTCAAAATCTAAAGCTGTATTCGACGCAATCGAGGAACCTAGCATCGGAGATCTCGCAGAAAAAAATAAAGAACCCTCCCTAAAAACTAATATAATTACCTCAAGAAATAAAACCGAAACTATGACAAGCGGTTTCTCAACAGCCAGTGGTCATTCAATAAACATCACAACCGAAGCTATATCCGCAGCAAAGGCACAATTTTCCTCTGACTGGGATAACATGGAATCGTTCGACTTAGAGGATTTCGTAGATCCAATAGAAGTGCCGGAAATCTCGAAAAAGCGTAAAGTCGAGGATACCGATGAGGAAACCCCGTTAAGAAGAGATTCGTCCCTAAACCGAAAGAGAGGACGTTACGTTAACGATCTCCAAGCAAGAAAGCTCTTTATCGAAGAATCCAATAACGAGGACGAGGATAAAACGACAAAACTTAGCTCTGAGTTTGTGGGATTGAATAGAGTAAATACAGAGAAAAATTTAATCTCCGAGGAGGTAGACGCGAGTGCTGCGGCTCTTTTAGAAGACGAGGAACGTTCCAACGACGGTGCAACATGGAAAATTAGCGCTCTAACTAAAGACGGTTCTGTTAGTCCAGAGCTTGGATGCGAAATCAACAATCGATCGCGTGCAGATGTCTCAACGAGGAATTTGCTTGGTGCATTAAATCGTGCAAACCTGGAAAAGGTCAACGTCGTTGAAACAAGCGGAGACTCAAGATTTTCTCATGCTGCTTCTGGCGCGTCCATCAACAACGAGGAGAATAATCACAGAGCGGCATCCACAGAAAAGAGAGAGGAATCACAAGGAATTCAACACGAATCGATACCCGATGATTTGACATTCGATTCACAATTCTCGCAAGATATTCAGCGTTCACCGGTGATTGATAAATTCATCGCTGACACGATGAAAATAATGGAAGGACGTTTGGCTATGGCGTTGAAGCAGGACGAAACGATCAGAGGAAAAAGAAGAATTAAACCTGAAGCAAGCGATGGATTTCTCTATCGGATAAGAACGTCTAATCGGGATTCAAGAATTTCGTGGAAACAATTGACCGAGGGAATTGCACCTTCATCGCGTGAAATATCTGGCGATTATTTGGGTCGCGATTTAATGTCGATCACTGCTAATTCGGCTGCACATTACAGCTTTCGCTGTGCTGATTTTTATGGGTAAGATTCTTGTTTTTACACCTGTTATATTTGGAAAATTAATATACTTTGGTCTAAAGTATTTATGGATAAATCGGTACAATAAATTGAACTGAAAAGCAATATTAAAGTATTTTGATATTAAACAAAATTTGTTATTCTGAAGATTCATAATTCGACACCCATATAATTATAAACTATATGAAATAAAATCATAAATAATAGATATTTTTAAATTACAATAACAGTGAAGGAATTGTTAGAAGCAATATCGAGGGGATAAAAATTGGCGATGGAGCATTATTGATTCTGGACGAGAAGAATTCAGCTGGTGCTCGAGAATTTGAGAGAGCATTTTTGGCAAGTCCAGGTGTCAATCCAAATTTAGTACCTACGGGTTGGATAAAAAACCATTATCGTTGGATTGTTTGGAAGTTGGCATCAATGGACAGAGTAAAATTCGGACACAAGATTTTGCCAAGGTATAATATAGTATTGAAAAAAGCATTTTCATTTTCTTTTTTGCGAATACTTGACGCCTCAAATACCTCGTCGTATTTGGGGAAATCGAGCTTTCACTTTTTTTTTTGCTTGTTAAATTGATTTTTCTCTATGAAATAGGATGCTGACACCGGATCGCGTGATGCACGAATTAAAATATCGTTACGACAGAGAAATATACAGAACGCAATGGCCTCCTCTCAGAAAAATGTTGGAACGTGCAGAAGACATTTCAGGGCGAATAGTTTTATGCGTATCCAGTATAGTTGCAGAGGTACAATATTAATGAAACTATCAAATTAAAGGGACACATTTAAATTTTCCGAAGAAACTTAAGCTTTATTTCACTTGTAGTGTCAAATAACCGACAAAAATCGTCTGTACAGATTCATAAGGAATTTTAAAAACATCAACATTTTTTGTTTAAACTTCCGATTCTATGGTTGGAATATTTTCTAATTAAATCTTTGTTACAAATCAGAAAGATGAGAATGCGCCGGTCAAAGGAGCGAATACTCCAAATTCTATAGGCTCAACTTTTTACAAAATGACATTAACCGATGGTTGGTACAGCATTGGCACATCCATTGACTCAGCAATGATCAATTTTATAAAATCAGGCAAAATTAGAGAAGGAACGAAACTCATGGTTTTCGGAGCCAGAGCTGTGAATCTCGATCAAGGATGTTCCGCCTTAGAGGTACATAACGATGAAAACATAATTTTTATTTTCTAACTATAATTGGTGTTTATGTTCTATTATATTTTAAATATAATAAGGTGTTCTACAAATTAACGGGATTTTTCCAATTTTTTTCTTAAACAATAAAAAAAAGTAGTTGCCGAAAAATTAAGTAAAAATGTCTTTCTTCACCTTCGAGTAAAATTGGTAATAATTTACCATCGCTTTTCACACAAAGACTAATACAGCAATGAAATGCAGGATATATCAATAAAATTAAGTCGATAGTTTTTAAATAATTGATGCACCCCTATAATGTTATCATCAGAACTGTCTAATTATGAACAATTTCAAAGCGACCATTTTTTTAAAACAATTCTTTAGAGTAGGAGACTTTTATTTTTCTGTGATTAAATTATTTACTGAATTGTCAAAATTTGGTGACATACATCAACAATGATAAAATTAGTATATATTAAAATATGCTATTCTAGAATCAAGGAGATAATTATTTATATTACAATAATATTACACAAATATATTTTACACACATATTTTTTCATCAGATTCCGGAAGCTGTGACGTTAAGAATTTCTTCCAATTCAACGAGGCGTGCAAAATGGAATGCAAAACTTGATTTCTATCGCGCCAATCGTGGTCCAATGTCCTTAAATCTCAAGTCTATAAAACCGAACGGTGGAACGATTTGCAAGTTGATCGTCGCGGTATCGCGGGTATATCCGATTTTATATCGCGAGAAGCTTCCCGACGGTCAGTTTGGTAAGATACGATATAAAAAACCGCAGTAAAAAATTAATATTAAAAGAAAAGACGAAAGTCTGAAATGAAAATATAAATCTGTCGTAAAGTATTTAGGAATGCTCGTTGCGATGAGGAAGCAGCGCGTGACCACGAAGCTCGATATCAGTCGAAGATGGAAGAAATCTACGCGAACGCCTGGAGCGAATTTCAAATTAGCTCGATGAGCAGAAAAAGTAGCGGAAGTGCAAAAAAACGAAGTTACACACAAGAAGAAGTTGCAGCTTGTAGCAAAGACATGGAGGAAGAATTGAGGCAAAGAATATCATCAAAAATGAGCGAATGCCTTCCAACTCCGAGAGACGTCACGCCTGTAATGAAAATACGAATTGCCGAAGATGATACATGCGCTTTAATGACGGTATGGTCTACCGACAGAGATACGAGCGAGATTTTTGTCGAAGGATCGTCGATCGCTATCTACAACTCTTTTGCTTCTGGTCTGAGGTAGCTAATTTTTGTATTTTTAAATTTCATTCGTTTCATTGTTATTTACTTCGTGAGTCCAACAGGTTAAAAATCCAATAACAGAAATCCTACGACACTTAAGTTAACATGTACAAATACAGGGAAGAAATATGTGAATCTAGAGAAAAAAGGCAGAAAAAAAGCCAATAATATTTAATCAACCGAATTTCTCCCGGAGAAAACACCGCCGGGTCGAATTTCTCCCGAACTGAATTTCCCCGGTCAAAATTTGCTTCGTTTAAATTTTCCCCGGATGAAATCCTCCCAAAAAATAAAAGATACTTGTACAAAACGCCAGCCAGTCGAGACACAAACCTTTATCCTTAAGTAACTGGTTCTGGGCAAAGGACTTACGCCTTTATAGTTCGGGAGAGGGGGTGAGGGGGAGAGGGAGACTTACGCCTTTATCGTTCCATGTTCTATGGGTAAAAACGTACATACAAACTATCAGCTTTATTTATATAGATGAAAACTCCTGTTTACATAAAAACACCTCATTGCCATAATTACAATAAATGCTTCGCTAGCAGTCGACGGTTCAGCCTTTCTATAAATATGGTTACATTAACACAGCGGCGCATTCACCTATTTCATTAATGCGTTTACGCTGCTATCGGTCAGATTCAATAGTGACGTCTGCGATAAGAACTAAGCGGGAGGCGAACCCGTTTACTCATACTAATGGCACGTAGAGCAAGAAAAAAATGTCCAATCAATTTTCAAATATTTACCAAATAGACGATAAAGCTGATTTGCGCGTCGTGAGTCGAATAAACTACTACGACTTTGGAATTCTACAGCGCTTAGAAACGGCTGGATGACACATTCAGCTTCTGTTGAAGTTCGCTAAGTTCTTTCTTATCTTATCGCGATATTAGTAAAAAATAATAAAACCTCACACATATAATGCTTATTCATTTGTGGACTAGGAATTGTGATCCTTAGTTTGAAATTAGAATACTTCATGTTTTTTTTCTGTAAAAAAATAATCAACACAGTCTGCATTTATACGTTAACTTTGTGCTCGATAATAAAAAAGATATATATAGTTTTCAAATTAATCACAAGATAAGAAAAATCGTGAAGAAATTAATTTAACCACAGAAAGAAATTATAGACATTTTTTTCTCGCCATATTTTGAAAATAATATTTTTTCTGAAAATCAATATGTTAATATCTGCCGTTCGATGACACATGCATCTTCCTTAAAAGTTACATTTATTCTTATCTAATCGCTATGTTCTTATCTTTCCGATTTACAAAATACGCCACTAAAGAAATTTGCACTCGGATGACAAACTGATTTTTCACAGATCGAGTGAGCTGCAAATCACCGCTAGTCGATGTACATTCGTAAAGCGTGAAGAATCACGACGAATATCTTATCCAGAAAGGATCTACACGTCCCTGACAGGCATAACAGACCCGGGGTTTAATCCTGTTTACGGTGAATTCGATACGATTGGAATAGTCTCGTCTACTGGGCCAGCTCCTCACGTACGTCATCTGGCGTTCCTTTTTGCATATATTAACATTATTTTTTTCTATCGGTACAGAAAAAAGTAACATAAAAAATCCCATACGTTTAATTGCAACTATGTTTTAATAACGTATTTGAAAAATCTACTATTTTAGGATTAGAAAAATAAGAAGGAAAAACCCCAGTTCCGAATGCAATAAATTATAGAAGAAATTTCTTTATTTTAATATAATTAAAAAAATATTTTCTATTTTTTTTAAAGTGGACTACATTTTTATGTTCGGAAATAGATTTTTTTTACTATTAAATCAACGTTACAAAAAATTGCATGAGATTTTTAATTTACAGGTAAAAAAAAATTGAAATTCTTTTTTTTGCCTAAAATCGATATAATTACATCGGGCAAAAATTGATTTATCTTATTTTTAGAATCAACTTCAAAATTATTCCTTAATAATTGAATAACTTGATAAAAGTAGCTCTGCTTTGTTTTTGTGCTATTCTAGGGATGTTTTTTAATATTATTACAGAGTAAAAGTATTAATAATATTTCCCGATGATTCCAGGGTATGAAAAACTTTGAGACGGTTAATTTCGCTTGCCCGAAGCCCGATGACGCCAACGAATCTGATTTCCTGTCTGTACTATTTTGGCAAGGTGTATCGGCTCACGGCTATGGAAAAATCCTCACTGTAGGATCTTTGGTAGCTTGCAGTAATCTCGAGTGGCGAAGAAACACTTCGAGAAGCATTCCTACGGCTTACTGCACCGAAAGATCGGTATTCAGTAAAAATCCACGGCAAAGTCATCTTACTCATGCTTTCGAGAATTTGCACAAGAAAATAAAGGTTTGTATTGATAATAATTGACATATATCGAACATATAAATCCAGAAGGGAGTATAAATATAAATATCACAAATTAGTGGCTATGCTAATTAAAATCTGTAGATACGAACATCTCTCGTTATCTTTTGTTTGTCATTAATTATTTTATACAACTATAACCATAATTTCAATATAATGAATACAATTTTTTACACGATAATTAAAAATATTCTTTGTGCCTAATTTGATGAAAAAAATCATCTTAATTCACGTAACAAGAGAAAGTAAAGATCGGCACTTTTCCTCGTTATAATTTTGTTTAACAAACGCTTTAATCCTGAGATCCAGTACATAAATATTAAGATATATAATAGAATAAAAGAATTTAATACACGCAATTATGAAGATTGTAGGTCACTTTTATAAAATAGACAGTTACTCGATAAATTGTGGGATGAATAAACAAAGAATGGTTATGTTTCGTAGTAACATGAGATGACTGTAAATAATTCAAATGCAATTCTCTCGAGCATACGAGATCACACGTATCCCGATGTATTAATTATACTCTTTACGCGGAGAGAGAGAAAGAGACTCGGGCGTGTATGGGAATGCGCTATACTGACGAAAACAATGAGAGTACGCCGTAATAATGCACAAACTACGGGAATTCTGTATTCGCAGGAGCCACTCGCATATGCGGCAGCATGTGCAACAGTAATTGAAGAGGAAATAGCGAGAAAATCAGCGTTAAGAACACCGGGTTCTGTTTCTGGCACTCCATACAGACCTGCAACATCAAACAGTCGTACGCCCGGTTGGAGTCCCCGTGATTTGACAATTGACGCTAATTGTAATACACCGCGAATCGATTCGAAGAAAACTTCGACGAGGAAACGCCTCGAAAGACTCGAATTTTACGGAGAAGCACCAGCATTGCCTTCTATAGTTATTAACAACAGTTCTCGTAAGGTATTGTCAGAATTTCGATCACCGGTAACTAAACCCTAGAGAACACGAAATTCTACGAAAGATGGTCACGCGAAGAAAATGCAATTGCTAGGATAGCAAACAATAATAGTGGCAGATTTTTTTATTTGCTTACTTGGCAAATATTTTGCCCACCTGACAAATAAAATTAGCTAGGTTGACAAATACGTTGTTATTCTATTCTAGAAAATAAACAAATATTTGCTAGCTTAATAAATGCATTTTCTCTGTGCAATATTCGAATAAAAAATGTACTCAAAATATTTTACAACAAGTTTTCTTAATACAATACATGATTTATAATTTTAGCGCTTTCGGTAGTTACTATTTAAATGAATAATTATTTTGAATACATTTCTATTCTAATATTCATCATCATACTGCAGTGCAGAATACAAGAGTTATTTTTATTAAAAAGTTTATACGTCAGTGCCTTAGGATTTTGGATTAGTAATATATTTTGTTTCTTTAATTTTTGTTTTGAGCTGCAGATGTATCGCTGCACCCAAAAACTGTCCGTAAGTTATCGAATAAAAGATGAAAGATATTGTATATGGTGTTGTTCATGTGAACCCGACTT
Source organism: Perithous albicinctus (assembly GCA_964016905.1). Lineage (NCBI taxonomy): Eukaryota > Metazoa > Arthropoda > Insecta > Hymenoptera > Ichneumonidae > Perithous > Perithous albicinctus. Next base: position 22,874,718 of record OZ024689.1, read on the forward strand.
TTAAAAAGTACATCCTGCACATAACTTCCTTATAATTTTTTTAGAGCTTTCAGCATTTTTTCAAAAATAAATAAGAAAGCAATGTCCAAGGTTCTGTTTTCCAATATTCTTTTTTATTTTTGAAATTCGGCTCTGAAAATCATCTTCATACTCATTTTTACTAAAATTTGAAAATTTAAATTGTCACAATTCAAAGAACTCAACTGATTTTCATCAAATTTAAAACGGAATATTTCTGTATGTTATTACCCACGTGCCTCAGGTTTCAGCTAGTTTTGTCAAATGTTCTGAAGGTAGAAGCGGTGAAACTTTACAAAGAAATCAGTTTGCTATATAATCCCAACTTTTCTACTGATCTTAAGAAAATTGAATATATTGCTACATATGGGGTATTCCAGCTGAACTTGACCGACGAAAAAAAAATTATACCTCTAAAAGATTCCATCGAAAAAATCTTAGAAAAAAATTCAAAGCGTTCAGCTGGAATGCTCCATATTCAATTTGCTTAAGATCGGTAGAAGAACTCGAGATGAAGGATATTAGCTGTTTTCCCCTTTCTCTCCCATTTTTCTTCCGCGTCTTAGCAATATCTTCCCCAAGCTTTATAACTCTGAAACTATGCGTATACTTCACATCGTCTTAACGACAAAGTGCTATAAAGAATGAAATGCAAGTATGAAAATGACATAGCAAATACGCATATACCACGAAAGATTAGTCGCGCTGAATGCATTTTTACAACCCAACAAACGTAGGAAATACCACGCAAATGACAGGTAGATTGGCAGGGTGGCTTATATAGTAAGGCAGGTATAACGACCGGGATATATAGCTTGGAGTTGCCTGGTTGAATGTCATTTTCAAAAACAATAATGAGAGCGGGACGTGCTAACTGAGTACATATCGTTTCTCGAGGTACGAGCGTAATAATGAATTTAATGTCAAGGGTGTCAAGAGAAAGAGACAGGCACAGAGGAAAAAGAAAGTGTAAAGCAGAGAGGGGAATGTCCAGGTAATAAAAACGAAGGCCAGGCCAGTCAGGGTAGCCGGTTGTGTTGGCTAGTAAATCGGTATTGGCGCCCCTAAGAATTCCCTCTACAATAATCCGAGCAAATTCTCGAACTTTCATCTGCCTGCTGCAGTTTCACCGTTGAGCAACCCTTGAATACATTGTCACATGATTCTGAAATAGGCGGAGCATATACTCTGGACATTGCTTTGAGTTTTGTAGTAAGGTCAACGATACAATTGTTGACCCTTTAAGCAGGAAATGCGATACAGTTCTTAACACGCTTGTGCCCCTTTCTACCAAAAGACGGTTTAAGGGAACCAGATATTTTTGTTTCTTAAAAATTCAGGGTAACTTTCTAGAACATTTTATGCTTTCATAGGGAATTATGGAACAAGAAAAAATGTATTGCTTTTATAAAGATTTAAATGCACTTTTAATGTTGCATTTGGTCTAAAAATATGGTTTTTGTTAGCAACATTATGAAATTAATTAATTTGTCGTAAATTACGGAATGTTTGTCATACTAAAAAGGTATAGTTTTTTATAGTCAGGATGTCAAAAAAATATTTCGTATAATTATTCGTAAAATAAAAATTAAACATTTTTGAACAAATTATTTTCGTATTATTTTTTTGATAAAACTACAAATTAACAACAAAGTTTGTATCAAATCAATGATAAGTTTCTGTGGGCAGAAACTTTGTATGAAAAAAAACCACACAAATATAAATTTATGGGGCATTACTGGGCCATACTGATATATATATATAAATAAATAGATGCGTAAAAAACAGCGAAAAAAATATAATTTCACTGCAGGCTGTTGTTTCAACATTTCTATATATGTTAGGACATTGGAGAATTTTTCCAGACTTTTCAAAGCCATTTTTTTAAATTAAAAAAATTTAAATAAAAAAAGATCGCTTTGAAAAAATCTGAAAAAAATTCTCCGAAGTCCTAACATATATAGAAATGTTTAAGCAACAGCCTGAGGAATTTTTACACATCTAACTTTTTTCAATTTTCTTTTTGAAAAAAATTCGCAAAAAATAGAAGCGAGGTCCGGCCCACTTTGGGTCAAAGCTTAAAGATATTGATATGAGATACAGGACTTTTGTGATTTTTTTTCAGTCTTTTAAACATAATTATATCAAATGTTTTTAAAAAAATCTAATAAAAATTCTGGTTGCTTCTTAGAGTTGAAACAGTAACATAAAAAAATGTGGATCAAATCCGAGAGAGGTTGAGGGTCTTGACCCAGGTCGAATCGGTATGGCATATGCCCCTTATACATTTTTGCACATGCGACCTTTCAAGAGTTATGGAAATTTTTACATCCAATTGTAAACCCCTACTTGCCCAAACAGTAACGACCAAGAATTGCCGGGGTGACCCAAGAATAGTATATACCGCTTACCCTATCTTCCCCTGCTCCGTAAAACCGGCGCGCTCTCCAGCCGAAGAGACCACTTTGCTACACTCCCCAAGTTGTGCGTGCCTTCAGTTTGAAGCGCGCTCCCGCCGAATGCGCATCTATGAACGTGCTTTCTTCTGCTAACACTTAATAGTTCAATTTCAAAAGCCCTTAAAATTCAAATCCTCTAAATTTTGCTATTGTTTCAAAAATTATGTGAAGTTTTTCTTTTTTTAATTATAGAGCGTGGTTTGTCCGCGGGGATAAATGAAGACAACTGGCATCAAAAATATCGTGTGGATATACGTGTTGTATGGTGTTATAATAAAATCTTAAAGGTGGTCCGTGAGATGATCTTCAATTTTGTCGTGTTTAAGTGACCAAGGGCTTCGTTTAAACGTAGTCGCTGTGCTATAATAGAAAACAACGTTCAACGAATAGAATATTATAAGAATAAGAAGCTTAGCGTTTGTAAAACTATTTTGCTTTGAAGCCGCAGCCGTTTTTTGTTTTTTTTTTTTTTTTTTTTTTCGGCCATCATGAGTGAGAACGCTCCCAAGGTTGAATTTGCCCTCGGTAGCCAAATATCATCGGAGCATTTTTTCAAGAGTTCCTTCGCACGATCCCTCGTGACCAACTGCCGTGATGCCAAGTCGCTTGACTTGGAATTTCTGGATAACGGCACTATTACTGAGGAATCCGAGAGCAATCTCTTTAACGATAATAAAAACAACAATTTCTTTTCTCTTATGAATTTTGCCGCCAATAACGACAATGGAAACTCGAGCGGACCGCAATCATCCACTTGGCAGACTTTCAATCAGGTGATTTTTTAATATATTTCTTTTTATAATCTAATATTTCACAGCTGTCTTGAGTAAAAAAATTAATATTGTAAAATCTCTGTTTTATGTTTCGTGAAAATAATTTTTAATTAAAATACTCTTTCGTAAAAAGAGTACTTTTTTATCGGTATAAAAGAGTCGTGTAAAAATATTCAGATTCGAGTGTAACAAATTGTAAGAGTTTTATGATTTTTAATATGATATTTTAATTTTATTTATTTGACGGAAGAAAATTCTGATTTATTTATAAAAAATTAAAAAATGGACCATAAAGATGCTAAAAAAAATGAATCGCGATTCTATGAAATTCTACTGAAATGTTAGAACCGCTATAAAAATATACATAAAAATATTAGAATTGGAACACTTTTCTGAATTTTTATATTTTTTAATTGTACAGCTTTTGGACAACTTTATGTACAAATTCCTACGTCAAATTATGTCGAACTACAAAGCAATTGTATAAAGTTCTTTCAAAGTACCTTTTAGCAGATTCTTGTAGAAACTTGTAACATCTAACTAAAAAGTACAATTTTGAATTGATCCTAATTGCAGTAGATTACAGAGTTGAAAAAACAAGTCGATTTTGAAGGAACGAGATATTTTCACCTAATGTAAATTCTCGTAGTTATTAATAAATAATTGTAGTATTTTACAATCAAATAGATGTTTTAGTTTATTTAGATTTGTATTCCCTTTAAAAAAATTGTAAACTTCAGATTTTTGTAAAATACTAGCTAAGATTTCTTGATATTAGAAAAATGTATTTTGTGCTACTTGTACATAGTAAAAAATGTACATTTTAAAAATATTAATCTAACAATTTTTTAAAAATATTTAGGTCTGCAGAATTTTTTGTTACATGATCAAAACACTGTTATGAATCAAATATGATTTTTACACGACTTTTTTTTACTGATACAAGAAACAAGAGACATTTTTGTATGTTATTGGTGGAATCCTCATTTACTTTTTATACTCTGTACTCTGCATCGTCATATTAGTCTCATTTGGATGTACAGAATACAAAAACACTTACATCACGTTTGTCTGTTTCTCGGTTTTGTAACTCTCTGTTTAAATGCAGTTAAAAAAAAGTCTGTTTTCCCTCGCTTGCACGAGCTATTGTTAGAGACTAAATATGTCGAAACGTACAGGATTTCTTTTAATAAAAATGTCAAATACACAGGGAATATACGCTCAGATGGCCCTGCGCGATTTTAGGGATTCAATGATAGGCAAAATCTAATTTGAAAAAAATTATTTGAAAAATTAAATGTTAAAAGTAATTTAAACGTAATATAATTAATTAAAAAATAACTTAAAAATGTTAAATATTGAATTTAAAAAGTTTTAGAAGATACAATTTCTTAAATTTCAGAACAACATGTAATATTTCAGAAATAAAAATTTTTAATTAAAAAAAATTAAATATTTATAACATTACATTTCTAGTGATTTTAGATCCAAAATGATAACTGAGTCCCAACGTTTTTAGAATCCTGAATTCAACAAGTTAACAAAAAAAATTAATACTTATTTACCACAAAGCATTTTCTAATATTCAACTCTGTTTCTCTTATAGCCGCATTCGACGGACGAGGACATCGGCGAAATGGACAAGCTGCGAAAGGTAAGACGACACATTCTTCGAATCTGTAAAGTAAATCCTTTTATTGCCCATAACTAATCATCATCAAGCTGTAAAAGCTCTGTAGAGGTTTTCCACTATATCTATATCGTACCTTCCTGAGTACGAGAGGGTATTAAAAGCCCACTTGTTTCTTCGAGAACTTAGATTCCCCGCTGCTTCGACTGAAACACAGGTATAAAGTGCTTCGATTAGCAAAGTGTCACGGATTGTATTTCGTGTGTAAATAACTATAATACACAAACTCGACTCTGCCAGGTCTTGTGGCGAGGGTATCTTCGTTGTCTCTTTAATAGTGAAAACGATACTCTACGTACGACACCGCAGACAAGCGGTTTGAACCTTTCTCATAACGATTAACCGTAACCGACGACCCATAATAATCGAAGCTTCGGCAACTCGTGCATGGAAATTGTTTCCTTCACGACTTTATGGAGGTTCCATCGGTTATTTTATGGTTTGCCAGATCTTGAGTTAAACTAACAAAACAGGAATTATTTTGTTAGTTTAGCAATTTTTTAAATTCGATTTCACGAATTTTTTTTTGTTACTAATTTTTTTTTTATTTGAAAAGTAGAAGATTTTGTAAGTTTGGCGGTTTTATAAATATTTTGTTTAAAAAAAAAACAAAAAAAAATTTAGAAATAGAAAAATGAAACTTTGTTTTTTTTGCTAATATAATAACAATTATTTCATGAAATTAAAATACAAACATTTTAACAAGTAATTTTTATAATTCTTTTGGAAAACTAGAAAAAATGACCAAAAAATTGTATTAAATTAGCAAAAAGTTTTAGCGGACCAAAACGTTCTGTTGAAATCACAGAAATTTCAATTCTTTTTACGACAGTAAAAGAGTCGCACAGTTAGGTTCTATAGCCCTGAGTGATTTCGTTTCTCGTTCGGTGATTTCACTGCCTCGAAGTCAAGGAGACTTTCAGAGGGGAGATAAGAGCACGATTTCCGGGGCAGGTGGTTCAGGTCTTCGTGTGTATGTATGTATATATACATAACATATTGTACTGTACATTTTATACTGTACGTATATCGGTTGGGGTGAGCTGGCAGGGCTCGGCGCCTTGTCGTTCACAAACGAACAAAGGGAATCGGTATACACGTCCTCTCACGAAATTATTTATTCCTGAGGTAACTGACCACGTTTCCGTTGCACCTTCGCTACACTGTCGGAGTAAACGTTCTTTTTTTGTTCTTTGGTCACTTGTTGAACGAAAAATTGCCTCGACGCCTTTGAAATACGCTTCGCTGCCTTGGATCGTTAAGATTACAAGTCCCTTAAGCAGCTCGAGTCACCTGATAAAATCATAAAAATTGTGCAATTGAAAAAAACAAAAATAACAAGCAGTAAAAATTAACATTTTCATAAGTGAAATTTTTTCTTTTTAATTTTTACATTTTTACACTTTCAACTTGTTCAAGTTGCAATAATGGAAGAAATTTTGCAAGGTTTAATTTTTTTTTTTTATAAAAACCTTCTTTGGTGGAGTATATAATTTTTTCTTGTAACTTCTGTGTAAGAACTTAAAATAGTAGTTCTTATGGCCAAATTGGATACAGTCTTTTACGAAGAGAATGGGAGCATGCAAAGCCAATTTATCTCACTGCTGCAACTTGAACTGTACATAGTTGAATGTGGAAACAAAATATCTACACCGATAAACAGACCTACAAAAAAAGATATTTGTGAAAATGTTTTCTTTTTCCGAGTCATCTAAAAATCATCAAAATTTAGTGTTGCAGCAATTGCACAAAACAAAACTTTGACGTTGATCAAAATAACTACTGTGCAGACTCAAAAAATAAAAGATTTTTGTAAGTGATAATTTATTTATTGTTGCTAAGTTCATCGATGCAAATATTTCCTACTGTAGTAGAGTTCAGGTTGCACTGATAAACCCAAATTAGTTTTGCAAAGACAATTTTTTATTATTTTTTTTCAAAAAGACTGAATCGTCCGAATATAGGAATTTCCATTTGAAGCTCTTTTACAAATGTTACAAGTTTAGCAAAAAAAAATACTAGAAAAGTGGGCTTTTTTTTGCAGATCTTGCAGAGAATTATCCTTGCAAAATAATATGGTCTATATGTGCAACTTCGATTCAATTACGACAAGTGAAAAATATTTACAAAAATTATTTGTATCAATGAAATTATCTACAGAAAAAAATTGCACTTGCATTTTTTAATTTTTGCGCTTTATCCGGTAGTAATTTTGATGAAGGTAACATTTTTTATGTTCAATTTCCGCAACATTTAATTGTCATGAATTTTAAATGACACTTAAGATATTAATTAACAAATATTTGGCTTCATTTTGGTATTCAAATAAAATGAAATCAACAACTCGAAGATACCAGACTTATAGACAATTTTAAAAAAGTGAGTAAAAACTAAATACCGAAATCCTATTATTCTATTTAATAAACTATTATAAAATAGAATTATTCTACAATTAAATTTTGTCCTTAAATTCATAATTATTTTTAAAAATTATTAATCCAACATCTTTGTCTTCGAGCACGATTCACGCCGGAAATGTGGGGATATTCGTTCGTATTCTCTCGTATTGGTTTCTTTTTTATTTTATTCGCCTCTCCAGTATCTTCTCTTCATCCACAAGGGCTATTTTTGGCATACCAAGAATCTCTCGGCGAAGCGTTGAAAACGAAGAAGGATCCGGGATCCGAGCCTTATGCATTCGTACGAAAGATCCTCCACCGCAATTTCCGCTGCTCTCGCTCTAATTTTGCTATAACTTTTTTTTTCTTTTTTTAACGGTTGAACTCGCGTTCGAGTTATTATTATTTCTTCCCGTAAAAAGTACATGAGTACCGGTACTTCTCGATTTTAGTACTGAATTTACAGGAAGTGCGATTGTACCCATTGTTGCTGATTTATTCGTGCTGTGATTGATTTAGATCCAATATGGCGAACCAAAATTTAAAGAGTTACTTGATTTCAATAAAATTCGGCATTCGAGGGTCTTTTATGTCGCTGATTACGAATCTGAACACAAAATTCACAATTTCAAAATAGCGTATCCAATATACTGGACGGAAAAAGTTGGATGCTTTATTCTGAGTCCAAATTAATTACGACACCGAACATTTTGAGAGCATCTATTTGATAAGAAAAACACCGGTCTACTTTTAATAATTTCCACATTTGCGGAAGCCGGCTAACTCTATCTTCTTTTCTTTAAAACATATTTTGATTCATTTGAGAGGCCTCCGTTTCTAACCAAAAGGATAATTTTAATTTCGTTCATTTCTCAATTTTTTTTGCAGTAATTACCACTCGCATAATGATAAAAATCTTTTGTTTTTTACTTTAAACAAATATATTTTTCACTCCAGTACGTTATATGCTGTAAAAAAATTTCTTTATCGGGCGTCGACATTTTTGTCGAGCGGAAGTTCGCTCCAGACCCTCGATGAAAGCCCTAATTATTATATGGTGCGTTTACAGTCAGTTCACTCCTGCCTGTTCCCTTTCGATTGCTGTGCGAATGTATATAAACATTATACATTGGAGCTTACGTTGTATTTTAACCGCTCGTTGCGTGTTTGGTAGCCTGGCCATCTATTTGCGATAATATCCTGCGAACGATGCGATATGCAGAGGCGCATGGATTGAGCCGCATGTGCCCTACACGTCAGTGCCCCCCTTTATTTTTTAGTTCCAGTCGACGAGGCAAAATGCGGGCAGGATGTCCGCAGACAGAGTGAATCCAGTGTGGACGTTGAATATCGACGAAACTCTGGCAATCTTCCTACGTATGCATTTTTTTCCCTACGCTCCGATGCTGCTTCCTTTTATCATGCAAATCCTGTGTGGGTTGCATGGCGACTGATTACATGCTGAGAGAGAAACCTGAAAAAGAAAGATACACTTAGAGACATCATGGCTTGGAAATTATTGAGTGACAATTATACATTTTTTTTTCATGCGACTTTTTAAATATTTATATTTAATTTTATCACTGTCATAAAGTATACTTTTTTTTCTAACGCCAGTTTTGAAAATCAGAAAGTCCTGTTTTGTTAATCAGACAGATTGTTACGTTAAATTTGTAAAATTCACCATTTTTTATGGTAAAATTAATAAAACTTACAATTTTTCTAACAGACATACAATTTATAGATTCTAAACATTTTGAAACTAGAAATTGACAAGAAAAGCAAATTTACAAATAAAAAAGTGTTGAATGAGAAGTATCAAATTTTTTGTTTTACAAAAGTGACAAAAACAAAAACGTTGTAAAAAGTAACTGACACTATTTTTTTTGGTTAAAATGAAAATACAAATATGTTGCTAAATAATTTATCCCTTTTTTTTATTGAAAAATAAGAAATTGACAAAATAAATTATGTCAGATTAACAAGATGTTTATTTGAACATTTGTGGGCAAAAAAAAATGCATGAATGAGACACACGTGTAGGTTGCAGTGTACAGTTTCTCTGTGCTAGAGAATCAGTCATGCAAATTTACAGTGAAGCTTAATCGTGGGTGAGGAATAACGCTCGGCCTTTGAACCATTATTATACCTGTGCCTTCGCTCTACATCAAGTGACACAAAATACTCAACAGGTTACTCGATCAATAAAGAAGAAAAAAGAAAAATCTGCACCTCTATAATGGTTCAGTATATATTTTTTTTTCTGCTCGCTCAACGAAACCATCCAGCAGTATTATCGCTCTAACTGGCTTATCTTTCCGATTATCTAACGACTGAGCTTATAATTCACTGGACAAGAAGTGTGCAGTTACAATTTTAGCACTCTCAGCATTTTGCTCCCTTTTTTTAAACTCTTAAATTTAATGTCTCCCCGATATTTTCCAGCCGATTTACAGCAGACAAAAACTGACTCATAGGAAGTCGCGCGTTATTGTTGTAAGCTGCCTCGGAAACGAGACTACCGGTCTGGAAATATGCATCCGTTTCTAGGCCAACAACGCCAACATAGTCAAACAGTGAAAAGCTGAACCGCGAACCGAGCTGAATCGACTCACGTGAATATCCTATTCACGTGAGAAACACGTTATATCCAACCGCGATGCAATTTGCAACCATACTTGAATAGAGAAAGAGCGAGGAATGCGAGTAAAGAAGGGCGCAATTGAGTAGCAGATCCGAGTCGACCTCTTTAAATGATGCGGATGAGAACGATCCGAGTTTCGTCATAATTGATGCGTCCTCGATAAGTCGAGAAACAATTCTCTTGCAAACGATTTCTATTATCAATCGACAGAACAAAAATTACACTGAGAGAAAGAAAAAAATATTCCAATCAGTCCAACTTAAATATATATATTTTTTTTTAACGAGAAGAAACGTTTTTTTCCATTAGCTTATTCATTTTCAATCTTTCAAAAATTTTTATTTTTTTTGCGATCTGATAAATAAAGTTAGTTAAAAAAATTAATAACAATAAATTGAATAAATAGAGGAAAGAATGATGAATAAATCCGTTTCTTCGAATTAAGAAAGAAATAATTTAATAGATTCATTAATTTTAATTTTATCAATTTGGTAGAACTATCAAATAAATGTTTAGTTACGAAAAAGACATTTTTGGTTACTCCAACATTTGTTATTTGATTTAGCAGACCAACACGATGTATTTGAGGTGAGAAAAAAAATGGTGTTTTGCTGACTATACATTTATTTGACAGCCCGTGTCGGTCGGATTTAGTGGAACCAAACAATTTCTTTTCTCATTGTATACTTTGGATTCCGTTACGAGAGAGCTCGTGCTGTAGTGGCTCTAAGATTTTTTGGTGAGCGTATGAATTCCGGTCGGACCAGGTGGTCACGAAGGCAGCTGCCCGATGCTGACCATGGTGAATCCTTGCGACTGCGGCGTAACGTGACAATAAAAAAAGTTGAACAATCCGGCTGGAATCTCATTTGGCATTGATGGTAGCAAGCAGTGTCCGTTGGTTGATTCAGATTCTTTTTTTTTTCAACCCTGAAACCTGAAAAACGAAGCAAATTTAGTGAAGAAATTGGACTGAAGGCGAAAAAGAGATAATCCAGAAGTTATTTGAAGTATTTCTTTTGTCTAGAAAAGTCAATGGCAAGCTTAAATAAAATCTACTAAACAAAATTGTCTTCTGTAAACCTGTAATTTATAAATGATAAATGTAATAATGTATCTTTGAACGACAAACCAAAAACTTAGAGTGAGAATTGTTCTAACGATGGAAAAAAAAAAGTTATCCAAAATTTATTAATATTTTCATGTTTTCTCTTCTCGAAAAGCAAAGGAAGCTCAATTTGCACGTTTATTACAAGATACAGTATTTAGAAAATTGTAATTGTAATTTATAAGTGATAAAACTAGGTGATGCTGAAACAAGTAAGACAAATCAAATTAAGAGAGTGAATTACTTTGAAGGCGAAAGGTGATTATCCAGTGAACGGAAGTAGATTCACATATAATTATAGTTACCGAGAGGATATATCGAAGAAAGTGACCGTTCGATATAGTCGTAGACGAAGTGCACGTTAATGTCGATAATTCCAGCGAGGAACTTGGAAGCATATTAGTAACGTGAGAGTGCATTCTCGTTGATTTTCCGACGAGCATTTCCCTCCCCTGTACGATATGTGCACTTCGCCTATTTTTTGTTCTCCTTCGGTGCTCTCCCGTTCGACGTTCGAGCTCTACGCTGCCGTGACTCTCTCATTCAATTTTTTTGATCACTTCTCCGATCCTTCTTGGATATGAAAAAAAGAGAGACAGATAGATAACGGTCAGTCGAGGTATTTTTAGCGTTGAATCGTAATCCCTTGTCGATATTAATCATCGCGTCGACTTTCTAGAATAAAACATTTCTGATCCTTTTAGAGATTTCTGGGATTTCATACATCGACCGCCTCTTAAGGAGTTGATTCTTACTTTTGTAACCTTCGTTAATGTATCTAATTGCAGGCCTGTATTTATACATTGTTAGATTCAAATTCCGGTAAAATTATAAAATTGAGGTTTATTTGTGTTGAACATTTGAATAATTTACGAAAAATTACACGGGTTAGAAGAACTACGTGGTTTAGGAGAACTATACGGATTAATAAAATTGTACGGATTACAAGAACTACGCTGTTTAGAAGAACAACACGGCTTAGTGGGACTACACGATTTGTCGAAAGTACACGGGTCAAAAGAGCGACACAAATTAGCAGAAGTACATAGGTTGAATACAGTTTTACAGGAACTGCACAATTTGGAAGAATTATACGCAGGACTTAGTGTAACTAGATGATTTAGTAGAACTACACGAATTATCAAATGTACACGGGTGAAAGATTAAAGAACTACACGAATTATAAAAGCTACACGGGTTAGCAGAACGACAGATATTTTTCAGTGTTATCTTAAAAAATCGAAATAAAAATATTAGTTTTATTCACATCGTCGTATTTTCATGGACACAAAAAACATTTTTTTCTTCCCAAGTTACATACACAAAAGTCTGTATATCATTAATTGAAAAAAAGGCACTTGAAAGTTCAACAGTGACTCAATCTTTTTATTCACAGGATTAGCGTATTGGAAAGCAAAAGAAGTAAAGAACGATAGCGAGTACAAATACGAAGGTTGAGTCATTCCACTTGTTTTTCACACTATGTATGTACTATCACAGAACAGCGAATGTCACATTTACGTGTTGCAGGAACTCAACTCTATCGCACCCTAATCGTGTACAGCGTCCCGTTACTCGCCTCAAGTTGCACACGTAGTGTATAATTTTATGTACCTTTCGTGGGAAGCTACGTGTCTCTTTTGTATACATAGAAAAAAAGAAATCCATGTTCATTCGACTAACAATCGATGCGTTCAATGCCCTTGACTCGTCACATCTCAAAACAATCGCGTATAAATATACAAGCGCAATATCTAAACAGAACGGGAGACCTCGAAGCGACCTCTAGAGCTCAGTAACGAAATCTCAGGGGGAGAGGAAAAAAAAAAAAACGAAAGAAAGAAACACCTCTTAATTCCGCTGTTGCGAATTGCCGTTCTTGCGAAAGTTCCCGCAATGAAAATTCTCAGGAGAAATTCGAGGGTCGTCCCTTTTGTAACGAGACGCGCATAGACTATTGCACAAGAATTGTCGTGACTATTACGCGTGTCCCCGGGAGTCTATTGCCGCGCCACGAAACGTTCCGGTACGTTAATTCTTGCGGCGACGAGTGTGCTGTGCCGGAGAGACCAGCTTTTGCTCTCCTTCTGACCTCTTCGCTGATTCTCCCCAAGTATAACAATAATACTCGAAAATAAATTTAAATAAAGGTGTAATAGAGCATTCGCTCAAGATTTAATTTCGGACATTTCACTTCTTACGGTAGTTCAATTGTGCGGCATATAATCGTCTACTTCCGTAGTCGCTGTAAAAAAAAAATTGATTCGTATTAGTTATTTAAGTTATTGAATGTTTAGTTTTCGAAAATAATCATTTATTTGAAAAGATATGTTATTTTTTGGAATAATATTTTTTTTCTTAATATTCATTATTCGGCGAAAATTCGAAGCATTTATTTTGAGAATAATAATTAATATGATGATGAAAAGACCGTTTTTTAAGTGTACTTAATTGGGTTGAAGCAAATAAATGCTTTCAATTTTTTTTTTTATAAATGAAGAAATATTATTTAGTTAGAGTCATCGAAATTCTGTTGGCTAAATGAAGGAAAAAAATAACAATTGAATTCTTGAAAGTTGGTTCTCATAATATTCATCATTTGTTTAAATGCTTTGAAGATTTTGTTTAACTTTTGTTTTGTATTTTTTTCGCTAAATAAATGCTTTTTTATTTTTATTAAAGAAAAATTGAATCTGATTAAATTTAGAATTGAAAAGAAAAAAAAATATATTTATTACATGTTATGTGGTTGGTTTAAAAAGTTTGTATTTAATATTGTTTTCTGCATAAATGCTTTGATTTTTTTGTTGCTAAAAAAGAGCAATATATGAACAAAAAATCAGTTTTACAGAAACCCTAAACAAACATGGCTAAAAAATAAAAATTGTTGATGATCCAAATATAATAGTTTTTAACCCGAAAATAAAATGTTATTAATATTTTTCTGTTCTTCCGTTAATAAACAAAAATTAAAAAAATGTTAATATTATTAATATTTTTCTATTATTCTGTTAATAAAAGGGGATTAAAAAAATAAAAATAACATCTCTCCTTTTGTTGTAGTAGCTTTCACCACAAAATCTGATACAGTAAAGAGTAAATAAAAAAGGTTTTTCCTTAAGAATGTGCCTAAATAATTAACCCATTACATTTTTTTTTAAATTTTAACTTTACCAACAAAAATGTCTATAATAGACTCAAATGTGAGATAAATATTGTGTTTGGCATCAGATAAAAAAGTGTGGAATTTGTGAGAAATTAAACAGTGCTGCATAATTAATTCGTCAGAATAGGGACGATAGCAACGCACCAACGGTAGGAAGAAGAAAAAAAGAAGCGGTTTAACCGAGTAACCAAAGCAAGGGGAGAAGGTGGCTGTTAGGATGAAGATTTTTTCGTGCGATAACGAGTTTGCGAAAAATTAATCACTTGCTATTGTCTTCAGATGGATTCCGTTGGCACGATCCGACTTTTCCTACTTCCCGTTTCACCGACTTCTACTCCGCAATATTTATTCCCGTTGTGCGGTAGACACAAGAGAGAACGGTGTCTTTAACCGCGCGATATTCCTCTCCCGGATCCCATATTATACTACAATCGTGGTATATTTTTATTCGAGTTCCTTTTTGCTCACATAGCAAGGGTAAATGCACTCGTTCTATTTCTGCCTCTCTCATTTAAAATCTGTATTTTATGGAAGAGCGTGTACGTACGAGTGAACACAAGAGAGAGAGAGCAGTTAGCAAAATAATATTATATGAGCTACGTGTTGTGGATTCATGCTCGCTGAGCTCTCTTGCTCTTTAAATGAGCGTGAAGATGGACTTTGAACTTGAACGATATTTAATTGCCGATGAAATGCCAATTAACTTCTGCTGTCTCTTTCATTCTTTCTCAATTTGGCAATGCGGTTTAGAGGAACTGCAATGTTTGAAAGAACTGCATGGCTTAGTGGAACTACACGAATTAGTAAAACTACAACGATTGACTACACGGCTTGGTAGAGCTACACGAATTATCAAAACTGCACGGGTCAGAAGAATTACACGGATTAGCAAAAGTACACGGGGCAAAGAACTACACGGATTATCCTTCTTCACTCCTGTGCAATATTTATCTTCTTTGCGCGGTAGACATAAGAGAGAACACGTGATTTTTAGCAAGGTAAATGCACTCGTTCTTTTTCTGCCTATTTTTTAAATCTTTATTTTATGGAAGAGCGTGCGTACCAGTGAGCACGAGAGAGCAGCTAGCGAAAGAATATTATGAGCTACGTGTATTGTGGATTCATGTCTACAGAGCTCTTACTCTTTAAATGAGCGTGAAGCCGGACTTTGAACTTGGACAATATTTAATAGCCGATAAAATGCCGATTAACGTTTAGATAATACAAAATAAAAATGAAACTTACAATTTATTACATGATTTGTATATCTTTACAACAATAGCATGGCAGATATTTTAATAGAATTTTAATTGAACGATAAAAAAAATTGTCTAAAACTGACCCTCTCTAACTTTTTTATTATTTTAAAAATCTGCAATTAAAAAAAAGTCCTTTCGATTTTTTTTTATAGATAAACAAAATTGTTTTAAAAATTCCATCTAATTAACTCTCAATTCTTAGATCATATAAAAAAATGCTCAGCTCTTCAAATACAAAAAAAAATGATAGAAATTTGGGTTGAAATAAAAATACAAAGTTTAAAATAAAAAAGTTAAACCCTTAAACCTTTATAAACAATATAAACAGCATGAGAGATTTTTCAATACACTTTTAATTGAACGATTAAAAAATCTGAAATCAAACATTCCTTATTTTTTAAGCACAATTCAGGATTAAAAAAAAAATCATATTACGTTCAATCTCCAGACTGCGGGAACATTGTTAATAAAGCTGTTGCTTTTACGCATTAATTCGTTCAAGAAAGAGTGAGTCGTCTGACGTGGATGACAAGTGTGTGTACATTTTGCAGAAACGAAAGAAAACGAGTGAAAGCTACTTTGACAATAAACTACCACGCACGGTTGTCCCACTAAATCGTAACGTCTCTCTTCACCCGGTAGTATAATATTCTTTTCTGTTCCTTTTTTTCAGAGGCGAGCGCAAAAGAAAGAAGAAAAAAAAAAATGTCTCCTTTTAAGCTTGTCTTGTAACGACTCGCGGGAACGAATGTGTCAACGACATTGAACAAATGCGATAGCTAATTACGAGCATCCGGATTATTTCTCGTATGCTTAAAGTTTATAGGCATATAAAGCCCGCATATGTAACGAAGCCGTTGCTCGCCGCAATTGTAATTGCCTGCTGAAGGATTCTCATGCGTGTTCACGTAATAACGTGACTCCTCTATCGCTTCTCTCGACCGCACGATGATTATTCCAGTGTCGTGGACAACTGGGTAAGCGGTCGGTGGCCCTCGACTGGCATATCCACCAACGGACAAACCATTAATCAAACGTTTCCGGTTTTGTCACCCTACGGCCATTCCTCACGCATCCCTCGGACATCCGATTGCCGCTATTGAGTTGATATTTATTGCTTTTCTCACATTTGCAATTTTTATCAATCTCATCCTTCTCCCTAGAAATTCACAGAGAATAATACGGCGCGTGATTAGTGATGTTGTAATGTGCACAAAAACGTCTGCGAAAACTTTTTTCTTCGATTGACACAAATATTTTTTTGTCTTAAACAAAAAGTTTAATATTCGTGTGTAATTAATTATCGATGGAATAAAATAAATCATTCGAATCGTTAACTTGAATAATTTCTAATAAATAGTTCTTCGGATGAAAAACGATAAGAAATACTATTTTTTTTTTGTCATTTTTAGAAACAAAAATGATTATTTCGATTTTATACTTTTTTTTTTGCTTCCTTAAAAAAAATTTTTTTCACTACTAATTTTATACTTTTTTTGTTTTAAATTCTGTAAATATGAACTATTTTTTTGTGACTTAATTTTATTTAAAAAAATGTTCACAAAAGATTTACTTTTGTGTTACGTTTCAAAGTTAATTTCATTTATCCCTGCGATAAAATCAATTAGTTATGATTTTAATAGAAATTCGTATAATTTCTAATGAATAATAATAATAATAATAATAATAATAATAATAATAATAATAATACATATCAATTGTAATAGAATGAAAAAAGAAAAACGATATAATTTAATATATTTAAGACAAAAGGTACAGTTTCATAAGATTTCGCATGATTTTTTTTTTAAGATTCATAAG
Organism: Perithous albicinctus; assembly: GCA_964016905.1. Classification (NCBI taxonomy): domain Eukaryota; kingdom Metazoa; phylum Arthropoda; class Insecta; order Hymenoptera; family Ichneumonidae; genus Perithous; species Perithous albicinctus. Next base: position 22,892,055 of record OZ024689.1, read on the forward strand.
TAAATCAAAAATTCTGTACACTTTTTATAAAAAAAAATCATGGGTTTTTTTAATCAAACTAATAATGTTGAAAAATCAACGCTATTAGTTTTTTTTAATTTTGTTTTAATAAAACGATTTATAGAATTTCATTGCAAAGCTAATATAACCCGTTGACTTAAAAAAATACACGCATTATCTAAAATGTTGAATTTAGAAATTTGAAAAGTACTCGAAAAAAAATACTCAAGTCTGGCTAATTATAAAAAATAACAATTGGTTCAAAAGTTCTCAAAAAAAAGATGCATATAATATAAATTAAGAATCTCCGAAAAAATATAAATATATTATCGACGAACCCAGTCTTACTATTCTTACTTATGAAATCACCTATTCTTAAATTTTTAAAGAATAGATTTCAAACAAAGTTTGAAATTATAAATAATAATGTATTACAGAAATATTTTATGTCTCAATTTCAATATTTGCGATTTTTAAAACAATTTTCTAAGAGCCAAAAATAAATTAACCAAAAAAACAATTGACAAATAATTTCTGATAGAAACATTTTATGAGAACTTCTGTTTCCGTTACTCTTGAAATTTATTAATTACATAATTTGTCTTAAAACAAAAAAAAAAACCAAAATGTTCGAATGACAAACATTTTCTTAATAATAGAAAATAAATTATTCTAGATTATTATTATTATTATTATTATTATTATTATTATTATTATTATATCTTGGTATGCAATTTTAATCCCATTTTCTCACGAATTTAAAAATTAATGTTCGCGCTTTTATTTATGATTATTCGTGCCTCGATTACATCCCAGAATTTTGCTCGACCGAGTTTGGTTCGGAAGGGAGTTTAATTAACGCGAGGAGTTTGCGTGGGCGAGCGGTTCCCGTAGAAGAGCCAGGTATAGAAAGGCATACTGACTCGTTGAATCGTGGCGTTCTCATAGAGAGACGTTAAGCGCCAAGAGAGCGCTCGACAGACGAGGCAAAGAATTAGTATCGCGAGACTGGAATCTGCGATTTTTTTTTATTATTTTTTATTTTTATTATTCCACAAGAGTGTACCACAGTCAGTCGTGCTTGCCGCTCTTGGATAGGAGAGAGAGCTTGTGAGATTCTAGTGGGAGCGTGGGAAGCACACCTGCGATATAGACTAGCGAATTATTAGCACCGTCGGCCGAGTTTCGTGACGATGACGGGAAGAGAAGGAAAAAAATTAAGTAGTTGGGCGCTGGAAAGTATCCAGAGTCCTGTGACAATCTGCCCACATAACAAATGTAATGAAAATTCATGGACGTTCTTATATTTAACTCGAGATTTTTACCCGTAAAGGTCAATGTTAAGCTGACCATTAATTCTTAGTTAGCCTGAGAAAAAATAAATAAATAAATTTTAAAAAGTTTGAATGAAATAAATCGGTTTAAGCGACGCGGTGCGAGAAGTGGGCACTTCTCGCACTAGTGCGATAAAGTTGTATACGAAACTCGTGCGAGAAGCTTTTTCTGAAAAAAAGTTTGCACGCACTCGTATCGTAATATACTATTATGTCACTTGGTGCGAAAAGTGCCTATTTCTCGGACGCTTAATTTCGCTTCAGTGCGAGAAGTCGCACTTCTCGCACTCGTGAAATAAATTTGTATAGGAAACTCGTGCGAGAAGTTTTATCCGACGAGTGTTGCAAAATCACAATAGTGATCGCACTCGTATCGTAATATACTACTTTGAATCGTTGACTTGTGTCTTATTTTTCTCGCAGCTAAATTATGTATTGAATTTCACATTTTTTTTAGACTTTCTCTTTTTATCAAATTTATTTTCATTGAAGACTATCTATAATTATAATTAATTTCTGCCTGAAAAATAAATAAAAAAATTGAAGATATATCTTGACAATGATATTTTTGTAATACATTAAGTAATTTTTTTTACTCAGAGTACACAAAAAATAATACATAGATTTAGGAGCAACAGGGATAATAGTTCTCTTTAAAATGTAAGAAAAATTACGAAAGGAATTTCACGATGAATGTTGACGACTCTCTGAAATAAATATATATATTCTTGTGTGTGTATTTCGATTGATCGAGAGAAGCCAGGGCCACGATTAAAAGAAGCGTAGAGCACGGATCAGTTGCTCCGCACCCTCAACATACTCCACCGTCAGCAGCCTACGCAGTTAAAGAATAATGGGGCTGTGGAGCGTGGATTACGGAATCACATATATGTAACGCGAATAGCCGCAAGCGATGTAATGCCTCGCAAGCCGATCAAGTGTAGAGAAACAAAGAAAGACATCGGGGCACGTAACGCAATTCGAACAGACACACTTGCTCGCTCTTGGGAATAAGTAAATCTCCTTCGTACGAAATGCGTCCTCGGTTCATGGGAAGCTGAACAGTCATTTGATATATTGAGTTCGGTGGTGCATAGCCTCGATATATGATATTACATCCATGTAACTTGCATCTGACTATTCTCTGTTCAATTGCAACTTATGCAAGGACAAGTCTTTGCACTTTACCTGCAGGCAATGCAGCGGTTCTACTGAATTCGATTCTACGATGACTCTACGCAATCCCATCTCTACACATGCCAATTCCAACTCTATTCGATGCTGGACTCTACACAACATCAATTCTACACATGGCCAAACTCTACACAACACCAATTCTACACATGTCCAAACTCTACACAACACAAATTCTACACATGTCCAAACTCTACACAACACCAAATCTACACATGTCCAAACTCTACACAACGCCAATTCTACACATGTCCGAACTCTACACAACACCAATTCTACACATGTCCAAACTCTACACAACACCAATTCTACAAATGTCCAAACTCTACACAACACCAATTCTACACATGTCCGAACTCTACACAACGCAAATTCTACACATGTCCAAACTCTACACAACACAAATTCTACACATGTCCAAACTCTACACAACACCAATTCTACACATGTCCAAACTCTACACAACACCAATTCTACAAATGTCCAAACTCTACACAACACCAATTCTACAAATGTCCAAACTCTACACAACACCAATTCTACACATGTCCGAACTCTACACAACACAATTCTACACATGTCCAAACTCTACACAATCCCACAGTCCCGATTCTACACCGTTACCAATCCACAAACCAATCAACGAACGCCCTTAAAAACCTTTCTATCTGTCGGCGCATCATCGATTGGTTCGTGGATTGGTGATGGTGTAGAATCGGACATGAGTAGAATTAGTGAATTTCGAAGGTGTGCATTTATGTCGTGGAGAGTTTTGCTGTGTACAATTTGCACTTGTGTAGAGCTAGGGCATGTGTAGAATTGCTGTTGTGTAGAGTTGGGGGCATGTGTGGAATTGCTGTTGAGTAGAGTTGGTGGTATAAAGTCGTATTTTTGCAGAATCGCTGTATTGCACCTGCGAAAAAAATGACTGTCAGAAATCATTAAAAAATTGACTGCATTAAAAATGTTATTCACCTATTTTCAAGTAAAATGTGTTGATCATTTTTAAGTTATAATGCTGACTCATAAACATGAATTAAAAAAGTCTTTACCGTAAACTTTTTTTTTCCTATAAAAAAATTATGTTTATTTCGAGTCTACACCGATGAGAGTTTTGAATAGCTCAGAGTCAATTTGTAATAGAACTTCAAAAATTTCAACATATTTTACTTAAAAACAGATGAATAAATTGTTATTTTTTTTTTATACATCTTTTTTTTTAACTGACAACAAATGTCTGTTTAACAAAAACTCGTTAAAATTCCTTGAGATTAATCTGGAAATTATTGGAAGCGGCTTAGAAAGAGAGAAAGAATATTTCGAGACTCTGAATTGTGTTTTAGACTTGCGTGGGCGTTCTTGTTGATCATTTCTGATAGTCTTGAGAGATAGAAGTGAAAAAAGGGGAATTTAGAGAGGAAGAGAGATGGAAAGTGTCAGGGCCAATGAATACTTTCGGTGGATTTAAAAATATCATGAAACGGGAGCAAGTTAACGATTTGGTGTGTAGAAAAAGCATTTTTATAAAGAACTGACCCAGATAGATAGGTCGGGAATTGTGCAAGTTCGGTGTTTATCTCGCCTCTTGGAGAGTCGAAGGATGCCAAAAAAATCGTTAAGTTATGAACCAACAAGGCTCCAATTTCGATTTATCGAAAGCCAAACGTCAAACAACAAATAATTTGTTTTTTAATCATTACTTTTTAGCGTTGTTAGATGTGCTAACGAAATTTCATTGTAAAGTTCATCTATTCAATGAAGTTTTGAGGGTATTAATTTATAGAACTAATATTAAAGCGAATTCATGCCAATTCACAGACTCGATTCTCAACCCTCTTTGAAGTAGTTCATTATTTTTGTATTTATTCTCCTAAATGAATAGAGTTCCTTTTTTTAAGTATTGTTAGGGATCAGATGACTTACGAATTCAAACAATTTTCTGGGCAAATATATATTTTTTTAAATGTGTATAAAAATTTTTGTAAAAATCGTAAATAATTAAAAGATGGCGTGAAAAATCTTTTTAAAAAATGTGCACTCAACTCACTCAAGTAAATATTTTTAAAAATAATGAACCACGCCGAAAAGATGGTTCATTTATTAAATACCTTTTACAATAGGGACATATCAGTGCAGGGATCGGCAGACTCAAATAATTAAATATTTCTATTCCGATCAATTCTTAATTCCGGATGAAATTATGTCTCCAGATTTAAAGCCTAATTTCAGTAGATTTAATTATTTATATTTAAATCCTAATTTGAGTGGAATTATTTGTGTAGATTTAAATTCTAATTTCGATGGTATTAATCATTTATTTCAGATTAAAATTCTATAATTTCAGTGAAATTATTTCTTTAAATTTAAATCCCAATTTCAGTAGAATCAGTTATTTACATTTAAGTTCTAATTCCTTCTGGGATTGGGATTTCTTTTCATCCAAGTCCTAATTCCTAAAGCAATTGTGATTTATTTTCATTGAAATTCTATTATTTTCAGCAATTCGAAATTTAAATCTAAATTAATTACAAAATCCATAGACGGTATTTGGATTTGTGATTGCCTAATAAATCCCTGTGTTTTTTGCCTATCGAGGGACAAGCGAAAATATATATGTTATTTGCCTTGCGTATCGAATATCGGCGTCTGACAACGCGATCAATACGTGAATATCGCCACGCTGACGGGTAATTAGAGCGTGCGACGACAGCCAAGAGTGACTGTTGAGTTGCTGATTGCTGACGACTTCAAATAGCATCGAGAAGATGCCACGACGATCCTGCAGAAATAAAAAGCAAAGTAAAATCTGTTATCGAGCGGTTCGATAAAGAATTCATCGTTGCAACGTCAACGTTGTTTTTATTATTTTTATAACATTTTTCTTACGTACCTATTTCTTGTTATAACGTTGTAACTGAGCGGAAGCTACTGCTAGTCGAAGACCGGTGAGATGAGATGAGTTGCACCCGCAGCCTCCGGCGGATGCCACGCGTGGACCGTGACGGGAAGCAACAACTATACCACATGCCAGACACTCGCTGCGCTCCACGGGTCTTCAAACATTTTCTTTGGAGTCTGAATTTGCTATTCGCGGCAGCGCCAACTCTGCTTCTTCTTCTTCTTCTTCTTCTTCTTCTTCTTAAGCCTAAGTTTAAGAAGCTTTCAAATTCACACTTGCCAAATCGATGCTATATTTCTGTGATCGATTCTCTAGATTTTTAGAGATCAAATAAAAGGAAATACCTAAAAACGTTAATTAACAATTAACATGTGTTGTCGATCAAGAGATACATTAATAGTGATGAATTATGACAAAAAAATATTAACTGATTGAAAGGTTACGATTAATAAAATTGCAGATAATTATTACTGTTATTTTATTTTTTTGTATTAGAATTTATTATATATAAATAATAGAACAATAGTAATGAATTAATAATAAATTAGAGAAAATCTGTGAGGTGTTAATTATTTTTTTTTTGCACTTTAAAGAGTATTTCAAAAAACCAAATTGCAGTTAATCAATTCATATGTTTTTATTTCTGATATTTAGCACTGATTTGAAGCATTCCAGTCTCCTTAATTGAGCGCAGAAATTTGGAAAAAAGGGTGTAGAAAAAATATTTTTCACTGTCAATGAATATTGATTCGAAAAGAAGTTGCACTTTATAGGAAAATTATTTGTTATGACTTTTTTTTTCGTAGCTTCGAAAAATTGGGATTTTCTATAAGATATGAACAATTTCAGTTATAAAAATGGGAAAGAATTGCAGTTTATTATTTTTAACAAAAAATCAAGTGCTTGGGATTTGATTTCTTTTAATTCCCAAATTTCATTGTTAAATCTCACGATTTTCCCATTCGAAAAATTAATATTTTCATTACTAAATAAAAAAAAATCAATAATATTAAATTTGTATTAAAATATGTTTGGTTAATCAAGAAAAACATGACGAATTATCAAAAACATCAACTGATTAATATTCATTTCCAAGGGTATTTTCGTTGAGCTTGCTCACCAATTAAAATCATAATTCCTTATCGACTTTAATTCGGGATCGTAAATTTTGTTATCCAAAAAAACGCCCTACAAATTACCCATCTAAATATCTTACAGTGTTAATCATTTAAAAATTGCAGCCTCTTGTTTACGCAATCAACAGATTTTGTCTTAAACGACTGTAATTTTCAAATGATTAAATATTTAAAATATTTAAATGTATAAAAAACAAAATTATCCATTCCACATTAAAATCGGTAATCTATTAATATTTTTTTGCCCTCAAATATAATTCTTAATACTATTATAAAAATATTCAGTTTTATATAAAAAAAAAAAATCATGACTTTTATGGGTATTTCGATGAATTGATATTGCCATTAAGAAAATAAATGTTTTTTTTTTTGTCATAACACACAGACAGTGACAAATAGAGACATATTATCCTGCGGCAAAGGCCGAGTGAGACATATTAAAAAAGAAAAAAAGTAAAGAAACGTGAAATTGGAATAAGAGAAGTTTCTGAGGTGAAGCTACAAACACATATGTGGGATTCACGGCTCGTAGACATCACGGACTGTATAGCGCCGCACACGGTCCTTAACTCCGATTGGTCTGGAATGCACCAAAAATAAATTCGGGCGTCTCTCTGCTCGACTCTCCCTCGTTTTGCGTTCCCACTTCAACGTGCCTCTTTTTGTTGTTTCCTTTCCGCCTTGGCTCGCTCCGTTTCCAGACACAGATTCTCGAAGGCTCATTGCGGGGCAAAATGCGGGGAAAGCGTGACGTAGCCTCCGCGAGTAAACGCCTCGCTATTCGGCCCGTATACCGATCTTCGGGGCTTTACATTTTTCTTCTTATTTTTCATTTCAAATCGTAATACATTTTCATGACGAAGATTACGATATTAACAGTAATCGTAGCGAAATTCTAGATGAACATTTGATTTTATAGACGAAATAAGAATATTGCCAATAATGCTGTCATGTGCCAGTTAAAATTTACTCTTCATGGAAAAATGCCAATATTGCCAGTAATATAGTGATACGCCAATTAGGGGTTGAACTTTTAAGGTAAAATGCCACTATTGTCAGTAATGTAGTTATTTGCCAGATAAAAATGTAATTTTCAAGACAAAATTTCAATATTTCCAGTAATATAGCGATTTATCAGTTAGGAAATCAACCTTTTAAGGTAAATTTAAGGCAAATGTTAAGGGTTGACTTTTCAAGTCAATATGCTAATTTTGTCAAAAATATCAATATGATATTGTTCGTTCAAAGATTTTCAAACGTTTCTTTTTAGTAATGTGGAACTTTTCTACAAATAAATATAGAATATTTTGAACTTTTAACCATTCCTTAAAAAAATCAATTAGAAAGAAATTATTTTTTTTTGCAAATCACTTTTCTCGACGTTTTTGACCATTCTGAGTATCCTAACATAAAAGTTTTGAAAAAAAACTTCCTCTATGAGGAAGTACAATTTTTTAAAAAGTCCCAGAAATTGTGAAAATTCATAACTCATCTAAAAAAATTTGTAAATGTAATTTAAAAATTGAGCTTTTTCGATTGACTGAAAATGAAAAAATGGCCTTATTGCAAAATTCCTAAATTGTAAATTCAGAACTGGCTCGTATTTCGACATTGCAGACCACATTGTTATTACTACAGTAATACTAAAATGACGTCATCGGCGTTACGTTCACCACCTCGATTGTTCAGGGTTCCTTCATTTCTAGCGTTGTGGCTTGCAAAATGTTTTATTAAGAGTAGAATCAAAGTTGGATCATATCGAGAGAAACCGTTTGCGGTTTGACTTATTTCTCTGTCTTTTTTTTTGTTTAATCTTCCGCAAATCGACTGAGATTCCATAGTGTGAACGGTATATATAGAACATTGAGAATATTATGCGAATGGAGTACACATTTGTGGTTCAAGCTGCTCTAATGGTTGTTTAGAAATTGTTAGTGTGCTCGAGGAGCGCTGTCCGTAACGGGAGTCGTGACTTTTCTCCCTTCTTCGTATGTGTACTTTACGGTTCGAAGAGTCGCATCTACGTATTTTAAAGTTCAATTCTGTACTTGAGTGTTCTTTAAATGAAAAGTAAACGGCGAAACTTGTTTTATTTCGATCTTCTTATGAGAGCAGATTATACTAGACACGCTGAACTGGCAAGAGAATTGCAGAGAATTCGTCTAAAACAACAGTTTGTCTAAAACATTTCGTTTAAAATCAATTTGTCTAAAATATATTTTCTAAAACATTTCGCTTAAAAATAATTCGTCTAAAAGATTTCGTTTAAAATTAATTAATCTAAAATATATTTTCTAAAAGACTTCGCCTAAAAATAATTCGTCTAAAACATTTCGTCTAAATTATTACGACTAAAATCAATTCGTCTAAAACATTTCATCTAAAATCAATTTGTCTAAAGCATTTTTTCTAAAATCAATTTGTCTGAAACATTTTGTCTAAATGTTTCGTCCAATAAATTAGAGTCCAATACTTCATACTTTTTACTTTTGCAAAAATCTTTATTTCACTGATTTTAAAGCTATAGTGGTAAATATCTATAGAATTACAGAAATAAAAAATTAAAAAAGGTAGAAAAAACAATTAAAAAAAAACCAAAAAAAAAAAAAAATGGAACGGAATATCCGTCACGTATTTGATCGTTGACGAATCAGTTTTAGTTTCATTGTTTTTCAGACGAAATGTTTTAGACGAATATCTTCCGCGAGCGTCGGCATGAGGAGTACAGAGAGCTAGTGTTGAATTAGATTTTATGGATCCGTTGACACCGAGCGCTGCATTCCAAGCAGTTTCATAAGCAAACCCCGAGAAGCGTTTTAGTACAAAAACAGCTGTATAATATCGGCATTGTGCCTTGAAAAGTACATTCCGCTCGCGTGTCTATATAATAATATAGAATATTACTAATAAGTTATATTTATTCATTTTAAAAATCAGGGAATACATTTCGTATAAATAAAATAAACTTTTTTATCGAACTTATTAAAGAATTTTTTAAACTGATTAATCATTAATAACTTCTTCGGATTATTATTATTGAAAATAAATGTATTTGGAATTTTCATTTTTTTCCAGATATCCTCTCGTCCCAAAAAACTCAAATTTTTATCATTTTAAACTTTTTTTTGTTTATTAAAATTTTGCGACAATTAAAAAAAAAGTACAAAGCCGATAAAAACTGTTTTCAACATATTTCTTTTTTTTCTGGATTGTCGAGAGTTTCGGAAATTGTTTGAATTTTCAAAAATTTGTGGAACACTTTAAAGTATATGCGTAAAACATCCTTAAGGATAATAAAAAAAGAACGACAAACGGTTTTTCTTTTGACATGACGTGATCCAGCTTCTATGCTCTTAATACAAAATTTCGCGAGCCGCACCGCTAGAAACGAAGGAACCCTGAATAATTGAGGCAGTGACCGTAGCGCGGATGACGTCACTATGTAGTATTCAGTCGGTGGACGCGCGGTTCAGGCTGAGCAGCCGCGCGGAACCCCATCCGCTTCGATGGTCGTCCGGACTCTCCGCCGTTCGTGAGTTTCTACGGAAAGCTGAAAACTTCAATGAGTTTCAAGCGTGCGCGCGCGTTAAATCGTCTCAAGGAAAAATCAACTAGTTTATTATTATTTCTTGCATTGAAGCTCAATGGTAAAAAAAAAAGAAAAGAAAAACAGCGAAGGCGAAGTAAAGCAAGAGGAGAACTGTTGTACAAGTTGCTTCCATAGAAACGTTTATTCGAGTCGCGGGAGATTCTTTCGTCAGAATTGTATACACGCGGCCCGGATTTCTTATCGGGCCGAGTCGATCGACGGAAATCTCGCAACTTGGTTGATTCCCTACGTTGTTCTCTTCTACGCTGAGAGATCCATCTCGTTGTTGCACTCGGAAATCCCTTTTGTAAGGACTATGTTACATGGAATTTCTCACCTGGGAAATAAAAAAAAAGAGAATTCATAGTAAATCGAAATTTTAGCTCCTTTTTGCATCCGTATGGAGGAAGCGTTGTTTTCATTAAAAAAAATATTTGTTTATATTTTCATGTCAGTATACAAAAAAAAAAAAAACATATAATACTTTATCGATTTTGCCCAAATTCAACATCAAATATTGAAACACTCTTTGAAGATTTATGCAAAATTTTAGATCAGTTGCTTATTCCGTTCTCGAGTTATAGAATTTAAAAAAAAAAATTACAAAACGGAAATTTCTATAAAATTTTAAGTACTTTATTGATTTCGCCAAAATTTAGTATCTCGAAAAAAAAAATTTCACCGAAACAAAGCTTCCTCTATGAGGAAGCAAAATGGTCTAAAACGTCGAGAAAAGTTGTTTAGAAAAAGTATCCGGATGTGTCCATATATGTGTGTGCGTGTGTCCGGGAATTACTCAACTGAATCGTCTCTCATTTTTGTATCCTATCCAGTATAGTCAATGTTCCTTTCGTATAAATTTCATAAAAATCGGTTGAAGCACTTTGATTTTATCCAACTTTTAAGATTTTGAGAAATGTTTGTTAATACTCTAACTCGAACCAATTTCCAGCTATCGATCTGAAACTTGGCAACAAACTTTAACAGGGTGGTGCGACCTTTGGTATTGAATTTAAGAAAGATCGATAAAGTAATTAGCATTTTCGTAATTTTTTTTGAAAACACGATAACCCGAGATCGGTTGAAGCAACCGATCCAAAATTCGGCGAGAATCCAACAAAGAATTCATGTTTCAAAGAATTTTTTACTTAGTCAAAATTCATCAATATTTTTCCTCATAGTGGTAGCTTTACAAGAATATAATAAATATAATATAATAAAAACAAGGAAGCACTATGCAAAGTACTACTTTGTAGCCTTTTTTTTGTGAAGCAAGTCGGGTTCCGTAAAAAAGTTATGTATATGCAAAATTAAATGGAAACTGTTGAAAATTGGTTTCTGCGTATTTTCGCGTTATGTCGTTTTTTTCATTGGGAAATTGTTAATATCAAAAAACTGCCACGATTAATTGTTCGGAATAATAACCAAAGTGTACTAAAAAATTGCAGTCCTAAATATTAATAATTATAGGAGAAGAAACAGTTTGAAATATCAAGAGTAACATTTTTTACCGATCTTTAAATACAACTATTTTTTTAAATTCTGTTTACAACATATTTTATAAAATTCATCAAAGTCTAATGAGCTAGTTTTTTTTTAACATATCTTTTATTTTTCTATTTAATTATCTCAGAAAATAATTGTTACAATTTCCTTAAATTGATCTAGATTTCTGTTATATCAGAGTTGAATTTGAATTACAGTGAAATTTTTGCACCAACTGACAAAAAAATGAGAAATAGCCCTTCAAAAATATTTTCATAGAAAATTATAATCTAAAAAACTACAAAAAGAATAACTTTTTTAATTATAGAAGAACTTTGAGAAACGATTGGCAATCACAAATTTCTATCAAAGTCAATTAGATTTCTCGATAACATTCTACAATTTTCTTATCGTTACAATATCAAGTTTTTAAAGTTGAAACAAAAGAAGTACTCGGCTTTCTTCTCAAATTAATTTGTCAAAAGAACGTGTCTGATGAACGATCGCGAGAATCGCGGATTACTATCGCTCGTCTCGTGATGAATCGAGCAGCAGAAATCGTGGGTCGTGGGTCGTTTGCTAGGCGTATCCGCGTGCGTTAGTGCAAGTGAAAGGCCTTTTGTTCGATCGTCAGTCCAGCAAATTCCAACTCCCCGTGAAAGTCGCTGAAAGATCGAGCAAAGTCGCGTGCACATGCGGTATCGAGCTCACGTTTTACCACGTTTTTTTTTTTTTCAATTTCAATTATAGATCGTCGGAAAAACAAAACTTCCTAACGTCTTGATCGTAATAACAATTTTTCTATTTTTGTATTTCAGCAATGTCAATCACTGACGGAGGAAAATCGAAGACTTGCCGAATCGCTGGAGGCTAATCAAGTGCCACGAGTTCAAGTCATCGAAAGTGTTTTTCTTCAAACGCAAATTGACACTCTTCAATGGCAGCTCAAACAGGTATGCAAAATATTCTGTCGTTGTTATTCTTTGCCGAGTAGCATGAAACTATCTGAAATAAAAAAAAAGTATATACAAAAATATATATGCGGATATAGAATTTTTTTGTCTGCTATATATAACGTATAAATATTACAGAGGTAAATCTAAGTTTCAAATTATCTTTAAAAAGTTCATACTTTTTTTTTAAATGTGCAGTCTCAACAACATTCATGGATTATTTTAGATTTTTTAATTTTATACTTCAAACTGAATTACAAAAAAAAGCCAATAACCCATCCAAGGTAATCAAAGATATAGATTAGACATCAAATAACTTTTGTTAATTCCACAAACTTTGTTACATTTTTTTCCAATCTTACAAAAAAAAAGTACAAAAATAATTTACGAAAAAATGAAATTTTAGTTTTGCCAAAAAGAAAAGTATTATTCTACTTGCTATATATTTGTTATTATTCTTGCAAAACCAAAAAATGGAATTAATCTTTTTTTTTCACCTGTAATTTAACAAAATTTCAAATGACATCATAAATTTGTAAATTCGGCAAAATCACCATTTTTTTGTCACTAATAATTTAAAAAAATCGGAAAACAAAAAAAAATGTCCAAAAGAACAAACGTTTTTGTTACTCACAAAAACTAACACTCCGATAGTACAAAATAATGTTTAACTACAAAGCGCATGTAAATAATTTCGTAAAAATGAAAAAAAAAGAAATCTCGACTTTCATTTCTCCAAAACAATATTTTTTTTAGTGAATTTTCAAAAATTGGTAAAAACGCGGTTAAAAGCATTTTGGAATATTGATATAGATGTGTAGAAAATTATTGATAAAATAAAAAATAGATACTAAAACAAGATTATTCGTACATAAAATTCAAACATTTTAATATGTTTCCTACATAAATTAATTTTACATACTTGTATATCAAATCTAAAGTACCAGAATGCATAAATGCTTCCTATACAAGTATCTTAATTCACATAAAGAATTTTCTTTTTTTTACGTTAACGTACTAAACGGTATATCCTAGTTACACAATCGTTACACAAGCCTTGAGTAAACCCTGAAAGACCAGATGTTGATATGCATATACCTCATATTTTATACGTATATATATATATGTATATAGATATTCACAGGTGAATCACTTCTGACCTTTATTCTGTTAACTTTGCAGACCGAGGCGAACAGACAAATGTACCGTTCACTGATGGGTCAGGTTGTTCGCTTCCTGGAGCGAGCGCAGAAAAGCCTTGATACTCTTCACGAGAAGAGTAATGCCAAAGGCAAAACATCAAGAGTCCCGAGAAGTCGAAGCGTTCACGCGGTTAACCAGGACATGACTGCAAACCGAGATAGCATAATCGACTCTTCATCGTCAACTTGCTCAAACGGTGGTTCCTCAAGATTCGCCAGAGCAAAATCGGTCGCCCAAATAGCACCTCCGACCTCTGGTTGCACAGGTTTCAGGGATTTTACGTGGTCGGTATTACGACGAAATGATCCGTCGCATTGCACACCACCTCGTAATAAGCCTCCAGCAGGGCATAATGATCTCAGTCAGACGCACGAAGGTGTTGTTTATAGAAGACCGAAGCAGCAGGCTGAAGTTGATCCAGATAGTGTGCCACCGGAAAAGCTGTCCCAAGAAGCTTTTAGGTAAATTTCCAAATTTCTCGATGCCGTATTTATTTCTAAGCAGTATCTGAAATATAAATTTCATTTAGTTTCATATCAACCCGTGATTTTGATTTAATTTTCTATTAAATAACATAATTTTGTATTGTAAATTTGATACAATTTTGTTTCTCATTATCGTGAAATTCAATACAATTTGACTTTTGTGTATTGGTAGCTATGTCAAAAATCCGAAAAAAATATGCGAACTTCATATATACGAAAAATAAAAATGTTGCTTATTCTCAATTTGAATACAGTTACACGATAATTCAATACTTTATCTTTATATAAATTGGATTATTAGCCTTAATTTTGTTTTAATTTTCTATGAAATTTAATCTTTTGTACTGTAAATTTAATATTGAAATGTTGCTTATTTTCCTGAAATTTTAAACACATTTGATTTCTAATAAATCAAAATATTAATTTATTCTCAAAGATAGTAACTTGCATTAATCGTTCAAAAAATTATATTTAAAATAACTACTTATCTTTTCTATCCAGCAAGTGAATAAATAATCTCTCAAAGTATTTGTTTTTTAAATCTTAAACCCACAGAACATAAAATAAATTTTTCCTTAAAAAAAAAAAAACGTTGCTTAATATAATTTTTTTTATTCACCGGCAGATTGATGAGGACCGTCCAATCATTATTAGCAATGCGAGAACCCGATTTAGTAACGGTATCATCAAACGAAGAGGACATGTCGTCATCTCCAATGGAACACGAGCTCTCTTCGCTGCAAAGCAACAATTTTGCCAATTCAACAACCCTCCACGACACACTTTCCTACAATGGAGGATGCTCATCGAGCGACCGCGGTAGCACCGGATCCGGTGCCGAGAGCGAAAGAATAACCTTCGTTAAATCATCCTCCAGCATAATGGAAAGTTCAGTGAGCAGCAGCAGTACACTACAGTCTTTGTTGCCAGGAGCAAGAAGATCGCTCGAAGCTACGTCATTCAGTTCCAATCACGGCAGCAACAAAACAACCGAAGAGGAGGAAGACGATGAGGAGGATACTCGCACAATTTCAACGACTTCAAGCGCTTCAATACTGTCAAGACAACTTTTCTCGAAAAGAGAAACAACCTCGACGCCTAATCGCAGAACTGCGAAAAAATTTGAAAAAAAGCACGACAGATGGTCGAGATCAAAAGCCAAACCGGCGAATAGCGTTAGCAGCGCTGAGGATGAAAGTGGATTTTCTTCTATGAGCTCATTTCAAGAAGTTGGACTTCCTCTACCATTCGCAACACCAATAAGCCCGATAAAAGGCTGCCATACGGAAATCGGCTTGCCGGAAGTTCCTCTCGATAAAGTGCGTCATAGAAGATGGTCATCCACACCCGTTGAAATTCAGGCCATGTTTAAGAGGCACAGCACTCATTTCTCAAATACCTCCAGTAACTCCGAATCACTCAGCGTTTGGGTTTAACTAAGTTGTTTTTCTGTAAAAAAAAGAATCCCACGGAAATTAGTAATATGGTAGATGGTATCTTACATATATCGGTTTTGTAATGAAAAATTTTATATGAGGTATTTTATCTCAATTTCACTTTTTTCGTAATTAGTTACATGAAGAAGTAAAATCCAGGTTTTCTTCAATTTTTTTTTCCTATAAATGTAGGAGATTATTCTTTTAAACTAGTTATTTGTGGGTAGAGAAAAATGTCGAAAAAATGTACAGGGAAATATTTATATATTTGATAGAAATTTTGAGATAATTATGGTTTTTTTACTTTTATTTTGAACTAAGCAAATTGAATATTTAAGCAAAGAAAAAAATTGTTTTTTCTTTTAACGATTTGGCTTCAAATTTTACAGAATTTAAAGGGTTGTTTGTAAAATTTGAAGGTATTGAATATTTACGGAGTTGAATAATTCACAAATCACTATATTCTGCGATTTTTCTACAGAAAAATCTGATATTTGCTTAAATTCTGTAAAATTTGAAGTAAACTAGAAATTCTCGCATTGCGCGAAAAAGAAATTGATTTTTTTTGCTCAGAAAAATTGAGTTTGATTAGTCCATAAAATTTAATTAATATTGCATTAAAAAGCTTACTGAAAATATAAATTTATTACCTAATATTTTTCCTGGTGCTATAAAAGCAAAGGGATTTTTTTCCCTCTATTTCAAGATAATTTTCGTAATTCAAAAACGAATAATTAAAAATACAGCTAATTAGTATAAAAATTCGTGACGGTCATAAAAAAGTGTCTAAATTAATAGAATGCCTCATATATCGGATATGCATCAAGAAAAAAAAATCTACATCTCAGATAAATCTCAGGATATATACGAAATATATCCAAGCAAAAAATCTGAGAAGAATCGATAATATACTGAAGATATATATTTCTGATATATAAAACAACGAAGAGTTCTGTATATCTGATATATATTTTTACACTGTATTTCTCTTCCGTGGGAGCGAAGCCTCTTCCAGTGACTCTCTCGCTCGCTTTTTGTACATAAAAAACCCTTCTTTTTGTAATTTATATTAACTAAGCTGAAATGTTCATCCGATCGATCATTCAAGTGTCATTATCTCTCTCTCTCTCTCCTTTTACTTAAAAGTAACCGAACGGTTACGTTCTTAGATTAGTTTTTAGACCCATGGTACAACTGTAAATGTTAAGTACAATCGGAATCGCACGAATAATGTGAATGTAAAATGTTATGTTTGCAAAAACAATATTTCCCATTGCTGCCGATTAATGTCGATTATATAAGAATAATTCGCCAGTATTGGCGAGCGAAAAATTTGCCGCAACATCGTACTTTGTAATTATTTAAGTTCATCATAAGCTTTTAATCGAAGGAAAGACACATCGTCCTAACGGACCTAACGTTGGTGTTTTCAGATCTGTTACAACTGAGAGAATTGTTCAAGTTCCAATGTAATTTATGATTAAATTGAATTTTATCGAAATTTAAGTTGAACGCTCAGTCAATTGTGCTTTTTATCTTTCTTCCTTTCCAACGTTTGAGAGAAATACACGCTACCTTATCGACGAACACGACTGTAGATCGCAGATTATTTCAGTCGGTGAATTACCGATTAAAGAAACAAATATTTAACCGGCTTTACATGCTGATACCTTTTACATCATTATATCTCATTGTCTAATGTGGCACACCTTCGAAAACCAAAATTGGTATCAAAAACTGTATTCGAGTCTACGAAAAAAATTGTTAATTTCCGAGGAAAAAAAAAGCATTTCTACCGTGAATTAAATAAACAAACTAAAGCTCATTGATCTCTTTACTAAAATATATTAACCGGATTTGTTATAATAAATTAAATTACAGTTTCTATTGCCAATCACAATTTTAGATGGTGTTTCAGACCACCTCAAGGAACCATTAAAATTAAAATAAATCTCATAATTGCATGCCAAACTGGTTAACAATATTTGGAAGTACACTGTGCTGGTACTGAAATTTTGTATTAATAAAAACTGGTGAAATATATGTTGTGTGCATTTAATTTATGTACACAATAAAGAGTTTACAAATCCCGTATATTCTTTAATTGCTCATTACACTTAATTGCACACTTTTTCAAATTACTGCACTTCCATATGGGGCATTCCATACCGATTCGACCTCGGTTAGACCCTCAACCCCTCGGATTTCATGCACATTTTTTTAAGTTACTGCTCCAACTGTAAGAGGAAACCAGAATTTTTATTAGATTTTTTTTTGGGCATTTGATGTAATCATATAATTATTAAAAACCAACATATTGTTATCCCGAATTTAAAAATCTGAAAAAATTCTCAAAAGTCCTGATATCAATATTTTTAAGCTTTTGACCCAAAAAGTGGGCCGGAGCTCGTTTCTATTTTTCTACGAATTTTCGTTCAAAAAGAAAATTGAAAAAAGTTGGATGTAAAAATAATTTCACTTCAGGTTGTTGCTTGAACACTTCTAGATATGTTAGAACTTTGAAGATTTATTTCCCAATTTTTTCAAAGCGCTTTTTTTATGACATTTTTTTTTAATTTAATAATCGCTTTAAAAAAATCTGAAAAATAATCTCTGAAGTCCTAACATATATAGAAACGTTCAAGCAACAGCCAGCAGTGAAATTTTAACAATTCGTAAAAAAAAAAAAATAGAAAGAGGTTCCGGACCACTTTGGGTCCAAAATGGTTAAAAATATTGATATCTGATAGAGAAATTTTTTTCAATATTTTCCCAGGTCGAATCGGTATGAAACGCCCCGTATATTCCACACTCGTCCACTCATGTTTCCTGCACACTGTTTCGAACTCCGCCACATACTCACATAGGGCAATTATTAGCTTTCTTATGTCTAACGCATTTGTTTATCAGCCATTCCATATTTTTTCGTCGCTACTATCAATCCAATGTTTACGGCCGTTTACCAGCTCCTGTCTATACTAACTCGAGTATTCGGAATCGAGTGTCCTTGAATTCTTACTCCTTTCCCTCCCCGCAATGTCGCCCACGTTTCTTTGATTTCCCCTCTTATTTCTTTGTTTACTAAGTAATCTTCCATTTCAATGCTTCGCTTCCTGTTTCGATACTCTTTGCAAAAATTTAACGCGTCTATTTTATTCCAGTCCCATTGTATTACCTGGTCAGTCTTAATTATTATTCGTCTTTCGATTTTCTTTCTAAATTCTTTGCATGTATAATTTCCCCTTCTGAAATGTCCTCCATTGCTTTTAACTCCTCCCCCCCAATTCCGTTGGGTATTTTCCAAGTATTTTTCTGTGAAATTTGAATAATAAAAAACAGCACAATTCGTAAGTTTAACAAATTTACAAATCTGTGTTTTTGTTAAATTTGATGTGACAAAAAAAAGTGGTTAATTTTACATCTTTTTATTTGTTAAATCAGAAGTGATTAAAATGTGTTAAATGTACACATTTTTATATATTAATTTTGACGTGACAAAAAAGTGCGTTAACTTTGCACATTTAAATACATTACGTTAGATATTTTTTACAAATTGTATGTATTTACCGAATCTATCAAAATGTCAGTAAAATATATTGCAAAAGAAAATAAAGAATTTTTCTTTCGTCAAAATACCAAAATACATCAAATAAATCACGAAAATTATAAATCTATTATTTTTATACAATTTTCAATAAAACTTGAAAAAAAAAAAATGACTCTTATATAACTCCATAAAAAAATGTATTTATGTGATTCCAAAACGTTCGATCTCTTTCAACCTCGATACCCCACAGAAAAAAAAAACCCGAAAAAACCGTTACAGCCCCAAAAGTGAAAAGATATACTTTCATATGGAATTCCCGGCGAGTAAGAACTGCAGTAAGATCCAAAACTGGAAACTATAATTTCTTCCTTCCTTCCGACAATAAAGCCAAATACCGCGTTGTTCCGTACTTTCTGAAGAGCAACAAGGTATCAGAGCTGATCAGAGCAACAACCAGTAAGAACGTTATCACTCCGGGCAATGCTGCAAGAACAACAGCAGAGGCTGCGCGACTAATTCTCGCGTATGAGAGAGAGCGGTGAGTTCACCGTATCTCTATAAGATAGCGCCACTGTACGAGCCACTTTTAGATTGATTTTCAAGAGCAGCACACCGTGCTTCAAGCATCA
The DNA here is from genome assembly GCA_964016905.1 of Perithous albicinctus. Lineage (NCBI taxonomy): Eukaryota > Metazoa > Arthropoda > Insecta > Hymenoptera > Ichneumonidae > Perithous > Perithous albicinctus. The sequence goes on from OZ024689.1 coordinate 22,911,945, forward strand.
CACCAAGCAGCTCAAAGCCGCTCAGCAGTTATTTTAATGTGCCACAGCGGGCCGTGGGTGACTCGAGCGATACGCGGTGCAGTTCGTGTGCGGTTCGGGTGTGCGCGCGGCCCTCTCCCCTGCCGGCGGGCGGAATTTCTATCTACTATCGAATTTAAGTCTGTCGTGAGGACCGCGTGCGACCGGGTCACACGTTGACCATAATAATAATAATAATAATAATAGTAGTAATAATAATAATCATCATCATCAACAACAAACGACACGCACCGACTAGGAATTTACGGTGTTTGGTGTATTTTATCGTTGATCGTCAAGTTTAATCGTGAGTGTTTTATCGTGACGCAGTGCGTGAAATGAGTGAAAAGGACCGTTCATCTCCCACCCTCGTTGAAAACAGCCTTAAGTCTCTTCTAGACCAGCCCAGTATTTTTCCGCTGATCGGTGAGTATTCGTGCATAGAGTTGCCTATATATACTACTCGTGTATATATATATATGATAGATGTATGTATGATAGTGCTGCTGCCTCAATCGAATGTGAGATTAACACTCGAGTATTTTTTTTGTTTTTTCGAATTTTTTAAAATTAATTGTGGGGTGTTTTTGAGTTATGCGGTTGGCAAGTTTTGTATGATTTGGAGACTCGTGATACCTTCGGTCATCAATGGTCAGTCAGCAGCGCCGCAGGTCTCCTTAAGTGTGTGATGGAAAGAAATAAAAAATTGTGCGTGGTCGCGGTGCCTACTAAACCGGTGCGCAACGTGCGAACCGTCGTGCCGCACTGCTTGCGAATCACTCTTCGAAAGTCGCGCAATGCGGCCAAAAGCCCGCTACGCTAGCGCTTACTAACGTCGAAGTCGACTAATATAAAATGCGTCAGGGTGCTGGGGAGAAACTTTTGCACTGTATTAATGTTTATTGGATATCGTGGTTTAATTTAAACGATTTTTGTAGACTGAAATTCGGGATAATTGAATTTGTCTGAAATGGACAGAAAAGTGGTTTAACGGATTGATGGATGATGCCGAAATTTTGCACCTGAGTAAAGCAATCTCCGCCTTTTTATCTGACGTGATTTTTGTCACAATTGTTAAGGTATAATTTTATAAGATTTTTAGCTTTTTTTTTCTAAATGTTGGTCAACGTGACAGAAGAATTTTTTAAGCGGACTGAAACGATTTGCAAAAATAAAATTTAGACTAGTTCGATAAAAAAAATGATTGAATTTGAGGAAAATCGAGGAAAGGAAAAATAAAGGCCTATCTATACTTTTTAATACCTCTCTTTATATTTGCTGCACTTTATGCAGCAATTTCCGTGAAAATTTTTATGAAAAATTAATTATTCCTTGCAATTATTAAGAAATTCGATGATCCGTCAATAAAAACTGCTCCCAGATAATAGTTACAAAATAATAACAGTAAAATAAATTACACAAAGCATGCTTAAAAAAAAATGGTCAGCACAGTTAGTGAAAAGCATTGTAAACAATTTTTTAATTTCTTTTCAATCAAATTTCCGTGAAATTTTAAAAAGAGTTATTTACTTTTTGCAATTATTAAGAAACCTGAACACCGTTGATCTTTAAAAATTGCATCAGATAATTGTTGCAAAGTATAATCACTACTAAATTAATGATAAAATAAATGTTTTTATGTTTTAATTGTCTGTTTTTTTTTAACAAAAATTTTCATCAAATTTATATACAAAATAATAACCAGTAAATAAATTAAACAATAAAAGTTTATCTGAAAGTAATTGTCAGTAAAAAGAAACGTATAAACTTCCAACGTTTCTAATTTACAATATCACGCTTTTTTCGATTTTTTTTTTTGGCTCTTAAAATGAATGCTTTTCTTTTTTTTTTATTTCAACTTTGTGTTGACTTCTCGATCCCTCGAATCGTTCTTTGCACCCCTGTTTTTAGAAAAAAAAAAGCCGAGACAGAAACTGGATTAGTCACGTATTGATAAACCAAGTAGAAAGAGGAAAAAGGGGGGAAAATAAAGAGGACTGGAACTGTGCAATCTCACACGTGTGTGTGAATACGTCTGCATAGTCGCGCCGGCGCTCCGCTCCCGATTAACCTCGTTCGTAGAGTCGGCGTTGAAACCACGTGACGGAGGAAACCAAACCTAACCCAACGATATATATCTCTCTCACTAACGCTGCTAACGCTAAACGATTGCCGCACCTAACTCACACTCGAACTCTTTACGAAGAACCAGACGAGGAGGAGCTACACGCCACTTCACGAGTCGCTCAACAGCTGAGCGTGTTACCATATGAACAGCGTGCTGCAAAGTCGCCCGGCAAAAACCACATCGAAAGCATTAGCATTCTCATTAACGCTTTGGACTATTCTTAAACTTCTTGAAACTTGAACGGAATTCTTTGGCTTCGTGATGTTCGACGTGTGCTTTGAGGAAAATGTCCTTGTCTATGGAAATAATAAATGGAAGTTTTTGTAAATCTGATACAAAGCTAGTTTTTTTTTTAATTTCTCATAAAGGAAGCTTTTGTATCGTCAACTTTTTTTTTTTTTGTGGTTCTCACGTCGTGTAAATGGTCTAAAACATCGAGAAATAAAGTGGCTTGGAAATAATAAATGGAAGTTTTTGTAAATCTGATGCAAAACTTTTTTTTTTTGCTTTCTCATGAAGGAAGCTTTTGTATCGTCAACATTTTTTTGTGGTTTTCACGTCGGAGGACTCTAAATGGTCTAAACATCGAGAAATAAAGTGGCTTGGAAATAATAAATGGAAGTTTTTGTAAATCTGATGCAAAACTATTTTTTTTGCTTTCTCATAAAGGAAGCTTTTGTATCGTCAAAATTTTTTTTTGTGGTTTTCACGTGGGGGGATTCTAAATGGTCTAAACACCGAGAAATAAAGTGGCTTGGAAATAATAAATGGAAGTTTTTGTAATCCTGTTGCAAAACTAGTTTTTTTTTATTTCTCATAAAGGAAGCTTTTGTATCGTCAACATTTTTTTTTTGTGTGGTTTTCACGTGGAGGGACTCTAAATGGTCTAAACATCGAGAAATAAAGTGGTTTGGAAATAATAAATGGAAGTTTTTGTAAATCTGATGCAAAACTATTTTTTTTTGCTTTCTCATAGCGGAAGCTTTTGTATCGTCAACATTTTTTTTTGTGGTTTTCACGTCGCGGGACTCTAAATGGTCTAAAACATCAAAAAATAAAGTGGCTTAGAAAAAAATTGTAGATGTGCGTGTGTGTGTGTCTTCGGATTTTATGGAATTTTTTTTTTTAAATAACTTTTTTTTCTAACTCACATCAAGTCCCATCGAATTAACGCAAATTTTCTGTAGACAAAAAATAATATTCATCTCTGCCAAGTAGAAAATTTGACGACCTTGTCATTCAGTCGTTTCTTTCGTATTCACTTTGCTGAATATTCGATTTGGGAATAACGAAAAAAAAGTCGTCAATGGTTGTAAAACGTGTCTTGATTATTAATATATTAAAGTTGTTAGTTCACTCGAGGTATCTGTTAAGAAAAATCTCAATCGCTGTGTCAAGATTTCTATCTTGTTCTGGTGTGATATTTTTTTTCTCCTTAACGACGCGATATTGTCACTGAGTGAGATAAATAGGACGAGCAATGAGCTCAAGATAGCGAGTAGGAAAGGTAAGCCACCTCTATACGACTCATCTACAGGCTGCTTCACGTTAGGCTAACAATATTCCCTCAAAGGAAAAAAAAAGCAAAGCTTCTTCTATGAGCAAAAAAAAAAATGATCTAGCGATATTTGTAAATAAAATTTAGCTAAATTTGTAAAATAAAAACAAATTTAAAAATTAATAAATAATTTAATAAAGTAAATAATAATCTTGCTTCCTTTTTAAAGCGAGTGAATTAAATTTGCAAAAAAGAAAAAAAAAAATTGGTTCACGCGGCATTTTAATATAAAATTCTGTAAAATTAATAGAAAACTGAAACTGATACAATAACTTGCGCCATTTTTGCAGCAAGTGGAATTGAATTTTCCGGATAAAGCAACAAAAATATCATGCACTTTTTTTTTTTGAAGAATAGTATCTCGTTTCAATCGGTGAATTTCGATAATAATAATTGTAACGCATTTCCAGACATTGCCGGTAGACTAAACAGGGCTCGCGATAAAATCCTCAGTACACAAAGATACGAAAGCTTCAACGATGAACATTACTTTTTCAATGTATTCAAAAATCATCCATCCGGTGCACTGGAAAAAATGTTTATTTTTTAAATAAATATACAGGAAGTTTATTTTTTATTAAATATTATATGAAAGTATGCTAAGAAGTATAAAAGTCGTGTTTAATATGTAAGTAATGCAATTTTAGAACATTTTCATCTATTTAAAAATATCTGAATAGCCACTCAATAGCAGCAAAACGGAATTATCTTCTTTATAGGTTTGAAAAAAACTTTCAAAATTTTGAAACTTTTATTTATTAAAAAAAAAAAAGAAATTATAGATTCTAATCAAAGAAAAATTTCGGAATATTGCAATATTTTTTTTGTTCCTGTAACAATTTTCATTTGTCAAATTGACAAATAATTTGTTTATATGTTAAATTTTAAAAGATTTGACAGACCAAATATATTTTGTCACTTTACTACTATAAAAAAAAGAAACCAAATGTGTTAATGAAAAAATGACTTTTTGTCAAAGTAAAAAAAAAATAGATTTGTTACAAGCGCCTGATTTTCACCAAATGTGAGGTTAAGCTTAGTCAGAAAAAAAAATTTCGTACACAAAAAAAATATTTTTTTTTCACGTAACGTCCGTACTTTGCTCCCTGGTGAGAGGGACGAAAGTGACTACTTTACTCCCTAGAGAGGAAAGTACACCCACGGGAGGAAAGCACTCACTTTCTCCCCTCTCACCTCGGAACAGAGTACGAACTCTTCGTGCAGATGTGTGAAAAAAAACGGAAGTGCACCGGACTTGACATTCCACTTCTTGTTGTGTTGGGTGCTGCCCACCTCGGGCATCATCCGACGCTCTCGCCGTGGAATGTTCAACTTTCCGCCCTTAGTACACAATATACTATTTTTTCCCGAATACTCTAAAAATACGACATTGAATTCCTGCAAAGCGGGTAGAAAGCTGTCAATTCTTGACCGGCGGGACGAAAATCGATTATTTAATATTTTTATTCGTCCATCACAATTTGGAAAATGATAAAAAATGTATTCGAACGAATAGTACACGGTTATTCGTGCGGATATAACTTATAAATCATTAATAAAACATATCCGGACGAAAAATCTACAGTTATTCGTCTATTCCCTATTCGCATCTGTAAGTGCATCATACAAGTCCCCGAATTATCTTATGTCGATAGTATTTAAAGAAAAAGCAGGTTTATTAAACGCACATCGAAAGACAGTGCACACGAAATGGTAGCGAAGCTGCGATCGCATAGACAGCGACAGAAATGCGACGGAATCGCGAAGCTCTATCCGTACGAATCCGTACGACTAGGCACTCCATTTTCAAAATGCTATTGCTACGAAATTTTTCGCACAATCACCCCGAAACTTCTTGAGTCTGATACGGAATATGGTTACGAAAGCATATGCAAATTCCGTGCCTTTATGTTCATTCTGAAAATGATCGGTGAAAATCACGCACTTTCCTCCCTTATAGGATAATGTTCCACTAATGCTGCAATAATAATTATATATGTCTCTGCGTAAAATTGCATATTTACAGTGTTTTATATAAATTTCTCGGGATATAAATACAACATTTTGTTGTTGTTATTTTTATTAATAGTATCAATAAAAATCAATACAAACTATTTTATAATGTCTTGTTTAATGTGACTTGAAAATTATACCGCACGCACCGGGTTTACCCGCCTTAACCATGTCTACGTGGTAATGCGTTTTAAACATGATTCCTGATGAATAAATAGATAATTGCGATAATTGTTGGGCGCAAAGTCGGTAGGCATATGAATGTTGATTCGCGTTGGGAGCTATAGACTAAATTGCGCAATGTATATGTGGCTATGACGCTGGAACGAAGTGGTGCGTGAATACCACACGACGGACGAGCGAACGGATGACCCCCCGAGACGCGTTCGTCGGATTTTTTTTTCCCTTTCACGCTCGTCGACTCGTCATCATACTCTGCCAGCCGGCGCACTTGCACATACGCAAACCCAGCGGTTCTCATTTTCAAATTCAAACACTTTCAAACACTCTTATACACGAAGAACAAAAAAAGGAATTGTTATAATTTATAGCGAGTTTTTCAGTAGTTTATTGGAAAATAAAATTAGGGCGTATTACATGGAGAGTAAAAAATGTATGTGTAAAATATGAACGCTAAATTTTGAGGTAACAAACCGCGTCGTGTTAATTTGGAAGAAATGTTGTGTATTGTGTCGATTTTTTTAGTTACATTTCAAAAGTAGCACAAAGATTGTCTTAATTTCATATATTTTATATGTTAAATTGGAAGTGATATAATAATTATTAAAAAAAAATAATCTGATAAGTGGATGAAAAAGTAATTATACATTTTTAATGCCATAACGACACAAAATATATGTGTGAAAATGCAGAATTTTAAAATCATTATTAATGCACTTTTTCTGTACATCCGGGAATTAAGTGAAAAAATATTGTATGATATTAACACAATGTTTCTGTTGAAACTATACAATTTTTTATGTACATTCTATTGTGTAGGGTGACAATATTTTGACCTATATTCTTTTTTCTCAGTCCTCTCAGAACCGCCTCCCCCCTCCTCGTAATCGTAATGTGGTAATTAATAATGAAATTATTAACAAAAAATTAATAAAATATGGATATATTACGGTTTCTTAAGGGCTTCAAATATTTTATTTTAAATGACTATTTTTAATTTTCATATTTTTTTTAAAAGACAAATTGCAATTAAAAATAGGAATACTATGCATAAATTATTTTTTTTTGTTATGGCTTCTTGATACATTTTTCAGATTTTAATGTTTTTTCAATTATTAAGTATTAATACATATATTTATGTTTTTATTATATTTTTTATTAGATTTTTTACGAAGAGACTTTTCGAATATTTCGCAAAATTCAAACGCGTAAAATAAAAACAGACGAAAAATACTATTTCTTTTAGAAAATTTACAATAATAAAATGTCATCTTGGTACATATTCAATAAAGGAAACATTTTAAACTAGAAAAGTGAACAGAAAAAGAAAAGATGAATTCTAATTTTTTTGCTCTTGCCCATTTTTCGTACAATTTGAAATTCAAGAAAAAAAAATTAGCAACAAAAAGTTTGTGGACATTTGTGGCCAAAATTACAAAATTACGAATCCTTAAAATTACAAAAAAAAGTATCTTCCTTTTTTTTCTAAGTTAGAAAACACCTCAGCGTTCAACCCTTCGTGGTCACGCTTGGTCAATTTTACCCATTGACTTTACGATTTTTATTTTAACGCGTTGTCATTTAATTTCTTATATATCAACTTTTCCTACGTATTCTAGAACGTTCAAAGTAAGTTCCATAATTTATTGAACCTGCTCGGAGGGATATCTTTCACACAGCCACGATTTGTAAATTGAATTGCTACATAGGTGTGACCACGAAGGATTAAGGGTTGATTCTATTAAAATTTACTATGGAAACGAATTGGTGTCAATATTTGTAAAAAAAAAACCCCCCATTTTTAACTGTTAGTGTCGCAAGATTTATTAGTAATGACTGTTTTTTTTTTCTTCATGCACACCTGTATATTCGATGATGCATTATATAAAACAGTGGATAGATGTTTTCATTCGAGGTGTGCTCGATTGCACCCTTTCGAAATAAAATTATTCACACCCACTTTAATTCCGTATAGGCAATACATTAGCGTTTATAATACGCGCACGACTTGCGTAAATTAATCACACAAAACTGGTTAGTTACGACTTTAATTATAGGTCAGTTGAATCGGCAACCAACAATCATTTGACTCCGAGAGTTTATTATTTATTCGATCAACTGCTACATGGAAAATTCTTCTGACTTGAGAATAGTTTCTGCCTACCCCGTCAGTCCTACAGTAGTGTTTTTCCCCTCCCTGCTGATCACCTTTTGCACAATAATGTCAGATGTTGTCGATCTATTTCTTAAGAGTTATATTTTGCATTATTTTTTCTTTTTTTTTTTTTTTTTTCTTTTGTTTTTTCTTTTTTTTTTTTCTTTGAGGCTGGTAGCGTATTATTACGTGGTTGATGCTTAGATATCAAAACCTCGTTATCTACGCCTTTACGTAAATGACAAGTCCCAGCCAATTTAAAAGCACTCAACGAAATGGGCGTTCTTTCGTCATAGTGCAACGAGAGGTAAAGAATTTATTTCATTCCGATAAAGCAGCAATTATACATATATGTTTACCAGCATGACAGAAATGGATTATTTCCTACAAAACAAAAAGTATATTTAAATATCTTACTGATATTGGTTATTGAAACACTGGAATCAAGCATTTTCTTGTCAGATTTTATTCTGGAGAAATCGGTGTACATTATCTCGGTACGTTACACAAGAAAGCCTGTTTCGCTGTACGAAATCTGGACCAGAACAAAAATGCATAGTTTCTACAAGCTGTTCCCTTTTTTTTTTTTTTTTTTTTTTTTAGTGTCTGAAAGTTGTAACAAACCGATTACTTTCATAATCATTGGATTTATTTATTTGCTCTATAAATAATTGTATAATTATTTATTCAATTTTCGAATAAATAATTGAATTTATCAATTTTTGCTTCCTCATAGAGGAAGCTGTCCAAGGAAATGGAGAATAATGTGCACGGTGCTTTACATCCTCGTTTTTTCAATATCATTTTTTGTATATTTGAATAAAAAAAAGATAAAAACCTTGCACAATTATTTTATATTCGGATCTGGAGATTTTTTTATTTTTGAGGATATAGGATATACCCTTAATTGTTCGTAATTGAGTTCCTGATTATATTTACACAATTTCCCAATCGCGTTAAAAAAATATAATTTTTCTTAAGAAAACACATCTCCTATATTGTTTATATTCGGATCTGAGGATTCTTCGAAATAAAATTAAAAATTCACCATAAAAAACAACTGCGGAAAAATGTGCCAATGAATTTATTGGCGCTGAGTTATTATTATTAAAATTCATTCTTACATTTTTCTTTGGATTTGGTAGAAGCTGTTTAACCCTTTGAAGCATGCAACAAAAAACTCGGATTTTTACAGTTTGTTCATTTATAACTCTTCGTTCATGAACAATAAATGCTTGTTATAATTTTTCCTAGACTCATTGAAGAAACTTTTTTGAAACTTTAAAAATGACTGACAAGAAGGTGCCTCGAAAATCGACCCATGATGCTTCAAACCATATCGAAAAAAGTTTGTACGCATTCTTAAAAGGAAACTGATGTTAAAGCAAGAGAAACCAAATTTATGGATTTCTAATTAAGTAAAAAAAAAGTATGACAATTAATTTACAAAAAAATGTCGCAGTTTACGCCAAGAACCAGTGAGACATATTTTTACTCATTTTTTATGTGTCAAATGTGTAATTTTAATTCGATCTCGATAAACAACAATTCATTTCGTTCATCAAATAATTTTTTTACCAAATCATCGAGTAATTTGCTTTATTTCACTTCTCAATTAGGCGCATTTTTTGTTATTTTCGTACTTTTACATTTTCAAAAATAAACAAATGGCTATATTTTTTAAACAATAAATATTATTTTAAATATCTGTCGGTGAATAGTCCATGTTTCAATAGATAAAAGTTATATAGTGGCTGTCATTCGTCAAGATTCAACAAAAATTACAAATCTGACATCTGTAAAGCTGCTTAAAAATGTCTCATGGATCCATAAGCTCAGTTTCACTTGTTTTAATACCACTTTCCTTTTCAAAATGTGTAAAAACAAATTTCAATATTTTACCACTCGTTCGTCGACCTAAAAAAATAATCACCTTCTTCACCTTCTGATCTGAAGATCTTTTTACATAATTAAAAACACAATAATTAACAAACAAGGGAATTGGATTTTATGATTTTTTTTTTTCAGTTAAAAAAAAAATAAAATATGCTTTTTAGTCAGAAACAGATGTACCCATAAGAGTTGGCGAAAGTTCAAATATTTCCCTTTGATATTGATCGAAAAGCTGCAGTCATGTCTGCTGTACCTGTGAAATCCGAACCGAATTGCTGCTGTGTAGAGTCGAGCATTGCGTGTAGGGTTGGCGGTGTAGAATCGGTGACGTGTAGAGTCGCATTCTGTAGAATCGTTGTTTCGCCGTAAATCGTAAAGTTGATGTAGAAATATATATTTATATGGTAGAATATGGTAGAACTGATGTAGAAATATATATTTATATGGTACATACCGCAAGATAGAACAAGGAAGAGATACAAATGGCTTGGCCTCTGCATTCATCTCTTATATCCATCGGCTATGCGGCTTTTTTTGAGATACGACTTAATGCCTCTTTTTTTTTCACCCCATTCATTCTCTCTCTCTCTTCCTTCGCGGGGTCAGGTTGATGATGGAGGGCCTCTCTTGTCCGTGACGCACCAAAAAAAAAAAAAAGCAGAGACAATTAACGAAGCAGCAGACAGAGAGAGAGAGAGAGAGAGACAGAGTAACTTAGGAGAGGGAGAGAAGTAGAGAAACCGAGTGGGAGAGCGTGAGGAAAGAGAGCACGGTTCACGGTTAACATACATCGCATCCGTTCGACTCACTGCAATTCTACATAGATACTGTTCTACACTTTTTTTTTTTAGCCTACTCGTTGATGGCCTAATGATGGTACAACATTTTCCACCAGGCTTTGATCACCTTGTTTCTTATTTAAGGAGGAAAAAATAAAGTAACGAAATTGGTGCCATATTTTTCCAACTGTTTCTATCACTCATCATCGAATAGACGACTGTTTCGAAGGGGAACTTGCGAACCACACTGTGAGTTCTTTTAATATAGATAAATATTCCAGGTCTCGTATTTGAAAAAAAAGAAGAAAAAAAAAAATGTGTGTGTCGTATTCAAAATAGAAAAAAGGTCATCACCAGTTTTAAAAAGTGGAACTTCATGAAAATTGATTTCTATCTGATTTCTATCTTTAATTTAAAAAAAAATTAAAATATTATATACATTTTCTTCGATGTTTTCTTTTTATTGTATTTTATTTTATGTTATTTAAAAAAATGAAGAATATAAATCTATTATAAAGCGAGGTTCAAAAAGGTAGCTCACAGTAATGAAATATGTGGTACATTTTTACAATATTTAATACCTTGATTATTTTAGATATTTATGATGATTTAGATTTATTTTATCTCTTGATTATTAATAGCCACCGATTTGTAATTAATTCAATGGATTAATTTTGACACCAAATGACAAACAAATCTCCCGACTATGATACGCGAATGGTTATTCAATTATTTCACAATTATTTGTTAACCCATTTTGTTAATTAATTAAGCTTCCTTTACATTCGGGAGCTTTTTAAATTTTTGTAAAATTATTCTTTCAAACACTGTTACACTGATTTTCTAGTAGTTCAATGTATGTGATAAGACTCTTCGGTTCTGTAGCTTTATCATTGGAGTAGACGACGGTGGGCCTTCGTGGCTAAGATATAAATCGTTTCGACTACGTTTCTACACGTCTGATCAAATATGATAACCCGCGCGTGACACCCTCCGCGTGTTTGTTGACGCTAGTGTGAGACTGAAATCGTTGGGAAACGGTGGCTATGCCAGCGTTCAAGAAGTATACTACAGAAAACTGTAGAAAGCTGAATGTTTACATTAAGATAGATAAGAACCGCGTTGCTGATAATAAATATTTAAGAAGATTCGTCTATTACACTAAATACAACTGTAACGCTTAAAACTTTGACAATTATTTACACAAATACTTTGGACATATTTGTATCATTAAAAAAATTGAAAATTTCTATTATCAGGTTAAACGTGTACTTAAATTTCAAAAATTGTGTGGATATGATTTCTAGTTATTTAATAATGACTGGTAATTTATGAGTGACTGATAACATACTGATGACTGGTCATTTAATAGTGACTGTTACATTACTAACAAAACTGGTAATTTATCAATGACTTGAGACACTGACTGGTTGGAAAAAAAAAGTAAATTATTTTGTTTAGTTATCAAAACACCGTTGCGAAAGATGAATGTCAACGGAATATTTTACGATTTTTTTTTTACCGTCAAAAGAAAAATGAAATACGTAATTATTTAAATCGCTTTCACACTTAACTGTTTACGAAAGGATAAGACAAGGGAAATGACACTACTAACAAAAGTCTGATTGCATTGCTATTGCATAGCAAGTGCTGCCACAAGCTCAAACGTAAACCCTGGAGTTTCTAATCATAGTCTGGCAACTGGCGTAAGTATGTGCCTATCACGTGTGTGTGTGTCATCACGAGCTTTTCCGATCATCTCGCACGTGAAAGCGCGCGGTTACGGTAATTTAGTAGCAAAACGTCGGATGAACGAAGGGAGGAGGGATTCTGTTGACGTTTGCCAACAGTGGATGGTAATCATTCTCTCAAATATCTTAACCGCAAAGAACAAAATTTACTCGTGCACTTGCGCAAGCTTTCGAAACTCACGAGTTATCGCGTGGTGTATGTAAATAAGAGAAACTTCACGACGACGGACTTGCCCCCCCCCCAAACAATAAGCAATGGACATAATGTTTGCTCAAAAGCTCTCGGATTTGCAATTCAAGATAGATTTGTAGTCAAAATATTTCGTTGACATTCATCTTTCGCAACGGTGTTTTAATAACTAAAAAAGAAGTACTTGATATTTTTTTTTCAACTAGTCATTGTCTGAAGTCACCGGTAAATTCACCAGTTTTTAGTAAACAACCAACTATCCGTAATGTACCATTTATCAGTCAATTATTAGAACTTAATAATAAAATATGAGCTATCGTTAAATTAGTAATCAACACTAAATTATCAGTCACCAATAAATTACCATATACCAACGAATTATGAGTCACCAATTACTTACCACTCACCATGAAACTACTAGAGAGCATTAAATTATCAGTCACCAATAAATTACCATATACCAACGAATTATGAGTCACCAATTACTTACCACTCACCATTAAACTACTAGAAAACATTAAATGATCAGTCACCAACAGATTATGAGTCACCAATTACTTACCATCAGTCACCATTAAATTGGTAGACTTTATTATCAGTCAGACACTAAATTACCAGTCACCAACAAATTATGAGTCACCAATTACTTACCATCAGTCACCATTAAATTACTAGACTTTATTATGAGTCACCAATTACTTACCATCAATCACCATTAAATTACTAAACTTTACTATTAGTCACCAATAAATTTCCAGTCACCAACAGATTATCAGTCACCAATTTCTTACCGTCAGCCACCATCAAATTACTAGACTTTATTATTAGTCAGACACTAAATTATCAGTCACCAGATAATTATCGACCACCAATAAAATACCAATCACCGACAAATCACTAGTCACCAATGAATTACAAGTCACTAATAAATTACCAATCACGGATAAATCACTGGTCACCAATATGTCGTCAGTAAATTACCAGTGAATAAGTTTAGATCTTTTAAGGGCTCATGAGAACTTCTGATAACCATTAAATAAAAGTCAATAAATCACTAGTTATCATTAAATAAACAGTATAAATTATCAGTCATTCTTAAATCACCAATCACCAATAAATCGCTAGTCACCATTTCTGATGATTTCGATTCGTACGTCTTCAGACTCTTGCTAAAAAACTTAATAATCACAGTCCGTATAATTTACTGGTGATTACAGAGTAACAACTAGAAAAAAAAGTCGACAAAAAGGACCGAAAAATGACCGCAATAAAGACAGTAATTATTTAGCTGTCGGGCGTAATTTTATTCTCTGAACAAAAAAAAAATCTCTAAACCAATGTTCTACTTTGTATTCATATTTTTTAAGTTCTTCAACATATTTCGTTCCATACATCTAATAAAAAAAAAAAAAAAATTACACCTCAAACCATTTCGATTGGTGAAAAAGTTTGCGCTGTGAGCCGATATAATTCACCGGTGACTTTGCTCAGCTATACGCATCCTCAATGTCCGGTATCTTGACACGATGTTGTGTGACGCGAAGAACATTCTAATGCAAAGCTGTGTATTTTTGACGTTGCGAGACCCACGTCAAGCTCGCGCTCTCTCTCTCTCTCTCTCTCTCTCTCGTGTCGTCTTTGACGGACTGGCTGAGGGAAGACAGGGAGAGAGGAGAGGCAGGAGGTCCCGTGAAAAAAGGGGAGTAAGACCAACTGTGTTGGTGTTACGTTGGTGTCTATGCGGGATGATCGGCCGAGCGAAGAAGCCCATGTGTCCTCCGAAGCACATCAGCTTTTCGTCCGCACAGCCGTTACCTCTGGCCCAAAGCCAGCACTTATGCCAGGTTTCAACATACCTACCTCCGCAGCAACGATATTTTCGGGTTCAAGCGACGAGCATACCTCTACATGTTTCTCTTGTTTAGCGGGGCTCCTATATTATCCTGCGCCCTTGTATGTACATACGAGTGTCGAATGAAAACAAACAAAAAAAAAAAGCAGTTAAATAAGCAACAACTTTCACCGTTATATTGTAAGCTTATTTTTTTTAGCTCCACTGTTCAATAAAATCTACTGAAAATTTACACAAGAAAATTCAATGTTTTTGTGCATAAACTCATATGTTAAATTTAATGTAAAATTGTTAATACAAAATTGCGGCACAGAATTTAAAAAATTCCGAAGACTTGGAAATTTTATATACATTGCTGTAATTTTATATCATACATTTTTAACGATCTGTCGATCTAAGTTCCTAATACTATGCTCACAATATATCTGATGGCTATTGATGGCTACTGATCTCAAGTTTAAGATCATATTTAAAAAAAAACAAATATGTTTTTTATTTTTTATTGAATCTGTTTCATCTTGAACAAATCAACTGAAAATGTATGCTAAGTTCTAAATTTATACATAAGTGCTAAATTCTTAAGAAGATTTCAACGTTTTATTATTGTTCGTTGTCACATTAAACAAACAGATTAAAAAAATAAATAAATAAATAATTAGTCGTTGACATCTATACAGCAAAATAATTTTTTTACGAAAATAAGTATTAATTTTAATAAATAAAACTAAAAATATAATCACTCGAATGAGACCCACCAAAGGGTCCAAAGCACTGTGTCTCGTGGGTGTCGAAGCGAGAGCTTTGAGCACACGAGCGATAAAGTACGGCTTCCAGTACAACGGCGACAAGAAGATGAAGAGAACCAGAGCAAGAATTATGTTATATGTATATATAGATAATAAACCTTACTGGCTCAGAGAACTCTCACTCTTATTCCTCGAAGAAAAGTAGCAAGCGGTAAATCGACTGGATGTACCGGTACGGATTAAATGGGACGTAAAATTAGCGTTTAGCTTTAATTAATTTCCCTTCAGCTGCAAAATATGTGCAAACGTGTGACAGCGATATATGAAACATACAGCACACAGCCTTTAGGCGATTGTTTTATTGTAAAATAATGTCACTTCTATCACCACTAATGCTGCTACGATATTAAAAAAAAAAAAATATTGAAAGCTGAAATGGAATTTAATGAAAATGTATTTTAGGCAGATTTAAAAATAAATGATAGGATTGTTTCTGACAGGATAATTACTATGTTTTATTAAGAATTATTGCGAAAGGAAAACACTTTTCATTTCTGCTTAAAGGTGTTAATTATTATATCTAGACTTACCATCTATTAAACTATTAATTTTCAGGTTACACTCGTATTTCTTAAGATTTGAATTTTAATCTTTTTATAAATATGATACTATTTATAATTTGAAATAAATAAGATTTAAACGGACTGAAGGACTCCGGCCAATGGCTCATTGGCCTCGGAATAATATTTAAAAAATTTAAAAAAAAACAAATTACATTTATACGATATTATATTATATTTTGTAATGTATATCGCAAGAGGACAATAAAAACCATGTACTACTATTACTACAACTACTAAGATTCAAAAAAATGAAAACAATTTATATTTTGCCACGTGGTTGATAAGGTATAAATTAACAAAGTTCAATTTATTTTTATAGTCAGTATACGACCAGTACGTTTATCAAAGACATTTAAAAAAATTAAAAATGTTACAAAAGGATGAAAAAGAATTGTTTTAAGAATTTTTTCGTGATTTTCTCTCATGGTCGATTTTCTCGACCATGTACAATTTTCGATTTTGTGAAAAAACAAAAAGTATAACATTACTAGGCGAATCACACCTGCCTGAAAAACTTAATATAGGATGTAATAATAACTAATAAAATTAATATAGGATGAATGGCAAAGAATAAGTATATTGTCAAACGAGAATGCCAATTTTTTTTTTAATAACAAATATTTCTTAACATAAATATAAAACATTTTTAATTCCTTATTTTTTAACTTTTTAAAAACTATAGATCAACAATAAAAAAATGTGAAAAACTCGACCATGACAGAAAATGACGAAAAAAATTCTTAAAACAATTCTTTTTCATCCTTTTATAACATATCTAATTTTTGTATTTTTTTTTTTTTCCTCTCGGACGGAAAAGAACATCAAAGATTGCAACCGATAGAGTACGAATGAAATATATGATAGGTTATCATTTTATTTATCTCTATCGTATTAAATCTTATTTTTTTATCTTCAAAATAGTCGCCTGTTGCAACGGAAACAATAATTTAGTCGGGTTCTTCCCCCCCTCTCTCTCCCTCTCTCTCTCTCTGTATGTGTTCTTTCGTTCAGTCACACCAGCTGATAAGAGCAACACAAGTGACTTAATATCATATCGCTGGCCTCTTCATTGCCAAATCCACATTTTAATCTGCAAAACATATTACGACTCTTGCTTCGTCATTGTCTTTGTATTTCAATTATTGTGCTGGAAGCTGAAAAGTTGAAAATGGTGAAGAAACGTCTCTCAGCAGGAAAGATTGACGGTGCCGGTGGGCGATGAGTGCTTGCCACTACTACTAGGCTCATAGTCCAAGAGAGATGCGTGTGTGTGTGTGTGTGTATGTGTGTGTGAACGCATCATTAGCGAGACTATCATTAGCCGACAAGGCCGAGCCAGGGCCGGCGAAACGTTCCTGTTCGTCACGGAAGCGTGAAGATATTTTTTAAATTTGGAAAATAAAAGCAATTCTGTCGTCACTTTTTCTGCACAAAACTCGCACACTGAATTTAATATTCAAAGTAATAAAAAATACTTGTTTGTTTACAATGCAAATTTTCAAAAAAAAAAAATTTGTACAAGTTACAAAAAAATATGTTGGATTTAATTGAGTTATTCGAAATCCAAAGGAATTTTTTGCACTTTAATATAATATACGAAATTGTAAACTTATATATTACAATACTACTTTTTTTTCGTTACATAAATTTAATATCATACTTGGATATTTACTATGCAAATCATTCTACGACAATATAGTTAGATTTTTAAAAAAAGTTAAAAGAAACTTGATAAGCTTATAAAAATGTGGGTTTCAATATGTTTTAATTTTTTATTTAAAGAATGTACTTGTAAATAATATTTTATTTGTTATGGAATTCCATTTTACGGAATATTAATTTTTTGAATATGGAAAAACCATATTTAAAATTTTGTAACCGTTAATAAAGCGGTTTGCCTTTTTAAAATCGAATACTAATGTAAAAAAAAGAATTTGATACCCTTTTAGCAGTTTTGAATCCCATCAAAGAATATTACCCAAAAAACATGTTTATTTTTTCTAAAAATTAAAAAAAATTCGGTGACGAAATCGCCAGTATCCATCAATTTAATAAAAGAAAGAAAAAAAAAACACATTTTCTCCAAGTTTGCCGCAAGATGAGGTTTCGAATTACTTAATTAAATCTGAATTAACTTTTCTCGAAGGACATAAAAAACCCCAGTTTTCCGTTTTTAGAATCCTAAATACGATTCCCGAGATATCTCTAGCTAAATTAAAAAAAAATCATTATCCCACATTTGTTTCATCTTTCTTTACTTAAGAAAAGAAACATGATTCCAATAAATTGACTATGCTTTAATTTTTTTTTATAATTGAAAAAAAAACGCATAGTGAATTAGTTGGAGACATATATATATTTTGAATCATATTAATTCAATTCAATAAATAATATTTTTAGAATAACGATTTATAGTTAGACATTTTTTTCTGAAAAACTTCTTTTTTTTTTCTATCGAAAAGAAAAGACAAGAAGTAAAGATAAAAAAATGCATGAAAATGTCCTTAATTACATTAATTTCCCAAATATCATCAGCTACATTTTATCATTAAAAAAAATTACAGTTCACCACTAGCTGCAGTGAGAAAACGCAAAGACACTAATCTCAAAATCGGCATTTATAAAAATTCATAAAAAAACGTACACAGGACAAAAAAAGTGAATAAAGTTTCACAAGTAAAACAGACTTTTTTTTTGGTGTAGAAAAAAAAATAAAAAAGTAGAGAGTAAAGATGCGTAAAAATCAGTCGAGTAAAGTTTCGGGCGAGTCGATAGCTTGAGCCGGATCGTGCTTATCGTGAAGTTGCTCCTCTTCCTCGAAGCTACCGGACGAAACACTGCGATTTCCATGTCTAGTTGCAGAGGCGCTACGTGCGCGTCCTCTGCCGCTCCTAGCTGTAAAAACATCGTGTTCGTCGTCGTTACCGATATTCCCACCGCCGGCATTTGGCGCGCATTTCTTTCCGCTACGTCCTCGTCTTGATCGGCGACTACGACGACGTCGTGACTTCTTTGACGCTCCGCAACGACGTCCACGACGACGACGCGACTTTTTACCACCACCGGAGGTCCCGCATCGTCTACGTCTACTCTTGGCCCGTCTTGAGCGCCTTCGCGAAGAACAACCGCCGCGACGTCTTGTACTTCGTCGCTTGCAACCCGCGGCGCTCTTCCGCCGTCGCGACTTCCTCGACCTCGCGCGCTTTACTCCGTGACCTCGACCGCGACGGCGACTTCCGCACTTCTCCGTCAGCTGCCCCTCTTCCATTTGCGGCTGGCATCCGATAAAGTCACGGTTGCAAGCGTAGTAACCACTGCGGATTATTATAATTCGTATTATATTGATAATGATTGAAATAAAAAGTTGCAAAGCAAAACTTTGCGCGCTGCTTCCTCATTAATCGGAAGCAGGAAGTTTATTTATCATTTTTGGCTTCCTCTTAAAGGAAACTGTGAAAAAGATGGAATTTAATGAGGAGGCAATGTGCAAAGTTTTACCTTGCAACCTTTTTTTTATTCGAATAAGCAGTTTTTCAATGCGTCATCTCTGTATTTTTGGTAGTTGCGGATACAACATAAAAATTCAACAGCTGATGTTACTCAAGTTTTATGCTAAATTTTGGATCAGTTGCTTACAATTTAGATGGTTCTCGAGTTATAGCATTTGAAAAAAAAATGAGGGAAATGCAGATTTCTGTAAAATCTTAACTACTTTATCGATTTCGTCTAAATTACGTATAAAATATTAGCACACTCTGTTAAAGTTTTATACAAAATTTTGGATCAGTTACTTGAATCGTTCTCGAGAATAAAAAAAAAAGAAATCAAAAAAATTAAATATTCATAACTTTTGAATCCGTCAATCAATTGTAGGCAAATTCAAGTTTCACTCGATCACACACACATCCGGACGCCGGCTAAAAATTGCATTTCTCCACGTTTTAGACAATTTGAAGTATGTTGACATTAAAATCTCGAAAAAAATTGTTTCACAAAAACATAGCTTCCTCTATGCGGAAGCAATAATAATAATAATACTGTAACATTCTTTTTCAACTGAGCCACTTCTTTTTCTAATTTTTTGTTTCTTTTCCCCTTAAGGTGATGTGAAAAACATGCATGAGTGCAAGAATGATAGAAGAAAAAATAGAAGGAAAACTAAGAATATGTTTCTCATCCTCTTAAGTTCAAGTTTAACACGTCAAAAAAACCTTCAGTCAGTAACAAAAACTGCTTTCCAGTTTTCTCAGAGCTGATTGATCTTTTAGACATACACAGAAAACTGTCAACTCAGCATGACGATTCCGCAGTTGGCTGTTCTCAGTTTTTTTCACCTGGAATCATTAACAATCTTTGAGAAAACTGGTAAAGAGTTGCGCCATGAGTGCAAGTGAGATAGCACCATTGGTGATTGCAGTGGAGCGAGAAAGAACGATAGAAAAGCACAAAAAAGCACATTATCTGAAGGATATTCTATTTGGGTAAAAAAAATATCAATAGTTACAGTGGCCCGTTTGATAAAAAAAAATGCTTCATACATGCAAAGGATGTATATGATAATATAATAAGGATGTATTGGATATTTCAAATATATTTTAGGATATATATGAGATGTACATGAAATTTTTATTGTTATCTTTTTCTAATTCTTTTTAGGTTTTTTTTTTGTTTATTACAATATTTTTTTACGAATTTGGTAATTCGAGAAGCAATTTCTCCTAAATTAAATAAATTTAAAAACTTAAATAAAATAAGGTATTGGAGAATAAAATTTTTAAGGCTATGCAGAAAGTGGATCGACAGTTTTTGTTATACCTCATTTTGTGGAATTTTTAGGGGTTTTAAATTCGACCGAAAAATTGGCCATAACCAATTATGGTAATGAATCGCCATTATTCTTATAATTAATTGATTTCCATCGATTATTCCTGATACGATTGTTTCGTGTATAAACACTAAGGCCTTGAGAATTGATAATTGATTAATTGTGAGAATAATGATTATTACCTGTGGAAAAGAAGTAGAACCCAAACTCATCACTAATTAAAAAATATATCATGGAATTAATTTCATTAAAAAAAAAGTTTTCTGGCATTTTCTTATACATTTTTTCAACAAATTTATTCATAACTTCTTGACAGTATTATTATTCAAAATCATTGTTTAAACTATTGGCTTTATTTTTTCAAAATTAATAAAATAAAATACTATATTTTTAAAACCGTACATACACATTTTTTAAAAGATCATAATCACACTAGTCATATCAATTTTCTCTACCAACAAATAAAACAAAATCAAAGCACATTGAAAGTAAATAAAACTCTTTCTTCAATTCGTTATTTTCGAATCTGGTGATTTTAGATATAAAAAAAAAGCAAACATACTAATAAAAAAAACATGTTTTTTCTTGTCAAAAATAATATCCAGGGATGCGTTCTACAAGAACACAATATTTCAAATCGCTATAATGTGGGAATATTATTACGTTTTGTTTGCGTTATTGCAAACAAATCTAAAAGTAAAATCATTTACTTAGTTGTGAAGCCACCTATGAGATCACTATGTCATATAACAAAATAGAAACTACTATCCAAGATCGCGCATTTTCAATTCAAATTGTGTGAAAATAAAATGTATCGATCTGTCGTTGTATAAAAAGATCATTGCATCAATAAATCGTTGGCATATATTTTAAAGTGTAAATTGCACATTATTGAAATATCCCATCTGTTATAGTGATTATAATTGATTTATCGTCTCTCGATCAGAATATATTTAAAGAGATCGTTAATTGTCTGTTATGTGTGACTTACGCTTTGGAACGTTGAAGAATTCCATAGGAAACTGCGCGGGCCAAGGCCAATCGAACCTGCCGCTGTATCTTCGTGCTCGGTACATCATATTCTTGTGATATGTAATTACTTATCTCCCGAGGTGTAGAACCCTCGACATCTTGAAGCTTGCGTATGGCGTTCACCACGAGTTTCTGAATCTTCGGTGACTTCCTTACGCTCATGACGAGGCTGTCTCATTTCCTACTTCCAAAAAAAAAAAAAAAATCATTCGGCTGATTGATTCAAGTCACTCGTTAATTTAGACACATTTTTTTTTCAAGGGGATGCGTTAAAATCTTTTTTTTTTAAACAATTTTATAGCATTCGCGCATCACCCTTCTGAACTGATGTAGACACAAAAAAAAATTTGAATGGATAGTTAGGGTCGCTAAGCGACGATCGTCAATTTCTTAATTTTTTTAATCATCGAATAAAGTGGTCTTTTTTTTTCCTAACTCAACCGTTTGGCATTATCTCTTCGTGTGGATTATTTTTCATTAACCTTCAAAGGCTTCTGCTGCTAAAATAATATAAATGTATATTATTGGACACGCAAAATTTATATTGATTTTATTTATTTTCACAGAAAAAAAAAGAACTTTGATAAATAAATTACGAATCTTCTTGTCACTAAGAAAAATTTGGAAATTCGTAGATTTTCGATTTTACTTTTAGTTTAATTAGACAAGTGGAAGAATAAAAATTGTTACTTTGCAAAATTTAGCTTTTATCCTAAAAATTAAAAATAATATTTTGCAAAATAAGAATATAAATTTGGAACAATTTTTTCTTACTTTTGAAGTCTTCAATTTTCAATTCTAAATGGCAAACTCAACACAGCAAAAAAAAAAATCTTCCAGCGTTGACGTGGAATCAGTGAAAACTGATTCCACGTCTAGCCGCGTCGCAAATGATTTCTTCGCAATCCAATTTTAATATGAGGATCAAAGATAGGAAGCAAAAAAAGCAAGGTTTTTTGGTGACAATTATTTTAAAAAACAGTTCACAAAATAAAAATAGAAATTTTAAACAATTTTTATCGGTACTTTGCGAAATTTGCGGTTTGGAAAATCCGAATAACAAACTCAATATATTACCAAGGATTAGTACCTTGAAAATGTCCACGTCACTAATTTTGAGTTCGAAAAAATTCAATTCCGAAATAAAGATTATCAAACGTAATATGACCGACAAAAATACAAAAAGAAAAATAAAATTACGCATTTAGAGTGAAAATAATGTTGATAAGTAAATCACGAATTTGTTTCCTACCAATGAAAAAATAATTTTACTTTTTCCGTTCAATCAGTAAAGACCTCAAAAAAAAAGCCATTGATTTTGACTTCGAAATCTCCATTCCGAAATAAGAAATATCAATCTTATTAAACCAATATAGTAAAAAAAATTATACGTCTACAATAAATATTCAGAAATTTCAGTGTTCACCAATTTCACCTTAAAAGTGAGAACTTCAAAAAAACAATATTAATATTGGAGGGAAAAAAAATACGTAGCTTTCAAATTAGACCAAAATTCATTGTTTTTTAAAAAATAATAATATTAATCAGTGAATTTCACTATTCCCAGAATAATTCAATATCCTTAAAATAGTATCCACGCCTCGCGTAATTTCCAGCCATTTGAACTTGAATAGTATAAAAAAAGCATATATCGTTCGAAATCTAAAGCTCGAGTTTGCTGCCGCATGATCGTCATCGACGTCATCGATTTGCAAGCGTGTGCCACGACGCATGTTTTTCGTATGCCAAAGTGGTGGCATAGGCTCGTAAACCTCTGGTTGTCTCTTTAGTGGCAAGGCTTCTAACGCAAGAGTTTATCTATAGACTCCGCGTTCACGCACACGAGCTGCACTTAAGATTCTTATTTATAGTCCTCGCTTCAGCGCTTGCTTCTCAATAACTAACAATTTATATTATATATTATTTATACTGTCTATTATACCATCGAGCGCATGTAAATTTATTCGCAATAAATATTAACTAACTAATGGTTATTTTGTTTTTTATGATTTCAGGTAAGTTTTCGATCTACCATTTAGACACGGACACCCATGAGAGAGTATTTATTGCACGTCGTATACAACCAATCAACGGCTGGAAATCTGAACGTAAATAATCAATAGCCATATTTTCGTCGGGTTGAAAGGAAAAACCGCGGACAGTTAGGAAAGTTTAAACTTTCCGTTGCGAATATATAACAACACAATGTGTATTTGTCCAGAAATAACAGTGATAGTTGTTATGATTATATTTAACAATTTATATTTTATAAATGATTGTTTTTAAGCAAGGAGCGTTGGAAATTTCTGATAACAAAAAAGTATTTTTTATTAGAATAAATGATCATATTTTATTTTTAAACAAATAAAAAAAATTCATATTTTTTATTATTCGAGAACCTGACATAATAATAACAAATAAACAAGACTCTTGTCATTAGAAATTTGCTCGATACTTTCTAACAGTCATTTCCTCATTTTCATTTATAATAAGTTATTTAATCAGAGTATTGAATGCTTTTTATTAACCTCAATAGATAGGCTGTTCAATAACACTTGAGTGTTGTGTTGTATAGTATTTAATTTAACAGAGGCCATTGACCTCTGTCTAATTCCTTCAGTACGTTACTTAATACTAGGCAAAAAAGCATGTGCTTTTTTGTCGACAATAAAAAATCGTGCGACAAAATTCACGCAATTGAATTGTTCGTAACCGTGTTTTGATTATAAGGAAAAATACTCAGGTTCGAAAAAAAAAATTGTGGGAGTATCATTTCTGAAATATTGAATATATTTTTTAAAAAAAGGATGCAATTTGTTATATTCGGATTTGGGTTTTTTTCAAATAATCAATGGTATGGGTATTTTATAGAGGTATTTTTACGGTAACAAAAATAAAAAGCACTGGTTCTGGGCACTAATTATTTTGAACATATCAATTAACAGGTTGTGGTATTGGCGGACTTAAGAAAATCTTAAATTCACCTTTTTTTTAAAGAGTGCTAGAAAAAGCGAGCAAAAATAACTTATTAATTTGAGGAGCATTGATAAAGTAATAATATATTTTTTCCTGCAAATTTTTAGTGCCTTTAAAAAAACGTATATTGCAGTTCTACTTTGCCGACCGCGATAAGTCATATCAACTTCAGGGCTGTGATACACAATTTAGTGTGTACAGATTGTGCAGTATGGAAGGGCATATAAAATTAAATCTGATAACATGGTATTTTTTTTGTTAAATGATATTGTTAATAATTAAACATGTCAGAGTTGTAACTATCTCATGACTGTTTATTTATTAATTTCATTTTTTTTTTGTTTATTCATAATTTGTTGTGAATTCGTAAAAAAAAAATTCTTTGACGTCTTTTTGTCATTTCTAATTTTGCACATTTTTTCCGGAAGTTCGACAAATTTGCAGAATTGATGTATTATTTCAATTTAACCGAATAAATGAAAAATCTTCATTTTAGGGAATATTTTGTGTTATTTTAACAGAAAAATATTTTCTTTTGCAAAGTATTCTAAATTCGTAATATTTACAACAATATATATTTTTTTAAATTTGATTCTTAATCCTTCTCTTTTCAATTCAATTTTTATTTCGTGCATTCGACAATTTTGCAGAATTCACGCGTTACTTTTTTAATTTAACTGGAAAATTCGTGAGTTGGAAAAAAAATAAATTCGAATTAAAAAAATATATTTTCTATCTATTTTGAGATTATTATAAAAAAATATAGGAAAGTACTGCCATCCTTGATTGTAATTTCTCGAAAATAACAATAAACCTATAGTCTGGGCTATCATTTTAATTCGATCATTTAACACGAAAAGGTCATTCGTGTGAATTCGTTGTTTAATCCATCTCTCTCTTTTTTCCTCGTTTCCAATTGCTATCAATGGTCTGAGGTTCAACGTAAGCGAACTCGTTCAGTCGCGGAGGGTTCAAAGGTCTTTTGGATATCGTGCGTAAATCTAACGCCAGCATGAATAATAATGAATAAAGATCCCAGGTGGCCAGTTTATTATTATTATTATTATCATCATTATTATTATTTTCTATCGTTCGAGATATCTCGTGCAGGTCACACAAGTTGGGAATGCATTGGATGCAAAAAGAGGGGAGGAAGAGAGTGTCGAGAAAAGACAACGACGTATATATGTAAACGACGTCTTGTGTTGGTTGTGACGATTTCCCTGCTACGAAAATAGAAACTCCTCGGACTCGAGTGACACTGTGCACAAACGGCGAATGCGGAAAAGCTCTTTCAATCCACCAACTTGACTATGCTAACATTTACAAAAAGCATTTGTCATTTTTAAAGGGTTTCGTCAAAGTTCACTATTGTAGATTAGATGGCGCTTCATTCGTATTTGCATTATGAAAATTTCGGCACGTCGGTAATGTGCTTGTAAATTTTGAGTGAGAGAGAGAGAGAGAGAGAGAGAGAGAGAGAGAAGAGAGAGAGAAGAGAAAGAGAGAAAGAGAGATTTAAACGGTTCGGCCCTGAGTCGATGACGTAGGAGACGACAGTGGGGAGGAACGACGACAGTGTCGTCGCTCTGCTGGTGAAAAAGATGATCCAGGCAGTAGCGATTTGAGCGACGATACTCAGCCGGAGGCCCTCCAGAGTGCAGCACCCGACAATGGCGCGTAGCGGTGTTGTGACTCTCTGTAAGTCGAGGACACCGACGCCCCGGCTGTTGGTATTCACGAAACACCGACGTTCTGTTTTTTATTTCAACGATCCTATCATTCGAATAAAAAGGAACCAGAGGATTTCAGAGACAAACTGTGAATTTTACTTGTTGCGTTTAACGTTTTTGAAATTTGCAAAAATCATGTGGTTCGTTAAAAATAAAAATTGTTGAAAGTACACTTGATTATGGTTGTATAAAGATTTGGAATAAAAATATAGGTTTTTTTTTTAAATGTTTGAATACACACTTAATTATAGTTGGTTAAAAAGATTGAATAAAAAATCATGCAGAGTAGAATAAAAATGTTTTTTTTTTTTTTAATTGGTTAAATATACACACTTAATTATAGTTGGTTAAAAATTTTGAGTACAAAATTATGCAAAGTAGAAATTTGCAGATTGCTTCCTCATTATTTTTAAATTTTTAGAAAGCTACCTCTACGGGGAAGTATGTTGATGAATTTTGGCTTCCTCATACAGGAAACTTTGTAAGATACAAGTTTTGCCAAAGATACAGAAATAATGAGGAAGCAGTTTGCGAGGTTCTACTTTGAGCTAAGAAAGATAAATTTCTTTTTCAATACGAAATGACATAAAATTTGAACCGCACGACCGATTTGCGTGAAGTTTTTACTGAAACCTTATTTCATGGTAGTCCATATGTGAATTAAATTTAAGCTGAATTTGCGAAGAATTAAACTTTTTTTTTTCATCATAGCAATTTTTTTTATCATGCAAAATCGAAATTGACCAACATAACGGACGTTCCTTTCACTAAAATCATCATTGATAATCTGTAATCGTGAAATCACGTGGAAAATCGCGTACCGGATATTTCAGAATTTACAGGAGTTGAAGTGTTTACATTTGAAAAAAATGGAAATTGCAATAGCGTTAGAATCACTCTATTGATCCTCGACAAAATTGGCATAAAAAAATGTTATTTTTTTTTTGTAAACATTCAAAAATCATGATGAGGAAATGTACAAAACTCTACTTTGTATCCTTGTTTTAAATTAATAAATAAACAAATACTCTTTATATATCATATATTGCTCTCTTTTAACATTTCAATTGATTTAGAGGAAAACGTTAATTTTTTTTTTAATTCAAAATACCATAAAATCCAAATCCCTTTACCGATAATATCACCAAATTTGATACATAGCAATGCAGAGTATTATTTTTTGTCTTTAGAAAACTTCAGTTCATTTGGTGAGGTTTGACGTGAGCAAAATGAAAGTTTTTCGAAAAATTGTAAAACCCACAAAAACCAAAGCTATTTGCGGATTTATCCCAAATTCAATACCAGCCGTCATTTGACATAGCTTTATTTGCAAAAAAAATTATGTAGCTCGATAGCTAAAAATTTGTGGCAGCTACAGCGCGAAAAGACATTTTTCGAAAAATGCAAATTTGAATAAAATTCGAAGAGATGTTTGACATTTTTTTGGTAAACTTTTCACAAACAATATTGTCTACCTGCCCGATTTTTGAAATATGAAGGTTTGAATTTTGCATGCCGGTCACACACACACACATCCATCCGGACATTTTTTGTAAACCACTTTTCTCGACGTTTTGGACAATTCTGAGTGTCCTGACATGAAAATCTTCGAGACATTTTTTTTTTTTTTCACGAAAACAAAGCTTCCTCCATGATCAAGCAAAAATAAGTGCAATAAATTGTTCTTAATTGCTCATACAAGAAAAATTTAATAAAAAATTTGTCACGTAACAATTATGTAGATTTAATGCGTCTTAGAGTTTTCGTTTTTCGAAACGATCAGTCTCGACGACGATTGGGGATGCATTCGTGTATTGTTTTATTCATTCGCTTTCATACTCAATTTGAACGAGCGAGAAGTTCTGGGGCTGTGAGTGTCGGCGATCGAGTCCGAGCTTTGCGGACATTCATGAAACGAGCGCGCGCGCGCGGCTATTGAATGAAACGGAGATTACGCAACGTGGTGCACCGCCGGTCTTGACGATACGTAGCTCTCTCCTCAACCCGTACAGCCCGCAAACATCCCACAACTCGGTTCCTATTGTTTTCTATAATAATTGTCCATCGCTATACATATATAGATATATATATATATATATATATATATATTTTTCTATCCGACTATCTTCCGTTCAACTTGGCCTCCATCGAAATCCCCTTCTTTGTATTTACGAATTATATTTTCATCGATTTATACATCATTTTATTTTCATTTATTTATAGAAAAGTCAATACCTTAATAAATATATTATTTTTGAATAGTATTGTAACAGAACGCTATACCCCCCACGACAATCTTTCGCTTGACGCGTGGAGCGCGCTTGTACAACGGGGTATCTGCCACGAAGCGGCGGGCCGGAGCAAGGGGAAGCATTGACGTCATTGTAACAGCGTCCGAGGTGGGGCGGCTGAGATATAAGGCGAGGGCCCACCGACCACCAGCCCACTTACTCTCCACTCCTAACGATCGCAAGATCTATAATACAACTTAACTTTAACATATCCTGATTGTCAGTTACCACTGATAATCTTCCTTCCTTGAGCACAGCCCAGCTCACTCAAAAATTTCTAAGTCCCTCTTCTCTCTTATCTATCCCTGGACTTTGAAATTTAATTTTAAACAACAGATATTTCTGTCTTGAGCCCAGCCCAGCTCATTCTAAGTCTTTTCAACTATTTTCTAGGCTTAGAATTTATTTTTCTATTACCTTTTTGCTTAAAATTCCGTCTATACAAGCCTCTCTACTGCTGAGACACTTTGTATATCCTAGACCTATCTTTGTAGATTCCTTCCTTTAATTCAAACCACATCGGCCTCGATATTGCTTCGACACCGGTGATCACTAAGGGATAAACCAGCCTCGTTATTGCTTCGACACTGCATTTATCTCATCCTTGCATTTCCTAATCGAAATCACTGAAAAATCCCGCTACGTATAACATCCCGCGTTGCGTACCTGTATAATACGTGCCTCGATATTGCTTCGACACACTTATTATATTCCTCTAGCGAGCCTTGTTATTGCTACGACACTCGCTATCCCGAACTCATCCACCCCGAGAGTGTATAGGCCTTCTTACTGCTAGAACACCTATACTCCTCTCGTCCTACTAACACTTGCATCTTCGCGAGCGAGATCGTGGCACATCTCGCTCACACTCGTACAGTACTCGACGCTCGGCCTTGACATTGCGCCGAGCATCGAGAAGTAAACAAAACCGAAACCATAGCACCGTCATATACCTATCTTACAGCCGAGACTGCGAAGATTCGTATATTTCGGGAATCAGCTGTGAACACACCAATAGAGACAAATACATAGGCTATATAATACACTGCAAGTATTGGGAGATTTAAAACCTGTTATTGGGGAACTATAGACATAGCAGACCTCAGTACGGTGTGATACGGTAATACTGCTTTCGACTCGTAATCTCCGCGGTTCTGTTATTTGTCTACAGGGCATTGACTCTGTCATCTTTCGCCTCGTCGCAAGTAGCCGGAGAATCAGATCAGCTGTTCTCTGTGTTCTTTCGTGATCGCTGTTCTGATCCACAGAAGCTACGACTTGCGTAATTTCGTACTGATAATCAACTAAGCGATTTCTTGCGAGTCTCGCCAAGATTTAATCCGACTGTGAGAGCACGTAGAACCGTAAGACGTACCCTGTTATCTATTTATCTGAGCACATAACACCTGTGCTCGAATCTTGTCTATTTTGCATTCAATGATCTAATTCCGATGATGAATTAGAAGTTACCCTCGTGTACTTCTCTGAGGAAGCTTCGGGCTATTCAGAGTGAGTGCGTACTCTCTCTTATAAAATAAATAAAGAAATAAATACGCAAAGTAAATTCTTTAATTCATGAGCCTTAGGCTCCTCGCATCGACACCTTCTCGTTGCGTGAACAGTCGAGTCTTATTTCCAATTTTGTTAAACTCAAGTATTACTTGTTTCAAATTTAATTATCATTTCCAAATCTAACACACCCTAAAATACCTTACCGCTTTTTCTACATATACGATAGCCGATGATGAGAAATTATCCCCAGCCTTGTGGCAACTGGGATTTCTGAGGTTTCCTCCTCATCCTAAAAAGACAAATCCTCTCTCTCGAGTCCCGTACACGAACCATCCTTCCCTCAAAGAAGAGATTTGTGATTTTTCGAATTGCGAACAAAGTTTCATATATCAGAAAATATAACGAAAAATCCGTTTTTGTTACATTGGCGCCCGAACAGGGACCCGAAGAGTATAGGAAATTTCTCAAATTTCTATAGGCTCACCGTATGAATAGCAAGGTAGTGACACCTTCGACTGTTGACATGGCCTCCACGTCAAATGGTGGTACAGTCATGACAACGACGTTGACTACTTCAAACGCTAATAATGCTCCCACAGTGAGCGGGGCAGGCTATCTTCAGAGTACCGGTTTAAACCAGAGTAGTTTTAACTTGTCGTACACTGTGCCTCATCTTGCACAACAGCTCGCTGAAGCTAATATCCAAGATCCTCATAGTTATCGTGGATATACTCCGCCACCACGCCACTTAAGAACACAGTCGCGCGACTACCATATTCCTGTGCGTACTCAAGGTGCCGCCGTTTCTATCCTTGAAGAAATGCGGGCGCTGAGACTCAATGATAATACGGTAGTCAACAAACGCCTAGACAACATTAGTAGTATGTTAACGCGTAGAGTAGAAAGTATGCAAAACCAGCTGACTTCCTCAATTGCCTCAATCAATAGCCAGATTCAAAATCTTTCTCGGATAATTATCACGGATAATAGTGGCCGAGAAGCCACAGCATTTCAATCATCAGGAGCTATACCAAGGGCAAATAGACTATCATCACCTCATATTAGCGATGAGTATCGTCCGAGGAGACGAGTGTTGCAAAGTGGAGGGGCTTCTCACCCATCCCAAACAATTGTCGGTTTCATGGAAAATGAACCACGGATAGAGTCGGTACCACCAGTGGGGGAGGAACCCGAGATTTTTAATTCAACCACTCATCAAAACGAGGTCCCTTTCTGTAGATCGCACTATGGTGAAGATGTTTATGGAAGACCTGAAGGAAATCTCCCTAACGTAACGGATACACGTAATACTGTGTCCGATTCAAAATTGTGGGGATCTCCCAAGCTGAATACACCCATATTCAGAGGCAACATAAAAGAAAGACCCATGCAATTTTTGCATGAATTGGCTAAATATCGAGAGGCCTTGGGACCACGATATCAATTCGATATTATAATATCTCAGAGTCTCATGGGCCTGGCGAAGGAATGGTGGGACGTAGAACAATTCTCCATTCATTCGTGGAACGACTTCGTCGTACGTTTTAGTCGACGTTTTTGGAACGATGATGTCCAGTATGGTGTTCGGGAAAATTTAGATTTCGGTTTCTACAATTTAGAAAATAATCAAAAGAGACTACATTATGCCTTAAATCTTATTGGCATGGCAAAAGAGCTCAGCCCAGCACTTACGGATACAATCATTATCCATAAGCTCTCAAGACACTTTTCCGAAGAGATACGTAGCGCAGTAATCTCACGTGGTATAATAGATATTGAAAGCTTCCTTGATTTATTAGAACGGTTTGATCAATCTGGTGTCCTAAATTGCAACAGGAAAAGAGTAGAGAATCCTGGGTATAAACATATTCCTCGCAGTCAGGGGGACCGCAAATTCTCCCCGGATCAATTCAAACCCCGTAATATCACTTCCGATCGACCATTCTCACGTGAAGAACAAAATGGGGCAAAGCAAACGGAGCCTTCTAGGAAAATTCGGGCGATAACTGAAAATACAGAAGGAACGGTGTCTAGTGAAGAGCATCACATAATTGTTATCGAGGATTCGGGAAACGCGAACTCGTCATCTCTCGAAACCGCCCAGTAACAGAGGTGACGTTTGGCTATGGGCAAGATATGCGAGAGTATTTATTAGATAGGGATGAACATCCCTCCCGTATTATTCCGAAATGTCCACTGTTGGAAGTTACTATACAAGGAATAAAAATTCGAGCTCTAATTGATACAGGCAGCGAAGTAAGCGCGATCTCAGAGAAATTTTATAATCAGTATAAAACAACGTATGCCAAATGTCCTACTCTGCCTCTTACGGGAGTCACAGTTACTGGGGCAACGGAAGGTAAGGCGGTTAGAGTAAAAACACAAATTTTCGCACCAATTCAAATGGGAAATGCGACCGAAAAAGCCACCCTTTTAATTGTCCCTCATCTAACATCGGATTGTATAATCGGCGTTGATTTTCTCCATAAACTACGCGCTATGATTGATCTCGAGTCTTACTCACTATTATTCACTCGCTCGGAAGAACCTAAAAACTCGCATAAAATTAAATTCAGTAATCCTCCTTTTGATATCAACACGAATAAATTACAGATACGACACATATCTGGCGTAGATTATAACATAACCTTGACCGAAATTAAGTCTAAAATTCTCGAAACTAGTTGGTCAAGTCCGCAATGTAAAAATCTATTTGAGGAACTAATCACTAAACATCGATCAGTATTTAAAAAAAGGCCAGGATTATTAAACTCATATACTCACACTCTGAGAGTCATCCCCCACCAACCATTTCAAAGTAAGATCTATCCAGTAGCAGTAGCGCACAGGGAGAAAGTCGATCTTGAGATCGAGAAAATGCTGGATATGGGTATAATTCAAAAATCTAGCAGTCCCTATCGCAGCCCATTGGTTGTGATCCCTAAGAAAGATGGCACGGTGCGATTATGTCTGGATGCAAAAAAGATTAATGAAATTATGCTCCCAGACAATGAGCAAATGGAATCTTCAGAAGTACTTTTTCAACAATGTGTCGGCGTCAAATGCATGTCATCATTGGATCTGCGTTCTAGCTTTTGGCAAATACCATTAAACCCTGAGTCAAGAAAGTACACGGCCTTCTCTCATCGCGGTAAATGCTATGAGTTTTGCGTTACGCCTTTCGGACTACGCTCTAGCACGGCGAGTCTTATTAGGGGTTTGGGTCCGATTCTGAAAGGGCTAGGACACACGATTAATTTCGTAGACGATTTATTGTGTATGTCCGCGAACTTTGAACAACATGTGCGAGATCTCGACGAACTATTGTCCCGATTTGCTCAACACGGGTTGACCTTAAGTCTAGAAAAATCTCAATTCCTCAAAACGAAAGTCAAATTTTTAGGACATATACTAACTCCACAGGGAATTCAACCTGACCCCGAAAAAATTCAAGCTATCAAAGAATTTCCTGCACCACGAAACCCAAAACAATTGCGTGGATTTTTAGGCTTGGTGAATTTCTATAGTAAGTTCACTAATCGCCATGCAGGGGCGACGGTGCCCCTATTGCACTTGACACGCAAAAGTGTCAAATGGAAATGGAGCACAATTGAGAAAGAAGCTTTCGAGGATGTCAAAGAAAAATTTTGCAATGACGTCCTACTCCATTATCCCGATCGAACAAGACCTTTCTACCTTCAAACAGATGCTAGCGATTACGCTCTGGGGGCAGTTTTATATCAAATAAATGAAAAAGAGGAACATGAAGTTCTCCAATTCGCAAGTAGAACATTGAAAGGCGCGGAAATAACATACTTTACAACTGAAAAGGAGCTACTCGCCATTGTATGGTCACTGCAAAAATTCCGCTCATATCTCTTGGGATCTCAGATACATGTGATAACTGATCATGCAGCCCTTATATTCCTCAAGGAATGCCGGTTAACACATGCGAGACTCACGCGATGGTCGCTTGCAATTCAGGACTACAACATGACCATAATGCACTGTGCAGGAAAGAAAAATACCGTGGCAGATATATTAAGCCGACTTCCGGACCTCGACCGAAATGGTCGACGTAATAATATAATCATAGCAAAACTAGTGTGTGAATTATCACCTGAGTTAGAATCTCTCTTATCTCATATTGAACAATTACAGAATAAGGACCCTGAGATTCTCGAGATTAAAATAGCTTTTGATAACAACCGAGCACAAGAGGGTTATAGTATTCATAACAATATCCTGTACAAGAATATAAGAGGGTGCACGCGTGCTATAATTCCCCCTTCCTCAGCTAGTAAACTGATAGAGGAGTGTCATGTAATCTATGGTCATGTGGGACCTCGCAAGTGTTACCTTCTGCTGAATGCAGACTTCTACTGTCCACATTTATATCGCATTACGCGACAGCAATTAGCATCTTGCACCATTTGTCAAAAGAGCAAGGTGTATACGAAGGGATCGTTCGCGGAGATGCAAAACATTTTACCAACGCGACCAGGTGAACTGGTGTCATTAGACTTTTATGGCCCGCTGCCCGTGGGCAGATATCGCATGAAATACATACTCGCAGTCATTGACGTTTTTTCAAAACTCACAAAATTATATCCTCTACGTAACGCAACGACAAACGCTACAATTGACTGTCTCCTGTCCGACTACATTCCCCAATTCGGTAAACCTAAAGCAATCCTATCGGACCAAGGAACACAATTCACCTCGGAAAAATGGCACACCTTACTAAGAGAGAATAATATTCGATGCATCCTCACGTCGATCAGACATCCTCAAGCCAATCCTGTGGAAAGAACGAATCGTGAACTATCTCGTTTCTTCCGTACACTGATCCCGGACCAGCATAACCAGTGGGTCAAATGGCTAGACGCTATCGAGGGATGCATAAATGAAACTCCACACGAGACAACAGGATACAGTCCTTTATACCTTCACACCGGTGTGCTACCCCTTCGACCATGGAATCATATCTTGCAAGGTAAAGAAAAGGAGGTAACAGAACATGAATCATTAATCTTCCTCGCACGAGAAAACATGAGGAAACGCAGGAGTAAACAAGCCGAGAAATATAATAACGCACATCGAATGACTAAATATAATATCGGACAACTCGTCCTTGTAAAGGCATTGAACGTTTCGAATCCCGCGGCAAAGCGCATAGCCAAATTTATGCCCCTTTATGAAGGACCGTATCGTGTGCGTAGTATTATAGCTGAGTGTTCTTATCTCCTGGAGCATCTATACAGCGACAAAACCAGAGGTACATTTCACACCAACGAATTAAGACCTTTCTTTTCACGAAACGCCTGCAATATATAAATACTGACCAGTGCCAGCCCCAAGGAGACACAGAAAACACGGAAGCCTCAACACCAAAACAAGCTAGTAAAAAAAAAAAAAAAAAAAAAAAAAATCCATAAGTGGGAGAACTGCTGCTCGCTTATAAGCAAAATCAGTATTGTGTGAGCACTCGAAGCGAGCACAACAATATGCCTTCATCAAAAAAAGACGTGTCCACCCAAACGAGTGAGGACGATCGTGGTGACCGAATACTAGTACCAGGAATATTTCGTCCCCAAGCTTACCGGGATGGGCAAAGAGCCCGTAAAGTAATTAAGACTCGCCCTATGGCGAACTTAGCGACGACCTTCCATTTCCAGTACATAAAAAAAGAACTGTTGATGCAGGACCTATTCGGCGAGTGTGCTCTTGGAAAACCAAGTAAGAGAGAACTTACTTTATTTTTTTCGATCGAATAATAACAGGACCTACCTGTTCTTCTTCAGAACTTATCCCTGGAGGATACACACCGCGAATGACGATCAAATACTTCCCTACGGAACTCAACATCATTCCGAAGCGACCGGAAGCTCCTCTACCATCAATAGACCAACTGTTGCAGCCAATGGTAGTGGACCAGACAGCGGAGGAAAAAGCTCGAAAGAACAATTCCATTCCCATGCGAGAATCGGGCGAAGAATATAAGTGTCAGACACGAAAGAAGAGGAACGATCTCCTCAAGGCCCAAAGTGCGGCACTAGAAGTGGCGATAACGCGAAAATATTCTCGTTCGAAAGTGTTCTCGGGAAAAAAAAAGGACATTATCTCTAAAGCCCTTAAGGCAAGTGAGGACTCGACACTTCCAATCCTCGACGGACAAACTCTCCAAATTCTAGAGAGGTCGGAGAAATGTCAGGAAAGAAGAGAGGAGTCCCTACGAAACAAATAAAGATTTAAACATTTTCAAACAACTCATTCGTACTTCTTAATTCGAGTCCTGAAAAATCCAAATCTTTAGGGGGACAGTTGTAACAGAACGCTATACCCCCCACGACAATCTTTCGCTTGACGCGTGGAGCGCGCTTGTACAACGGGGTATCTGCCACGAAGCGGCGGGCCGGAGCAAGGGGAAGCATTGACGTCATTGTAACAGCGTCCGAGGTGGGGCGGCTGAGATATAAGGCGAGGGCCCACCGACCACCAGCCCACTTACTCTCCACTCCTAACGATCGCAAGATCTATAATACAACTTAACTTTAACATATCCTGATTGTCAGTTACCACTGATAATCTTCCTTCCTTGAGCACAGCCCAGCTCACTCAAAAATTTCTAAGTCCCTCTTCTCTCTTATCTATCCCTGGACTTTGAAATTTAATTTTAAACAACAGATATTTCTGTCTTGAGCCCAGCCCAGCTCATTCTAAGTCTTTTCAACTATTTTCTAGGCTTAGAATTTATTTTTCTATTACCTTTTTGCTTAAAATTCCGTCTATACAAGCCTCTCTACTGCTGAGACACTTTGTATATCCTAGACCTATCTTTGTAGATTCCTTCCTTTAATTCAAACCACATCGGCCTCGATATTGCTTCGACACCGGTGATCACTAAGGGATAAACCAGCCTCGTTATTGCTTCGACACTGCATTTATCTCATCCTTGCATTTCCTAATCGAAATCACTGAAAAATCCCGCTACGTATAACATCCCGCGTTGCGTACCTGTATAATACGTGCCTCGATATTGCTTCGACACACTTATTATATTCCTCTAGCGAGCCTTGTTATTGCTACGACACTCGCTATCCCGAACTCATCCACCCCGAGAGTGTATAGGCCTTCTTACTGCTAGAACACCTATACTCCTCTCGTCCTACTAACACTTGCATCTTCGCGAGCGAGATCGTGGCACATCTCGCTCACACTCGTACAGTACTCGACGCTCGGCCTTGACATTGCGCCGAGCATCGAGAAGTAAACAAAACCGAAACCATAGCACCGTCATATACCTATCTTACAGCCGAGACTGCGAAGATTCGTATATTTCGGGAATCAGCTGTGAACACACCAATAGAGACAAATACATAGGCTATATAATACACTGCAAGTATTGGGAGATTTAAAACCTGTTATTGGGGAACTATAGACATAGCAGACCTCAGTACGGTGTGATACGGTAATACTGCTTTCGACTCGTAATCTCCGCGGTTCTGTTATTTGTCTACAGGGCATTGACTCTGTCATCTTTCGCCTCGTCGCAAGTAGCCGGAGAATCAGATCAGCTGTTCTCTGTGTTCTTTCGTGATCGCTGTTCTGATCCACAGAAGCTACGACTTGCGTAATTTCGTACTGATAATCAACTAAGCGATTTCTTGCGAGTCTCGCCAAGATTTAATCCGACTGTGAGAGCACGTAGAACCGTAAGACGTACCCTGTTATCTATTTATCTGAGCACATAACACCTGTGCTCGAATCTTGTCTATTTTGCATTCAATGATCTAATTCCGATGATGAATTAGAAGTTACCCTCGTGTACTTCTCTGAGGAAGCTTCGGGCTATTCAGAGTGAGTGCGTACTCTCTCTTATAAAATAAATAAAGAAATAAATACGCAAAGTAAATTCTTTAATTCATGAGCCTTAGGCTCCTCGCATCGACACCTTCTCGTTGCGTGAACAGTCGAGTCTTATTTCCAATTTTGTTAAACTCAAGTATTACTTGTTTCAAATTTAATTATCATTTCCAAATCTTACACACACCCTAAAATACCTTACCGCTTTTTCTACATATACGATAGCCGATGATGAGAAATTATCCCCAGCCTTGTGGCAACTGGGATTTCTGAGGTTTCCTCCTCATCCTAAAAAGACAAATCCTCTCTCTCGAGTCCCGTACACGAACCATCCTTCCCTCAAAGAAGAGATTTGTGATTTTTCGAATTGCGAACAAAGTTTCATATATCAGAAAATATAACGAAAAATCCGTTTTTGTTACAGTATATTGACAGCTTTTTTGAATAGTATATTCAAAAAAGCTGTCGTTTTGCCTGTGAAAAATTTTCAGTACTATAGTAATTCAATTTTAAGGCAATAAAAATGTGTATAAAATTTTTAATTGATTTTTTTTAAGCATTATTTTAATTTAATATTTATTTACACTTAATACATTTTTTTTTTTAGATTTTAATGTGTCGTTACTACTGTATTTAGAAAAAAAAAATCGACTTCGAAATTAACAACGAATAAAAGAAGTTTGTATTCTATTTTAACAAAAAAGTGGTTTTTTTTATGGGCAACAAATTTGCATTAAAAAATCCCTTGCGATTTATTATTCGCAATGGTGTTTCGATAAGGTAAAAAAAACATGTCTGTTTTGAGTATAGAAAATTGATCGATTTTTGAAAAATCGAGTATAAACGAAAAACCTACATTTTTTACATTCGGACCCGAATTTTTTTGGTCAAACACTCAATCACCAGGATTTTTTGTACAATTTTATTAAACAGTAAAACTAATCACATTTTTTAATTAAAAAAAAAAAAAAATCACAATAATTTTTGCCTAAAATTGGCTGCCGTTAAATAAATATTATCAAAGTCAAATTTAATTTGTTTTAAAAAAAAACTTGATGGAAAAAGAATGATGTATTAACTCGAGTTTATAAAATAACGAAATTACATTAATTATGAAATATTTTTTTTTTAATTAAACTTTTTTTTCTTTTGGTGCAGATTGTAGATATGTAATATCGTCTTTATCTCTGAAACCCGAGAAAATGTAATTGATGCTTTATAGAATTACCGAGAAAATTCAATTTCGTCTCTTTGGCGAACTTAAAACCACGAGGGCGTAAAATACGTGGGAAAGTGTCGTACATGAACGGACTATATGTCAGCGCTACGTGTATATAGTATATATATATATATATATATAAATTGCTGGATTCGTGCGCTCTTCGTGTATTACTGGAGTTGCAATGCGTGTATACAACAGCAGGTCGCGGTTCTCGCGCGATTCTCGTGTCCGGTGTCCTTGTTGTGTTCCCCGGACTGACTTCGCATCCGCGATTGTCGATCGCATCTACACAATCTCTCTCGTTTCTCTATGTTACCAAGTTGTTTTCATTCATTCGTTCCATTCATTAGAAAAATTATTCGAAATAAAAAAATAAAAATGGAAAACATCGGAATTCTTGACGAATTCAAAATATCGTTGATTATTTTTTGCTTCTTTATAGAGAATTACTTCTGGATAAAAAATATTTTTGTCTTCTAGATTTTTTTGCCAATGTATTTGGAAAATGTGCCAATACATCGAAAAATAATATCTTGAAAACGAAATTAGGTTTTTTTTTTTAACATTGGTTTTTAAATATTTACTTATTATTTATTAATTTTCATAATTTCATAATTCATGAAAATTTGAACGAAAAATCTTTTTGTTTCTTATGTCGATAAGATGTTTAGATATTTTATAGACTTTAGCAATGAATCTAAAATTTGGCACAACAGTTGCACAGTAAATTTTTTTGACAATTTTTGTTAAAATATATTGAAGGAACGAGATTTTTGAACAGAGAACATGCTGAAAAATAGAAAATTAAACATGACTAAGATTTCAAGAATTTTTAACGAAGAATAGAATCATAAATTAAACTTTTGACTATCAAGAATTTAAGATTTAACAAATTTCATTTTGGTTTTTTTTTAATGCTAATAATTTAAACAGTAGTTAATTTTTTAATCCGTTAGAATATTAACTGAAGAGCATTTTTTATTAAAAAAATTTGTTTACATAAATGATATTGCTATTTCTTTATTTTTCGTCTCAGATTATAATTCTGAATATGGAAATATATTTTCTCCTTCCATTTCGAACCACCAAATGTCTTCGACAGGTAAAAAAAACTTAACATGGAAAGAAAAATGTGTCCTTTGGCTGTAAAACAAATGTAGTAAAGAAATCTTTTAAAAATCATTTATTTTTTCAATCATTTTCTTTCAAGGGTTGAAAATTATTCTGACCAAAAAGTTCGGATAATTTTATGACCCTTGAAAATTAGCAAAACATCAACGAAACGAGTAAACTTAAAAGAGCAAACCAAAGATGACTTTCGAAAGTGAGTTTCGATAAATATTAATCAAAAAGTAAGTTATGCAACAAAAATCGTTGTTTACATAAAATGTAAACAATTGCAAGTATTGAGTAACAATCATTATGTGACTTGACCATCGTTAAGTCATATCTATAAGGTGCATAATGAAAATTTATAGCACAATGTAAATTATGTATAGTTTAAACATTGGAACATAGGAGGTTTGGAGGTGGAAGGGCTAGAAAAGGGGTGGCTTTGTGGGTGGCTGCGAAATTCACGCGACTTGCCTCGTGACCCGCGTCTCGTATTTCCTTCAGGAGATAAATTTCTCTCTGGGACAGATCGATACAACGCAGCAGAGGTTTCGAGAGTGCAAGAGGATGTTGCGAATGTCTTCGTGCATCTGTATAAAATTATAAATATATGTATAAACTACATATATATTTAAGTGACATTTTATAATCACGTCATATATACGCCCTGGACATTTCTATACCATTTAATACACGTAATAATAAAGGTAATTACGGAACTTTAATGGGAGGTAGTTAGGTCAAATTTACGGATGTTTAAAGAATAATATCTACGAATAATAATAACGGTGCAAAGTCGAAGCTCGCACATTGCTTCCTTATTTTTTTAGCTCGTCACAAAATTTTTTCTTTTTTTTTTTTAAATATTATGAAGTAAGGTTGGTACGTCCAAGGATCGACATTGCAATTGTTTCATTTGCATTATCCGCATGATTTTGCAACTTAGCAAAAAAAACTTTTTATTTTGATAGTTCTATTGTACATATTTTTAAAATCAACGCTACCGGACATACGCAAGTAAGATATTATTCCTTTGACTAATATCCGTCAATTTAATGTGACTCCCTTCCCTTAAATGATAAAAACAATTTTTTCTTCTAATCAATTAGATTTTATTCGACAAAAAAGATTCTATCAGGCTGGTCATTAAATATAAATATATATTTTTAAATTCCAATGCAATATGATTTCAGCCAAATCAAATAAACCGCATTGAATAAAATGAATATATTGTATTAAAATAAATCCACGTTTAATTAAAAAAATATAGCCACATGATTAAAAAATTGATTCTCGTAATTATCGAGCTATTGTGGAAAAAGGAATATTTACACCTATCGAGTTATCAGGACCGTACACGCTCGATGAATTCTTTCTGTATTTTTATTTATCGAATCTCCGTGCAACCCCATGAAGAGGGTGAATGGAGTGTGGTAGGGGAGGGTGGGTGGGGGGGGGGGGGGGGTTGAAACAGCACTCCAAAGCAACACATCATCCCCTTGCATTTTACGCTTCGTCTGCGCCATATACTATTTGGAATATAAAATACCTATAATAATAACAAAAGAGAAAGAGAGAGCGATTGAGAAGAGCGAAGTAGGATATGAAGTATGAGGGAAGTTCGTGTGTTTCCTTGTGACTGTGAGAACCAAATGTGGAGATGATGGAAGCGGTGCACATCGCCTGTCATCCGGCAGATAAAAACTCCACCAGCAACTGGCAGACCCCTCGCATGTGGACAAGACAGAGAGTGGTCAGAAGTATAAGAGCTATAAAGCATTCGATAAAAATATAAATTGTTCGAGGGTATGTTGGCACAGCTACATGTCTATAGAAAAAACTCTCGGCCGTGATGCACACATCAGTTAACTTGGATTGTCTGCTTCGTCTTTATGCTCCTTTTCAGGCAGTAGATAACAATTTTGGTTTATTGAACCACTTGTAGATCATTTGTTTTTGTAATTTTTTTTTCGCTCGATACATTATTGAAGTAATATTAGGATCATTATCGTCACTGTAAAAAATCCATTTTGATTTCATTAAAAATATTGGGGCATGAAACATTAATTTTGCGGTTGTTTAATATTTTCAATCTTATGGCTTATTTGGTGAAAATATTGGGGTTAGAAATTCACCTAGTCTTACATAAATCGGAAGAGAAATAAAGATTCTACATGTTTTCATATGCTAACGATATTTTTAATTAATCTCGTTCAATTGGGATTGTACTGCGGATTCATATTTTTGTTTATTACACCATTTGGATGATTTGCTTTTGTCGCTTTTTTTCCACGGCCATATCAATAATAGTATATTACGATACGAGTGCGATCACTTTTTTTTTGACGAGTGCGAGTGTTGCAATCACACGAGTTGAGAATAAGTTTCTCGCACGGGTACATACAAGTTTATTTCACGAGTGCGAGAAGTAGGCACTTCTCGTACCGCGTGGCATAATGGCATATTACGATACGAGTGCGATCAAAATTTTTCTTGACGAGTGTGAGCTTGCAGCACACAACTTCGTATA
Source organism: Perithous albicinctus (assembly GCA_964016905.1). NCBI lineage: Eukaryota > Metazoa > Arthropoda > Insecta > Hymenoptera > Ichneumonidae > Perithous > Perithous albicinctus. The sequence goes on from OZ024689.1 coordinate 22,954,931, forward strand.
CAACTTTATCGCACTAGTGCGAGAAGTGCCTACTTTACGCACGCTAAGCGAAGCGAAGAGTGCGAGAAGTGGGCACTTATTAAATTAAACTTTATTTACTACAGAAAAATAAACTTATTCATTCAAAATTACCAGTCGTACATATTATTCTTTGAAGAAAACAAAAAAAATCATTTGTGGTGAATAGGATTTAGTTTGGTAAACAACATTTTTTTTCCATGCGACAAAAGCGAGGAAAATTTTATGAAAATCATTTCTTAAAAGAAAAAGTCCAACAATCGAAGTTGTTCAACTGAACGTTGATGCTTTGGTTAAATTCCTAGATGACTCCTGCGTGAAGAGAGCAGCACGATTACTATAACGTGTGCAGTAATATAATGTTAGTCGGACGGATAAGTGAGGCGCGTAGGCGAGTGAACTTTACCGCGACCTCGGTTCTCTTTTTAATTGGATTTACCATAAGTGGTTCTTTACTTAACCACCTCGCAATCAACGTTTTATTATTTATCATTTACAAGCAACCTCGTCCTTTTACAACATCTCGATAACAAAAATGCGATTCTGTAGGAGATATATTTTTATTATATCGAAATCAACCGCTACCAGTATTAGAACACATTAATATGCGACTTATAAGGAAACTGTGTCAAATAGGAATTCGTTGCATTCCGACGGAATCTACTTTGGGAAATGAAGTAATGACGTCGCAATCCTAATTAATGTTTTGATAAAGGTATTTATCATTTTAACCGATACGTTTAATAAACACAGCGCTACCAGCAAAAACCAATTTTCAATTGAGATTTAAAAAACCGCAAATTGTTTATACAACTTTAACAATACAAGAAATTGTATTACGATCATGTGTACTCGAAAGGCGTTATTAATGTTTATAAATGAAATAAATACGATTTGTACATTGAATGAATGTACATTTAGGCAGCAATAAATATTAATTCGTTTATTTACCTAAGAGAAAAAAAAAACAGATTTTGTTTTTCAACTGAAGTGGGTTATAAATTTTACAATTTATAATCTACGTAAATAAACATAAAAATAGGAACATATAAAAATTTGCAATTTTGTACATAATTTGAGAACCAGAATTTTATATTTTTTAACGAAAATAGTAACAACGACAATAATTGTTCTAAATTGAAAAAATTGCTTCAAATTTGACAACAATAAATTTACTACTAAAAAAAAGACAGTTCAAAATATTTTGTAAAATATAGCAATTTCATTGTTCTCAAAATAATTACTTTTATATATTCTATTTAAAAAAAAAACGGTTTTTCACCTGAACTCGACCCTTAAAAATATTTTATATATGCTGAGAAAAAAAAAAATTATTCGAATTTTAATTACACACGTTTCGAGGATGATCTTATGAGAAGAAACATGACCATGAACCCGGCTAAATCCGTACCGAGCGTACAGGATTAACTTTCATTAATGTGATATCGTATAAACGTTGAAACTGAACCACGTGTATGTAAAAATATAACATAGACTATTTAGCGACTTGATAGTCCAAAAATAAGTTATTATATAGGAGTAACAAACGACGAGTTTGACTAAATTGGAGAGGAGCTGTTTTTAACGCAACGAAAACGTTAAATACAATTGGGAAAACGTGTTGTCAACACGTCTTTAACTCGTGACCAAATCAAGATTAGTTTCTATGTTCTGGTATCCAAATTTGCCTGTTTATTTGGATTAAATAAGTACCCGAGATAACGGGCCTCTCTGAGAAACAGCGACACTGACAACAATATGACTGCAATCCAAACAGGGGTTGATCGATTCTATTACGGTACATTGGAAATGTATTCTCAATCCGAGCACGGTGCACGCCACGTGACGGCGACAACGCCTCTTCTCCTGCTTCCCCTCATACCGTTCAATTTCAACTGCGAACAATCGTACACCCTCTGCCGACAACACGTACACATTTAATGTGCTTTAACGCATTTTTTTTTCGCCTTTAAATTTAGGGCAAATTTGAACAAATTCTTTTTTAACTTCATTTTTTATTCAATTATTTCACGTGGACCCAAAACGTCAATAGCAGTTGACTCAGTTTTTTTTTTTACATTTTAGGCAAATATGAGGATTTTTTAAAAACTGCATTATGTATTTAATGATTTCTAACCTGGCCTAATATGTTTGGGCAAAAAATGCATTTTTTTCGCTTTTAAATTTCGGGCAAATGTCAGAAAGTTTTTTTTAGCTGCATTATTTATTTCATTATTACTTTTACGAAAAAAAAAGTTAAACAAAAATAATTTTTTGCAAAATTTGTATTTTCATTTTTCAACATTTTTTCAAAACAGAAAAAAGAATTGCAATTTCATTATTGAAAAATAGAACATACGAAATAATTAAGCAGCATTATTTATATTTGGACGAAGCTAATTTTTAAATTTATAACAATTATTGTCGTAATTTATAGTTTCGTTAAGAAAATCGAGATATTTAATTCTCAAATGACTTGGAAACTTGCCGATTTTTTTAAGTATAATTAAAAATCTACTTGTCTGTAACTTTGAAAAAAAAAAGAAAGAAAAACTAGACCGAAAGTGAAATTCATAGCAGGTAAAACACGATCGAAATTGACCCAACTGAGACTTCATAGCTGCCCATGTCTATACTCGCTATTTCCTCTTCGATGAGACTGCATAATGCCTGAGTAATTTTTTTCGGACAATTTATAGCGCTCGAGGATGATTCATGAGCTGTTGGCTGCTCGTTTATCCATTCGGTGTTAAATCTACATAATTGAAATGCTAGATCCAATAGACAAGCAATATAGCGTAGCGTTGAGAAAAGATCTCACGCTCGATAGGCACGACACGCATATGTTCCGTGTAGGTAGTCAGTTGTACTATAGGATTGTCGCAGGTCAGGTCAATTCGGGTCATCGTAGTAAGTCAATATACCCGTTATACCTCCACATCCTGCAACGAAAAAATTTTATTTCTACTTTTTTTTTCGCTTGAAATTAGGAATTAATTTCAAAGATTTATAGTTAGGAAAATCACTGGTCGTTAGTAAACGATTAAAAAAAAACGTTTGACCCTGACCAATCGATCCAATTTGTCTCATTATTTTTTATCTTATTGTACCTGTTAATAAACACACTCTGAATTTTTTTTAGATTTTTTTTATCAGCCAACATTTTTTTATGATTTTTTTTTTTAATTCGGTATTTCGGCCTTAACCAAAAAATCTAGAAAAATGATAAAAGTTGTATTGATCCTAATTTTTCAATCTTGGTTGACGAAAAACGTTCGAGATAATAGATAGAGGCGGGCGCACTCTGGTATGGGATTTAAAAATGTTCAAATTTACTACAGGATTTTTGGTAATTTTACAAATTTTTTAACTAGGGTCAAAATATCAAAATTGAAAAAATTTAGAAAAAAATGTTAGTTAATTAAAAAAAAAATCTTAAAAAATTGAGTGTGTGTTTTAACAGGTAGAAAAACATACAAAATAATTAACCAAATTGGATATAATCAGAGTCATTTATGACTCTCATAACAGATTTTTTGTAGCAACATACAATTTTTAAGATTTTCATAATAATTAATTACATTTATTAATTTAATAAAAATGAAATTTAGTAAAAGTACTGTGAGCTTTAGATAGTAAAATAGCCATCGAGAAATTCAAGGCAAAAAAGTCATTAAAGCTCTTCAACGTCTACACGCATTTATATTTAGCCAAAATGGTTGGAATATACTTGGACGATTATTCTTTAAAATTAGAGAAACCTCGAAAATGATCGTCAACGTGTGATGATGAGATAATTTTTTTCAGATTTTTAAATTATGGCCAGAATATCGAATTTTGAAAAATTCATAAAAAAATCTCAGCTATTTAAAAAAAATCGAAAAAAAATCCGAGTGTATTTTTTAACACATACAATAACATAAAAAATAACAAGACAGATTATGAAATTTTGTAATGGCTAAGGTCAAGCATTAACCGATTATATAACTCTCATAACAGAATTATTGCAGTAACATACAATTTTTAAGATTCCCATAACAATTAATAAAATGTATTAATTAAAAAAACCGTATTTTATATAAATTTTCATTGAATGAATGTTCACTTTTCTGTATCATTGTACCCAAATATCCAATTTAGTGAAACTACTATGAGCTTTAAATTGTAAAATAGCCATCAAGAAATTGAAGGCGAAAAAGTCATAGAAGCTCTTCAACATCTACACGCATTTATATTTAGCCAAAATGCTTGGAATATACTTGGACGATTATTCTTTAAAATTAGAGAAAGCTCGGGAATTGTCGTCAACGTGTGTTGATGAGATCACCACGAACACTAGAAAAACCAGTAGCAGCACCGGCAGCAGCAGCAGCAGCAGCAGCAGCGGAGGGTTGGCAATCGTTCGACACGTGACTGAGGAACGTGCCTGACGGCGCACGTGGAGCTACGTGTATCACAACCCCTATACCCAGGAACTGGGGTCGGAAAAGCGTCACTTGCTAGCCGCCTCTTCGCTACCATTGCTGTGTCTCGCTCTCTGCCGAGTGTTTCGCGCTATAGTTTATTATATACATAAACGTTGCTGCGCGAGCGAACGTTCCTTCGTACCCTCGCGAATTCGGTCTTTTCCCTCAGTTCGTCTCGAGACATCATCCAGTGTTGTTTAAAATAATTATCATACGTTCCTCGATATTATTGCTCGGCTCGATTATCGCACTTGTTCGGGATTATCAACCAGCCAGGTCGGTGAAAATTATAACTAAATAACAAAAAAAAAAAAAAAAAAAAAAAAAACGTCGTCGGAGGGATATGAAAATAAATAAGAAGAACGAGCGTGTGATCGATTATTTTTATCAATTTGTGTGGTGATTAATTTCTTTTTTCTTTTTTTGCCCGACAATGTTCTGATAAAAGGATTACCCTGCACAACAGATATGAGAAACTTAAGGTAGTCTTTGACGGTCAAGTTAAACGAGTATTGAGATTTAAACAAAAATTTTGTACACTTTTGCAAGGTGAAATTAGTCTGAATCAATGTAGATTTGTATTTGAGGATTCGTATTTGTTGTGAAAAAAAGAAATGACAATAATTAAGTTACAGAGAAATAATTCTGGTTACGACAATAAATTCACGGGCTTTACGTAGATTTTTTTTAAGGAGGATGAAGCGAAGAATGTAAATGTTAAAATAGTGGTAATTTTTTTTGACAACGTTTCTACAATTTTTGGTGATTTTATTAACTATTGTAAATAGTAGTTTATGCAGAAACATTAGTTTTTCATATGCAGATATATTAATAACCACTGTTTTGAAAATAAAATTCATTCATATATACTGATGTTCGATGAGATATTTTTTTTTTTTAGGTTTTTTAAAGAATGGACAATTATATTAATCCGATTATAATAGGTGATTGTTGAATAACCGGATGACATTTTTTTTAGGCGCTTCAACCTCTTTAAGAAAATATATATTTTGGGATCTTTTTTCTTAGAAACTATTTTTTCAATCGCATCCAAATTTATTTTATCACAAAATATGTAGATTTATGAATGTTCATGATTTTTTTTTACAACAATTGACAAACAGACAACAGAGCTAAAGTAGATTATCTCGAAACATGGTTTCCTAAATTGGTGCCAGTAAAATTTCGACAACGATTGATTTTCTTGAAGTATGGACAATTTTCTTTTTTACTCATCAACTCTAAAAAAAATTAAACCGAAAATAAAAAATTTCAACAAATAACAGAGGTTCAAGTTCAAACAAACGACATTTTGTTAAAAAATAAATACTGCGTAGAGGCGGCTTTGTCTATTATATTTTAGTATCCGTGTGGTTTTTCCTGAACATTCGAAAATATACACATTTTGTAATAAAAAAATCTAGCGTGATTGAACAAATAGTTTTAAAAAAATCAGTTTCCAAAAAGCGCCTTCTTTTTTTTACTGAAAACACATGATATTCATTTTTTGACAAATTACAGGCATTTGTTTATAAAAAAAAGTAATACGTTAAGCAAACATTTTTTTCTTTACTTCTTTTCTTTAGAAAATAAAACGAAGCAAATTACTCGGTGAATTCGTGCAGCATAAAAAAAAAGGAAAAAAAAACTTGTGTCTTCTCAAGATCGAAATAAAATTACAAGTTTAACGTTTAAAGAACTGCGTAAAAATATGCTTGTGGATTTAGTGGCCAAAGGTAAATTTACCTTTGGCCACTAGTTTCACTAGTTTCACCTTTAAAGCTAATACATAAAAAGTTCTAAATCTTAATTCTCAATTAACTTAATCAATAAGTACTATTAAATTTAATCTATTTCTTCATTTGTATAATTTATGTAATATTAATTATTTTCGTCCAATTCCTTTAACAGCAAGCTATCTAGTTTTCCACTTCTAAAATTCATAGTAAAAAAAGTTATGTAAATTAAATTAATTGAGAAAGTTATAAATTACTCTTTCACAATTCTTTTTTTTGATGAATGTATTTGAGAGATCGTTTTTTTTTGTTTTTAATAAAACACTAAGATGTTTCACTATTAATGGGATAGGATATTTTATAAAATATCAATAATTTTAAATAATTTATAGAACAAATAAATAGAGTAAGTGAAAAAGATTTTTGTCTCAACTCTTGAATTAAAAAAAATGAAAATATAGAAAGCAATTAGGCATATGCCGTTTCATTCATTTTCAGTGTTGACTAGTAGGAACAAAAAAAATTATTTGGAAATAAATGCCGAAACACTACTCTGAAAAAATAATAAATATATAAATAAATAAATAAATAAAAAATAAATAATAAAATATATAGAAATATCAATTAACAAAAGTTGTTTTTTTTTACGTCCAATGAGTAAAAAGATGCTGTTGAGTCACTATTTGATTAGCTTCTGAAACTCGTTACACTTCCTTTTCTTAATTCTCAATACGTTTATTTAATAATCACTGTTGACTTAACAACAACAAATTTAATTTCAAAACAGACGGCAAATTTGTATTTTTTTTAACACAAATAAAAATGACCAACCCTGTTATTTAGTCCAACGAGCATCGACGTACGAAATAAAAATAATTTTTAAAAATCGAACCCAAGAGAAAAATATTTTTCATCCGTTAACACCTGTATTGTTCTTGAATTTTTTCCGGCCTGCGGCTGACATCTTGTGTACGGCGAAGAAAAACTATTCAAGAGAAGTTCAACGACATTGCCAGATGTCGTTCGTCCGAAAGGATCGCGAATGAGAAAAGAAAATGAAGGAAGATTAGGTTGACCAGCGTCAACGATAACCAAAGCAAAACGTATGATTAAGATTATCGTTTAAAGAACATAATTACAGTTCGACGAGGGAAACGTTAAGTTCGAAAAGGGAAAATCGTTGGATTATCTTTTTCTATTAATTGCTTTGGCGACTGTCAGAGAGATTCATAAATACATTAAAAATGTCGGAGAGGGAGGCTGGAGCCTCGTGGCAACAAAATTGTGTATGGGATTCCCCATATCCACACAATCATCATCATCATCACCATCATCCTCATCATCATCATCATTATCAGCAACATCAGCAGCAACAACAAGAAGACGATCAAAAAGAAGAAGAGCAGCAACAGCAGCAGCAGCAGCAACAGCAGCAGCAACAACAACAACAGCAACAACAGCAGCAGCAACAACAGGAGCAAGACCAACAGCAGCAACAAGATCAACAGCAACAGCAACATTCATACCCAGTTCAGTATCAGCAAGCGCAGCAATCACCTCCTGGAAACACACCGAATTCCTTTTCCGTTGATCAGCAGCAACAGCACTCGATGCAATTGCATCCGAATCAAGTGCTAGCATTGCGTCAACAGCAGGAAGAACAATATCGTCAACAACGCTCTTCACAGTCGGGTTACCGACGTCAGAGTCTCTACGAAGCTCCAGGTACAACTTCACTTGGTCTCGTATTGATGTTTACCTCGTACGGATGTTTCTGACAAAAAGCCTGCAAAGTAGAACCTTGCAAATTGCTTTCTCATTATTTAGTATCGTTGACCACTTTTCTCGACGTTTTCGTCCATTCCGAGTGTTGTGACATGAAAATCTCGAAAAAAAAGTTTTCACGAAAACAAAGCCTCCTCTATACGAGGAAGCAAAAAGAAGCTTTTTTCGGATTATGAAATCTTGTGTCATCTTTGAAGTCACAAAAGAGGGAATTCAGATTGAATGTTAAAAAAAAAATAGCGGTGGAGTTTTTAAAAAACATGGATGTGGAAGATTTAATAAGATAAATTCATTTTAAAGTAGTAATATATCTGTATTTTGCATTGTCTTGTTCTCCGCGAATTAAGAGGCCTGAACCATTTAAAAATCATGAAAATTAAATTGGTGCTGCGATTGCACATATAAAAAGCTTTACGTTATTAAAAATTACTGCTACGCACAAATGATGAATATTTTTTGTAAGTGCAGTTGATTTTTTATAGCTGAGCTCATTCATACTATAATTTTTCAAAATATTTTACACAGAATTCAGGTTGCATCGACGTACCAAACTGGTTTTGCTAGGACAATCCTCTTTGTAGGTGGACCCTGTCCGGTCTGAAAATAGGAATTTCCTACAAAAAAAATTCACTACAAAAGTAGGCATATTTTCTGCAAAATATCTCCTAATAATAATAATATCAAATACGTATTAACGCGTTTACAAATAATTAAAATCCTTTTGTTTGTCTGCATAACACTGCAAAAAAATGAACACTGATGAAAAGTCCACATAAATCGTTTAACATTCTGAACTTTCGACATTGTAAAGAAATTAATCGTTTAAATAATACAGGTGGATGTTGTGCTTAAATCGAAACGCCAAGTGGATCAAAACGAACAACGGTACATTATTAAATACACGGGTGAAAGGTGCAGCAAAGCAGCCAGTAGCATCGATGCAAGTGTCTTTCAAAGCCGCAGCCTTAAGCCAGGCGCATACTTATTAATCTGACTCCTGATATCAAAATGCCCCCGGAGGATCGCGTTCCATTATAAATCCTTCTTATTCTCCATTATACAGACGAAGAGCACCTTCGTCCCACCAGGGAATATATAAAAAGCGATTAGGCTAACGAAGAACTTGGACATCGGCGTAGATTCCACGCGAAGCCGATTTTTCTTTGCGAACGTTGCACGCGATCACTCAGCCAAGTAAATGGATCTACGCAATTTACTAAACTGCATCGTCGTACATGCTACTTGAAAGAAATTGAGGAGGCAAATTGTTGCGCGGTTCTTCCACTTCCACTTTGTATATCTTGTTGTAATATACATTTTTGGCTGGTAGAAGAAAACGCGACTGTGTCTCGCCATTCGTTGAGAAAATACAACGGCTATATTCTTGTGGAAGCAACAGATTCCCGCTGTTATGAATTATTTATGAATCTTTTCCGCATTCGGTTATATGCTCGCGACGAGGCGCTTTTATTTATGCGCTTGCGTCGTTTATCCTTCTCTTATCCTCTTTTCTTTGCAATCTACCTTTCTCCCTTCATTCTGTTTTTCTTCTGTCTGTCGGGTTGCGGTTTCGTTGTGCACAAAGTCTCGTGGAAATTCTATCGTTACTTGGAGATGTGACGCTAGAATAAGACACTTAAGGGGAGAGGGACATGCGTTACGCAAAAAGCCTCTTCACCATGATTGCTCATATTTAGGTGTCGGGTGAGCTTATATTTTACGTAAAATGACAACAAATTGATGGTGAATGGGCCAAAAAGGTTATTTTTCAAGAATAAACAACTCTTCTAGTGTCCATCCTGTGAATTCCAATTGGCGAAAAAGGAGTAGAATATCGTATTTGCGAATATTTCGATTCGGATACAATAGACGAATTATTCTTGGTTGAATGTAATTCAGAGAGCTTCTATTCACAAATCTATTTTTCATGGCATAAATATGACATGTAGTATTTGAATTTCTTGTGAAATAATTGCATTCCGGTACAGAGTAGCAAAATAATTTTGGTAATTCAAACAATTTTTTAGTAATATTAAATCTGTTTCATTTTTTTAAAAAAAGCTCAATTCGTTTTCTTTAATTTTTGTTTCAACTTATTTGTCCAATTTATTTGTAATGTTACAAACACGACATTCGTTCATTCAGCATTTGAATTTCTTGTGAAATAACTGGATTCTGACAGAGGGTAACAAAATATTTTTTACAATTTCTAAAAATCTGCAATAAAATTAAATCTGTTTGATTTAAAAAAAGTAAAATTAAATTTGTTTTATTTTACAGAAGCTTTCTCTTAATAAATTAGTAGCATGAAATTTTCAAATAATTTATTTATCTAGAAGACCAAAATCTGAATTAACAAATACATTGACTGAGTACCAAGATTTTCTATTTTCGAAAAACTAATTTACGTTTTTTCTCCAACTATTAAACTGTCGTTAACTGAGGGACCCTAAATAGTTTTTTCATTGAAATTCGACATTTTCAATTCAACAGTAAGTTTTTTTAATCGTCAAATCAATTTTTTTCCATCACGTATGAGTTAGACATTCCTGTCTTACCAATAGAGCAGTATCCACAAAAAAAATCAGATCTTAGAAAAAAATGTTTGTTCCATTCCTCAATCAGCCGAAGCTCAATCAGCTGTATAGAAAAAAAATGAACGTTACACTTGGTGAGAATGTTTTGTATGTCATCAAAAAAATAGGGTATGAAGCACGACATTTTTTTTTTTAATCTTAACGAATTTAGGTAAACAAATAATAATTTGGTGAAAAAATTATTTTTCGTACAAAAATGACTTTGCAAATACGTTCACAAATTATTTTGTGTATTATTTTGCAAATACGTTTACAGATATTTTTGCACATACTTTTACGAACATTTTCACAAATCCTCTTGCAAATATATTCGTACATACTTTTACAAATACTTTTGCAAATACCTTTGGAAATACCTTTGGAAATACCTTTGGAAATACCTTTGGAAATACCTTTGGAAATACCTTTGGAAATACCTTTGGAAATACCTTTGGAAATACCGTTGGAAATACCTTTGGAAATACCTTTGGAAATACCTTTGGAAATACATTTGGAAATACATTTGGAAATACCTTTGGAAATACCTTTGGAAATACCCTTGGAAATACCCTTGGAAATACCTTTGGAAATACCTTTGGAAATACCTTTGCAAATACCTTTGCAGATACCTTTGCAGATACCTTTGCAAATACCTTTGCAAATACCTTTGCAAATACCTTTGCAAATACCTTTGCAAATACCTTTGCAAATACCTTTGCAAATACCTTTGCAAATACCTTTGCAAATACCTTTGCAAATACTTTTAAGAATACTTTCGCAAATATTTTTGCAAATACTTTTGCGAACACTTTTGCAAATACTTTTGCGAATACTTTTGCGAATACTTTTGCGAATACTCTTGCGAATACTTTTGCGAATACTTTTGCGAATACTCTTGCGAATACTTTTGCAAATACTTTTGCAATATTAATATTTGCGTGCGTTGAGTGAGTTATTGAGTTTATGATAAATGCGATCGAATGAAAGATAGCAGTAGATCTATTGGTCAACGGTCAATAGATCCGGCCCAAGAGACAAAAGGATTCTCGCTCTTAGTTCTCGACGATGGTTAAGATACACGTGCATGGGAAAACAGGAGGCGCGCGCGAGCGACTGGTTTATCCGATCGTCGCGGCGGCTAGAGTATAGAGTGTCCATCGCATGCTCAGGAATCTAAGCGAGAAGCCTGAGCTACATCCAAGGACGGTGGAATATGCCGGGGGACGAGGTGGGCAGGCAAGGCAGGCGTTCCATCTCGCTGCCGAGGATAATGCAATGTTCCACGATAAGATTTTCCGAACGTCGCACGCTTGAGCAATCGCTTGCTCACCGCCTCTTTTTCATTTTTTTCTTCATTTTTTTTTTATTTTTTTTTTTTATTCCTTTTTAAATACTATTATTGTAAACGATTTCCCACATTTTTAATGGACTAAACGCGCGAGGCGACGATTTTAATGAAATTTCTGAGACAGGACCAGAAATTTAAGGATTGTGAAAGAGGTCGAAGAGACGAGGATTTCGCTCTCTGAGGTGAAGAAGGCAAAAAGGGCGGTTCCCGAAGCTAAGCTCACACTGAGCGTGGGCAGGTCCCGACTGGGCAGGCCTCACGGAGGTCAGGGATCACGGTGTTTGTATCGAGCCGGAAAGAACAGAAAAGTTTTTTTTCTATTTTTTTTTTTTTTTTTTTTTTCCACTCTCACCAAGATGCTCTATCTGCATCGCATAATACGAGTACAAGTGGGAGTTGCATGCTGCCTCGGCTTCTCTTCGGCCTCCGCATATAGCATCCTCTTCGTCTTTTATGATGCATTTCTCTCTCCCTCTCTCTCTCTCTCTCTCTCTCTCTCTCGAAGACCTCTGCTCATTCTTATGCCTTCTTCTTCTAACCTCTTCCGCTTTTGCTGCTGGTCGCTGAATCACACAAACACTTCATTCATTCATTCATTCGTTCATTTTTGTTCAGTAAATAGACCAGGTTTTGTTAACTATTGTAGCTATTGTGGATTGTTGATGAGAGAGAGAGAGAGAGAGAGAGAAAATGTGACGCTGTTGTCATAACATGCAAGTACCGAAGTTGAATTAAGCTCCATTATTTGTGATCACTTGTTAAATTAAAAAGCCACCAGTTAAAAAAATAGCGATTAAAGTATCACTGAAAAAAAAATTTTACTAACAAATGGTTCGATTGCTGCCAAAAACAAGTTTTTAATTTTATTATTATTATTATTATTATTATTTTATTATTAAGGCACTTTACTCTGTTACAGATTTATAAACTTCGAAATTAAAAGTATAGGAAGAAATATGTCTCAACACAACATCGTCTCAGGACAAATTTTTTTTTTGTACTTGAGGATTTAATCTGTAATATCGAAAAGTCACAACTCCAGTATCTCAAAACATATTACACGATGATATTTTTTAATTAAATGGAAACCGACAGCAGATTCAATTGATTTTGCATTTGGTACAAAATTTCAACATCAATAATCAACCAGAGTGTCGACAGTTTTTTTTTTGTTAATTTTCCTTTTATTTCTAAATATATTACAACAAATTATAGGATATGCAAATACATCTCAAACTAAACCACCACCGCAATCTCTTTTGAATTGTCTTTTTAATACTAAACAAAGAATCATCGATTAAAGATAAGTTCGAAAAAAAATTTGGAAACAATAAAATATTGTATTGCACATTTTTATAGTTATTGTTTCAATCTCACGAAAAATTGTAAAAATTGTGTGCAGAGTTGAAATGACAAAAAATGTTTTTGGCAGCCTGCAAGCTAACGGTTTTTTTTTTTCTTAATTTATCATTCTTTTTTTTTAGTTTATAGACTCTTCATCTCTTGCGATAAAATACTGCTGGAAATAATTTTTTTTCGATACAGAATTGACATTTACTTTGATTGAATTCTTCGTTCTCTGTGTTACTTGTAAATACCTTCGATGTAGAATCTACAAGCAGAGATTTTGTGTATTTTTCGCCTTCACAAATTCACTTTTTTTAAAATCTCTCCAATAACATATATTCTCTCTGGAATGAAATATTATATTATGCAACAAGGGCCGAAAGTTGGCGTTTGCAATGAATATGAGGTGGTCGCAAACTGCCACGTAAAGCGTCGCTTCACATGCACGAGTTACGGAAAAAAAATTGTTGAATAAAAAAAAATGATAAGCAATCGATATCATACTGTCGTTCATGAAACATTGTACTTGTATCATTTTCCAGGTGACCCCATGATAACATCCTCCCTGAAGGGTAAGTCGCCAAAAGCAGATCACCATTTTACTCTCTCACGCTTTATTATTAATTTCTGTGTGTGTGTGTGTTTTTTTGGTTCTTAATACTTTTCTCTGGGAATGCAAAATTGAAAGCATGCATTTTTTATCGTTTCTGTTGCTTTTGCACTGTTTTGCTTCCAATTTTAGAGGAAGTCTTGTTTTAATGAAAAAAAAATATCGAAATTTTCATGTCGGTATAAACTCAAAATGGTGTAAAACGTCGAGAAAAATTCTAAAAAAGTGTCCGGATGTACATATGTATGTGTGTGTGTGTGATGGGGGAGATAAAAATCATACTGCCATAACTCGGGAACTACTCAACCGATTCGTCTCAAATTTTTATACCGTATACAAAGTAGTCCAATTTTTTTAGTATGCATTTTATTAAAAATCGACTGAAGTAAGATTTTATAAGATTTTGAAAAATATCTTTATCTCACTCTAACTCGAACAAATTTTCAGCTACCATGCTGAAACATGACACAAAACTTTATCAGAATGCTGCGATTTCTTTATCGATTTTATAGAAAATGTGCATTGTCGTCTTTTTTTTTTTTTTTTTTTTTTTTTTAATTGCTATACTCGAAAATGGTCGAAGCATTTGATCAAAAAACGTGAATAAAACTTGAATAGAATGTGTCGTTGTATGATACTGAATTTGGTGAGAATCCAACAAAGAATTAATATAACAGAGATTTTTTTTTACAAAGCTTCCTCTATGAGGAAACCAACATTGATGAGTGCAATTCCACTTACAAGTAGCTTTGTAAAATCTCAAAACTAATGATGAAGCGATATGCAAAATTCTATTTTTCACTTTTTTTTTTTTTCTTTTTGATAAATCATTCTTAGGCCAAATAGACAATTGGCTAAAGGTAGACCGTAGATGTTAGTCGGCATGCAGTCAGTGAGACAAGCGCGTTGCAAGCTAGTGAGGTGCGCGGCGTAAGACGTGTGAATCGCTCGAGAATGGATTTGGTGACGTTCGAGTACTCGTAGTGCTTCGGTAGAACATCCAAAAGCAGCCCCGCTGGACAGGAACTAGCGAATTAGTATAGAGACGCGTGGAGCTGACACATTTCAAGATGGTTAGCACTACTGGCTGGTGGTTCATGTAACGCTAGCACAGCGAAAATGAATAGAAGAAGTAAAATAAGCTGAGCTTTATGCAGTCAGCTGAAATTTACGGACATTCAAAAACTAATGTCTCACTTACTGGGCCGGCAGTTTTATTTTTTTTTAAATATGTACTATTGATCTATCCAATAATGATTTTTTTATGAAGTCGCAAAAGCATGCGGATAAAGGGGATCACCTACAACTTTTTTTTCTTTGCTTTTACAGTCTCCACATTGTCGAAAGAGTCAATCAAATATTAATCTTTGAAAATCCGTAAATCTGATCCGAGTCCCTCCCTTTAAGGGGATGCTGGAGTAGATTTTGTTAGCCATTTTGACCGGTAAAAATAGGCGATTTCGTACTTTACACTATTCGTCGTTAACACGTTGATCGCCATGTCACCCATATCTGGGTGACGGCTATGTTTTCGCGGGTACCCCATTACCCGTAAATTGGTGACGCTCTTCTTCGTCCAATTAGAGTCTCGGATTTGCGCACCGGGAGAAACTCCACCGATTCACGCTGGGCGATCAATGTATTAATAAGCTACACACATGCTTCAATTTGTACGGGATTACAATGTCGTCATAGCTGCATGGTTCTGCACTCGAATGTCGGTTGAAAAGGTACGAGATATGAAGAGATATGTCCTGAATTTCCCGAGAACCAATATGTCCGCCGGAAATGTAAAGACCATCTGCTTTGTGAGATATAAAAATCGACTGAACTTTTAATTAAAAGTTAAATAAAATACTCTCCTAAGAAGTTGGTGTGTGATTGCTGTGATTGGTCGTCGCTTTCGTCAGACAAACTGGGACTGGATTCAAATTCATATATTGAAACTTTTTGTTTATATCAGGTGCCAAAATGGGCGTTAGTGCCCGGATCTGCCTAATCTAGTCTCCTTCTAAATAGTTGGTGGCAATCAGCTATGTCATGTGTCCCCATTCTATTCGTACTGTGATTGGCCGTCGCTGTCGTCAAAAAAACACTGGGACTGCGGGACGTAGTTCATGTATTGAAACTTTTTGCTTATGCCAAAAAGTTTCAATACATCACTGAAAGAACGAGGACGCGTAAACGCCCGGGTATGTTTAGTAAAAGAACGCGGCGGCGTTCATAGAAAAATGGTGACGCGCACCAGCGCGTCCGGTCTGTCTAGTTAAAAAAAAAAAGTTGGTGGCAATCGGTTATGTTCATGTAGAGCCGTTTTTTTCGTGTTGTGATTGGCTGTGATCAGCCACTGAGACCATGGCAATGGTCAGTTTTTTAAAACAGACTTTCGACAGTTTGTGAACGCGTTTTGAGGGTTCAGTAAAAGAGCAGTTCAGCAGCTATTGAAAAATGGTGACGCGCAGCAGTCAGTATTCATCAGATTAATCATGCATCCTAAAGAAAATTTTTAAAACAAAAATAGCATTTTTCTTGTTTTTTTTTTAACATTTTTTATTTGAGTGTAAAAAATGTTTAAACTGGATCTTAATGACATTTTTATGCAGAAAAGTGTGGAGCAGTTGAAAAAAAAAAGAAAACTTTGTAAAAACGATTAAAAAGATGGATCACCCATTCGACTAGTATAAACCGCACTCTTCAAAGAATCTCAATCTCCAAATCTTGAAAATTGAATTGTATGTCAATTGCACATATATTTATTGCAAAATTTCACGTGATGAGCGTAAAGAAATTAGACATTTTCATTTTTTATTCATTTTTTAAGCAATATTATTTTTGAAGGTAGTATGAGCGGGGTACAATCTGTCCAAACGTGCGATTCAGAGAGAATTTCGAGCACTTTTGATTGGTTAAAAATCATGCACATGGATGGTGCTGAAAGGTTTGATTTTGTATAACACTAATTCCAAAATATTATTAACAAATTAATGAAATAAAAAATTGTTCCACAAATCAGCCGTCAAACTAACGTTTTTTTTTTTCAAATGAAAATATTTTCTGAACACGTATGAATTTTTTCAGAATTTTACGTCATTTTTGAAAACTGCGTTTTAACATTTTTAAAATGTTGAGAAACGTGTGTAAAGTCACGAATTTTGTATATGTGTCTCCCATAAAACCACCCATTACACCCAATAAGTGTCCGGACAATTGATCGCAAATACAGCTCAAACACGAAAAAAATGCAATTTTGAAGAATTACCTGAAATTCTATAAATAATCATATGTATTCAGAAAGCTTAACGAATCATTTTCATTCGAACGAAAAGGTGTCTCGACGTCTAATTTGTTGAATAATTTGAGTAATTTGTTAATAGCATTTTAGAACTGTTATTAAGCAAAATTAATCTTTTCAGCACCTTCGATGTGGTTGACCTTTTTCGGATTTTTATCCCATCGAGGAGTACGCGAAATTCTCTCCGAATTTCACGTTTGAGTGGACTCTAATGTTCATGTACGAACGAATTCTCGTCAATCTCGACTAGGACAAAATTTGTAATTTCTCGATGCAACGCCGCTTTTACATATAGTTGTATTATAAATCTTAATTATTATATTCAACACGACGACAACTTTGTAAGCTAGACAAGTATCAGTACCGATAAAGTAGATTGCAAGTAAAAGTTGGACTAGGGTAGTTCGGTGTCACGTATATAGTATATTACATTTATTTAATCGATCGTACCTAAGCTGGGAACAGCAATAAATTAGACCACTTAACGGTTTGCATATCTTGATGGAAATATCAACATAGAAATCACGTTTGTAATTCAAGTGAACAGGTTTAAATCTCTGCTACTCATGCTATAGATTCACGAGTAAAAGCGAGAGGATTGTGCAGTTATAAATCTCCGTGACAGTAAACGCGCGGATCTTTATTCTTCCCCTCGTCCCTCTCTTTCTCTCTCTCTCTCTCTCTCTCTCTCTCTCTCTCTCTCTCACTCTTTCTCACTTAGGCTGCTTAACGCGGCGTCACGGTATTTTTACAACGTAACCATCAGGACGCCTTGGAGAACGCTACGTCCTTGTGTCGTCACATCCTGCCGTGTCTTCGTACCCGTTCACAAGACGCATACAGTAATATCCCGATTTTTTTCTCTTCTTTCTATCTAACGCGACGATTGGAATCGATTTACGAAGACAATCATTTTTCAGGGATGTTAATGTGATATATTGAATGTTGCAAATATGTATTAAATCTGTATTCGTTTTTTTTTCTTTAGAATTTTCTTTTTTTAATGAATTATTAAAAAAGAGATTCAATCTTTTTTTTAATAATTCAAATTTAAAAAATAGAAAAGATTTAGATTATTTTTTTTTTTGGTACTTGGAGTCGTTGAAATGTTTCACAAATTTAAAAAAAATTGGGATCCCCAAGTATAATCACTGCGGTAACTAATTTTTAAAAATTCAACAGCATGAAAAAAAATAATAAAGAATATGATGTCTTCTCTCTTCAACGATTATAATTACCAATAATTTACCTCTACATCTTAAATAAACAGGGCTTTCGTGATCGATTTTAAGGTTGCCTAATTAAAATTAAGGGAATTTATTTAATTTAGACACCTCTTAAAGATGGTTAAGACAGTTCTCTTTTTCTAAGTAGCAGCTATAAATTATTAGTAATTATACTTCGAGGTAAAAAATGAAATTTTATATTACTTTAAATACATTTCTTGTTTAATTTTTTAAATTTCGTGAAACATCCTCATAATTACTAATTATAAATAATTTTGCAAAAAGAGAGCTTTGATTTTAGGAGCTTCTTAAATAAAGTAAACGCATAATTTTCTTCATTTTATTTAGCATTTTTTTTTTCTATAATTGGCTGTAAATTATTTGTTTCCAAACTTGGGGGTGGGTGATGTAATTTAATTTTCTTATTATTTATAACTGACATTTTTTTTTAATTTTCAACAATTGGTCAAACACCCTATTATACACATGAATTTTTTTATAAGGTTGCAATAGCTTTGATCATATTTTGTCTTCTCCAAATTTTAAGAGCACCGATTTAAAAAAAAAACATCAATTTTTTAATTACTAAAAATAAAATTGTATGAAACATCCAATGCCTTTCATTTGATGTAATATATAAGAATAATCTCATCACGTAGAAAACTCCACAGATCCAAACATCAAAAAAATTCCATCAAATTAATTTCTTTGTAAAATATTTGTTTATAAATTTTCTATTTTTCAAAAATGAAACTGTACCTACAATTCTTTTTTTTTTTTTATACCTCAAGTCGAGATTTACAAATTCTGTGATTTTAAAAATTGTGCTTTAATTTTACAAAAGATTTTGTAAAAAATTTCAGAATAAACTATCTGTGATATAATTTTTATAATCCTCACAAATTTCTTTTGGTTACTTTGTTTAATTTGAAAAATGTAAATTATTTCATTTACGTTTATCATCTTAAGAAAAAAAAAAAAATTATAGTATATAAACTTGAGATATACCTGAAATATATTTAAACGTCAAAAACTTACGTGTTTGACGTAAATAGAATATTAATTCTATGGCACTGTGCCAAATAAAAACTGAAGAATATGTTCATATTCGGTGCGGTACGCAAGAATGAAAGTGACTACCTTAATAGGTGCGTCGGACAGTTAATCATACACGCTTTCGTGAGAAGAGCACATCAGAGTCTGTCTGTGAGGTTCTCGTTAAGCAAACTCGCTGAAGCCCTTCCTCCCCAAGAAGATGCGATCATCCGCAAGGGAATCGATATTTATTCAGGCTTGTTGTGAGTCTGGTTATGAAAAGCCCGAGCGATTAAACGTTCGCCCTGAATTTCATTTGCACAGCTTGCCTTTGCATTGGTTTCGAAGCTTGTGAAATATAAATTCAACGAATAGGAAAAGACAAGCGTCCAGCTACGCACTGATTTAATGATCTCGACATGGCGACTGCCTTCTATTCTAACTTGGAATAAATTACCTCATACGGTATACAATAGACGGCTATATTTATATAGCTGCGTATGTTATATTAGAAAAAAGAAATATTCGGACAATGTTAACGCTAGAAGTCTCGTCGAAACCTCGGTTCTAATCTGAGACTGAAATTGTACTGCGAAACACAAATTCTTGCATGCATGTCGTTCAAATATATTTCTTGTCTCAATATAAGATTATATTATTTTTTTACTATTTTTTTTAGAATGAAAAATAAATTGTGATTCTTAGAAATCTTATCATTACTTGTTTCCTTAAATTATGAACGCCAACTAAAATGAAAAAGAAAATGCATTTCTTAAACCAGTCGCGACATTCGCTCTTAATACTCTCATTGGCGCCTTTAATCCTGGCTACTTTCAAATGTTACTTTAGTTCGTTTTCTTACAGTTATTCGGTCTGAAAAATTAAACGCCGGGAACGACTAATTTCAGTTTATTGTACGTTTTGACGAAAATAGTTTTTAAACGAACCATTCTTTTAGATGGACTGTAGGAATAGCTACTTTTATGAAGATAAACGCGAGAATTGTAGGTAAATACAGAGGGAAAGTTTATCTGTTGAACTTGGATTTTTTTTTTTTTGGAAAATCAGGGAAATTTTATGCATGTTTTTGAAAAGTCATGCAAATGACTGATATTTTTTGGGAAAGCATGAAAATATCAGGTATTTTTTTGGTACTAAGGAAAATGTTTCAATTTTTTTTAGTAAAGTCGGGGAAATGTCACATTTTTTTTTTTTTTTTTGGAAGACAGCGAAATGTCAGAATTTTTTTTGGGAAATGTCAGGAATTCAAGGAAATGTTAGGATTTTTTTTTGGAAGTGAAAGAAATATCCGGAATATTTTGGGTAGTCAGGGAAATGTTTGGATTTGCTCAGGAAAGTCAGGGAAATGTCAGGAATTTTTCTGGGAAGTCAGGGAATGTTAGAAATTTCGTAGGAAAGTCAGAGAAATGTCAGGAATTTTTCTGGGAAGTCAGGGAATGTTAGAAATTTCATAGGAAAGTCAGAAAAATGTCAGAATTTTGTTTGGAAAGTCAGAGAAATGTCAGGACTTTTCTTTGGGAAGTCAGGGTAATGTCGGGGACTTTTCTGGGAAGTCAGGGAAGACACGGATTTTTTGGTGTACATCACGGAAATGACGGGGATTTTTTGGAGGACATCAGAGAAATGTTGGGAATTTCGTTGGGAAGTCAGAGAAATGTCTGAATTTTTTAAGGATGTCAGGGGAAGGTCAGACAATTGTTCAGAAAATCATGGAAACGACAAGAATTTTTTTTTGGGTCATCATGATAGTGTCAGGACTTTCTTTTTAATGTCATGGAAGTGTCAGCAATTTTATTGATTTTATTGATATTTTTGTCGTTGAAAAATGATAGGAAAGTGTTTTTTTTTGCAATTAAGAAAAAATGAATAAACCAGTTAATACTTTTTTTTCCAACACTTCAAATCAAATATAAATTTGAGCCTCAACGACTCGAACAAAAAAAATTCTTGCCTTTCCTAGCACAAAAAGATCTCCATTGTTCACAAAGTAAAAAAAAAAAATGTCGTGCTTGAGATTTAGTTTGCTACCCCGATGATGCACACCGCTGACCTCCGCGTCTTTGGGGTTATGGGGATCATTCACTATTCGCTGCGACAGGATAATAACTCGTTCCATGTGCCGAGTGTGCATATATATATATATATTTATATGTATAAAATAAAAAAAAATGATGTAACCCGGAAGCTTTGAGTTGGCGTGCTAATCAGCGAACCGCCTAATTACATAGTGCAACGTGGTACGCGTGCAGCGTCAAGTTCTCGTGGCCTCTTGTTGAACAAGATGCAGCATGCATTGGAGCTTGAAGAAAATAAACTGTTTTCTTACCGGCAATCTTCTACTTTTCTCGAGTCTCTTCGATCCGCGTGACCTCTAAAAACTCTTTATCGGTAAGTACCGCGAGTGTTTCGCGGCATTATCAGAAGCATATAACGCGAGAGAAGTGCACGTACAGTACAAATACATTCATGGAGAGTTTTACACGCGCCGGCATCTTTCAGGCTATAGGAAATAATCCGAGACATCCAGACTATCAGCAGCTGACAAACAGATGTTCCTCGTGCGTTTATTTCGCGCACCGTTTATAATACAGCGAAAGGTATAACATGCGGGAGACTTGCTTGACGCACTTTTATACTTTTTATTTTATTTCATTTTTTTCGTGTTTTTGTCGATAGAATATTTGGCTCATATTAAGTCAGCAAATAAAAAAACTTAGATTTTTTTCCATATAAACTGCGCTGCTAGAAAAACTACAGGAAAGTTGCAGTTTTTTTTTTTAATTTGTAAACATAAATTAGTATTTTAGAATTGTGTATCGATGTGTGATGTAAAATTATGGTACACGGACGAAAATTTAGAAAATTTTTATCGAGTTAAATTTTTCTAGACGCAAAAATGATTTCAATAGTTTGTATTTTAGTCGATAGCTTTTGAATCGGGAGCCTAAAAAAAATATGTCCTCTGTCTAATTAGTGCTTTGGCAAACTTAGATTTTTTTTTTGTCAGAAGTAAAGATACACATTTTGCTTGTAAAGATGACAAAATATTTTGTACTGCGACGATTTAAATGTTGAACAATTTTTTTTTTTTTTTTCCAGGTAAGCCTTGAAACACAGTAAAAAATATATTAAAATTTATGTAGTTTAAAAAAAAAGTTTCATTTTTGTCAATTTCTAGTTTTATAAAAAGAAAAGTAAAAAATATGTATGTTTAAAAATATATATATTGCCAATTTATTAAATACCTTTTATCATTTTTACAAAAAAAAAAAAAAACAATAATTGTCAACAATTCGTGTAACATTATTTTTTGTAAATTCGACAAATATTATTATATCACTTCTAAGTTGACAAAAAATAATAATATATTTGACAAACTTTACTTCGTCACTTTTAAGTTAACAAAAAAAAAGAAAAATTAAACACCCTTTATTTTCTCACTTCTGCTTTAAAAAAAATGTTGATTTAACAAATTTGCATTTTATTACTTCTAACAATTACAATAATTACCCATTTTCGTAAATTCGGTAAATTTGATTCATCAGTCTGGAATTCTTGTGATTTTCCATTAAGTTGTATAGGTTGTTTCGCTTCAGCGATCAGGGACCCATTAAAAAAAAAACGACTTATTCCCACGTGGAAATGTCCAAAAACTTTCGTAGCTCAATTTGGTGTGTATAATTTTTGAAAAAATGCAGTACCGCCTTGAATCGTGACTTATGATTCTTCCGTGATGGCGCTCGTGCTGCCGCCGGCAATGTTTTTGTTTATACTCGAATTACTTGGAGACTCTCGGAGCTCTCTCATCATGTCGTTACTGTTGAGATCGCTGAGCAAAAGTTGGGCAACTCGAGTGCTGCGGTTCGTTTCTCGTGTGCAAGAACGAGTGAGGAAGAGCGAGGGGGGGGAGTCCCCAAACGGGCCCACCAGGAACACCACTTTCGGCTACTTTCACCGCCTAGTGAAATGGGCCCTACTCTTTTTCTCCTTCTCCGTCGACCTCCACGTTTTGTTCTTCTCTCGCATGGACTCTGGTCCTTTTTTCGCGCGGTTTCTCACATCGATCTCTCGTGTCTCCCGCTCTCTCGCCGTATTCGGTCCCGTTTTAGCTACGTGCTTGGCTGCGACATCGCGCTCAATGCCCGGAATCTTCGGATCGTAGATTCGATTTCACGATCTACGTTGTATTGTATACGTCGCTATCGGAAGCGAGAAAAGGAGTTCGAAATCGGTGGTCGAAACGAATTGTGCCGCCGGAATTTGGGTCTTGTATGCACAACCGATTATTGCCGTTGATGTATTTGTCGATTAGGAAAAGTGAATAAGCCAGCGGCGTCTTGACGATCGTTCCACTGACCTCAGCCCTTCGATTCGTCGGCGATCGGTTGCTCCTGAAAATACATAGGCAACGATATCGTTGAATCAACAGTTGCTTCGACCGAGAAAAAAATCCCGAGGAGAACGGATTGTCGTCTGAGATTCTCCTTGCAGAATATATATTTTTTTAATCATCGTATTTTAATGGTTATTATGCCAAAAATGTTTGTTAAAATGTTGAACTTGTAAACGAAAAACCTTATTTAATGGCACTGGTTTATTGATTTATTTAGTGTGCAAGCGAAAGTAGCAAAAGCTGCTTCGTTAAAAAGAATCCTGAGAGGAACATCAATAATATTTTTTTATTGTATTATAATTTTTTTTTTTTCAATCAAAATAGAATCATTTTAAAAACTGGTCATTTGTAACAATATTTTTCCAGACATTTCATATTAGTTGTGAAACAAAAAGCTCAATTTTTCTTCAAATCAGAATACAAACTACAGTGACACTATATTATTTTTAACTATAGTCAGTATCAACAATAGTTGTATAATAATTAATAGTGTTGGCAACTATTAATTTCTAGTTCCAGACGATTATTTAACAGCTACTTCAAAATAGCTTGAAAAACATATGAATTAATAACTTAAAAAAATAAAGTTGAGGCGTTTTATAAAACCTGCTATTTATATTTACCGATACGAGATATTTCTTCCAATCCAGAAAATCGTTTGCCTTGTCAAAACATCCCCGAGAAAAAAAGAAACCCACCAAAAAGTGGCAAAAGTCGAGTCGTGCGTTTGTCTACCTGAGTCAGGCTAATTTCGCCCAAACTAACGGTAAAATAATAAGACAATCCTTTCGTTATATTCTCGCTGGGTTCTCGAAAGTCGACCTCGACCTACTTGGCTAACGAAAACTTTCGAATCCTCCTGGATGTCTCGCAGAGAGGACCCCTAATACTTTCGTACCGAAATTCAAAAGGGAAAGGAGCAATAATATTCCCGACAAAGAAAACTCTTGCAATGAGAAAAAGGAAATAGAGTTATCTTGTCCAAATCGTCAGTTATCGACGTTCGACTCAACTATCGGTTTCAGAAAAAAAAGAAAAAAAAATTATTCAACAATTATTCGCAACGCTTAATCAAAATATGTTTGAGAGAACTAACATTTTGACTAGAAATTTCGTTCGATAGTATCCAAATGCTGATTCAGTCTAGCCAATTACTTTTCTTTTCTTGTTGCATCGGTTTCGAAGTCAATTAAAAAAAAAAATGGTAAAAGTAAAATCGATTTCAAAATAAAATTACAAGTGTAAAAAATATATTGCGTAAAAATATGCCCGTGGATGTATTGGCGCAAAATGAGCTTTTTTCTGTAAATTTAATGTTATACTTTTTTTCTACATTAAGTAGGAAAACACTTGAAATTATACTTTTTTTTTAACATGATAATTTTTCTAACATTTAACATTTTTTTAAGACAAGATCTTTTACATGCTAGTTAGTATTTTTTTGACAAAATAAATATATACCGTCAACCTATCAAACGAAGAATTTTTGGCCACATGGCAAAAGCATGTGAGCTATGCGGGACACATTCAACAATTTTCATTTTCTTTTCATTGTCCGCACACTTTTGAAAGAGTAGGTCAAGTATTCCCAAATAATGTTCAATTAAGCTTAGGATAAAGCCTAATGGCATGAGTGTACCTTTTTATTTTTATTCTCCAAATTGTCAATGTTACAATTTATAGAAGAAAAATCATTTTTTAAATAACAATTCAAATCACTACACTCATGCTGGATAGTTTAATCTATAGCAGAACTGACAACTTTTTGGAGAACACTTTCAAAAGTACGTGTCTAAAATCAAATAAAAATTGTCGTAGGCGAGCCTCATTAGCCGCATGTTTTTGTCACCTGGCAAAAAAATGTTTAATTCAATAGTCCAACAGTACATATTTTTTTCAATAAAAAATACGAGCGGCCAGCTAAGTGAGATATAAAGTCTGTGAATCCCCCCGTAAAACGAAAATTCTAAGCTGTCGAATATTTCGTACAAATGTACTTTATTTCTAAATGGGTGTGTCACCAAAAGAGACGGGAAGTTAGAGGGATGGATCCACCCTCGTAAACACGATATCCTGTCGTTTAAATGAAAAAGCGAATTATTAGACGGTACACAAGCACGTTGCAGACATTGCAGTCTCGGCAGGCGTTCTCTCTGTTTAAAACGAGGCGTCACTGGAGGGGAAGAGCGTCGAGGGTGTTGGATAGCTTGAGCTGGAAGGGGCGCCAAAGTCGAGTGGGAGAATTGAGAGGCGGTGCGTGCCGTACAAACACTGGGTTAGGCTTTCGGTTGGCGGTTCAACACGGGAGAGCTCTCCTTCGGAGCGGACACCCCAGTGTCTTTCCGAACGCGGCACGTTCTACGTCGTTTGCGACGGACGCGCGTTCGCGTTACCGATAAGCCAAAATCCTTAACGTTACCACGATCGCGTTTTTAGTCGCTTAAAAAAAGAAGCCCGGCCCTCATTTGCTGTCTTTACCATAAATATTTCCTCGAGCGATTAATTTGAAATTTATCTGAATATTGCCTAAAAATTCATTAAGAAAACACGATATTTTATTTTTGTGTCACGTGTCAAAGCTGTCAATCGCTGTTTACGTCCGTAGATTAATAATTGAAAATAAAAATAAAAAACGTGCGAAAACTCAGTGATTTCATCTGCGACTGCTTTGCCCCTCATAGACCATTAAATATCGGGATCTATGATAAACAGATCGTGTGTCTTTTTGTATTTAATAATTATTCTCGCGGGTGACGCAGTGCCGATGTTTTGCGCGAGATATTCGATCTCGTGACACGATCGATCGAGCAATAGCCGGTGAATTATTCGCGTGTAAATCGCTCTTGTGGAATGATCTACAGATTTAACGGAGACTCGTTGCTGGATCGTTTGCCACCAAACGTGACATCGCCGTCGTTAAAGTTTCCTCGTTTTCGCCCAAGCTTTTATTTACATTTATTTTTTTATATTTGAATTCGTTAAACAATAGTGAAAAAGAAGACTCGGTGGATGAGGATTGGAAAAGTGGAGCTTGGATCATTTTTTTTTATCGCTTATTATGTTTCTCTCATAGACGAATCTCTCTGCTTTTTTTTCTTTTGTGTGTTTCTTGCGGAGATCTGTTCAGACTCAACGTATTAAGGGTTGATATGATATATATATACAGCTGATTAAATAAATGAAAAGTGGCAAAATTGACGTTAAATGCACCAGTGATAAAATGAGCTGCGCAATGGAGTATCAACAATTGGCCCCGCCGCCTGTATTACTGCATCAAGCTCATCATCCCCAACAGCCACCACCCCCACAACCTCAGGCGCAGCAGCAGCAACCTCAACATCAATCACAAGGACCGCCTCCACCGCCACATCCTCATATTGTCCTGGCGCCGGCGCATCAACCCCAACCGCCACCCCCGCCACTGCCGCCACCTACTACACACGCGCATCAGGTGCATCCACCTCTACCCCCGATTCATGATGATAGCACGGGATCAAGATGGACACAGTATCAACATATATGGAGACAGCATCACGTTTACATGAACGGTGAGCTGGAACATCCGTACTTTCGGATTTGTGGATTTACGAAACTCCGTTTATGTCACCAACTTGGGATAGAAATATTTTTTTTTAATTAGAGGTGTTGGATTATTAAGAAGGAAGGAAAATAACAAAAAAAAGAAAAAAAACATTGTTTGGGTTTGAGACGGTGATTGGAAATCGAGGGAATGTTCGTTTGAATCTCGGAATTATAATTGTACATTTTATTTCAATGAATTAATTAAAAGAATTAATAAATTATCCGAAGGTGTCAAAGAACTTTAATTTGGAGAAGAGAATAATTTTTATTGTGCCTATGATATAAAATAATTTGAATCTAAGTACTGTTTGGAAATTAGAGAGATATCGTCGGAACAGTCGAATTTTTATTTGACTTTTTATTCGAATTAAATAAATGTTGCTTGAAGGAATCATACATTTTTCATTGAAACAAATTGAAGAAATGTTATTTCAACAACTTAAAGAAATTTAGTTCAATCGAATAACAATTTATTCAGACGAAGAAAATCATTTTACTCGAATGAGTCTGACAAGTCAATCTAGGATACGTTATTTGAACGATTAAGAGAAATTTCGATCGGATGCATTAGACGAATTGTATTTCAATGAATTAAAGAAATTGTAATCGAATGAATTTTAAAAAGGAACTGATTGGAATAAATTCAAGAGATTTTATTTTTGGGAATCAAGGATATTTTATATGAACGAGTAAAAGTGATTTTAATCGAATGAATCAAGGTAATTTTATTTGCGTAATTCAAACGATTTTTATTCCAATGAGTTCAAGAAATTTGACTTATATCACAGACAATATATATAATTCTTTTTTTTTTTTAATTACTCTCGTGGCGTACAATTATTAGAACTAATATTACGAGTGCAACTCGTGAAAATGTGTTGAGATACCAATAGGCGATTTCACCTGTTGCCATGTGGCCGAAAAAAAAAAAAGATTTAGCGCCGGATCTTGTCGAACCTACCATACTGATTCGACAGCCCGTCAAACGTTCGTCTAGCATCGTTGTGTTGTCATGTGTGCGAATTGCGAGTGAAACGTTTTCGCGCACAATGGGCACCAGTGAGTTCTTTGGTACCTCGATGACTAGATCGACAATGCGAAGGGATGGGCAATGGGTCGGTCACTCTTCGTTCAGTACAGAGAGCATTGTTAATGCAGGCAGCAATCGACAGCTACGGGCTCATCGTTATAAAAATAGAACGCCTCACGATTGTTGCTAGGAAACCTACCGGAAATACATCTACAATCCTAACTTGTGCAGTTCAAAAAATTCGGGGGTTAAGTTAAAATTTCATAGAAGAGGCGATTGCGACTCGAACGGATTTCGAATTGCAGTCACGGAGCGATTAAATAGTACTCAGGACACCATTAAAGACTCGATTCGAGAAAACTATAAATTTAATCCAAAACTATGCAAGATTTTATACGAGAATCCAATATTTTATCCAAGACTCTCGTCTCAATCCAAGACCATCCAACATTTTATGCGAGACTCTCGTCTCAATCCAAGACTATCGAAAATTTTATGCGAGACTCTCGTCTCAATCAAAGATTATCCAAAAACTCCTGTTTGAATTCCCATCGATTCAAAACTTGCGGCAATCCAAAAGTTTCCAAGATTTAATGCGAGACTCTCGCTTCAATCCCAGACTATGTAACATTTTATGCGAGATTCCTGCCTCAATCCTAGACAATTCAATACTTCTTACGAGATTCTCACCGAAATCCAAAATTATCGGACACTCTCGTCTCAATCCAAGTTGATCCAAAACTGATTGCATACGCGACTTTAGTCTGAATGCAAGATAATCCAAGACTATGCAAGACTCTCGTCTTGATACAAAATTATTCGAGACTCCTGCCGTACTCTAAGACAATCCGAGATTCTCGTCGTAATCCAAGACTCTCCCAGATTCTTCTCGAGATTCCATGCGAGATTCTCACCAAAAAACGAATAATATTTATGCACGACAAGAGCGTAGTGGTGACGTCGTCTCCACATCCTCAATTAAAAATTATTCGAGGCTCCATGAGAATCAAAAATCAAAATTCCAAGACATTCTCACTAAAATCCAAGACTCTCCGAGACTCCCCGGCAGATCCTCGCCCAACTCTTTTATTTTTTCATCACTTCACTCACTTCGTCTACTAATTTCACGACTTATGACACCGCTCTGAAAAAAAAAGACACACACGAATCAGTATTTTATCATCTAAAGGTCAGACTCGAAGCGTGTTCGAGTCTTTAGTACAAATCAAGAGCATGGCCCACTGACCGTAACCCGACCTTCTTCGAGGCCACGAGTCTTTCAATCCATCGCGGCTTAACACGAAGCCACAAAAATCGTGCTCTCGCCCTTATTAGAACGCCACGCGGCATCTAACGCTATTTCAAGACACAGCCACAGTGACAATCTCGCACACGAAGCACACAAAAGGTGCAAGAGAAGAAAAATACACATATCCGTGGGCAGTATTCGCGCTGGTCAAATGATGCACATCAACAACCTTCGTTTTAACATCTCAAGCTCGAGATATATCGCCCCCAAGCCATATCCACCCACACGAGCATCATAGTGAAGCCCGATTCGTTCGCAACTCATTATTTATATATTCGCAATTTATAAAACTCCACGACCAACGCTGATCGATGGTATGTTGTTCGCTAAGAGGACGCTTGACACGCGGATAGATTTTCTCTTAGCTTGACAGTCCTGTGGCTTCCTCGATGTACAGCTCTAAAGATATACATAGTCAAGACTATATATATATATATATATATCTTAGAGCAATATTCCACCAGCATACAAAACTCGTTATGCGTATTTTTCTACCTTGTAAGCGTGATTTGAGAAACATTTGTGAGAGTGAAAACCAGCGAAATGATTATTGTGGCTTTTTTTTTTGTCGTCAAACTTTATTGTCGAACGTTTAGGATGAGAGTTTTACTAGCGCTGCGACATCATAAATTGTGGTAATCTTGGCGACTGTCGAATTAACAAAAGCAACATTTTTGTACATTTAACAATCGTCCACAATTTTGTTTTACTATTTTTACCAAAAAAAAAAAATGGCAAGTCTATAAAAGAAAAACAAAAGTGTTCTAGAAAAAAAATAATTTCTGTGAAAAATGAAATTGTTTCTACATTTTATATATTGTCATTTGTGCAAAAAAAAAAAGTGTATTAAACAAACGGCCACAAATTTATTTTGTTGTTTTAATAATTAATTTAATCATAAAATAATTATATGCTTTTGCTTTATAAAAAAAGGGTATCAGAAAAAAGTATACAAAAAACTTATCACACTTTATATTATATTTATTGTCATTTTTACAACAATAAAAAAAGTAGTTGACCTTATTTTTTTTCATACACTAAAATATTTGTTTTGCGACAATTTTTATTCGCGTTAAAAATCATAAATCCCTTTTTTTTTAAAAGACTAACATATTTGATAATTCTTTAACAAGAAAATTTTATAGTAACGTTAGCATTCCTATTTTTCGAACTTACTTTTTTTCTCTGGAAGAAAAGAAAAATCTTTTTATTTTTTATGGGTTTAATAAAAGAATCTTATGAATAATCTCATACCATTTATTCTTCGTAACAATGTTCTGTTCATGTGCACAGAATTTCGTTATCCGAATATAAAAAATGATAAAAGGAATACAATTTTGACTGAATGACATTTTTGAAATATATCTTATTTAAAACAATCAGAACTCCTGAAATTTGAATAAATATAAAATATTTTTCAATTATGATTTTCCAATAATAAAAACATTTATGCGTATATTTAAACAGTAGCAATACATATTTCAATTGTGACCTCGATTATCGTAGCTGCAATTAATAAACATCGTTACGATAACAAAAATAATAATACATTTAAAAAAAAGCGCATGGAGTAACAATTAACAATTGTCATTTTATAGTTGTCAGAACTGCCATGATTTCTTTGAGTGCACTATTTCTTTTTTTCTCACTGTGGTTAGTCTTAAACCACGAGTCTTCTAAGCTAATTCTATCGATACATGGTTGTGGCTCAGTTCGATCCAGAACCGCGAAAGACTCGGCAAAAGACTTGACGAGATTTATTATAATGAACCTGTCGAAGAGACGCATTACTCGCTTACAATAATTCAACGATTTACCGCGTCCGGCCCATTGGTTTTTGCGGTCACCGCGAATCCCACCGAGAATGTAGAATTTTTTATTAGCCACTCTTGTTAACAACCTGCTGGCATTCCTCATTGCCGGTGCATCCTATTTCGCTATTTCGATTCGCTGACACAACGTGAACGTTGTCACGGTGAGGTGACAAAAAAGAAAGTGACAGAGCCCGGTGCTTCTGGCCAATGAACTGCAAGGCTGAATGCACTCAACAATCAATAATACTGTTAATAGTCGACGCTCAAAGTTTTTCCACATCGATCATTACCTCAATTTCACTATTTTTTTTTCCTCACATAAAAATGTATTTATGCCAAATAAAGTACATGTCAGAGATTCGTTAGTATTAACAAAATATTAAATACAAAAATTGACTTTGAAAAAAAAGGAACATCCAGGTTTATAGTAAATTTGACGTTAATTTTTTAGCGTAGACGAATATATTTATGCTGTGGTCATTGAAACACTGAAAAGTCATGATGAAACTTTTTTTGTATAATTAATGATTAACTGGTATTCAAGCATCAAAATTATTGTTGATATACATTTTATGAGGCTTGACAATTTTGCGTTTCTTAATCAACAGCTTCACAAAAAAAGGTTTTGTCGTGTCTTTTCCTTACGTGCGTTGATGTGATAAAAATTATCAGAGAATCTTACACTCGTTGACAGGTGTCACTAGTGCTAAAGCTAACAGGAGATTGTTAACTGTTTTCTTCGGTTTATATGGTAATTTTTACGAGATCCTTCTCTTCGTCTGATGCAATTAAATGTCCCATTAGCACCTCTCCTATAATTATAAAAATTAATATTCTGACAAGATAATTGTAAACATGTTTTTTTTTTTTTTTTTTTTTTCTCTCAAACTAATAATCATTCTGGAATAGTAGAAAGGTAATTTTAATCATTCGGATAAAATAATAATTGCTTTTTCATAAAAGGAAGTTTTGTTAGAATGGAGAATGTAAAATCAGAATGGTATATATATTTTTTAAACTCTGAATAGTTTAGTACCGAATAATATTTCAATTATATTATAATTAAATCATTTGAAATAACACGTAGCACAGTTGTATTATGATAACGAACTGATAACTCATGAGTTTAAAAAAATGATATGAATGAATGACAAAATGATAAATGCGCAGTTATTTACGATCATTTGAATTTCGGTACATTTATTATTTAACTATTTTCAAGTCTTTTCCATTCAGTTGTTTGACACAAATTATTCATGCATTAATCACCGTCTGAATTTTCCAGTTAATTCTTCGGATAATAATTGCCGGTCAAGAAGTCCTCGACAGACGATTATATCTCAAATGATCTGATGAATATCGCAATTGCCTCGTGATCAAGCTGTGCCACCATTCAAATGAGCTAATAAAATTAAAATAATCTGTTAAAATAATCATGAACAATTATATTCCGAGAAAAGGAAAAATGATTTTCTTCACAAAATAAATAATGAATGAATAATTATAACAAACGATAAGAATTACAATTTGTCTCTTGTCAAAATAATAATTTTAATTAGATTTTTCTTTGAATAGTAATTCATCGTCTCTTCGTAAATGGAACTTTTGTGCAGCTAAAAGCTGAAATTTGCGATAAGTTTGATACGAGAATCGCGGAAATATATGGGATGCATATCGGAGAAATGGTGGCGGTGCTTGGTTTATCGGGCGAACCTATGACCCTGTGCCATGGATCCATGATTCCTAGACCTCGTGGGGATAATCGAATCTCTCACGATGCTTTTTCCAGATTATTGCTCCGCCAAGCGATTTGACACCATTTCTTTTTTTTCTCCTTTTTTCTCTCTCTCAAGGTCGGTCAAAGCCTGAGCACAACCTTACCGAACATTGCCCGACGATAACTCTTATCTGTTCTTTACGCATCGAAGAGATTTTAAAAATGAATGAAATAATAATAAGTTCTTTTTGGGAGTTCTGACAATTTTTAAAAATTTCAATCTCGCTCTAATTGTTCTATTTGATGTTAAATAAATTATATATTTAATTTAATATTATAAGTGCACAAATCGCATCTTCCTACATTGAGACTCTTTTAAAATACTCTTTCTGAATATTTCTCCAAGACAAGATTCAAGAGAATTTATTTTTCTCAAGATCAATCAGAACCCTGACACCTCATTACCGAACAAGGACTACCAATAAGTCGTATCTATTTGAGAAAAAATTTCGATGGAGAAGAAGAAATAATTTTTTTATTCTTCAGGATTCAGTGACGAGAATTTTTAATTTCAATCCCGATCTAATTTTCTTGTTTACTGTCAAATAAAAAATATCTTTAAGCTGTTGTTGTGCCCACACCAGTAGCATTTCTCTAAACCGAGACTCGCCAATAATTCTACTTCTGAATTTTTCTCCATGTCGAGATTCAACAAAATTTATCGTTCTCAAGGTCAATTATAATCGTCACAAGATCTTACCGAACATGGACCACCGATTAATTTGATATATTCAACAAAGTCGACGAAATAATATTGAATCTTTACTGAATCTTTAATTCTCTGACGAGAATTTTTTACTTGGAGTCTCGGACTAATTCTTCTATCATCTGCAAAATAAAAAATATCTTCGCTCTAATATTAAGAGTGCAGCACTGTCATCTCCCTCAATGAAAATTCTCTCCGAATCCTCCTTCTGCATTTTCTTTTCTGCGACGAGATTCAACAGTATTTATTTTCTTCAAAGTCGATCAAATATTTTGAAACGTTCTTATCGAACATGCATCAATAATTAGCCGAATCTATTCAATAGATTCGAGGAAATAATATTTCAATCCAAAGGATACCCTGACAAAAATTGTTATTTGAATCTCAGTCGAATTCTTCCATTTTTCTGTCAAATAAATAATATCTTTGATCTAAAATTATGAGATCATCAATGGCATCTCTCTAAATCGAGACTCTCTCTCTCTTTGAATATTTTTCTGCCCAATTTTTCTCAGTGTCGAGATTCGAGACTATTTCTTCTTTTGTTTTCCAAGGTCGTTACCGACTCAACTTTACATGGCCCAGAATTTAGTCTTATCTATTCTGTAATTAAGCACTCCACACAGAAAAGACGTCGCAATAATAATATATTCCTGACGATACTCCATTGAATTCGTGTAGTAGCCGCGTGGCTCCTTCTATACAGTGACTAGAAATGCATTGCGTACTGTATATTCTTATCATAAGTTCTTTTTTTTTTTCTCTCTATTTCCTTCCTCTTATCAGTAGAACAAAAGTGGTCTACCTGCAGGCCTGCTTGAACATACACACATGCAGTGTGTCTGTGTAATAGAAAAAAAAAAAAAAAGAAAAAGAAAACGAAGACACCTGCGAAGAAACGCCAGTTACAAGAGTTATTAACGTTTTGATGATAGTGCCTCGAGTTCACGACACAAAACTCAGAAACAGCTCCTAGAACTTTGTCACTCTTTATTTTAGCTCATAATTGCACGTTTCTATGTACACATTCACGTAGCCGAGATATTAGGTCGTTTTGTTGATCAAAAAAAAAAAATTAATTATAATGCGTGGGGAAGTGAGTGTGAGCCTGTGTAAAGGCCGAAGGTGTCAAATACAGTAAAGAAACGGTCAGACTGCATGCAAACCTCGTGATTCTCTCAGACGTTAAAGAGTTTCACTTTCACTTTTGGCTTGAAAATCTCGTGAGCTTCCGCGTCAATTTAATTTATTAATTTACTTAAGATCTCGCCTGAAAAAAAAAGGTTCTTTTCAGGAAAGACTTTTACTCGCATCAAAGTATTTTTTTGTTTTTAGAAATACATTTTTTTATTTATTTCAAATTAATTTATATATATACTTTTTTCATTTTTTACCATTGAATATGTGTTTCTACGAGGTTAAAGATTTTATACCACAGCTTTTTACTTTCCTGAACATTTTTTTTTTTTCAGGCAAAATCTCATTGAAAAAAAAAATAGATACACAACTTAAACATAATCTGCTATTTTTTAGAAAAGTTTATAAAAAAACAGCCTTAAAATTTTTTCGAAAATTTAAATTTTACAGTTAGAACAAATTTTATATAAAAAATCACATATATTCGAAGAAATCGTAGAATTCTTTTCACATTAAAAAATATGCTATCGTATTTGTTAAACAATTTAAAAAATGTATTAATTACTGTTTGGCAATAATAATAACCATTATTATTATTATTGTTATTAAAAATGTCCTTGAAATGTGTAATTAATTTTTCGCGAATATTTCATTCGATCAAAAATACTCAACTTCTGATAAATCGAAATTTTTATTGTGAATGTGTAATGCATCCTAAAAATATTTTCTGGCGCTGCAATCGAGTCAGCCTTTCGAACTAAATTACGTTGCCTCATTTATTTTCTCCATATAAATAAACGATATTTTCATATAAATCAATTAATTTCTAATTAAATGACATTTTTTGGTTGAATTAAAAGCTTATTTCTTTATTTAAATAAACAAATGAAAATTGTAGGTTTAAATAAAAGCCTAATTTATTTATCTTCCCCAAATAAATAAATGTTACTTGACTCAGTTCATTTTTAAAAGACTCTTGACATTTGACCTACCTTAATACGTGACCTATGATTAATATATATAGAAGATCGGAGTGAAATTATGTGTTGAATTATATGGGAGAGTCGAGTACATAAAGGAATACGGAAATACAGCCAGAGAAAGAGAGGAAAGTAATAGTTTTGCCAGGTGTGTATGTGTCTGTGTGTGTGTATAAATGCGAAAAAGAGAAGACGAGGAACTCCGGATTCCCAGAGAATGTCGGGGGATCCCGTTTTCACTTTCAACTTGAGCAAGAGAGCAGCTCGGCGCACGAAGCGCACGCCTCGTGCGAGAGTCCCCACTACTTAATACTTTTCTACACAGAGCTAAAAGAGCGCCACGAGCCACACGATCTCTGTGCTCGGGCTCTCTGAACTGCCCCGAGAGACACGTGCACTCACGGCATCGGCATCACAATCAGTGCATGCATTTCGCTCGCTTTCCTTTATGCTTAATTGCGGAATAACTATAAATTAGCCGGGTGCCGGGTGTGCAAAGGTGTACCTCGTGTTCTCGAGCCCCGGTAGACCAGAACCGCCTTGCTGTGTGTGTGTGTGTGTTTCTGTGTCCGTTCTTCTCTTTTTCACATTACTTCCTGACTAGGTATGCACCTGTGTGCGAAACGGCACTTAACGGGCACCGCGAGTCGAGCCTACGAGACTCGCTGTCCGAGTCCAACGAAAGGAAAAGTCGATTTTTCAACGAAGTTATTTAAGTTTTATCAATGTAGGCTTATTTTCACCGAAGTCATGTTCTTTTTGTCAAAATTGTTTTACCTTTTTTTTTTTTCAAAGCAATTTTTGTTTCAT
Organism: Perithous albicinctus; assembly: GCA_964016905.1. Taxonomy (NCBI): domain Eukaryota; kingdom Metazoa; phylum Arthropoda; class Insecta; order Hymenoptera; family Ichneumonidae; genus Perithous; species Perithous albicinctus. The sequence goes on from OZ024689.1 coordinate 22,991,929, forward strand.
GATCAATTTTTGAGATTAAATTTCATGAATATTTTATAAGTTTCTGCATATGTGTAGAATTTTTCAGAAGCTTCAACAGAGGCTTTTAGAATACTTCTGGAAATTCTTAGCTCCGTCACTTATTAATCCATACTGTGTTTCAGTCGTAGCTGTCGAGTTGTTTTTTAATTTTTACGCTGAATATTATTAAACACATTTTTTACTTTCTTTTGTACGAAAACGAAAAATAAAAATTGATGTCGCTGACCCGCGTTACCCGCTTCTGCCACCTGGCGGAAAATTCTGTGTGTTGATAAGTCAATAATACACATTTTTTCTAATAATACTAGCGGCCATGTAACATGTTAGTTTTGCAATATACGTCAATTTGGTTTCATATCATAATTATGTCAAAACTAACAACTCTTGTAGGAAACGTTTTTTTAAAATAAAGTTCACATTTGTTAGGTCAAAAATGTGTGTATGTTTTGAAACACATCCAAATATGGACTTTATAAAAAAAAACCGTTCCTACAAAAGTTGTCAGTTTTGACATGGCGAATTAGTAGGCAGAAAAAAAGTCATGGTTCCATTTTTTTTAAATATGTCGGCCGTTATATCTCCATTTGGAACGTTGGACCAATTTTTTGTTTCGTCCCCGTTTGAACCCTAAAAGTTTCAGTATATTCAAAAAATAACACGCAATGTGGAATTACAATTTCGAGGACTATCAAAACAGTATAATACCATATTCACAAATAACAGCCAATCCGCTCTTAAAAAAGACATGAGACATATCGAAAGTCGAAATATCGAAAACTATTACAGCCAATCACGAGCGTCTCCTCGACTCACTTCGCGGCTGACTTCACGCCGTACGGTGAGAAATATCGCGCGCAGCGCGTTCGATCTATCGCGGCCAAATTGAATCGCATCAATAAGCTTACACACACTTAAATAAGTTTACACTTTACAAAAAATCTGAAAAAAAAAAAACAATACAGAGAGCGGATAGCGCGCGCATTGTTGCTGATACTAAAAGAAAGAACTTAAAAGAACCTATAAGAATTTTTAAAATCCAGTTATATTACTTCTTAAAATGTAATAGTAGTTGCTAAATCGATTATCGAACGAAATCATTACTAAACTGTATTATTACACTCGTGCAATTATGTCAGTTTCACTTTGTTTCTCTTAAAAAAGACACGACACATCGAGAGTCGAAATATCGAAAACTGAAGCCGCTATTGGGGCCAATCACGATCATCGCGGCTCACTTCACGTCGTACGACGATAAATAGCGCGTTCGATCTATGGCGGCCAAATTGAATCGCATCGATAAGCTTACACACACTTAAATAAGTTTACACTTTACAAAAAATCTGAAAAAAAAAACAATACAGAGAGCGGATAGCGCGCGCATTGTTGCTGATACTAAAAGAAAGAACCCAAAAGAACCTATAAGAGCTTTTAAGATCCAATTATATAAGTTCTTAAAAAGTAGTCGTAGATATTAAATCGGTTATTGAACGAAATAATTAGTAAACTGTATTATTAGCCGCGTGCTAATTAAATGTCAGTGTTACTTTGTCGTGCGTTATTTTTTACTTTGATTATTCAGACCTGTGATATTATATCACCGGTGTTATATTTTGTGTTATTATGACGTGAAGCAGTAAATTTCACTACCTCCCCTAAATTTTCATGATCTTTAGATTACCTTGAAGGTGAATTGGCCCATCGTCCCCAAAGCTGTAAGCCAATCTACTAAAACCCTGTTAACATTTTACACAAAAGCAAATTAAATTCCTCCGCGGTGCAAAACAGACGAAGTGAAATCGAATTTGCTTTTGTCTAAAGTCTCGATCGACTTTAAATTGATATGATTACAATTTCGCGATACCGATTGCAGTTTCCGAGCTTCCGTCACATCAGCCTAAATCTCGCAGTCCGCTGAGAGTAACAGAGAGAGAGAGAGCGGACATTGCTCTCTTTTAATCCGCAATAAATTTAATGATAGTAAGTCCGGTGTGACGTGAGAACCACTGGCAGACAAGGAAGACGAAGTGTCTGTTCCCAACCGTTGGCGTGGGCTGTGATTACTTTCTCCGACGAAGGAACGGATCGTTCGCTCGCACAGTGCGCCTCTACGTTGAAGCGAGTGCGAGTGGGACAGAGAGTGGTAAAGCTCGAGAACCTGAAGAACTACGACCGAGAGTCTCTTCCGGGTTGAGAGAGAGAGAGGAAGGTGGAGAAAGAGAGAGAGAGAGAGAGAGAGAGAGAGAGGCGCTCAGCTGATTCGCTTTGCCAAACACTTTGTATCTCACCGTCAAACAAACACACCACTTCGCTTTGGACTTCTATTCGCGGTGTTCGCTCTTTGCAAAACTATTAATTAAGCAATTTATTACCCGTCTCGAAAATTGCACAACCGCGCTCTTTGATACTTCAACACTACTGGAGGCTTGAATCTTCTCATCAATTGCTTCATTATTTCGTCCCGCGCGCTTTTCAATAGCAGGAAAATTGCAATGGCAACAAACTTTGATTTTTTTGTTTTTTTTTTTTTCTTTTCACGTTGGCGGAAGTCACCCTTGCAGCTCGACACTTCATCTTTTTATCCATTATCTTCCAATTCTTTTACTCGTTACGCCGGCTTTCCTGGTTTACGCGATTATCATTTTATTCTCTCCTTCTTTATCTCGATACACTCGTCATGTTCAAACAGACTTTACTCGAAAGAAAATTCATCAGATCTACTCTGATGGTATTTTTTCAAATTTTATTTAGAGAAAATGTTATTTTAATCACAGACTAATTTCGTAAAACTTATTCAAATCAAAGAATTTTTATTTAAATCGCCGAAATTTTATTTCAATAAATAAAATTCATGTTTGTCGATATTTTTTCGTTGCGGAAGCAGCTTTATTTTTTTCAATCTATTGTGGGATGGTATTATTATTATCATTATTATTATTATACGTATGTATTATTTATGTTTTATTGGTGTTTACGACAGTCAGGTTTACCACAAACTCGAAGGCTGTCAAACTATTACTTAATTCATTAACGATATTATTATTTCCAATATAATGTTCAAGATGACTTCATCATAATTCACCAAATTGTCTCTAACGACATTTCAACTTCATTCAGAAAAAATTTTATTTATATAGCAGACTGTAATTTAGAACAACTTATTGAAAGAAAATAACTTTTATTGGTTCAAAGAAATGTTTATTCGTTCAAATTGAATTTTATTGTAATCAAAGAAACTTTATTTGAAACTTAATCCAATAAAGTTGTCAATTACGCTGTAATATTATTTGACCTAAGAAGCGATGTTCAACATTATTTTTCAAAGCAATTTCATATCAATCGGAAACTTTGAATCACGAACGAAATATTCGGTCGATTTAAAGAAATCTTATTTTAAACAAACGAATTTATGTTGATTTATATTTTTTTTCATTGCGGAAGTTATACTCTCGTAGCTCTAGACAATATTTTTTATCTATTATTTTTTATTCCACTCACTTTTAGCGATGTCTCTCTTGGTTTGAGCTATTATAATTCCATTCTCTCCTTCTTTCCATCGCCACTCTCGTCATGTCCAAGCAAAGCCGCGTTCCTACCCCGTGTGGAAACCGGTTGTTGCCTTTTCTTACGTACCCGACAAGTTTCACCTCCGGGAATTTTTGCGCCTGGACTCGTGAACATTTTTTTCTTTTTTTTTTCGTTTTTTTTTTTTTTTGCGGCTTGGGATCCCGGCAGTGTTTATGTAGTAGAAAAAAAGGAACCAATCGCACGTGGGAATGGTTAGCAAAACAGAGGGAGAGAGAGAGAGAGAGGAGAAAAAAGGGCACAAATAACGCGTGAGGAATGAAGTGAGACGAATTATTGCCTCGAGGCTTCGTTAATTTACTTCTTTTGGTGAATGACGAGAGGAAAGAAAAATGGAAACTGGTCGGTTCCGCAAGAATGAATAACGTGGAGCTATGCGGCGATGTTTAATATCGAGTGCCAAGGACTTGACCTCGTCCACATCGATGTATCACTTTTTCGATTCATTCTATAATACTTTTCACCTTTTTTTTGCTTCCTCATCGAGGAAGCTTTGCTTTCATGAAAAACAAAATTTCGAGCTTTTCATGTCAGGACACTGAAAGTGGTTCAAAATGTCGAGAAATTTGGTTTGGAACAAACATGGATAATATTACGAAAAAAGTATTATAAACATAAATGAGATTTTTTGTTTGTAAGAAAAATGAAAAATATTTAGAAAAATAAAAATTTTGTAAAAAGTTCTCTTTTTTTTATAAAACTAGAAATTCGCAAACATCTGGTGGTACAATTAGGAAAAAAAATTGTGATCTTTGTGGATAAACAATTTTTATTTTTTTTAATATTCATAAATATTAGAATTTTAAACCGGAACTTTTTTTTAATATAAATTAATTGTTTTATAAAGAAAAGCCTTAATTTATAAAATAAAAAGAAACCACTTGCTGTAAATATAACTACCTTACTTTAAATTCAATTAAATTTGTCTAAAAATAATATTTCTGGGTTAAATGTATATTTTCGGAGTGTGATGACTTCTCGAGTCTGAACGGTACAGTAAGTCACACAGGCGCATTGCTGACTCGGTCACTTTCTCCGCAAGGTCCTCTCCTGCGTTTTGCACCTGACAAATTAGCTTCACTCAGTTCCGGGCTCCCCTCCCCCCTCCCTCCAACCCCTCAGACAATCATCCCCCGAAGAAATCTCATAGTTGACATAATTAAAAGCACTGTTAATTGCAACGAGATGTTTGAGTTAAGCGTCACGAATAAAACTTGGCAGTCGTGAGAAAGGCCAACTTTGTGCGTGAGTCCCAGTTAAGTATTTTGGTAGTGAAAGCGAAAGTCACATGAGTCAGACTAGGAAGTAAGCGAGGCTCGCGTTTATATTCAATTACAAACAAGCTGCTGCTGCTGCTGCTGCTGCCGACATTCAAGCCAAGTATTTATTTATTTTTTTTTTTTGCCGTCTCAAAGTCTCAAAGATCGGAAAAATTTCTCTTCTCCGAATTTTCAGAATTAACGACGAGTCTCAGATTACAACTCTCTCTCTCTCTCCCTGATCGAAGAAATTAAATTCGAGAATTCAAGCGGATCGGACCCGTGAAAAATCACCGAAATTCAATAAACCCAAAGTCGTTCCTGATCACAAGCATGACGAACTTTCTACATTCCTTATTCTGACCGCATTGCAATTAAAATACAATTATTATCATCTGATTTCTGACTGTACTTATTAAATACTCGCAAGAATGTAGGATTTTTGTTGGAAAAGAAAATTGTTCGAATATTTGAAAAATCCATTTACGATCTTTGACATTTAAATATTTAGGAAAAGCAAAGATTTTTTTGTTACGTTTTTCATTTTTTACGTAATTATGAAATGAGTAGATTCTGGATGGAAAAATAATACCATTTTGACCCTTGACGATGAATTCATAAATGTCTGCCAAGTTTTAAGCTATCTGCTTGAGTCGAATAACAAAAATAAAACATTCTTTGGATTTACTGGAATAGGTTTCCATGATAATAATATGAAAGCTCAAATATCATTTTTTAAAATGTTTTAAAAAACACCTTGTTTTGAGAAATTGTATTTTTTTTTAGGAGAAAAGCAGATTCTTTGTATTTTTTAGTTAGATCTAAACAATGAATGCTCATAAAATTTGTTACTATAAGAACATAAAAATTTGCCACTAGTGTGATTTTTAAAATAGTATTTAATATTTCAACCTGAAGATAATTTCTACATTATCAAAAAATTCTTATAGTAAACACACATGGAATTTTTAAAAGGTTGTTTTTACCGATAAAATATAATGTCTGAAAACGGTGAAACCAATTTTATTTAATATTACCAAACTATAATTGTATTTTGACAGCGAATTGTCATTTTAATTTTAAATTCTTATAATTAAATCGAACTATATAGTAAACAATATTTTACAGGTCAATTATATTACAAAGAAAAGTCTTAATTTCCAAGATAAAATAATAGTTCCTGTAAATATTTGAAAAGAACGTATATTTATTTGACATAAAAAAATGATCTGATCTAAAATTTTTTTCCTAGTGTCTTAAAAAAATGATTCTGTGTGAACTGTATTTTTTTTTTCAGATTTAAATTATCGTTTTAAATATTCTATATAAGTGTAGCATATTATATAGGTATTTCTGTTTCGCGAGCATGTGACCCGACTTTGCTAATCTCGAATAATGAATTACCGCGAGCTTCCTCGATGGTATGTCGCCTAGTTGATCCCAGCGAACCTAAAGTATAATTGGTCTCGCTTATCTACCCTCGTTGCGTTCCTCCCAAATGATATGCACAATCGACTGTAGAACAATTATTGATAGTTATGCAATTTTTATCTACTTCTAACAGTGCCCTTTGAGAGGTAGAATATATATAAAAAAAAAAAAAGTAGGCTATGCGATAAAACGTAGTTCTAATTATTCTCGCAATAATGAGAGCTCTTTAATTGGGCTATCATACCCTAATGAGCGCTGATTAAAACGTCCTGATTCATTTACGACTGTGCATTTTATTGCCTTATATTGGCATACTCCACGTGAGGTGCTTTGAATAAATGTCCTAGTTGTATACGAAAAAGGAAGAAAGCGAACGCTATTCTGGTTTGAGAGCTCGCGTGGCGAATGACTGTTGAGTTTGAGTTCCGGTGCGCTAGAAGTTTCCAAATTCCACAACCGGTCCCTATTTTAGGTTTGTGCGCCGTGCGGGGCTCTTCGTCATTCGGCTTTACACGCTTCTCTAATGACGCTTGGGGTTATACTTTCTAGTGTAAGAGACTGGCCAAAAACCATACGCCACGTGTCGGCGAAAGGAGGCCATTCAAATGTCAGTCTCTTACCGGTCGTCTCCTTCCTCCTCTCTTCCTCTCTCTCTCTCTCAGGCTTGATTTTTCTATACGGTAAAGATAACGTTATATGTGGAATGCGTTGAAACGAGTAACCGAAAGGGATGCGAATTGCCGAATTAAGTATGCCTCATGATAAGAAATACAATCCTTGGAACAGAACATTTTTTGGCCTTTGCCCGAGAAACGACAAAATTTTTCCAATGATTTTTTTCAGAAAACAACGAAGTGTACTCGAAGATTTTCCAAGATAACTCGAGAGTGCTTAAATACTTCCTCCAGACGAAACCAAAATGTCCTCGAAGATTTTTCTCAAATAACACCAATGCGTCCTGAAAGATTTTCTTTCAGACAACACCAAAGTGTCATCAAAGATTTTTCCCAAATAACACGAAAGTGTCCTGAAAGATTTTCTTTCAGACAACACCAAAGTGCCCTCAAAGATTTTTCCCAAATAACACGAAAGTGTCCTGAAAGATTTTCTTTCAGACAACACCAAAGTGTCCTCAAAGATTTTTCCCAAATAACACGAAAGTGTCCTGAAAGATTTTTTTTTCCACAAGACTCCAAAGTGTCCTCAAAGTTTTTTTTTCCAGATAACTCCAAAGTGTCCTCAAAGATTTTTTTCCAAACAACACCAAAGTGTCCTCTAAGATTTTTTTCCCACACAAAACCAAAGAGCCCTCAAAGTTTTCCCCACACAACACACAAAAGTGTTTTTCTAAAGTTTACTCCCAGAAAAAACAAAAGAGTTTTTATCTTTTCTGCCACACAATATACCTTAAACCATCTTTTCAAGTTTTCATTCATGACAAAGTTCTAAGTAACGCAATCATCACTCTGAAGCCTCCAACTATTACATTCGAGATATATACTAATTTTCAAGAATTAGTACACTGTAAAATCGAAGCGTGTTGCCAAGTGTGTTGTTCCCTATCCTTTCGACTGTAGTTACTTTAAACACACTTCCAATCGTCTTTACATATCATAGCCATATAAAAACAACACTCTCGTAAATGTGTAAAAAGTGACTACAATGCAAAAGTTAGGGAACACCACACTTGGCAACACGCTTCGTTTTTAAAATGTGTATAAGATGAAGAAATATCAAACACGGAACCTCAAAACTAACGTCATGTTGTCACGTGTAAATTTACGTGTAATTACTACAAACCACCTTTTTCTATGAATCACGTGCGGCGACAAGACTTGTAATTTCTACAAAATTAACGAAAGACAATTAAAGAATAATAAAAAGCAATATTAATGATATTAGCAACATAGTCAGAATATCAATTAAAATAGGTCTTTTCATCGAACTGGTGGCCATGGGCTTTGCATACCAAACGAGATGATTGATAATGGAACGAAAATAGTAACCGCGCTCTACGAGAAAGAGAAAGTGCGGTGCGAAGTATCTTGGAAGTTTTGCTTCCGCGATTCGATGGACGTTCTTTGAGCATCCGGCCTTGACACGTATGAAAAGAATAAATGTCGGAACGCTACTAACAGTAGTAATACTAGTAGCACCAGCAGCAGTAGCAGCAGACGCAGCTCTTGATGCGACATGTATTGGCGTGCCGGCAGCTGTTAAGAATTAATTTTAGATTACACAGCCAGTGGGCGCATGACTAGGTCAACTTGGTAACATCGCAACGAGCACATTGTGTCGTCGATAGCTACCACATTTAACACGTTTTTCTTCTATCCCTCTCTTGCTCTCACTCTCTCTCTTTCTGTTGTCTCGTCAAAGTCGAAGAACGTCAGCTATTTTTCAATCGATTCTTTGGATATCAACTGAGAAGAAATAATTTCATCAAAGGACACTAAAGTATCTCTAACATTTTATCCACCCACATGTGAAAAGTATCTCCAAAGTTTCATTCCCTACAACTCGAAAGTATCTACAAAAATTTGGCCCCAACAACACAAAAGTGTCTCCAAAGTTGCATCCTCAATAACTCAAAGATATCTTCAAAGATTTATCCCCAACAACTCAAAACTGTCTCCAAAGTTCCATTCCCTACAACTGAAAAATGTCTCTGAAGGTTTATTCCCAACACCTCAAACGTGTCTCCAAAAATGTATTCCCAATAACTCAAAAATGTTTCTAAAGATTTATCCCCAACAATTCAAACGTGTCTCCAAATATTTATTCCCTACAACTCAAAAATGTGTCCAAAAATGTATCAAAAGTGTCTCTAAAATGGTTTCCTCAACGACTTATCCACCATTCGCAATTCCATCAAACTCTTTTTCTGATCGTCTTCAATCCCACCAGTTTTTTTTCTCTTCCTTTAATTCTCCTTCTGTAGACTCGAGATTATGGTATGCGGTGGACACTTTCCCGTTTTGTGCTCGCATTTCCTCTTTAGTTTCTTTCTGCCGGCCCAAGGAGCCACGAGGAAGCGATGCCGCTTTACGCGGAACGAACCGATTCCAGGATAGCGTGCCGTTAGCAACGTTGGCGGGTCGTGCTCACTTTCGTTTTTCCACGCTCTCGAACCGCCGCTACCACCTTCCTTGTATACAACGCGGTTCAAGTAGGGTAACATAAAAGTTCTTTCGCGATTTACACTCGACTGATCTTAGCTGTACCTGCGTAAGCATTCGTCTATTTCTGGATGAGAGAAAAAAAAAAAAAAACACTCAGAGACGCACGCGGATTTTTATTACATTTTTGCTTAAACTGCGTTAATTATTTATTTAATAATTCGTAGCTGCGTCACGTTTTATTTCGAGCATTTAATGACTCCACTTTTAACAAATCTTTTACAAAAAAATATGTGAAATTCGGTGGTACTTTATTTATAAATTTAATAATTAATCTCCAATTATTTATCCTATGTTTTTCAAAAACCATGCAAATATTTGTTTCGCTAAAAAATTAAAGCAAATTTACGAAAAAGAAAAACAAAAGATTTTCAAAATACCCGGAACGATAAATGTCGGAGATAAATATAAAAAAAAAAAAAACTTAAAAAAAACTTTGTATTTTTATAGTATCAAAACAATTTTGCAACCAATTATGAAACTGTAATATATATTTTTTTTACCGATTAAACGAATACGTTTTTCTGCCTGAAATCGGTAAAATCATTTTAATAGTCGCTAATTAATACAAAAACAAAACAGGTAAGATTATAATAATAGTCGTCTGGACTAACAATTATTAGTTGTCACTTAATAATAGCCTTTATTTGATAGCACTATTAAATTCTCTGGGTGTGTTCTTTTTCACTATACAGCCGCAGCTTTCTTTCAGTACTGATTACAAAATACATCGGCTCGATTTTTATTTTCATCGTTATTTTTTTTTTTTTTTCGTTAACAGCCCAAACGAGACCGAGACTGGTTTACCAACGTGAGCGCAGCGCGCGAGAAAGTTTGAAAGTGAATTGCCCAAGTGAGTCTCTGACCCACCTTTCGCGCGTAGGACCCAAGCTACCAAAAAAAAAAAAAAATGAATGCGCCCAAAATGTACAGTTAAGCAATCTGCATTCCTTACCGACTAATTGTTATTTATTGGTTTTTCACTATTGGCATGGAATTGCAAGGAAAAACTAACAAGCCAAAGATAATAAAAGCTATTATATATTAGCTAAATACAGCGAAAAAAATCATTTTCTTAAAAATATGCATTTTTAAGTGTTTTAATGTATCAAAAAAAGGTGTTGATGGAACGAATTTTTTTAAAGAACTTTAGAAATTAATTTTATTTTCATTAATGATAAAATTACACTGTTCTTTTTTGAGATAATAACAATTACTTTAATAATCTTAATTTTTTCAAAATAATAATTTGAATATGGATTTTCATCAAGATATTTTATCAATTTTTTTTTTAATACAAAAAAAGATGTTATAAATGAATTTCACAGCCTTTATCATTTTTTTTTTCACCGCGTAATGCGAGTTACTTCCGCTAGTTGACTGGAAAACGAGATTACACGTAACTTTCGCTACTCGTCTGCACATAATTCCCATAAGACGGCACTCCAGAAGCGGTGGATTATGCCATTTTTCCGGGTGTGCTGTCTCTCACAGAGTGACACGCGAATCGGCGCTGTCACCGCACTGGTAGTTTGTCTCCACGTGCGTGACGTCCCTGGGAACTCTACCAGTTGGTTGGTTTTATTTGATTTTTTTCCAATATTAAATACTCCGTAAAAATTGCAACAAAAAAAATATTCATAAAAATAAAAATAGTTCAAGAAAGAAAGAAGAACCATAACGATAAAAATTAAATCGTCAAATTAAACGATAAAAGGAAATAATTATAGAAAAAAATATATATATTATAACGAACAAATCGTCAGAATAAATTATAAAAAATAAGTCGTAAGAATTAAAGTCATTAATTAAATAAACCGAATTCGCAATCTAATTGGACGTATAAACATTTTTTTCTGCAGTTTCTCCTTCAAGACGAGCTGAAAAAAATGTTTCAAATCTTAGCACTGGATTGACTTTTGACTCTGCCTTAAAAATATTTTGTCTCAAAGCAATTTCAGAAGGAAGAGAAAATGTGTGGTTTTCTTCTCCCAATAATAGTATACAGAGTTTGATGTTGGAATTTCGTAGTCTGACCATATGGCGGATGTTACTACTTGGCAAGTCCGAATATTTTTTTACCTACGTACATAGTTTCCTTCCTTCTTTCCTCTCTCTCTCTGTCTCTCTCTTTTTCTCTATATTCTTGCGTACGCCCTGAAACCTGTTGCTTCCCAGTCTGATTTCTGCCGTTGGCGTGGCCGCTGGTGATTTGGTATAGAGTTGAGCTCGACTAAAAGTTCACGAGAGCGACCATGACCGTGGTCGTAGTCGTCGCCTGATACACCTAAGAATCATCTCATTCTACCATTCCATACTCGCGTATATACAACGCCTCATTATCAGGCGTATTACGGGTAACGTGACCGCAGGGGGGTCGTAATTGTTAGGTAACACGTACGAGAGAGTCGCATCACACTTTGTGCGAAAGTATGACGCCGTACTGACCTGCTACAATGTGTCTTTGACGACTTTCTACAAAAGTAGGCCACAGACGCGATATAAACTAGATGGCAATTTGGCCCAGAAAAACCCTTTTCTTAATCCTGACTGAAGAATTTTTATTCTTCAGAAGAATCTTTATCCCTACCACGGAATTTTACGTGGGGTGAAATATAATATTTTACAAAATAAAATATAACATATTTTTTGACGCCAAAAATATATCATATATTTATATTTTACTTGTGTGATATATCAATATATATTCAAAATATGTTATTAATATATCTCGTATATTTTTGGATATTTTTCACTTTTAGAAGAATGTCTCGTTCGGTCAATCACATATATCTAATATATCTGAAATTTATAGCATATATGGAAAGTATATGTAACATATATTTAATATGAATATTTTTTAATATATTCCACATATATATTGTTATGTATTTCAGTTACATACACTTTCGTTAGGTCCACCATGAAATGTAAAAATATATCGAATATATTTTAACAAAGTTTTATGTATCTGATATATTTTAGGATATAATATACGAAATATATGCAAGCTAAAAATATATCCAACATACTTTATGCGTTAGATTCACTTATATTTCACATATATTTCACGGACATAAGTTTCTTGAGTCAACTCCGCAATATATCTCTGATATATTGGATATATTTTATCGAAAAGATTTTAGGTTTCTAGATTAGGTCAGTATCCAAAATATATTAAAATATTCAATATATAAACCGAAATATATATTCAAAATATGTCATTAATATATCATATATTTTTTTAATAGAATTCATTTTTATCCAAAAATCACATATATCTAATATATTTGAAATATATAGCAAATATGGAAAATTGACGTAACATATATCAAATGCGAACATTTTTTAAATATATTCCACATATATATTGTCATATCCTACATTTTCACTAGGTCCACCATGAAATACAAAAATATATCTTAGATATATCGGGTATATTTCCACAAAGTATCATGTATCTGATATATTTTAGTATATAATATCCGAAATATACGAAATATATGCAAGCTAAAAATCTATATATATGATACACTTTCGGATTTTCTTTTAAGTCAATACTTGATCGAAATATATCGGCCATAATATATGGTATAGCATATATGAAAAATATATCTAACATAATTTTATGCTTCAGAATCTTCTATATTTCACGAACATAAATTTCATAAGTTTTTTAGATTAGGTCAGTATTCAAAATATATTAAACATTTATATTAAATATATAAACCGGCGAAAACATATTTTTCGATATATTTTTGGATTTTTGTTGTTGTTTTTCATATCCGCGTTTGGCCGATCCTCGATCGAGCCAACACTTGATTCGTATCCGGAATAATTATCGTGTAGCCGATTCAGGGAGAAAGTCTCAGGAGGGCGTTCTGCTGCTGCTGCTGCTGCTGCTGCTGCTGGCGTTGCTTGTATATATCCGCGAAACGATGTGTGAGTTAATACACGACTGATGGTGGCGTTCAGGAGCTCAATCGAAATCAACATCGTATGCTTGTAGTTCCGCGTTGATTCAGGAAGCTCTCGCCTCAGCCGACAACTTAACGGCTCATTTAACTCAGGCTCGTAACAGATATTAGCCGGAAAAGTCAATCGGTGTAGAAAATCTCAGGTATAAGGTAATCGAGACGTCAGGAATTACTTCTCTATTTGCAATTTTACGATGTTTCTTTATATCTCGCTGTAAAAACTAACCGCATCACTATCTCATATATCTGTGTGTGTTTAATTAAACATTAATTTTATGACGTGTGACTTAATTCCTGTGAAATCCCGGAAAAAAAAAAACTTCAGAACACTGGATAATTCTAGCCAATTATTAATTTACTAGTTACTCGTTTATACATCATACATGAACTGTACAGTAACTGTACTTTTTTTAATTTCTAGATATGTGACTCACCGAGTAACAATAAATGTATTGGATAGAACTTTCAGATGTTTATTTGGATTTTCTAGGTAATCTTCAGAAAAATAATTGCTATAATTTAAGAATTGTGTTTAGCTCTCGTTGTGGTTCCCTAGGAAATTTTAGGGAATAAGTTGTAGGGAAATATTTTTTAGAAAAATTTAGGAAATTAGTTTGATGAAAAGTATTTCCTAGTAAAATTTATAAAATAAGCTGGTGGAAAAGTATTTCTTAGGAGAAGTATCTCCTAGTCAAATTTGGGAGATATGTTGGGAAAAAGTATTCCCTAGAAAAATTTAGGAAGCAAATTGGAGGAAGATAATTCCCTAAATAAATTCAAGAGGTAACTTTGAAACAAAACATTTTCTAGTAAAATTAGGGAGATAAGTTGGAGAAAAAAGTATTTCTGGAATTATTAAGGAAATAAGCTGGAAAGAAGTATTTCTTGGAACAATTTAGGAAATAAGTTTGATGAAAAGTATTTCCTAGTAAAATTTATAAAATAAGCTGGTGGAAAATTATTTCTTAGAAAAAGTATCTCCTAGTCAAATTTAGGAGATATGTTGGGAAAAAGTATTCCCTAGAAAAATTTAGGAAACAAATTGAAGGAAGATAATTTCTCTAAATAAATTCAAGAGGTAACTTTGAGACAAAACATTTCCTAGGAAAATTGGGAAGATTAGTTGGGAAAAATAGTATTTCTGGAAATATTAAGGAAACAAGCTGGAAAAAAGTATTTCTTGGAACAATTTAGGGAATAAGTTACAGGAAAAGTATTTCCTAGAAAAAATTAGGAAATAAGTTGGAGGAATAGGATTTTTTAGAAAAATTTCGGAAATCATTAGAGAAAAATTATTATCTAGAAAAATTTAGACAATAAAGTTGAAGGAAGAGTATTTTCTAGAAAAATTTAGGAAATTATAAGAGAAAAAAAATTTTCTCGAAAAATGTAGGCAATAAAGTTGAAGGAAGAGTATTTTCTAGAAAAATTTAGGAAAATATTAGAGAAAAATTATTATCTAGAAAAATGTAGACAATAAAGTTGAAGGAAGAGTATTTTCTAGAAAAACTTAGGAAATTATTAGAGAAAAATTATTATCTAGAAAAATTTAGACAATAAAATTGAAGGAGGAGTACTTTCTAGAAAAATGTATGAAACAAATATGTGGTAAAGTATTTTTTTCAGAAAAATGTAGGGAAAGTGGTCCATATTACGACGCATGCATACGCATGACACGTTGGAAAATTCATGACTGTATCAAAAACCATAAAATTTCCATTTTAATATAAATTCTCTCGTAGACAGTCGTCAAAACGACCATTAAATTCATTTCTATGTTGTAAATGTTACCAACCCATAGACGCACATATATATATGTATACATAAGTACTAGTAATAAATATTGATTTTGATCGGTGCAAAGTTGTCGATGATATGGCGAAGAGTTGGGATCGTGTCGGCAGTTGGTTTCGGTCACGGTGATATATCGGAGCCCGGAAGCGTACCGCGGCAAGCGATTCTTCATTCCTTCTCTCTCTATCACGCTGATCGTTGGCGCAGCGAGTCGCGAGGGGAAAGTGGCTCGAGCAACTTTCACTGCCGAGCAGCAACTTGTTCGCCGAGTCCCGTACCAACGATCAGCGTCTCGTCTCTCTCTTTCTCTCTCTCTCTCTCTACCACAAACATATACAGTACATTCTTCCTTGGCCAACATTTATATTATCGTGGCCTCGGAGGCTTGCAGGAAATCAAGTTGAGCTGGATGCTGGATATCAACCGGCAGTCAAAGCATCATTTAATTTATCCTCGTTTTTGGATTCGGAGCTCGAAATACGCTGGGAATAATTAATTTTTTTTTATTAGGACGAATAATAATTACACTATGTTTACATAATGTTTTATCGACAATACAATTTTTCATAAATTTTAGCATAATTTTCATTTTTTTTTTAGCTTTTTTAAAAAAAAATAATAATAAATTATAATACATTGGTCCGATTAATTATTTTATAAATATTCTTTTTTTGTTGTAAAAAATTAACTGTATCAGATCGATAAAAATACCAGGAATTTATTTAAAGCTGATTATTCTATTAGCACTAATAATAATAATATTATATTTACAGTTCACCGTAAATGAAAAAGATTTTCAGAGATTTATTTGTTTTTTATTTTAGTCATCCAATAAATATGAAATAAACTATCTTTCTATTTATTTCATATTTATTAAATGATTAGAATAAAAAATATTAATCTCTGAACATCATTTCTTTTTACAGACTCACCCCCCTTAATAATTCTTATAATATATCGCATGATTTTCATTTTTATTATTGTTGACTCAGAAATTTTTTTTTCTTGCGAAAAGTCAAGTTTATCAGTCAAGTATCGATTAAATTATTAGAAATGTATTTAAAGCTCTATTACCACTAATAATAATAATTTTTAATTAATAATCTACCGAGAATACAATTTTTCATGAAACTTCGCATAATTTTCATTTTTTTTGTAGTTACTTAAAAAAAAATGGTGGCAAATCAACGTTAGCAGACCGAGAAAATTATTTACAAAAGTTTATTGAAATGCTGATATAAAAATACAATTTTTATTTTGAGACTTTTTTTGTGTGTAACCTACAGCTTTTTAAAAACGTGGATTTAAAAGAAAATACAAGATTACAATGTTGGATTTAAAAGTCTGAAAAATTTACAGAAATTACTATTTGTTTCTAAAAATGTTTAATTCAATATATGAAGGGTTGAAAAATATCTAAATTTATAGTCAATGTCTCATATATACATTCAAATAGTTTATTCCTATTGAAAATAGTGAATCGGCAGCTAATTCTACTATTTCGCCTCTATAAATTTAATTGATATAATATTACAGTATTGTCCCAAGTCCAAGCACTACATTAATGAAAAAGGCGCACTAATTACTATTCTGATTAAATAATTACACATAATTTTTATAATGGTAATAGTATCTCATACAAATAATTAGTATGATTATTTGTTACTAAATGCTCCTTAATAATTATTCTAATTATTTGTCTGTTACATAATTGGTAATGTCAAGTGACAATACAGGTATTAAAAACCCATCTAATTACAATTCTAATGAAATGCTAATTATTTTCATAAATGAAACAACAATTCGATTTTGTGTTATTTCATTCAGATTACCGCCAAATCATTTTATGAATTCAAAATTGCTTCTCGATCTATCATTTTAAAAAATCTAGAAGCATGTAACAAAAGTAATTTATTAGCAGCTAAAATTATAGTCGGCAAAAACTAATTTCTTAAACTTACTCAATTATTATAAAAATAAATTCTGCAAGCTTGTGACAAAAATAACGTGTCATTTGTTTATAAAAATAAGCAACTAAATTAGGCGACTCCGAAAACATGTGAATTGTTAATAAAAAAATGATTGCCAAATCTTTTGGGAAAATTAAAAAGTTAACAAATAAATAAAAGTCGAATAACAGTAAATTAATGATAAATTTGGCAAAACGTTATCATTTAACGTTATCAAAGTTTTAACGTGAATGAATTTATCGATCCTCTCATTTTTTTTTTCTTTTTTTTTTTTAATTAACAAGTGATGATCTGTGCTTTAGCATGTGTTGGCCTGTGAACAAGAATATAATCTACCGGGTGGAAAATTTACAAGTGATGAGATAAACTTCGACGACGTGTTATCAGCTAAAAAGAAAAATGGCGACTGCACGTTTGAGATTCGCGTGTATTTATGAGTACATATGTCGTCGCGAATTTATCCTCCGTTGGGATATCGCGAAGTTATCTCAAAAGATCGATTTTGTGATGCGGCTTGCTTAACAACTCTCGCGTCAACTCGTGGCCGAGTCGGTCACACGGCAAAGCCACGAGATGCAAAGTCAGTAACAACCGCCGCTAGTCCTTTCGCCGAACGTTCACTTTCTACACACACCAAAGCGAGCCAATAAGTAAGAGAGATAGAGATTAAAAGCACTCGTTTTTAATCCGCACGCATCACTTGGACATTTTTTTTTTTCCAAGCTACTTGGACATTTTTTTTCTTCCAAGCATTGCTTGGATTTTTTTTTCCAAGCTACCTTAAAAGTAAAAAAAAATATCTTCATTCAAATTAAAAAAAAAATTTTTAATTAAAAATTTTGAAACTTTTAAAAATATCTTCATTCAGGAGATTCGAGCTCTTCATTATATTCATGAAATGTTACAGAATAATAAATTATACTTTTGAAAACAAAAACAAAAGTACCTTTTCGAAAATTTAAGGACAAAATATTTTCTCATTTTTTAAAACAACGTACATAATTTTTGTTAATCAATAAAAAAAGAAAAAAACAAAGCTGTATTACAAAATGCCGTGCTTTTGATTTTTCTTAACGGTGTTAATGTGAAAAAAAGATCCCAGCTTCAAATATAACAATTTCCAAAAATGTCATTACTTTCAAAAAAATTAAAAATAAACAATCTTCTAGTTTTTAAGAACGATGTAATTTTTTTGCGCGTGCATTGAGTCGTGGATTGCACAGACTTTATGGTATATGGTCGGATTCTGCAGAAACAGTGTATTGCAAAAATTCCAGAATAATCTTGTGTACAAATAATCGTTTGATTATTTATCAACACGTGCCATTATTCGTTGTTGTCGTAACTATAAAACCGTACTTGTCACCTGAGGGAAATATAGAGTTTACATATTTTCTGAGTGCACGGCGTACAACACTCAAAAGACAGCGATAAATCATGAAATGATATACGAGTAATCATCAGGCTCCAAGTACTAACGACCAGCCTATCGAGATTCGCTTTCGTTAGGAGTCTCGTAGTTGTTACTCGAAAGGATCATCAGGTGTCTCCCTCTCGATATATATATATATATTGTATATATGTATGTATATATATATATATATATATATAATACAACCCCTCGGCAGGAGTTGACCTCGTCTGTTTCAATTAGCAACAGCACCGAGTAGTGGTCGCTCGTTCCTCCGTTACTCTGGCTCGACCTACTAACGAGAGACAACCCAGTAGAGCAGGTTTTCAGTATATAACAGCGCATCCAAACACTTTGCATACGCACGATTAACCGGGTTGTCCTTACACTCTCTCGTGAACTTAAGGAGACCATCGACTTATGGTGTTAAAATTTTTTTTAAATTATATAGAATTTTTTTTTAAGTATTTATAAATATTTAAGTATTAAAAAATAAAATTACAATGTTTTTGTATTAAATATTCCAATTTTCGAAAATTGTTGTTTTTACATTTCACTTGAATATTCAATTTAACTTGAGGGGGCTTGAACCTTTCACACTTAACGCTGTTAAACATTTTTGCATGTTTTACCGATAGATTTTATTCATATAAAATTTAATAGTATAATAAAAAGAAAAATTCAGCATTTTTAAATTAGACTTTCTAATTTTTGAAATTTTTTGTATAAAATATAATATATATGTACTCTTTTATAATAATATTACACAATGGATTTAAATTAAAAATTGCAAAATTGAAATAAATTATTTAGTTGACTAGTAGGATTCAATAGATTTCAATAAAAACATGTGTTTAATGCATAAAGTTTTAAAGAAACGATTTCAACAAATGTAAAACTCATTTGATCTTAAATCCTCCAAATGCTTTGAGAAGGCTTTGTGGACTATCTGATGAAACAATAATTAACATTTCACATCTTTTAAATTCAAACTTTCGAAAATTCTAACATCTCTAAAGTCTGTATTTGAAAAATAATAATTTTCTTGTATCTCTCAGTAAGTGGATAAAATAATTAAGATTTCGAGGGAAAATCACAAAATACAAAATAGACAAGGAGAAAAACATATCAGGGAGAATCTAAGGTTGCATCTTGGAATTAATATTTCACTTTTTTTTATCCTAGCTTTTCGAAAATTCTTACATTTCTAAAGACCCTTTTTGAAAAGTATTAATTTTCTTATGTGTCTCAGTAAATCGATAAATCACTAAGGTTTGAAGGGAATTAACATTTCTCATTTTTTTAATCCAAGCCTCCGAAAATTCCGACATTTCTGAAATCTGTATTTGAAAAATGATAATTTTCTTGTATCTCTCAGTAAGTGAATAAAATAATTAAGATTTCGAGGGAAAATCACAAAATACAAAATAGACAAGCAGTAAAACATATCAGGGAGAATCTGAGGTTGCATCTCGAAATTAACATTTCTCATTTTCACATTCAAATTTTCCAAAATCCTAACATCTCTAAAGTCTGTATTTGAAAAATGATAATTTTCTTGTATCTCTCAGTAAGTGGATAAAATAATTAAGATTTCGAGGAAAAATCACAAAATTAAAATAGACAACGAGTAAAACATATCAGGAAGAATCTGAGGTTGCATCTCGAAATTAACATTTCTCATTTTCACATTCAAATTTTCGAAAATTCTAACATCTCTAAAGTCTGTATTTGAAAAATGATAATTTTCTTGTATCTCTCAGTAAGTGAATAAAATAAATAAGATTTCGAGGGAAAATCACAAAATACAAAATAGACAAAAGTAGCAAAAGATATCAGGGAGGATTAGAGGTTGCATCTCGGTGCCACCAAGGACGATTAATCATAGATTCTGTGTATTTAATTCGAAGAAGAAGTCAGGTACATGTTCTTTTGCGTTAAGCGCAAATATAGCGTATATAGTAGTGGAGAACTGGTCGATAGACGTTCTCGTTGAACCGTGACGGTTCTATCAAGGATACGCGTATGAGATTACATCGCATGCTTGGTACAAACGCGGCGTCGCGTCGGGGAACGAAAGTGAATCCCTTCGATCTGCGCGAGAATCGATCTACCGGTTGCTCTCTCGATCCAACCAAGCAAGAGCGCACCCGTGTTTCCTCCTCGACACTCCGCTCCTCCCGCTTCTCGGCCGTCTCATATTTCAAACGCATTTTTTTTCCGCAACCACTCGCAGCAGACTCGTCCGGTTGCTTTTAACACCTTCGAGAATCAACCTGACCTGCCTGTGTCCGAACATACACTGCGGAAAAAAAGAAATTCGTTTATGTTCAATTAAATAATTACCTAAGTGGCACAAGAAAAATCACTTTGGTACTGAAACTGCGGCATATTTATGACTGGCATTTATTTCGCCACCGAAAAATGTCTACGTGGTTTAATATTTCTTTAAATCAGAGAGCAGAGTTTAGTTATTTGAAACAATAAAAATTCATTACTGAAAATTTAGTTTTATCATGTAAATTCGAAACTTAATTCTTACAATTCGGTATGAGGCTTTGAAACAGTAAAATATTCTATTGCATATATTTTTAATTATTATTTTGAACTTGTATGAAATTGTAAGAATTAGGATTAGAGTTGAAATGAGAATACTTGATTTTGATTTTACGTTTAGGATTTTTTATTTGATTTTAAATTTAATCAAAAGTTTACAATTTAGATTTAATTTAAAGTCTTAAATTTAAATTCGATTTGAAAGTTAGAATTTTTATTTGATCTCAATTTTAGAATCTAAATTTAATCTTAACTTTACAATTAAAATTTGATTTTATGTTTAGAATACAAATTTGCTTTCAAGCTAAAAAATTTTGTTTGATTTTAACCTTTTAACTCAAACTTAATTTGAAATTTTTAATTTGATTTTTAAAAAAATCATACGATAGCTTTAAATTGCAACTTGGCATAAATTTTAAATTGAAACTTAACGTAAAATATAAATACAAAATTCAAAATTTAATTAAGCCTAAAGTGATAAAAAAATATTTTACAGTTGACTAGAACTGAATTTTCCAAATTTTCTAAACATAAAATTAACATCACAGTCGATTTGATACTAAACTGATTTTTAAATAGTTTTTTAGCCTCGAAAACAGGATTATGATTTCTCCAAGCATTATAAATCAATACATAAAGCAGAAAAATAATTCCAATAAGTGACCTCAGAATTCAAAATTGTATTCAATTTTTATTCAACTAATAATACATTAAACTCATTGTCACATAAATTTATGTAAATAAAAAGAATGAACATAAACTAGAAAGTTAGCCTCTATTTTACACCAGATAAATGAAAATTTACATTTCCATCCTTGCTCACGAAAAAAAATCGTTTATACCAACTAAAAAAATATTTGGATTAAAGAAATATTAACTTGATTAAACGTATACCGTTTCTTGAAATCAATTTTTTTCTTTCATTTACTTTAACAATTTTTTCGCGCAATCAATCAAACAACTTTTTTTTTATCTGTCCATTTAGTATTCAATCAGTTTCAAGTTTTGTTTTATCAGTGCATACACAACTTGAAGAGAGTATATAAGTGCAAGTTGCAATCACGGTTGAATAATAAGGAAGTGGCAAAGTGAAGAAATAGCGAACGAAGCGTCGAGTTGTGAGTTTCAGCACTCGGTGAATAAACGGCGATCCCGTTTGTTTGGAGATAGTTTCCTGCGCCCTTGGACTCCCGTCTATTTCGGCAAGCATCTCGTCGGCACACAAACCGAATAATCTACAAGGCCAAATGACCAAGGCTAAGATTGCTCTCGTAGGCATCAGAGATCCAAGGAATAGGAACATTACAGCGGGCAAATACAAGCAACTTAGCAAAGTCCCAACCGACGATAACAATTACCAGTTTAATGCTCGTCTCGCGGTACTCATTACTCTATGAGATGGCATTTATTTCTTGTCCACAACGACACAGCAACTCGTCACGGGAGTCGAGCACTCTCGATTTTTTTTTTTTTTGTTCTAAACTTTATTCGCGTTATTATGCTTCCGTCGGGAAACATAAAGGCCCGAAGTCATATCTATACCAACGGGTTAAATTCTTTTCACGTTCTTCCGCGAAAATCATGCGCACCTTATTTTTAAAAAAACATGTAAAGCACCTTAAAGAGAGACAAAATTCTGCGGAATTTTACAATGGATGAGTAGAAAAACCGCGCTTACCTTACAACAGAATGATTACGTAATATTTCTGAGAACGTGGAGAGAGAGAGAGAAACGAAACGCTTCTTGAGATATTTTGCCGTTTTCTTATATCGAGATTAGAAAAAAGTCGCAGAAGGAAAATCAAAAATGTTGCAGATGAGAAAAGACTTCCTTTAAAAAGAAGTGAAAAAAGTAGGCAAATATATATGCGAAAATATAATAGAATAAATTTAGCATAAAAATATTTTTTTTTAATTGTGTAATTATAATTAAATTATATATGAATTATAGTTAATTTTTGTTGCTACGCTTTTTGCACGAAACCTTGTAATTCAAAATAACAAATCGTTGCAAATCGATAAGTGGTAACGCTGAAATGTGGATAGAAACTCTGAACACAATCGATGGCTAAACAACCAAACAACGCGGCGGTGCGTAAATTAGTTCAAGGCTGAAGTCAGGAACTAATCTCCCGCTGAGAGTGACGGTATTCCTATAAGCTCACCGGAAACGAATGCAAGAGGAGCAGCGACCGGAAAAACGCATTTTTTTTGTCTTCTTTTTGTTCACCGAAGCAAACATATGGTGGATCCATATGATTGGTTCGGTGAATCAATAAGTTTTAACCAACCAACTGATTAGTTGGAACGAATCAATTATTCAGTGATGGTTAGCCGGCAAATTAGTATTCTGAACTAAATAAACTTATGTACCAACTGACCGCCAATCTAGGCCAACGAATTAATTGTTTTTCTATGTTCTTATGTTTTTTATTTTTCAATAAATTGATTGATCAACCAACTGATTAATGGAAACCAATAAATTCTTCAGTGGTTCCAAATAATTGGTTCACCCAACAGCTAGACAAAGCAACTAATTCAGTTCGTTAGCCACCAAATTAGTATTCCCAACTTAATCAATTGATGTACCAACTGACAATCTAGGCCAACCAATTAGTTGATTTTCGCAACTAAGTACATTTTCTTGTAGTACATTAACCCATGCAGTTGGTTAGGATGACTAACTATGTTTTTTTTTTTCAATAAATGGATTGATCAACCAACTGATTAATGGAAACCAATAAATTATTCAGTGATTCCAAATAATTGGTTCGCTCAACAGCTAGAATCAACAACTAATTCAATTCGTTAGCCACCAAATTAGTATTCCAAGCTTAATCAATTGCTGTACCAACTGACTGCCAATCTAGGCCAACCAATCAGTTGTTTTTCGCAACTAAGTAACATTTTTTGAAGTACACGAAACCACGCCTGTTGATCCAAACCAGTTGGTTAGGGTCACCATATTTTTTGTCTTCAATAAATTGATTGATCAACCAACTGATTAGTTGAAGTCGATGAATTATTCAGTAACTCCAAATAATTGGTTCGCCCAGCACCTAGAATCAACGACTAATTCAGTCTGTTAGCCACTAAATTGGTATTCCCAACTAAATCAATTGATGTACCAACCGACCGTCAATCTAATCCACCCAATAAATTATTAGCAAATTAAACCATGCGATTGATTAGGCCCTAACTATGTTTTTTCAATACGTGTCTACCGAATTATTGACATCCATAGCGAGGCGCGAAAGAGTGGAAAAGTCTCGCGGTCTTTGGATTCGCTCATTGAATAATATAGTGCTACAGACAGGAAACTAAATTTGCCTGGCACGACTTCCGCATGGAAAAGCTCCGTTGCAACAAGTTCTGAAACACTCCTGCGTTTTAATATTTTTTTTTTCTTTTTTTTTTTTTGCAAAAAAAAACATCTGGCCAAACACTCACACGCACACACACACACACCATCAGTCGAACAAAAGAGTTTTTCTCAGTGAGTTAGAAGCGGTCGAGCTCTCGCGCACGAGCGTGCTAGTGAGCCAGGGCCGCTCGCTCGCTGGCGCTCGTCGACGATATAATTTCACTTCGCCTAGTCATTCAAGCCCCACCTTGGTGGTTGGTCTAGTCGGGCTCGCGGACGTTCCATTCAATTGTTGCAGCCGCGCAACTGGAAATTCAAGGACGCATCACGACAATGCGCGCCACAGCCGTGGCTTACCTCTCCTCTGCTATGAACAACTGGTGGGAGGGGACGAAGCGTGTCGCGTATACTATACTATAAACGCCCGCGGACCTCTCTTCCACGCTGCGATGGTAATGATGACGGTGAACTAATGACGCGATGACTAATCCCAATCGCGTGCACCAGACGCGCAGGAACTCTCTTGCAATAAACAATATTCTGCTACCTGTAACACGAAGAAAATTTGAAAAAAAAAGAAAAACATAATTTAGGTTTGGATGATTAATTTTCTCATTTTTAGCAATTATCGAATTGTTTGGCTGTTACATTATAATCAGACACTATTATTGCTAATTCTTTTGCAATGCACGTTTACGTAAAAATGGTTTTGCAGATTTTTTTACTCATTTTTATGTGGTGTCTTTATTAGAGAATATTTCGTTGGTGTAATTTAATGAAATGACAACTAAAAAAATTAATATTTCTTAGCTGTAACATAGAAAATAAAAAATGGCTTGTTGCTTGTCTCTTACTTTCATTATAATGCAAGTTTATTACTGAATCTTTTGCATTCAAAGTTTATGCAATAAAAGTGCCTTTGTGAAATGGCAACTAAAAAAGAACAGAAATATTTTGTAGAAAATATATTTTCTGTTATCTGTTTTCACTTATTTTCATATGGTGCTTACTATTTGACAGTAAAAATATCAATATTCTGTACATACTTTTAGAAAAAGATGTTGGAAACAGTCAAAGCCAATAAACAAAGCTGAATAAATATTTGCGGAGTATTTGAATAGTGTCATTGAACAAAGAAATTTTCTATGCAACTCTCAGTCAAAAAGAAAACTATTTAGTTTTAGAATTCGCAAAAAAACACAAATTTACGTTTTAGAATACACATTCAAAAAATCTTTTTGTAGACTATAAATTTCGTCAGTACACAAACTTATTGCGATTCAATTTCGTCGTCATAGATCGAACACACTGCGTGTACGATTTATTTGCGTGGCTTCGCAGCACCGTTCATGAGAGACGACCAGAAGACTGTCCAATCAACAGGCTTATAAGCTGGCTTCAAGATTTCCATACATTTCGATATACTATAGTAATATCTTTTTGAAGAGGGCATATTGCAAATGCATTTTTTTTTTTGCAGCCATTCAAAAGTTTACTCATCATATTATAAAAAGTAATCGCAAATTGCTATGAATTTTATTTTAAGAATTACGGTTTTACAATTCTATTCATCGCCGACATCAGAAAAAAAAAAATACAAATCCATCTTCAAATACAAGATATATTTTCCAAAATTTTTCCCTAAGAATGAAGATAAGATAAATAAAAAAACCATCTTATAAATTTTCAAAGCATACCTTTTATAGCAGAGAATGCTAATCTTGCATAAAAATACATCCAAAGCGTATGACTCAATTTTGGAAACAGCATCATAACATTGGATAGTAAATTATGCTCCTATTAGACGCACATTTAATATATTCCAAATTACGAAGATTTTCTTCCCTCCAATAGTCGGCGAAACCATTCAATAAATTTTGAAAGCGTATAGAAAAATATTCAAAATTTTGCAAAAAAAAATGTTCTTCAGACTACAAGTGGGCCTTGTTGAAAAGTATCCAGTTAACGAGCACTTGGTATCTGTCTGCTATTCATCCCCGTAACTATGGTCGTTAACTCGGTAATCATAATCATTGTCGTTGTTGTGATCATCATCATCATCATCATCATCATCATCATCGTAGTCATCGTAGCGTGGTATTTTCATTCGATCTCCGGGTATATATCCAACATTGTGGCGTGACAGGCATGCTCCCGTGGCCTTGACAGTCGACCCGACCGTTCTCCAACGTCCAAGTGACCAACTGATCACAGATAGATACCGCCAAGTTTCCCGTTGAATTAATCTTGGTAGGATCGCCCGTGGAATCTCTCCTGCGAGTATAAGCCAACCAATCGAAGATAACTCGCACCGGAAAATTCCCTTTCCATTTCCTACGGCATCAATTCTATTTCTGCTGGCTATTCCAACAAGGAGTCTGTGTAGTCGTCATAGCCCCTTCGACTCCGAATGCAACAAAACACGGTTTTTTTTTGTCTGATAATGAGAAGAAAAAAAAAACCTCTGAACTATCAGCATTTATGTTTTTGCAAGGCTTAAATTATCGACAACTGTGTGTACCGAGAAGCGTCGGTCATTGCAATTTCTAGAGTGCATTTTTATTATTTATTTTTCTACATAACGTGTATGTATGGCGATTAATTGATTGAAATTAATTGTTGTGTTTCAGGGAAACAAGGTAAAGATGGACCCGAGGAGAAAAAGGACGCAGACGGTGAACTTTGGGGCAACGTGGAAGCGCAGGCCGCCTTCCTCGGACCCAATCTCTGGGATAAGACCCTGCCCTATGATGCCGACCTGAAGGTATTGAATCATGTATGTACACGAGTCGCGAGACGGTAAGCAGCGTTAAAGCCGATGCATTTTCCCTTTTTTTTTTGGTTTTTTTTGTTTCTAACATGAAAAGTAGAGTCGTGAAACAGTCGACGGAACCCCTTTTTTTATGGATGCCATCGCTGCACGAGTGATTATACGCAGGTTTTTATTTTTACACATTCACAATTTCGTAGGACAAAACTGTACACGTTACGGACTCGAGACAGTAAATATCTATGGTGTATTATAGGTTGACACGAAAAAAGTCTACACAGTACAAAGTCGACACGGCAAATTTCTACACAGTGCGAAGTGGACACGATGAAACTCTACAGAGTACAAAATCGACACGGCAAATCTCTACAAAGTGCAAATTCGACGCAGTAAAACACGACACAGTACCAAGTTGACACGACAAAAGTCTACACAGTACAAAGTCGACACGGCAAATCCCTACACAGTACGAAGTCAACACAGCAAAATGTCTACACAGTACGAAATCAACACAACAATAACTCTACACAGTACGAAGTCAACACAACAATAACTCTATACAGAACGAAGTCAACACAGCAAAAACTCTACACACTACAAAGTCAACACAGCAATAACTCTACACAGTACAAAATCAACACAGCAAAAACTCTACACACTACAAAGTCAACACAGCAAAAACTCTACACACTACAAAGTCAACACAGCAAAAACTCTACACACTATCATCTTAAAACAACAGACTTTTTTTTTCATTTACTCCTGCAGTGTTTGGTTCTCCAGAATCGAGGTTTTCCCAAAAACTCCACTGAAAAGCCAATAGACAATTGGTTTTATATCTAATATTTTCATGAAAGCCTAAATACATCAGGCTGTGTGCTTTTTTGCGGTGCTGTCCGATACCCGACTAACAAAATAACACCTTTTTCTCGCACGTTACTCGAATTAAGGGGGCCTA
This sequence comes from Perithous albicinctus, assembly GCA_964016905.1. Lineage (NCBI taxonomy): Eukaryota > Metazoa > Arthropoda > Insecta > Hymenoptera > Ichneumonidae > Perithous > Perithous albicinctus. Next base: position 23,020,201 of record OZ024689.1, read on the forward strand.
CTCCACCTCAAAGTGCGCTACTCATAAAAATAAAATTTAAATAAAAAATTTCATTCATTTAACACATATACTGATTATTGAAGAACAAACAAAATTGATAATCGATGTATCTTTTTATTTAACAAATCTTCGTACTTTATTCAACAGCCTACATAATTTCCATCTGATGATATATGTTTGATGAATCAACCTGGAAAATTGTAGACTACTTTATGTTGGGTGTGTGTGTGTGTGTCTGTGTGTGTTGCTGATACCAGCATTGCTCTCGGTCGACGAGAGCACAAAACATAGATTGCGTAAGACACTCAGAAAAAGTAGATACCTAGCGAGACTTCCTGAGTCGAAGCGAAAACCGGGAAACTCGATACAGTCGCGGTTGTTGCGGATCTGTGCATAGTAGGTGGCAGACTTTCACCCTCGTCCTCGCAGCTGCTATGCTTCGGCTCACTTTTTGATTCGCTCTCAGGTCCCTGTGTCTTATCGGCGTTTTTCTTTTTTTTTTTCTTTTTTTTTTTCATCAGTTGTACTTGAACGTTCTCTCGATTGTGTCTCTTAGCTGTCGTTTTAAAACGATTTATTTGTCAAGATAGCAAAATTGCCCATAGTTAACGACATTTTGTATATCTAGGTTTTAGTTTAGTTCTTTGGAAAGAAATACATTTCTACGACAGAGAGGTAACAAAATTATCAATTGAATTTATAGAAAGTTCGTTCCGTGATAAAATTCATGATTTTAATGTAGACTTTAAAATTGACATTTGGAAGACTGTTAGAAGAAAAATAAAAATATTATAAAATTATTACAGGTAAAAGGGGTTTTATTTTTATGAAAAATAAATTGAGATACGGGACTTTTTTGAATGTCCAAAGTATTCAGAAAAGTGATTTGTGTCTTGTAAAGGCTAAAAAGTAATCGAGTTGAATTTTAGTATGGAAGTAAAGCAGTAACGTTTCTTTAATTATTGCGATTTCAATAATAATGTATGCATAATGCATTTAAAAATTTGCATCTTGCTCTTTTATTTAATTATAATACACCTTTTTTATTTTTATTAATGAGCATATTTATCATATCGAGATGACTGGATAAAAGATAACAAGTAATGCGGAAGCAATGTGCAAGATTCTAATTTGCATACGTAAGAAAAAAATATTCTTCTCACTGCCTCATGTGAGAGACTTTCCATTTACTTCCCTGATTTTTTTTCTATACGAAACAATCCACGAAATATATGATTATATTTATTTCGGAAAATCAGAAAATTAATTTTACATTTTATATTATTAATCTGCCTACCGATTATTTTAAACAATACTTTTCTCACTATTTTATAAATTGCTTTTGTAGCCTAATTTTTATTCACAATCAATATTTCTGGTGTCTTCAACGACGTTGAAATTCTAATAAAATGAAACTCTTACTTTTTAGTTATAAATGTATCCACGATGCATCTTTTTAAAGTTTATATCTTACTTTTTCATTGAATTATAATACACGTTTTTTTTTTTTCTTTTTTTTAATTGACATATTCCTCAAGATGACTGGATAAAAGATATCGAATAATCCGAAAGCAATGTGCAAGGTCCACACTTTTCATACACTTGAAAAAAAAAATTTGACTCACTCTCTCCTCTGAGAGAGTTTCAATTTATTTCCCTGATTTTTTTAAAATACAAAAACGAGACAATCGACGAAGGATGCAATTCACAGGACGAGTATATATAATCGTGAACGAAGAAAGATAGAAACTTTCACCGCATACAGAGGAGAGTATTAAGGAACGTGTTGGCAAAACGAATTTCGCGTGTCACCCAGATTTACGAACTTGTTCTGTGCGGAAGTCCGAGCCGGGGAGTATTTTAGCACTGTGGACACTCTCGGTCCGATTAGTCCTTCGATCCATCGTGGTCGACCCAAGCACGGATTTACCACGCATTCAACTTTCTTCTTTCGTGCGTTGCAACGCCTACCGTACTCTACCTGTCCACTGGTCGCTAACTTCCGTCCAGCTTATCGCTATTAAGCAAACAAATTTTCATCGATGCATACATAAAACACGTCCTGTGAAATCGATTCAGGTTTCGTGAAAGTTCGTTCAGTCTAGCCTAGACTTGTACAACATGATAACGCTCGAACCTTGATAACATATCCTTGAATACTTCTTGTTTCATAGCCAGCAGTCTGCTATCCTTGAAGACTTTTTTTTCTTCTCAACGCTGCGAGCAAAATAGCGTATTCTCCTCGTGGAAGATAAATATTTGAGGATTGCTTTTTAAGGACCTACACTAGAGAAATGGAAATTTTTTAAAAAATTGTTATTTTTTTTGTGTTCAATAATAGTTGGGATTTTTTTACAGAATGAATAATGCAAATTTAGAGAAATATTAACAGTGATAGATTTTTTAGAGTCGTTTTCGTTGAATTTCTTTCATAGATAATTCGTTATTCTTTTTGGATTTTAATTCAGGATGGCTCTATTCAGTGTGTTAACGGTCTACAAATTAAAAGTCCAGATGGTTGATAGTTTTTGTCGTCTGAAAAATTAGAGTGTATACTGTACGAAAAAAATGTCTCCATCAACATACGTCTTTAATTATTAAAGCTACCTTAAAAAGCTACCTCAATGAGGAAGTAACTTCCTATTTATTTTGGCTTGCTCATAGAGGAAGCTTTATAAACATTCAACGATCATGAAGAAGCAATGTGCAAAGCTCTACTTTGCAACCTTGTTTTAAATTGATAAATAGACTTAGTGGAAAACGTTAATTTAAAAAAAAAATACAAAATCCGAACATATTTACCGATTTGTCCCAAATTTAGTATCAATCATCCTTCGACATAGCTTTATTTGTAAAAATATAAAGCTACACACATCCATTTGGAATTTTTTTGGTAAACCACTTCTCTCGACGTTTTGGACCATTCTGCGTATCCTGACACGAAAATCTCTGAAATATTTTTTTTCACGACATCTAAGCTTCCTGAATGAGGAAGTAAAAATGTGTACTCAACAAAAATGCTTTTATTTTTCTTATCAATTCCTCGATATGTAGTTAAAAAAAAACTGAAACATCGCCAAAAAAAGGTCTCTCATAAACCTGAATAAACACCGATTAGTAAATCCAAATTTATCTACTGTTGAATGTGAACATAAATCTATGTAGTAATTTAATAATAAATCACTGTCATATTTTTTTTTTTTCAATCCATACAACACACCCCGTAGTAATTATCTTCGATTAATCTGTAAAAGCGTGTAAGAGCGATTTTTCATTTAATTGGCCAATCATTTATCAAGTGCTATAATTGCCCCTCGCGAGTTGTCCAAGATTGATTAAAACGTTCTATATTTTTCTTTTCTCTCGACACCATACTATTAACTTCAGTGTACTCCAGTTTTCACATGTATCTACATATATGTCGTATAGCTTGCTTTTTCACTTTTACTAACGAATTTTTATAATTGCCTATTGCAGTACGTCGACCTGGATGAGTTCCTGTCCGAGAATGGAATACCTGTGGATGGCGTTGCTAGCAATGGCCAAGGAACGATGCAGGCGAGCCAGTTGCACAAGATCAACAGCAACGAGGCAACGAGTCACCAAGGGCCAGCGAGTCTTCATCTCGAACCAGTTACCAAACGCGAAAGATCACCATCGCCAAGCGAATGTTGTTCACCCGACACTCTAAACCCACCCTCGCCAGCGGATTCCAGTGAGTGCATCTCTTAATAGAGGCCTCGTAAAAGTGGCTTAGCCTCTCTCTATCAAATCGCCTCATCACGCCTTAAATCAATTTCATTAAGAAAAACAAGTCAAACACGTAAGGAACTATAAATTTGATGACGATATTTGTAGCCTTACGGTATTTAATCGTATTTTTATCGATTTCAATTAGTGTTGCAATTTTATTGAAAAATCACTTTTTTTTGTTGTTGTTTAGCAAAAATTGTAAAAATAAATAAATGGCTCTGATTATCAATGAATTCTTGATCGAAAGGAATATTTCTGATCTGTTTTTCGAAGCTTTGTAAAAATACTAAGCAGGATCCCTTTTTTGAAATTATTTCAAAAAAATTGGTTCTGATCAATTATGAATTCGTGGCTTTGTTAATATTTTAATTGAGGAATAACGTAGCTGTGAAATTGCCTAAAAGTCAATTTTATAAAAACTCTTGTTTGAAATGAGAAGAAGATACTGCATTAGCATATACTAAAATGCATGAGAAAATGATACAGCACTCTGGCGAACTTCATGGCAATAAATTGCAGCTTCATTATATTTTATGTACATTTTATACGATTAGAACATCATTTTTTGAAAGCAATAGTAAAATATTTTCTAACGCATTCTTATTACATTTTTTTTAAGTCTAGAAAAAAAAAAAGTTAGTTTTCCTATCGAAGCCTTTCATTGTACAGCATTTTTTTTTCTTACTTCTTTCTCAAATCATTATTATAATGACAAGAATTTGGAGAATACCATTAAAAATCTACGAGCTTCAGTTAAAATCTCAGACTAACGTAAATTTGTCCGATTGTCGATTCCCTTCTTCCGAGTAACAGATTCTGGGACTTCGTCACGTATACAATATGGCTTGTCTCTTGTAGCGCTTTCGATGGCATCATCCGGGCGAGACTTTGACCCAAGAACTCGGGCCTTTTCCGACGAGGAACTCAAACCCCAACCGATGATTAAGAAATCCCGGAAGCAGGTGAGAGAAGTACATTGATTTTTTTTATCTACCTTTTTACTAGTATTAAGCGTAGTAGTTATACGCAACTTAATTAAGTTTATCGCCGATCGATATGTCATGCATAATTCTTTTTTTTTATGTTTCTCCGTTGCCGATAGTTTGTTCCGGACGACTTGAAGGACGACAAATACTGGGCGCGCCGCAGGAAGAACAACATGGCAGCAAAGAGGTCGCGAGACGCACGCCGAATGAAAGAAAACCAGATAGCGCTGAGGGCTGGCTTTCTCGAAAAAGAGGTGAGGCAGCCACAGCATCCTTTTAGCAGGATTAACGCGAGTCGTTCTCTATACGTTTTCGCATCATCTTAAAGTGGCCACGGAGCTTTTTATTTGGTCTTTCATGTCCCGATTTCAGTTACACCGAAGGTGGCAATCTTTTAGTCAGTTTTTAAATTCTCTTTCATCGTCAGAACGATATTCTGAATATATTCTTAATGCTTTTCTGAGTGTCCTACAACATTTATTTTTCAAATAACTTCCTGAATGTCTTTAAAGAATTCAGAATATTCGATTTAATACCGTACTAGGTGTTTGTTTCCTTTGATATTCTAATTTCTTTTTTTTTTTCATTAATATCTCTTAAAATTAAAAATTGGGTTGTTTTCGCAGAAATATTTTGTACAAACGTCTAGGAAAAGTTTGTGTTAATTTGACATCGTTTTTTTGGCCATTTCGTGTCTTAGAATATTGAAATAATGTATCTTATATTTTCATTTTATAAATATTTTGTGTATTTTTGAAAAAAATGTAGTGTCTCTTCTGATGTAACATGTGTTACATTTGTGTTTGATATTTTATTTTGTCGCTTCCAATTTGACTAATAGAAACTTGTAGATTTAACACGTTTCACTGCGTGTGCATATATTTAAAAACATCAATCCTTAGGTATTAAAAAAGACGAGAATATAAAATTGTTTCAGGATTTTAGTCTTCATTTTTTTGTCATTTTGAAATTAAAATACAATTTTTCAATTCAAGAACACGAATATTTGCAAAATTAACTGCAGACTCGTGCAGACTGATAAAAATCTAGAGTGCTGTAGATTTTTTTAGTTAAAGAAATACGCAGTTCAATTTCTAGTCTTGACAAAGAAGATGAAAAATTGAAAATCCTCTAAAATATTATACAAGCACACTTCAAAAAAACACAAAAAAACGTACAAAAATAAAATAAAATGTTAACCGTTAAAAAGTTACAACCTGTACAAAATATTTTTAAAATTTCTACAGTAAAGAAAAACACAGTTTAGTTTTTACTTCCCCCAAATAAAAAACAAAATAAGTAATTCAAGATCGTCTAAAAAAAACCACACAAGCATTTCAAACAAATATAAAATAGTCTGCAAAAATTTTTTTTCAACTATTTGACAAAAAAGAAACACATAATTCAGCTTATAATTTTATTTTAAAAAAAAATGAAAAATGTATGTCTAATCTGTTTATTATTCTGTTTTTCGTAACGTAGAACATGGGGCTGCGGCAGGAGTTGGACCGGTTAAAGAACGAGAACATGCTGCTGCGTGATAAGCTGAGCAAGTACACGGACGTTTAACCGACGGCCCCGACGAGTCGACGAAGTTCCGTGAACAATCGCCGCGCGTTTTGTACGCGCCTTGGCGACAGAATAAGAGAACGAGGTGAAGGAGGCGGAGACAGAGGCAGAAAGCGTATGAGGAAGAGAAAGAGGCGAGACTAGAGCCGTGCCCGATTTTTCCAACGCGCCCTGCCCGGTATTCACGAGAAGAGCCGGACAAAACGCCGCTACAGCAGCTAAACAGCTCGTCGGACGAAAGTTCATCAGCCGTCGAGAAACAGCGACGAACTCCCCCGTTAATCTTCATACCTAATACCTTTTTTTTTCTTTCTGTTGCCGCAAAAAAAAAAAGAGAAAAAAAAACAAACAAAAACTCCCCTCCCGAGCCCGCCTCACTTGTACATAGTTATATGTATAGTTAGATTATGTATAAAACAACAAAAAAAAATAACAAAAGAGCAAGTATATGTATGTATACGTATGTATATGTACACGTAATATCGATAACATAGTATATTATAGTACAGAAGGGTACTTGAGCGCCTACGAAAAGAAAGATAAACACGAAGGAGAATGAGATTTTAAGGACGTTTTAAAAACAAGCTTTATTTTTTGGTTGAACTCACTGAGGCTTTTGTTTCTTGTCACTAAAAAAAGCAGAGAACTACTCGTCTTTAAAAAAAATTAACAGTCGTGCGAGTTTCTTTCGGAAAAAGTGTAGTTTTTTGCTCATTTTTTTAATGCACGGCGGAAATTATTTTATACGTGGATTGTGAGAAAACTTGTGTTTTTGATCAGGTTTCTTCTTCCTAAAAATAATTGTCATGACAATATTAAATGCATATGCAGAAATTATTTTATGTGTGGATTGTGAAAAGACTTATGTTTTTGCAAAGTTTTTTTCTTTCTAAAAGAAATTTTCATGGCTATTTTAAATGCGTAGCAAAGATTATTTTATGTATGGATTGTAAAAAAAACTGTGTTTTTGCAAAGTTTTTTTTCCTAAATAAAATTATCATGGCAGTTTTATATGCATGGCAGAAATTATTTTACATATGGATGGATTATGAGAAAACTTATGTTTTTGCAAAGTTTCTTTGTTTATAAAAAAAATTGTCATGACAACCTTGTTGAAAAGAAATAGGACTGAGAATCTTGAACCGATTACAGACCGAAACACGCATTTCCATTTTTATGTTTTTGTTTTTTTTTTTTTAACGGTTCTTACTTTATAAGAGATACAAAAAAGTAGCCAAACGCCCATTTAGTAAGTTCCACGGAGAAATGGCAAATTTAACGATTTCACTTAATACGAAATTTGCAGCTTTTTGTTGTCGATGAAATAATTGATAAAACCGATGCAATCTTTCGATTTCGCAAAAATATTAGATTTCTCATGAACAATATTTAAAATATACACTTTTTTCGTCAAGTGTTTTCTTTTTTTTTTTACAATTTAGAAATGAGCTCGTTAAATTATTTTTTAAAGACTATTTTGCGTAAATCTGTTTCTGTCTTATGACAAGAAAAATCTCGTTGAGCTGTTCACCAAAAAACTTAATCTTCTTTTTTTTACCCTGAGATAAACAGGCAGAGCGATGAGAAAAGGACAAAAGTGGAATTAAAAAGCCCGATGCAACCGTTCGAATCCCGTGTTTTAATCGGAAGCAGGGTCAGCGTCTTGGTCTCGTGGAGACGATGTTAGATTTGTACAAAGAAAGTATGGAGAAAAAGAAAATAGAAATTGCAAAGCAGAATGGTCAGGAATCGACGTTTTCTGCGCACTAACCAGCGATTTTGAAAGAAAAATCAACAGCTCTCAGCAGCTAAATCACCAGTTATTTACTCTACCCTAGAAGAAACGTTTAGCAGAACTTTATATAGTGAATCAGAGATCCTTCCCTACCCCCTCCCCTACCCTGTGACACCCTCGAGCCTCGACAAAAAAAGTTTATATTTGTAGCGTATACCACGTGGTGATGGTTACACAGTGATTCTAGTTGTTTTTATTATTAAGACGTAGAACGAGAGAGAGAGAGAGAGGCGCGCGATAAAGAGAAAGAAAGAAAATTCGTTCGTCCGTTTTTTTTTTTTCGTTTCTTACTCTTCTTTTTTTCTTTCTTTTTTCGATTTGTAGCTTAAAGTAAGTAGTCGACTCGACGATAAAGAAGAAAAAAAATATGTCACCTCGCGAGAAGGCACTCAAAGTGTGTTTGTGCGTGTTTGAGAGAGAGAGAGAGAGAGCGAAAAAATGTGAATGTGTGTTTGTGTGTGTGCGCGGAAAAGCGTCAGGCTGAAAGTACGTCGTGGCTTTATTCGCGTACGAGATATACATATACATATAAAACAAAACAGAGATATACTATATTAATAAAATATAAATGAATAAGCTGTAACGAGAAATTCTCAATGAGAGACACACCGAGAGGAGAGAGACTCGTTTATGCGGGAGAGAGAGAGAGAGAGAGAAAGAGAGAGAGATGCGTTCGAGTTATTTGGGCTGCTCTACACAGCACTAGCCTTCTCTTTTTAAGTTTTTAGATGTTTATTTTGTGTTCGACGACGTGAAAAAAAAAAAAAATGAAAACCCGAGTGACAGAGTAAATTTTTGTTTGACTAAAATAGAAAACAAAGAATAATGAAAATGTTATTGCGAGTCTTTAAAAAAAAAGGTGCACCCGTTTATTTGGCACTTTTTTTCGTTTGCATTATATACGTTGTACTTTTTATTCCGGCTGATGGAAAAGCGATTTCGCACACACAATCGTGTCATTTGTATACTGTTAAGGGGTTAGACCTAGTCAGACGGCAACAACAAAAAACATATTTTTGCAATATTTTTTTTTTTTTTTTTTGGGACATCGTAATCATATATTGATACAGAAGTTTGGTAGTTCAAAAATTAATATCTAAAGAAAATTCAATTTTTATCGTTGTGTAGATATATTAAAAAAAAATGAAATTAGAGTAATTTGGAACGAGGTCATGTAAAATAAAATTAAAACTAAAGAGATTTTGTTTGTCCTGTGATTAATCGAAGGAATTTCCGAGAAAATTAAGAGAAAATAGCGGGTGTTTAAAGTGAGAGCCTTAATTTTTGTAACAAAATATTGTGATTTTCGTTCATCACATTCAAAGTATGCGTCGGAAAAAAAATTCCTTCGATCAAACACTAGATTTTTATATCTATAAAAAGCTCCGAAAATTTTAGAAATATTGATGAAGTAGATTTTTAGATACCTTTTGCTGAACGACTTTGAGAATGTAGCTTCGAGAAAAATGCTTTTAAAAATTCAAAAGCGGATTTCACGTAATTCAAACGTATTTCATAACTTACGCAGTCTATCTAATAGACTTTTATGACTAGTTTTAACCCCTTTAAAATAAATGGAAAATTACAGTACCAATTTTGAAAGTCTTTATTTCGAAATTGGTATATTAAATAAATACAGGTATAACGTAAAATTACTTTTTACAAAATTTAGAAATTTCGTTATATAATTACAGTGAATTATATAAAATTCCTAAATTTTCATAATTTCCGTATTCTGTACAATAATTTTTATTTAATTTTGCGTTGCACTTCCATAGTAAATTTAATATACCAGTCTGCGAACAAAAACTTCCAGTTTTCTATTGTAAAATTCCAGTATATATTTTTTTTAAACAGTGTACATTGTCGATAGGTAAAACATATTGAATCTGGTACCGAGATGATAAAATACGCCGCTTTAAAACTTCTTTACATTCGATCGGCCTAATTTATACGTTTGCGATGTTGAGCCGACGTTGTGTCAAACTGGTGAAAATCGTGTTAAAAAAAAAATCGCTCTTTGCTCAATCGTCCTAACTAAGATTAGACACTTTGCTCTTCTCCCAATCATGTTTATCGACGTATGTTTCGATTGACAGAAATCTGTAAAAACATGCGTCGGATTAGAGCAAGTGGACAGGACCTCAGTCGGCAGTCAATAAATTGAAAATATTGAAATAAAAAAACTTCAATCGAAAGGAAAATGAGACTATTATGTAAAAAAAATGTAAGAGCATTGTGAAGTTTTTTTTTTGTAATGGAAATTTAAATACTTATATAATTTTTATGCATGAGCAGGTTCAATTTAATATACCGGCTTATGCATAAATGGCTTCTGTACAAGTATATTGACTTATCAATTTTTTTTTTCGATACTGTGAAAATCGATCGTTAAAAAAAAAGAAAAATTGTAACGTGCATCTCTGCACAGAGTTTACACGAAATCATGGCATTTCCTTGATCGGCAATAATTTTTCGTGCACGTTGAGACAACGTTATATTTATCGATGAAAAATAAACAAATTATGTACCAGCTTTTGAGCTGAAAAAAATGATAAGGAAAAAAGAAATCATGGAATGAATTCAAAAAGGCATTTTATTCATCTATCGCGAGAACGGAAATCGATTAATATGGAAAATTCCATGAATCGAAAATACACAAATTATCGAATAATTTATTTATGAATAATCTTTTTTTTTCTGAAAAAAAAAAAAAATGTTAATATATTAACAGTCTGTTTAGTCATTGTTGTTTAATCAAGATTTATGAACAAGCTATTTATAATTTATGTATTTTTAATTTAGTTCACCTAATCTAGCATTTCAACCGCAATTATTTTTTCACAAACTTTCAGACACGAGCATCTTTCATCGACCCTAAAAATAAGACGTTTGTACAAGCTCTCTTTTTCACCTATCATTCGAAATAAAAATAATGTAGTAAATATACAAAAGCGCGTATTTTACTTGTCATTTGCGGCAGCCGAGATGCTAGATTAACGGAATAATCCACTAAATCGAAAGTACACAAATTAATACACATTTTTATCAATAAATTTATTATGTTTAAAGAAAAAATGATTTTATTAAATTTATTTACTTAGACATGATTTTTGTGTTTAATTTAGGGATTTTTTTCCCTGCTCTTAAATTCGAGCTTCTTTATTCACGAAAAAAGAAATGAATAAAATTATTGATAAGTCGATGAACAATCTTCTTACAAAATATTTCAAATTTATTCGACGTTTCATCAATTTTATCAAGACATTTATTTTCAATTCATGGCATATTCTTCCAAAAATCCGTAGCTCATACTGACGCAAGTTAAATGCCTGGATTTTTCTCGTCTCGAAGGAAACAAATCAGACGCAACCGAAAACTCAAATGTAACCGCAATAAAATCGTGAATGATTGTCGCGTGCCGGCTCGGATCGATCAAAGTGTAGAAGGACGAAATCGGAGAAAAGAAAAAAATCGTTGACAGAGCTATTTGAAAGAAAAAAAAAAAGCAACGCCATCAGGAAAAAAAAAACAAATCATCCGATCCGTAGATGTAAAATGAGTATAAAAAAAAAAAAAGTCGAGCGTAACTACGGCTATTGAAAATAAGAACGACTCTACCAACACAAAACCTACTGTATCACATTTCGAAAGTATATGTATTTGTTATTGTTTTAATTGAAACCTGTTGTTGATTTTTTTTTTCATTTTTTGTAAATCATCTACACCTGAAATCCCACAATCGCCCGGTATTTCTACGACTCTACACGCGTTTGGCTCTCTATCTTTAAGTGTAATCTTAAGTGTCGTAAATCTCAGATCACAAGGTACATCACAGAGTGGGGCAAAGCAAGAAAATGTACGAAGCTTACTGCTATAATCATTACAGCCTAGACTTCAGTCGCAGCTGGTTCGTACGATGTACTCCATCTAAACTCGAGATTTAGCTGAGTTCGATAAGAGTCAAATTATCAAAAGTTCGTTCTTCGAAATTCGACGATATATAATGGAGGCTATTAAAGTTTTTGCTTTTTTATTTATATTGTTTGGAGTGTATACGATATATAGTGCGCCACCGAGAGCTCCGGTATTGCCGGAAACTTGGTGGGGACCAGGAAGCAATGAAACTGCGGATCATTCTATAAGGCCTTTCACAATTTCCTTTTCCAACGAGGTAAAAGATAATACTCTGCTACTATTTCTCTATAATCCATGAATTATTATAATCTATGAAACGTTACTGAATTTTAGAACACTATTAAGATCATCAGTAAATCATTGAAATTTATATTAAATTTGCAAATTTAATAATAATGTTATATGGTGTTAAATAATAATTTTGTGTATTTTTCAGATTGTCAAGGATTTGAAGTTTCGTTTGAAAAATACAAGAACACTGGTGCCAGCACTGGATGGAACTGGTTGGACTTATGGCGTCGATGGTTCCTACGTTACAAAGATCGTTGATTACTGGCTGAATAAATACGACTTCAAGGAACGCGAAACGCATCTTAATCAGTATTCGCAATTCGTAACCAATATTCAAGGTGCTCTGCAAGTGCTAAGAGGCGAAATTTAAAAAGTAAAGATTTCGAGAAGAATATGCAGCAACTTCAAAAATTCCTGAGTGTCGATTATCATCTGAATTAAATCAATTTTGAATGTTGGTTTGTCATATTGGATCCACCGTTATGAATTTCTGAATTTTGCGGGCAGATTCCTAATCAGCAATTAAAAAAAAACTCTTAGATATGGCAATTAAGCACTTTTTGGATTTCTTGCATTTAGTTTTATTAAAATCGAAGTACTTTTTTTTCCGCCTCTTGGGATAGAAACAGATCTCTAAGCAAAGTGATCTTACATAAGCAAACGGATCTCTCCGAGCGTTTGCGATACAGCACTTATGGACGTGTACGAACAATTACACACCAGGGATGAAGAATATCTACAAAATTTTCTTTAAATGATCAAGAGAGCATCGAAAAAGATTTTCCGATGTATAAAAGAGTACTCGCGCTCCAGTTGTTGAAAGGAATGAAGTAAATCAAATTTTCAGTCCTACGTGCAGAAATGTGAACTTTTCGCAAGCTTCAATTCAATTTCATTAAACTCTCGAGAGCAAACCTTTTTTTCCTCCCTGGTGTTAAAATGAACTATTGTCTCGCTCCGTACGTAAAAGGCGATTTTACGCAAAATTTTGTTCAATACTCGTGAAAAAAACGTTTTCTCGACTCGTGTGATTGCAAGACTCGACTTCGGCTCGTGCTGCAAATTTACATTCATCAGAAAATGTTTTTTTTCATTCGTTTTTTTCACCCTCGTATCGCGATGTACTATTTTTGCACTAGTATCGAAATGCACTATTTCGTTCGTTCGTCGATAGAAATTTTATACTTTTTGAATTAACATTATAGGATTTTGTCGACTCCCTTTAACAGAAACGACAAACTTTGAAAGTGAACAAAAAATGCATCAGTCTCGAGGATCCTTTGCACGACGTATTTTTATTTTACACCCTGTTTTTTTGTTCCTCATATTATTTTATAATAATATCAGATCTCCCCCAGAGAAGTCAAAATTTTCCAAATTAAATTCTAACATATACGGGAGAAATTAATAACTCAAATGAATTTTTATATCTTTCAGGCTTGGACATTCACTATCTTCACGTAAAACCAAAAAAGTCGTCAGCGGGAAAACGAATTTTGCCTCTGCTAATTCAGCACGGTTGGCCTGGTTCGGTTGTGGAATTTTATAAGATACTGCCGCTGTTGATAACACCACGCGAGGAACATGATTTCGTCTTTGAAGTAATCGCTCCGTCTCTACCGGGCTTTGGTTTTTCAAGCTCAGCGATAAAACCTGGCCTCGGTAGTCCGCAGATGGCTGTTGTATTAAAGAATCTCATGATCAGGCTGGGATTTGAAAAATTTTACTACCAAGGAGGTGACTGGGGTGCTGTTACTGGCGCAAATCTTGCGGCACTGTTTCCCCAACAGTAAGACACTCTTATTATTAATTTTAATTTTATTAATTTTAAGTGAATAAAAAGTTTCAGTAAAAAAGATCTAAAAAAAAATGTAAAGTGTTTTTTCGAGCGTAGATAATAGTATGAAAAATATAATCAAGATATAATTTAAAATATTTTGATTGATTTAAATTTTTATGCATTTCAAAGCATTTCATGGATTAGACTATTATACTATGTGTAATATTTCATTCATTCGTTCATTTTCTTAAATAGATGAGATTTTTAAAAAAATTGATTCAACCATAATCCACAAATTTCTTTGGTTTCCAATATTTTGAGTAGATTTTTTTTTTAATGTTCTCTTTATTCCTAAACATCTCCGCAAATAATTTGTGGAATCTTCTGAGCTTTACACAAATTTGATAAAAAAAAGAAGCTTCAGAGTACAGTGAGAATTTAGTTGCAAATTCTGTAAATAGCGAAAAGAATATAAATAGTTAAAACAATTATAGTAATTTTTCACGGACTTACGTTTTTTTTTTTTTTTTTTTTGCAGTGTCTTGGGTCTGCACTCCAATATGTGCAGCGATCTTAGTTTGAAAAACACTGTGAAATCAATTTTATACAGCATTGCACCATCGCTGTTATTGCCAGCAGAGCATCAACATTTGATGTTTCCATTAAAAGTAAAGTGGTCTCGTCTCATAGAAGAGACCGGATACTTACATATTCAGGCCACGAAACCGGACACAGTAGGTACGTGTAATGAAACTTTTTCTAAACGAAGCTAGAAAAACATTTTAGTCGCCACGCAAACTCATAAGTTTTTTTAAATAATAAATTGTATTACTAAAATAAAACTTAAAATAATAAAATAAATCTTTCTACCCCTGCAATGAAAGATTATTGAAAAAAAAGTGTTAATAGCGCACATTTTAATTTTCAGGAGTCGGACTGAGCGATTCACCAGCCGCATTGGCTGCCTATATTCTGGAAAAATTTTCCACCGGCACCGATGATGAGAATAGATTCAAGCAAGACGGTGGTTTGCTAAATAAATTTTCGGCTGACGAGCTTATCGACAATTTGATGATGTACTGGGTACCAAATACCTCGACGACAGCAAACAGAATTTACGCGGAAACTTACTCTAGTCATACTCGCAGCCTTAATATGAATTCGTGAGTTATTTTTCAATTCACACTTTACATAAAAATGGAAATTAAATTTTTCAATCAAATGTCTTTGAAATAAGTTTTCTTTTTTTTTAATAAATTTTAATGGTTTAGGCAACCAAATTACAGGCAAATTGAAATAATTTTTTTTTTTTTTTTGGTAAAAATGGATTGTAGTTAAAATTTCTTGCCATTGTAATTAACAACAAATTTACATGTTACTATCTGAAAAATAGGGAATATTAGAAAAAAATTATTAGAAAAATTTGACTTGCTACAAATTCTTTCTTTTTGTTGTATGTATTTTTTGACACTTCTTATGTAACAAACAAATATTTGTAAATTTAATTTTTTTTTCTAATCTTAATTTTACAAAAAAAAATTATTTTCAAATTTGTCAAATTTACAATATCTTTCTATTAATGAAAACAAACCAAAAAAAAATTGAAACGCAAAAAAAATTTTCTCAAATTAACAAAACGGGGTTTGTTATTTCTGAAACTAATACTTTGATTTTGCAGAAAATATTTTTACAGTTTACAACAATTTCACAAGTCATATTTTGTTCACAGAGTTCAAGTAACCGTGCCGACTGCTTGCGCCCAATTTCCCAAAGAGATAGTTTATCAACCAATGAGTTTCCTGAAGAGCCGTTTTCCGAATTTATTACGAGCGACTTTGATGCCAAGCGGAGGCCACTTTGCTGCCTTTGAAAAGCCAGAGCTATTGGCAAACGACATTTGGGATTCTATCGCCGAAATGGAACGCTTGAGAGAAATTGAGAATCTGAAAAGAGACGATAAAGAACTGACCGATGAACTTTGAAAGAACTCATCTTTTTCTTACGCCATTTAAATTTTTAATGCAGCCAAAAGAAGCTCGAAGGACCTCTAACAAAAAGACTATATTATAAATCTCGGTGACAAGCAATTAAATGAGGCTATTTCTGATTATTAACAAAAACCCAAAAACTGCAGCTAACTCGTTCAAAATAATTCATATAATAGAGGGAAAACACGTCAAGTCGTTTGAACTAAATCGGAAATGCCGTTCCGGAGGGGATAAAAGTGGCAACTTTATTTAATTGAAAAATACCATAAAATGATATCGGAGAGTTTTACAAAAAATCTTGTTGGAAACTACATTGAAAATCCAAAATTTGATGTTGTTATGATTTTTTTTGCGAGCCGTAGGATTGGCGTTAAATAAAAAGACAATGATTATTTTCAGAGATTTTCAATGGCAAGAATATGCAATAAAAAAATCTGAAAAAATTCCTACGTTTTTTCTTCAACTAGACCAACATTCTGAGGAAATGTGAGGACGTTTTGTCGACTTGAATAATTGGGGTGGCCGACGTTGACGTGTTTTGCCCCAATAATAGTCGATACACATTTGCATTAAATATCATAATCACCATATTTTTAATAATCATATTCTGATGTCGAAAGTTATCCTAATTAAACAAAAAAAAAAAGATATTTCTATGTCTTTCAATATTCGTGATATTAAACTTTTTATTATTTACATATACAAATAAAGCTAAAAACAATCGATTTTTTTATATCACATTGCTTAGAAAACAAGATAATAAATAGTTTACAGAAAATTAATGGAAACTGCTTTGACGAACCTTTCTTTTTTATCGTCTATCTTCGACTGGACAATAAAATGAGATCAGCAGAAAAAGGAACAACGATAATTATAATTGTACAACGGTACCTCGAGTTAGAAGGGTTTGAGGGATGAAGGAAAAACCAGGGAAGTGGAGTATAAAAATGTAAAAACCTGAAGAAGTTGTACATAGGAATAACCAAATTTAAAAAAATATGTATAAGACTAAGCTGTTTAAAAAATGGACTTACCAATATTTTCATCTGTACACTTTTTCCTGTAGCGTCGAATTAAAAATCGATCAAAATAATCTAAAAATGTGCGCACTAGTAGAAATTTAAAAAATGTCCCTTCGCAGACTTTGCAGTACGCTGAATATTATGTGCTATTTTATTGATTTACAGTTTTCCACCTGTAGTCAAATAAAATATCAACTCAAAAAATAACTTAAAAATATTAGCAGTGACGCTGGAACGTGGCAAAGATATAATGAAGATATTTTAAAGGTCTCATTCGTCTGACCTCGACCGCTAAGTAATCTTGATCATTGCACAGTCACCAAAAGAGGGATAAAGACAGAACGCTACAAGAACTTTTTTATAGCTGTAAGTAAAATAAGCCTTGAATAGTTTAAGACTTCAGTCGCAGCTTGGACGTCCGGTGTGCGGCATTCAAATTTTAATTTAGTCGAGTTCGCTAAACGTCAAATACCAAAAACTATGAAAACTGTTACGATTTTTGCTTTTTTATTTATAGTGTTTGGTGTGTATATGACATATAATAATGCGCCAGCCAAAGCTCCAGTGCTACCGGAAATTTGGTGGGGACCTGGAAATAATGAAACAGCGGATTATGCAATTAGGCCCTTCGCGATTTCCTTCTCTGACGAGGTAAAAATAATTTTTAGTATGAGCTATAATCAAATCTTAAGTAATCCATTTTAATTCAATTAAATTCACAAATTTAATCATTTTTTTATGCAGTTTATGACCGTGTAATGAATTTAATACTAATTGAAATAAAGGGAAGGGCAGTAGAAGACGAAAGAAGTTGTACTTTGGATATAAATTACTACTACTACTAATAATAATAATAATTGGATTACTTAATTAACTTAATAATAATGTTAAGCATTTAATACTATTTTATTGAATTTAATAATCATGTAATTAATTTAATAATAATTTACCAAATTTTCAGATTGTCAGGGATTTGAAATTTCGTTTGAAAAATACAAGATTGATGGTACCGGCGCTGGAAGGAACAAGTTGGACCTATGGCATTGACGGCTCCTACGTAACGACAATCGTTGACTACTGGCTCAATAAATACGATTTCAAGGAACGCGAAGCGCATCTCAATCAGTATCCTCAATTCGTAACCAATATACAAGGTGCTTTGCACGTGCTAAGACAAAAGCAAAAGTAGCAATATCGCAAAGACTACTAATTGATTTCTCAACGAATTCTCATGCATATTTTTCCACCAGCAAATTTGAAGAAAATTATTTTGCTGGTTATCATAGAGAATACTTAAATGTTAGATTTTTAAGAGACGAATCTTCCGAAAAGTAATAACTAATAAAAATAGTTGCCAATTTAATGTAATAAAAAGAAGAGATACAGGAAAAATTTCCGCAAAAATAAAACAGAATCTCAAAAGAAATAATTAAAAATGTAACTTTTTCGTTTATATAGAGAAACTAAAAGTGTCTTAGAGTTTTATTAATTAAACAGTTGACAATATAAAAAAATTGATCGCAATATCTTTTAATACATAAAAATTTATTTGTTATTTTTATATTCCATGCAGAAATACAGTTTCATTGCTGTCGTTCGTTGAAAATGTGTAGATGCGGAAAATCTTCGAACTCATTGTATATTCCATACATATATTTACATCATACTTCCTTTCCACGTGATTTTTATTTTAAATTAAGTACCTTGTAGAGCCGGTTTAAAATCTTCTCCCTTATATTTGTGATAGTTTACATCGTTTCACTATGTCTACTCATGATCTTCAATGATTCTGATGATATTTTCATCTTTCAGGCTTGGATATTCACTATCTTCACGTGAAGCCAAAAAAATTGGAAGCAGGAAAACGTGTTTTGCCGCTCATTATTCAACATGGTTGGCCTGGTTCGGTGGTTGAATTTTACAAAATACTGCCGCTGTTGACTTCATCACGTAAAGAACATGATTTCGTTTTCGAAGTGATCGTCCCTTCACTTCCTGGCTTTGGATTTTCAAGCGCAGCGATAAAACCTGGCCTTGGTAGTCCTCAAATGGCTGTTGTGCTTAAAAATCTAATGCTCAGACTTGGATTTACAAAATTCTACTATCAAGGCGGCGATTTGGGAGCGATTACTGGTGTAAATCTTGCGGCACTATTTCCAGAACAGTGAGAAAACAGCATTGATTATAATTTTCAAATTATTGCAATAGGAAATAATTCCTTTTAAATTGTGGAAATAAGGATTAAAGTTTAGTGCCGACGAAAACACTTAATTTTTATTACAAATTTTTCAACTATTTCACGCTATTACCCGACGAACAAATTTTTTAGTATTCTTCAATATTTCTCATTTTTTCACTTCATCAAGAAATTTGAGTAAGACTCTATATTTTGTTTTTTTTTTTCATAATTTGTGAAATGAATAATAACGTACTTTGAAAGAATGAGAAGATGTACTGATGAAAATATAACAATTCGAAACGTTTATTTTAGCGTCTTCGGTCTGCATTCCAATATGTGCGAATCCCTGATGAATCTGAAGAACATAGTAAAAATGTTTCTGTACAATATCGCACCATCTTTATTGCTGCCAGAAGAGCATCAGCATCTGATGTTTCCATTAAAAGAGAAATTATCACTTCTCATAGAAGAAACTGGATACTTTCACATGCAAGCCACGAAGCCAGACACATTAGGTATGTGTCACAAGAATTTTACCAAACAGAGCTTAAAAAACTTTGCTGTTAAAAAAAAAATATACTGGAAATTTGTAGTACAAAAATTGAAATTTTTATTCATTAACTGGTATATTAAACTTAATATAGAAGTGCAATGTAAACTTACAGTACAGTACACGAAAGATATGATAATTTGGAAATTTTATATAACACTACAGTAATTTTATGAAAAAGTTTGAAAATTTCGTATAAAAGTACCGTAATTTTAAATCTCACGTACATATTATTTTTAATATACAAGTTTATGTAAAAAAAAACAGCTTCCTATGCGTTTAATGGAATTTTATAGTAATTCGTAATTTACGAAAACGACGAGAGAGCATTAAAATTCACAAGGCGAATCTGTGAAATAACGTTTAATTTGTAGGAGTTGGTTCGAGCGATTCACCGGCTGCATTGGCTGCCTACATTCTTGAAAAATTTTCAACGGCCACGGATTTTAACAACAGATTCAAGCAAGACGGGGGTCTGTCTAATAAATTTTCGACCGACGAGCTGATTGACAATTTGATGATGTACTGGGTATCAAATAGCGCAACAACAGCAATGAGAATGTATGCGGAAACTTACTCTAGTCATACCCGCAATCTTAATTTGGATTCGTGAGTTTATTTTCAATTTACGCTTTATATAAAAATGGAAATCAAGATTTCACACAAAATTCTTTGAGATAAATGTAAAGAAATGCATTAAGAATTTCTGGAAATCAATTTCAGGCTAGAGAAAATGAGTTTTATTTTATTTTTATCCATAAAAACGAATAGTATCTATAATTCCCTGTGATTGATTAGATAGGGTGTTTCACTAATTTTTTGAAAATTCAACAAAAAATGTTGTTAAAAGTATGATTACAAGTAAACCACTACTTTCTACAAATAAAGGGCTCTGGCGACCAACTTTAAAGGGCGCTTAATTGAAATAAAGACCATTTTACGTTTATTTAATTTAGGCAGCCCTTAAAGTCGCGGGGTTCTCGAAATGAGTGAACTAAATTTTTTTTTAAATAAGCTCCTAAAATTTTGTATATTTGTATCTCAATATTTTTCTTTACATTATCAGAGCAACGTTGTGAACAATCAATATCATAGGATTTTTTCACTGATAAAAATAATTAAAATGCTTTTTTGACTGCAATTGATTGAACTATACTGCTTAAAATTAAAGTTTTAATAATTTAAGGAAATTAAATAAAGTTCATATATTTTGTATATGAAATTTAAGCAACTTTTTAAAATTGATGTCTAATAAAATTTGACGTATTTCTTAACAGAGTCCAAGTAACCGTTCCGACAGCCTGTGCACAATTTCCTAACGAGATTATATATCAGCCAATGGATTTCTTGAAGGAACGCTTTCCGAATTTATTGCGGGCCACTTTGATGCCACGTGGCGGACACTTTGCCGCCTTGGAAGAACCCGAACTATTGGCAAACGACATTTGGGATTCTATCGCCGAAATGGAGCATCTGAGACAAATTAAAAACCAGAAAAAAGTTGATAAAGAACACACTCATGAACTTTGACAGAAAACATCTTTCGTTTACATTTAAAATTTAATAAAACTTAAAAAAAAAAGCTCAAAGCAACCTGTTAGTGCCGATAAGACAAAAATAAAAATAAATCGGCGACAAACAATCGCATCGGACAATTCTCGAGCCTTTCTCGATCTCTTGATAAAAAATGTATAAAAAAGACATATTTTTATAATGTAGACAAGAAGCTTTGATGAACATAGGCATAAAATGAAGATTGACAGTGACAGAGAAATGTATTTAAAAAATACATTATTTATTTTACATAAAAAGGACAATTATTTACCAAAATTGTATCTGATAAATTTTCGTTGATGGAAAAGCATAAAATGCTGTTAAATAAAAATACAGAAATTAATGAATAATTCTTTTTTTTATTATTTTATGATGAAAGTGTTAATAAAAGGATGAAAAGTTGAACTTAGCACATTGCTTTCTCATTATTTTGTAATTTTTACAAAGTTACTTCCATGACGTGTTTTGCCCCATAAGTAATTAGACTCGGTAAATAACCATTGATTTTTACATATTGCGATTTTTCCCAATATTTTTAATTTTATTATATCGAATCAAAGGATGACTCTAATAATTTTTTTTTTAAATACAACATTTTTGTATGAATTACTTAATACTAATTTTTATTTTCCTCACAGCGTTTTTTTTTATTTTATGAACAATTTTTGAGTTTTCGCTTGCCTATGATATTTTGGCAATAATAAAAATGTACGGATCAATTTTGTACATTAGAAATCAATGTCTAAATATTTTTAAATCAGTGGACAATTGTACTTTAATTTTTGAAATATAAGAAACAGTGAAAGCGTTGTTTTGAAAAGATTGTCGACAGTGAGCAAGAAATCATATATTAAAATGACATGTTTTTTTAATTTCCGGAAAACAAGGATGCAAAGTCTAACTTTGCACATTGCTCCCTCATTATTTTTTAAATATTAACAAAGTTTTCTCTATAAGGAAGCTAAAATCGATAATCGTGCTTCCTCGTGAAGATGACCACTCCAATTTTGTCATGTCAACAAAACGTTCTCACATTTCTAAGATTCTAGATATTTCAAAGAAAAAAACGTGAAAATTTCAGCTAAATCGGAAATGCCGTTTCGGAGGGAAAAAAGTGGGAACTTTGTTTAATTGAAAAATAGCATAAAATAAAATCGGAGAATTTAACAAAAAATGTTGTTGGAAAGTACGCGGAAAATCAAAAATTTGAAGTTGTTATGATTTTTTTGTGTGAGTCGTAATAATGGCGTTAAAAAATAAACAATGATTATTTTTAAAAATTTTTAATAGCTGGAATATACAGTAAAAAATCTGAAAAAATTCCTACGTTTTTTCCTCAAACAAACCAACACCCTGAATAAATTTGTGGACGTTTTGTTAACATGAAAAATAGGAGTGGCCGACTTGACGTGTTTTGCCTCTTATATTTATTTGTCTTTTGTTTTATTTGAAACATATTGGTAATTTTTTTTAATATCCACTTTAAATCCCTATATCGCCGGTATTTTTATCGCATTCTATTCGTCCGACCTCAACTCTGCTAAGTAATAATCGATCACGAGGTAAAAAGAGGGGATACTGCAACCAACTGGCCTGTTGGCTACATCTCTGGTTCACTGTAATCATTGTAGCCTAGACTTCAGTCGCAGTTAGTACGTTCGATGTATGCCACGTAAATTGAAATTTTCATTCTCAAAATTCGAAGATAATGGAGATTTTTAAAGTTTTCGCTTTTTCATTTATATTGTATGGAGCTTATACGATATATAGTGCGCCACCGAACGCTCCGGTGCTACCGGATACTTGGTGGGGACCAGGAAGTAACGAAACTGAAGATTATGCTATAAGGCCTTTTACAATTTCCTTTTCCGACGAGGTAAAACATAATGTTACTATTAATAACATTAGAATTCAATTTAATATCATTTTTATTCCATTTTTTTTTTTAATAAATATTTTTAAAAATTAGGTACAGAATATTTTATTATTCAAGCATTTTCTTCAGTAATTCCAAGTTTATGCTAAAATTTCCAATTAATTATTATCCTTAATATTGATTAAAGATATAAAATTTTAATAAATTTATCCATTTTAATTTAAAAATTAAAATTCACTTCACTCGATTAATAATAATTCTGTGCATTTTCAGATTGTGAAGGATCTGAAATTTCGATTGAAAAATACAAGACCATTGGTACCAGCACTGGAAGAAAGTGGCTGGAGCTACGGCATCGATGGTGCCTACGTTACAAAGCTCGTTGACTACTGGCTTAATAAATACGATTTTAAGGAACGCGAAGCGCATCTTAATCAGTATCCACAATTTGTAACCAATATCCAAGGTGCTCTGAACATGCTGAGATGTGGAACATGAAAATAATGTTAGCTCGAAGATTTTCTCAAAAGAGGAAATTTCTGAAAGTTAGAAAATTTAATGCAAAAATTGTATGATTTTACATCACTTGCATATTAAATTTAATGTACAAGTTGTTGAATAAAATAGCTTATTTCTTACGTGAAAAATAGGTCAGCACAAGCATTTGAGATATATTTTAGATTTCATTTTAAAGAAATGCATTATTATTTTCTGCGGTGTTCCATATCTCTGAGATACATTATCGCTTCGATATATAATACTGACAAATCAATATAATTCAAATGATTTATCTTTCAGGCTTGGACATTCACTATCTTCATGTAAAACCAAAAAAATCGGCAGCGGGAAAGCGCGTTTTGCCGTTGCTAATTCAACACGGTTGGCCGGGTTCGATAGTCGAATTTTACAAAATACTACCAATGTTGACTACACCCCGCAAAGAAAATGATTTTGTCTTTGAAGTAATTGTCCCGTCATTACCGGGCTTTGGTTTTTCGAGCGCAGCAATAAAGCCTGGTCTCGGTAGTCCTCAAATGGCTGTTGTACTCAAAAATCTAATGCTCAGACTCGGATTTGAAAAGTTTTACTACCAAGGCGGCGATTGGGGAGCGATTACCGGAGCAAATCTTGCGGCACTTTTTCCCCAACAGTTAGAAAAGCATTTTTATAAATTTAAAAAAAATTTCAATTGCGAATTAGTCGCCTAAATTAATTCCTGATAAATCAATATACACTTACAACTTTTAATACAAAACGCTGTTTAACATTAATAAGCTGTTTTTTTATTGAAACATTTTTTTATATCATTTTTTGTAAATTAAATTATCTGAAGAATCTACGAATTTTTGTATAGCGTGATCGGTCTGCACTCCAACATGTGCTTTGATCTCACTCTAAAGAACACAGTGAAGTCAATGTTATACAGTATCGCACCATCGTTATTGCTGCCAGAAGATCAGCAATATTTGATGTTTCCATTGAAAGAAAAGTGGTCTAAACTAATAGAAAGAAGTGGATACTTTCATATTCAGGCCACAAAGCCGGACACAGTAGGTACATGTAATAACAATTTTGTCAAATTTAGCTTTAAAAATTTGTTATTCGCTGCGTTAAGTGGTGAGTTTCGAAAATTTTGAGGTAGCATTAAAATTGACAAGTGAATCTACTAAGTGAATATTTAATTTTCAGGAGTCGGATCAACCGATTCGCCCGCCGCATTGGCTGCCTATATTCTTGAAAAATTCTCCGGGGGGGCTGATGGTATAAATAATAAATTTTCGACCGATGAACTTATCGACAATTTAATGATGTACTGGGTGCCAAATAGCGCAACGACAGCAATGAGAATCTATGCGGAAACGTATTCTAGTCATACCCGCAATCTTGACATGAATTCGTGAGTTGATTTCTTTCAATTCACACACTTTACAAGACAATGAAAATTTCACCAATTTCATTTTTTTTTTTATCCGTAACAACGAATCGCTTTTACGTATTGATTTATATGAAAAGGTGCTTTGAAGGTGCAAAAAAAAATTCAATATCCGAAAATTAAAAATTGTAGGAATTACATATACGAAAAATAGAGAATATTTTAAGAATTATTAAAAAGATTGAACTCGTACAATTTGTTATATTTGGATCTGAGTATTTTTCAATACAATTCTTTTCACCAATAAAAATAAATAAAACACGTATTTTTGCCTGAGATTGTTTGAACTAACGCTTTAAAATAAAGTTCTAATAATATAAACAAATTTTAAAAATTTGTTGTACTTTACATGAAATTAGAGTCAACTTTTCAAAATTTATACATAGTTATACATACTCTATAGAATGCATTGAGTTAGCGCCTACGTGTGATGATAACAATTTGACGAGTCATCATGACAATTTTTTAACAGAGTCCAAGTAACCGTGCCGACCGCCTGTGCGCAGTTTCCAAAAGAGATAATCTATCAGCCAATGGATTTCTTAGAGGATCGCTATCCAAATTTAATACGGGCCACTTTCATGCCACGTGGCGGACACTTTGCCGCTTTCGAAGAACCCGAGCTACTGGCAAACGACGTTTGGGATTCGATCGCCGAAATGGAACGCTTGAGAGAAATTAAAAATAAGAGAAAAAATAAGAGAAAAAATGGTACAGAAACGACTGATGAACTTTGACAGAAATTATCATTTTTTTAAGTCATTAAAAAGTTTAATAAGGCAATAAGAAAAGGCATATTGCTCCCAATGAAAAAATACGAAAACTAAAAAAATATATATTGAATGAAACCACACATTTTACACAATCCTTGATATTTAGAATATTAGAGACTATTTTAAGGCCACTGGCCAAAAAATACAAACGACTTTTCAAGTATTGTAAATTTTATTAAAAAAATAATAAATATATTTTTTAAATGATGGAAATTCTTTTTATGACCGTTCATTTGTCTACCTAAGAAAGAAGAAAAAATGAAGATCTGCAGAAAAAGGAGCTCCACAAGTACAGCGTTGTAATTGCACGATATATGGACTTGGTGTAATAAAAGCTCGACCATGACTCGACTTTTCTATCGTGACTTGTGAGACGGCTGAAGTCTACAGAGTTAATTCTTGTTAATGGCTTGATACGTCATTCCAACAGAACGTATAATTAAGATGTACATAGAACGTATTTAAATTATATTTCCGCCAAGTTTTCATAAGCCGCGGTTTATTTAATCTGATTTATACGACGTCTTTAAGGTGGGTCGAACACCATCATAGTAATTAGATATGTAACTATAATTTAATAACGTAGTACACGATAAACCGTGTGTTATTAAAAAGCTATTCGTAAAAAGCATTTTATGGATATAAATCTGAAGGTTCAACAAGATATTGAGCGGCCTTGAAGTAATAAAAAATAATATTGAAAACTTGATTTAACTAGCGCGTCGTCAAATTTTAATGTCAAATGTCAAAGATTATAAAGATTACAATCAGATGACAAAAGATCTTCTTAACTTTTAGTTAACTATTCATAAATTAGACAGAATTTCTATTTCTTAAATGTGCAGATTATTTTTAGAAGTAAATTATGAGAGTGTAAGTAAATTCGCGTCTGTGAAGGCAATGTTGACAGCTGTGCCTAGAGTGACGCCTATATAGATATACCAGAAACTTGTTTTCGTGAAATTTTTATTTTTCGTGATTCTCATGTCATACTCAGAATGGTCGATCGTAACAATATATCAATATATACAGATTTTGTAGAATTTTTAAATTTTCGAAAAAATTGCGTGATCGCTCTAACTCTCGTAAAAGTTTGGCGACTTAGCTAAATAGTTCTTCTTATTGTGTGTCGAAAAAGTAAATAAAAACGATAAAATAATTTGCGTTGAAGTAGAATATTGGTAGATTAATTAAAAATTCAAAAATGTATGAAAATTTTTTCATTGTTTTATGGATAATACACAAAACTGTCAAGTCTTGTTACGTACAGCGATCATGCACATATTTTCGAGAGATACTTTGCATGTCGTATAGTAGTAAAGAGTACAGTCAAAACCAACGCTTTTTAAATAATCGATCCTTCCCCAATTAAGCAAAGATTTTACTTTTCGTCCAATGCACTCTCGTTTGGCAATCGTTCTATCCTTCTCCTCGTTATCTTCAAACGATGCATCTCGATTTTTTCCCGTTCCACAAGTAGCCCAACTGGCGATGCTACATAAAATTGGAAATTCTTCGGCGGTAAAGCCACAGCTTTGCAAATATTTCTTTCCCACGTAGGACGAATATTCGCAACGGTGATGACAACAGAAAGCTATAACGAGCCCGGCAACTTTTGATTCCGCGTCGTCTTGCATAAATCTAACAAGGCACCGTATCGTCAAATCTGTATATAAAAGAATCATTACTTATTAATTATCATTTACTTAGGTGAACGAAAATTTCTGAAGATACATTTTTGCTCAGCTTTTTCCAAAAAGTAATCCGTAATTTTTATCAATTGTCCTACGTTATGAATCATTTTATTCCTCAAAAAAATGCTCTACAAATTGACCACGTTGATATTTGATTTTAAGAATCGTTTAATAATTACAGTCGTTTGTTTATAAAGTTTTTTTTTCACCAGACAATCAAGCTGCAATTTAACGATTAAACTTATTAAAAATCTTGACTATTCATTTGTAATTTTTTTTTTTTTTTTTTTTTTTTTGAGAAACAGAATGAACCGTTTCACATTAAAATCAGTAAAGAATTATGTACAATAGTTGGGAAAAAAAATCATCGAAAATGTTTTTAAAAATGAATGCTAATAAATGTTTACGCATATCAATCACTTAATTTTTCTCTGGATTAAGCAAAAGTTTAGGACTGATTTGATAAGTGTGAAACGAATAAAAATATTTAAAGGAATATGAATTTTAAAAAATACCAGTAGCTACTCCACAAAGATGTTTGGCTATTCCAACGACGTGATCGTTTTTTTTAATATCCTCAACATCTCTTAATCGCAGATCGGCGATATCCGCTCTAATTCGCATCACATTTATCGGACAGTCTTCGTTCTTTAGTTTATTGTCGCTTTTGTGACGATGGCTCGACCGATCGACTAACAGAACCGACGATTCGGTTTGATCTCCAATCATCTGAGCGAGCCAATAAGTAAGCTTGCCTTTGCCTGCTCCGAATTCTATGAAGCAAGTATTTTTTTGTGCTAAACCTGCACGTTTCACGTGTGCCAATAGTGAGGCATTTTGTAATAAGTGCTTTCTCAAACCATCTCCGTACGAAGGATTGTCAATTTCGCTTTTCAGCATATTTTCACAAAGTATATCCTCTGTGACATTTGGCAATCTTTCTGAAAGCAAACAAAAAGTATTCTCAATGGATATTCGTTGATCTGAATTATATATTAAATTTGAAAATTAGAAGAGATTTAATAAATTTCTAAACATACTAAATGTCATATTGAAATATAATAAAATTAGACAATTAGTGTATTTATTATAATTGTAGTAATAATGTATTTGTAGGATAAAATTACAAATATTTTATTTTGATATACCAATGTATGTATAAAAGTTTAGTTATTTTCTTTTTTTTAACAGTAAAAAAATTAAAATAATCAATTTTTTTTTCTTCATTTTTATACTTTAATGAGATCTGTTATGGTTTTTTTTGACCCACATAAATTCAGTAATATGTTTAATAGAAATCTGAGACTTTATTAAATGCATACAATTTTGAAAAAATGTGATGATCTGTGGAATTTTATAAAATAGACAGTTTATTTATTCCAGGGTTTTCCCTGTTATAAAGTCAATTACACTAATCACAAACCTTTGGTATTTGAAACTAAGTAAATTAAAATCAAAATCTTTATATTGCTCTGATAATTGAGTTATTTTTGTAATAAGTTAACCATTATTTTTTTTTTTGCAAACCAAAAAAACCATGGAATAAATCAAATAAAATTCAATACAAACCATGCGCTTCCTCAACTTTTTTGATGACCGAATCCACTAAACTCTGGCTCAGCTCGCAAAGCGGTACATGTTTTGGCTTTTCACCATCCAAATCTCCAAGATTAATTCCTTTAACGATGAACAAAGGTTGCTTATCCGCCAGACGTTTGGCATTGCAAACCTTTGTGTGTTGAGCCAATTTTGATTCGTAGCAAGTACTGAAAACCATCTATAAACATCGATGCGGCTAAAAAATCTTATTCAAAGAAACACGAAGTTGCAACAGACTTACTGAGTAGGATCGATGGGACATTGTATCCTTCGCAAATGCGGCTCATTGCATTGTACTTCCTCGGTATTTGTCGGAGTTTCCAGATGCTCGCCACAAAAATTATTTCCTTTTTTTACAGTCATGCGACAAAAACGCTTCTTTCGCTTCACGAAAAATTGACAGTTTTGTGGATTTTGTGAAACAGCTGAATTCTCCATTATTAAAGTTGTTAATTGATTTTAAAAGTTCTAGAAAAACATAATCAGTTATGAAATTTTGCAATTGCCTACGAAAAAATAATACAAAAATTGATTTCATAATGAATTTGTTGACTTACCAGAAAAATATTATGTTTCACGTGTTATTGACGCGCCAGATGACATATTCCATATTAGCATTTAGGTTAAGTGAAATACCGACTGAGTCGCCACGAGCTGCTTTCCTTTTTTTGATTATGAATTAATGATGATTATATAATGATAATGATGTTTATTATATGATAGTTTTTTGCCTGATTAAAATCGAATTGAATTTTTCAATTTATCACCCCAATATTAATTATTTAATCAGGCTTGAAGCACAAACAACCTAAAAAATATACAATAAGAATTTAGTTCGGAAACTGTGATCGGTAAACAAAAACTGTAATCAAGTCTACTCGAAGCCGGTTTACTTCGTAGATAAAAACGAATAAGGATCCCCTGCGTTGCAGATAAACGAAGTGACATCGAATTTGCTTTTG
Source organism: Perithous albicinctus (assembly GCA_964016905.1). NCBI lineage: Eukaryota > Metazoa > Arthropoda > Insecta > Hymenoptera > Ichneumonidae > Perithous > Perithous albicinctus. The sequence continues at coordinate 23,050,423 of OZ024689.1, forward strand.
TCCAAAATATTTAACAGGCTCCGAGTAGTTCTGATTACAATTTTTGATACCGAATGCAGTTTCCGAATTTGTTAAGACGATGTTAAAATTACTCGGTCGATAACGAAAACTGTAATCCGACTTTTTCCATCTCAGTTGATCTTTCGAATAAAAGGTGAGAAAATCGCTCTCCGTCTGATAATTGTGCAGAACGAATTTCTCATTTTTTATCGAAAAGATCAATGATGGTGGAAAAATGCGGAATCCTAAGATTAGTTCGATCTCTCTCGCAGTCGTCGAGGTTTCACATCGCGTTAAGTTGATGTGACGCATATTCAAAAATTGTTAATTTGCTTTTGTCTAGAATATTAATTATCTCTGAGTAGATTTGATTACAGTTTTCAATACCGATTGCAGTTTCCCAGAAGTTTTCGAAGATGTGTCACATCACGACTCAGTCGGTAACCAAAATCTGTAATGAATGCGACTCAGAGACCATAGACATTTTGGGGAAAATCAAAGCATTAGCTTAGGATGTACAATTTAACATCGCGTCCAATGATGCTTCCCTTTTATCCGAAATGTCAACCGTTTTTAAATGTCATTGATTCGAAAAATGCAACTATCTCTCTCGCACTCATATATCACGTGGTACATGTTTCAGATGGACTTAAGTGGAGACGAAAGCCTTGAGAAACAAAAAATGTACAAAACAAAAAAATGCTTCTGATAAGAAATACGCAACAAAAGACATTTTGAAATTTAAAAAAACTGAAACTTAAAAAAAAATGATTAAGTATCCCTGCGCGATTTTTAAAAATAAACATTATTTTTGCCAATAAATTTTTTAAAAGAATACATTTTTAAATATACAGTTACGCATATCAAAATTAATTAATATAAGTTACACGGCTTTGTTATCATACTTTTTAATGATTCATCGAGATGTTTATTTCTAATCATAAAGAAACTATAGTATTATTGATAACAGTCACGACCGTCGTTGCTTAAGAAAAAAACGAGAGTAAGAATAACATGAGGATAATTCCTCTCTAATTTATCGCAAATCAGGTTTTTATATGAAATTCTTCCGAAACTTGATATGGGTTTTTAGTCGAATACCATAATCAAGGCCGGAAAAAATATAGATATATTATAAAGTTTTTTATTGTCGACCACCAAATGTTATTCATCAGAATCATCAGAATGTAATCATCTTTGATTTATGAAATAGCTTTTTTTACAGCATATTTCTAGCATGTTGGTAATGAAATGCAATAAACAGTTAATTAAACGATGACAATCGGAGAAATCTATCATACCGACCCAACACAATGAAAATCAAAATCCATTCGTGGCGCGATATTTAAATTCCGTGGTATAACACAACTCAATGCAAATCATCGCTGCATCTGATTACCATATTTAACAATATATTAACCCACAACAAAAGCATGTACTATATATATAAATAACAGATCGGCCGTCGAGACGCTATTGCACCACTGATAGCAAAAGCTGGAAACGCTATATGACGTAAGCGATTCCACGTATGCTTGTAAGAGGTGCCGTTATCTCTTTATCATCCATGACTCATTCAATTGTATTATATACTGTGTATTTTCGACGTCCACTTGAGCATTATCAATTGGTTAATAGTTTAAAAATAATAAAATAAGAATTATAAATAAATAATTCGATCTACGAATACAAATTGACGGAGGGTTCTAAACAACTGTAAGAAATATACAAAAATTTGCCAGTGTGCGGCGGCTTGCCGGGAAATTCCAGACAATCTCCCCGAAAGTAGTAGAGATATAACTCGTCTTCCTCGCTCTGCGCTTAGTGTAGTATCTATATACGAGCAACACACATCGTTCGACAGTTCGTGAAGAGCAATCAGCGCGAAAGGATACGCGCTAAGTATATCAGCAATTTCAGTGTCTCGGGTTTCGACTGTGTTGTAGCTTCGCGAAGTTTTTTGTAAGTAGAAGCACATTATTATTATCGAAGCGGAAATAGCTTGTAGTGAAGAAAAGTAATAGTTTGACGAATCGTATCATGGTTTGCAGACATTCGACGGAACTTTTTATTAGCACAACCGAAAAATGTTGATAGTATCAAACGTATTTTAGACAAATGAGGCAATTTTTAAATTAATTCTGAAAGATTAAAATTTGGCTTTTTGCAAGTTGGTAAATAAGCAGTATTATTGTAGAAGTAAAAATTGTTTGTACACTGAAGAAAAAAATAGTTTGTTGAACTAAATTAGCGTTTGCCGACATTCGACAGAAAATAATAGTAGTTTGTGCAACAATAAAATGTTGTTTGTCTCCATCTCCAAATAATTTGTGAAGACTAACGTTTAGTTTTTTGCAAGTAGGTAAGAATAAGCATCATTATTATTGTGGAAGTAAAAAATGCTTCACTGCGGAAAAAATTGTTTTATCAATTAAATTATATCGTTTTCCGAAATTCGATAGAACTTGCAGTTAGCACAACAAAATATTCATAGTCTCAAACATATTTTAGTCAACTGAGAGAAATAATTATAAAATAAATTAACATTAATATTAATTAATTATGAATATATTTAAAATATAATTAAAATGAATTAACATACTTTATCAATTTTTGAATCTCTACTTAGCAGGATTTTTTTAGTTACACGAACCAACAAAATTTGGTCGAATCTCGACAAACGTAGATTAAGTCAACTATATTTTTTTGCCTCTCTATTGTCACTAAAATATGGCGTGTAGAGAAATTTATACGAATAGGAACACGAGTGACATCAAAGTCGGGGGGAATTCACGGCGCGAGGTTCTGAGTGCATGTGAACCCAACGGCTCTTCGGCTGTTTATACTTCACGGAGTACTCAGTAGCGAAGGATCCGTCGATTTCTGTGGTCGACGTACGCGACAAAGGCTAAACTTTTATAAAGCGCGAGGCCGTAGAACGTCTAGACAAGAGCGTCTTTTGTCCATAAAAAGAAACACTCTTTTTTACTACCGGGGTAAACGCATATTTTTGTTATTGCGTGCGTTGTAGATAATAAAATACGTGATTATTAAATAGTTTATTAGAAATAAGGTTTTTCGATTCTCTTGTGTGTATTTTTGTGACACCGCTTTGTACTATATATACTCCTCATAGAGGACGCTTTGTTTTCATGATTTTTTTTCTTTCGGAACTCGTGTCAGTATAGTCAAAATGGTTTAAGACGTTGAGAAAAGTTGTTTAGAAAAAAATCGTGCGTTCGTGTGTGTCTATTATACATTTCATAAAAATCGTTTTATTTTTATTTTATCGGATTTTTAAGTTTTTCAGAAATGTCTGATATCACTGTAACTCAAATTTCCATCTATCACGTTAAAAATTGGAACAAAATTGTCGATCGTTATTATTACGCAAAATTAATCGATAGTTATTTTATAGAAATTGGCATTTTTGTCATTTTTTTTTAAATGCTTATACTCGAAAGCTGTACAAGCAACTGATCGAAATTTTTCCACAAAACTTAAATCGTCAATGGTTTTTTGTACTGAATTTCGGCAAAATCGATAAAATAGTCAAGATTTTATAGAAGTTTTCATAATTTTGTTGAAATTGCATTTATTGAAATTTTCCTTAAAATAACCAGTCAGATTTTTGTTAAAACTTTGGAATACAGCTTTTTTAAAAATACAGAAGAATTTGCTCCTAAAATGTAATAAAAAAAAAAAAGTTGCAACGTAGCTTCATCATAATTTATCTTGCAAAGTTTCCTCATTGGGAAATCCAAATTAATCAACATGTGAACATACTTCCTCATAGAGGTAGCTTTGTAAAAATTACAAAATAATGAGGAAGCAATTTGCAAAGTTTTTCTTTGCATCCTTTTATATATGTATATATATATACATAATGTATACCCTGTTGCCGCGCTAACGCCCTAGCGTTAAAACCTGTTGCCAAGTGTTGTAGAACCAAGTTCTCGCCTTACAGAAGACCATTCGCGTATATTTTTAGACTGTGGGGAAACACCGAGGGCCGGAAGAAATTGTTTCTGCGCTGTATTGGCTTTGGATTACATTATACGTGTAGTCTTTTTTTTAAGTACTAAATTAACGATATGCACGTGAATTTAAGAATCTGCGGTACAGATGTAATTTATTTAAAGATTTTTTGTAGGACTTCCTGATGCGTCGAAGAAAAATGATGCATCAACTTATATTGTTGATGCAAAAAATTCGCAATAACGAGTTAAATATTTGTATCGAGTTATGATTTTTATTTTTTTCTCACATAGGATGTTTTGTTTTCTTTCAAGAAGAAAATTGTTTTGTAGATTCATTTTTTAAAATTTATTTCTTAAAAAAGTTTCTGAAGCTTTTGGATGAAATCGATAAAAATTCGTTCAACTTAGATTTTTATTGAATCGTGATTTTTTTAAATGGTTTCTCACAGAAGTTTTTTTATTGAATCAAAAAAAGATCGCTTTCAAGATTTCTTTATTATTATTATTTCTTATTACCAATTTATTATTAATTTCTCATTATTCACATCCAGAATTTATAAACTGGTTCGAATTTCGTAGGTTTTTTTATTCTTTTTTAAATTTCTACAATTTTAATCGCTTCTACAGAAAATATACAAAAAAGTTTGGTATCGAAACTTTTTTCGAATTTAATGAGAAATCCTAATTCGTTAATAAAAGTTTATTAAAAATTCCAAAGTGAAAATCTCGAAGGTCAAAATAATTTGGAGAATGAAAAGTGCACTCAAAAGATGATATTCATCAAACAAACATAATTTTAAAATCATAATTAATTTGAAAAATATAATTTTTAGGGTGATTTAATAATTCAAAAAGCACAAAGTTTATGTTTACGCCCATAATACGTGAATCTTTACGTGATTTACTACACTCTCGCGATTCTTAATTTATAATAATAGCGAAATGGATATGCGGTGAAAAAAAAAACGTTGTTTTGAGAACCGCTTGTCATGTTGACCTTGCGAGAGCGAGAAGTCCCGTAAAATTATGCCGGTTGTTTGCCGGAGCTCTCGCTTTTAATGCTTCGAGTTGCGTTCGAAGCTAAACTCGTTGGCGCGAATTCTCGCGGTCCAACGATGCGTTATCTATGCACACATACCACATACACACATGTTGAGATACCCGTCTAACCCCTTCTTTTTTTTCCTCTGTGTCACGAAGGAATATTAGATAGAACACATTTAGCACACCCTGGTGCTTGCTTCTTTGACCCTAATCGGAGATTTGTTTCATGAGATCTGTAATCCAATTCGTTGAATATTGGACTTTTTTTCCTCGCCACACCCGCAGTAAAACCCTATAGTTGCCGCGGACCCTCAGCTACATTCTTCAGTGATTCTCATCCTCAAGGAAATTACTAAACACGCCCAAAACAAAGAAATCAAACTTACGTTTGATTTGCAATAAAATACATTTTTTCTTATTATATGAATTCGTAATTATTTGAGTCTATTATTTAAAAAAATCATAGAATTCATTTCACATAAAAAAAATCTAGAGGTGTATCTGTATATCCTTGTTTAAGCAATAATCCAACAAACAAAAAATCTAAAGTTTTCTGCCTAATTATTTGAACATGTTTTTTTTTATTTCACTAATTGACTATTTTTTTTTATTTTACTTTTTTACGAAAAAAAAATTCTGATCGATCTATGCCTGGAAGAAATATTAAAATTTTCGAGAAATTTTTTTTTTTTTGATCGGTCTATGCCTCGAGGGACTTAGGAATCTTTCAAAGAAAAAAAAAATTTCTGATCGGGTTTATGCCTGGAAGAATTTTTTTATTTATCGAGAAATTTTTCTTTTTTTATCGGTCTATGCCTCGAGGGACTGAAATTTTTCAACGAAAACAAATTTCGAGTAGTAAATTAATCTCTGAGGCAATTTGAAGTTTAAAAAAATATCTATAAGTGGTCTGTTTTACTCATCTTGAAAAATTAGCAATAATTTTTTTCTCATTTTTGCTGCTTATTGTCAGCTGTATATCATCTGCTCGAGTACTAAGTATATCTGTTTTTCATTTTTTAATTATCTATTGACGGTTATTGTTATTACGATTATATTCTTGAAACAAGCTTCTCTGTCATCATGAAATATAGAGCATGTTTTTTTTTTTTTTTTTTTTTTTTTTCCAATGGTCTGTATCGCTCTTATCTCAATGCCTGCAAGTTATCAGGTCGATTAGATTCGTCGTAGACATCATTTTTTTTTAATACATCAGGTGTTCAAATTATGAACTATTTTGCTGCGTAGAAACAGCTTATTTCCCGGTTAAATAAACTGCAATAACTTTAAGAATATTTTTTTTTTACAGATACAGAAAAATGAATTTGTAAAAAACATTCGGTTCATTTATCGAGTATTCAATGAAACTAAAATAATATTTTCGAAATTTATGAGAAAATCTAATTCGTGAATAAATTTTTATGAAAAATTCCGAATGGGAAATCTCAAAATTCAAAACAATTTGGAGGATTAAAAATGCACTTCAAAAATAATATTCATGGAACAAGCTTCCTCGTACACATGTGTTTTTTTATAGCATATATATGTTTCTTGAATAACTGTGCAGATGTTCGAATTACGAACGATATTGCTGCGCATAGTCGACGGTACAGGAGTTTCAAATGACGGTCGATAATTTGAAGGTCACAGTCACGGGCATCCTTATTTTACTGTAGCGTTATAATACTCACTGTACATATCCAGTGAGTTTTCTCACGCGAGAAATTACAATTGTTTGAACATAATAAAAGGAAAGGAAAAAAAGAAAACTAAGTTAACGTTCCACACGTTCGTCGGGGGAAAACCAGCTACACTGGGTTATTGCACATCAGAGTAGCATATGCTAAACTCCTGTTAAATATAATACACCGGTATGCCTGACGACCACAGCTCTGGTCGTATTTATCGTTTGTTATCAATCGCGTGGCTTTGAAGTATATAGATATATATATATATCATAAAGGAAAAACGAACTTGTGCGTCGCCCATCCTTGCTCATGTTGAAAGCAATCAATGTGTCACTACCGGAAGCTAAATTATTTGCTTGAAAATTTGCTTATAACTACTTTTTTAAAAATCGTTACATAAAATTATACAAATATTAATTTTAAAAAAGCCTGCAAAGTAGAACCTTGCAAATTGCTTCCTCATTATTTTACATTTTTTTAAATGTTTATATGTATGCAAAGTTCTACATTATTTTACATTTTTTAAAAACGTTTATATGTATGCTAAGTTCTACTTTGCATGCATGTACCCAAACCTAGTTCTAGGACAATCCACTTGCCAAATTTGATTGAAATCTGCCTAAAAAAGTCGACATTTTTTTTTGCGACAGCAATGTTTTGCTTTTTTTGGAATAAAATCGAAATTTATTAACATAGCGACCGTTCCATAAAATAAATTCATCTTCGATACTCAATAATTGTTTTTATTAAAAATACGTTGTAAAAATAGAACGTTCAGGTATTTGATAGTGTTAATCGTTTTAAAATGACTTATACAGAGCCAAACAAACAATTCCTTCCAAGTCAACTGTCATTATTATAATCAATTATGAAATATCTAGGTGGTCAATTTGTACAGCATTTTTCTAGAAACAAAACTAGCGCAGCCACCTTAAATCTGATCAAAAATATTTATAAACATGTGGTTTATAAATATTTATCAATATTAAATCAATCTTCACTGCGTTTAATGAATCTATAAAACATTGTAGAATCGATAAAAAATATATATATATTTTGCATTCTCTTCTTAAAAATTCGGCTGTTGGCATAAAATGATAATATGGAAAACGTTGGAATCTTGTCGAGTTTCATCCTAAACGCGCACTTCGCACTATTGAAACAAGATCCCAAGGTCGTTATTTCGAATGGGAAGAAAGCACGTGCGAGGATTGTAAAGTTGGGTCACATCTGTATAATGCTCACCTGACGATGGTTCTGAATAAATTAAAATACTCTTTTTAACTTGCAGGAGTTTAAGTAACCAGTATGGACAAGAGTGGACCACCAAATCATGGCTATCAGCCACCACCACCCGGCTTCGTGCCACCTCCGCCATATACCGATGGACCAACGCATCACATTCCTCACCAACAACAACCACCGCCACAAAGTACGAGATTTCGATGAATTCCGCGATTTCACGAATTAATTTACATCTTCCAATGAATAAATTATGTCGCACATTTTACTATTTATTAAGAGGACCGAGTCACCTTAAAATCATGATAACTACATGATGCAAAGACTTTACATATTACAACTTTTACCCTGATAAAAATTACTACTGAACAAGCACAAAAAAAAATGAAAAGAATTTCAGAAGTGGAACTTTCTTTTTGCAGCTATGTTTCATTGACGTAAATATTTTTTTATATTTTGCATTTATCGTAGAATTCAGGTTGCACCAATGGACCAAATTAGTTTTGCAAGGACAATTCTCCCTTTTTTGTAGATGTTTTGCAGAAAATATATAAATAATATATATAAAACTGTAGTGTGAATGAAATTTCTAATCACAAGAATCGATAGTCTGAATTCCAATGAACGTAATGGACTTGCAATAACTTAGAATTTAGGCAGGAAATACAGAATTATAGTGCTTTCAATTCGCCAATTTATTGGCATGTTCATCCTGTTTAATATTACAGAAAAAAAATTCATAGTTTTCATATCTTAAAGTTCTTTTCAGGATGCCTTTAGAATACTTTTTGAGTTCTCGAAATTTATATATTTCATAGAACGACAAGAAATGTTTTTCCAATATATGGAATTTTTAATGTATTTAAAAAGTTTAAAATTTTATAATATGACTAAAAAAAAATTAATTACTAGAACAAACAACACTGAAAATTTCTAGTATTGAAAATGTATCTTTATCGTGTTTTTAATTCCCCGAATTTAGAATTGTAGGTACTTTGTCCCTTTGTAGAATCCACAATCGTTGATAATTGAAAAAGATACATATCTCCAGGTCGCTTTGAAGATTTCCGAATAAAAGTTTATCTATCTTGCGATATCTTTCGAAACACATCAATGATAACGCTACATGTCAGATAACGTATTTTTTCCATGTTTTACGTAACTTACGCAAAATTTTTGTTTCACAGATGTTATCATCGTCCAACAACCGACCAACTTTGGCCCTGATTCTCAGACAATGACTTGTCCTTACTGTCAGGCTAGCATTTCAACACGAGTCACAAGCGAAACAAGCACCAAGACTCATCTCTTCGCCCTGGTGCTTTGCCTCTTCTTGTAAGAACAATTTGCTATCATGAAGCTCTTAAACTAACTTAAGGGGAGGGAGTCAATTGAAATTTACGGATATTCAAAGACGAAGACTTTTTCAACTCCAATGTCTTGCCGCTAGTATTATTTTTTTTTTAAATATGTTCTATCGACCTATCAATTTTTTCTCTCAACTGATAGAAGCATGCGGAAAATACGGATCATCTACATGAATTCAATTCGATTTTATAGCTTTTTGAATTAAAAAAAGCCATGCTCGTTCTAACTTTCGTAAAAGTTATTATATTTTGCTAAATAGTTCTTCATAAGTGGCCGAAATCGGAAAAGGGGTTCAGATTTTATTGAACTTCGCAATTTTCGTAATTTATTTTCAAAATGCTATAACTGTTCCAGCAACTGATCTAAGTTTTTGCTTAAAATTTAAATAGTGTGTCAATGTTTGATACGGAATTTCGGCAAAATCGATACAATAGCCAAGATTTTATAGAAATTTTCAGATTTTTTTTTTGCAATTATTGCAATTTTCCTTGAATAGAGCTTGTCAAAGATTCAGAAGAATTGGCTGCTAAAATATTTTTTAAAAGTTGCAAAGTAGCTTCACCATAATTTATCTTCCGCTGAATTTTTAATTTTTTCTTACAAAGCTTCCTGTGTGAAGAAGCGAAAATTCATCAACATTCTCATTCAACTTTCTGGTTAAAGTAGCTTTGTAAAAATTAAAAAATAATGGCAAGGTTCAAGGATCTATTTTGCCGCCTTTTTCTTTTGTTTATTTTTACACTGCACATTTTTAGAAGAAAACCTTCAGGCCAAATAATCCCAAGTAATTCTCGCTGATTGAAATAATTTTAAAACTGACAGAAAAATTCTTCGTTCAAGTCCTTAAATCATAGATGAATTTCATTTTTATCGGTTGGCTGGAATCAGAAATATAACTCTCTGAAAATAATTTTTCTTCTGGCTATGTTGGTCTTAAAAAAAAATATTGCTGAAACACAAATGAGTATTAAATGTGTGTATTTTTTTCTCTCTAATTAGCTGCTGGCCGTGCGCTATTTGTCCCTACTGTATGGACAGTTGTTTGGTGAAGAAACATCACTGTCCCGCCTGCAACAGTTACCTCGGCCAATACGACAATTAAGGACACTAATTCCAGAGCTACAGAAAGCTATTTTTCGCCATTAAAAAAAATAAGATAATGATATTCAAAGATTGAGACACCGCGAAACCTGTTTTTTATCGCGATATATATGTATACTAATATGAAAAGCTAACTGCATTTTTTTTCAATGCAAACGCTGCCTTCCAAAAGCACATCTATTTGTAATACGTTCCTTTTCTAGACGTTTCTACAGTCTCGCTATAAGGAAAACCTCGATGCAACGAGGAAATTCTATTAAACAATTACGTCATCACTATCGAAATGGTTTCGTTGTAATTTGCATCGTACGCTGATCATTAATATAGATCCGATAAAGCACAACGACAAAATACTCGATAAAAAAAAATTATATTTTTCAGATAATACAAGCATAAAGCTACGTCTCCTCAAGTTTTTCGCGATTTCTCCGTGTGCGCGCTGTTGAAGATAATTTTTTTTTTTTTTTATATTTCAACATTTATATATTCTGCTAGAGATGATTTATCAAAACTGAAGATTAAACTATTTTAATACGATTCGTACATTATATCGGGATAATCTAGGTATGTACTTATAAAGATAGATATAAGTTTACGAATCGTTAAAAGTCATTACAAAATTGGAGATAACTTGAAAGTATAATGTATAAGTATTGAACTAAAAATGGTTTTAAGCGATAGAAATCGAATAGTCGACCGTATATGAAGAAGATTACATCATAAGACGTGTGTTTAGTTAGAATACACGTCTTGTAAAAATATTTACTTTTCTATGTATTATCAAATACGTAATAAATATTTTTGTCTCATTTCGCTTTTGCTAATTTATTTGTGCCTACAATTTCATTGGTTTTTCCTCATCATTTTGATTACAAAGGTCAATAAAAGAATGATAGGGTGGATATAAAAACATGGGTTTGTATTTTATCAGTTTTAAATCGATGAATCTTGAATATTTTTGTTTTATTCTTTAGTCTGTCAGGAATTTTATCGTTTGAATTTTCGCAATTGGAAACATCTGCAAATCTGCCGAAATTTAAATTATTGCAACAATAATAATTTCAATTTTGACATAACGACTATAGATTTCCAATATAAACTTAAATTTGTATATTAATTTCGATAACACTTGAAGAGAGCTAGACTAAAATTGTCTGAATTGATAAAAAGATTTCGTAAAATTAGGAAAAAAAAACTTTTCGTTAAAAATGTTTAAAAAAAGTTAAGCTGTTTGTCACTTATGTATTTATTGTACGAATTTGTGTATGCATAAAAAATATAACACGGAAATATTGTAATAAATATTTAATACTATTTCAGTGAGTGGGGAAATATCCAAGGCCACACGTGAGGTATGGTCGAACGTGTTTATAGTGTTTGGCGCACGTCCCAATACTCGTGTATTACTATATTTCAGAGATTAAATGTTTTTCTGTGCTCGGCCAGTGCATATCGCGGAGATGTTAAATGGCATCACTGATCCTCATAGCCTTGGTATCGCCAATTGTGCCGATCGATATTACGAGTTTGTGCTTTCGTCACGACAATTAAAACGCCTTCGATAAATTAAAGAAGATGTGTTGATTAAAAAATGTAAAAATTGTCATGTAATATTTTCCTAAAACGTTGGATTAATTTTTTAGAAACTATAGATTTTAACAATTAACTTGGCATTTTTTAAAATGAAATTTAGTTTTGGAATCTTTTGTTTTTTTTTTAACGAAGCCATGATTTTTTTTAATCATAGTGCAACTTAATTGCTTACTATAAGAAATATACTTAAATACTCAGAAACTCGTATCAAAGTTGTGTAATGTTCACTCCTCGAATTTGCAATCTCAATACCTAAAACTTTTGGTATTGAGATTGATTGATCACTCAAATTTCGTTAAACTTCAGTTTCTGCAATTAACAAAAAAACCAGGTTACAAAATATAACTTTTTTCCATTGCTTCCTCATTATTTTCTAGCTTTTAAAGAACTGTAAGAAATTGGGAATTGATCAATATACTTCCTCATAGACTATAATGTATAAAAATGAAAAAAATTAAAATCTACTGAGGAGCAATATTCAGAATTTTAGTTTGCATCCATTTTAAATGATTGATTCACTAAACTTCCAAATCTTAACCACTGATTATGTATAGTATTTTAAAAACTCCAATAACTCCAACTTCAATAAAGCTTTATCATTTATTTTCTCCCTTCACAAAATTAATCAATTAATCAATGCCTCATCTGTATTAAAAAAAATTAACTAATGTGAATGCAATCCTAAGATTCTACTTTCCACCTTCTTTTACTCCCTCATAGAGGACACTTTGTTTTTGTGAACATTTTTTTCGAGATTTTCATGTCAGGATAAGATCATTTAATTAGTAATTTAAACAAGATTATTTTTTATTGAATTTTTTATTTAAGAAAAAAATGTCTGCATGTTCTTTAGCTTTCGTAAATTTGTAGCTATCGAGCTAAATATTTTTTTACAAATAAATCTATGTTAAAGGAAGATCGGTATTGAATTTAGAATGAATCGCCAAATAGGTTGAGTTTTTATGAGATTTTGAATTTTCCGGAAAAAAAAAAATTTTTTGTTCTAACACGTCAAATCTCACCAAATGAACTGAATTTTTTTTACAGACGAAAAATAATATTAAGCGCGCCGCTACGTACCAAATTTGGTGATGATCGGTAAAGCAGTTCGAATTTTATGTGAGTTTGAATTTTCAAAAAATTAACGTTTTGTTATAACTCATACATTTTACACAAATAAGCTTTCTCTATGATGAAGCCAAAATTGATATATAAGTTTCCTCACAGATTTAAAATTCTATTTTGCAACTTTCTTTTCTGTGCAATACGACAAAGTTGTAAGTATATATATCGCATACCCAATGACGTCACGGATCTTAATCACGATCTATAGCGCAGTTAATTATGTCACTCGATGTCACGAGTGTTGATTGCTCCTTTCATCTCCGCTATTTGAAAAGGCCATGACTTTGATAAATAAATAAATAAAACATATCAAACGTCTTTACGTCACGCTCTATATCATGCTTTTCATCTAATAATAACTATATATATATATCCATTGTTTTGTTATTCCTCAGAGGTTTCGACAGCTGATCGTCACCCAAAGAGTATCAATACATATATATAATATACATTTGCTTGGTGGGGGAAATGCACGCAATTCGTTGAGCGCATCTCCAACAAAGATCCTTGATGATTTAGGATTTAGGTCACGTGAAAAACCTTATATGCCTCTCTTGTTTCGTTATCCACATGGGATAACCCTTCGACCATTAATATCCGTACTTAAAATTTGTCCGATTTAAGGTGATTTAGTGAAACAAAGAAAAGTAACGAAAGTAAAAAAGCAACAGTTGAAAAACAGATAATTTTAGTTCTTTTTTTTTTAATGATTGCGATTGTCATTGTATTAATGCAATGTTGTTGATAATGACAGCGAGAGTGGAATCGCACGAAAAGTGAGAAAGAGACTCTCACACGCCTGTAGATCTTATTTCGTGTTGTCACTAAATTGCTTGTTTAGTTAAACACGCGCAAGATAATCTCCAGTAGAATTCAGTGATTACAGCGAACATAACCTCTTTGCAGCAGCTAGCAAACTGTTAAACTGGCGTACGGAATACAATTGCTTGTTACGCATTCTTAATAACTCAACCGCTGTGTTTGGTGCCAGCTAATATTTATCTTTCGAGGATTTAAGATTTCACGATGCCGACAAAGACATTCGTACGTTTATAAATGAGATTCAACGATCAACTTCGTCTTTTTTAAATCCAAACTGAGAAACGAGGGCTGTTACACTTTGGTCGTTAATTAAAGCGTAGGTGATATCAGCACGAAATTGCCTCTGAATTTTCCGCCTGGAAAACCTGAAAATTTCAGGTGAAATTCATCAACCAGTGCATAGAAGGGATCTGGAAACCTGTTATGAGGAAAGAGAATTACTACTGAGTCCTGTGGTAATTATTATTATTATTTTTTTATTTATTTATTGACGTGACAATACTTTTTATAAATATACACTGTATATTTTGAATATTATGGGAATATTGAGATTATAATCAATATGTCTTTTACATTATTGTTAAATTTCTTCATTTGTCACAGAATTTATAAGGAATCGAAGGTTGACTGTGTCGTGTTATGGTTTTTGATTATTTGAAAATCGGAGATACTGTTTTTTTTTTTTTTTTCAACAACAAACTGTAAAAAATGTTTTTTGAAAGATTAAGTCGTTTGAGTATTATCCAGACTGGTTAGGCTGATTTATTACGTATGTATTTATTTGTTGAATAGACAACAACAAAAATGATGATTTTCTGTTTTTTTTTGTGTTTAACTGATGATCGGCAATTAAGAGCTGGAATGAAGAATTTTTGTGTAATGCAATTTGAATAAGCAATTTCATAATAAGTTAATCATGAGTTTTTTTAAATTTTTGAGCATGATTTAGAACAAAATACTCAATTATTTAAATAACTGAAAATAAAAAATAAAATAAAAAAAGCTGTTGTGTCAATATTGTAGAATATTATTTTTATGAGAAATTATATCTGTCGTCAGATATCTATTATTTATTCTTATACTTTGTATTTCTGTATTTTTGCTTCATGTCAAAGTTACTCGCTATGATCTTAGATTGCTAATTTATTTATTTATTTGGAGAGACCAGTTACTTTTACATGATTCTTTGTACACAAAACTAACAAATTATAAAAGTATGAAATCTAACAGATAAACAACTTTTTTATAATAATGAATAGTGTAATAAATTTGTACTATTCATTATCACCATAATTATCATTAATTTATTTACGATTATTATTATTATGATCACAATATGCTTTACTGTTAAAAACATTTGGAAAATTACTGTACAATCTTTCAAAAAATTTATGCAGAAACTAGTATATTAAATACAATTTCATTCAAATGAAATTTCTAAATCTTCTAATAAAATTACAATAGTTTTATATGAGTTTCACAAATGATATTATATTACCACAATTCCTCAACACACTTGTGTATTCAATTTAATATACCAGTTTATGAATAAAAACTTCCAAAAGACATTCTGTAATTTTCCAATAATTTTTTTCTAACAGTGTTCACTATACAGTTATTGTTGTTTTGCTTAATAGTCAAAAATAGCACAGCAGATACTTGAAAAAGAAAGTCTTGGGTGTGGCAAAGTTGACTACTGAATAATGACTCTTATCTTGTACTATTATCCTTAATCGTGCTTCTCACAATGCATAGAAAGATCATACATAGCTGTTAATAGTTTTATTTTTTTTTAAATTATTTAATCCTGATATTGCTATCTTATTAGGATGATATGTAATCTCTGAAAATTGACAATGATAAAGTAGGCGTCTTATCTCAGAATTTTCAATTTATGTTGAACTTGATAGTTTTATCTGTTTTGTGATGTAAACTCTGATAAAAAATTTGTGATGTTGTTCGATGAGAGGTAAAAAAAATTCAGATAAATTTTGTTTCAGGGTGTGAAATATTTGAAGAGTAACAGGACAAGATGAAGTTTGCGGAGCATCTTTCGGCTCACATAACACCAGAATGGCGCAAGCAATACATCAGCTACGAGGTAAAGAAATTTGTGGGATATTGCATATTTCCATAATTTATCATTGAGAGCCGGTTTGGATTGATTTTATTTGTTGTAATGTAGGAAATGAAGGCGATGCTCTATGCCGCTGTAGAGGAAGCTCCTTCTGCAGAGAGTGTGGAGCCAGAAGTCATATCTCGACATTTTGCCTCCTTCGACGAGGTCTTCTTCACCTTCTGCGATCGTGAGCTCAAGAAGATCAACACATTTTATTCCGGTGAGGAAAAATCATCTTTATTTTCGCATTTGCGAATGAATTTTTATGACTTGAAGATGGTTTTGTAATTCAAAAAATAGTAAATCTCTATTGTAAGCATTGCAACATGAGTTCATACCATAAAAACCCATGAAACGTACACATTTTCTGACTCTTGAAAACTCGTGATAAATTATGAAATAAAAAAACATGAGCATTGATTTTTGTATAGAGAAGTTGGCAGAGGCTACCCGCAAGTATGCGGCGTTGCAGAACGAACTCAAAACCGCAATGGAGCTGCAGCACGGAAGTGGAAAGAACAAGGGTAAAGTTGCGGCAATGAAGACTCAGCTGCCGACGCGAAAGATAAGAGAGCTCAAATTGGCATTCTCGGAATATTATCTGTCGTTAATTCTACTGCAGAATTATCAGAACCTCAACTACACGGGATTTCGCAAAATACTCAAAAAGCATGACAAGGTAACGAAAATGATTCGTGCCCGAATCATCGGAAGTTGTCCCTTTTTTGCAAGACTGCGTCCTTGGAAATCCTCGTAATTCCCTCCAACCTACATCCAGAAGCAGTTAACAAGTTCGTATTGAGTATTGTTAAGTTTATTCATGGCTTTCCTCTTTTAAAATTAATTTGATATATAACGACACAGTAATACATTTTTTTCTTAAAAAACACAACAGTACATCAACTTAATTAATTGATAATAGAGGCATGACATATCAAGTGGGCCACCTCTATATCGAATTGTCTCAAAAAAAGGTCATCATTTTTTTTTATGTTTGGTTTAGAGGGTGACTCGAAAATTGAACGTGTATTTATACAATACACGATACAATACTGTAACTAAGAGTGTACGATTTTTGTTGAATATATTATGATTTTAATTAATAGATTTCATGCATTTTTAGGAGGAACAAAGTTTAAAAAATTTAATTGAAGAGGGCAATTCTGATTTTGCTCCAGAATTGAGAAGAATTTATGTTTTTATGTCTACAAACTACGAAAAAAAGGTTACACGATGGTCAATTCATATCTTCGACAGGTTTAGTTGCATTAAGCGCAAAAAAAATCAAATGGACCGTTAAAAAAAAACACAAAAATAAAAAATCAATATAAAATTCTGGGTGAATTATACGAATTAAAAAAAATAAGATACCCCAAACTACTCACAAAAAATGATGTAAACTTTTTTTTAAACAATTTTAAACAGGGGTGGCTCACTTGGTGCTGAATGCCTCAATAATTAATAGTATTATATGAGACATTCCACAGCAATTCTATATAATTTTTTTTAGTAGTCGGATGCGTTTGAAGTTTCGAATTTATTATGGAAAATATAAACTGTGAAGGAACTTGTTGACCTAAAAAACTGAGAAATATTAAGAATGTTCATAATATTATACAAAAATCGATTTAAAGTTGTCTGTATGGAGCTGCTATGAAATGCCTTATATTCAAAATAAATAGAAACTTCTAAGCAAGACCACAAATATTAGCAAAATAATTCTTTTTTTTTTAATGATCAGAGTCGACAAAGTTCTAGCGTGTAGCTTCTTGCAGCTACTTTCTGTGGACACCGGTTCGAAATGGCGAATGGAGTGCGTCGAGACTTCGCACTTTTGCACGTCGAAAGACATCGACAAACTTATTCAGGAGACCGAGGCGACGGTAACGAGCGGCCTGGAAGGTGGAGATCGTCAACGTGCTATGAAACGACTCCGAGTTCCTCCTCTGGGCGAACATCAGAGTCCTTGGACTACTTTCAAGGTCGGCCTATTTTCCGGTAGCTTCATAATACTCTTCGTTGCGGTTGTTCTCTCTGGTAAGAAACGATCTCAAGCCTCTTTAATCTAAAACTATAATATTCAACCCTTCACGTATAAAAACTATTCACGATTCAGATTGCTTCCGTTTATATTTAAAAATAAAATATGAGGATGTTATCAATAAATTCACGTTTTTTAAATCCATATACCAATTTCTTTTTCGAATTATTTCACTCTTTTTTTCCTATATCCGATTAGAGTATCAAGTATTTCACACTAGTCGAATAAGTGGTAATTTAAAAAAATGGACTTTTAATAATTATATTGTAAAAAAAAAATGTTTCCTGAAACAATATCAAAGTACTTGAAGCTTGAAGGGTTAAATTTAGATATAAAGTTAATTTCAATAGCGAATAATGATTTACGTGTGTTACAGCGATATTTCACGACGGCGGTGAAAATCTCAAAATTGCATTCCGCCTTTACCGAGGACCACTTCTTATAATACAATTTCTCTTTTTGATGGGCGTGAACGTTTACGGCTGGCGTTCCTCGGGTGTCAATCACGTTTTGATATTTGAGCTGGATCCGCGAAATCATTTATCGGAGCAGCATTTGATGGAACTTGCGGCGGTACTCGGTGTCGTTTGGACTCTGAGCCTTTTGAGCTTTCTCTACAGCGCCAGTCTCAGTATTCCACCTTACGTAAATCCTCTCGTTCTAGTCTGCATAATGCTAGCTTTTCTGTTGAATCCCTTTCGTATATTTCGCCACGAAGCGCGCTTCTGGCTGCTCAGAATATCGGTGAGTTCATTTTCATTTTTTAAATGTCTTACGGAGTTTAAGTATAGCTTCCTAGTCCAAAGTTAGATCACATGAAAATATTAAAGAAGTTCGGTTACGATATAATTTTATTTTATTTTTTCTCCTTCAAATTTTAACTTTTATTGAATGTTCCTGAAAATTCTTCTCTCTAATATGAAAAGCTTTCTATAAAAACATATTCAGAAATTACAAATTTTCATCCATTTCTCAAATAAAAAGGTTAAATTAGATGTTCAAAAAGGTTGAAAAATTCTACAATAAGAAATCAGTGGATTAATTTTATGAGAAGAAAAAATAAAGTTTTCCCATGTATTAGTTTTCTCAAAACTAATATATCAATAGCTTTTTTTAATATGATTTATACATTTATACGGAAACTCAAATTGATTCAAATTTTGTTCTTAGAAATAAATGCATGACGCAACTTTAAGTTTTATTTTAATCAGAATATTTAGAGTAAACGTTTACCGATTTGTCGTTTCAGTGGCGAATGATAATAGCGCCGTTCGCATTTGTGAATTTCGCTGATTTCTGGCTGGCTGATCAGCTCAACAGTCTCGTCACGCCTCTGATGGATTTTCATTTCTTGCTCTGTTTCTACATCACAAACGGCAATTGGCTTGAAGCCGGCGACACAACTCAATGCATGTCCGGATCGCTGATAATTCGACCGATTGTAAATTGCCTTCCCGCGTGGTTTCGTTTTGCTCAGTGCATTCGGCGATATCGCGATTCGAAAGAAGCTTTTCCGCATCTCGCAAATGCTGGAAAATATTCGACGACTTTCCTCGTCGTTATAGCGACAACACTGAAGCATTATAATCAACCGCAGTATCCTAATCACTGGGAAAGTCCGTGGCTTTGGCTGTGGATTGTCAGCTGTGTTATCAATTCCGTGTATTCATATACTTGGGATATCAAAATGGATTGGGGTTTCTTGGACAGCAATGCTGGGGAAAATCGATTTCTGCGCGAAGAAGTCGTTTACTCATCCGCTGTAAGTATTCTACTTTTTTTTTTTTAATTAAAAACACATTTCTCGAGTTGATGTTATATTACTCAGTCGGTAAAAAAATTCTTCGGTGATGGTATTTTTTTATACATGAGTAAAAAAAAATGAATATGTACTTTTTGGAGATTTTGATTTTTTGAAACTGTTTGTTCAATCGCATTCGGATTTAAAAAAATAACAAAACTTGGAAATGTACGTATTCAGGATTAAAAAAAAATATATATAATAAATCGGAAATGTTATTGTGGTTGACGGTAATCGTAGTTGTCGTTTGCGTTACCAGTAACTCCGGACACACAAAAACCAAATGTATTCTTGAAATATAATATGCAACACAGCATTCTACGTAGGATTAAAAAAATGCTAATGTTTGCGATTTCATTTTTAAAAAGTAGCTTCATATAAAAAATAAAAAATCACTTTAAAAAATAAAATATTAATCCAGAAGCATATGGAAAAATATAGTCAGCACTTACGAACTCCCGTCTGCATTTTAGTTTCAGATTTTGGACGTTGTACATCACAATATTTGTAATATAAAATATGTATTTGTAATATAAAATATGCAACCTAGTCAGCGGACTTTATTTTGAAAATTTTACACTATGAAATGCTTGCAAATACATAATTTCGTATCGTTTTTTTTCTCTTTACACGAATTAGCAATAAAAATATTGTCCTTTCGTATTTTCAGGGTTTCTATTACTTCGCGATTATCGAAGATTTGGTTCTGCGATTCTCGTGGGTTGCAAGTTACGTTCTCGTGGAATACGGTTATATCTCCGGCGATCTTATGACGTCGATAGTTGCTCCTTTGGAAGTCTTTAGGTAAGTCCAAAACTTCTATTAAGGGCAGAACTCTACCATTTTCAGTATTTTTTTATCGGTTAAAAAATATCGTATTAAAAATCCTATCTAATAGATTGTTCGTAATAGCACTTTGATTCCACTAAGAAATTTCCTGATTTACAAATTATAGAAAGAGACCCATTTTTTTCAATGTAATTAAAAAACATTTGATTTTCGGATCATAATTTTCATTTCGATAAAAATGTTCAAAAATGAAATTGGCCGAACAACGATTCGAGGATTAAACAAAATTCCGATCTTTACCGAAATAGAACATTTTTATCGAATTATTTTTTATCTTCAAGATCGTTATTTTTAAGTCTGTATGAACTCAATTCTTGATGTTCTTGAGGAAGATTGTTAAAAAATCATAGAGTAATTTTGGACCACCTAACTTTTTTTTATAATCGTAGTTATTTTTTACTATTTTTTTTTCAAATATAAAAAAACACCAAAAACCACAATAATTTTATTGCGATAATTTACTTACTGTCCAATATTTTTCCGCAGGAGGTTCATCTGGAACTTTTTCCGTTTAGAGAACGAACATCTCAACAATTGCGGTAAGTTCCGAGCAGTTCGCGACATTTCGATAGCGCCGATCGAGAGTTCCGATCAGACGCAAATATTGCGAATGATGGATGACGAAAATGGCGTTATAAATCGTGGAAAGCGCAAAGGCGGTGGTAAGAAGCAGTCAGCCGCTCGCGAGGACAAGCGTCAGCTGCTCAAAGAGGAGACAATTGACATCGATGTATCAAACGCGAGTTGAAGCAATCTCATTAATTTTTGCAAATTCCTCGTGGCTGATACGTGATAAAATTCGTCGTATCTGGTTGTCCAATTTTTGGCGACAAAACATGAGTTTCTTTTTTTTTTTAGTATCGCGCTCTTCTCCGAGCTCGATCAACGAAGCCCCTGCCGTCTTGTGTACGGAATTGCCATAAACCCGCTCCCCTTGCAATAGTTAAATGCCCCGCGAAATACTGAACTGTTAAGGGAAGAATGTTAGACCAAAATTGCTGAGATATTCTCCAATGAATATCGGCGATTTAAATCTGACTCTCTCCCCTTAAGTCTACGGAGTTTTGTACATACAAAAAAAAGGAGTTGAAAGAACTGAACATATAGTTCATACCATCGCAAGTGCCTTTTTTCTCATGCGTTAAGATCAAACCCATCGTTGAAGCACTTTTGGTATTGAATAATCCTATTATAGCAATACAAAGAGGGAGATAAAAGAGCGGACGGTAATTACGTTCGTACGTCGACGCGAGAGTCTTCCGATAGTGAATTATTATCACAGACACACTGTATAAATAAAAAATATAGTCAGAAATTAACAACTTTCGTTACTTTAAAATACGCTGCTTTATCGCATTTATCTTCAGTTAGATTAAAACAAAAATGTCACGTTAAAAAGAAGAAACTGCAGGTCTTAGTTTTTTGGTCAGTAATTTTTAAAAACCAGTTTTGCACGAAATTTTATTACATTTTTTTTACAGTTTTTGTTTTTCGTAATTTCAAGTAAAGCTAAGAAATGCAATTATAGAGTAATACAGTTAACTTTTATTAAATAATTACTAAAAATTAGTACTATTTTATTTTAGTTTTATCAACAATAATAACATATAAATCGTGGAATAAGATAAGAAAAATGATAATTGTATAACTTAAAGTAACGAAAGTTGTTCATCTCTTTTTGTAAAACTTGCCGAGATTTTGCGATCTTCGGTTAGCTTGGAAAGATACGTACTTACTCGACGATATATATTCCGTTGTAAATGACGCAACTGACAAACTATCTTTCCAAAGGACTGACGAGTCGTGTTGATTGAGAATCATTCCACATGCATCGCCTGCCATTTCTCGGTTGATGCATTTTAGATAGGAATTAAATAGCTAATTATTGTAATGTCAAACATTTATTTTGTTCGTCTGTTGTCGCAGTATTTAAAGTTACTTAATAAAATTCGTTTGGACGTGCTTTTTTTAAATTGAAATCGCAAAACCTGCTTTTGTGCGTCTGCTAAAGTTTATTCCAGGGTTTTTTTTTTGTACAATTTACAAAGCTCAGGACAACTCCCACCTCTGTTACTTAAACAAAATGTATGTTATTGTGCATTGATGTATCGTACTTAAATTTACTGATTCGCAACTGTTAGAACGACACTTGTAGTAGGAAAAAAAAAATTACTTGAGTTTCTTCAACTATTCAGACACTATCGTATAAATATTATGACCCTCCAATTACTTCTCAATTTTATCCAATTTTATCAACAAAATATATTTCATATTTTTTCTTCCAATTAATTAATATTGAAACGAAAGGATTTTCAGGATGTTTCGTAGTAAATTAAATCACGCAATACAAATAATAGACGAGAAATGACTAAACAAAAAAAAAAGTTCAAAATTAATTTTTGCAGAAACCATTTGTTGTGTTTTTCGTCCCATTTCTTATTTATAAAAATGTATGTCAAGTGTCCATCAATGTATTGTATTGAAAATGATTGAATCGCGCCTTTTTTTAAAATAAGACTTGTATAAAGAAGAAATTGTTTTTTTCAAATTCTGCAGCTTTTCAGAGATTTCTTTTTGTATCAGAATTGCGTCGCTGCCGTTACTTTTACACTCCATTTTGTTGCCATAAGTTATTCAATGCTAATTTAATTTTTTAAACTAAATTATGTAACAGTTTACTACAAAAATCTATGAAAAAAATTGTATGGACGAAAAGAAATAAATAACATGTAATAAAAAAAATCCGTTTCCCTAGAAATTAAATTTTTCATGGCATTTCAATATAAATACATGCGAAGAATATTTTTGACTTTGTTTTCAATAAAATTATCAGATATTTTACTATTGTAGATCGTTTGGAAAGGTAATTCATTAATATTAAATAATTTATGGAGCAAATAACCAAAAACTGTGATTTTAAAAGTCATGGTAGTGTTACAATCTCTGTTTCATGTAAATGTAATTTTATTTTGTAATAATTAGATCCCCGAGTCTCAACAAAAATGCATACACATATTTTGTTACTTGTATATTTGCGTATTTTGTTATTTTCTGTTACAAAGTTACCGAAGTTTATTAGCGCTTTTAGTCGATGTACTTTAAATTTGCTCGATAAATCTGTTGGCCATGCTCTGTATCATAGTCGCGTCGCAAGGTTATTGAAAAATCTACGACAAAGATTTGGGAATGTAATTATTGTGATATTTCGTCGAGTCCATTACAATTATGGGCAAAAAAAAAGGTTTATCGAAATATTAACTGACCAACTTGCTGTTTTCGGTTTTCATTCGATTCTCTTGTGTGGTGTTGGCAAATACGTGCGATAGACACTTGTTGAAATACGATATCTGGTGCATTATGAATTTATAGTTTAGTAGTTGCAGGATCCAAAATCGCGCGACAATTTTATAATATATTTTTGTATACTTTCGCGTACGTCTTAGATCATAAACGCGTATGCTCATGAATGATTCTCGAACACTAACGTATTATTAAAAACAAAAAAAAACAAAAAAGCAAAAAAAAAAGGAATACCAGATATTTTTGTATGTATACATAACGATGTACTGTATATATTAAATAATGTATAAATGAACGGCTGTGTCTGCGTTTGTAAGCGCGGATTAGTGCGAGAAAACGCGCCCGCACACACAAACTCACACAAAAACACATGTATTCGTTGTGCACATGAATAAATTGAAATTAAGAAACACGGAATTTCTTCGATATCGATTTTATTCCTCTTGCCAATTTAGATTTTTCTAGTGGAGAATTTTTAAGGTTCCTTTAAGGGGGAACATCCGACTAGACAGCGGAAATAATAGGTGAATTGTAGGAATTTGTTGTGCACATGAATAAACGGGTGGGTACCAACTGTGCACTACCCAAGTCTGTACTAAGGCGAGTCAGCACAAAAAGTATACACCAAGCAACTGTACACGCGATCAGTTCACATAATTCTCAATCATATAAATTCTCCTACGCACTTCGAAGTCTGCTCTCCCCTATTGTAAAAATTAATCGAGGGATAAGGAAGGTAAAAAACAAATTACAAGATTGAATTATCTCAACTCATCATTTAATAAAATGATAATCGTCTAATAACTAAATCAACGTTACGTGTTGAAAAGTAATAATAAAACTAGACGTATACATAATAATGAAATAATAATAATAATAATAATAATAATAATAATAATAATAATAATGGCATAACAGTTACATGAAACGTGTAGATAATAAAATATAGGCATGGGGGGGTCCGACCGCTCCGATCGGCAATAATTAATCAATCTTCGTACATTTATGTATAATATTATCATAGGAAAATATCGTTTAACTCGTATGTATATTATTTATATATTTATATCGTTTTATAATGTAGGTATACTGTACAGTTGGGCTCGTTAACATTGTTCTAAAAAAAAATCTGAATGTCCACGAGCCCGATTATTTGCGTGGAGTTAATCTTTATTGCTATATCTATAATTAACTTTATCGCTCGATAGATCCCTCAGCTTATCTAAGGATAATTCAATTATCAACGGATATGCATATGTATTTATAATAACAAATGGTGGAGAGAGAGAGAGAGAGAAAAAAAAAAAGCCAAAGAGATTCGGGCAAGCACTGCGCGATTTTCAGACGCAAAAACGACGAATAATCGTAAGTACATGCGAAAAAAAATCATGACAACGCGATGTCAAGAAGGGAGAAAAATGTATATGTATAATATATAATCGGGAATAATAATAACAAGGGATTCGGAAGAGTCTGAAAATTGCGCGGTAGCCTGGCGTAAATTCTCTTCGCCACTCTCTCTCTCTCTCTCCTGTTTTTATCAATAATATGTATAAAGTATTTATAAAGTGCCTGATGCACGTCTTGTTTTTATTTATATATTTATCTATTAATATATATCTAGTTTGGCCTACACATATATTCATGTATTTTTTTTTTTTTTTAGTTTTCGTGTAATATTTATAGTGCTATTTATTTATAATATTGCTTCTATTCTTTTTTCTGTATAATCTTACGTGCTTATTTCCATGCAACTTTTGTGCTATTTCGAGACTGTCTCGTTGTTTTCGAATTTTTGTTTCATTCGTTGCACGAGGAACGTCAGTTTTTGTTTAATTTATTCACGTGGACACACGAAATTAATTGTGGTAGAATATGAAAGGAATACTATTCATTTTAGGAGATACCTTGTTTTTTTAGTCTTTTGACTGGCGCTTCCGTATGTCTTTTTCGGACTATCGGTTGTTTGTTTTGTTTAAAAAAAATGCTGAAGCTCATAAATTATACCAGAGAATTACAAAAATATATTCTACGGAGGCAACGAATACTGGTTTATAATATTTGAGAAAAAAGAAATGAGAACCACAGACAGAGACTGGATTTAAATCAGGAATACTCTAACAAAATTGTTTTCAAAATATTTTTCGGGTTTTATAACTATGAACAATGCTTAAAAAAAAAATTAGATTTTTAATGATTAATAATCTTGAATTACTTTTCTCCAAGCAAATATTAATCATTATAAATGGACCTTGAATAATTACTCACAGTATTTGATTCTAAAGTATTTTTTAATAAATTTCTGACTACACTAACTGTGTTTCTTATTTTGGACGTTCCATTCAGGAACCTGAGAAATTATTTGAACGAGAAAAGCTATTTTGAATACATTTTTCATTAGAATATTGCCTGTAAAAATTCTTCTTATGCTCACAAATTATTCCCGGGTGTTCAAAAAAATATATATATATTTATATTCTACTGGGAAATTTTCAATGGCGAATGGAGCAGAGAGAGAATTGTACCGACTAATTTATACCACGGCACAATAAATAGCAATTTATAATATTTGAGAGAAAATTGATTACCAGGCAAAACCTGAATCAGGTATTGAAGATATTCTAAAAAAAAATGTGTTCAAAATACTTTATAGATTTTATAACTGTGAATGAAAAAAAAAGAATAATAAGATTTTTAATGATTACTTGAATTACTTTTCTCCAAGCAAATATTATATGAATCTCGAATAATTACTGACAGTATTTTTCATAAATTTCTGAGTAAATTTTTTCCTTTTTTTTTTTAACAAATTTTCATCAGAATATTTCTTATCACTGCTCTATAAAAATGTTGTTTATAAAAATGACACCTTGTACAGAAAGCATTAATGCATAAATTGCTATATAGAATTTATAAAAAGATTGTACAAAAAAAAAATTATTAACGATAACATTACAAAAAATCATGTTTAATATGCAAATAATTAAACATAGACTTTACAATAATATCAAACTTTTTGTCCCAATGCATAAATTCCTTCCATACAAATATTAATGTCATTATAAATATTTCAAACATTTCAAAACAGTCTGTCTTTCAAGACTCTCAAAAACCATTCTTTTAGCCGCAAAGAAAACATTAATTAAAAAAACACATGTCATTCTCATTTTCGATTTTCTCATATTCTGAAACCCTGAGAGTGATAAGACAATCAGCGGATAAAAAAAAAGAAAAAAGCAGAGAAGAAAATCGCTGTAGATATAAAGTAGAAGAAGAAGAAAAATGAAATAGTTGTGCGTGTATGAAAGTAACAAGGTCGTTTGCGATATATAATCCATACGTTCTCTCTCGACAAACGTTATCCTGCTAGCTGAACAAGAGAAGCTGGTTTTCTCGAAGTGCACTTTGCACACTAGTGTGCAATACACAAAGAATCGATACAATGCAGTTTGCAGCAATGATTCCGTGGCGGCACCCAGCAATGGCCCGCATAACGCTTAACGCCTACATTCAGCAAAGCCAGATATTGTGCAATTTATAACGAGTCTTTGTTTTTTTCTTTTTTTTTTTTTTCCTCAACATTACAGAAGAAATATTTCGAGCTCATAGACAGAACATTTTCGCGCAAATTTCACTGTCTACGAGGATTTGTGTTAATTGCATTAACACACTCCGGACTAACTGAATTCTCTTTTTCAACCACCCGCAGAGACGTACAAGCGAATTCCAGAATTCTCAATAACAATTAATACTGATCGGGATATATGATGAAAATACTGTTCGGTAAGAAACATATACAGCACGTCTCCCTGAGTTCGTCTTAGCAGTGTGGGATATAACAAAAAAAAAGAAAAGCAAAAAAGAAGAATTAAAGTCTCGGAGAATTTGTGTTGAGAGCTCAAAAACTCGCTTTGCACGTTACGAGAAATCCAGCTTCTCAGTTTTATCTCCAAGCAAAGCTTCAATTGGATTTTTCTTCCTCGTTCGCGTCTCGCTAATTGGCAAACGCACTAATAACCACGCGCGCGTACGTTTCTTCGCGATTTCAAAATTAATGCCGTGAACTTTATTTCCCCGAGGAACGACCGTAAATTTGTGCCTATTGGCTGTGAAAACAAAATTCATGTAATAAAATGAGGAGAGATTTTATGCTTTGGAATTCTCAATTAAAGGAGAACTATTTTTGTTTTTTCTTTAATTTTTGTAGGAAAGGAAGTGTTTGGAGCAAGTTGGAAGCGAGTTGGAAAAACGATTAAAGGTTCCTTGATCTCGAGGGAGAAATATTTAGGCGCCTGCAGAGGAAAATTTATAGGAAATATAAAGTTGAAAGACGCATTCGAATCTTATCTGCTTGAGAATAAAAATGAATTCAACGACCTTGTATCTAAACGCCACAATTATTTGTGCACCAAGATGAACTTCTGATTACACGAAAAACTTGCGAAATAAACGTGGAAAAAAGTATGTGAAAGACAATTTTTTGCAAGAAGATAGAAATCATCACATTCGTTATTAGAACCTAGCAAAGAAATAGAGAGGTAAAAAAAAACGACTGCAATTACTTTGGGTCTTTTTTGCTCGAGCAAAAAAAAATTGGCAACTTTGTAGCCAATCTAGTTTCCCTAATCGTCGCTTGCAACTTTATCATTGCACACAATTCATTTGCGCACAAAGATCATGCTCTAATTACGTGAAAATCTTGTAAAACAATCGTTAAAAAAAAAACCTGTGTAAAGGAACAAATATCTGGAGAAGAGATGAGCACCACTCATTATTTTTAAATACCTAATTTCTCTTATTTATCCTGTAATTTAATTTAATTTTATTATTAAACAGTTAATAAAAATTACCTGAGCGGTCAAGCTCTCAATAGTTTTTTTTTCAACATATACTTTTGTAATGATCTTTATGAAAAGAAATTAAAGGTAACGTTCACTACTTCGTTGTTACACGATATTTTTGCTTTTTACAATTTCGTTTTCGTAAAATAATTGCAATCAAAAGAAATTTTAGAGAACTTTGTTCAATGTTTAAAAGCACAAATGCCGCGTAGGTAAATTTTATTAAATATTTAATAAAAAAGAAATTACAGGATAAAACGCCAAAAAAATTTCTTTCGCCTGCGAAATATTGCCAATGAATTTATACCCGATCATCCCGATACAAAATCGCCTCGAAATATCGTAAATCTTCTCTCATAGGTAAAGAAGAAAAAAAAGTTACGAAATAAAGCTTAAAAACTCGCGAATAAAGGAAGAACTGTTTTTGGAGCAAACTGGAAGCAATCATCAAGAGTTTTCTTGATTCAGAGGAGAACGTGAGGAGAAACGTCCTGGCTACCCTGACTTTTCAACGTCGTCAGCCAGGTTCTCTTCTCACTCGGGACCGGTCTGAGCGAAGGTCGAACAGGCGGTTCTCCTGAACTTCCGCGTTAATCTCTCCAGATATCTATGTACTTGAAACGAGAACATTACCGATTTAGTTTTCACCAAGAAAATCGACGTTTTAGATTTCAACGAAGGATGATAAATTTGTTGGTGTATCAAAGTTGGCCCGGTTGTTCACGGGCACACCCTGAAAACAGGCTGAAATTCGTTCGATGCCTACGTACTCAAAGTACGCTTATTAATATTAATGAAGCGATTGGATTCGCAGGTAGCCAAGAATATTTTCAGTAGGTGAGGTGTGGAATTAAATCGCTCCACGTGTACTTTCACACATGAACGGAGAGGCCCAGCTTCTGAATTGTCAGTGTAATAAAAATCCACGTGATATACACTATCTACGATATTACATCGGAGACAGAGAATGTGCTCGACGACCTCGCGAACCAACGTCGGTATTTAATACTGTATTTACAACGACGTAATCGACAAGTGAGAGAATCGTCGGCGTTAGCCTTTTTCAATAGGCTTTTGAAATTCCGTAGAGTAAAAAAATGAAGCGAGACTTCCGGAGGTATTCAAAAAGTACATCGTTGGCATTTCATGATATTGAATGGAAATTCCACTTGCTGAACGACCAACGATTTCGTAAACTGAGAAAAAAAAGATTTTATTTGCGTTAAGGGAGTCAGACGAAAATCGATGATATTGAAGAATATGAATGAATAAAAACTTTCAGTTTTTCACTGTAAATTTCCAGTAGATTTTTTTCAACAGTGTCATTTTAATGCTATCAACGTTCAACGCTGAAGAATCCGGACTAAATGCCAAGAAGAAGAAGAAGAAGAAGAAGAGAAAAACGAGAGGAGGGCGAGGCAGTTAATAACTATCCGAGCAAGTGTGATAGTTACTAATCCTTGGAATTTATACATGTATATCACGTCTATTGAAGAAATAGAGTTTTGCAAAGATATCAGCTTCTCCTAACGCCAACACACACGCACGCACGGATATAAATAGGAACGTTGGGCGTGACTGCGGATAAAGTACAGGTTCTTTCTCCTTGATATTTCCTGTCCCAAGTTACTTTTTTTTTTTTTTTTTTCTCCCAAAGCACACACGAAGAGAGAGGAAGCGTTAAAAGCTAGACAACGCGATAGCAAGTCTGAAAGGACGGAGAGAAAGCCGAAGAGGAAATGAAGATCATTCCGTCCGTGAGAGACCGAGAAGCCGCGCATTCAAGTACTACTGACGAGATTACAATTTACAGAGATGACAAACAAACGCATGTTTCCTGATAATGCAGACGAGATGCAATTGGACGTTTTTGCTTTCGAGAACAGTACGCGAAGTACCGGCGTATCGTTTACAAGCGTCAAACACCCTCGAGGATGTAACGAAATCAAGGCCGAATAAATTAAATAAACCAGTTCGAAGCTAATCGGTGACGTACCATCGTTTGAAGTATCGTTTTATTTTGCAATATCCTCGCGTGCGTCGTTCTTCAGCAACGGTTTGAGAAAAGGACCTTGCTATCCAGGATATACACTTGGGTGTAAAACTCGTCGATGCTTTTTTGTTCTCTCTTGAATACTCAGAGTTGCAAAGAGGGGAAAAAAAAAAAAACAGGAGACTCCAAAAGGAGTCTTCCAGGATGTGTTGCACAGACAGACTGTCTACTGCCAAGTTTTAATGATAAAATAATTTCGTTATAAATAATGAAAATTTTGTAGAGATTTTAGTTTTTGTTTTTTTCTACTTTAAGCTGACGTACCTCGCGCGTTAAAAGATAAAGTTATGATTAAGGAAGTTGGAGAATTCAAATCAGTGCGTTATTTAAAACGAAGAAAATCTTTTCTACAATTTTTGGTAAACTCGTGTTGCCTATGTTTTAGAGATAACTTGTACATTACAATTGACGTCAATTTTGCCAATTTGTTTTTTCGAAATTATGGCTTTTCGTTGATTTTTTTTAACAAGTATTTTTAACAAGAAGTGTTCGATTATCATGAGTGTTATTTCATTCTGTTTATTAAAAAATATTTTTATCGTTTCACCACTCAAATGTTTGTTATTAATTAAAATTTACAATCACTTTTTTTTTCATATCGATTAACGGTTGTATTTTTTAAATGACTAATATTGAAAAAAATGCTGACATTACAATTGAATGAATATAATGGCCATATCTCTCTTTAAACCGTATAAAACATCCATCTCTCGATATTCTCCTGAATTGTACATTGTGCATAAAATGCACGGCTTTGAATGCAAAATCGCCTTTTCAGAACTGTCAATTAAATCACCAAAAACTGTAGAAACGTTTGTAAAAACCGTACCACTGATTTGACTAGTGTGAAGGATTCCATTCTCCTTAAGATCGTTATTTTCGTTGAGAAGAGTGAAAAAAAAAAACTGCTTTTTTCTCTTCACTTTTGTTATCATCAATGTTCTCGAGATTTCGAAGCATGATCGCAGATCTGTCATTTCCACGAGAATAATCTCAAACAACAAAAAAAAAAAAACAGATTTTCTTGAAACAAAATGTACTTGAGTAATTAACGACGATACCCCTTTTCTTTTCTCCTTCCGCGTATCACTAATTTCTCGATAATTCGGTCGCTCGAATAAAAATTCACTCACGCATTTCAACAGTTTATCTTTTTTTTTTTCGGGTCGAAGCTGTCGATTGTATTTTTCGTAGATGCGCCTTCGAACCTGGCAATTAATAATCGTTCATCGATCAAATGCATCGCCATTCCGGCACTTCCTCGAGTACGAAATATATTTATCTCGTTACGTTTTCTTCCTCGACACTAAATACAAGTTTTTACTATTATAGTATTTCTATGGTATATCACTTTCGCGTTAAGATCGAAGCACGAGTCGCCAGGCTCGAAGCCTTTTAACGACAGCTCGAGTCCCGCTTTCACATCGTTATTATTAATCGCACATTCATTCGATACACACAAATTGCACTCAAAACATTCTATTATCCTATCGCTATTGGATCCTACAACTCGGAACTCAGGCAAAGTCTGCATCTCGTGGAAAAAAAACAATCAAAAAAGAAAAAAAATAAACAGAAAAATTCAACTTGGTCGTGCATTCACTAAAATCAACTCTCGCTCTTATATTATTTATATAAACTTCGGAGGCGAGAGTTTGTGCTTTTTTTTTTTTCATCAGGATCTTCAACCTGATTAAAAAAAAAATAGATTGTTCGGGCGTTATCGCGAAGAAAAACCTTCGACGCCTTTGAAAATCCGAGATAAATCTCCACGATAAATGTTCTTGGCTCTTCGATATTTGCGCCTGGCTTTTTTTTTTTTTTTAACAGAGAGAGATTTGGATTCCGCGTTTCAATGATAATTCTAAGTACGGTTTCTTTTTTTTTTTTCTTTACGAGACGATGGAAGGGCTAAATAATTGGTAATTCCTTCGAGAGGGAATATCTATTTTGTGCCTTCCGGGCTCTTTTTCTCTGTGGTTTTTTTTGAGTTTTCTTTGAGCGTGTAATATTTTCGCGATCACTTATTATCGTTGTTTGATGCTCCTCACCACAGATTTATTTTTTTCTTCTTTCTTTTGAGCTTTTTACGATCTCTACATCCGTCTCGATTTTTGTATCGTTCACCGCTCTGTGATTCAACCTCGATCGACTCAAAGATGAGTGATGATTATGTCGTCGTCAATGTCGTCCTTCTCGTCGTCGGTTTCCTCTGGCATATTTGCCTCGGCTTGGGCCGCTTTAGGATCCTCGGCAATTGCTTTCAGTCTCAACTGCTTGCGCCTGTGCAAAATTTCAACGACTATGTAACCAATCGTTCCGATAATCAGCACAGACAGCATCACGTACAGCTTCATTTTTGCACAGAGATGAGTACTGTAAGCATAAGCCACGACGAATCCTGCGCTCTCCCATAGACGGTAATTCGAGAACGCGGCCTCCTTATTGCGCCTGAATAGTGTACCATAGAGACCTGTCAATCAGAAGAAACAAAACTCAATTAGTTGAAAATAAATTAAAGTCGATTTCTTTAACTAACGAAATAGTACATGAAAAATGTTTTTAGAATAAAAACTAACTATTTTTTTTTCTAATAAATATTTGTTTTTGATCATTTCTTTTTTCTTCAATAAAAATTTATTTGTTAAGTAAGATAATGGGTTTAGATTAAAGGTGGTTCTTGAGTAAAGATTTTTTTTTTTTGGCGTATATTCATTTTTTTCAAATACGTGATGCAAATGTCTGATAGGGCTGAAATGTAGATTAAATAAATTTCAAATTTTGCTTCATTTTCACAGTTTTTTTTTTCGTAAAAAAAAATTACGTTCCAAAAAATGGTATATAATAGGCTCCAAATACAAACCTATTAATTGTTTAATATTAATTTCGTATTAGAATATTACTCTAAAAAAAATCTTGTCTTTTTTCTCTAATAGAAAAGTTTTTTCATTCAAAACATATTTTTTAACAAGTATTACTTTTTTTTAATATAAAAATTCGCATTTGTATAAAAAATAAATTTATTTACAATTCATTCACAAAAAATATTTTTTAATAAAACTAAAGTACGACAAAATTGTTATCGTGTCTTATTATCAAATATCTTGAAATGTGTATTCCATGAAGTTCGACGAAACCCCAACATTTTTGGTTCATGAGTCGATAAATGAGGCATTCATTATCAATTGGTCCATATATTTGGAGGGTTAAAAAAAAAGGGTTATTTTTTTTCAACCCTCCAAATATTTTTCGCCCACCGTGCCAATAAATTCTGTATATGGGGTGTTCCACGTAAATTCGACCAGGGTCTGACCCTCACCATTTCCAATTTTATTTCCAGAAGTAGGAAGTCTTCCTTGGTGAAAGCGCAGGAAAACGCAAAAATCATTCGTTGACGAAAGCAGTATAGAAAAAAAAAAAACTCCTAAATTTCGATCTCCTTGCAGTTAATTGTTATATTTTAAAAGATACGTCCATCCTCATAAACCACCGTAGGTTACATAAATTTAACAGCAAAATAAAAAGTATCGGAACTCGAAAAAAAATAAAAATAAAAATATAAATAAAAATGGCCCGATGAATAAAGAGTGACTCAAATATTCAGTTTGTGTTGCCAATTGTGTCGTTCCTTATCCTCTGCATTGTAGTAACTTTTTACACATTTACAAGTGTGTTGTTTCAACACGAATCTCGGAAACACGTTTCGTTTTCAGAGTTAACCATTAACAAGACAGATTTGTAACAAAATGCGTGTGCACTTATATGCAGGTTGAAGAGGCCCTTGTCGCTTGAGCGAATGCATCCTTGACCTGACTTGCACCGATCGCTATAGTGGCCGGTTCAGCAGGAATACATATATGCATTATACCGAAGCGACGATGAGAGTGCATGAAGATAAAAAGATGCGGGTGTAACGGAGACACCGAGAGGTAGTCGTGACGGTATCGGCCTAACGAGAGACACACCGGAGATAAGATCCCCCGTGTGAGGCGTGCAGATGAGGACGGTATATAGCACCAGCCATCACTCGGACAACCGGACACGTGTGAGGTCCCAGAGCGTGAAGAATATTGCGCGCCGGAGAGCTCGCGTTGCTCGAAGGCTACCCGGAGGATGTGCCAGACCATTACGACGATAGAGATCTGCTAAAACGCTCGTAGCATGTGAGAATCAAGCGAAACCCAGAGAATATCTATACGGTGCAAGTATAGTCATTTCGCCCTAACACTCAAAATAATGGGCTTTAGCTACCTGCAACATTATCTAAACGTGTAATTGAAGTGGTTTGGAGCAAACAGTTCCTGGAAGAAAATTCACGTTTTTTTTTTCATGATTCAGTCCTGAAACCTGGGACCATTGTAAATCAATGATTTAGCATGATTATGATTTATTCTTCATGATAAAAATATTGATTGGATGTTAAAGAAACGAGAAGAACTCACGTTACTCCGATTTTTATTTTTATTTATTCACATGTCTAGTTTTTTTTATCAATCTCTAGTTTTTTATTTTATTTTTTGCATATGGTGATGAGCATCACATTGAATTTCCAGTTACCAACAAAAAATTCTGGTATTTACACACAGTAATCTTTTTTTTTTAATTTGAGTCAAGAAATTTGGAATATTCTTCTAATATTATGAAATGAATAAATGTGAAATATTTGAATATTTAAAAAATACATAATCCACGTTTCTTTTTTTGATAATTTCCATTTCCGAAACATGAGACCATTGTAGATCAAGATTTACTGTGATAATGATTTAGTCTTTATGATTAAAATATTGACCGATCGTTAAAGAAACGAGAACTCACGTTACATTTATTTTTATTTTTATGTTAACTTTATTCGCTGATCAAACTTTTTATCAATGAGAATAAAAATAAAAAAGGAATTTATTATGAAAAGCGAAAAAAATAAAAAAGGACGAATCTCTGAAATTGTACAGAAATTTTAAAACTGCAACAAAAATCTACATGCAAATGCTCGTATTGGAACAATTTTGTAGATTATTGAATTTTT
Organism: Perithous albicinctus; assembly: GCA_964016905.1. Lineage (NCBI taxonomy): Eukaryota > Metazoa > Arthropoda > Insecta > Hymenoptera > Ichneumonidae > Perithous > Perithous albicinctus. The sequence continues at coordinate 23,086,413 of OZ024689.1, forward strand.
CTATTGCATAGCTTAGACGACTTAATGTATACATTTCGATTTGTATAAAGCAGATTATTGTGGAAACTTGTAGTACTCAACTAAAATATTCATAATTGAATCGACAAATATTTTTTTCACTGGTTTTCCAGAGCTATGAAACCTAATCTGTTTTCTTGATTCTTTAATCAACGATTTCTTGAGTTTAGAAAATAATAATTTCTGCTACTAATTCATACATTAAAAAAAAATAAAACGTATATTCGTACAAACAAATTTGCCTACAAATTTTATTTTATTTTCAGTAGGAAATTGCAGTGTTAATTAGAAATTTCGTTGCGTATTGCATTAACTTCTTTTTTTTCATGTTAATTACTGCATTTCTATAATTCCTGAGCATATAATTTATTTCTTTGAAGCCAAAGTTTCTGCAAGATCTACGTTTTTTTTTCTTTCGTTGATCCATTCATGAAACCTCGAGTCATTGTTGATCAATGAAAAAAAAAAAAAAAAGAAGATTGTCTGTGATAGTTGTCTTGAGTTACATTAATCTCTGTTTCTATGTTAATTAGTGCACTACAAACGTTTTGCAATGTTGTGCAATGAGAGGGGCTCTCTTGTGTATTTTCCCGTTTTTCACAAACTCAATTAACTCTATATAAGTGTGGATCTGATATTGAGTAACAGGATGACGATTCGCGTCCGGTGAAACTGATATATATACGGTCATTGTGTTTTGTATCTCAATGCTTTTTCATTCACTAATATTTGTATGTTACTCCTGAGCTGGGAATAGTTCAGTGTGTGTGTGTCAGTTTCATCTGCAAGCGGAAGCGAGCGCAGAGACTTTGGCTGGACGGGATATAAGCTGGAACCAATTACTGGAGAGAAACCGTCTAGCTGCCGTCACGAGATCACTTGTAATAGCTTCTTCTCGAAGTCCTCGTCTTGTGTGTATATTTCCCGAGAGATATATGTTTGGAGCGAGCCAATGAAGTCCTGGATATACAGTTATCTTCGGCAGTTCATGGCAAACCGACTGACGATCCGATATTATTATTATTGTGGAATGAGCAGAAACTCCGGATCAGATATCAGAAGAATCGTGGAGGGAACTCTTGGACAGGACATTTTATCGATCGTACTAAATTTTTATCAATCTCTAGAGAATGAAGAAGTTCATTTTTTTTTGGTGCTGATAAAAAATCATATCACATTTTTAAGGAACTAAAACACTGTAGTACTTACTCACAATTATTTTTAAAAAATTGGCAATTTTGAAAATAAGAAAATTGAAATGAAATAAAAATAAGTATTTAATTTCACGAATATTAGATGAAGTGTAATCACAGGAATTCATATTAAGACTCAGGACTTAATTCTTTTAAAGCAAAATTTCATAGCTGCCGAAAAAGAATTTTTTAAGAAATGCTTTTTTTTTTTTTTAATTATTTTTAGACTCTGATACTCAGCCAGGTTTGAGTGCTATGCCAACAAAAGCGAAGTGTTTGAAAGAGTTTTTTTTTTCATTAATACCGACTCTCGTCGAAGTATGAAATATTGAACGAAAACTCATTTTGCTTCCTGACGAATGACTAAGTTTGTGGCAAACAGGAAAACAGTGCTGACGCACTTATTTTGTAAAAAGATATTTCACAAGAACGAAAAGCGAATTAATCTTGTAACTGTTTTATCATCTATTATTAAATTAGAATTAAATATCCTGAAATATAATCATGTATACGAATATTTCAAATTCTGATCTGCTTCAGAAATTTCGCTTGATTTAAAAAAAAAAAAAAAAATGTCTTTCCGGAGTAGATGTACTATTTCTACTATCGTAATAATGTTTCGCCGATATCGGAATTCGCTCGGCAATTACATTAAGCAGTATAGTTAAAGATATTAATACCAGTGCTGCGTAGTCGAGAGTGCCCGTCCCGAGACTTTCTAAACGCGGCTATAAATATTCACGAATACACCGGAGGGTGTTGACGATGTTGAAGGAGTCAGAGAGTACACGCCTCGTCTATAAACCGCTAAGCCAACAGTTTCGTATGAATTATAATGTAATTATGCGCAACGAGTACAACGAAGAAATTTGAAAACAGCTTGCAGATAAATTTCCAATGAATTATAATATAATTACGTGTAATAAGTACATCTAATAAATTGAAAAACAGCTATCAATGAAATTTCCTATCCTGAAAAAGGCAACCAAAGGACTCCAAGGAACACCGCAATTTGTTTTTTTTGTAATTTACTTGCACGTCAAAAAATGATTGATGGAAGGATCTGACTGATCGATCAAAGATCCACAAGTCTCGTTGTTGATAGCGACGTCAGATCACGCTGTTAAATTGTCAGAACCGAGTTTTCGAATACGAAAAGCTAGGACGATGATACTTCGAAGGGGGCGAAGAAGCAGACGAACGGGAATAAATAATGTAACTGGTTTTTTTTTTTAATTTTCAACTTGAGTTGCGAGGTTGAAGAGGTGTGAAAGAGAGAGCAGAAAAAAGATGCCCAGTTATTTCTAATCGTGATTTCCATCATGAGCTTAGCTTGCACGTGCGCTTTGGACGAAGAGATGAAAAAATAAAAATTGGTGGCAGGATGAATAGTGGAAGAAGCCAAGAAGATTTCGACGCCAGAGTTAGAGCAGCGAGAAACCTGGAGCGTCGAGATGGAAGATGAATCGAACAAAAAGGGACAATACAGGCGAAGTGGAGAGAGGCGATAAATAACACTATGACGTCAATTCCAACACTAGAGTTTGAACACCGAGGCACGGATACCTTGACAAATAATTTTTAAGGCTTTCCTACTGTCAGATCGAAAAATTCTTCTCGTCAGCGTCAAAAGGAGAAGCGATAGAGACTTGTTGGTAGCCTTGAAATTGCGTATTTTATTTTCTCTTAGATTACCAATAGTAAAGGTGCCCTCAGATTTATTTTGCTTCTACTCTGACGTCGTAATTATTTCGAAGGCGTTATCACACACGATTTATTCCCTTTCAATTTTCCATCCAGGAAGTGAGAGTTATTTGTACGATGACTTTGAGAATTAACTCGACGAGAATGTTTCACATCACTTTTCAATGCTCCGAACATTATTTCCTTGCTTTGATTTTGTAATCAATTTTTGTAATTCGGTGAGATTATTTAATTCTGGGATATAGAGTGACTTTGCTACGTGATACGTATTTTTTGTTTATTCATCTATAATTAATTTATTATATTAAATGTATTTTTTAAAAGCCACCTGCTTTGACTTTACATCAAGTCTAAAAACATTTTTTATTGCACTGAAATTTATGAAATTCATCAAATGATGAAATTAAATTTATCAAAAAAAAGGGTTTTAAATATTTTCGTATTTTATATACAGAGTTGTAACTGTGCATTGATTGTGAATTTATTCTATTTGTCTATTTGTTTTATTCTTTTTTTTTTACAATATCCTAGAACATTAATAAAAAATATACAAATATATGAAAAAAAAATTAATTTATAAATCCCACAAAAATCAAAGTGGGCCATCTTCATGTTTATAACATTTTTTTAACGAAACTGCATAGAAAAGTTTTATTTTTATTTTTAATAAACTGGGTATATATTTTTTACTAATCATTTTAGAAAAATTATTGATATATTACAGGATATATATATTATAGGAAAACCCAAAAAAAAAGTTTTTGAAAAAAAGAAAATAGACATTAAATAAAAAGAGAAAAATAAACATTGGTATAGATTGGCAAAATGTTTTTTCTTACTCAAACAAAATCGACCCCTAGATTAATAATATCAATAATTAAAGAATGTCAATACTTCTTTAAAAAAATCCCTAGTTTATTTACAAATAAACTACAGAATAAATAATTTCAAAAAGTCCACGATTCGAAAGTATCTAAAAAGCATCTCTGACAAACGATGACTTTGAGAATAAAACAGGCTTCGTACGACGAAATATAAGTTTCTGACACTTTTGACGAAGAGACGGCAGCCTTGCTCCTGACACTCTGACGCTGTTTCGCTTTTTGACAAGAGAATAAAAAAAAAAAACCACGCTTTAAACGTCAATCAAGGCTAATGGCGAAGTCTGGACTGCTTGCGGTGAGGTTTTCGAGCATGCAGAAAAAAAAAAAAAGAAAAATAAGACGTTAAGGAGGCTTCGACCGAGGAGCCGTTTAAAATCCAGCGACGCGACTGACACCTTATATAACTAACCGGATCGCTTCTCATATTCAAACTTGATCTGTGGATATTCTCGTGAAAAGAAATAAAGAACACGGGATTAACAAGACAAACTCGATAAATTAGACGATACTCACCGTTGACTTGAGTCTGCCAAACTGCGTCACCGACTCCCCACAGCCCGGAGACCGTGTAGAAAACGTAAGCGTTATCCGGATGCGGTCTCCACACCAGGAGGACACCGATCAGAGCCGCGTGAACAATAGCACCGAGGAACATTAGGGGTTGCCGACCGATGAACTTCATTATCGATCCAAAGAGTAACGAACAGCCAGCGTTCACCACTCCGAAGCAAATCATCACGTAGCCCACTTTGTGAACTCCCAGGGCGCACGAGATGTAGGCCTGGAAATAAAAAATTGAATAATATTAATTTAACACGTTTTTTTGGGACGAAAAATAATTTTTATTCTCCTGTAAATAATTATTAAAGTATTCGATGACTGCGAAAAATAATTCAAAGTCATTGATTCAAAATATTGTGGATGTGAAAACAAGGTCCTTAAACGCCCACAAAATGTCCTTAAAAAGCCTTATCATCATTCGAATACATTTTTTTTTGTCACACTTTAAGATAATAATTCGATTTCCAAAGATGATGTTCAAAATTACTGAAAAGGAACTGTTGCCTTCGGATGCGAATTATTCTCCTAAAATCTTCTCAACTACATGACATTTTTTTATAATTTCAATATTTTTTATTTTAAAACAATACAATTTAAACAATATATAACACAGACGAATTTAGAAGAATTATTTTTTATGAATTTCATTTGATTTAATTTTTTAAAGAACTTATCCACTTTTTCAAAACAGTTGCTCGAATGATTTTATGATCAGTTCCGTTTCTGTTGAAGCTATTTTTTCTTTTTTTATGTAGCCATCACTGATCATAAAATCATGTAAAAAATTATTTTGAAAATGTGGCTAAATTGTTTTGAAAACAAAATTTAATATTTTATGGGTCTTTAAATACTTCTGGAATACATTTTTGTGAAATTAAATGATAGAAATTATAGCAAGAAGAAAAATCAAATATTTGAGAAGATCTTAAGATTACAACAATTGTTTTAGGAGCCTAATTGTAATCTTAGTAATATTTTTTAAAGAAATACGTAAAGAGCCAATGGAATGCGATCGTTTGATTGAATATTAGAGACAAACTTTTTAGTCGCTTAACTAGAAAGTACACCTTTCTTGACATACTAAATTCAACCTGTAGAGTGTTTGAAATACCTAAATCGAATAAAACCAGCGCATTAGCGTATCTAAAAAAAAAATTTCTACCCATTTTGAAACATTCGTTCAGAATACAATAAAATATAAATATTATAAAAATACACAGCGTAAAAGTATAAATATAAAAAAATGGTGGCCGAAAAATTGCTGCTGATAAGAAAACTAAAATTAATGATAGAATTTCATTTAAAAAAAAAGCTATTTATACATTTTTAAAAATACTTGGCTTCAAGATGCTACCGTGTCTTAAGGACGTTTAATTAATTTCTTAACATCTTTCGTTATTTCTCAAATAGTTTTCAGATTATGCTCCAGTTTTTTAAGTACAACTAAAAAAAAAAATTGTAGAAGTTTTATTTCGGTATTATTTAACTGCGATAATTCATAATAAAAATATCTCTGGCATAGAAATCGAAGTAATTGATTCGTCGTAAAAATTCTCAATCAACATTAAACGAGTTTGCGAGAGGAACTTCGACGACGTTGTTTTCATATTCACATTGGAGGATTTCAAGAGGTGAAATTTCCGGCCGACTTTGCAAATTTGCTCAGGTAACGCATCGCGGTCATTGCAAACATACTCGATGGCGAATCTCGAGGACATCTCTGGAAATCATTTTCGGTGTAATACAGAATGGAGCTGCGATTCGCGTCTCAATGATAATCCTTCGGCAACTTTCATTCGAGGCGTGAAAGCGAGAAGCTTCGTCGAACTCGACTGACGTTCGACTCCAAGAATCTTTTGATTGCCTTTTTAATTCGTCTGGCTTTAAATTTTGTTTTTTTTTTTCGTAAGTACAGGAAGCACTGGAGTAAAACGGGAGAGTAATTCAAGTTCGAGGAAAAACAGAAAGTTCACACTGGCGAACGTCACTTTGAGACGTTCAAATATCACACTTTCGGATAGTTTCAAAAGAAATATGTAAATTAGTGATTATTTACAATTTTAAGGGCCTGATTTTAACAAAAAATAAATATGGAATGCACTTAATTTTCTCCTCCTTAAATAGTTACGTTTTTAAAAAACATAACTATTTAATTAAAGAATTTTTAAAAAATTCAAAAGATTAAATAATATTGTGTCGTTACATCTTTTCTATGAAATTAAAAAATTCCGAATAGTTCAATAGTAATAATAATCATAATATCCAATAAAAAAAAATAGTGCAAAATTGTTTTGGAGTATTTAAATGCTGGTTAAAAATGTGATTAGAAAATCTGAAATATGTTCTTACTAATCTCAAGTCCGAAAAATTTATAAAGTTCAAACGATTTTTCGAAATATTTAGAAAAAAAAATATCAAAAATATAAAAATCAATTCCTGTAAATATTGAAATTTGTAAATTTCCACAATAACGACAATTCACCTTTCCTTTAGCATTATTCAACATTACGTGTAGATGTTGCAACAGTAGAAAAAGCAACACTTGTACGGATCTGTTCTGTCGAATAAATAAAAATAGAAAAATGTGAGGAATTAATGAGATCGAATCAGAAGAGTTCTACACCTCTTGTATCGCTTGCCTCGTCGAAACGTTTCAACTTTCGCCTGGTATTAGGTGTGTCTAGCTTGTATCCGAACGTCAACTTGTAAACAACAGCGATTCGACACCGTGACGTAAATTGCGAACGAGTTTCGTCACCGTGGATCGTGCGAGGATAATCGAACTCTGTACGATTTTTTTTTATCCTCTTGAAGAAAAAAAAAAAATAAAAAAAAAATAAAAAAATGTGTACCTGGTTGACACATAAGAAATATAAAGGAAGAACGCCAGACTGACTGAACGCAACGCGTGTAGAATATCTCAAAGGAAAAAGCACCGTTTTAGCGATACACGTTAGAAGTCTTTGACATCCTCAAGCGACTCACGAGCTGGACACGACTATCTTTCAGCTTCGGATAATCGGATTCGGTTCTTCCAGGAAAGTCCCATCAGTGAATAATATAATACTGTAAAGGCTTGAGGCCATACCACATAGTTACACTATAAATCTCGCGTACGATGAACCTCCGACTTCTGCCTCCGATGGGCAAAAGTAAAATAAATAACAGAGTGCAAGACACTTCTTTTTTCTTTTTTTTTTTGGGTTCTTTCATTCACGAGCTATCTGATAGTCTCAGGTTCGGGGAATCCGTTTACATTTATCTGACCCTTTTTTTATTTATGAATAGTGCATGATTCATTCCATACGTGAGCTCGAAGATATATGCTTCTTTTTCATATTTTTTTTTCTTATGGCATAAAAAATAAATTGAAAGTTTGGTTTTAAAACATACCACCGCAGAATATTTGTGTTAATTAGAAAAAGCATTTTTTTTGTTGTTAATTTCTCGTTCAGAATTTTTGTATCATTTCTCACAGAAAAAGTACACGAAGAATGGATTAAAATAGTGTATTTTCGTTTTGGAAATGTGTAATTTCCTTTTTACACGATATTTTCATCGTTTCTTCATCATTATTGTGCCACTTATGATTTAACAGAATTATCTCTATTAATTTGTCACGCTTTTGTTTGCGAGTTCGACAAATTTACATTTGTGATCCTTTTTAAATTTGACAGGAAAATCCATAAAATACAGAAAAAATTTCTAAAATTAACGCAATGGAGTTTATTACGTCGAAATTTGGATTTCCAATTTTCTATATACATTTTTTTTTCAAGTATATCTACAATGTTGACATTTAAAAAATTCTATGTATTTGATAGTTCGTAACAATATTCTGAACATGTGAAAAAAAAAAATCCTAAATCTGAATATAAAAAATTGTGAAAGCAGTACAATTTTAAGCAATTAAAAAAATATTTCTTGTGTAAAACAAGTAAAAATGTTTGAAAAATTTCGTTATATTTCTACTTGAAGTTTATTTCGCACTGTAAAAAGAAAAAAAACCACTCGTCTGGAATTTCCGTTACAATTTTCGTTAAAAGACTGGAAGTTGCTAAAAATTGTCTTCGAGTCTAGAGAAAAATAATATCAGTTTGCCTTGTGTTAAATAATCAACAAAGTTTCATTTACAGCCGGATAAAATGAAATTAGGTAAAAAGTGACTCTCTCCTTGTTTCCCAAGAATAATTCAATGACTAAAACGCCACATTTGCATTACAATAAAAAGCAAGAAAATAAGAGCGTCTGCGGCATGATTATGGCCGAAGTAGTTGTGGTCAAAGAGTGGTCAGACGCATTAAATTCATTTAGAATACTCGCAGTGAGCGGTCTCTAAGTAAAGTAGCAACTAACTATATAGTATCTCGTAGTCTGGAATAGAAATAATATGAAGAATGCGCTTGGAGTATTGCAAGAAGAAGCCGAGGAGCGCCAGTAAGATCCTTAGAGGCTGATCGTTTTGCACTGGGGGCAGGGGGGGGGGGGGGGCGAAAGAAAAGTGCCCCCCGTGTGTGTGCACTTGGGTATAACGAGAAGTGCGCGAGGCTCGCGAACCGGATCGGCAAGTACCCGAGAGGAGTCTTCTGGCGCCGCCGGGAATCCCGCAGTTCTCAACGATAATGCGATAAAAAGAGAGAAAAAATCTGAGCAGAAGGATAAGACGCCTCGTGCATGGGGCTTTTAAAGCCGAGGCGCCAGCTTTATAACCAGCAGCAGGAGGCTGATGCGGTGAGGAGCAGTTAATCGGCTACTGCTCAACGCTTTTAGACGGTAAGTAGGGCAGACCCGTTAACGAGTACCTAGTAGCCACTTGTATACGTGTTTATAAAGTACAGCCTTCTTCTTCTTCTTCTTCTTCTTCTTCATCTGCTTCTTTAGGTTCTTCTTCATCTTCTTCGGTTAGATCCTGTCTGGCAGAAATTCGATTTTTAAGGCGCCAAATTTTAACGATTGTTTCTGGTGGAATTTCAATGTGAAGAAAACTCTTCAGCAGGATTTTTTTTTTCTCCAGAAATGTCCTTAAAAAGGGCAATGACAGTTCTGGAAACATTTTCAAAGGTGTCCTCAAAATATGTAATGACTTTTTTTGTTCAACAGTCCTTCTGAAAATAGAGAAGAAAATGTTCAAAGGTATCATCAAAGAGCTTAACAGTTTTTTTTATAAGTCGAGTGAAATAATAGAAATTGGAGTTGATAAAACATTGAGTATTTTAAAGTTTACCTAGGATTAGGATTTTCGTAGCATCAAATTTTGGCAATTCTCCCTGATTTTGATATGACTAAAAAAAAGAAGAAGAATCTTCATAAATGTGGCGCTTAGAAAATCATTAAAACTCCTCCTCTCGTCTCTGAGTTTCATCGATAAATCTCAGAAGGTTACATTTTCCATATAACAGATTGTACATCTAAGCGCATAAGATAAACTGACTATTGATGATCGACCCTGAGGATTTCCGGGCTTCTGAGTTATTGCAATATCCTCATTAAAAAGTTCACCGAAGGCCTCGCTGTTTGAAAACGTGCCATTAATATATCCGATTGACGGACAATTGGAAGTATTTTGCGAAAAAAATTGGGAGTTTGTGTTTGTGACACATCAGCTTAAGTGTCTCGAAAATATTCATTTCAACGAGTTGCACTTTTGCTGACGTTTTGATCAAAGCTAAAATTAACCAACTAGAAGGGTCACTCTTTCTACCTACTTGCAATGTCTCTCCCTAACTCGCAATTGTATTTTTCGCTAAATTACCGCTCAACGAGATTTTGCGCAGCAACACTAGAGAACGAAGGAGTCGAAAAAAAAAAAGAAAAAAATGAAAAAATGAATGGTTATCTTTCCGGTGGAAAGACGAGTCGCAAATTGGGTGTATGGTCGACTGGCAAAAGGTGCGCTTGTGAGGCAATCGCGACCCACGATGGTCATTAAAGAGACGACTGCGTAATAGGCAAACCCAGAGATTACACGCGAGCCAGCGAACTACGTGTCGACGATATCATAATGATCGAAGGATTATTGTGCGGATGACCTGGCTCCAAGAATCCCCCTTTTATACACTCCAGCCTTGGCTCTGGCTCGGTAGACACAGTCGTTTTCGAAGGTTCGCGACGTCATAACTATCATTATCATCGCTATCAACCAGAGAATCACTATTAAAGGGAAACTAGTAAAAACGCGCGTGCTTCGCGCGCTTTATATTGGTTTTGGCAGATTTTTTCTACACCGCATATTTTTTTTTAGATTTATTTAACACTTTTCACCTGAGATTTCATTTTTCGAAAGATGGTGTCTCAGGTGAGGACAAGTGCTTAAAAAATCTAAAAAAAATTTGGCACGTGCTTTTCGACGAGTACTTTCGTATTAAAAATTACGGTGTCGATCTGAGACATCATCGCCAGATACTCATCCAGATGGTATTTTAATATAGTCATCATACAGCCATTTCAATAATATCACTTAATCTATATTGTAAAAAACTTTTTTGTTCATTTTTATCCCAAAAATGCACTCTGATATTTTATTTTTCAAATTTATCTTTGGTGGTTATGAAATCTCGATCTTCGCATAAGGCTCAAAAATATTGTTATATTTTATAAGATGTTTCAGAATTTTTGCAGATTTTTAAAAACGTAGGTTTTTAAAAAAATTCAAAAAATTATATCTCAGGCAAAAAGTGTTAAAAAAATCTTTAAAAAAATTTGTTACGTATTTTTCGACGAGTAGTTTTGTATAAAAAATGACGGTGCCGATCTGAGATGTCATCGTCGGAGTTTGATCGAGATGTCATGGAATGCCCCATATTTAAAATGAATGATGCTGTCATTATGCAAGATTGAGAGTTTTTTCCTAACCAAAATTATTGTTATTAGATTTGATATTGTGATTTCTATTATTTTTATTTTCCTAATTTGTATAATTATCATTTGTAATAAGAATTTATGCTCAACTAGTTATAAAGTTAGTTATTGTGTTTCTATTTTATGTAAAAGGATTAATTGCCGCAACAATCATTATTATTATTGTTATTAAAATTTAATTCAGTGTCGTAATTCTGTAAATTTTTTTATAAATCGTCAATAACAGCTAATAGACAGCAATATATCCTATTTTGGGAATTCAGTGGAATTAGATCCACCTGATGAACCGACTATAAAGAGTTATGACATCTAATACAATAACAATGCTTTGTCTAAAGGACCATTAACAAAAAAAATTCCGAAATGTATCTCAAAGCACAATTGAATGAAAAAAAGCCCAATTGAATAAAATATCGAATTTCCAAGATAAAAATACCCCAAATTCACCTGTTTTTTTTTTCTAGTCATCAGTAAAATTTGTGAATTACTGTGGACTTCAGCAGTAGCTTAAAAAAAATACCAATTTTAGGTAGAAAAAAAGCTGAATATTTTGTAAAAACTGTGCAGAATCCAAAAACAAAAAAAAAATATTGTATCCTAATAACTCAGCCTAGATGCTTCTGCTACAGGTTAAAAAGTTCGTTGTTGCAGCGAACAACGGGACATATACATTCTTTTTATAATGTCAGCAATCAAGCAAGTGAAATCCCCTAATGAGTATAATTGATTTTGACCTGACCCTCTTTCGTTAAGTTGCAGTCAGCCTAATGATTATTACAATAGAAATTCGCAACTGTTTAAAATCTTTCTCCAACCGAATCTCTGAACTCGTGGCCTAGACCTAGAATTCTCAAGCAGCCTAGCCATTCGATATAATGTGTAAGAGATACACCATTTATCGGATAGAGTCCACCTGTTGTTGGACTGGCGCTTGGTGAACACGAATGTTGGCGCTATTGAGTTGAGCTCACGAACCGTTATATTCCTGCGTGAGTGGTTCTCGCACGAAAGAGAGTAATCACGCTCGTGCCGGCTGATCGGCATTAGAAAGTGGCTGAGAAATAGCAGTCGCTGAAGAACTCTGAAGAACACCGTCGAGTTCAGCAATAACAGCTTCGTGTAGTTTGTAGTTTGTGCTTGTATATTATGTTCTCTTACAAGGCTTGTTTTTTTTTTTTCTTTTTTTTTTTTTCTTTTTGTATTATTAAATCTTCAAGGCATCCGAGAGAGTATATCAATCATCGGGGAGCAATGGAGCTCTTGGTAAAAATGGAGAAATATCTTTGTGAACGACCGTGAAAGGTCCATGAAAAGATTTCAGGGTTGCCGCGCCGGGGTTGAACGTTTTTATTGCTCCTCTCGCGAAGGTCGTCGCAACGATCACTGTAAAACGTGAGATGAACCACTGGCTCTGTGAAATGAGCTGTAAACGCGATTGGCGTGGGTTCACTCATAGAAATTTTTCTTTTACCTGAGTAAAATCGGCACCGATGAACGCCTGCTCCATGCCAATCCATACCGTGATCGGTATGAGCAACTGCTGGTAAGGTTTCTTCAGCTGGTACGCAGTTGCCGAAAGCAATTGGATTCCACTGAGCTCCTGACTGTCGGCTCTTCGCTGCTTCTCACCGTATCTGCAAAGAAAAATTAACGTTAAATTGACATTTTTCAAAAGTGGCATTTTTTGTTGTTCTATCGACGAAATAAAAGTTTGATTAAATGTTCAAGTCGATTTAACACCTTTACTGTTGTAATATTCATTTTCTCAAACGCTGGATCTTTTTTAAAGACAAAATAGTTGACAAGTCGTTAATCATATTAGGACCTGGGAATTTATTTTCACAGTGTTAAAACAATGGTATGAATAATCAATGAAACGGAAATTCATGATTTTTTATACGCTGATTAAAAAATGAAAGATAACATTTTTTTTAATTATCATAAGTAAAATAAAATAGTATTAAAAAACATATTAGCAAGGCGTGGTTCCTCGGAGAATCGCTAATAAGCCGAGTGAGATTTTATTTCTTGCAAAGAAGCATATGCTTGTTTTTTTAAATCGGTACAAAGAGTTTTATAAAAATTCTCAAGCTGTAGAATAATGCTCGGATTGAAGAAATAATTCAAAGTCGATTTGACCCTCTACATTTTAAACACGTATTTTCGTTGAAACACAATTAATTTTCTCAATCGTTGAACAATTTTATTATATCAAAATAATTTGAAAATGGCATTTCTGAAATGTTGACTTTATCATATTTACAAATAGAAATGTATTTCTAATGAAATTTCATTATTCGTCAAATGAGTCTAGAGTTTTTTTTACTGAAGATAGAGATTGTGAAAAAAGTTATTTTTCCAATGGGACAAATATGCTAGAATGGCAGCTGGTCAATAAAAGTATTATTTTTTAGTGACGGATTTGTTGAGAGTCTAAATAAAAAATATTTAATTTTTAATTCAATTTCTCAAATAATAAAGATTAAATTTATATATATATATATATTTTTTTTTTAATTCGCTCTTAATTCAACATAACTTACAAAGCTACGTACAGAACCGGTAAAAAAAAAATTGGGAGAGTAGGAAAAACGTAGTTGTAGGGGTAAACTTTTTTTTTTCAAGATTTCTAGTGGCCCAGATGAAAAAAAAATTCCTCATATAAAAGAAAAAATACAAAATCTCATCAAAATGAAACATAAAACTTGGCAAAACTTATATAATGCAATTGACTAAAAAATCTCTCAATACGAAAATCCAATAAATTTTTTTGAAGACATTTCCTGCTGTTAAATTAGCAGTTATTTTTTTTCTACACAAATTGATATTAAAATGATAAATATACAATGTGGACGAGTATACCTTTAATTCATAAAATACAAACTGGATCGCAATCAGTCATTGCGCAATTTTTTTCTGACAACTCAAGCGAACGGTTAATTAAGGGAGATGCTTAATAGAGATGTAAGACGAGATTCTTACGCACGCAATGTACAAGACAAGCTGCAGCTGCTTAATTCAGCCTTGTCTTTTCATCGTAGACTATAGAAATTATGGGCTGGATATAGCTCGACGTTTTAAAACCTCTGGTGTGTCTGTGTGTATAGTTGGACTCGACGCGGAAATACAGAGGAATTGCGTAATTATTGTCGAGAGATGAGCGAGCAAGTCACGGCGACTCGGTAGAATATGTATATCTCCGAGTGTTACCGCTCATTGAAGTCTCTCTCCGGGCGAGCATTAAATATACATAGCAGTTGTATGTATCTCGTGCTGCATTTACCGAACGAGCCGCTCGGTTCATTCATAGATTGACGATTGCTGAGCGACACGAGAGTAGTTCGCGTAGTAAATATACGCGAGGAAAGCGGCAGTTACCAATTGGAAAAACTCTTTGAAATGTCATTTTAGATTTTCTGAGCAACGATGAGGCAACGAACCTAAATATTGAGGAATTAAAAAATTTGATATTCTTCCTTTTTTTTGGCTTTTTTAAAAACACGAGCCAGACCGCTGCTGAGCATCACCATTTTGTTGATTATTTTTTTATGATATTTTTTTGATTATTTATTTATTAACATTTTTAAAAATTAAGATACGAATGAATTTTTTGCTGCTGCTGGAGGGTTTAGTTTGAATTTTTTAATTTAATATTTGTATTACCAGATTTTTGATCCAGAAGTAAAAATATTTGTCTACATGTTTAACAAGTTTGTTTTGACGATATGAAAAAAATCTTGTAAATTTATATTTTGACAAAAAGGTGTAAATTCGCCAGAATTACAAAAAAAAAAAAATCCGTAAAATACGTTTTGGCAAATTCCATCGAATTAACAAAACGGCTGTTAAATTTGTGTTACTTAGGAAATCGGAATCCCAATTGCATACAAAAAATGTGTACTGGACAGTCTACAAAAGCATGAAGCGTGGAATTATTATTTTTTTTTTTTAATGAAATGAAATGAAAATATGAAAAATCACTGTTTTCAGGAACTACGAACTTCCTACTCGACAAGTAGATAAGAAAAAAAATTAATTTTCACAGTCATTTTTTTCTATAACAACAATTATTATACCTTAACGACACAATATTATAAAGTGTAAATATTTTCCAAAAGCAAAAAAAAAATTGGCTTCTCGCTTTGCAAAAGAGTCAATACAATTGTGAGGAACATTTCACACAAATCGTTCTTTAATTTTTTTTAAATCCCTATAATTCTCCCTTAACAAATTCGACTACGTATTCTAATATTCCTTACCGATCGAATGGCAACCACTGGCAAACGACAATAAAGGCGGAGTAGAGAGTTACTTTCCTCGCCGAAGATGAATATTATTTTGGTATAGACGATATTTAAAGCCCGCTTTCAAGTCTCAGACCCCGGGCCGCATATGTCTCTCCTTCCAAAAGAAGAAGAAGAAGAAAAGGAAGAAGGAAGAAAAAAATAAAAAAGAACCAAAGGAGGTGAGAATCTAATGACGACTCTTTTCGAACAAAAATAAAAGTGTATAAATCATCGAGCCACAGTGGCAGTTTCGATTATCTGAATTGCACCTCTTATCCTTCAATAATACAAATGATTATACCTAATAATCGTTACACGGATTCTGATTGAAAATTCCCGGTGAATCATTATTGCATCGTCGATTATCCAAGCTCCTCCTTTTTCCGAATGCGATAATCCGCGACTCGTGATCGTCGTAACGATGTGCAAAAAGAAGAAAGAAGAAAAAAATAAAAAGGAACAAGATTCCAGCCACGACGTCAGAGAGACACACACGGAAAGGGTGGTAAAGTGAGAGGCCCTTGACCGTGAAAATAAAAGTAGCAAAAAGAATGAAACCGAGACGTGAGAGTCTTCCAGAGCTGGTTTCATCTATATTTAGCCTAGTAACCGGGCAGACGTCTCAAGGGGTTGACCAGACTCGAGTCTGGCGAGTTCCTCACGGGACACGTTTGGAAAAAAGAAGTTTCCTTCGTCCTCTCACCTCCACGAGCGAGCTTCGCATTCGTGGAATAAATCTTGAGGCTCGATACTTGACATTTTTTTCTTCCCCTCTAAGACGACGTCTTGACTAACGCTATTTTTGCTTAGTGGCCAAAGGGGGGTATAACTCTTTGCTTCTTGGTTACTTGGCGGCGAGGAGTTGCAGCAAACGAACTGCAAACGGCTCTCCGCGGGGTTCTCTCTGATGGTGGGACTGCATTCCACAGAACACGTTTGAGGTTTCAGTTTCTGGACTCGCCGCTATTCTCTGCATCCACGGGTTCTCGTCTGTTCGTCTCTGATAGCTTGGATCATCGTTATGAGTAAGAGGTGTGTGGGCGTAGAATCGTCTTCGTCTTCGTCTTCGTCTTCGTCTTCGTCTTCGTCTTCGTCTTCGTCTTCGTCTTCGTCTTCGTCTTCGTCTTCGTCTTCGTCTTCGTCTTCGTCTTCGTCTTCGTCTTCGTCTTCGTCTTCGTCTTCGTCTTCGTCTTCGTCTTCGTCTTCGTCTTCGTCTTCGTCTTCGTCTTCGTCTTCGTCTTCGTCTTCGTCTTCGTCTTCGTCTTCGTCTTCGTCTTCGTCTTCGTCTTCGTCTTCGTCTTCGTCTTCGTCTTCGTCTTCGTCTTCGTCTTCGTCTTCGTCTTCGTCTTCGTCTTCGTCTTCGTCTTCGTCTTCGTCTTCGTCTTCGTCTTCGTCTTCGTCTTCGTCTTCGTCTTCGTCTTCGTCTTCGTCTTCGTCTTCGTCTTCGTCTTCGTCTTCGTCTTCGTCTTCGTCTTCGTCTTCGTCTTCGTCTTCGTCTTCGTCTTCGTCTTCGTCTTCGTCTTCGTCTTCGTCTTCGTCTTCGTCTTCGTCTTCGTCTTCGTCTTCGTCTTCGTCTTCGTCTTCAACTTCATCTTCATCTTCAACTTCATCTTCAACTTCATCTTCATCTTCAACTTCATCTTCATCTTCATCTTCAACTTCATCTTCATCTTCATCTTCATCTTCATCTTCATCTTCATCTTCATCTTCATCTTCATCTTCAACTTCATCTTCATCTTCATCTTCAACTTCATCTTCATCTTCAACTTCATCTTCATGGGAAAGGCCTGTAGATTATTAAAAATGCTACTTGGAAGACTGTTCACCGATTTTATTATCGTCCCTTAACGAGATGATCACCCTTCGTGTATTATTTCTCTCCTTCCGACACTTAATAATTATTGTAATTAATAATCATTATATCCTTTAATTCTGGCACAGCGTGATATTAATTCCGATAATTCCGGCTCCTGACTCAAAATCAAGATACTCAGATATATTTAAGATTTTCTATCAAGAGTATCTCCAGCATGCGAAAAAAAAAGATGAGTTTTTATTGCCTCTCATATTTCCTACAGATTTAGCATCTGAGAATCTGGAAAGATCGATACAAAATGATGATTACAGTAATGATCGGTATTGCAAACACGATTCAATTTGAACCGGTCGTTAACTCCGTTAATTGTGTAATTCTTGCGATCGCCACGTTCGACCTCGTATTCTTCTTTTCTCTCCTGTGACTTGTGTCGTTGCTTTTGCCGATGTTTGTCTTCCACGATTTCTCAACCGATTTTTCCAAGAAAAATCGTCGCACGAAAGGAACATAAGTACACGTAACGACTTGACCACACTTATGTCCATATTACCTTCCACGTATTTGGAGTAGTTACTTTATGCTGATAGCGTAGCCTTACTCACTGTAATATAGACTGTATTAGTTATTTCATCCAGACGCGAGTCACGCGTCTCACCTTTGCGACGCCACTCAGTTGCAATTGCAGTCGGGTCGGTGGGGAGCTACGCGAGACGAAACTCCTCGAGAGTCCGTGCACTCTCTTAAGTTAGCTGAGCCACGTACTTTTCCGCGTATGAGAACGGATTGCAAATTAGTACAAGTCCAAGATTTCCAGGACTCTCGCTCGTGAAACAAACGTGAAAGCAGCGAAGTCGATTCGAATGCAAAATTCTCTATTCGTAGCCATATACTAGACAGTCGTCTCTTGTGTGGCAGCTTGTGAATTAATTTTTCACGGAAACATAAATTATTGGAACCCTAGCGGAATAAATGTGTTATTAAATGGATTTAATGTATTCAGAGTATGTCAATTTTTTAAAAGCAATCGTTGTTTTGTTTAATTATTATTTCAATATCCTTTTTAGCTACGATTTTATTTTGCTCTCACTCTTTCAAATCTTTTGCGTATTGTCCTACTTTTTTTTAATTTTCTAACCGCATAAACAATCATTTATTTGAATTTTGAAATTTGTGAATCGATAAACCTTTCAATTATTCACCTTAATTAAATTGAACCCAATAATTCTATGAATAAATTGACCTCTATGTTAAATAAATTCCTCCTCCTTTTAAATCGTCTTCACAATTTTTATTCAAAGTAGAAAAAAAAATGTCAGTCTCGCTGTTATTTTTATTGCAATTATAATCGTGTTTACATTATTAAAGAATGTCGTTACCGAAGCTGTTTACTTTGAAATCTTATCAGAAAACTGCTTAAAGATGATGAGTAAGACCAAAGAAATTTCGATAGCTCTCTGTAACGGATACAGAGGTACTTTTCCTGCATCGACTCGCATTTAGCAAGCGAGGAGAACGGAATACCAATGATAACGCTCTTGCATACGTTAGTGGATAATGAAGAACGTGCAAAAAGCACGTTGTAATTTTTTTTTTATTTACAATATCTGTCCAGTTCCTGGACTACAATGTATCAGTACTTTTCATTTTCACCTTATTGCTTAAGTCAAATACATCAGTCAGCAACAAGTGTACATTTTGTCTGTGTGTGTGTGTGTGTTTTTTTTTTTTTTTATATCTTATTAACAATGTTCTGAGTCATCTGTTCTAAGATGAAAATCGAGCAAAAGAAACTACAAGTTGCTCCTGAGAAGTCTCTCTCTCTCTCGAGTAAGAAGCGAAGAACCGAAAGAACGGGGCGTGATTGTTGAGCACATTGAAACGAGCGTGCTACTGATGCCGAGAGAAAGAGAATCAGCCTTGCAAGGTCATCGAGCATATAGTATATAGCGGTAGCTTGTCTTTGCATCGCTCATTCCTTATACGTTATATAGTATGTACAGTAAAGTAAAACAGCAACGCACAGTTGCTAAGTTAATTACCCGACTCGTTTGAGAAATGAGACGCGGTCGTATATCGTGAAAATTCAGCTCTAACGTATCCTCATGAATATTAAATAAAAAACACAGTTTTACCACATGTATTGAAAACGAGCAATGACGAAACACAAGAATCTCTATCGTGTCTACTTTATATCCAGAATGAAACGACATTTCAATTAAATAAATTGTTACATTGAAAATAAATGTAATTCTAATTAATGCATGTTTATTTATTTTTAAGAAAATATTGCGATTCGAATATAACTCGTTGATAATGATGCATTTGAAAAAAAAAGGTAGTACGAAATAATTATTTTCGGTTTTGTCGAAAAAAAAAAAATGAATAGTGTTTAAAAAATCTCCAGGTTCGAATTTAGAGAAATGTCTAAAATATTATATTTAAAGAATTGTCGTATGTTTTTTTTTTACAGATAATCAGACATTTTTTTAAATTTCAAATTCAATAAAATCAAAGATAAAAGTTGAATACAACATTTAATGCTATCTGAAGTATTTGAAAAAAAAAGGTAATATCGAATCATTTTTTTTGCATTCATTAAAAAAAAATCATATGAAACATCTCTCATGTTTAATTGTTTGTGACTATTCTCAGATTCATTAATAAAAATTTTTTAAATGTAGATTATTTGTAAATATTTAATATCTTTCAAATTTTTTGTATTCAGATCTGAAGATTTTTGTTTACATAATCGAGCCACTATTTCGAGTGATTATTAGCAGTGTTTTTTAGCCTAAGGAAAAATTACGTGTTCTAGGAATTTAAATAAATATTGCATAATTCATTTTTTTTTTTTTTTTAGTAAAATTTATTGGCAAGTGAGAGCCAAGCTAAATTAGTATCTTCATAAATTTAAATTCAATAAAATAAAAGATAATTGCAAACATTTATTTAACAGTTCAATAAATCAATCTCAATTAGCGTTTGATTCGAATAAAATGTCTTTGATTCAAATAAGTTTCTTTTCTTACTGCAATCTCTCTGTCTCTCTCTGTCTCTCTCTCCTCTCTTTCTCTCTCTTAAGAATGAGGTTTACTCGAAACCGTTAGGTCGACTATCGGAGTGTGGAGCTCAACTCCTGTTCAGCCTTCGCGCCGCAATCCGAGAGTATTACTCTGCATTTATTAAGTACAAGTAGAAACAACGTATAGGCAAATGCAGATACGTCACGAAGTAGGTAAGTACGTACACCACATAGTTCTATAGAATCTTGCATAACAAGTCAAGAGAATACATGAGCAGCTCGAACATGGACGAAGGTGTCTGCCTCAAGAGAATCTAACACGCGAATTACAATAGAGATATCATGATTGGATAAAGCAGCTATTAAAGAAAAAGAGACGATACACCAATAGAAACATACAAGAAGAAGCGAATAAAACAATAGCTATTAATTCAACAATGACGAACTTGAAAGAAAATTATCAAGCTTGTTATTCTTCTCGATTTTTTTCGCGTGTCGAAAGAGTCGAGACCACTTTTGTTCGATAACAATCATCAACGCAATCCCATAGAGTGGATGATATTTATATATATTTTGTTTAATCCTAAAACCTTGCACACTGTTTCCTCATTATTTTCCCTTTTTCACAAAGCTTTTTCATTTTTTGAATTTTTATTGGTGGATAAACTTAATTTTTTTAGTGATCCTGAAAAATTAGCAGCCAATTTTGTAATTTTTTAGTAAAATTTATTGGCATCCTAAAACCTTGCACACTGTTTCCTCATTATTTTCCCTTTTTTTACAAAGATTTTTCATTTTTTGATTTTTTATTGGTGGATAAACTTAATTTTTTTAGTGATCCTGAAAAATGAGCAATTTTGTAATTTTTTTTTTTTACTGTCGACGGTACTTTTTTATCTGTTCGTGTAATCATTAATATTTGAGGCAGTTCTTTTTATTTCTTGATTATCTAGTGGTGGATTTTTTTTTTTTTTCAACGAACCCGAAAAATTAATAGTCATTCTTGTCATTTTTTGCTTGTCGTTAATAATGGATGAAAGAGCACAGCTGACAATATGTAATATGTAATACATTTTTTTTCGGAGCAATGCAAAAAAAAACGGAAATAATCACGATGGAATGATTAAAAAATTAAAAAACTGCCTCAGACATTAATTAATTACACGGACGAGTGAAAATGTACAGCTGAGAATAAGAATAAAAAATGACAAAAATGACTGTTAATTTTCCAGGATTACAAAAAAGAAAAATAATTGCCAATAAATAAACAAAAAATATGAAGAACTTCCTCAAAGCTTAGTCAATCAAACGCAGAACTACAAAATTATGGCTGTCATTATTATTATGCAATTCGGAGATCCAAAAGTCTTCAGTCTCATTATTTTAACAAAAACTTTTATTTTTGAATAAACAAAAATTCCTATAAAATGTTGTACCCTTTCAAATGTCTTGTCATGTCATGTTTCAAATAACGTCAAAAAATTGTTATTTTTTTGTTTTTTCTAAAGCAAATTTTCTTGACAATTCAGACAATATTAAGTACCCTGTCATTAAAATCTCAATAAACGAAATTTGTTCACAAAAACAGAGCGTTATTAATGAGATAGTAAAATCTGAGAAATTATACACAAAGAAAAAAGAAAAAAAATCTCTTCCTCATTCTCGTTCATATAGCTGATATAATTTTCCACATGGTGAATGAGATCCATAATAATGTCGGGTACGATAACGACTGCGTTATCGCGTGATAAAGTTGGTGGTCAGTAATTGGCACAGAGGAGAAATTCCAGTTGCATCGTTGTAGATGGAGAGAATTCTATTTTTAAACCACCGCAGTTAAAGTCGTTTGCTCTCAGGAGCTTACGAGAGCGCCTGTATGAGCAGAAGCCGTTCCTGTTCTTGCCAAGCTGTAGTGAGTTCGATGAACGGCCTCACCGAGGCACTCCAGCCTCTGTTGGGGCACTCTTCCCGCTGCTGGGACAGACGCCGGAGAGTCGGTCGACTCTTGGACTGGTCACGTTGCTTGCTGCTGGTTAGACGAGATCTCCTCTCAGCACACACACACACACACACGCACGTAATATAATACAGCTGTAACATATGTGCGATTTTTCAGTTTGTGTGCGAGAAGAAAAAAAAAAAAAAAAAATTGCTCCGAATATGGACGATGATCGCGTAGGTGCTTCAGGGTAAAGCACAGAGTCTCGGCCAGTGGCGAGATGAGCGGTTCTGCACTGTTGACTTTGCAATATTGAGATCATTTACGGAAGTGTCAGAGACATAAATGCGCCTACAGGCCATGTGGAAACTGAGGATAGTAGAGACAGCTGGCATGCTGCTACCAAGGTGGGCCATCGGACAGCGAGAGTTGCAGCACACGAACGGGTTGCGTGGGTCAGGCACGAGCGCGTGGGCTGGTACAATATATGTATATGTATATATATTGTGGTACATAGGATGAAAATCAATTAGGATTTTTATTTTAATTAGAATTTTGGATTGGAATTTTTTTAGACTGTATGCAGTAAATCGATTTTTGCGTACAGACATTTTTTTTTCTTTTTTTAATGATGACTGAAAATTAATTGTAAGAGGAGGATGAAAAATGTTTGATTTTTTTATTATAATAAAATCACAAATTGCACATTTTTTATTTTGAAAGTAAATTGATGTTTGTGCAGTTTTAAGCCAAAGTTTGTCCATACAAACTTAATGAATTTTTTTTTTTTAATTTCACATATTTTTTGGGTAGTTTCTAATTTTATAAAAATTATTATACGAAAACATTTTATTCGTCGATAAAAAAAGAAAGATGTATAATCATCGCTTAACATCAATTTTTTTGGCATTACAAAAATATATATTTGTTATTCTTTTTTTCGAAGATTTTCTTTTTGTAAATTTGACAAAGCCATGATCTTTTTTCTCGCTTATAATTTAATAAATAAAAGCTGTAAGTTTTCAAATTTTTTCTGTTACTTCTAATTTTATGTGTATGAATTAACTGCTTTTATGGATATTTAAAAAATGTTAAATCGTCAAAGTCAGGTACAGACATTTCAAAATGATACTGTTAACTGGAATAAAAAAAGTGTTTTTATTTTTAATTTCCATTTCAACGTCGTTGTGTCACGATTAAAAAAATTAATACAAAGTTACTTTATCGCCGAAAAATATGAAAATCTATTTTATCGCAGACAACATTTTTTATCTGGCTACTAATTTTACGTAATGCCTCTAAAAAAAAAAAAAAATCTTCAGCATAATCCCAATAATATCGATATGGCAAAAAAATATCGTAAAAAAATAAAGAATTTTCCGATGTAAAATTTTAAAAAAATCCAATTTCCATTCAGTATAGAATATTTATTAAGCATTTATTAGTAATTTGTTTCGTACGTGAGCGATAAGCTTTTTCACGTCTATAGAATTGCCAACAGGATTCTGTTGTGTCGCTAGTGATAACGCATGAGGTGGTCAAGATAGTAGAAATATTGTAACGAGTCGCACAGAAAAAAAAAAGAAAAAAAAAAAAAAAAGACGTTGTACAAGAAGCAACAATCGTAAAGCAGAACGCTAATTTTCTTCAGTATTTCCTTATCATCCGTATAGCAGCGGACACTTGCTTCCTTAATTTTTCTTATTCCACTAACTCGAAGTTGTTCAAGTATAACGGTAGAATTTCGCAATTCTCCAAGTCTATTCTTGGTAAAGAATATTCTAGCCGGGTTCCTTTTCTTCGGTCTCTCTCGTTGGACGTTTTATCTCGTGAGTAGGTCAGACATAGTGTCTCGCTGTTGTCACGTTAATTATCCCCGAGGCATTGCACACAAACGTACAGTATGTAAAAATAATTCGACAAGAGTCGAAGCGACGTGTCGACCTGAGAGAGCAAACCAACGCGTTTGTACCCGTGAATTGACATCAACAATAATTTAAGAAACAATTATTTGACGTATTCACCGATGCGTGAAGAGTGAACACCAGACAGCGCAAATTTCATTCCTTCGTGACTCGATGGAATTTCGAATAAATAATCCGAGCGACATTACAGCCGCACTTTGCTGAAACGATATCAATGCGTAATAACGTTCGAAGTGTAACGCGTTTGCCGAACTCATTCGAGCGCGAAACATTGGATGCTTTTGCAAGACCAAACAACGATTTCTCACGTTTACTCCACCATTGCGCAATTATTTTGTCAATCCTTACGAATTATTTACATTAACTTGACGTACGATAAGCAGTGAAAAAAATTAACTTCTTTTTTTACAAATAATTTTTGCATGAATCTCATTAATCGATCAAATAATGTAAATAAAAAAGCGGAGTAATGAAAAAATAATACATATTTTGTGGACATTGAATGAAGTGACAAACTTCAGGCTTTATGGTTGAATAAATGTGAAAAAAGTATGTTAAAACATTCTCGCTTTTTTTTTATATGACTTAATTGTTAAAGTCGAATTATTCATTGTGTCAATTTTAATTTATCAGAATTGTTTCTTTTAACTTGACACATTTTTCCTATGAATTCGACAATTTTACACAATTTTTCTATTATTTTACCAATATGTGCGAAATTTACACACTCTTTGTGGTACTCTTCATATTTAACAAATAAATCCGCACAATAAACTAAATTTCAACACAATGGGGCTTTTGTGACTTAACAATCTGGCCAAATGTTTCTCCTCAAATCAGTACTAAATGGTTTACGAATTAACTGAACGATGATTTTACAAATATATTAAGTTAATGGCAAGTTCCAAACAGGTGCATTTTTGGTCAGGTTGTATTTTTTTTCAAAAAATTGAATTTACCAGTTTTTTTTATTAATATTGAAGAGTAACCGAGAACTTGTGTAAAATCAGAATGCTAGAAAGTTACAACAAAAATAGTAAAAACACGAAATTTCCATTTGCTAAAGTAGAATTGTCAACGAAAATTGTTACACTAGGAGTGACAAATACTTTTTTGTTAAAATGACAAGAAAATATTTCGAAAAATGAGAATACAACATTTACAGCAAATAATTTTATACGTGATTTGTAAAGCTACAAATTAACAAAAAAAAGCATCAAAGTTTTAAGAGTTTTAAAATTTTCGTAGTTTTTTTTTAAATGATGTAACGCGAGAATGATTCGAGTAATTGAACTCAAATCTCGCATAAAACTTAAATAGAGTGTGTCAATGTTTAATACTAAATTTACGCGAAATCGATAAAGTAGTTAAGATTTTACAGAAACTTGCATTATCATAATTTTTTTTTTTAACAGCTATAACTCGAGAATGGTTCAAGTGATTGATCTAAATTTTTGCATAAATCTTGAATACTGAACTTGATGAGCATTCGATAGAGACTTTCATAATTCAGAGAGCTCTTAATTTTATTTTTACAAAGCTTCCTCTATGCGAAATCCAAAATTTATCAACATAGCTTTGTAAAAATTTAAAAACAATGCAATATATATGCAAAGTTCTCCTTTGCTCCCCTTTTTCTTAGCTTCTGACAAGAGAATTAGTAACAAAAAATATTAAAAAGACTGAAATTCGAAATTCTTTTTGGACTGCAACACTTTCTTTTTTTACATACTCCGTGATGAGAAGTAAAAAAAAAAAAAAATAAACTATCCAATGGCGGCATCGGCATTGGTACGGATTTTAATAAATACAAATTCTGCGCATGGAGGTTGGCACCGAAGTTTTACGTAATTCCACCGATGTGCACCGATGCGTTCCAAGTCGGATGTGCGCTATTTTGCAATCACGAACAGAGAGCAATGTTTATGGCGAATAATTCGCGCACTCGATGGTAGGGATTCCGGGAGGATGCCAGAGAGCGAACGAGCGGGGTCGGATCGTCGCGCACATCCTCCCGTGATACACGCTTATTAGCTCGTCCTCTATGCGATCGTGTGTTTCGTAATCAATCCACGGAATCGCCGGGCACACGGCAATGGATCCATCGTGTGTCGCACGCTGATGAACGATATCGAAAGAATCGACCGAGAGAAACAGAATATATGACAAATCGTCTCAACTAAAAGATTCGGTAGATTTACAATTCTACCATTTATTTCTCTACCAAATTCTGTGTCTACCTCAAAGTTAATTTAATTCAATTAATACTAATTAACATCTTTACCACGAAATTACTCTGCAATAATTTTGGGCTTCTCGGGAAATAATAAATTCATTAAGGTGACCCAAAATGTCTGAATTGTTTTTTCGCTCTTCCCCAGAAATTTAATTCTTGCAGGCCTAAAATAACGATCCTGAAATTAAAAAATAAATTAAATGTTTGGAGGTTGTTCAAAGAGATTACAATTTTTTGTAACGTGAACATCGGTATTTCAGGCATAAATTCAGTTCCTGAGGAAGACCGAAAAATAATTACATTTAGTTATTTTGGTCTACTCTATCATAGTTAAAATATAAATTAGAAAAAAAAATTTAAATACATGTAGAAATTTGTATTTGTTTTTTTAAATGTCTATGAATTATTAGTATAAATTGCATTGTTTTTATCAAGAAATCGTTCCAAATAGTATTTGACAAAAATCAACAACAAAAATCTAAAGAAACTAAGAATTCCACATGCTTGTAAAGTACTATAATAATCAATTAATAATTACAATAATCTACCAGAATTTACGTAACGAAAAATAAAGGATTTTTAGATAGAACTGCTTTTTAACTGTTTCCAGTTTTCTACATAATATTATAATTTTGTATGTAAAATTTAAAAAAATTGAATTTCTAATACTTCAAGAATCTATCGAAACTACGATCAATTCAAATTTGTACTTTTTAATTATAAGTTTCTACAAAAATGATCCAAAACGTCTTTTATATCATTTTTGTGCTAAACTAAAATTTACGTTAAATAAAAATAATATTAATTAGATTTAATTATCTATAAGTTGGGCGATAGAAAAATACAAGAATCTACAAAAGTGTTCTTTCAATTCTAGTATTTTCGTGCAGAGTTTTGATAGAAATTATTAAATTTCTGTAGAATCACATAGATTCACGATTAATTTTATTAATTTTTAAAGTAGACTTTCTTCTGCTCAAAGTTAATGCTGAATAATCTCATGGTAAATATACAAATTGTTTTCAGAAATAAATTACGGTGCAGCTGTTGATAGAGAAATTAATGGTAGTCATAAATATTCCGCAGATTTTCATGAAGCCGTCGCGGTTTTCTTGAAAAAAAGAAAATCCCTAGAAGACAATCGCTTTAAAAACGAGAGAAAAAAAAGGTGTAAATTAAATGTATAAAGATTCAGCACGGTCTCGTCTTACGCGGAAAATGAAATTCCATAAGTGCGTCAGATGTTCGCAAACATTCAAGCATCTCGTGTTAATAGATTTCTCACATTTCTTCCTTTTATTTCATACTGTTTCCCACAATTGTTGACGATAATCACAATCGAAGTTTTGAGAATCCGGAAACTTTTGTTTCGCCATTGACGCCGGAATTATTTACAAGGCGATAAAGAAAAGCGAGTGCTTGAAAAAAAAAAAAAAATCGTTCCAATAAATCATCGTTGAATTACGAGATCGTAAAATTATTGGCATGAGGCTTTTATCGTGCCTTTTTCTATTTTAGCATTTCTCGCACGTGGAAAAACTCACCTGGACAGTGGATCGACGAATAGAGCGACGATAATCACTGCGACGATAACGCACGTAAGGTAGATCGCTGATATTTCGTAGATTTCAGAATCTGGCGGTCTGTGAAGATTGTCCTGACCACCGTTTCCAATAACGCAAAAATTGGCGCCGCATCGCTTGAGCTTGTTGATAAGAATAGTTGAGTTGCTTCCACCTTCGCTGCCGAACTCGCCCTCGCTCAGAACTGTAAGAAATTCATTAAAAATTCGTTAGCACGATGATAATTATCAGTTAAAAATCAATACATATGTTTGAATGCGTAATGAAGACGTCTGCTTGACGCCGGATATTTTGCTGTATTATTTGTCATTTTACATCGCGTGTGTACATAACATTCAGGGAAGTTTGTTAAGCAGGATTTCCATCCGAATCGACAGTGAAAATAAAAATTTCTCCAAATTGTATTTGCACATTCCTTCCTCGTTTGTATTGCTTATCATTCACAACATTTTTCTCTATACGTATGTCAAGGATCTTTTTGTGGAGATGGGTTGAAGAAAATAAAAATTTTATTTAATTTTTAACTTCACAAGACTTAATACTAAACATTGTTTCATGTTTGTATTGTAAAAATAAATCCAAGCGAATTTGTATCGGTATATGCATTTATAGAAATAAAAAAAAGTTCATTAAACACAAATGACTTTTTTAAATTATACTAAATTAATAGCGAAAAAAAAAAGATTCTGATATACGTATTTACAAATTTCGTAATTTCGTAATTTCAAAACTATTCTGGAATTATAAAAATCTGTAAATTTTCCCATCGGATTTCACCAGATTTTATTGTAATTGATATTTCATCTTATTTCATATTTTTACCAACTTTCCCTCTGATCGCACCTATTTTTTTTTGATATTCCGAGACATAACGGCTCGTTCAGAGACATAAATTTTTAAAAATGTATCGAACCCGCTTGTGTTATAACAAAAATAATAAAACGTTCATAAAAATTATAGCAATGAAAAGAGGAAAATAAAATTTTAGCCAAAAACTATTCTGCAACAGTAAACATTTAAACTTTGCGATTTTCTGTAAGTAACCACATTAAAAGATGTATCAAACTTATCTGAACTATAATAAATAATGAAATAAATGATAGCAATTAAAAGAGATTAATTTCATTTTTAGCCAAACATTTAAAACTATTCTGCAATTGTAAACGTTTCTATTTTGCTATTTTCCGTAAACACCGCATATCATGATTTTTCTCGATGAGGAAACAAAAAATTACCGCTGATAAGCTCGACGATTCATAGAACAAATCGGTCTGAGTATCGTCGTTTTTCCCTGAACAAAAGCCTTGACTTTGGCTATGTTTCTGAATGATAATAGTGCACTGATTGGTAGGGAATAAATATAATTACAGGGAGATCCCGAGAGTGAACCGGAACTGGCTAACGCACAGAAGAGAAACAACAAACGTGCAACTGTTGTGTTCGTTGTTTCTGTTTGCTCGGTGGACGTGTGAAGAGCAGCGGGGAGTAAAGGATCAACGTGTTACGTGTTACTCGTACAGTAAAACTGGCTAGCGGAGAACAAATCGTCGCTTTGGTTACGAGGAAAACGGGAAATCGAGGCATTTTTTTCTTCTTTCTCTACACAACCTGTTGATACCATGTGTATTTATATATATATATATATTTAGAAAGTTGTTTGTTTGTTTGCCCCGGAAGCTAAAGTGTTAATAGCTTTTGAGAAAAATCTTGGCAGACTGTTATTAGACGAATCTAAATTTATTTTTGTGCTTAAGTATTCGAACTGAGACTCTTTGATATATATTTTAAATTGTCCTTCGTACATTCGTCTCTCAACAAATAATGTATAAATTGTTATAGATGGTGCAATTTGAAGGTAATGGTGAATTTATGATTATTTTCAACTGTGTGCATAGTAAAGTGCTTTTTTTTTTTTAATTGAATTGCCAACTTTAGTAGTAACAATGTAAGACTGATTTTTTGTATTTTTTTCAGTCAAGTTTGTAAAGTAACTCAAAGGATTTTGAACATTTGGCTAATAGACCAATTTTGTATTTTAAAATCTGAAGTGACGAAAAAATAGTACAGATTCGTCGAAGTAGGAGAAGGAGAGGTATGGAGATTCATTAGGGAAAATTCATTTTACTCCAATTGGAGTATCCAATTTTTGGAGTAAAATTCATTTTACTCCAATTCCAAATCCTCCAATGAGACCCCCAGGCTCTCATCTTTATAAGTTCGCCTATAAAGACCACACTTGATCCTGAAATTTTATAAATCATAAGTAAAATCCCTCCTTACCCAAACCCAGGTTTTTATAAGTTCTATGAGACCATCCTCAGCCCTGATTTTTGTAAGCCTCCCTTAGGTCCAGGGAGGCCCGTCTCTGGGCCTAATTTTTGTCCCACTATTAAATCGCCTAGGCTCTAATTCTTCTGAGTTCCAAGATCACCCTCGACTTTAACTTTTTCTAAGACCTATGGAACTCCCTTCCTGTGAGTCTCTGTGAGAGTGTCTGAGAGTGGCTGTGTGAGTGTCTGTGTGGTGTATAATATAATCAATCTAAAATAAGACACTTATTTTTTTTTTGTCATAATAATAAAATATATTATTATAAGAAATAATATCATATATTATTTCGTAAAATGAGAGGATAAAATGAAAATGACAAAAAAAATTCCTCTGAAATTAACAGAAAGTTTCTGTGAATTGAAATAAATATGATGTTGGGTTCACTACATTTAGGGATTTCTTTTTGCCTTGGTTTTCTTTTTGCCAGAAGCAGTGATAAATTATTTGTAATTACACAATTGGCTGTGTTAGAAGAAATTGAATTCTTTTAGTCTTGCACTTCAATTTTTTTTGTTACATTTTCAAAAATTCGTTATGCCTCTGTATGTAAATCTGCTATACGTAATTTTTTTTTACGTTGAATAAAACGTTGAACCCAACTAAATTTTTCAACGATTCTGACTAAAAATTCTGACTAAAAACACTAACAAAGTGTTGAAAAATAAAATCTTTGGATTTTTTTTCCTTGAATTTTATAGCTCTATGACTCATTATTTACATGGAAACAACTATTGTAAAAGTTATCGTGAATATCTCTCAGTTCCGATAGACAAGTTAGAAACCCAAGTGTTTTTTTTTTCCGTTTGTCGTAGCCTGACGAGTTTTATGCGCATGCGAATGAGCCGAGATATCGGTGCAAGCCCCCCAAGTGATTATTTCACTTACATATTCGCAGATATATGTCTATTATTCTTCCTAATCGAACGCACAGATTATGCACGCGCTCTTCTCACGAGACTCAATGCGTCATTACCGATAGTAATACTCGTACTAAGTAACCCGCCATCGGATGAACGATGTCACGGTTAATATACCATTCCACGATCGCAGTGGAAATTTACTTGTACATCTTCATCCTCGGTAATCTATTATTATCTGACAGACGGATCTCGATTAGTTTATACGAATTTTGCAATAATCCATTATGTCAGCGTAAATTATCATTTATTTTTTGTTTAAAGTGTTTACTTCCTGATTCATAGAATTTAAACAAATTAATTTAACTACGAATTGCTTGCTGTGGATTCCCAAGAATACATTAATTCAGGTTTTATTTATTTTTCCAAACATGTCGTCTCTTTTTCTTTGAGAATTATTTTTATTTTCATTTTGCAACAAATAAATATTCCAGTGTTAATTGTTTTTTTTTTAATTATTTTAACAGTCAATTGCTTGCTGTGGATTTTCAATAATACATTAATTCAGCATTTATTTATTTTTTCAAACATGTCTCATTAATTTCTCAGTTTAATTTTTTTTTATTTTACACTCTTCAACTATTCCAGTGTTAATTACTGTTTTTAGATTAATACTTTTTTAAAAGTGAATTTAACAATCAATTGCTTGCTGCAGACTCTCAAAAATACATTAATCCAGGTTTTATAAATTTTTCCAAACATGTCTCATTTTTATTCCGATAAATTTTTTGTCATTTTACAATAATCAATTATTCCAGTGTTAATAAGTATTTTTAGATTAACATTTTTTTTTAAATTAATTCAACAATCAATTGCTTTCTGTAGATTCTCACAAATTTAAGCATTTATTTTCTCTTTTAAATATGACGTTTAATTTTTTATCAGTTTTTTTTTATTTTTATTTTGCCACAGTAATTCTGGTATTAATTATTATTTTCAATTGTTTTAAGGGACATTTCGTTTTTTTAGATTTAAATAAATCTACTTCTATTCACGTGACAAATAAAACTTCGTCACTAAAAGATGAATAAATTTAGTTTTATTTTTTTCATTTTTCAGGAGATATTTAAATCTCACGCTTTTCTGACTGTTCCGCGAGGATGATGACGACGAACGCCGCGGGCTGTACGATTTTTTTTTATTTGTACAGAATTATAATCCCACGTCGTCATTTTATTAGCTAAATATGAAAACATCTTTTTCCTCTCGCTGTAAATTTGTTCAGGTGTGTCGTTCAAAAGATCTACGACGAAACGTGTGTTTTTACAGCTCATCTTAAATAGCTGAACTATGTTACTGGTTTTCTCAACCTTCAAAACCCGGAAAAATATTTTCAAAACCAATAACCGCGTCTACGTAAAAACTATTTTTATTTCTATCAAATAAATATTTAGTTTGACGTAAAAAAAAGTATTTATTACATTTGACTATTTTTTTGTGTAATATCTATTTTATCATTTTCGCTTGATTTATTTGAGTGTTTGTTGATAAATTTGTATATTTTAAAATATGTAAAAAAAAAATCTATTTACTTAAAATACATTTTAGTAAACTTTAAATAAAATGTTAATAGCTCGATCACTTATCCTAAACTCAATAAAAGATAATCGACTGAACGAATAATTTAATTGTCAACAAATAAAACACTTAGGCCAAGATTGAAAATACATTTTTCTTTTTTTTTTGATAAAATTTTTTTTTCCCCACCAGCCCATAAATTTCTAACATGAAACTTTAACGAAGAAATACTCAAAGTTTATTTGTTTTGCATCGATTCAGTTGTCTGTAATATGAGTCTTATCAGTCTTGTCAAACTCTTCTTCTCCCAATGACATAGTACATAGCTACATATCATTGACAATTATAAAGTTTACACAGGGTGTAGGTTTTTTTCCATATGCTTTAAACTTGACGGGCACGATAACAGGACAGTCAAAATATTATGTGGATTCTCGTAAATCCATTTTATATTGATAATCAATACAGCACAAAACTTTTTTTTTAAATATATATCACGATCCAATCCAATTGCGTTCTGCTAATCAATGTCCATTCCAATCAAATTTTGAATATTAAAAAATAATAATTTTCTTTATTATATTAAAATTAATTTTATAAAAAGATTTTTACTGAAGTCTAAAATTTATTCTCCAATTTTTAAATTTGAAAAATTACCATTAAATTAGAAATAAAATAAGAAAAATGTTAAGCTGTTGTAGAAAGTGAGCAAATCATTTTTTGCTGCATTTTTTACGGTTAATTCTTTTTTTATAATGATCCAAAATAATCTATAATAATATTGCCAAAAAAATATTTTATATACGTTTGTTACTCGAATGTTGTCCAATTCTGATTCCATATAATCTGCAGATCTTAAGTCCATTCCAATAAAATTTTAAATGTTAAAAAATAATAATTTTCTTTATTATATTAACACTGATTTTTAAAAATGATTTTTATTAAAATCTAAAATTTGTTCCTCAATTTTTAAATTTGAAAAAAAAACCATTAAATTAGATATAAAATAAAAAAAAATTTGAGCTGTTGTAGAAAGTGAGCAAATCATTTTTTGCTGCATTTTTTACGGTTAATTCTTTTTTTATAATGATCCAAAATAATCTATAATAATATTGCCAAAAAAATATTTTAAATACGTTTGTTACTCGAATGTTGTCCAATTCTGATTTCATATCATCTGCAGCTCTTATAGCTCCAATTAATTCTTTACTAAAAAGAGCACTTCTACAATTCGTAAAGATTATATTGAATTAAAAAAGTTGTTATCACTTTATTAATAAAATAACATTTCTCAGACAAAACTTAATTTTCCTGTAGCAGTCCATAAATTTTAATCAACAAGTATTGCTAAAAAATCCAAGTTCATTTGTTTTATATTGATTCAGTTGTCCCTTAAAATTCTTCAATTTTTCATTCTCCAAAGAATATGAATTTTTGTTCTATTTTGTAAGGGTACATTTTTTAAATAATAATCCAAAATAATCTATAACATTATGGATTGTTAATAAATAATTCATAACGAATTTCCCAAAAAAAAATAACTGTTCAAAATACTTTTTTTATTCGAATGTTGTCCAGATCTGTTTGTTCAGATGAAATAATTGTAAATAATTATTAAAAAAAAAAGCATTACTAAATTTTTGAAAGATTATATTGAATCTTTTTTTCTGTCAAGAAAAATAGTTTTATCACTTTTTAAAAAACGATTCATAATTATATATAGTTACGTAACTGCAATTTAATTCGAGCCAAGACGTTTTGTGAATAAATTTATAGACGAATATTGCTACCTAATGTAAAAATATGTTTTGGAGTAAACAGATCGTCTACGAGCAAATGCCTGCAGTTGGTTCCAAAGGCCCTTCACCCGATCTGTGATAAAACTTTCACCTACTTACAGCTAGTAATGGGAGAAAAAAAGGTATGCTCCTTGTTTTCCTCGTCAGGGGATAATCGAGCACTTGGATCGAACGGATTTTACGGAAATCAGGTTTTGTGTGCGTCATCGACCAGACGTTCGATGATCCTAACATTTTTGACGACAGAGGTCGACCTCGACAAGGACTCGAGTCAATCTTGACCTTAAAGGATGGTCGTGAGAGAGCTAATAGATACGAACCCATGGTTTGTAGATACTAAGATTTCGTAAAGGTCGCACTTATATTGGAGAGGCACTTGAAACGAAGGAGAGAGAGAGAGAAAGAGAAAGAGAAAGAGAGAGAGAGAGAAAAGTGATGTAATGGGAGACCCTGATCTACGACCCTGTTATATCGTAATCTCTGCGACGCTATACCGACACTAAGTGAGAGGTTCGGAGCAAGAAACGCCTAATCAGAGTAGGTGTATTGACAGTGTAAATACTGGAAAGCCACCTGTTTCATCAGTTGTGCAAGAACGTTGAATTTTTTTTTTTAAATATTAAAGTAGTTTTATAGCTACAGTTCGGTGAAATGAAATCTCAGATCAATAAATTTTTTTCTTCCATATGTACTTTAAAAACAAAATCAATATTTAATAAAACTCGAAAACCCAAAGTTTTCGCATCAATTTAAAAAACGAAAAAATTCCAGAATGTCAGATCGAGAAATATTTAAGAAAGTGTACTTTGACTTTTCTTCGATTTTTGAGCTAAAATATTTATATGAAAGTTTTTTTTTAATTTTTAAAAATATCTATATGAATTAATAATGACATTACTAAAATGTGCATTCCAAATTTGCCGAAAATTTTTTAAAGGAATTAAAATCAAATGATAATTTCGCTAATATTCCAAGCAGCCAATTGTTGCTACCAAAATCATAAATCAAACTTATTCAGAACCTAAGCTTTCGATCACCTTTCGATTTTAACTCTTAACATATTTTTTTCAATATTCATAATCTTTTGCTTCTGAAAGCATACCTAAGGTTTTTTCGAAATTCATGAATTAATTTCACCGGACTCTACCAACCAAAACATCGTAAGGTTTCATTTTGGTCCATGATGCAATGAGCAAAAATTCAAGATTTCGTCTCACCTTTGACATATCTTTCGAATTATTTCGTCTTCGTCACTCGCTTTCATTTTTGGTAGTCTTTAAAACTAAGCTCTTAATGAATATAATTATATTTCATATGCATGGCGATAATGATTGCAGGAAAATTATTTTTCGACAACGAGCAAAGATAATTTCGATAATTGAGCATCGAAGAAAGTCGTGAGAAGCTCGAATTCATTGGCGCCTTTATTTACAAAATACAGGAGGGGGGGGAGATAAGAACAGCTAATTTTGAATCGATAATTCAAGTACACTTGTATACATTTTATATACGTATACAGACGGTGGCTATGCCCTGAGAGAATGCGTGCTGGTTGGTACGGAAACCGACTAACACGGGTTTATACCGGTTAAATCTCGATCAACGATTCGCCCCAGGCAATCTTTCGCTCGGCTTCGATACAAACTCTTTATATACCGGTATATAGAGTGCTGTAACTATAAAGTATCAGCACAAACTAACGTATAGTGTATTATTACAAAATAAACATCTTATTTGCGTTCAAAATATTTTTTCACTTTTTTTTATTAATTAAAAAAGGTTGCAAAGTCGAACCTTGCACATTGCTTCCTCATTTTTTTTGGCCTGTCACAAAATCTTCTCTATGAGAAAGTGCGTTGTTTAGTTTTGGATTCCTCATAGAGGAAGCTTTGTGGATGGCGGATCAACAAAAATTATGAAGGTTCGTACGTGTAAGGTTCGACTTTGTAATTGTTTTTAACAAAATTACGAAAATGCAAATTTCTGTAAAATCTTAACTAACTCATCGATTTTGCCCAAATTCAGTATGAAATTATTGAAACACTCTTTTTAAGATTTATGCAAAATTTTAGATCAGTTGATTATTCCGCTCTCGAGTTATAGTATTTTCAAAAAAAAAAATTACTAAAGTGGAAATTTCGATAAAATTTCAAGTACTTTATCGATATCGCCCAAATTTAGTAACAAAATTTAAGATGAGTTATTTTTCCATCGGCTGATTTTTCCAAATACCTCGACGTTTTAGACCATTCTCACCATTCATCCATTATTCTGACATGAAAATTTGGAAAAAAATTCTTTCACGAAAACAAAGCTTCCTCTATGAGAAAGCAAAATGGATTATTACATGAAAAAGAAATCCAAAAAGAAGAAGAAAATTTGCAACCTAAGCATTCATCAACAACGTCAAAAATGTGCAGATTAAAAATATATAATTGTCACTAATAAAATTAAAAAAAATAAATTCAATAAACGGTTGCTTTGAAATTATATGTATATCAATCAACGCAATATATTGATAAAAAAAAATAGATTTGAATAGACGTTTTCAATTTTAAAAAATGCACCAAAAAGATTTTTTTATTAAAATACAACTTTTTCACGTTAAATATGCAATTGCACTTGTGAGAGGAGAATGAAGAGGTGTTTTCCTTGCTATATAGTGAAACTGGTAGGAGGCGTAAGAAATAATTGGGAGGGATGTTGCCATCAGCTTGCAAGTAGATTGCGTTCACGGTTAGTGCCATGTCAAGGAGGAAAAATCAACGATGTGATCAGACCGCCAGTCAGATCGCGCGCCGAGTTGAATCACTGCGACGCGTTCGTTGAGTTGCTCCACTTGAAGTAGATTCTTCGACTCGCTCGTGTGGCTCACAGAGTAAAAATTAAATTGATAATTGTATTTTTAACAGAAACATTTTTTTTAATAATTTAATTTAATAATTTCTTATAATTTTACAAACAAAAAGTGTAAAAAAAAAGTTCTTGAAAATTTGGTATTTTTGGTAAAACAAAAGTGTGAGTTTCGTTTGACAATATATTTTCTGTAATTCCAGCAAGAAAAATATTACCTATTTCATATTAAAAAAAAAATTGATTTATAAATGTATCCATTTTTGTATGATTTCGAATTTGAAAAAAGTCATATTTTCGCCAAATTTACCGAGTATTTACGTTACTTTTCAGAATTAATAGAAAAATTCACTTTCCACAAAAAGTATCCATCAATTTTTTTTACTTCCCACACAACTTTTTTCTTACAGCTTTACATAATGTAAATAATTATTGACAATCTACCGACAGAGTTGGGCACCATAAAAGATATATAAAAATAATTTGGCGAGTTTCTTGTTCATATTTCTAGCTGTGTATGGAGCGAGCAAAATGATTTTCGTTCATAGTTCGACTGAGTATTACTTCTGCAAACAAAGTATATAGAGGTTTGTAGAGATTTATGTGCGGATCGCTGTAGTAAAAAAGAAAGTGTTCTCCTTGAGTTATAAAAGAGAAAAAGACGGAAATGGCTGAGTAAAGACAGAATGAAAACGGTACTTTCACGATTATACTTTGCGTTAGCCTTTGCACAGAGTCTTGCGCGTCAAGTGTTTGACTCCTTCTTCACCTCGGGCGATTATTCGCAATGCCTATACGGTGTCGCGTGTCACTACCACCAACGACGGCTAACATACATAATGGCTGAATAATTAATGAGAAATTATTTATACGCTCTCCGGGCAGTCCTTCTGGCTGAACGACAGAAACGGCAAAACCAAGATACTCCACTCTTCGCTATAATAACGGTAACGAATCTTTCAATACCGTACTAACGAACAGAATGACCTATGAATATAGCTAAAGAGACAAATATTGTACATAGTGTACTCGACATTTCGAGTTATCTTAACGGACAATAGAACTTTATTATCGTACAGACAATTGCCGGTAGTACGCCTTCCGTTCAATTGCAATACATTCGATACGTCGGATTTGTCTGGAGATAAACTATTAACATAGTCTCAGCATGATACCGTTAATAGTTTATTTTTAATTTCCGTTTCCTATGTTTCTAAAAGCAATAAATCCCGCACTGATTTATTTGATGTATTCAAAATTTACTGATTTTTTATAATGTTTTATTTATTTCGTCGTATGAAGAACAAGATTATTAGCGATCTTTTACTGATTGATTTGATATATTGAATGTTGATTTTATAAAATATTTTTTGTCATTTCAAGAGTGAAAGATTTGCCACGTTTATAGATTTTTCATCGTTAAATTGGAAGTGATAAAACAGATCTTAAACTACTGACGTATATCTCGTTTTTTTGGAGAAATCATTTTTTAAATCCAGAAAAGAATTTTTTCGCTCTGTTTTAAGTGGCAAAAAATGTATTTCATACAACGAACATGCAACATTTGTAACAAATAATTCGTGCACTTTTTTTTTTGTAAAACTGTGAAATTGACAAAAAAATGTGTGTCAGAGAAATTAAAATTTGGTTTGTCGTTTGCGGAACGCTTCTATTTGCTAAAATTATACAAATTTCAATTTAGTTTTAGTATTGCAGCAGTTGTGTTTATTTGGGCTTATTAAAATTTCAGGTTTTCTTTCTTTTCGTTCTACGGAATTTTCTGAAAATTAAATTTCAATTATATTTTAGGAACAATTGGTCGAGAAAGCTTTATGTCTGGATTTCAGAAATAGAATTTCTAAAATATTTTTAAAAAATATTTTGATGAAAGTAATGTACTTCAATTCTTATTTTGAAAAACAGGAAATAAATAAATACACTTTTATCAATTGCTAATCAAATAATGTAATAAAACTAATATTATTATTATTCCCTTTATTGACTCTGAGTAAAACGGTTAAGCTTGACTAAGAAAATTTAATAAAAAGCAAATTTATTTGAGACAGGCACATTTTTAGACCATCTTTAGCAAATTAATCAAATCCAATATATGTTTCATTGGAGTACTAAAACGTTTGACGAGCTAAAACAAATATACCATTAATTTAGACACTTTAAATATTATTTCTGAGGTCATCTAGAATCTAAAAACGATAACTATAATTTATGTTTTATTTATATTCAATAATCCCTTGGTAATGTCACCCCAAATTCATGTTTAATATTCTTATATTAATTGCTGATTAAGTCAACCTAATATTACTTTCTACTAAATAAGCTTCACGTCAAGACATCTTTTCCTAAGCGCAGTAAAATCGTTGAATGATTCAAATAATTATAACTCTAAAGCGCCGACTTATTAAATGGAAAACAAAAATTTTCTCGAATAAATCCGTGATTATTATTAGCCACTAACAAGACTTCATATTTAAAGACTGTAATTACGTATACATTTTATAGTACTTGACCGCATCAGCAGCAGCAGCAGCAGCAGCCTGATTCTTCGCAAGCTAAATCCGTATAAATTATTATCATCAAAAATAGTACTCTCTTTTTATAAATGCAAATTTTCCAAAGTGCCTCAGTAACAGGATTTAGCCAAGCTTGTACACTCGGTATTCCCCGCGTCGCGGATATTATTATTCAGTATCTGGTAATCGCGACGACGAATAATTATGAAATTATTCTATTAATAGGAAAATAATGTAAATCTAAACGAGCTAAAGATTGCACGGTTCAGCTTACCAAGAGAGGAGATGAGATTTCCCCAGAGTTCAGCGGTCTGCCAGGCAAGAAAGAAGAAACCAAAGAACCGTACAACTATAGCGTCAGCCGGTTGATCAGTGAGTTTGGCATAAACCCCACCGACTTGCGTGAGATAAGTCGCTTTAGCGGCCCACATTGGTGCTGCACCAAGACCAAGTAACACCCCAGCTGGCACTAATGTGTAAAATCTTGGATAGAATTGCGAGGCAATGTAAGGCGCGTAGCAAAGCATCGAGGCGCAAAGGGTCCATTTAACGGTGAGCCTCTTAATTAGAAAGGTCGGCACAAAAATGCAGGAAACCACAAGTGCCGCATAGATCGTTGACAGCGAAACAGTGCCCAATCCATCGCGAGCGTTTATCGATGACTGAAGATTAGCCGTTCCTTGAAAGGCTGTGAATTGCACCATAAATGCTATCGATACAGTTCCAATGTTCTTTAGTATACGCCACTTCTCGCCTCGTGACAAGCGAAACTTTCGCGACTGCGTGTCGTCCTCAGCCATTGGTAGCTGAGGTGGCTTCGTTGGTTCCGGCGGAATACCATCGTTTCCGTCCTCCTTGTAACCCTCGTTTCGGTAACCAACTCCGGATACGGATACCGTGTAAACGGCGGTATCGCCGTCCCCGTTACCAGCGGTTTCTTCACCACCGCCGCTTCTTCCACCATCGTTCTGCGACGCAACCATTTTTCACGTGTCGACTACCTGCAATTCAAAAAATAATACATTGTTTATTGTACGATCCTTTTTTTTCTACATTCTTTTCCTATGATAAAACATGCAGATGGGAGAAAAAAATACAAAATGCATATAAAATGTATTTAAATGTAAATCGAATGTAATTTAGGTATAGTTCATTCCTCAAAATATTACATAGTTATGCAGAGGCTTCGTGGCTTCTCTTTCTACTTTTTTTTTCTACGCACGGTTTATTTTTTACCTGATTATCAAATTTACCAGCTAAAAAAAATATTTAAAAATAAAAATGTATTCATATGTAAAAGAGAATCTCAGCTTTAAAATAATTATAATTTCTAATGTTGCAACGCGAAAAAGTGCTTTAAATTGACATTGAATTTTAAAACTGTTTTTTAAATTTTTTCACCAAATCAGATGGATTTCTAAAACAGGATTTCAATATTTCGCAATAGTTACATTTTTACAGTTGTTTATAATTCGAAAATTAGAAAATTCAAAGCAAAAGTTTCATATAATTTTATTTAACTCGTGTGTTAAATGAATTTAATCAATAAACTTATACATTGGAAATATCGAACTTTTGGCCGATTATTTTATATTGATTATTTTCTATTTTCGCATATATGCTTTTGCATCTACTCTCTTTAATGGGGGTTCGCATACAAGAATATGTTATTAATGTTGTTGGTATTGCGTAACGCTTGTTTTTGCCACTGCGAGAAGCGTTGCAGAATCTAAGGAGCTTGGGGAGAATATGCAACAACACCTTTCGCCTCGCTGCAATTTTAGTAGTGTTATTCTTAGTGCATACACATATTTATATATATATATATATATATACTATTCTATTCGTATCGAAGTATGTAATATTAATTAAAGTGTCAATGGAACGCACTTTCGTGAGCAAAATTCTGTTGACGCAACGCTTCAAATGTTTCCGAGAGTTCTAGAATGCTCGAGAGGATAAAGTCCTTTCACCTAACACAACCGAGAAGGTTTTTCCTAACTATTTTAGTTGCTTTCTGGTGCACGAGTGAATGCACCAGCTGATGTGAGATATATTCGTGACGTACGTGGAAAATACTATATGAGATATGATTTAACTTTTTGTCAATAAATATTATTATTATGTTATTATTAATAATAATTTTTTAAAGCCTTATATATAAACAATAAATCAGGCTTTTCATAGCAAGTTAGCCTTGCCAGTTTTTACATTTCCCTTTCATACATTTTTTAATCATTTTTCTTTTTTACAGTAGGGACAAATTGTTTCAAATTTTTTTAATCTGATGCAATCAACCGGTTTTAAATAACGATTTTTTAAAATAACATGCCTTTTTTTTAAGCAATAAAGGAGTACATTTTTTTTTTTATTTGTGAGGATAATTTAAGTTTTCGTTAATTTTTTTTTGCAAACTGCAATAAAATTGGCACGATGGCTCTTCGATAGGTTTAATTTGACGAAATACGCAGTTTTTATTTCATATTTTTCTCGTGCGATTATTATCTAAATATCTTTTGTTTTATTTAAACTACGACGATATAATGCGATTTCGAATGAAAATGGATATTCGGATTTTTTAAACTCTTTATTGATTTTCACATAACTCATTTTTCTGTGGATTTGTAGATACAATCCTGGAAAATCGGTGAAAATTTAGTTACAGAAAAATCGATAATAATTATTATAAAACAGTTATTAAAAAAATAATTAATTGAATTATTTTGCTGAAAATTTTCAGTAAACTGATATTAATAAAAATGGGTTTAAAACTATTGCTATTAAAATCAATCAAATTTAGTGTTTCAATTTTCATGTCAATTTTAAACACTTACTCACGTTCCGATATCAAATTTTTTTTTTTAAGTCGAGATTTTTTTGACATAGGGAAACATGTTGATAAAAAAAAAAAAAAATTCGCTATTGAAGATAATCTTTGCTGATCGCGAATCCGCGGAATTTGTCGTGAATAAAAAGAGCAGCGAGAAATTTACTCAGATATGTTATAGACTAGAATTATAGGCTAGAATAATTTTCCACGCTGTACAAAAATAAACTATATACTCAAGAATATGTTAATCATTTTAATGTAGCGACAAAAAACTCTTTTATGACAAATCCGTTGAATTTATATCTACGAAGTATCTATAAACAATATAAAGCTCAAATATTGTCGCTAAATTAAAAAGTAAATAAATAATATATCCTCGGTTGTGCTTTATTTGTTTCTACAGGATGGAAAATTACTCTAGCCTGATTCTCGCTAAAGGATCTAACATATCGGACTAAATTTCTCGTTGCTCTTTTTCTGCACGAACAAATTCCGCGGATTCGCGATCAGCAACGATTATCATCAACTGCGAAGCGTCTGCGAGCATTTTACTTGGAAATCGACAGCCATCAACGTGGGAGACAGAATTATGGAACGAAAATACGTAAGTGAACAATAAAAAATAATTTAAAAAAAAAATAAATAAATAAACAGCCGCACCACTTTATTTGCGAACCGATTAAAACTGGCTGACGCTCAAATATACCGGTGACTGTATTTCGCGTGACAAACACACAACAGTTAATTGCAACTTATATTACTTAAGTTACAACGAGAGTGGCAATCAAGGCGATTCAAATTGATAACAAAATTTATTGTCCCGGCTTTGATCTACGAGAAAATGGGTGAATTCATGATTGAAGTAAAATGTATTTTAGCCATCGGATTATTCAATCGGTATTTTTTTTTTCGACAATTATCGTCTTTTTCGTACCGCTCCGTACCAGTTATTAACCAATTATGCAGAGACTATGTGATTTTCTGATTATTTCTATGCGACGTTTATTTTTTACGTGCTTGGTAAATTTTCAATTAAAAAAAAAGCACTCAGAATGGACCAAAACTGCGAGAAAAGTGGTTTCGAAAAAATGACGTGTCTGCTCTAAATTTCGTAAAAGTTCCACGATTTAGTTCTGAATAGTTCTTCATAACTGAAAACACGTTCAATGATGTTTGGCATTGAATTTCGACGAAATCGGTAAAGCAGTTTGGATTTTATGGAAATTGGAATTTTTCGAAAAAAAATTTATAATTTTGCTCTAAATCACATCGAATCTCATCAAACGAACTGAAAAAAATTTGGTGATGATCGGTAAAGTCGTCCGGATTTTATAGAATTTTTCGAAAAAAAAAAAAATTTTCTTCTAAATCACGTGGAATCTTAACAAAATGAACTGAAATGTTCTGCAAACGAAGAGAATTTTGTAAAATCTGAATTTTTCAAAAAATTCAGATTTTAATAATTAATTAAGATTCTACATTTTTAATGTTTAATCGTAAGTATCAAAATTGCAACTTATATCACTGAAAGTCAATAATAATTCATAAGCAATTTATTGTTCGGATTTTCAAGCTCCGAGGAAACGGATAAATTTAAGATTGGGGTGAAATGTATTTTAGTCATCGGACATTTCATCCGGTGTTTTTTTTTTTTTTTTTTCGACAATTGTC
Organism: Perithous albicinctus; assembly: GCA_964016905.1. Taxonomy (NCBI): domain Eukaryota; kingdom Metazoa; phylum Arthropoda; class Insecta; order Hymenoptera; family Ichneumonidae; genus Perithous; species Perithous albicinctus. The sequence goes on from OZ024689.1 coordinate 23,130,888, forward strand.
ATCTTTTGTAATTCGTGCGGGCTAAAATTCTGCATTGCAATTCCAAAGTGCAAATATGTCAATGCGTGTAAAACGATTAATCTCCCTTTCCGTATTTTTCCTTAACGCTCTAAGTGAAATACTCCGAAAAATGGCTTCTTTTCAGGGTTTGAGTGTCGGCACCGATTGATCTATTGAACTCATTTACGCTTCGAGGTCTATTGAATTAAATGACCCTTTTATCACGCAGATCTTTGCTACGATTAGAACGTTCTCACGCGTCAATAAAAACGTTAGTGGCAAACGAGAAGTGTGCGCAGGATTTTGATGAATCGCCGCGATTAAGTGCTAATCGTCGTCGTCACGAAAATTCAATTCTGTTAATACACTTTTTTCTTGTTATTGGAAAAAATGAGAGACATTTGTTTGTAATAATAATATGAATATTGTGAATTTCCGTTTTTGTTATTTAAGCAAATATCGCATTGTGTATTATTACAGCCTTTTTTTTTAAGAATATTTTTCTGACTGACTGAGTCATCTGAAAATCATGGAAATTTATTTCTATTGCAATTGCATATATGAAGTCTTGTAACGAGAAAAAAATATTTAATGGGCACAAAAAACGTTCTCACAAGAGAGAGTGCAACTATTTTTGTAGCTCAGTTTATCGATGGACGTTTTTTCAGATTTTTTTATTTTATTATTATTGTTGCACTGATTTACCATATTGGATTTTTTTTAATAAAGTAATATAAATGGTAAATAAAACGTTTTTTTCACAAAAAAAAATGTGATTGATTATTGGAAAAGAAAAGGTAGATTTAATTATTATATTTTAGTATCATAATATCAACACCAAGAGCTTAAATAAATATTTATTAAACTACTCATTGCACATCGACATAGCGGTAAATAAAAAAAATGTGTCTTTTTTTTTATAATTTAAAAGTAAATTACAAGTAAAAAATTAAAAAAAAAATGAAACATTAATGACAAAAAAAGAACAAATAAGTGCGAATAGAAAATAAACTTTATTTTTATTTTTCACTGGCATTACTCCAAATTTTAGTTTTTCACTATCAATTTAGACTAGAAAAGTCTTCCAGATTTATTTAAAAAATTACAGCAATAAACTGTCGATAAATTGTATATTCATTTTCTAGAATATTTTTTGACATTTTCATTTTAAAAAATTGAAAGCATAACGTTTTTTTTATTTTCTTCTTTTTCCAAAATCTGAATTGGCTTGTTCGTTAAATTCATCTTACACGAATGGTGCTCTACATGCAAGTGTTTAAAAAGTATTAAAAACTTATTCGAAAGATTTTTATATTTGTTGGCATTGGCCACATTTAATCACACTTTATTCAACCGCCTCTTTTCGATCAATCTTTTTTGCCCCCTCGACCATTTTTTCAGCGGCCAATTTTTTCCTGGATCCCATGTTAATTATAATGAAATGATAAAAGCTCATTAAAGGATTTCCAAAAAAAAATATTTCTACGACCCTCGCCTTAAACGAGGATTTTCTTGAGGCCCAAAACTAGTAACCGGAGTGGCAGAATATTTGAAAAAGTTCATTCCCGACACTCCAACATACACGTATTATATATAATAATAATAATAATAATAATAATAATAATAATAATAATAATAATAAATCTTGTATAAAAAAAGTCGCTTGTTTCTTTATTGCACTCGATTTGTCCCCGATTTCCAAAATAAATATTGAATTCTATTAAATTTAATTGGATTAATGGATGAAATAATTTGTGACATTATTTTCCTTGACGCTGAGGAGCGATTAGTATTTTAACGCGCGTTATTGCAGCGTTATGGGTACAAAGTAACACGAGTCCGTCACTGCTCGGGCATTCGGCCTATCTTCGATGCCAAGGTCTGCTGCTTCGTCGTCGCGCACCGTTCTACCGTTTCCAATGGCTGTACAGCTTAAATGCAGCTCTCTTATGAGCAGAGAGAACGAGAATAATGCTGCAAGCCTAACCGTTCGTCTCCTGTCCGAGCATGCACTCGTCGTCGTTCGCCAAATGAAAACAATGGCCTCGTCACGCGTGTTCAACGTCTAAACATTTCGTCGTTTAGCTTTGCTCGGTCGCTGTCTGTACAGGTATGACGAAGTTGTAAAAGCTAGACACGCACAGTCACTTCGAGCGCGAAGTGCCGCATGATCTGCAAATCGATGAGAGATTTTTACAGCATTTCAATCCATAACTTAATGTAAACAGAGTCAAGTTTTATTTAATGTCTTTTGTATTAAATTTAATATCCAGGCGCACTGTCAAAATTAAATTGTAAAAATTTTGCCATAAATGTCAACGGCAACTTTGTGTTATTTTGGCAATTTTATTTGTCACTTGTTGTACAAAAAAAAAAAGTACTTTTATATTTTCATTTTACGTAATGTTTTGTATGGAATCGTGAGGAAAAAAAAGTAATCTTTCTTTTGCAATATATTTACTCGAATTTTGACATAATTTAATGTAAACAACTTGAAGTTTATTTAATGTCTTTTAGATTAAATTGAATGCAAGGTACACAGTGGAGACTAAATTGCGTAATGTGTAGTTTTGAAAGATCGATTGTGACACTAAAACTTCAACGGAAAATTTGTGTTATTCTGATATAACGTTTTTCGTCATTTTCTAATTTTACAAAAAGAGCACAATTTTTATTTTACGAAATATTAAATGTCGTCTTGACAAAAAAAAAAGAATTTTTTTACTTTTGGTTTTTCAAAGAAATATGTTTATTTTCTATTAAAAGAATTTTGTAAAATCAATAAACACAGAAAAATGTACTTCAGCATCATTAATTTGGTTAATTTTTTTATGTCACTGCTTTTTATTCTGCATCAAATATTTAGAGGGTATTAGTGTAATTTTTAAAGATTGAACAGAAAAGTCTGTCAAATTAACACAATGGAATTATTGTTACTTCGAGTTGCTCAAAAATATTTATGTTTCTTTAAGTTTCCTCAAGTCTCCTCAGCATTCTACAAGTTTTTTTTTTTTACATCTTTGTAAAACAAACATTTGGATACATCTGTAAACAAAATGTTTACATTTGATGATAGTCTTCAATGACTATATTTTATATAAAAAAAAAATGTGTAAAAACTTTGCACTGCCATTTAATGTAAAATGCATCAACTTTTTATAACAAACGTCCTTCTGTTTATGTGAAAAAAAAAAAAATTCTTTCAAATTCATAAAAATAATTTGCACTGGAATATAATACAAAATACATTGAATTTTTATAGCCACCTGACTTTAATACCCATTAATTTTTTTTTTTATATAAAAAAAATGTTTACATTTCAAAGTTCTTTAAAAACATTGTTACGAAAAATTCTCAAGGCGATAAATCGTAAAAATGCGCTATCGCTTATTTTCAGGATCAAAGCAAATTGGCTAAACGAAGCTGTGTAATCAAGCCGCAATTCTAGGAGTGTCAAGAATGAATTAAGAGACTGAGATAAATAATTAATATCGAAGAAAAGACTGTGAGGAACGTTCGAATGCGGTCGTCCTTGCCGACAGCCTTCTTCGACGCCACACGATATATACAAGATCGAAAGACAGGAGGAGAATGCCGCTCCTGGTAACTCCTGGCCACTGACATCAATTAAGACTAACTTAGGAAAGAAAAAAAAAAAAAAAAGAAAAAATTCTAGACACGTTATTTGTCTAATTATTTTTTCATTCGACAAGACATTCTCGTAATTCATTGCGTCGAGGTTGCATCTCGACTGTGTAGACGCGTTACGTAGAATCTCCAAAGGATTTTAGCACATAAAAATTGCCCACAGTCGTCGGTAAAGAATCATAGACATGTGCGCGATGACGATATATATATATATAAGTAGTCGTTGGATTGTTTGAGCGCTGGTCAATTATCGTTAGCCAGTTGGGAAGGCTAATTACACTTGAAATGCCCGTACCATTGTACGTAACTCGTTTACTATAGTGTTGATAAAGTTGTGGAAAAACTTGAGGATAATTTTGCGCTTCACACTTGTCAAATGAGTCCAAGCATTTTTACGCCTTTTTTTAAAAACAACAAACCAAATAGCGATACGTTATATTCTCATATTTTTTGTTTTTGCTCTAAGAACTCACGGGGATAAAATTTATTCTAGTCAATTAAAAGAGAGACTGACACTTATCTACCAAATTTTATTTAAATCTGCTGAACATTTTTTAAAATAAACGGAGTTTTTTTGGAGTAAAATAAAAAATTGCCAGCACAGCGACCGTTTCTTGTACCAAATTTATCTTTGATAATCAATAATCATAAAGTCGCGTCGAAAATTTCAGCCGGATATCTCAGAAAGTACAGGAGTTGAAATCTTTGTAGACATTTAAAAAACAATGAAAATTGCAATAAAATTACAATCACTCTATCGATTCTCGTCCGATTTTTTAGACATCATGGTTTGATGGTGGTCCATTTACGTACAAAATTTCAGTCCGATACCTCTTAATTTTCAAAAGTTATAGCGTGAAAGCGATTTTTTCAAAATTTTCAACATTCTGTAATACTTGAATTTTCCAACCGATTCGCATCTACTACAATCCCAAAAGTTGTTGTCCCACTTGCATGCCAAATTTGAAGAAGTTACATTTAAAATTGCGATAAGGAAATCTACATTTCTTACAAACCACTCTTCTCGACTTTTTGGACGATTCTAAGTGTCCAGAAATAAAAATCGCGAAAAAGAAAGTCACGAAGACAACGCTTCCTCTATGAGGAAGCAAAATGGTATGCCTAATTTTTAAGAACTGAAAAAAAAACGAAATTCCCTTTACAATCTGTCGTAATCGGATCTGAGGATTTTTGTAAATGATCAGAAATACGAACAATCGCATTTTTTACAAGATTTTTGTTTTAGATAAAAAAAAATGTTGTGGCTTCGCTGTTGGAATAAAAATTGTCTTGTGTACACACTGTGTACATTTGTTGCTGCTGGGAGTGATACACAGCAGGTAGTGGTGGTGACTATACCCAATAACAGAACCGAAGAGTAATGCCGTGGCGAGTCCAATTACGTCTGACATTTGCGAAATTGAATGTCACAGTTGTGTCGGTTCTTCGCGTACCTGGCACATAGATCTCCTCTACGAGGAGACACTCACTCAGCTGCGCACCTGATATGTACACCCGATCGTCGTTCATTGCACGTGCTTCTTCCAAACAGCCAAATTGTACACTCAGAAAAAATGCATAGAGCAGAATCCAAAATAGTCAATTCTGGTGTAGGAATAGTTAGTAGTGTGCCATTATTTCGTTACTCTTGCCAGTATTTATTGTTGTGGTAACAATGAAAACGTAGTTGTCACCTCAGGAAAATATCTTCATAGTAAAGTATCAATCATTCAATTATCTCAGTGACATTTTATTTTATTGCTGTCGAAAATCAACGTCGATTTTTTGTGAATTTTACTCGAAATTCCAGTCATAACTCTTAAAAATTATTTCTTGAATTTCTGGTAGTTGATTTAAGATTTGTCTTAAGAATATACTCGTGAGAATTTTTACTTGAATTTCCTGTGAAAAGTCTGAAGAATTGTTACATAATTTCCAGTAAAAATCTTAAGAATTTTTTAATTTAAATTTCTAGTACAATTCATGAGAATTAACAAATTTTACTTGAACTTGTAGTTAAGTTTACTAGGAATTTTCGTTTCTCTCGATCATCATTAGATACAGAAGATTTTTCAGTAAAAAGTCTTAAGAATTTTTACTTCAATTTTCAGTTAAATTTCTTAGGAATTATTCCTTGAATTTCCAATTAAATTTCTTAGGAATTATTCCTTGAATTTTCAGTTACATTTCTTAGGAATTATTCCTTGAATTTTCAGTTAAATTTCTTAGGAATTTTTACTTGAATTTCCAATTAAATTTCTTAGGAATTATTCCTTGAATTTTCAATTAAATTTCTTAGGAATTATTCCTTGAATTTCCAATTAAATTTCTTGCTCACTCATTGTTCAATAAACAAAACGAATAGAATATAAATTTTTATTCAAAGGAACGAAACATGCTGCATCGATATCGTAAGACAAAACCATTTGTTCCACTTCTGAAGAAGAGAATAAATATTCCATCCTCAGGCGCGAGAATTATCGCGTTTGGAGAATTTGTCGAAGACATTTTTTATCAGCTTGAGTGTCACATAAATAATGGTCGCTAATCGTGATCGACGTAGCGGGGACTCTCTCATTAATGTCGGATAGATTCGCTTTGTGCCAGGCTGTTCCGTTGATGGCTTCGAGGCAAAAAGGAAGAAAGGAAGGAGAGCGGAAGGAAGCTTGCTTCTGCAGTCACGTTGCGAAGGCCATCGAGACACATACACACATATATTACCAAAACGCAGTTATACTACAGTTGCATAAGAACGAATGGAATCATTGCTACTGAGTATGCACAATGAATCCAAGCACAGTCATAACACGACATTCGCAAGCCTGCTCAAATCGAGCGGGAGTTTGGCGCCTTAAAAAGCTAATTCATCGACAGGAAACACAATTGCCTTGATTGAATCAATTCGATTTTATTTCAATTAGCTTTGGTCTGAATCAATTTGATTTTATTTCAATTAGTGTTGATCTGAATCAATTTGATTTTATTTCAATTAGTTTTGATCTGAATCAATTTGATTTTATTTCAATTAGTTTTGATCTGAATCAATTTGATTTTATTTCAATTAGTTTTGATCTGAATCAATTTGATTTTATTTCAATTAATTTTGATCTGAATCAATTTGATTTTATTTCAATTAGTTTTGATCTGAATCAATTTGATTTTATTTCAATTAGTGTTGATCTGAATCAATTTGATTTTATTTCAATTAGTGTTGATCTGAATCAATTTGATTTTATTTCAATTAGTTTTGATCTGAATCAATTTGATTTTATTTCAATTAGTGTTGATCTAAATCAATTTGATTTTATTTCAATTAGTGTTGATCTGAATCAATTTGATTTTATTTCAATTAGTTTTGATCTGAATCAATTTGATTTTATTTCAATTAGTGTTGATCTGAATCAATTTGATTTTATTTCAATTAGTTTTGATCTGAATCAATTTGATTTTATTTCAATTACTTTTGATCTGAATCAATTTGATTTTATTTCAATTACTTTTGATCTGAATCAATTTGATTTTATTTCAATTAGTGTTGATCTGAATCAATTTGATTTTATTTCAATTAGTGTTGATCTGAATCAATTTGATTTTATTTCAATTAGTTTTGATCTGAATCAATTTTTCGTTCAATTACAATTGATTATATTTTAATCAAGTCCATTTTATTCTATTCAAATTGATTTTATATTTTTTTATGTTAGAATCATATTTTTCAAAACCATTATTCTCGACGTTCTGGACCATTTTGAGTGTTCCGACATGAAAATTTCGAAAATTTTTGTTTTTTTTACAAAAACAAAGTTTCCTCTATGAGCAAGTAAAATAAATCATCTTATCAAATTGAAAAAAAACGAAAATGTTAATGTAAAATTTTGGATTTTTATGGCATAGATTGTATTTCATTTTGAGAACAATGACCGCGATTGACCGAGTTTAGCGGTAGCCTTTGTTCCGCTACTTACATGCCTAGACTATTGAAGTCACGAATGTTGGACTTTGCCGAGATGGAATTTGTGACTCTCAACAATGATTCCTATCTATCGGTGTGTTTGCACGAAAATTTTAAAGCTCTCAGCACTCAGTCTTTCAGCTCGGATTATCGCGTTCGAGAGTCCACGAGAAATAAATAAAGCACCACGAGGGGGGGGAAAAAAAGGAAATCTGAGTGTCACACTGTAAGAACAGTTTTTATGAGACAAGATACATCGGATACTGTAATAAAAGAGTGACAAGGGAAAACAATGATTCAGCAGGCGGGCAAGATACAAAGATGCAAGATGCTTTATTGCGGAAGTAAAAAAATGTGCAGAAGTGAGTTACGAGCTCTTTGCAATTGTTGTGGATGAATTGCAATTGAATTATCGCCGTTCACTTTGCTTATTAGCGAAGAGAATCCAGTCGGTAATCTTCAGTTATTTTTTTTTTTTTTTTTTATGGCCATTTAACGATGAATAATTGTACAAACTAATTTAAAATCCTAAATATTTCTTGCCAGTTTAGATAAGTTGTGACAATATTCGGAATGACACAAAAAAGGGTTTTTAGTTTGTAAAAACAGATATATTAAAATTACTGTGTAAAAAAATTATTTTTACACTGTAATTATTTTATTTAACCATTTTCTATTATTTTTTTTTAAGACCTGAGGATTTTTTAATATGTTCAAAACATCGGTAGAAATATTCAATCGCATGGGATTTTTCGTAAGATTTTTGTTTAACGATGAAAAGAATAAAATAAGCTAGAAATCGATGGAGTTCGTTTTTGAAAAAAAAAAAAAAATTGAAATAACAGAATTTTCATAAAACCCACAAATGATTAGTGTCGTTAAAATAGAACATAGAATAAAAATCTGACTTATTACTGATTTCCCTGACCAATTAAAAAGAAGTCTTTTTTCAGTTTTTCCTAAATAATAAAAATCCCTGTTTTATCAATGTTTTTCCTGACCAATAATAACATCCAATGTATTTCCCTTTTTTCCAGAATAATTTTTTAAGAACCTAACTTATCACCGCTTCCCCGACAATAAAAAAAAATCAATGTTTTTTTTTCTTCATTTTCCGTGACCAATAAAAAGATTTCCAACCTTTTACCCGGTTTTTCCTCAACAATTAAACAAAAAATCCCTGACTTTGATTTCCCTGAGCAATTGAAGAAAGAAAATTTTTAACTTCAAACTTCAAACTTCCTTGACAAATTAAAAAAACTCCTGGGCATTCCCAAGTGTTCACAATATTATATTAACACAGTCTGCAACCACCTGTTTTTATCACGATTAAACCCACAAAATTCAGATTTTCTATTTAACAAAAATTGTTCAACTATACCAAAAAAAAAAAAAAATTCAAACACAATCATTTTACTTGCCTAAAACAATTTTTTCAATTTTAACTAACCATCGAATTATTACAATCGTTTCTGGTACACTTTTTTCAATCATTACTTTCAATCGCATGTATAATTTTTTTTTCGCCAGGTCGTAAGCTATTTTCTAATTAATGAATTTTAATAAATTTCCAATCAACTTTTGGATCAAAGACTTAAAATCAAAAATTTGAAATGAATTACCTCCTCGAGGAGGAATCGCAGCGTTGATAGAGTATATTGGCCAGTTCAGTCGACATTTTTTTACCCATTTAAGAACGACCGAGTCACCGAAGAAAAAGCGCAAACTTTAATATCGCTCGTTTGGATGATGAAGGTTTGCCAGCGAGCGGTCAGAGCAAGTTGTTTGATGCAGCCGAGCAACAAACTACATAGCAGCATTCGTATGTATGAATTATACGAAGCAATACGAATGTACACGTCCACGCACATTAACACATAGAATCGTGAATTGTGTTGCCTGCTGACTCATCGAGACTCTAGTGCACGCTTATCGAACGATTATTGACGCGATTGCCTGTTGGTATATTATGCTTTTGGCTCGACAAGCACAGCTGAGTAGACTCCGCGATTCAACAACGAAGACGAGTGTACAAATCCATACATCTTTACACTTCTCTAAGCCCCTTTTTCTTTCACTCGTATATCATTCGACATGCCGATACGAGATTTTCGAGTGTGGAAAAATTCTGCCGATTTCGAATAAGATATTCGAAGATATTCGAATAAGATGAACGATATATGCCTCCGGCATCTTTTACCGTGACGTAATCATTGCGTTTTGTTTTTTTTGACTCGACAGCAGTCAAAATTAAACGGAAATGCCAACGTTATATATTAGTGAATTCTCGAGAGAACTGTAAACAGGACGAGGATACTTCAATAATTAAGGGGATAAATTGACATGGCCATTTGAGATTTTTGAGTGTGGAAAAATTTTGCCGATTTCGAAGAAGATATTCGAAGATATTCGAATAAGGTGTAGAAGGTGCCTCCGGCATCTCAATTTTAAGGATCATGAATTAAAACAAAAATTGAATCAGCAACAAAAAAAAATTTTTTGTTATTAATTCAAGAGTCGTTTTTATTTCAATTATCAATTATTAATTACAAAGAGGGACCAGATCCCTCTTTTTCTGTGGAGCAACGTTAAATTATTTACAATTATATTTCGAGTTAAGAGACGATATTATATCTTTTATTATTTTTTAACGTTCGTTCTTTTTAATTGGTGAAACACCCAATTTATTATACGATTTTTTTTTCAGATAAAAATAGAATAAAAAATGGCTTTTTCCAAAAAAAAAAAAAAGGAAAACGAAGAGAGAAGGCAGAACAATCTTTGGCAATTAATTTAAGCACATCCTAAGTAAAATATTAAAGAAATTTAAAAAATTACAATTTTTTATTTGAACCATAAAATGTTCTGCATGTTTGATTTTGCTTCTTATGCTTACGGATTCTATCAACAAACTTGAAAATTTGTTTTTCAAAACTACAGAAATAAGTTTTATTGAAATGCAAAATATTTTAGTGAAGAAAATGAGTAATCACTTTTCAAGTTCCTGTAACCACCTCAATAATCCTACGTGCAATAATTTTCCAGAGCTTAAGACAATGATCAATTATTTTTTTCTAAATTATATTCAATCATTATTATTTAATAAAATTTTTCAGTAACCATCCTTTTCAATATTCTACAAAATGTAAAAAAATTTGCGTCTCCTTAGTGAATTTTAATTATCGCGATTCCAGCGAATCTTCCCAGTCTGAACGACTTCCTTAAACCAATAAGAAAGAACATTTCTATCATATCTGGAAAATCCAAATGATAATTATTGCGCGTTGAAAATAATTTTTCATCGACGCAGCATAAATTCTCATCATGTTAATGGTTGTTATTATTTATAGCTGTGGAAATATGACGAATTAACGAGCCAAGGTGTACATATAAATATATATATATATATATAAACATATATAGAAAAGACGCAGAACGATTGAGTCGTTTAAGTGGATTGTCGTTGACAGGGCCATTAACTTTAGCGCCAGGAGTAAAGGCGTAAGATGCATCAGACATCCTCCTGGCCTTTAAGAAACAGTGACAATGACGACAACGTGCGAGCATCAACGGGAGGCGAATTTCTAGCTGAAGAGAAGACGCGTGCACGAAGAAAATTGAAAATAGAAATGACGATCGACGAGGAACGTCGAAAGATACGCGCATTGACGTCTGCTAGTGTCGTATCGGTCAGAGATCGATAGACTTTATAGCCGCAGCAGTATATCCTGCAATTCACTTCTTGACAAATCTCTCGAAGCAATATTATCTCGACTGTATTTTCACACATTTACGATTTTATTTGCAAATCTATTGACGAACTTGGAATTAAATAAAATTTTTATTTACAGATTTGAATTAATTACCAATTAAAATGAAAATTAATTTTTGTCAAATCTATCGACGAATTTTAAATTGAATAGAGATTACAATTAATTCTATTGATTTGATCCGAAGCATTTTTAAGGCTCACGTTAACTCTTTTTGATACTTCATTTTCTTCACGAACTGACAAGATTTTTCAATGTCTTCGTTCGTGGATTCTTCGACGTTTTTATTTTTTTTTTATTTTTTTTTTGTTGAATTTTTTATGGAATGAAATACGATAGAGATTTTCATCTGAAATTGAAGAAAACTTCACCGAATACAGGTGAAAAAAAAGTGTTTTATTACTTACGACTGATTACTGTGCTATTTTAATTATGTAAAAAAATATTGGTAGAAAATTGAACACCTATAATTTTTTTTAATTCGGATTTGATAAATTCTAGGCATTTAATTTTACACTAATATTATTTTTTTATATCACTTTTTTTTTAAACGGATGCCCTGAAAATTCTTCAATCAATCACAGGGAATGTTTTATAGTATTTTTTTTAACAAGAAAATAAATAAATTATAATTCTTTACCAGAAATCGTTTTACAGTTTTTCTTAACTAGATAAATATGAATTAATGGTTAAATAAGTAATTCTTCAGGTAACTAAAGACAATTTTTTCTCCCTTTGGAATCGATATTATTGACCAGTTTTTTTTTTTTTTATTAAACCAATAAACCGATTTTCTGTTTTAAGCAAATGAAAAATTAGGTAGCCAAACGAGAGACAAGACGAAGATAGTTAAAATGAAATAATTTGGATTTTCTGCCAAATATCGATATTAATACTAGTAAGATTACAAACTTAGTGAGACGTGTAGTGGGAATTACAAATGTATCGATTCTGACTTTTTGAAATTTGGCTGAATTGATATTATTATTATTATTATTATTATTATAGTGAACAATTTAAAAATACGGATATCTTTTTAATTTATGACATCATTCTTTACTAGAAATACGTATGTAGGAGAATAAACAATTCCCGTCTAGTTCATTAAAAAAAAAAAAATCTTTCAGTGATTTACACCGATCGGCTTGTATCAATTTGCTACCTAGAACTGGAATCCTGTTGAACAGATCATAAAGTTTTTATTTCTTTTAACATGAATAATGGATCGTTTAAAATAATCGATTCTTTATAATAATCCATTTTCTACAATTTATTTTCTTATAATAACATCTATTGTTCAATTATAAAATTATACCATAATTAAAAAATATATGTCTATTTTTAAAATAAAAGTAATAATAGCTCTTTGTTTATTTTCAAAAGGCCTTCAATTTTGCTTCCTCATAGGAAGCTTTGTTTTCGTGAAAATTATTTTTTTCAAGATTTTCCATGTCAGCTTACTCAGAGTTGTCTAAAACGTCGAGAATAGTTCTTTAGAAAATTCATGCTGCCATAAATCGGTAACAGCTGAGCCGAATCGTTTCAAATTTTTTTGGTATACGTTTGATAACAATCGATTGAAGCATTTTGGTTTTATGGATTTTTTAAGATTCGGAAAAATATCTGTGAAAACTCGAAATCGAAGAATTCGATTCGATTCGAATTCGACAATTTTCGTTATTTTTTTGAAAATTCTATAAATCGAGAACGATTCAAGTAACAAATCTTAAATTTAGTATAAAACTTAAACAGGAGGTACTAATGTTTCATAATAAATTTGAGCGAAATCGATAAAGAATTCAAGATTTTATAGAAATTTGCATTATTCTAATTTTTTTGAAAATGCTATATAATTCAAGAACGGCTCAAGCAACTGTTCTAAATTTTTCAATAAATCTTTCAAAAAAACTATATTAACATTCCATACTGATGTTTGGCAAAAATCGATAAAATTGTTAAGATTCTATAGAAATCTACATTTTCGTAATTTTTTTCAAAACAATTGCAACTTCAAACTTCATAATTTTTTGGAAATTAAAAGGTTTCCTGACAGACAAAAAAAAAAAAAAAAATAATGAAATGAAAATAAATAAAAAATAAAATAAAAAATGTAATTAAGTTAATGCGGTTGAATCTTAATCGCTTTAAGCCTCCCACATAATTCTTATTCAAATGCAATTAAACGCTATTAAATACTCCAAAAATCGTTTGGCTACCGATTCTCACAATTTTTCAAGCAGATATATTTCTCGGGATGAAGTACACCGATCTCTCGACGTTATCCTTCGATGACGCTCGACGTTCCCTCGAGACTCGATAATGAAACGAATTTTCGTCGGTGAAAGCGAGCACCTGTGTTACCCGTCTCACGTGTAGCCTTGGCTTACTTGAATTTCATTTGGCGATTATAACGTCTCCTCTGTCGCGACGTGTCGCGATAAACTTGGAAACTTTTTTGACCCCCACGAAAATGAAAAAAAAAAAAAAAAAAAAAAAAAAAAAAATCAATTAATGCGATTTCCAAACGAGTTTAACGCCGAGGCAACTTCCTTCCTCGATCTTTCATCTATACAATTGAAGATAATCACTATTTTCATGGTCTTACGATGAAGAATGTGATATTATGTATTGTATTAATAAAGTTGTAGATTCCAACGAGAAGCAAAAGAAGAAATGGAAGGTCGGTTTGACCGCGGTTGCTCGATCCATCAAACAGATCCTTACACTACTCTGTGTACTAACATTATACATATATATATATATATATTTTTTTTTTTTTTTATGTATATATACTCGTTCCGCTAGCGACCACAAGGTGAGCGAGAGCCACTCTAGAATCCGTTCGATACACTATACGTAAGTTCACTGAGATTATTCACTATGCACGAACGATCGCGAGGCAAAATACGCGCGCGTTCTGCTTACGCAGGTCGACCATATCGGAGACAGCAATCGTATACAGCCGATAGCCGATTCACGTTACTCCGAGACTCTTCTCCTCTAAGTTGCTACAGAAATAACAAAAGCCAATTAAAACGTTTGAAATACAGGGTGTATCTTAAAGTGGTTGATCCATGGAGAATACATGGGTTAAATGATGCTGAGAAAAAAAGAATTTGGGCGCAAATTCGAAAAATCAAAATTGGCGGGTTATCGGCATTTCGATATTTCAGACAATTTTTATACCGGCGAGATTCTTCAGAATTTATCCCAGTTTAAAAAAAAATAAAACGTCTCGCAGGGACTTATTTAAAATAAGAAATGACACTAAACATTATTTTTCTACTAATTTTTTTGTTAAATTAGACATTGGTTAACTTTTGTAATATAATGGAAAAGTCTTTATGGACGTTTGTCGAACTTTTTTTTTCTAAAAGTACAAAAATATAATTTTATTTTTACTATGTACAGGCAGAAAAATATTTCACCTATAAAAATAAGCACTTGTACTGAGTTTTTAATTAATTAAGGGAGGCTTCGCCGATTTCTGGCAAAATGTAGAAAAAAAAATTATCGATACATAAGAATGTAGAAAAAAATGCCATGCGATTGATCGATTTTCATCATGTCGTAAAAATTCGAGGTCGTAAATATTACAAAATATTTTTTTCTAAATAGAAAATATTTTTCTAATTTTATTGAAAAAAAAAAAAAAATTATAATCTTTCCAAAAGTTGTTATATTTGAATTGGGCAATTAAGATTACTACAACTTAAGATTCTAAAACGTTTTTTTAATCGAGATAAAAATATATAAATGACGTTTTTTCAGATTCATTAAAATTAAATGTGCGTGTACTTTTTTAATTACTTTTCATTGATCGATGAAATATCTATTCGCACTAATAAAAATGCTAATGAATCTTTTTTCCAGATACATAAGTATTTTTATTTCAGTGCCAAATTAATTTCACATTTTTACATAGAATTAGAAAATTAATTATATAGTTGATCTCTCGAACAAACATGTTTATTTATTCAACATTCAATTTATTGAAAATTTAATTCATCTTAAATAAACATTTGCTTCAATCCAATGTACGATTGACTTGAGATAAAATTCAATCAAATAAATTAAATTAAATATACTTCGCAAAAAAAAAAACAAATAGTTTTCCTCCAACCGAAATATCCTTATTTCCTAAATGCAAAATAATGAATCTTTTATTTCACTTCCCAAAAAGTTTCATAATATTTCTTAAATCGCTTCATACTCGATACTCGCTTTTTAATTTGACAAAATTATGTTTTTTTCTTCTTGGATGACCGCGAGTGACCTATGAATTAATTGTTTCAAGACTATTACGGTTATTCTCATGATCGAATCTCCAAATGAGTGTTGCCCAATTCCCAGGCATAATGTAGTGTAATTAAGAGGGACTTCGGATATATTCGAGTTTAGTGCGAGCAGAAGAAACCCTCGGATTTGTGAATATAGTCTTCACGACGAGATGGCTGAAGGACGTCTACGAAGATTCCGCGAAGGATACTCCTTTAAAAGTCGGAGCTAGACAAGCATCCTTGAAGATTCTCTCACTAATATAATATGTATAATATTGTAAACAGCAAAACGCATCGGCAAGCACCTCAGTATTATTCAATTAGCTATCGAGGCGAGTTTACCCCAACACTTCAAATGATAGATGACGATGACATTTCATAGGTCGTCCTTTTTTTTTCCCTGTTTGTCTCGTCAGTAACTGACCTTAAAATATAAATAAAATAACGACGAGGTTTTTTCTTCCAGGGTCGATAAGGCGTTTTCTATTGACATTCCATTATTTCATTCTACACGATCTACACCAAATTCATTTAAAAACAACAAAAAAAATTGTGTATTTTTTAATTTGGAGGTACAACAAAAATCCTTAAGTCTGAATAGATACGAATTGTAGAAAGATTTTCATTTTCATTGAACAGAAAATATTTTTTAAATATCACAAAAAAAAATTGAACATGTTTCATTTTTTACTATATTCGAGTTTGGATTTTCTTTTTTGCATGATCAAAACACAATTATGAATAATAATTTAGAAGGAATTTTTTGCTGAAGAAAAATGTATTAATATCGACAATCGATGATTTCAAAACAATCGTTACGAATATTTTTTAGAAAATTCGTGCATGAAATTGGTAATTAAATTGAGAGCAATAATAATAATACCTCAGTTCCATAAATTGAAGCTTACTTTCAGGCAGAGCAAGACTGCTTTTAAATACCCAACATATTTAATACACATAAAGTATCAACTAAAATGCAATGTTGCACTGAAGTTATGAAAATTGAGGCTTGATTCAGTCGAATGGACATTAAAAGTGATCATTAAAAAATAAATAGCGTGAAATAATTACGACGCGGTATTAAAAAATCCTTATTCACATTTTATGCCATTATAATGTCGATCCTTGCGGCGGTATTTACTTTTTTAAATTATCTATTAGTCACTTGAGTTCATGACTCCGGCGTATTGATAAAGCTTGCCTAAGGGGACGGATTTGCTGAAAGGATGTCATGTAAAAACATTTTATTATTTATGACGCTTTTGCATTGAAGAAACTTGCATCTGGTCCATTTTTAATATTACATGTCTGTTGCAAAATGACTCAGCATTTTACGGTAATTACTTTTTTTATATAAAAATAAAAACCCGTTTTGTTCAATTCATAGACTTTTCATGAGTATCATTAATATATTGTAAACGTAACAAAATTATTAATGCTTTAATGAAAAATTAGAAGCGAATATGGTACAGTTAGAAATTTTCGTCTTTTTTTATTAAAAGTGACTAAAAAAATGTGACAAACTTATAAAACTTGTATTTGCCACGTTAGAAGTGACAACAAATTTGACAAAATTACTTGAAAGAAATTATGACATCAAAAGTGACAATTTTTTTTTGTCAATAGTAAAGAAATATTGTAAAGGAAAAATTACAAATTCTATTTTATAAAAACGACAGAAATATTTCACAAAATAAAAATAAATTTTATTTTTCACTAATTTTGTGCTTTTTTTTTGTAGAGTTGACAAAAAAAATCATGTCAAATGAACAAAAAGATTCGATAAGTGTTTGAAAACTTGATGTCAAAAATACACAAATTTCAATGTAGTTTTTACAGTTCACAGTTTGGAACGTCATCTATTCTTATGAGTGGTAAACAGATTGAATCATCGGTTGGCGCGTTGATAATCCAAGAGATGGTCAATCGCCGGTTTTGTTATTGTGTTCACAGTGACAGCGTCAGAATTAAATGCCTGGTGAGCCCGTGAAAGTCATTATAAACAGGTATATACTATATCATCGAGCGTGTATGATGCTAGAGTCAGAACGCGCTTTGGAGTTCCACTATTACATCAAACGTGCTGTTGAATGCAGTGAGTGTGACTTTTATAAACCGATTTATCGGCCACTGATCGATTTTAACCAGACGAATTATTAGGCAAATTGATAAATATTGAATTGCTTCATCGTTTTTTTTTCTAAGGCTTAGGATATATTTTTTTAAGGCATAATATTTTTTTTCCTGAGGCTTAATTGTTTTTTTTTTTAAAGATAAATATTTTTTTCCTAAGGCTAATTTTTTTTTCCTCAGTCAACATGATCCGGATCGAGATCCTCGAGAGCAGGTCGACTGCATTTATCTCAATCTGAATGATCCAATTATGTCAATTAGCGCCAGTGAATTAATTACGGCGGGACTGTTATTTGTTAATTGACGCCTAGCCAATTAACAAATAACAATTAACGATGTATGTCTCCTTCTCAAGCTCGGAGATCCAATGAACTCGGAAGTCTACCAATGAAATCTACCATAAAGAGCTTAATTTATTCTACATTTAATTATTTAAAGAGGCTTCGACAGTACATAATAATCAGAACAACTTTTTGAATTTCATGCCAATTGTATTCTAAATTTAAAAAAAATGGTTTTTAATATTTTCAACGGGATTTGAGTATAGACGAAGATAGATCTAAATTTAAAATGTCTACTTAATGTAGAAAAAAATGTATAATATTTAATTTGTAGAAAAACAACTCGACTGCCGCCAATAACTCGTGAGACATGTTTTTGCGCAGTTTCACCGAAGTCAAATTAGTCATTTTTTTTACGATTGTGATGAATGAGAGCTCATTTCGTTTATTGAATGATGCACTATGAATTCGCAGATTAACATTTTGAATAATATTTGTTGTTAAAAATTAATCGACATTTGTTTATTTTGAAGAATTTGAAAGTACGAAGAATAGAAAACTTTTCTCCTAATTAAAAAGGGAAACAGAATCGATTGCTCCTTAAATTCGTGAAAAAAAAATTAAACGAACTAAAAGAGCTTTCATATTTGAAGTGATTTAGGCCTGATTCAACCCCCTTAAATCTCTCTATGGCGACTTATGGTTCTAAAAGGTCGTAGCATTTTTTTTTCACCATTTCTAACACGAACTTTAGATTCAGGAGTTTCAAAACTTAATTTTTTTTTTTTTTCTTTCTCATTGATTATTATTGAAAGGCCGCACCATTTTCATCGTGTTTATCAACATTTATAAATAGCTGCAGATTGGCTAAAGCAACTTGAGTTCGAGCTTCGACCGTGTGTTAACGGTGAATACCGGTTGAAACGTTTGTCGATATGTTGTCCCGTCGTCTCGTAGACAACCCGAGAATGGAATATTTACAGAAGTTTAAATAAATACTACGTATCAATAAAACATTACTCGGGAACAGCAAGACCTTAGGCTATTTCTTTTTTGTCCCAGTGATATGTCTATATAGGTTTATCTCACGTGGATAATTAATATAATGGGTAGAATGGAATAACAGCCATGCGACGAAACGTACAGCAGTTACGATGTATTATCGCGGGTTTCGGGATTCTTTGTTAATTAAAAGTGACCTTTAAATACGTGTTTTGAAATTCTTTCAAAGTCTTTTTTTTTTTTTCACGAATCCTCCTAATGCGTTGTAATATTTTGAATTGCTCTGAAACTCGTATGCGATGAAAAGTTTCTCCTTCATATTTTATCCGTAATCTCATTAAAAAGGATTTTTTTTATTTTCGAATTATTTCTGTGATGTGATTCATTTTTTTTTATTCGTACGCTTATTTTTTCAAATTTGTATGGCATTTTTTTTTGGATGACTTAGAAATTTTTATGTTTTTTGGGTAAAACTATTTTTAAATGATTATATCGTATCGTAGAAATAAGTATATGAAAAATTTACGTATTAAAATGTACGCTCATGTGAATCTAATGAGGATATTTTTTTTTTTTACTTTTTTCTAAAACTCGTATTTTTATTAGTATAAATTGTCAGATTTAATTTTATTTAAATACCTTTCTTTAAATTGCTTTTTTAAATTGCTATGAAATTTTTAAGGACATGTGGGAATTTTTTTTTTTTTCGTTTTTTTCCCTGGGATTTTAAAGAGAACGAGTAAAGTGACAACAATAGTTACATCGAAAATGCGAGACCCACTACATTTTGAAGGAAGGAGACATTAATTATTAAATAATAATTAACACCTAAATGAATGGAGTGTGCTTAATTTTTTAAAGATTTACGAATAAAAAAAATAAAAATGAAGGTAAATTCGCAATGTCTCTTGTACGATGACAGGAGTTTCCTTGTGAAAAAAGAAATTGTATGAAAATATGATTAAAAAGCAATGTTTTGTTATATTCGTTGTATTTAAAAACCATTTTGACACTCAGAATTTTATTCTAAGCACACAAAAACGAATGAGTCAAATTTACAAAATCGTTATCAGAATATCAGCCAAATAGATTTCATTTACTTTATTTATTTTCATCTATTTAAAAAATCGTATTAAAAATATGAATATTCATGTAAAAAAAATAACCCAAAACCCCAAATATTGAGAATTGTGTGTAGAAAATATTTCTTAAAATTGAAAAAAGCAAAAAAAGGAAAAACCTTATACTTTATACAAGTATCAGCTCTCATTTAATTAACACCCAAAGAAAAATACACACACGTACAAAATGTACTATATAAAATCAACTGAAAACTCGACAAGAAATCGTAGATTTGAAAGTTTCTTTACATTCTCCTGCTTGAAAGAAAGAAGAGAGAAAAAGAAAAATCGAGTAAGAAGTGGGACTTGGAGACAATCGGCGATCGTGAAAAAGACACGAGCTTAGGCTGGTCGCCATCTCGTCACTTATGTCGTACTCGTCGTCGCGCTCATTGTGCACCTCGCGAATACGAGTTCCAGTTTAATAATTCAGCTCGCGCGCACCCCGCGTAGCCACAGATACACGTGTACGTAGATATATGTACGTCGAGCAGTCCGTGCAACTCGCTCCTGAAAGGTCTCCTCTACATTCACAATTTGACACAAGCCGCACTGTATATACGCCCGGTTACTGGCTGATACGCCAATAATACGAGAATGATGATTGTGCGCTCGGGTTCCAAGAGCCGAGTCAGCGCATTGCACTTGTACGCAGCGTGTTGCTATTTCAAATTACGCTAATAATCGTGTCGTTGATGATGTAATATATTCGCTCAACCGTTCCCCTCACTCCTTGCAAAATTATAAATTTCTCCATTCACACTCGACTTGGCAATCAAATTAAATTATGAGAAGATATTTTATACAGTTCTGTTGAAAATATATTATTGCTTCCTCATAGAGGAAGCTTTTCATATTGCCATAAATCGAGAACTGATCCGAATTGTCTGAATTTTTTTTTCGTATATAGTACGGTCAAGTGTCACTTTGGTATACGTTTTATAAAAATCGATTGAGGCATTTCGATTTTATTGTATATTTAAGATTTTCAAAAATGTCTGATACTGTAACTCGAACAAATTTCCAGCATTCGTGCTTGGCATAAAACTTTATCGGAGTGGTGCGATAAAGTGGTGGTACCTTTGGTATTGAATTTGGACGAAATCGATAAAGTAGTTCTAATTTTGTAGAAATTTGCATTTTCGTAATTTTTTTTTTTTGAAAATGCTGTAAGACGAGAACGGTTCAAGGAATTGATCTAATTTTTTTTCAAAAAATCTTTTATAAAGGATATCAATATTTGATACTGAATTTGGGCAAAATCGATAAAGCAGGATTAGGATTTTATAGAAATTTGCATTTTCCTAATTTTTTTTTCAAAGCAATTGCAAAGTCGAATCTTGCTTCATATTTTTTTTTGATCTGCCATCCATAAAGCTTCCTCTATGAGGAAGTCAAAAGTAAACAATGTAGTTTATTATAGAGGAGAGTTTGCGACGAGCCAAAAAAAATGAGGAAGCAATGTGCAAGGCTCGACTTTGCAACCTTTTTTTTTTTTTGGGTATTATTTGTGTAATATTTTCAGGGGCAATAAATATTAAGGGGAGGAGGTCAGGACAAATTCATGGAGATATTGAAAGACTAAATAACTCACTTACTTTACTGCTAATATTCTTTGGAAAAAAAAAATTCTATTGACGTATAAAACAAAGAATGGTGGCAAAGCATGCGGATAAATTCTATTTTTACAATATTCCCGAATAATTTTCCATTAACCGTTTTTTTTTGTAAAATTATAAGTGATAAAAGAATTGTTGAATTTACAACAAAATTTGTTGATAAGTTTGTTCCGACAGATTCTTTTATGTAGAGATAAAAGAAAAAAAGCACTTTTCTTTTTGTAAAAGGAATCAAAATTACAATTTTTTATAAATGAAATTTTTTAAACTTTTTTAACTAGAAATACAAAAAATTGGTGTCATATCAACACCACATTTCTGTCAAGTAGGATTACAAAAATATCAATTAATGCTGTACTGTGAGTTGACTAAATTTTCTATCAAAAGAAAATGACATACCGTATCAAAAACGTACATTGTAACCCATATTTAAAAAAAAACATATTACGTCTCGAGTAACAAAATCGATATCGAATAAAAATCTTTTTTTAGACACTCAAGCCAAGCAATTTGCTAACGTCTTATAATAAATATCCTCACAGGCAAATTTAAGATTCCCTAATTTTTCTATCCAAATAAAAAATCTGCCCTCATACCCAGGTACCTAAACGTTAACCTTCCTTTTTTTATAATCGTCGTTTTACCTCCATAAGAATTTATTACAAGCTGAAAACACACATTCAGAAAATATTATATAAAACCTCTAGTAAATTCACGACGCAACCGGAATCTTCTTAATAACACCATTAAGGTGAATTACCTCAAAATTACAGCTTCGAATCTCATAATAATATTGCTAATAATTAGCCAGTGAAGATTCGCAGCGTTTGGCTCGTATCACGTGTAATGGCAATATTGCGATATACATTAGCGGGTTAATCACTTCGTTGCCAAACGAAAAGATTTATATTCCATTCGGCTCGAGTCCAAGGTGTAATTCTATGTGGAAGGAAACACAGAGTGCAATGCAATCCATACTAGAAGCTTAAGCTAGTGAGCGAGAGTAATTAGCGCTCGAGGTTAGCGGGCCTTTTATAAAGGAAACTGGCTAGCTTCGAGTGCTGTAAACAAGCAAGGATCAAACCTTTATGCTCGCAACTCCTCGTTTCGCGAGTCATATAAGCTTGTGCGTTCGGTAAGTTGGCTGACTCCACGTGGTCACGCGTGGAGGCAGAGCCAGGAAGCCACAAGCATTATTCATTCAAGCTATATACATTTGAAAAAAAAAAAAAAAAAAAAAAAAACAACAAATACGCATTTATGGGCAGGTATTTCCGCGTGTACGAGCCGACCACGGTGTCGACGACGAGAGGATGATTTTCCGGTAATCTCCTCTCTCTTGCTCTTTTTGTATATTTTACTTATTTGTTTAGTCGAGTGCACGCATTACAAGCTCCACCGGTTGAGTTCATTTTTAATCAACGAATTTCTTAACATTCACGTGCGTGCTCATTGTCGGATTTCCTTGTCAACTGTCGAAGACTCTGCATCTCGATTTTGAGAATTAAAGCAATCGTCTCGGTAGAGTCCGGCTAAATGTGGGATTCTAAGAGAATTTATATCGACACTTCTCAGTGGCATAAAAATCTAACAAAAAAATCAGGCATGTCGAAGGTGGTGCGAAGATTGATTTTGCATATTAATAATATCAACATTTTATTAATAAATTCATGAGAAAATTAATTGCTCAAAGAAATAGCCGGCTACCCAAATTTAAAAAAAATGGAAATGATTCATTAATTTTGTCTGAATACGTATGAATTTTTTTAGAATTTTGTCTAATTTTTGAAAATGAATCCCGGAAAAAATAGGATAAAAAATAAAGAAAGAACCCTAAAAGAACCTAAAGAACCCTAAAAAACCTTCTGGGTTTTTTTTTCCGCCTACCAAAAAAAATCAGGCATATCGAAGATGGTGCAAAGATTGATTTTGCATATTAATAATATCAAAATGTTAGTAAAAAAATTCACGAAAAAATGAATTGTTCAACAAAACAGCCGGCAACCCAACTTTAAAAAAAATGCAAATGATTCATTAATTTTGTCTGAATACGTATGAATTTTTTTAGAATTTTGCCTAATTTTTTTAAATTGCGCTATTTCAAACAAAATGAACGGTGAAATCCTGTTCTTAGAAGCAAATTTGAAGAGTTGACGGAAACCTATAATAAATGCGTTTACAAAAAAAAATTACTATCGTAACTATCAGGCCCGTTTAAGCGAAATAATGTCTACAATATATTTCTATTAAATTGACATACATTTCTTTTTAAACACGCAAAAAATCCTGTTCACGGATCAAGTTAATTTGCGTGCTTCGTTCTCTCGAATTTTCTTGTTAATTCGGTCACCACGAGTCAGCATATATTGCGGGAAAAAAAAAAACAAACGCGAGACGTAAATTTACCAGTATCAGGTAACATTTGTAATTTTATATGTAGTCGATTATGCAGTGCAGAAGTAAGTGACAAACATTGCTGTTTTCTCACGCGATCAATAACCCATCAATTATTATAATTACGCGCAGCAATTATGTGGGTACACGGTGCGAGGCTATTATTTAGCACCAAAGTGATGACGTCGAAAATTGTTGTAGGGGTGAGCAGCGGTCATTAGCTGAACAATTTCGATATATTTTTTGTTTTCAAACACGTAACTCGTTCGTATATTCATTTTAAGAGTTTACTTCGAAAATTTTATGTTTATATTAAAAAAATGTGTAAAATTATAAGTGACCAAAAATGTTGTAAAATTTAGAATTTTTTAAAAATTGTTTGTGATATTTCATTGCATAAACGGTAAAAAGATGTATTCTAACAAAAAAGGACCAAAATGTTTTTCTGTTTCAATGAAATTCTTCATAAAAAAATAATAATATACAATTTACAACAAATAATTAAAGTAGAGACTAGAAATTGAGACAAAAAAGTTGTGTAAAAAAAAAGTGATTTTGAACACAAATATATGAATTTTAATTGTTATTTATTTTATGGAGTCTTAAATGCCAGTTTTTTTTTACTCAATAGCTTTATCAATTAAAATAAAAAACATTTTATGATACTTTTTTTAGATGACTCAGTGATCAAATTTTTTAATCTCTCAAATTTTAATATGAGAGATAGAAAAAATATATTATATGGATTCATAAAATATGTAATTTTTAATGATTTTTTTTGAGTGGCCAGATATTATATTATTATTATTATAGGCCAATAATTGTCAGTCAAATAGCGTGACGCATACCAAAATTGCCTATTTGCTTATGGAAAAACATAGGAGACACGTTTCTGTGGCTTCAGTCACGCGACATATTTCCAAGTTCATATTAGGCCTCTCTTGTACGTTCGTGAATGGGGTCGTTCACCTTCTGCCCAAAGTTATTGTCAATTAACGAAATGCTCTCGCCCTACTCAAATTAATATTCGCATGTGTGTTCTAGAAATACGCGACTCGAGATAATGTAGAATTACAACAATTTTCACGTCCATTATAACAACAAGGGTAAAACCCAGCTTTTTTTTGTAGGCCAACTCTACTTTCTTCCTCTGTGAATATTGTATTCATTTTTTTTTTCATCCCTCGATATTTTCAAAAAAATAAACCATTAGTAAAAAAAAACGTAGTTATTTATTTCTATTTTTAATAATAAAAATCAATATATGAAATAAATCCATAATCCTAAAATTTATATTTATTTTGCTCCCATCACTTAAAAATTAAGCGATGGGATGAATAAATAAATAAATAAATAAATAAATAAATAAATAAATAAACACAAATCAATTCGTCTCTTAAAAAAAAATGTCTATAATTTAAAAATTATTAAAAAATGTACATAAATTCCGTAGCTTGAAAATACTTGGCCACTTATTATAATACTTTCTGAATAAACTAAAATTTATAAAAATATTTTACAATTGATTCCTTTAAATTCAAATATTTTTCTGTCCATTCGACGTATAAAAATCACATTTCTTCGAGTATAAAATATTCCTCATGGAGAGTCTACGAAATCAATTTCAGATTTAACGTCGTTGAATCCTTCATGCGAACGACGTTAATCTGAAAAATCGTTAGATCTGCACATGTTTGAACAAAAAAAAAAAAAAAAAAAAAGGTACGAGGGAGAAAATTGAAATTCAGAAACTCGCTCGTGTCAAGCAAGCAAAAGAAGGATCGAGAGTAACGTTCACTCGGTACACTTTTGTCACCTAGGTTGTCCTCGTCCCGTCTCGTACGTGTTGTTGAATATACTTTAACACACGCGGTGAGGTCCGCTCACGCAGTAATTCTCATCGTGTAGTCACGTTCGTATGCGTGCTCGACGAAATGTTATACTATGTACTATTAGATGTATACAGTATGCCGCTACATATCTGTGAATTCTACTGGTACATATATATGGGGCATTCCATTGTAATTGACAAAGGATAAAAACCGACCTCTATCTACTTCTCTAATATTTTTTTACATTGTTGTTAGCGCTAAAAAACCAACACCTGCAATTTTGCGTCGTTCTTTATTTTGTTTTTCAATTAAATTTACATGAATAAAAAATGACGACATTAAAAACATTTTAACGTAAATATTGTGGCCAATTATTTCATTATGCAGTTTAATATGAAAGTAGTTTAAAAAAAAATTGATAAACGTCATATCGAGTGTTTTTAGTTAAAAATAAAAAATATTATGTTTCACCAAGTTTCTCGAAATCTTTTTTAGTCTCATGACTGAAACACCAATATCTTCCATATTTAAATTAAAAAAGGTTGTTTCTTTTTGAGAATAATTAAAATTTGTGAATTTTCGAGTCATTCGTTAAATAGGATCGCTTTCAAAAATGACGTGGAATGTTTCATTAGTTTTTAAATAAACGACTTACGTTTTATATATTTATGTTTTTACACATAACAGATAACGAATAATATTTTTATTTTTTCGTACTTTAATCGCAATCGTTTTTTTATAATTTTTTTTTTTTTGTAATTTACTGTCAAATGATTATTTGTTTGTTTGAATAATATTGAAAAAAAAAAAAAATAGAAAATTGAGGATATCGCGTGTAAATAATCATGGAATGTCCCATATACACTTTGGGTGAGTTCGGCCGTCACCGAGAGCCGGCATCGATCGACTCGCGCTCGATTTAGAAAGTCTCTGGAAAGGATTGAGAGAAGGTGCACGACGAGTGAGCGTTTGCTCGTTTAAGAGACGTTTCACAACTAAACGTCAGAGTTGCAGAGTAGAGGGAAGTTGATTTATCTCACTTTATCTATCTCTTTCTCTCTGTCTCTCTGCCAATTCAAGCGATGCAAGCGCTAGAATGCAGCTGCGTAGAGAGAAACACGTAGAGTATAAAGCGCGAAAACGCTACGCGGATAGAGCAACGTCCGAGTTGAATCAACAGGTTGCACTCGAGGTTAGACTCCTCGGTGGGTCGTTCATCCACCCGGTTGTAGACGAGACTGAGTGTCTGACACGAGTCTCTCTCGATGCGTATTTACCCTGCGAGAGCAGTATCTCTTAGTCTCTCAAACTGACGGAATAAAACGTCTTTCTAAAACCTTCACAGTCGCGATCACTTTCTGATGATTACAAATTGTATGGATTTGAAATATTGCTCTCTGAGAACTTAGAATTTGGTTTTTACATTTGAAACTGTGAAGCAGATTCGAAGAGTTAAAGCACGAGACTGTAGTAATTCATTTTTTTAATTATTTTTACAAGAAAAATTACTGTGATTTTTTTTTACATCAGTGTCGTTCTTCACTTTCTGATGATTAAAAGTTTGATTAATTCGAAAAATTGTCTTGAGGCTTTGACTCTTTAATTTATTTTATCACTTAAAATTGTGAAGCAAATTGGAAGAGTTAAGGAGAAATTGTAGTAGATTTTTTTTTAAAGATAAATTACTATAGTAATTCAGCCTGAGTGACTCATTTCTGCTGATGAAAATTTTAATTGAATAGAAAAATGGTCTATAAGGGTTTTTCTTTTTTCTACTTAAAATGCTGTCATTGGAAGTAGATTTTAAGAGTCAAAGAGAGACAATAATATTTCTTTTAAGTATCTTATTTCTTAGCAAAACCATTTTTGTATTTATAAATATTTGAATTTAAAAAAAATAATGTTAACTTTGGCAAAAAATATTTTTCAATTAAAAACGTGTTTTTTTAAAAATCGTATGTTTTTTTGGGAAAAACAATGACCCTAATAATTATTACAGTTTTTTACATCAGCCTCGCTCACTTTTTTCTGCTGATTAACAATTAAATTAATTAGAAAAAATGTCTTAAAGACTTTTTGTAACTTATTTCAAAGTAGATTTATAGAATTAAGGGGAGACAAAACTAATTTTTCTTTTACAAGTCAAATAACTGGCGAATTAATTTTGGAGGACACACTTTACAAAATATATTTCTATAAAAATAACATAACAAATTTAATAACATCCAAAAAAAAAAAAACTTTTTTTCAAAAACCGTACTTTCCCCAAAACCATTATAGCTTTTGAAAATATTCAAAGGTAAAATCAAAATCTAATACTCAGAAAAAAAAAAGAATCTTATTGCAAGTTGAAGAGCAAAAGAATTTGACTTCTTGCAAAAGATATATTTTTCAATTTTCAAAAGTCTCCAGAGTAAAACGTGTTCCTGCTACAAGTGAGTCACACTTTAAAGTCAGACGCCGTAAAGTTGATTTTATGGTCAATATTACCCAGAGTGACCCTCTTAGGGTTTAAGGTAAAAGGTTCAGTAAAAGAAACAATGCTAAACAGCTTGACACTTTTAAATTCAAAAGAACTGTCCTCTGCTTTGATGACGCACGTTTCTTAGCTGCGTAACATTAATTAAGATTAGCCGGAAACTCAACATTGTGCCAAGAAGTACTGTCGTCGGTTTCTAACCATTCAAACGACCCGTGAAGCGCCGGCAATTAACCGTAGACATAATTTTCGCTCAAGAAGCGAAAGGCAAAGAGATATATAGACAAATAACTTATCGACAAGAGAATTCTCAGCCATGTCGCTAAATTATGCATATCGTCTTCAACTCTGAATGCTCCGAATACAAATGAGCAAGGTCGAAGAGATGAATGTGAACAAGCAAACCAATGACTCTTGGTATATAAATAATGGAAAGCAAATGTTGGTCAAAATTCGAGCCAAAGAAGTTTATTTATCAGGGAAATATTAAAGCCAAAGTAATTGCAAATCAAACGTGTCCTCGTCCTTGAGTCGAAAAGCCTCGTAACTGAAGATTCATTTATGGCATCGATAAGACAATCGAGGGAACAATATATTTCGCCAATTTGGCTTATCGCACTCTGGCTAATTGAATATTCGTTTTTGTTCGATTGTTTCTGCATAAGGCACGAGTACTCCGATCGCCATCTCAGGAAGTGTGTCAGACACGCGTTTTTAGCGGTTTTTGGATCGCGGAGAAGAGAGACATGTCTTTTTTTTTTTACCTTAGCCTCAATCACTTTTCGCCTGCTGATTTTTCTTTTAATTAATTGGAAAAAATTTCTTCCAAGCTTCTCTTTTTTCTCCACTTCAAACTTTGGACATAGGAGCAGTTTTGAAGTGTGAAGAGATGACTGTAGTATTTTTTTTTTTTCATCAGACCTAGTCACTTTTTTTCTGCTTATCACAATTGAATTTGAAAAATTGACTTCAAGGCTCCTCTTTTTTCCTCACTTCAAACTTTGGACATAGAAGCAGCTTTGAAGAGTGAAGAGATCACTGTACAATTTTTTTTTACATCAGACTTAGTCACTTTTTTCCTGCTGATTGAAAATCAAACAGAAAAATTGTCTTGAAGACTTCACCTTTTAGTCCGCCTCAAACTTTGTCCACACAAGCAGATTTCAATAGCCACAACTGTATTAATTATTTTTTACTTCAGTGCTCAGTTATCCTTTTCTGTTCATTAAAATTGTAATTAATTAGAAAAATTATTCCGACGGCTTAAACCTTTTTTTTCCACTTCAGACTCTGTTCTTAGAAGCATATTTGAAGTGTTAAGGAGAGACTATAAGTAAAAAGTTCTTTTTGCAAGCAAAATTGCAAGGACGTTCGATCGCCATCTGAAGAAGTGTGTCAGACACGCGGGTTCAGCGGTTTTCGATAGAAGGGAGACGTGTGGTCTTGGTTTGAGTTCTCGAATCATTGAGCGCAGTCAACACACTCGTTGCACCTTGCTCACTGTGATCTCGGTACCTGTATATCGGTATGTCTATGTGATTCTAAGTATAGACCCGCACGTTCTCCCAGCGACGTTGAACTACTTGCGCTTCACGTCGTCTATTGAATTGATGTATAGGCGCAAACACTTCTATGTGTATCGAGGCCTGTGCTACCGATTCACAGATCGCGTAGCCTCGGACAGTAAATCGTTCAGCTGCAATTAACGATCTTTACTCATCGTTGAGTCGACATGCATAGTAAAAAAATAAAGGAAAGTATAATTTCGTTTTTACTCTGCATTAATTAATAAAAATCTTGTATTTTTATTTTACGAAAGAAAAAAAAGAATGTTGTCACTTTGTATAATATTCGTCATTTCCAAAATCTTTGTATTACTCTTTACATTTACCTGATAAATCCGAAAAAAAATTCTGCTTTATTCACACAACGGTTACTGTGAATCTTAGCACTGCAACTTAAAGCAACCATTTTTTGACTGTGCACTCAATTACAAATTGCGTGGAATTTTTTGTATAGTTCTTTCATTATAGTTTGTATAGTTTCGTTTCAGCTTCTGAAAAAAAAAATTAAAAGTGTCACCAAAGTTCCATGTAATCGTAAAATCGATAATCAACGTCTCTTTTAAAATACCAATTTAATTTGTTCTCCTTAAACACATCACATTCTCCTCTCCTAATTCAATTCATATTTAAAGCAAGTACTTTTTATAAATTGCCACTCATCTGCTCGTATGCTCATCTTTTGACGGACAAACTCACAAACAGTACCGGACGAAAAAAGGGTCAGTGACGTTAGTTGGAATCGTCGAATCGTTAGAAAGTCGATCGGTATCCCAAGCTCTCTGCTCTCCGTGTTTCTTTCTTTTTCTCTCTCTCTCTCTTTATATATCTCTCTCCCTTTTTTCCCTCGTCTAATCAGGCGCGAGTAGTGTTTGCGCGCCACGAGGACCTCTTCTCTCGTGTTTCGAACAAGCACGGGAGATACAGTACAGCGCACGCATCAGCGAAGCGGAGTGAAAGCACTCTCTTGTCGCCGTGCTGGCGCCGCAGGTGGAATCCGGAAATTTTCCGAAGTGTTCAATGATCCGATCGCCGATAGTTTCGTTCGATTTTGTCTACCTGTGTTGACAGTAATTTTCCACTAAAACGACCATCAACAATACTTTTCTTTTTCACGATTTTATCCTCATTGCAAGTGCATAATAAATTACTGGGGGGGATTTATAAAATCGGTCCCGATCGATTGTGTTACCGATCTTCAAATAATCTGAAACGGTGGAATCCAATTATTTTTCAAAGCATTCAATGGTCCGATTGCCGATCGTTTCGATCGATTTGAAAATCGGCAGACAGAATGGTAATATACAATGATGACAGGTTTATAAATTCGATACCGATCGATTGTGTTACCGATTTTCGGTTAATCCAAAACAGTGGAATCATGCACTTTTTTTCTAAATGATTCAATGATCCGATTGCCGATCATTACGATCAAATTTAAGACTAAAACACCGAACAAACTTTTCCTTCTCACGATTTAATCGACAGACACTGAAAATATGTTTCAATAAATGACCAGTGCGTATAGCTTTATAAATTCGATACCGGTCGATCGTGTTACTACCGATCTTCAAATAATCTGAAACGGTGGAATCCAATTATTTTTCAAAGCATTCAATGGTCCGATTGCCGATCATTTCGATCGATTTGAAAATCGGCAGACAGAATGGTAATATACAATGATGACAGGTTTATAAATTCGATACCGATCGATTGTGTTACCGATCTTCGATTAATCCAAAACAGTGGAATCATGCATTTTTTTCTAAATGATTCAATGATCCGATTGCCGATCATTACGATCAATTTTAAGAGTAAAACACCGACCAAACTTTTCTTTCTCACGATTTAATCGACAGACACTGCAAAATATGTTTCAATAAATGACCAGAGCGTATAGCTTTATAAATTCGATACCGGTCGATCGTGTTACTACCGATCTTCAAGTTACCGCTGCTTGTGCACCGTGATCACGTATCGAATAATAAATCGCGCTCTCAGACAGCCGAGAAAATAAAACTCAAGTGACAAATAATCGACGCGCATAGAAAAACAACAAAAAAAAATGCTCCATTTCTCTGCGTTTCACGAAGCGAAGTCGATAACGCGAGCCGAACAAGCGAAATTTATTCTTCATCCAATCGACGAGCTAAAGAAAGCCAGAACAATATTTTCTCAACATTGCTACGTAAATTAAAGACAAATATTCAACTGGATTATTATTGATATAAAAAAAAAAATTTTAATGTGAAAAATCCTCAAACTAAAAAATTGTTAATCGAGAAAAAAAGTAAAATACTCGTACACTAATTAATAGAATACTAGTCTGTACAATTATTTTACTTTTTTATTTTCAAATTAACAATTCTTCACTCGCGAATTTTTATTTTTGTTTTTTATTTGTTAACTATAATAAAAATTAATTAAAATCAGGCTATTTAAATGTAACTTAGTTTTAAAAGTATTTATAGAATGAATATATTCTTATCGAAATTTTTGTATCCACAAACCTATATTTTAAATTTAACACTCAATTTTAAAGCAATAATATTAGTCACGACTTATATAATCGTGTGTAATAAACTTTTTATCAATCTTACATCACACGTGCATATTAAATTTAATATTATGCAGAAAAACTTTCGATAAAAGTATAGTAATTTTCATAATGAAATTTTTCACAGTGAAATCAATAGAGTGCTAAGATTTCAGAAACTATTTGTAAACGTTTTTAAAGAGGAAACTGAATTAAAGAGAACCTGCTTAATGTAGAAAAAAAATGCCCAACAATAAATTTATAGAAAAATAACTCAACGTCATTAAATCAGATTTGTCAACATAAAGATCTCGACCAATTGTCATTTCTTTTATAAATGAATTCTCTATGAACTCCCAAAAAAAAAAAAACATTTATGATGACATTCGTCGTTTACAAATTCCAGCCACTTGTTTAAAAAAAAAAAAAAGAAACAAGGCAAACCAAATATTTCTTCATATCGAGAAGTAAAATTCCTTGTAATCGTGAAGCATCATTGAAAAAATAAAATTAAGCTCAAAACAAAAATGACATATTTAACGAAAAAAATCAGGCTCGTGAATTTCTAATCGAAAAATGATTAATTAAAAATGATTATTCTGTAAATTCAGTACTATATATATATATGTATTTTTCTACATTAAGTCCCTTTAAACCAGAACCACCTCACCAACGTTTCTCTTTTGAAACATGTATAGAGAAAAAAAAAAACAAATTTCGTAATCTTAGCTGTACAGCAATTAGCTTCACTGTACATCAAAGTTCACCTTTAACGGTTTGAAAGTTTCACACACAGAACCACCTGAAAACTTCACTCCAAACTCAAGCGCATAAAACTCAGTCTTTTTTCTCTTTCGAGTGAAGTGCTAAAAAGAAAAGAAAAAAGAGCAAACAAGCTACTCACGTTTTAGCGGCTGAAAAGTGAGTCCTTTCGCGCACTGAGTATTCTCTCGCTTTCCAACCCTTCCGTCGACTTACGTTCCAAGAGTATAAGACAATATAAACCGAGGATCTAAAACGCGCGATATCACCAAAAATTTGTGTACTAACGTGGCGCCGCGACGTTTAACAAAATAAGGCCGAACAATTGTCTCTCTTATCCTGCAACAAGGACGACGTGTTACCGAGCAACTATTGGTATCCGTAGTTATAGCTTTATAAGTCTCTTCATCCTCGATATAGTTCCTTTTTTTTTTTTTTTTTTTTTTCTTTTCTTTTCTTTTCTTATCGATTACTCGAAAGACAATAACAAACGCGACACTCGAGTCACGCGAAATTTTATTCGCGAGAAACAAAAAAATTATTTAAAAAAAAAAACTGTTCAATCAAGTGTATAAAAAAAAAAAAAAATACCAAAAATTGTTGACGAGTCGACGGCGATCGGTGTATCTTTTAGTGCTTTTAGAGGAATCAGTTCAAAAATGGAGTAACCGTGCAGAACGTCCGACCGGTTCGGGGGTTCGGAGACAACTGAACTGGCAACGGACTTTGGATCAGTTCTGTGTGTATGTTGCCGGCGACGACTGCTTGCTTGCTTGCTTGGCTTGGCTTGGCTTGGCTTGGCTTGGCTTGGCTTGGCTTGGCTTGGCTTGGCTTGCTTGCTTGCTCTGTTCTCTCACACCAGGTTTATATGCTATCGTGTACCGTACCGTAAGGCCCGTAAGCCGTACTAACGTGCACAAAACCGGAGAACGATCAGCCCGTACACACTACATGCGACTCTTCGTACAGTACAATCGTCGGTTGTCGATGACATCGACGTCTTAACACAGTACAGAGTCTCTCCCAGGATTTCCCTCTCTTTACTTTTGCCTCTCTTCTATTCTCGATTGCTATTTCTTCTTGCCCCCTCTTCTTCTTTTTGTCGACTTGAGCTTGTCCATAGATCTTTATATGCTCGAACTTAACAAGCGCTTATGATTTATTATTTGGATAAAATTTGGTACGCAGAGGTTTCTGAAGTCGATAGAGGCTGCAAATTCGAAACTTGCACATTGTATCATTTTTTTTAAAAGTACGTTGTTTACTTTTGGCTTCCTCATAGAGGAAGCTTTGTGGATGTCGGAAGAAAAAAAAATTATGAAGCAACATTCGCGTATGTGCAAGGTTCGACTTTGCAATTGTTTTGTTGAAAAATTACGAAAATGCAAATTTCTGCAAAATCTTAACCAGCTTATCGATTTAGCCCAAATTCGGTATGAAATATTCATATACTTTTTTAAATGATTTATTGAAAAATTTAGATCGGTTGCTTGAACCGTTCGCGAGTTATAGCATTTAAAAAAAAAAAATTACAAAAATGCAAATTTCGATAAAATCTTATGTACTTTATCGATTTCGCCCAAATTCAATAGCCGAACGTTGCACAACACCGATTAAAATTTAAGCCAAGTTTCAGGCTGATAACTGGAAATTTCGACGAGTTAGAGTTTTTACAGACATTTTTAAAAATCTTAAAAATACAATAAAATCGACATTTTTCAATCGATTTTTATGAAATGTATACCAAAGAGAAAAGTGGTTTAGAAAAAAATGTCCGTATGTGTGTGCGCAGGGCTTCGATAATTCAGTAAGCTGTATAAATGAAAAACCGTTCAAACGATTGAGTTGAAATTTGGCAGACAAGTGAAATGGTTCCTTCGCTTTGGCTTTTGTGATTTTTAGGGCGTTATTTAACTTTCGTAAAATTTACTATATTTTGCTAAATAGTTTTCCTAAGTGCTGGTATAATGATATTTGGTATTGAATTTGACAGAAATCGAAAAAGCTGTTCGGATTTTTCTGGGGTTTTGAAATTTTCGTAATTTTTTTGAAAATTCTATAACTCGAGGACGGTTCAAGCAACTGATCCAAAATGTTGCATAAAACATAAACAGAATGTGTCGGTGTCTGATACTGAATTTGGTGAGAATCCATCAAAGAGTTCATAATTCAAATTAAATTTTTTTTTCTATGTGAAGCCAAAATTGATCAACATACTTTCTCGCAGAGGTAGCTTTGTAAAAATTCAAAAATAATGAGGAAGCAATATGCAAAATTTTACTTTGCATTCTTTTTTTTTAATTTTGAATTTTATATAAAAAAAAAAGGATATCGATTTTTTTAAATTTTGTATTATTATTATTATTCTTTTCAAGAAAATATTGAATTTTGATTTTTTTTTTAAAAAAAAGGGTTTATCGGAAAGCGCAAAGCTAATTAGTTTTTAAATAGTATTTTAAACGGATTTAAAAATCGTCGCCTCAATTAGTCAAAATTCGGGATTGCAGTAATCTATCTTTTTTTTTCCATTCTTACTCAGCTCTTGATTGCAAAGTTATGGTTATTTTTTTCTACGCAAAATATTCTCATGAGCTTAATTCTTTTTATTACTTTAAAAAGTTAAAAGATTAAAAAATCGTGTTTTTAGAAACGGTTTTCCGGTTTTCAAATGATATTTTGAATGAAATAAAGTGAGCATAAAATGACATAATATTTAAAAAAATGTCTGTTTCAGTTTATTGCTTATGTAAGAGTACATTGAGAGACTTCCATATAGAGACTTTTTGCCTTAGAGACGTTTACTATGTTGAATTTGTGCTTGTGTAGAATTCCTGTTGTGTAGAGTCGAGCATTGTATGGTAGTGTAGAATCGATAGTATTGCCCACATTTCGCAATTAAAAAAGAAAATCAAAATATGAGCATAGAAAGTTTCTGTTTGTACATCGATCACGAAGTATCATCGTGTTAAGATATTGTATGCAGCGCAACAAAAAAAAACAGAGGTAAATACATTTTTATACACTCATTCGCAAATCGCTATAACGTTCATTCTCGGGGCTGTGAAATTTTTTCGTGATTTCATCCACGTCCTAACACGGCGCAAATATCATTATTTGTCAACGGTACACGTAACTCGATGTTTGTGTACACACGAATAATGATTATTACCCAAGGACATATAAAAATTCTTCTGTGCAATCAAGGACAAAATGCCAGTCGGTGAATCGAATTTTTTTTCTCGATAAAAGGATAATAGAAAATTGATTGATTATCAAATATGTAACCAATAAAAATGCATATTGACAGATCATTCACAACGTCCTTGTCGCCGAGTCAATGAATAATTTTCGTGCTACAAGAACGACGAATCTCGAGAGATGACGTTTTGAATTTTGACTCCCCACTTTTTTATTCATTCGTTCATTGGCTTGAATAATTTATTTGAGAGAAAAAAACAGAGACTTCTTATCTGACACGTTTGATCGTGTGTTCGCTGAGCGTGGCAAAATTTCAGAGACGTATAGAGAATAAGAAGAAAAGAAGATTTAGAGAAGACATACAATTTTTTAACATCGACACTGTTTCAAAAAAAATTAAAATCAAACTTTTATCGCTTGACAAACAAAACAACAACGACACGAGATATGTTGAATTATTCAACGTGAAACGAAAAAAAGTAAACGAATTAGAACAAATTTTTTTGGTGACGTTCGAAACACACGATTTTTTTTCATCTTGTCATGTATGTTGTATATTAGAATGACAGAAAATCTTGGTTCGTCGCCTCCAAGTCGCGTCCTCGACGTCGCCGTCTGATCAAACATTTACATGTCAGCCTTCAATCCAACTACTTCTTGTTTTTTTTTTTTTTTTTTTTGTCAATTGCTGGTGTTTGTTTTATACTGAAAATCAGCATAAGTGGTATTGCAGCGAAATTAAATTTTAACGGAGAGGAAAATAATGGCAGAGAATATTGTAATTAAAGGATCTTAGGATATAAGTAGTAAAGTTTACTAATCATCCGACAGAAATATACATTTTTTTAAAATATTTTTTATGGCGAAATTTTCGCGACATATGTTTGACATTATTTTATTTTTTTTGGATTTCTTTTTTTTGGACTTAGATTTTTTTAAAACTGTGTTTGTAGTACTGTTCGATACAAACCAATCTTTATTAGATTTTTTAATTCAATTTTAATTTTTAATCATGTATAATAAATTTCAGAAAAATTCAGCAACATTTTGTTGTACATTGAATTAATATTTTCGGGGTACGTATAATTAAATCCATATATTAATTAGTTTTGGTTCAAGTAATTACCGGTTTTTAAAAGTTTCCTCTAATATTAAAAAAATTTTCTAGTTTTTAAATGCATTGATTATTTTAATTTATTTGTCATAAATTTTCGACGAATTAAGCTAGTTTGTTTTATACATTGAATCAATATTTTAGGAGTATCCATAAATAAATCCATATATTAATTACTATAGTTTCAAGTAATTGCCAATTAATATATAAAAAAGCTTCTCATAATACAAAAAAAGTTCTTCCGATTTTTAAACATATTGATAATTTTAATTTATTTGTTATAAATTTTCGAAAAATTAAGCAAGTTTTTTTTATACATTGAATAAATATTTTTGGAGTACCCACAATGAACTACATAGATTATTTAATATTGCTTCAAAATAATCACCGTTATTGTGTGAAAAAAATGCCCTTAATATAGACAAAAAGTTCTTCAAGTATTTAAACTCTGATCATTTTAATTTATTACTCATAAATTTTCCAAAAATTAAGTAATTCTGTTTTATACATTTAATTAATACTTTCCGAGTGCGTATAATTACATCCAAAGCTTAATTAGCACAGCTTCAAATAATTACCAATTGACAAAAAAAAAGTTACCCTCAATATAAAAAAAAAATTCTTAAAGTTTTTAAACTCATTGATGATCTTAATTTATTTGTTATAAATTTTCGAAAAATTAAGCATGTTTTGTACATTGAGTAGATTTATTAGTTCAAGTAATTACCGATTAATGCAAGTCGTGTCCTCGTGCTTTCAGATAGATGACCCTCACTAATAAATCCTAATTTTTTTTTGCTAATTACGTGATTCACTTATATACGTATATACGATTCACAATACCGAGAGAGAGAGAGAATAAAGGCGCGAATGTCAAATGCACAATTAAACGGTAGTGAGTTGACGACGTTATCGCGTCCGTACTAAGACTCTTGACGATGGCTCGTCAACCACCGTACTTGAGGAGACTCTCAGCTCTGACGTCACGAAACCAACACACGTATTCGTAAACTGCAACCGAACGAGAGACAACGTTATTACAAGGAGGGCGTAGAGAGAGTCTTTGCTTGAAAATGCCCCTCTACTATTTTTTTCTTTTTTTTCTTTTCGTTTCATTGCTCCTCTCTCGCTTTGAAGTTCATCAAAAGAGCCCATCGGTAAAAGATCTTTCTAAGATTCTCCCCACTTAATTGACCTCGCTCTACATTTTTCACTTATATTTTCGGGTTGTCATCATCCCCCATCGTGAAAACGTCACGTGTCGCGACAGAAAACCAAACAAATCGTAAAGTCGTCAGAATAATGTCGAGATTGTTATCAGTTTCACGAGTAAAATATACATTAAATCTCCGTTGCTTATAGTTTCTCTTAACTGTATTATGTCAAAGGAAAAGATGTTAAGCTGTAAAAATAATCAGTGAATCAAATTAAGTTAAATGAGATTAAATTGTTTTATTGATTTTCTTGATTATTTGGGTTTTCACATCTCGAGCAAGAAATTTCTGAATTTTTCTTGCTCTGGTTTTTCAAAATCTCAGGTTTTACTGAACAGTATAGAGATTTTTTGTAAAACCAATGGGAAATTTAAAAAAAAGTCCCTGCATTGAGAAGAATGTATATATTAGATTTTTTCTGCTTAATTTAACGTATGCAATAAATGCACTTATTTATCGCTACTAATGTTGAAAAAAAAGCTGAGGTAAAGAAGAATTAAATATATTATATTGAAAAGAAAAATGTTACGAATAAAACTAATTTTTCAAAAATTGAATTGATTGTTAAAAAGACGTGTTAAATTCGTGTATATGTTTTAAAAAATTTAATATTTGTTAAATGCGTCATCGAATTTTTTTTACAAACTTGATAAATTAAACAAATCTCATTCGACCAAAATAAAATAATATTTGTTTTAAAAAAATTAGAAGGCCACCTTGATCTGTAGATATATAAACTGTTACAGCTTCAAATAATTGCCGCTGAATGTGAAAAAAATGTTTCCTTAAATTCTACAAAATTGTCTCGCAAATCCAATTTAATAAAAAAAAATGGTTCTTCGATTTCTTTAAATTCATCGATAATTTAATTTAATTTTCATTTGTTATTAATTTTAGCAAAATTAAACATGATTTATAGTGGGTCAATGTTTTTTTAAAACAATTTAAAGAATGTAATTACAGAATCATAAAAATCTATTGTAATAATAACAATCTTTGGTAGATTCTTATAGGTTTTGATTATTTAATTAATTTGGATACACGTTTAATTTTTTTTATACAAAAAACTGTTTTGATCGAAAAACTTCAACCGGAAAAAATAGAAAAATAATTTAACGGCCAGCCTACTTAACAGGACATTAGATAAATTAAACAAATCATTACAAGTTGTAAATAAAGAACCGATACAGTTAACAAATTCTCTATGTTGCACTTCTTTATTTTTCAGTATTCGTAAAATTCAAATGAGTTATCAGCATCGATAAAAGACTCTAATAACGGTATACTGGTTTATCCTCCGGATCATCGTTGTGAGGTAAAAAAGAATAAAAAAATAAAATGAAATAAAAAAAGTAAAACGATAAAGAACGACTTGAGGTCGTTCGATCAGCTATCAAAAAAGTTCGGATTCTCTTTTGGCATTCGTACAAGGTCACGGATGTCGTACCAGTTCCGATTCTCGAAAGATGAAGCGAACTCATGGAGAGAAGCCGGTCGACACCCCGTTAGACTGACTCGTGATCGCGAGGACAGAGATCAGAACTCAAGAGATGTATACACGAGTCTGTGTGAACAGCCGGCTAAAAACATATACTTAACGCACGTTTTCCTCGCGCTCTTCAACTACCAACCAGCCAAGGATTTTTTTCTTCTCATCTATGAATTATTGCCCTACGAAGCTGCATCAGATAGCGTTAGGAACTGGCGCAAACTGATGACACAGTGAATAATAAGAGCGGAAGCAACACCGCGTATTATATTTTGAGTCCCTTGGACTGCTTCTATAAATCCCTCGGTCGAGATCTTCGGGATTTACCGGAATTTTCTTAACTCGTCAAGACTTAGTCTTATCAATTCTGTCGTCATCAACATAATTATCGTACCCAAACACGAAGCCCAAACGTGTCAACAGGTGTTCTGCTTGTGCGTACCTTCATTCCTTTTTCTTCATTTGGTAATTTGGTCTTTTGTAGTAAATTATGTTATTGCTGAGTGAAATCCTCAGCGAGAATGACCGAAGCTTCCTTTTTTTAGGACATCTGAAATTTTTCAATAGACATATTTTGGTAAACTCGTCCATGCTGCTATTTTTTTTTTTTTTTTAGTAGTAGTAGAAAGCGTTTTTTTATTCGCTACACGTGTGATACATATATTTTTTTGTGTGCATAAATGTTTGGGATGAGTGTTGTTTCTGAA
This sequence comes from Perithous albicinctus, assembly GCA_964016905.1. Taxonomy (NCBI): domain Eukaryota; kingdom Metazoa; phylum Arthropoda; class Insecta; order Hymenoptera; family Ichneumonidae; genus Perithous; species Perithous albicinctus. The sequence goes on from OZ024689.1 coordinate 23,171,981, forward strand.
GCCAATGAGCCATCGACCGACGTCCTTCAGCCCGTATTTTAATTTTATTAAGGAAATTGGGTCAAATAAAAAATGACTGGACCTTTTTTTGGATATGGGTTAATAAATTGTGAAATTTAAGGCTTCATAAAACGTATGTCAAACATTATAAGAGTACTTTGCAGTCCCAATACAGAATATTTCTGTGACCGCAAAACTATGAATTTAAATGATCGCGCTTTTTTATTTACTGACCGAATAATCTTTTATGAATAATGCAATTCTTAATGCATCTTTAATTATTTAAATTTTAGATCAGACTATTTAATCATAACTATGCAATAAAAATACAATATTCAAAAAGTATTTTTCATATTCCATTACATATAAAAAAAAACTGAAAAAAAACAAATGTTGACAGCCTAATTTTCATCCCATAAAAATCTATATTAAAAATTGGTTCCACTTAACAATTCATTCTCATATTTTCGCAAAAAAATAAATACATAGCAAAAATGAATTTTCTTAATTAGCATAGTACTGCAGAATTGTGTCGTGATATCTAATATTCCATTGATTATTATCCGACTCACGTCTGCAGTTCTGGTCCCGTTTATTGAAGCGCGTTACGTCGTCTCGATTGAACTGGATTAAAGTGCACACAAGTGTAAAACACAAGCGAGAAAGGGAGTGAAGAATATATAAGAGAGTGGAAGTCTCGTGCTTCGCAAGTGCGAAATTATGAGCGCGTGTCTCTTTGAGTGTAGTAAAGCATCGAGAAAGCAACAAATAAAAGGGACGACGAAGTTTGCGGATGTGACCAGTGATATCTGGTTGAAACAAAATAACATAATTCTTTTCCTGGCATCTGATGTGCGCGAATGAAGACATATCGCACACAAGCGGAATGATCGGATGAATTTCATGTTCGAAAATTTTAACAGGGAAAGTGAATGACGTGTGAAAAGTAGGAAAATATTTTTCCTTCTTCGCAGTTACTAATTTTCAGTCGAGGAAAAATATTTTAAACAGAGAAAATAGAGATAATGACTGAAAATTAATAACTACGAAGAAGGAAAGAGTACATTACGATACGAGTGCGGTAAAACTTTTCTGACCGTGAGTTTAATCACACGAGTTAAGAAAAAGGTTTTCCCAACGAGTATTGTAAAAAATTTCACTTCACAAGGTATGAAAACGCGGGGTTTAGGCAACCGAAGCGTGCGTAAAACGTCCATTTTCGCACGCACTGAAGTAATAGTATATTACGATACGAGTGCGATTAAACTTGTTCTTGAAAAGTGTGACGAGTTGAGGCAAAGTTTCTCGCACGAGTTTCGTATACAACTTTATCGCACTAGTGCGAGAAGTGCCTACTTCTCGCACCGCGTGGCATAAATATTTTTTCTTCTTCGGATAGTTAGTAATTTCCAGTAATTATTAATTATTTCCGCGAAAATTATTTTTCCTTCTTCGCCAGTTTGAGAATTTATAAAAGTTAATGGGTTAATTGGTTCAATGTCACCGAGTGCTTCACCGAGAGTTACGAAGTTGTTTACGCCATGGTTCAATCTTTACCCTCGGAGAATAAGTTTACACACAGAAAAAAAAGTAGGTATACGCTATATGCGATAGCAAAAGCCAGCCAACCGTCAAAGCTTCGAGACAGAGGTAAAACACAACGTAGGATATCATTTTCGAGATATCTCCGCCGAGTCTCCTCGAGAGTCTCTCACGAGTTATTTATTATACTGTTGGCTGTTAGGCGAGCATCGAAGTATGACGATTCAACGAGCAGGGCGACGCACTGCTCGCCTCGTGACTTGGATTTCATAAAATATACAATTCTATCCTCTCATCTCTTTAATTACTCTTTCAAGGCGGTCGTACTATCTTTTAACAGTAGTCAAATTGGTGCAAAATATTTGTTATTGCTTCTGTATACATTGTAGGCTGTAAAGGAGAATCATATTATTAGACTCATATTAAAGACCTGAGGAAAAAATCGATTTTCAATAATTGATCAATGCAGTTTGTTTATGACTCGAGAATATTTTCAAAAACTACATATTACTTTGAAAAGCAAGCAATAAAAATAATTGTTCAAAAATAAAAAAAACACCTCCGACTGAAAAAGGAGTGTAATTAATTCGGCGGTCCCCCGAGTTAAGCAGCATTTCGTGCTTCGACTACTTGGATGGGTGACCGCTTAGCCGTGTATCGACTGGGGCAGGTCAACAAGTGAGCAGGAGGCATTTTTTCTGGGCCTTTGGTGTCTACACTTATAAGTAACATTGTTAGTTTCGTGTATATACCGAAGAATCAGAAAAATATATTTGAAATCGGGCTGAAATATTGTACGTAAATGGACTATATCATCAAAATGTGTACCAAATTTGGCGAGAATCGATAGAGTGGTTCTAATTTTATAACATTTTTTTTTAAATGTCCTTCGCGCACTAACGTGTGCAAATTACTAGATACCGGATTCAAATTTGGTTCACATGTGGATTACTATAGAGCAAGGTTTGAGTAAAAATTTGACGCAAATCGATCGGTTCTAATTTGACGACAGGTTGCATTTTTCGTTTAGAAGCTTGTAAATTGCTTCCTCATTATTTAGTATCTTTGACAAAGACTTTTTTCACAAAGCTTCCTTTATGAGGACGCCAAAATTGATAAACATACTTCCTAATTATTTCTAATTTAAAAGTCATTAAAGTAGAAATAATAAAAATGCTTTGTTACGTTCACAAAAAAAAAATTGAATTAATAGTGACCGTATTATTTTCATCACGAAAACGTACAAGCAAAATATATAATATACAAGGCAAAAATATAGAAGGAGAATGACATATTTATTATTGTTGCAATGACAATAATAAAGAAAATTTGTTTCGAATTAATCAAAAGTTTGTATTTAGATTTTGGTCAACAAAAATTTAGTGTTAAAACTGCACAAATTTCAATTCAGTCTTTACTATGCACTTTCATTATTTTTTTACCATTAAATTAACAAGATTGCAGTCTTGTCATTAAGATCGAGTCACCGGTAATTATTTCCTAGATTCGCTGTCTCATATTCCCAAATACAATGTTCTTACATACCAGACACACTCATCAATTATCTTGTCATGATTCTGTTTGACCGAAGCAAATGTTATTGGTGAAGTCATGTCGTTAATAATTTGCAATGTGTTTTTCCTTTTCTACTGTTGTTAAATTGCGAAAAATTCTTGAAACTTCCAAAGCGGTAATTTCCGTTGACGGTTGCAACTGTAATAGAAAAACATAACAGATAAAGTATGATTGTATAGTTTTGCGGTCGATCGCGTATATTTGAATGGCAAATAATCAAATATTTGATATTAGCTGGCATCAAAGTCGTGCCTGGTGACAAATTTTACGGGGCCTATATATCTATGTAGTGCCGAATATGAAATAAGCTTGCACTGTCTCGACAAGAGTGTGCGGATTCCATCGACACTTCTCTAATTCCCTCGGCTTGTTATCGAGATGCCGTTAACTCGATCGCTAATAAAAACTCGCACGCGCCACACATTGTCGTGTTTATATGAGTAACTAGCTGGTTACTTTGGCTCGCTCGATTTGCACCCTTCCCCGCCTCTTCCCAGATCCCAATTTTTATTAGTCCCCCTGTGAGACCCCTACAGACCCTTGTTTTACTACGTCCCCCAATGGGACCACCTCCAACCTTCATTTTTCTACGTCCCCCAATGGAACCACCTCCAGCCTTCATTTTTCTAAGTGCCCTTAATAGGCATTGTGCCCTATAGGCTCCAATTTTTCTAAGTCCCTCATAAAACCTCGTAAAAAAAGTGCCAAATATTTTTTTTATTTGTAAAAATTACAAAGAAAGTATTGTAAAAGAAAAATAAAATTTTCGTAGTTGTTGTAATAAGGACAAAAAATATATTGCTAAACGAAAATGACAAGAAAATATTTCGTAAAAAGAAAATACAACGTTTTTAACAAATTAGGTTTGTACTTTTTTTTTTGGGTAAAACTAAAGATCGACAACAAAATTAGTATCAAACTTAAAAAAAGTTTCTTTTGACAAAAACTTTATGTTAAAAGACACCAATCTCAAATTAGTTTTTATTGTAATTACACTACTATGTCCTGATTCCTTTAAATTCAATTTTCCTGATTCAAACAAAATTTCTTTCATTCGAATAAACCTTTTTTTTTTTTTTCTATTTTCTTCTCATTCACGATTATATTACAGAATTTAATGTACGTTTATTGAGATCGTACGACGAAGCTCGACTAAATATTTGACAATGAGAATACAAGACTGAAAACTAAGCTCTCGAGATCAACTTAATCCAAATGTCAAACTCGAGAAACTCGATGGAGTCACAATAAAGGAAGTCGTGCATTTAATCAACCGCGTTCACCGTAATCGCGTTGCATTGCGTAATTTCGCGAATCACGTGTTTACGAGCGATTGCTCCGGACGGAAAGACATATGTATAGACGTGAGGGGCGTCGGAAGTCGTCACTTCTGCTTTTTTTTTTTTTACAAAAAACGCAGATAGTATTATTCGAAATAGCGGAAGATCGGCATGGACTAAGCTGTATATACAATGTACTCTATTTCCGACACTCGTAAAATATTATAACAAATGCGTTATTATATTTTACGGACATATTTTTTTTTCTTTTCAACCTCTATCATTAAAACAATCGAAATTTGTACGAAAATATTTCGCATAATGAATATACAACATTTTTAACACATTTTTTTCGTACTGTTTTTGTAAAACTATAAATTAAATATAATACACGTTATCTAAACAAATTCTATAAAAGCATATTGATTTTCATATTTCTGTTATTTTGTTTAAAAAACAAACTATATTTTTAATAAACTCCATTTCCGAATACTCAACATTTCGAAACGGTTGGAAATAGTTCAGATACGCAGAATCTCGAGGTTAAAATAAATAGTAAGAATGAAACTGCAATTAAAAAAAAAAAAACAATTACACAAAAAAATGTGTTTCATCAATTTCTAATTTTTTTTTACAAAAACTAAAATTATTATCTTGTTTTACAATATATTTTCTGTCACTTTTATCAAAATTAATTCTGAATTTCACAATTTCTTTTCTGTTTTTTTTTTTCAAATTCGCAAAATCTCTTGGTTAAAATAAATAGTAAGAATGAAACTGCAATTTAAAAAAAAACAATTATACAAAAAAATGTGTATCATCAATTTGTAATTTTTTTTTACAAAAACTAAAATTATTATCTTGTTTTACAATATATTTTCTGTCACTTTCATCAAAATTAATTCTGAATTTCACAATTTCTATTCTGTCCCTTTACTAATTTAACAAAAAATCCACAAAGTACAGGAAAAATGTTGTCAAAGTGATAAAACGGATTTGTGATTCGTGAAATCTTTGTAAATGTACTTAATTGTTTACATGAATCCACAAGAAATTATCATAACGAGAATTTAATTACTAACATATCTCATGATATTCCCTTGATCGCAAATGCTCTTTTATTATTATTATTATTATTATTACCAAATTAATACAAAAATCTCAAACAAAACAATTTTACGACACGATAATATAATTACACGAAAATATCGAATGCAATTATTATTATTATTAATATTATTGAATTGTTTGCATTCGATATTTTGTCGTAAAATGATTACATCTGAGACAACAATGAAAAGTTGAATTGATACGTAACTCGTGGCAGCACTTGAATGGCATTATTACTCATTAGAAAGAAAAAAATTCCACTTCGCTCGGAGCGGTAATAATTCACGTGTGGAGTACTGGTAGACTTCCCGGATCGATGACTCGCGAGACTCTCTCGCGCAATATTTGACCGCTTCGTTAGCTGCTCTCGCGTACTTGTATGCACTCTGTGCAATCGCCAGTTGTGTGAATTATTTAACGAATGCATGGAAACAAGAAGAATAAACGAAAAGTGCGAAAGAGCTAAGACGGCTGGCGTCTCGTTCCCGCAAAACTTACTGCACAAACGCACGTGCTCGTGCGGTTTATGAATCACGAGACATGCACACACGCGATAATAGCGATTTTCTCACGTATACAGCTTTGCTCTTTTGAGCATGTATAGTGACATTGACCATGCGACGGGTGTGGAGCTGTCGCGTGTCAAAGGCTTCTTATATACCAGAAGTATTGTTTATCGTAATGGCAGCGAGAAGGGGCGATGCTACCATGTTCCTTGAAAGAGTATTTCCGAGCCCGTGTATTCTTTTCATTTTTTTTTTCACTACGTCCTTAGCCGTTTTTTAAGGCAGGACACGCGAGCCATTCCATAGTTTGTCCTCTGTGAGAGTACCTGAAAAATTACTTGGCATGATTAATTAATATCTTAAGTATTACTTTGTTTCATGTTTCGTGACCATGAATTCCAATATTTTCGACGTTAAATTCGGTATTCACGGATTTACGCAATTACGTATCAGGGTAAGTATTAAAAAAAAAAAAAGATTCTGCTTGCCGGGCTCTCTGGCTGCAGATATCAAAAATCTATGTTTTGGAGAATTTTTTTTTAAATAACCAGAAATAAGGTAAAAAAATTCTAACATACATTAAAATAAATAACATTCTCTTCTTAAACTAAATTTGGGAAAAATATAATAAAAATAACAAAAAATGTTATATTTATAAAAGGATAAATTTAGGTATCCTCAAAATCAATACACATGGGCCAGAGAGTCCGGTGATCAGAATGAATAAGAATTGAGGAATTGGGGAAAAAATAACAAATACAACCTCACACACTACATTTTACAAACGAAAACATTATATAATGAATTACTTTAAGAATTACTTATGACAACATGTGTAAGTAATTTTAAGATTAAAGAAATTAGTTTAAGGTAATAGAAAATTACAACATTAAAAATCATCACCGTTATTATCACGTCGAATTTCTAATAGCAATAGAAAATAAAAAATAAAAAAATTCTATTTATTAAAAATAATTAACACCTAATACCAACTAATCTACATTGATACAAAAAGAACAACAATGTTTAACATTTAGATTACATTTATTTTGTAGAAAGTTAAATAAATATGAGTGATCAGGACCCAGACTAAAAATTTCATTCCATTAAAGATGCTTTTTTTTTTCAAAGCTGCAATCTCACTTTTTCTGAACTTTCAAATTATTGTATATTATATCTACTCGTATTTTTGAATGGACAAAATATTGCAGACATGATAGCAGTATCAGTATTTTTTCTTGTTTTTTCAAATTTTAATTTTTTCCAATATCTTAAATGTTCGCAGTATTGTTTTTTTCTTTTTACAAGAGCAATCGTTGATATTCTTTCACATTAATATCACGGAACTCTGAGTCAACTTCAATTTTCCTATGGCAATTTTGCCATAATTTATCGCGAGCTATCAAGAATGCTTCTCCACGAAATATGGAAACTTTAGCTAAACCTTATTTCACCAACTAGACATTAAAAAAAAAATAGGTCTCCCGTTGCGATATTTCAAGAAGCGTTAATGAGTAATACGGAGGTCGCGAAGAAATCGCAAGAGGGCGAAACAATGACTCGGGACGAATCCTATTCACATCGTGGCACGTAATCAAGACATAGACACACCAGACGAGACGCGGATCTGAGACCTTGACCGAAATTGCCGAAGAAACGTCGTACGAAATATATCGTATTTACGGTTCTTTCCAGGAAACGCGATTTGGGGCCGTTAGCCTTCGTTTTCGGTGTTTAAATTGTCGGAGAATACCAGAATACCGATAAATGCTTCTGTGCTATCGACATACATATAAGCATAGAAAATATTTAGCGGACGGAAAATCACAAAAAAGAAAAACAAATCAGCTTGAAAGCTAAAAGACCCATTCGATATCCTCCAATATAACGATTCATTAATAATTCATTGTCAATTTCTATTTATATCTTCACCACGAAATTTCTTTTATATTTTGAAACACACTTTTTTCAGTCATTCGTTAATTTTTTTTTCATTCCCCGCTCCAAAGATACGAGGCAATACAGCGGTTCTACAGAATCCGACTCTACACAACGAGAACTCTATACAATGTTCACTTGAACACAACTGCAATTCTACACATTTCCCAACTCTACACAAGCACAAATGCAACACAGCAAAACTCTACACAGACAAAACTGTACATCGCCAAACTTCATCACCACATCAAAAGTCTCCAAGGCAAAAATCTACACAGACAAAACTGTAGCACCGCCGAAATTCAGCACAGTCCCGATTCAAGACATGTCCGATTCCTACGCCGTCACCAAACAACTCATAAACCAATCAACGTGCGCCGTTAAACCATTTTCAATTTATCGGTGCACGTTGATTGGTTTGTAAGTTGGTTGGTCACGGTGCGAAATCGAGCATATGCTGAATCGGGACTGTGGTGCATTTTTCCTACGTACAGTTTTCCACTGGAGAGTTTTTCCTGCATAGTATTGTATGTGTGGAGTATCGCCTGGTGTAGAATTTAGCCATCGAGAGTTTTACCTGTGTAGAGTTTTGCCTCGGAGACTTTTGCTGTGTTGAATTTGTGCTTGCATAGAGATGCCATTGTGTATAGTTGGGGTATGTGTAGAATTCCTGTTGTGTAGAGTAAAAAGTATGAAGTCTTTGTAGAGTTTTGCCTGCATAGAGTATTGTATGTGTGGAGTATCGCCTGGTGTAGAATTTAGCTATCGAGAGTTTTACCTGTGTAGAGTTTCGCCTCGGAGACTTTTGCTATGTTGAATTTGTGCTTGCATAGAGATGCCATTGTGTATAGTTGGGGTATGTGTAGAATTCCTGTTGTGTAGAGTAGAAAGTATGAAGTCTGTGTAGAGTTTTGCCTGCATAGAGTATTGTATGTATGGAGTATCGCCTGGTGTAGAATTTAGCCATCGAGAGTTTTACCTGTGTAGGGTTTTGCCTCGGAGACTTTTGCTGTGTTGCATTTGTGATTGCATAGAGATGCCATTGTGTATAGTTGGGGTATGTGTAGAATTCCTGTTGTGTAGAGTAAAAAGTATTAAGTCTGTGTAGAGTTTTGCCTGTATAGAGTATTGTATGTGTGGAGTATCGCCTGGTGTAGAATTTCGCCATCGGGAGTTCATCCTGTGTAGAGTTTCGTCTCGGAGACTTTTGCTGTGTTGCATTTGTGATTGCGTAGAGATGCCATTGTGTATAGTTGGGGAATGTGCTGTTGTGTAGAGTCGATAATTGTGTAGAGTTACTGCTGTGTAGAATTAATGGTGTAGAAATGGTGATGTGTAGAGTCGGATTCTGTAGAACTGCTGTACTGGCGTTGTGAAAAAAAATAAGACTCGAAGACGTGTGATCGTTACACCAGCCTTTCGCACGATGCGGCGACAAGCGCGTCTCTTTGATAAGTGAGAAGCTCAAGGGTACGCGAACCGATCGCTTGCAGCGTACGAGCGCAAACGATAGATTGAGGGGGCCTTCGTATCCTCGGGTACTGTCGTAAACCTGAATACACTTGACCGACTACTCTATTTAGTTGTATGCAAGAGTTCGGTCGCAGCTTAACAAGAAGTGTCGAGAATAATTGAAAATCAATGGAATACAAGATCCACCCGAAAAATTATATTCTTTCGAAACAATGTTTAATGTTTATTTTAATTTAAGAGAAAACGTTGTGAAATAAATTAAAAAATTACTATCGTCACCTAATTACAATCTTTTTTCTCGCTGAAAATTGCGTTTAAGCGTTTTTTTGTACGACGTACAAGGTACAATATAAAAGCTGATAGAATTTTTATTTACTTTATTAATTATTCAGGATCGTAGGATTTTCCAATTTCAAGTAATAGAAAATTTTAATAATTCTAGTAATTTTGAATCTAATTTTGTCACCATTAGTAGTTATTGTTAGTGTTTATCGAGAGCGCTTATATAGGATTTGGCAAATTAAAAAAGTGACGTAACTTGAAAAATAGAAAAAACATCTGATTTTAATATCTTTTTATTATATTTTTCTTTTTAATATATTTTTCTTTTTCTCATGTATACCCTTTCGGATTTTTACGTACAATCCTTCCCACCCTTCCAGCCCTTCCAACATCCTGAACGCATTTGAGGACGTTTTGTTGACCTGAAGAATTAGGGTATTTGGTGGTACTCGACGTATTTTGCCTCATATATATTTAGTCAAAAATAGCAACATTCAAAGAAGGGCAACACTACTCTACTTGCGTGCCAAATTTCAGCCCAAACTCTCGAACTGTTACTGAGTAACAGGCGATTGAATTCTCGAGGACCTGCACACACACACACACACACACGCACACACAGACATTTTTGCTAAGCCACTTTTCTCGACATTTTGGACCATTCTGAGTGTCTTGGCATTAAAATCTCGAAAAAAATTTTTTTTTCACAAAAACAAAGCTTCCTCTATGAGGAAGTAAAATCAGCAATTAAAAATAGCGGAACCAATGTGACGAAACAAAATGCAAGAACTATATTTTTTAAAACAAGAAAAGACCGCTTTTATATCTAAGAATCCAATGAAGCCGTTCAAAAAAAAAGAATTATGCAGTCGGAAGATAAATTAATTAGTCCATAAAATTCAGCTGAATTCGGCGAGCTTGTTGTCGTAAAATAGCAGGTTATTTCAGTGTTAATTAACACCATGAAATTTCGATAAAATACGAGTGACACGTTGCAATCAACTTAACGAATCAGTTATAAAAGTGCTCCCTCGGTGATCGGGTTTTCCAGTGTTGTGTGCGGTTGTTTAACGTTCACGCGGGCTTCGCACATTACGTGGATTATTACACCAAGACGCGCGCGCCGTCGCATCAGAAAGTTTACCGAGGAGTCTCTCGCGTAACGCGCGAAATCCGTGCCGAGGGCGAGCACGTTTGTGAGCCGGGCGAACGCGCTCGCGCGCGCGCTATGTATAATATTATAGGCATTACGGGCGCGGGCGTTAGTATAAGACACTTTACATGTAAGCGCAGCTGTGGCTGTACAGCCGGTTGGTGCTTTTGCGATTATACGCGTAGGGTCATAAACAACTCCATCACGTTTCGAGACTAGTTAAGGCCACGTTATTTAAGTACCGGTAGGTGTATTAAATTGCCACCATTGGGTCTTGGCAAACTCAAGGAGGAAGAAAGCAAAGAAATACATCGAAATCTTTGAGATTTCGTCGCACGCATATATAAATCATGCGATATACGTATATTAAAAGACACTATTGTCTATTTGCAGAACGTTGCGGTTAATGCTTGAAGCTCACACATTGTTTCGTTGTGATACACACCGGTTAGTTGCCCTGACTACCCACTTGTCCTCTTCGCCCTCTTTTCGTGCTCTGACTAGTCGTCACTGTCGTCAGACGCAGTAGGACTGGGACCAACTTCACGTATTGAAGCCTTTTGTTTATGTCAAATGTCAAAACTGACAGAACGTGTTTAGTAAAAGAGCGCTGCAGCGCTCATAGAAAAATGGTGACACACGGCAGCGTGCAGCGCGTCCGGTCTGTTTAGTCCCTTCTTAAAAGTTGGGGGTTCGAGATAGCTCGAACCGCCACAATTCTCGAAATATCGTCGCTGCCCATTGTCAGCGCTTAATCCGTGCTGTGATTGGTCGTCGCCGTTGTCAAACAACACTAGGACCGGCACCAAGTTCATGTACAGAAGCCCATAGACACCGGTTAGTTGCTCTGACTACCCACTTGTCCTCTTCGTCCTCTTTTCGTGCTCTGATTAGTCGTCACTGTCGTCCAGACGCAGTAGGACTGGGACCAACTTCACGTATTGAAGCTTTTTGTTCATGTCAAATGTCAAAACTGGCAGAACGTGTTTAGTAAAAGAGCGCTGCAGCGCTCATAGAAAAATGGTGACGCACGGCAGCGTGCAGCGCGTCCGGTCTGTCTAGTCCCTTCTTAAAAGTTGGCGGCTCGAGATAGCTCGCAATTCTCGAAATATCGTCACTGCCCATTGTCAGCGCTTAATCCGTGCTGTGATTGGTCGTCGCCGTTATCAAACAACACTAGGACCGGCACCAAGTTCATGTATCGAAACTTTTTGTTTATGTCAAATGTCAAATCTGATTGGAAGAAATCCAGACGCTTAAGCGCCTGTGTCCCTTTTTTAAGTGAAGCACAACAGCGCGTTCAGTCTGGCTAGTTAAAGTATAATTTGTATTTTAAAAAATATTTAAATAGTAAAACACAATCAGTAACAGGGCCACAGTATTTTAGCTTATCATAATAACAGACTTATGTATTTAATTTATAATTATAATTAATATAATTTAAATAACAATTTTAATTTTTGTTTAAAAAATAATTTTATATAATTTTCTTTTATTTCACACAACTCTTCTTTTTTTCTTATGCACATAATAAACCAAGCCTACAATCAAAAAAACCTAAACAACCTACGCGTTTTTAAGATCCTACTATCACTTTTAAAATCAATAATTGGATCTTAAAAACCCATAAGTTCTTTAGGCTAAGTTCACTTCTTTTTATTTATAAAAAAAAAGATTCTAAATTTTTTCCAGTAAGCCCCCAAAACTGTCCTTGCATATATATGTATAAAAGTCCCTAAAACTTCCTTTTGATATGCATATATATTTACATGTATATGGTTTATGTGTACGTAAATACTCGAGTCTTTTTACTTTACACAGTTTCTTTATACTTTTTCGTTCAGTTATCATTTAATCATACGGATAATAATTGCTGACGTTTTCTTTTTTTTTACATTGTACATTTAACTCATTAACGTCTATAGTTCCTCTGTTCTCTTTAGTTGTTTATTTCACTCGGTAAATCTATAACTGTGTCTGTAAGTGCGCGAGTGGGCACCTTATCTTTTATTTCGTGATCCGAGATACTGTAATAAAATCATATGACAGAATGTTTTATAGCTCTAAGTGACGTTACGAGAATAGACATGTCGAAAATTCGTGTCAACTATGCATTCGTAGGTAATTGTGTTCATTTTTTTTTTTTTTTTTTTTTGGCGCTTCGCTAGAAAAATGGGTGACCGGGTTTCGTTGATCCGACAACTGACGCCGGAATTTAAAAAATACATATCTATAATTTGCGACTGTCGGAGAGGAATACGATAATGTAAGGTAATGTGGAACAGAGGATGGCGCTGTTAATTATATTTGTGTTTGAATTTTAGAAAATTTCTACTCTTGATATATTATCTCTATTCCCTTGATATTTCGAAATATCGAAAGGCTATCAATTTCAATTGTGCTCTGATTTTCGAAAATGTGGCTACGAACAAGCTCAAAGTTATGTGAAATTTGACAAGATACAATTAAAAAAAATTTTAAAAGATTAAAAAATTCGTTTGTTAGTTTAAGAAAAAATCGTTTTGCTTTAATTAATTTTTTGTAAAATTAGTAGTGACAAGTCAAATTTGTAAAAATTGTTTTATTACATAAATGACAAATTCGTTGGTTACTTCAACAAAAAGTCATTTTCGTTTTGTTTTTAATAAACTAACAAAGTGACCAAAAAAATTGGAATTTGTAAAACTTGCCAATTTTTGTTTGTTGCTAAAACACACATTATTTACATTTTTTTTCTTTCCGTATTCGTTCTTTTTTATATTTTCTTAAATCAGGAAATTTTCAAAAAATTTTGGTTTGTAACATTAATAAGAAAAAAATTGCGTACAACATTTTTTCACAAATGTTCATTTTTTTCAGCTACACATGCATAATCAAGCGGAGAATGTCACTTAAAGTGACAAAAAATGTACGTTTGCATTAAATTTCTTTGCACCTTCAGATGAAAATTTGGCATTTTCATGCGTGACCAAAATAAATGAATTACACGGATGAACAAATCGACGAGTGCGACCATCTTTAGTAAGGATTTATAGAAATTTAATCCAAGATTTAGTAGATCCACATCAAATTATTCAAAAGAGTATTTAAAATATGTTTTCATTAAAATAGGTGGCTATGTCTGATTTGGAGACAAAATTTATGCGGTGAAAGTCAAGATAATCTAAAATACATGTGGCCGGAATTTAGAAAGATAGCTAATGAAGATTGGAAAAGCGAAAGTGAACCAAGTTTTTGGGGAACGAGCATGAGAAGATGACTTTGTGGAAAATACATAGGAAAGCTTTATGAGACAACATAAAACCAATTTAAAATTAAATCTATGAGGATGATTTTTAAATCACGATGACGAAAACAATTAAGCTAAAATTCCATCGAGAAATTATAAGTTCTAAAGATAACAAATTGTGGCTAAATGTTATAATTATCAAAAAAAAAAAAAAAAAAAAACAAAAACATCCCTACAACAATCAAATTTATTGCAAAACCGAAAAAAGTTCCTACTAAAATTTCAAACTAAATTGCGTTAAATCCATAAAATTACAATGACAATTTGTAAATTATTTCGAAATAACAATAAAATTCGCTGTTTACTCTGTTATGCCAATTTGAATTCTGTCGTTGTGCCACGAAAAAATAAATCGTGTTTGCCAATGTGTGAAAAGTATCACAAGAAGCCCCGTAGTGAATGAATCGAGAATGCCTAAATAATCTAAAGTAGACGGGAGGTACAAGCGACGTGTGACTCATTCGTAATCATCTTTCGATTCCCTCGTTTCGTTGACTTTTAGGCTCATAACTCATTGAAGGAAATTTACCAGTTAGCCTCGATATGGGTTACCTGGTAATTTCGTAAATTGCGAGCGGCACACGATTCAGGGTAACATATTTTTTTTTTTACGTACATAACGATTTCATAACTCTATGTGTTTTTCCGTGGATGTAAAATTGTATTTTCATCGTTGAAAAATCGCACAATCGATTCTAGGGATCGCACGAATCCTATACACGCGATATCGCATCATGAATATTGAGTCAAGTTAGGCGTGTATTTGTTGCGGGCGCGTGCCCAGCCGACCTGTCTCGCGTCCAGCACACGCATTGTTACGTAATATTTAACGTCGTCCCCGTGCGTCCTTACTACCTGGTAATCACTGCGAAGCTCTTGGCTATGTGGAGGAGAAGGCGGAGAAGGAGCGAGGCAAGCGACCCAATCGACCAACAACATTGGAGAGGGCAAGAGATGAGAAACAACATTACCGCCGATCTTCGACGAACGAAACCATGGCCTACTTGGAAAAATATCCATGGTAAATTCGTCGTGAATCGTTTATCGATTATACATACTTTTATATATACAGCAAACAATGGAACTTTTTCGAGTCATACAAACACCTTTTTCGATCAATTATTTTCTCTCAGCCACGTTCGGTTTTTCGAGTACGATTAAATAGCCCTTGAATAAAAAATACTCGGTTAAAAAAATTGTGTAAAGTCAGAGCTCCATTTCTTATCATTGTTTCATATAATTATTTTAAAATAATTAAAATATGTAATTAAGAGGAAATTAGATCATTGTAAAATCTAATGTTTTTTTTTTATCGAAATGCTGCCCGTCGTTGAGATTTTACGAGATTTTAAAACGTTTGTTCACATGTATATTACTACAATTTTTAATCTATAGGGCCTAAATCTGCATAAATGGAATAATGCCGTATTGAATTTGATGGAAATCGATTAAACCACTCCCCTGACAAAACTTGACAAATAGTTTAAACTTTTTTTTCACCGGATACAGCACGGATACTCTCTAATAAACAGCATATACTTCAATAATGTACAGAATATTGTATTACCAAAAAAATTCTTCTTCACCCTGCATTCTGTAAAATAATGAAATCAATAGATCAGTAAACCATACGCAATATAACCAATTCGTTGTGCTTAGATAAAAATAAATCGATTCTTTAGGTAACAGTATATGCTAATACAGAAGCGGATACATACCATTCCGCTACTCGTGTTCAGAACCGCCTACGCTTTTGTATCGGCCAGAGGAAAATATACGTGTATAATCGTACGTTCTCGCTTTGTTATCAAACACATTAGTACGTGCATAAACGAGCGCGAAACCCGTGCGCAAATGGAATCGTGGAGTTTGGACAGTGCCGTATTCGTATTTAACATATAAGGTAATCCAGCTCATTTTTGAGACCAACTGTCCTGACTATTTTTTTTTTTTAATTTATGAAACTTTACTCAAATTAAAGAAAGTAACATAATTTTTTAAAACACTTTTTCGAGAGATGTTCATCTTCGAAATTTTGTGATTTTGCTTCCCCATAGAGGAAGCTTTGTTTTCGTGAAAAAATGTTTATTTCGAGATTTTCATATCAGTATGCTTTAAATTGTCTGAAACGTCGAGAAATGTGGTCTAGAAAAATGTCCGTGTGTGTGTGTGTGTGTACACGAATTTCTTGTTCGGGCAATAGCCGCCGTAATTTTTGAGATATCGGGTTCAAATTTGAACCATATGTCGGCTATTATGAACTATGAGATGGGATTGAATTTCAACAAAATCGGTAGAGTGGTTCAGATTTTACGTTATATTGAATTTTTTTGTTCGGATATCTTGTTCGGGCAATAGCGGCCGTAATTAAGTACCGGCCGACCGTATTAAGTCGAATATTGCCCATTGTTTTTTAAATTTCCACAAAGTTTCCTCTATGAGGAAGCCAAAATTGGCGATCACATTACCGCTGAGAGGTAGCTCTGTGAAAGGTGGACCATGAGGAAGCAATGTGCAGGGCCCGACTGTGCACCATTTTTTAAATCATTCTTGTCTTCAATAAAAGATGTTTTTTTCCTGGTTAATTGTATCGATGACTGCACACAACAGTTTATTTTCGTCTTGAATCCATCTATCTGAACAAAAAAATGGTTCATTATTAAAAAAATGAAGGGTTCATAATAATTGTCGAAATGGAGAATCAAGATTTCAAAATAAAAGATATACAAAGTGTTACGATTTGTTAGCAACGGATACGCTGAAACAATTATGTTGATTGAAACTCTTCTTGATTATATATGAACGTAAATCAGCGTGCATATCTCCACGCATTATTTTGTCGTCGCGAGGAAAAGTATTCTAATTTATGTTCACAAAAGTACAAAAGCAATTGTAGATATTTCCGTATTACTTTTGTTTTATTGCGAAACTTAAATGTATCCGGTTTGACGTTACTGTTATAATGTTTTTGTCACGGCAAGCGAATGGAGTTATATAAAATTGGTATATTTATGTTTCCACCGAAAACAACTTTACCACTATTTAATTATGGAAAACATCTGTATTATATTTGAACGAAGGAAGTCTCCCGATACGCTGTTGGTAGAATCCCGGTAATTGCCGTGATAGTGACGACCGGTTTCGACAAAACTTTCATGATTTGTACTTTGAAACGTAATTTAAAACGTACGTACCAAAAATGTTTTTTATCTTTAAAAGACAATTGCGGTTGAATATAGCGATTTTGTTTTCTCATAGAGAAAGCTTTGGGAGGGTGAAAAAAAAAATGTTTCCAGTTATTCTATGAGTCAAAATATCAGAAAATCTCGCCCAGACAAGATTAAAAAAAAAAGTAAAAATATAAAAATTCAACGTTATTTTCAATAATAGCACAAATAAGTTACGAAAGCGTTTTTTATATGAAATTAATTTTCTGAATTCTTAGCAATTACGAAATTTAAGCTTCTTATGTGAAATGTGGAACTTTTCTACAAAAACATATCCAAGAATCGCAGCTTTTCAACAATTTCTAAAAAAAAAAAAGACAAAAATTACTATTATAAAAAAAATCTAAATTTATTTTTATAACAAATTCTATCAATCTCAAATTTTTACCTTCCAATAAATTTTAGATTTTCACCAGAACTAATGATCACGAAAAGATAAGAATTTCGGAACAAAAATAAGTGTTTATTTTGTTTGAGATAAAATAGCATATGTGTGATTATAAAAAATCGATTATTAATTAACTTTTAGTAGAAACTCGTTTATAACCTCAGAAATCTCAACTATGTATATTTATACATATATGAATTTCAATGTTATGTAAAACGTAATGTGTTTTCAATGTACGCACTTAAGCTTTTTTTTTGTTTCCTCATAGAGGAAGCTTTGTTTTCGTGAAATTTTTTTTTTTTTTTTTTCATGTCAGTATATTCAGAATGGCCCAAAACGTCGAGAAAAGTGATTTGTACGAAATGTCTGTATGCATGTGTATGTGTGTGTATGTACAAATTTTCTTGTAAGAACGATGACTGTCGTAATTTTAGCTGTATCATCTTCAAATTTGGCACCGAAGTCGGCTGTCATACGTTTGGGATTGTAGGTGAGGCGAATCGGTTGGGAAAATTCAAGTTTTACAGCATTTTGAAAACTTTGAGAAATTCTTTATCACCCTATAACTTTTGTAAATTATGAGATATCGGGCTAAAATTTTCGACATGATTTCACGATTATTGATTATCAATGATGAATTTAGTCAATAGAACTGTCGATATGTCGGCAAATTTCGATTTTGGTGAATAAAACAGAAAAAAATTCCGTCACGAAAAAAAAATCGATTTTTTTTGCAGATTTAGCTTAAACATGGCTCACATATGGACTACCATTGAACAAGGTTTGAGTACAAATTTGACGCAAATCGGTCGAGCGATTCAAATTTTATGACATTTTGCATTTTTGTGAAAAAAAAATTTCGAGCTCAAACAAGCCTGAAAATTGCTTCCCCACAATGTTCTATCTTTGACAAAGCTTTTTTTTTACAAAGCTTCCTCTATCAGAAAGCCTAAATTGATCAACATAATTTCTCATAGAAGTAGCTTCGCAAAAAAGAAAGCTTTGTCAAAGATAGAAAATCGTGAGGAAGCAATTTGCAAGGTTCTACTTTGCAGACTGTTTTTCTCTTCAATTTCTATATACATATATACAATATACACAGAATTGCCACATTTATAAAAGTAACTTATTTAGCAAACTTGCAATTAAGTAGAAAATTGATTGAATTTTATTGTCAGTATCTAATCTTAACAACCACGTAGATATATTTTTGTGTGTTGACAAATTCCTCAAACCCACTTATTTGCTTTTTATACATAAAAAAAATTGGAAATAAAAAATGGCGGATGAAGCCGGCTACCGTTTTTACGTGCTTTTCAGAAACACGTCTCCAACTCTATCATTCAGCCGTAAAAAAGTTATTCTATCGTAACACTATAATTATGAATCGTACAAGATATTGCAGTATTTATAATATTCATCAAACTGTCCATTGCACGATGTACTTGACTGCAAAACACATTATTTGCAACATAAAACGCCCGCAGTTTCGATGATGCGGGATCAAGGTAAAATCGACGAAGCTTTATCGGAAATAAAATGTATAAGGAAAAAAGGGTAACCTACGATTATAGCTTCCGAAGCATCGCCAATAATCCCATCATGACTTCACCGTTATGATACCCGAAATAAATAATATTAACTGATGAAAAGCTACGACTTCTTCACCCTCGTTTTCGTGCAGAAGCACAAATGGATTCTTCTAAAAGTCCAACGGAAATAAGCGCGAATTCAGACCAGTGCTGCCATCTCGTGGAAAATTCGAAAACTGCGAAGAAACACGGCGCATGGATCTTCCGGTTCTTTTCGCGACAACTGCGCCTGCGCATCGAATACACAGACGAGACCTCTCCATTAAAATTCGATCGAGCGTAATTTTCTGCTGAGCAGCAAATAAAAATTGCAAAATGTCAGCCTGGAGACAAGCCGGATTAAAGTAAGCCCATTTTTTAAATTTCCTTTACTTTTATGTCGATAAATGGGCATTGAATGTTTTATTCTTTTGTCTATAAAAAACATTGATTTGGTCTGTCGCGAAAAAATTATGTAACCTCTATGATACTTTTTTTTGGAACAAGAACGATCTATTAACATTTGAATGTTTGTTAGTTAATTGTCGATTACTTTCTTTTGCTTGTACAGCTATGTTTAAAAATGGTTGCTTTTGTTTCGTTTTTCAGCTATGTCAACTACTCGCAAATAGCAGCGAGGCTACTCCGTCAAGCTCTCAAGGCGGATCTTAGAGCAGAGGCTGCCAAGCGTGATGACTCCAATGTCAAGTTCACGCAGTGGAAGGATGGCAAACCTATCAGTAAGTAAAGGGCTTTTTTTGGGGACTTAATTTTAAGAAGGTTCAAATGCTGTGCACTTTTAAAATTAGTGTTGAAATTTTTAAATAGTTTCATTGAAATGATAAATTATGATTCAACCTCTCAGACTTGATCCACATTTTTTGTTATTGCTTCAACTTTAAGAGGCAACCAGAATTATTATTTCATTTTTTTTAAAGATTTTACATAATTGTTATTATTTAAAATCAAGATAATATTAGCCCAAATTTCAAATTCTGAAAAAAATGTGAATCAATTCTGAGAGGTTGAGGGTCTAACCGAGGTCAAATTCATATGGAATGCCCCATATATATATAAATATGGATTTGCAAATTTATTGACTCATGTACAAATTTTTTAAATGACATTTTCTCCAATAGTTTCAAAAAATTGAATGACTACTACTTGTATTACATTTTTATACTTTTTAGATAAATCTATTTGTTAAACAATGATCGATTATTTCTCTGTACGTTTTTTTTTAAAGATGCTATGGTTGAAAATTAGAGTACATTTTTCTATCCTTCTTTTATAGAATCATACATTTTTTTTATTTTGTAATATGTACTGATTTAGACTTGCAAACGGGCACATTAATATCTATAGATTTGCAAAATTATTGATTACAATTCTATTGAATTTTAATGCAGATTAGCTAAATTTATTTCCTGGAAAATGGTCTATTAATTCTCGGCACATATTTTTTTTTTAAGATATAACTGTTGGAAGTCAGAGAATTGTTTTCCTATTTTTCTTTATGAAAGTCAGTGTCCTGATTTTTCATTGAAAAATGAATATCTATGAATTGCCAGAAATATTTACGGATAATCTTTTCAACAAAGATATTCTTAGTATCACGAAGTCAATAATTACAATTTGTGCCAGATTTTCAATGAAGTTTATCTTGTTTATTTTGTTCATTAAAATCTGCTCTATTGGATCCTCTTGCCTCTTTAAAATTATAATCATAACTTTGCCGGATAAACAAAAATCTTTTGTTGTTAAACAACAAACGTTATAAATAAATTGATATAAATAAATAAATTCATGGAGCAATTGTCTAAAAACAGTATGAACAAAGTTGCTTTAAAATCGGTTCAAAATTACGGATCATTCTTTACGCTAAATGAAGGAAAATATACCTCCTCTCTGAGGAATTAGCGTAAATCTGGCAACTTTTTTTTTTGCAAATCCATTATGATTAGTATGTGAAATTAAAGTTTGCAATCGATTTACAAAATTAATTTTATGTGCAGCACATCAATATTCTTATCTAAATAAAAGAATCACATTCGAAGCTCCGATACCAATTTATTCTCTGCCATATTGTACATCGTAAAACTTTTTTCTTTTCAGCCGATAAGTACTAAATAACGCAACTTAGTAAGTTCACAGTTCAGAGTGTTGTGTGTTTCACCGTTTTTCTTTTTTATTTTCGATACTAAAAAAAACTTGATAGATTGCAGTGTCCTACTCGCATGGTTTTTATGCAAAATGAAAAACCCCGATTGTCCCATAATAACAAACATTCTTATATTCAAAACTTTATTAATCAATCTATCAATTCAATCTCCTGACTGACAAATAAGAAAACATAAATCTTGTTGCAAGTGTCCATAACTTGCATCCCGTTTGATAAATGCGAATTAACAACAACAAAAAACTGCCCGATTTAAACCGTGTAACGCGTTTTCGCATTGAGACTAAAAACCCAATTTTTGTTTCAGAAACCGCGTAAAATCACAGGCCGCCAGCTAGAATCTTTACAATCTTCATCCGCTATGTACACTTTATCAGACGTTAAACCATATATGTACGACTGCGTATCTCGTTCTAATGTAAAATAATAATAAAAAAAGGAAAATAAATTGTTCTATCAGATTTTTTCATTCGTAACATTTCGTTATGCGACTCAACGGCGATACCTGTTAACGTTTAGTCTTTAATTCGTCATCTTACAGCGGGAGGATGTGCTTTGCAGTAAACTGTAGGGATAAAAAAAAAGGAGTCATAGTTGATTAACATCGAAAGAAATTAAGATGAATTTTGTCGTTGGATTTTTTATTACACTTGCCAATGAATTCGGATACGAGATCGTTGTCGCTGTCGCCACTCATCGAACCGGTTATCTCCTCGTTTTCCACCATCGGCAAAAAGAGCTGAACAAATTCAGCGGTATAAGGAGGCGCGATTGCCTCGAGTACTTCAGTCACGAAATATCTAATGAGTGACACGTCAGTGTCGCCACGTTGCCAGCATTGTTTTATGTAACAAACGACTGGAACGACGCAACCACGACTTAGAAGATTTACCATTCTGTCGATCAACATTTTTTTCATCTCCAACTGTAAATAAGACAAGATTATATTTTCTTGAAATTCAGGTTTTATCAGCTGATTAATTGTAATTATTATTTAGATAAGACAATAATTATCTTGTAATCAAATAAGACTAATTTTATTATTATTACTATTATTAATATCACGTGAATGATATATTTACAATTAGATAATTTAAAAAAGAATTTTAAAGGTTAGAATAAAAATTACATTTCTAAAAGAGATGTGCTGAATTATTCCCAATTGCACGAAAAATAGATTATTATTATTATTTAATAATTTCATGATAGAATTTAATCCGCTTCGTATTTTTCGTTCGAATTACAATTGATCAGAACACAAATCGTAGTTGGCGTACGATTGTGCGCTTTCAGTGATTTTGCAATCGCTTGTCTTTTGTGCTTGTTGCTAGCACGTGTTCTTGACGTTACGATAATTATTCAATGAAATTACATTACTTTTCATACCAATCTGATCATAATTATTGAAAAATTACCATTTTTTTTAAATTAAAATAATTGATAAATTACCTGAACGAGAATCTCGAGCTCGTCTTGTTTGCTCTCGAATAACCGAACAAGTAGCTGTAGAACTTTTGGATGAAGCAAATGATGGCAAGCTACGACTTCATCGAGAAGCGCCAAATGAACCGGACAGTGTTCTGTGCTTAATTTGAAATACGAGGGTTCAGTTACGGTGCACTCGACCCACCGTATTATTCCGACACTGACGACTGGAAATCTACGATAAATTCGTAAAAATATCAATATTTTGCAAACAATAAATATGATATTCGTTTTTTTTTTGCGAATATTATACCGTATACACTGATACAACGTATTGAGCTCAGCAATAAGTTCCGTCGATCCTTTATTAACGTTGCATATATTGTGCACTTTCTCAATCGCCTGCACCGTCGTTTTTAACTCATCCTTGTTTATCTTCCGGGCACCACCTTTTTTTGGAGCGGTCTCGCAAACACTCGACGCATAAGCCAGAAGATAAATGTACTTCGATTTATGCTCAGGATTCAATTTAACTCCTGGCTTGAAGAGTGAGTCGACAAGCAATTCTGCAAAAAATTCGTTCACCATTCAAATTACGCAAATATAAGATTAGAATTTCTCACTACTCGACATTAAGTTTTGAAAAATCAACATTTCTAAGATTAAATACACTTAAAATTACTATGAATAAATTAATATAATTATTGTCTGAGATTCCAATTTAAAAAATAGCCTTTCTTTCTAGATTTTTAAATTAAACAATTACAAATTCCATCGAATTTCAATACAGAGTTGTTACACTTTTTAGCTGAACACGTTAAATAAGCAATTACGATCGACCGTCAAAATATTCAGAATTGATATTTATTACTTACCCAAAAATTGGGGATTTCTGACGAGCTCGATCGGCGGTGGTTCAACCGCCGAATAATTGCGAAACAAAACGGTTATATCCGCAGGATTTAGTGTATTGCGAGATAACATTGATGCGAGAGCAAGACACGCGGTTGGATTACCCGCTGCACCATTCAGAGCCATCGTTATCGGCGTTACGTCGTGTCGGCTGTAATTATTTAGTCGTTAATAAAAAAAAAACGAAAATTGTAAGCCCGCGGTAATTACGTCGATACCCACTTTTGTTGAGCGCACTTAGTGATCTCTTGCGAGAGCCTCTTCATCATAAAACCACCACGTGGCTCTTGCGCAAGAATCTGCAAAAGTACTTGACTGTAAACGTACGTGTGCTGGCCGTGACAAACCATTTTCTAAAAAAAAAAATTAAAAAGAAAGAATTATGTTTCTATAGATTTCATTAGGCGAAGAAGAAATCTTTAAAAAATTCACTAACTGCACACTCCTGGATGCTAGACTGCCAGTCTTCGGTATTTTGAAGAAATCCAGCAATGGCTGTCTTCAATACTCGCGAGAATACTTCAATCTGCTGCGCAGCTGTTGATATACTTGTGATTTCTCCTTGGAAACCCGCGTCTGATATAAGCTACAAAAATGAGTTATTAAATATGATAAATTGACAAATAAATTATCATTTTCTTTCATTAATTTACTATTGAAACGGTGGATTTTTGAAAACCTTGAAAACTAAAAATGTATATTAAAAATAATTTTCAGTCATAATTTTAGGTCAGCTTTTCAATTTACATTTTTTTAGGTAAGTAAAAAAGTGAGAAAAATATATTTAAATCGATCAAAGCGTAATTTCTTGTTTCTCAAATTACACATAATTGTATTTCTTTCCCTCGATCATAAATTCATGCCTCATTTACTCATTTACAAAAACTTACAAATTCTTATTAAAAATGTGTTATTATTTTTATTACTTTATTGATTGAGTAGGATTTAGCTGTTAAAATTTCGCCAAACAAAATTTTAACAACTAAATCCGAATGAACAAACAGAAACGGTGCTAAAGATAATTCATTTTGTTTTTAAGTGACATCATGTTCGCGCTTTTTTATAATTATCTTTTCTTCTGGAAAGTTAATTATCCAAATAATTCCTGTAAAATGTAGTTTAAACTCATTTGCTTACCTTTATCGTAAAATTTAGCATCAAACAGTCCGGATACTCTTCAGCCAGTCTATAAATTAGCGATCTCCACGTAGGGTGTTGAATCATCTCAGTCAACCACGCAGGTGTCTGTGCGATAAAATCAATGAAAATCGTATTGAATTCTATTTGTATCAATTGAAAAAAAAACAGATTTAACGATGATCGTGTTTCAGATCGCAATTATCTACAGATTACTACGATACATAATAAGATTTCTAAACAAAGATAATAATTTATATAATAAATAAAGATTATATAATAAGAAAAGACAAGAAAAATAATAATTTTGAACCTTCATGTTTATGTAATTTTCGTCTTGACGTAATAACAAGTAATAACAAGGTTTTAAAATATTAACTAACTCAAATTACTTTACTTTCGTGAAAGAAAATATTAATAATTTCATTGTTTTCGAATAATATTTTATAGTTCTTTAAATGACAATGTGTTTAGAAAATATTTTTATTCAAATATTGCCCAGCCTTCGTTATATTTTTAATCTGTTTTCTAAATAAATAATCTTGCAGAAACGTACTTCTCCCTCCTCAGTGAAAATCTTGTCAGCCTTCTTAGGATCAAAAGTTTTCAGTATCATGTCCTTCAGATTATTCTCTACCATCGCTTGTACATCGGTTACTTTTACTCCCGCGAGAATAAGCCACTCAGCTAAAAGATTGGCCATTTGGGCGCAAGCTGTGTAATTCTTTGAGAGGAGCTCTATTACCTGCTCTGGATTACCACCAGCCTGGAAATACCTGAAAAAAAAACGGGTTTAACTTAAGCAAGCAAAAGAACAGTTAAACAAAATCTAATTTTAAATGTTACATTAATTGCTTTCTCATAGAGGAAGCTATGTTTTCGTGAAAAAATTTTTTTTCGAGATTTTAATGTCAATGTACTTCAAATAGTCTAAAACTTCGAGAAATCCAATTTTTACCCGGGGTCCGAATGTGCGCGTGTGTAATTTTACATAAAACTTAAATAGAGTGTGCTAATGCTTTATAATAAATTTAGGCATTTTTGTAATATTTTTTTGAAAATGCTGTAACTTCAGAACAATTTGGGCAATTGATCCAAAATTTTCGCATAAAACTTGAATAACATCAGCTGTTGTTTTTGTTGTGGTATTGCACTCATGACTACCAAAGATATAGCACATTGAAAAAACTGCTTATTCAAATAAAAATAGTTCCAAAGTAGAAATTTCCACACTGCTTTCTCATTAATTTCCATTTTTTACACAGCTTCCTCTATGAGGAAGCCAAGATTAATAAATAAGCTTTCTCGTAGAGGTGGCTTTGTGAAAAATCGAAATTAATGAAAAATTTTTTGTTATTAATTTCATAAACAAAAAAGTTTGTACAATTTCAAATTTATAAAAAATAAAAAAAGATTGAATGCAGAAAGGAAAAAAATGTGTTCTTCAGCAAGAAAAAAAAATTGCAAATTTTTAAAATTTCAATTTTTCTTATATCACTTTGTTAGTCTATCAAAAACAAAATGTAAATGACTTTTTGTCTACTTTGCACATTTTTTTTACCTCTTCAATTGGGTAAATATTCCTGGTTCCATAATATAATCTGCAGTCTTAAATTTCTCTAGGCACTGGTTAAGAACTTCCTGGGGATTTTCCAAAGCATCATCAGCGCCAGGATCATCCCCGCCTCTGTTCATATCGTCTGCCCAAACTCCTCGATCATCCTCAAAATCTCCTTCCATCTGAAATTAAAAAATTTAATTTAATTTCAAAGTTTTCAATTGCAGAGAAAAAAATAACCATTGTTTCTGGCTTACCTTTGGCATTATTTATACAAAAATGGTTATCACAGTTGCCTGAAAAAAGAAAATAGATTATTTTTATTTGTAACCAAAACATGATGAAAAGAAAAGTCCAGAATGGGCAGTATTAAATAAAAATTATAATTTATATAATTTTCAGTGCAAATGCTGTGAATAATTGACAACAAATATAAATAGTAGGATTGTTAGAAAGTAATTACTTTGAATTACTTTTTAATTACCAAAATTACTAACATAAAGAAAAATTAAAATATTTTTTCGTTTTTTTTTTTTTAGTAATTTTAGCTCTTGCACTACTAGTTATTAAGTTGCGAACATAAACTACGAGAACTATGTTTTGTTTAGCAAATAAATGCGATGGAGAACACGTAAACAAATGGTCATCGGTTTCGAATTCGCTCGACTGTGTCATTCCATTAATCATCCAAATGTTCATTATTCGCAAGCAATTCACATAAGCACTTCACAATAATAGAAAATACGTAATCATTACCCTGGAAAACAATATATTGCAACAGATAACTTATAACGTTGTTCTGTCGATCGTAAAATCGGTCGGAAAAGTGAGGTTATCGATGCGCAGCGCCCTCTTTTTAAGAACGCATTACGCATGCGCAGGGTTGACAAAAATAGGCGTTGAATATTTAGAGATTACGAGAATGAATATTTTTATTTATATATGCTATCTTTTTAATACTGGGATTGTAAATATTTCGGCTATTTTCAATTTTTTTTAAACATCGCAAAAAGTATATATTATATTTTATTTGTATGCAACTCAAGGAAAACCCAATCTTAAAAATATCCAATAAAACAAACGGCGTATTTTTGTCAATGTAAATGCACAGAAGATTTTAAAAATCTAAGTTTTCGCTCTCTTTTGGAATCCTAATGCTTTGCTGAATTTCTATAAAATAATCTACTTATTAGAAAGTTAAGATATTTGACATAAAATACCATCTTTTTCTCAATAGAATTAATTTTTTTAATGCTATGTTAAAAAATGGTTTTAAATTTACCAAAAAAAATAAATTTGAAAAAAATATGTTGCAAATCTCAGGCAAATTATACGCTAATATATTTACATCCGGATATTTTACCATATTTTGAAGATGGTCTTAAAAATAAAATAAAAAATTGCACCAGCGCATTAACCAGAAAATTAATCTCTCATTATTAAATATGGTATGTTGATTTAAAAAATTAATTGGAATATTCTAACATAAAAATAGAGGTTATAGCGTTGTAGCGCCCTCTATCGACATTATATTGCGCATGCGTGCCGGGATGAGAAAAAAAGTGTAAATAACGATTTGGCGGGGTCAAATCAAAACGAAGGCATATCTTTTTTCCCTTTAGTAGCGTGTGTGCCAGCCACATATCTATTATCTCTCTCAGATCGTCATAAGAGTGAGAGAGGTAGCTGAATCACGGGATCCCAAAAACTCTCTGCTACGGTTAATCTGTCAGATAAGAGTTCAAGAAACTTTTTTATCGTACAAAACAGATAGTGTTTATATTTGAGGCGGCCATATTGGTTTTCCGGAAATTCAGAAAACTAGCTGTTTCTTCATTTCTCGTGCGAATCCAACCGAGATTTGAGAGCAGGACCATGCGATTTTTTTGATATTATAATCCTGAACAATTTGATGTATGTGTACAGCATATTAATGACAAATAGTGTAAAGTACAAAATTGCATATTTTTACCGACCGTTGTCGGTAATGAAATTTACTCCAGCTCCCCCTTAAAAACTGCAATCGGTATCGAAAACTGCAATCAAATCAACTCAGAGCCGGCTAATATGTCAGATAAAAGCAAATTAGTTTTCACTTCATCTATCTACGGCGGAGTGAAACCTAATTTGCTTTTATCTAGAATATTAATCATCTCTGAGTAGATTTGATTACAGTTTTCGATACCGATTACCGTTTCCCAGCTATTTTCAAACATGTGTCACCCCACCTGAGATTACTCGGTCGGTAATGAAAACTGTAATCCGATTTTTTCCGTTCCAGTTAATCTTTAATGACTGTACTGGACATCTTTCCCATTTTTAATCAAAAATATCAACAGTGGCGGAAAAATGTTGCATCTTAAGATTACTTCTATCTCTCTCGCACTCGTGAGATTTCACATCACCTTAAAGGGGGGGGCGGGAAGAAGCAGGCAAAACGAGCGCAACGAGGTGAACGTCCTCGTCCACTCCCTATCGCCACAAATCCGACGTCTGCTTGAAATGCAACATAGACGCGAGCAATCTTCTCCTCGTCGTTCCCTTTCTCACTACCAACTTACCACTTAGTGTATATAGTACATACTTATATACAACAAGCATTTAGTTCCCGACCAGTTTGTAAGTTGATTCGGCGGTGCCCGGTGTGCTCTTCGTTAAAGCCCGGCTCTCGTCGCTGCTGCTGCTGCTGCTGCTGCAGCGCATACGAAAGTGTGTCACAATTGCTCGCGGGAGTCTCTGGCATTGCTGGCGCTCGTTTCTCGTCCAGTGTGCCTCGAGCTTCCAAAGCAGCAAGTGTTACGAGCGAAGTTTGTGTCTCCACGTCGGTCAGTGATCTAAAAATCAATTATCGATATTATTATTTAACACATTTAATCATCATAAACGAACTGGGACTAGAAACAAAAAATCTTCTACGCACTCGCGGTGAGTGAAAACGCGATCTTTCTCATTCTTTTCCTTTGCCACATTTCAAACCTCGTGTTTATATCTCGAAACGTCGATGCAAAACATTTGTGTTCTCTTTTTTTGGCTCTTTTAGTTCTAGTTACAAGATCTAAAGGAATTTGTAAAGATGTAAAAAAATAATCGGTAATCTTATTTTTCGGTAAGATTACCGCAAAAATATCGTATTTTTTTTTAAATTTTCGATAAAATCACCACAAAAAATATGTATCCGTAATGTTGATTTTTTCATAATTTTGTTGTGCATGAAATATATTTTATTTTCCGACGAAATTTTCACAAAAGTATCGCGATTTTTACTGGATATTTTCTCACGAATTTGTTGTGTAAAATTATCAGTATTTTTATTTCAGGTGAAATTAACACAAAACAACCGTTTACTATTTTTATTCTTATTGATATGACCGTTAACAAAAGTTAATCGAAATTTATGTAGTGGGGTTTTTACTTTTTTTATCGATATAATACTTTATTAGCGGCCAAGTACCGGTTTTTTTTTTAAATCGTAAAATAACCGATCACGTTTTATGGCTCACATCTGTAATGTGATTTTGTCGCGGCAGGGGAGGCGCGACTACACACACCCTCATTTTCTGGCCAATCGTGTGGCGACGTAAGTTCTTTGCTCTCCCACAGGAGAAAAGAGAAGGTTCCTCGAGTAAGAAATCCATATCAGTAAGAAATTGAGAGCTTGGCAACGAGTAACGAATTACTAGTCTGAATTCACCAGTGAAATCCAATTTTTATCGGTAAAGTTACCGGTTATTTTAATAAAACCTTAAAAATTTTTAAACAACAGAACATGTATTGCTAATTTTTTTACTAATGACACAAAATTGTGTAACAAATTAAAAATATTTTACATTTCACTGAAAACCGCTTTGACAATAATTGAAAATATAAAAAAAATATTTATAACTTTAATAGTAACTTTTAAATATATATCTCATAAATAGCATTGGCTGTTTTATTCAGCGAAATACCCGGAAATTTTTCTAGTTATTTACCGATTGACGAAACTAAAAAATAAAAAATAAAAATACTTCGACATCGCTTAAACAAGGTTAGCAAATATTTATGTTTATAACTTGGATATTTAATTATTCTATTAGTTATTTATCGATTATTATCACAACAAACGACACCTCTAAATCGACGTTCGTGTGTTTATTCGTGTTCCAAAACAAAGCAAAAAAAATGCATGCTTCCTAACGACCGAAAAACGTTGTCGTTGCGTGTGAGAGGTATGCAACAAGTGTACACGTGTTATATGCTGCTCGCTTATACTTTCGAGAATTCGATGAGATAAAAGCAGGGGACTGTAGATCGAGTGATGATTATTTCAGTAATTCATTTTGCGAAATTTCTTCCTGGATACTTTGGTGATTTCTTCCGATTGTCTTGCGCTTCTCATCAGATAAGAGAAAGTGGCCTTGAAAGTCTCGAGACCTATTTGGACAGAGTCGGAATTCACTTCTAGGCACTGGAACGTGGATTAGGACGTGTTTACGATGACTGAGTCATTGCGAGTGCGAGTGAGATAAAGTTATTGACGATTGCGGCGGAGTGACAGAGAAAACAAAAACGTGGAGCACTCGAGTAACGAGAAATTAATGAAGAGGGACTAAGTAAAAGTGCATATTACGAATACCTTCCGAATCTAAATATTGAATTTGGTATTTTTAAAATCACTTTGAGTATGGTTTTTATTTTTACAAAAATTTGACTACATTTTTTGCACATTGAAAATAATTGTTTCAAATCATTTTTTCTTTTATAACATTTTTTTGAGTTCTAGTCTTTAAAACAAAAATACAGAAGTACAAAGAAATTGCTAAATTTTATTTCATTATCATTTTACTTATTTGTGGAATTTTTTTTATTAATCCTGATTTTTTAATGAATATTACAATATTTTTGTGACATTTTTCGCTTGTTAAAATGACAAATATTTTGTGTTAAAAGTTTGTTGAAAATAGGTGAGTTTTGTGAATTCACATTTACTGGTAACAAAAAATCTGGAAGTCGTATTCTTTTTGGATTGCAATGCTTTCTCTTTTACAATACTCTGTATGTGATGAGAAAGTAAAGATTGGTAAATGAAAAAATGACTTTTCATTCAAATTACAAATGGAATAATTATTTTTTTAAACATAATTAGTGTTGCAAAATGCAGCACTGTGATTTTCGAAATTCTTGTTGTCACGTTTACTAGTAATAAAAAATTGGTAAATGACAAGATTACTTTTTGTTAAAATTGCAAACGGATTTATTATTATTTTTTTTAACAAAATTATTGTTACGAAACGTAGTATTATGATTTTGGAAATTCTTGTGACATATGCTATTGAAAAAAAAGACATTCCTTCTTATTTGTACTTCTGTATTTTAGCTTGTACAACTGAAACTATTTTTTTTTAGTAAAGACGACAAAAAACATTCATAGAATAAAGTTTTGCAAAAAAACCAATTATTTTTTTTTTTTTTATAAAACCATATCCAAAGTGACTTAGCAATAAATTTTTAACAAAAATGATAAAAAATTGGTTATATTTAGAGACTTTTTTTTAATCTAAATTTTCTTTTACTGATAAACACAATACAACTCGTTTTTTAGCTGGAAATCGATGGATTTCCTCCACTTAACTTTAGTTAGAAATACGTGCAATATGTTGCAGCGAATGTGGTGTTTTTATTTATTTTTAAAACATTTTACTGAACCGTTCTCAAAATCATTATAGGTAAAAAAAATACTAGTCGCAGGACTTGAAGCCTCCCACGAAGCAATTCAGTTATATTAATGCTCTCTGCAAGTTCTTTCCGGGAAAAAAAAAATATATTATGTAATGCATCTAGTTGCGTATTAGAAACGTAAACAGGTTTTACAGCGTTACATGTGATGAAGGTGGCAATGGTAGATGCCGCTGCTATAAAGTTAATGTGCATATGGGGCATTCCATGTCAACAACGCCACGAACCTTACTTTTTGTTACTTTTTTCCCTGTTTATAAAATTAGTTTTATAACAGAATATTTCACACCATTTTTTACATTTTTTTTGTTGATTGTTTTGGTCACATTTACCAAAAACATTAATAACTGAAACCATTAAAATCATTAAAAAAAATTAACGTTTGAAAAACTAATTTAAAAAATGGACGTGAAACTAGGATTGGAGCAAAAAATACAAAATATTCTGAATATTTGTTCAATTATTATTAAATTTATGGCAAATTTTTCTTTGGCAAAATTTCAATAAGTCTCAATGCTGAATAGTTACCAAAATAAATAAAAATATTATCAAGAAAATTAGTTAATTAAATTAAGAAAAAAAAATCATTGTGCGGTTTTATAAAGTAACAAATAAATACCAGCTTATATGAAGGAAAAAAATTCAAATTTGAAAGTTGGTTTTTTTTTAAATAAAAGAGAAAGCCAAAAACATCACATATAAGTTTTGAATTGTTTATTTCAATTAAACCTGAATATTTAAAGTTACATTTTTTCTCTAATCCTAGTTTCACGTCTGTCTTCGGAGTATTTTCAACAATTTTCCTTGTCGACTTAAAATATAATTAAAATGAAAATAAACAAAAAAACTTGTCGACGTAATTTTTAAATATCGAAAATTTGCTTTGGAGTATTTTTTTTTGTACCGTACAAGATATTAAAAAATAAAAAAAGCGAAGAATACCTACGACTCTTTCGATTTTTCGTAGGAACGTATAGTTTGTGATGAATAATATTTTTGATTATTGCGACTAAAAGAGTTTTCGAAAAAATCTAAAATTTGCTTTGGAATTTTTTTTTTTTTTTTTTTTAGAAAATATACAAAAAAATTAATTTCAAAAGAACGAATATTAAGACCGCTTCGATTTATCCTAGAATGCCCCATATTCTGTGCACTTGAACAATGGTCTCGAGTGTCACTGTAAAACACACACCGCTGAATTCACTCGTGACCTAGATTCGTAACCAGACAGGCTTGCCGTTACATTTCCGAAAGTTACATCCTCTCATTTCGCACCAATCCCCTTAAAGATAACAACCGCAAAAATATGTATCAATTTTCAAGAGACAGTCTCATTTTATCGTAATTCTCAACTATAGATTATAGAAACCACGATGCACTGTGAAAATATGTTTACTGGCTTGCTTTATCGAGAACAAAATGTGCGCGTTTGTTTCTCTACTTCCAACGATGAAAATCCAGCTGTGACGATGAGAAAAAATACGGAATGACGTTTCTCTATTACGCTATCATCAAGTTGTTATTTTTTAATGTACCAAAATTATTTAACGATTTTACAAACTAGTATTTATTTATTTGCGCTCCCCAAATTTAGACGCAAACTTTTTTTTCTAGTTTGTAGAATTATTTAATTATTTTTGTAGATTAACAATTTTTCAATTTATTCTACAAAAATATAATTTCGTGTT
This sequence comes from Perithous albicinctus, assembly GCA_964016905.1. Taxonomy (NCBI): domain Eukaryota; kingdom Metazoa; phylum Arthropoda; class Insecta; order Hymenoptera; family Ichneumonidae; genus Perithous; species Perithous albicinctus. The sequence goes on from OZ024689.1 coordinate 23,205,929, forward strand.
TTTGTTTAGTGTCAAAAAGGTAAAATATAAGTAATATTAAATAATTTGTAGAACAATAAATTAATATAGTATGTTGAAAAATAGTTGGGTGACAATTCTAAAAGTCAAAAATCTTCTTTTATAAAAGAATTCATGATTTTCACTTTTTTAAACTTGAAATAGCTTCGGTTAAATTTAAAAAATTCATACAAACTCCTTATTACATAAACAAATATTGAAACAACAGCCAACAGTATTGATCTTGTCTTAATTGTAAAAAATTTGTATCCGATAAAAGCTTTAATAATAAAGAAAGCGAAGGTCTGTATATTATGGAGCTAAGCTAAAAAATGTTGATATTTGACACAGGATTTTTTAGACTTTTTTCAGATTTCTAAATTAAGGCTCTCGAGATTTTTCATTCAAAAATCATAAAACCATTCAGAAAAATTAGTTTAATTTATCACACGTTTTTTTTCTGCCTTCTGCAATTCATATATTTCACTTAGCCTACATTCCTATGTATATTGCAATGCTGTAAGTAAATGGCGTAAAGTATGCATTTCTTTCGAGAGCAGGGGTCAAAATACCGTACACATATGCACATGTGTGTGCGTAACTCCAAGCGGTTAAAATGACTATAGATTCTCATCGCCTTTCACGTGCATTATTTTATCAACGCACGTATATTTTTGAACGGAATTTTTCGCAATAATTTACTAAATTTATTCTGGTTTTAATTAACGAGATCGCGAACTTAAGGCTTACATGCACAGCGGGATGTTTAACATCCCACCTAGATTACTATCATTTTTCAAATATTTCAACGTTTTCTTTCTCGATATTAATGATTTTTCATTGAACCCAAAAAAAAAATGTGTGCTTGTAAGGGCTAAACCAGGTTGTATATAAGATATTCCATGCCAATTTGGCAGAGCTTATGAACCTTTTTTTTTAGTTATTCTCCTGAGAAAATGGACTATGTTCGATTTTTTTAATATCTTTTTTTACGTCATTTTTTATCAACTCACGAGTAAAAAAAATCGTATATCATTAAAATATTATGTGTAAATGAAAAAAAAAAATTGAGAAATGGAAAACAAAAACAAAAATGGAAAAAATTCACCCTGATTAAACAATCAAACTGATTAATTTTTTTGGAGAATCCAAAGAAATAAAATCCAGAATTTTCAAATGTCAACATTTTTGCTCCAATTTTTAAATTGGAATTTTTTTTCATAAAATCAGTTATATGATAAAAACATTTTCGAGCGTATGCAGAAAATAGGCTTAGACTTTTTGATTCAATTTTAAGTGGATAACAAAAAAGAAACTTTTTATATATTTTGTTATATTTGGGTCTAGAGATTTTTTTTTACAAGATCAGATTATCGTTACGAAAAATAAATTTAATGAGTATTTTTATACGTTTTTTTTTTAAATACTGATAAAAAAATCAAACACCTTATATTTTTGGCTAAAATTGGTGGTTTTTTGGAACATATTAGTTCAATGTTAATTGGAACGTTTATAAAAATTTCATAAATATTTAACTATCTAAAGCCAAACAAAAAAGTCTACACTCACTTTCTGCACAGATTTAAAATTTTCTTATCTCATATCTTTTTTTGTATATCATTTTTTCAAATTTTCAAATTCTATCAAAAATTTTGAACAAGTTCATACCAAACACTTTGGATTTTCAAAAAAAAAAAAAATGTAAAAAAATAGAGTGTTTTTTTTTAAAGCAGATATAGTAACAACAAATATTAAGATAATTCGGAAGGAGTCAGGATCAAAAATTAGCCGCACCGCTTCTCCAGATTAAAGGGTCGGAACGTGATTTCGGTGCATCCAAAGCTGTCCGCTATATGCAGCTTACGTACCATTTGCAATTGAAATGGAATAGTTCTAGTTAGAGTCGTTCAACGCACGCTGCCGCGTGTGACCATATAGTATATAGCGTAATGTCGAGGAAAATCAGCGTAAAGGGTCACGTTAGCCTTGTCACAAACGTCGCGGCAGTTTTTGTTTTGCATCCGCTAGACTGCACAAATTATGATAAGTGCAAGTTTACTCAAGCCTCAGCAAAGAATTTTCATTGTGACCTCACTTATTGACCCCACAGACTACGAAGTCTTTTAAAGAATTTTATTGCCCATTGTTTGCTTCGCTATTTGATCCTGACCCGAATTTATATATCACAAAAGGCATTAAACACAGAGAGAGACAGAGAGAGAGAGAAAGTCCAAATAACGCTATCCATTTCTGTTAGGCATTTTAAGCCTATCTACAAAAAAAAGAAGAAAAAAAAAGTCACATTCTGTTAGCTATTCAATGAATATACAATATCGCCTCGATGAATAGGCAATCGTTATGGAAGCTTCTTCGTTAAATTACTTAATGCAATCGTTAACGATTTATCGACCATAAAAAAGACTTCTAGACTACAGACGATTTCTTCTGAGTTATGAGTTAGAATTCTATAAACACATGATGATAACATTGTGAGCATAAGAATGTTTTTTTGTTGTTGTTGTCTTTTTAACTTGTATTCTGTGCTTAGTCTATTTTTTTTTCTGTGTAATAACAGCAATTAAATATTATGGTTTCAGTGGGCTGCGAAGATAAATGGACGTGATATCTGGCTTAATTGTCGCTGGATACAATTACGTTGAAATAATATGGAATACCATGTGTATACCGTATTGTACAGTTCGCCAGTGATTTTTCCTCGCTGCAAAACTTTCTCTCGAATTCTCGTCGTGAGTTCGTTACAACGCTGGATGCGCTGAATCCCCTCAAGGCCATGGGCCTGTTAATACTAAAATCCAATACCTTGGGCGATAAGTTTTCGACATAAAATTCCGCTGCATCAGCACAAACTGAGATTGCATACAATGCGTTGATTGACTTACAGACTTTGCTCCGATTGCGATTATAACAAGTGCATTTTCTATTATGCAATCCGTTTGGTTTTCATTACAAACGAAAGCTACTGATTTCTATATATTTTTAATAGTACACGTGATATTCGTTCTCATCGATTTAGAGCCGAAAAATACGCGTATTTTTTTTTTTTTAATTCTTAACCAAAATCGTACAAAAGGATCACATGTGATTGATTCACCCCAACGACTTTCTGATCATGTTAAAAAATTCCAAATTCAAATATAACAAATTGTAGAAGTTTTTTTTTTATATCTTTTAAAATTTATTTTTTAGCAATCGAATTTCGATTATGTTTTAATTTAGATTATGATTACGATTATGATTTTTTAGAGTCAGAATTATAGTTGTGAACTGTAATCTAGTTGAGTAATCTGTTGAGATTTTCGAGAGATATTTTTTTTTGAAATTATATCGCAGTAAAATTGTTATAGAAATTAATAACAGAAATATGTAATGAAAGAGGCCTCTAATTTGCATCTTTTACAATTTCCTTAATTTCGGGCTCTTCTAGTTTTTATACCTGCACTGCTATTTTTTGTTCTATTCACAGGTATAAATCACTTTTTTCTTCAATATGGTGGAGTTTCCCCTTAAATGTAAATAGTATCAATGAATCAGTAGACCTCGTGTGACAAAAAATAGAAAAAGGTATTTTGCAATTATTTTTTTCATGGAAAACAAGGCAACTCAGAAGAAATGTGTTTATACGTTAATGAATGGATAATTAGAATTCATTTTAATTAACTAAACGTTTATTGGTACAATTGTTAACTCTGTTGTTACTTTCTCCATCAATTTTACTGTAGTACTTATAAAAATGTTCAACTAATGAGAATGAATAGTAATAAGTTGAACTATGATTATTCTAATTAGTTAAACTTTTTTTTTCACATTTCAGTATACATTTTGAGAGGGAATTTTTTTATGTGAAATGAGCAGATTTGTTGCACAGGTGATTTCATATTGGCCACTATAATAATAAGTTAAGCTATTATTATTTTTATTAGTTGTACTTTTTTTCATAATTCATTATAAATTTTGAAAGGAGAAATTTTTTTTTGAAAAAACCAGATTTGGTGCAAAGTCGATTTTATATTTGATAGAATAATAATAATTTCAACTATTATTATTTTTATTGTGCTTTTTCATATTGCAGTATAAATTATGAAAGTAGAATTTCTTTTTGTGAAATGGCCAGATTTGACGCACAGTTGATTTTATATTTGTTAGAATAATAATAAGTTGAACTATGATTACTTTAGTTAGTCGAATTTTTTTTTCATAATTCAGTATAAATTTTGAGAGGGGAATTTTTTATGTGAGATGAGCAGATTTGGTGCAGCCTTAATATCATATTTTCCAGAATAATAAGTTAAGCTATTATTATTTTTATTGTACTTTTTTCATAATTCAATATAAATTTTGAAAGCAGAAATTTTAAATTCTGAAATGACGAAATTTGATGCACAGATGATTTCGCAATTTTCTATAGAATGTACTCATAGTAATTGTGCCAAGAGAAAATAATGAAAATAAAAAAGTAACACACTATGCACAAAACTCAAGAGTAACGTAGAGTGATGATTGATTGAAGGTCGAGGGTCTAATCGCTTCTGGCATATCGCTCGGCGGCGGTGTTAGCCCGGTTCGTTAGGCCGCCAACCATTTGTGGTCAAGGTCCGACACGTGAGTGTTAAAACGTCATCTAAGCAGTCATAGCTATGAACAATCCGTGCAGCATAGTTGCAGCGTATTCATTCGTCTATAAACGCAAAAGAGACACTGGGCTCGAGGCAGGCTCTCGTTTAGTTTGAGCTCTGTGTGCCTCCTCACGTGTCTATTTTCACCGAGAATTCCATGGGCGTCGATCGCCAAGTGTTTCTAAGCTCTGAAAATCACACTTAATGCATCCCTTTAGCAAACTCTGATTACAAGTTTTTACCAAATAATATAATAATTCATCAATTAATTATAACTTATCTGGTTTGATAAAATATTTATTATCAATTATTATTATATCGATAATTTTGGGCATTCTTAAAAATCGTGGAAAAAGAAATTACATGCATGCTCTGGTTATGTGAAAAGAAATCGCAGATACAAATATAACAAATTATGGGAGTTGAATTTTTCTAAATACCGTTTTTCAATTTCTGTTTTTTTACCAATGAAAATGTTTATCAACTCCTCGAAGAGTTTCAATTTGATTTCGAAACGTTTCATAGATTTCTAAAGATTTTATCCTATTTCAACTCCTTAAATTTATATATTTTATAAAAACCTTAACATAAATTTTGATGCTTTTCTAGTCTTTATTCTTTTACTATCATTTTCTATCTGATGGAAAAAATTAAACAAGATTTTATATCTGAACAAAGTTGAGCCCTTAATAATTAATATTATATCAATTGACAGATATACAACAACAAAAACAATAATAATTTAACATGCATTTTGCAATTATTTTTTCATGTCAATTATTAGCTCTTAACTTAATGCATACTTTATCAATCTGTATATTCGACTATCAGTTATTATGAAAAGTTTAAAAAATATCAGGAATTAATAATAATTTGTCTGGTTCGATAAAAGATTATTTATTAATATATCGATAATCAGTTATCGCAGTAATTTCTCGGTCAATTTAGAAAATTCATATCGTCCCCTCGTCACGCATATCTCTTGCGTTATATTCGTTCCGATTGTTGTCCCAGTTTAGCGCACAAATGTGTAACCAGTCTCGTAACAGAGTTTATCAATGAATCGTATCCGACGTTCTTATAATACTGAGTCAATTTTATTGATCAGTCGCTATCAATTTCCTCAATCGATAAAATCGATATCTAATGGCCTCGTAATCTCCACGTTTTTTTAAAAGTTGCTTTCAACTTTCAGGAATTTTGGAGTATCGATTAAAGTGCGCGTGTGGCACGACTAGGCTGAGTCGAGCCCTCGATCATGGCGTATCCGTTGGTTGAACACCATCCATGCGGACACGAGTGAACGGGAGTTCAAAGTCCACTTGTCGGAGCCGCGTTCCACGCAACATTCACAGCCGCTCTCGTGGTACTCACCACGATCGCACAATCGTTACCGCGCTTTCACCAAGCGAAAGAGAAGCCATAAATTGCGAGCCAAAATACTTTCTCAAACTTGGAAACTCTTATCGAATCAATTCTCAAATATCAAAAGACTATGACGATGTAATTTCAATTTTTATTCTCGTATTAGCATTTGTTTTTTATCACACCGAAATTGTTTCACAATCTGTTGATAATTCTCATCGAGTTTTAATGATTATATATTAAAATACAGCGATATTATTTCCACTTAGTCATCACACGTTTTTTATGACATAAAAATTGTTTCTTAAACTTGAGGCTTCTTAACGAGATTGCCATTCTTCAATATTAATATGCTATGACGATTCAATGTCCACATTTTGTTGTCGTAGATTTTTTATTTACACCAAAATTGCTTCTCAAACTGTTGATAATTCTCACCAAGTTAAAATTATTATATATGAAAATGCGACGATGTAATATCCTGTTAATCGTCGTAATTTTTTTACATATAACATCAAAATTGTTTCTCAAACTTGGAGCTTATTAACGAGATTGCCATGTTTCGATTGCTATGACGATTAAATTTTCACATTTATTAGCAGTAGATTTTTGTAATGACATAAAAATTGTTTCTCTAATTCGGAGCTTCTTATTGAGATAACCATTAAATTTCCACTTTCAGTTGGAGTAACTTTTTTTATCATAGGAAAATTGTTTCTTAAAGCCTTTTATCGAGATTACCATTTATTAAATATTAAAATAGTACGACGATTTAATTTCCTCTTTTGGTCGTAACAGAGTCAACTATTTTGATGACGTTGCCCATATACGTGATCTTGGACTTTGATTCCGGCCTCTTGCGTCTCCGCTTGAGTCTACCGCTGGTAATTAACAATACAAACATACGAACGAGTTGTATCGGTGCTGTGACTAGCTGAAAATACACAAGCGCTTGGAAATCAACGTGACTCTCTAGGCGACAGCTACTCGATAAATCGCGCTTTGCCGTGGAGATAGTACGCTGTTGATTTTCCTTCGCACAATTACTGCCATAAGTAAGGTCAACTGGAGGTTTCTGTCGGTGTAAGCCCGCTCTTTGTACATCTCTGCAGTCTGCACTGCTCTCAATTCTTATTAGACCTTTGGGACGAAAAACCCTCCGACAACATTATTTCACTTGCTAAGGACGAAAGAATGACGTTAAAGGCTCCATAAATAAGTCGTCAGTCACAAAGTTTGTGGCAGCGACATCCTGCTAAAAGGATCCTACAGTTGTAGTAACGCTAGAAATTTACCACAATAATTTAAAAGTAGTATTTAAATACTTTTGGAGTTGCATGATGATTGAAGAATATTTTTTGTACTGAAAAGTACAACTTTTTTTTTTATTGTACATTTTCTCTTAGTTTAAGCAGAAAAACTGATTTTAATGAATTCAAAGCGGTTACGGAGGATAACTTAATCAATAATCTGCGAATTTGTCTTCTAATTCAAGACCTCTAACCAGTAATTCAACTCTCCAACCAGTTTTGATAATTGAACTGATAGAAAACTAAATTTAAAAGACATTAATACCATACATTTTCCTTCTATTTATATTAGGAATAGCCATTCGTCTAATTTTAATGTCCAATTGCTCTTCTTTATTCATACAACAACTTCACCAATATATTTTTTTATATAGAATCATTTAAAAAATTTAAAAATAAATTTTGCATCTGAACCAAATGAAGAGATGAATACAAAGTGTAAGCTAGTGAACTCGTAAAGTATCTATTAACACGCGAAATGACTTGAAACAAATTAAAATAAATTCAATGTTACCGATTAAATGCTTTAAATAAATATTTTTACAAACATCCGTTTTGTGCATTTGACGAGATTTGACGAGCATTTTTCAGTCCCTATTCTATTAAATTCGTGATCGAGCAAACAATAGCTTTTATTCTTTTATTAAAGAATGAAACGAAATTTATTAGACATAAAATTCGCACGTAACGTGTTGTTGATCCTTGTCAAGCAGTTTAAAAGTCCACACCTGCCTTTCCAAGCCATCTAACATAATGCTACCGTGACAATTCATAATCATCATCGAGGGCAGAGTTTAATGACGCTTGCTTTTTTTTTCTTTCCAGGCAGTAACAGGGAATCTTAGCGAGCCATGGCGGAAGCCCATTCTGCCGTTGCTTTCAGTTTTTCGATAACTCACGAAGGATGGGACGTAAACTTCGACAGAGAAGTGCTGGACCTCGTCTGGCAGTCCGGTGTGAGATCTTGGAAGAAAAGATTCTTCAGGTTCCACGTGAGCAAAAAAAAAAATTAATAAAGCATCTACAATTAAAAAAAAAAAAAAAGGTTTCAAAGTAGAACTTTGCGCATTGCTTCCTCATTATTTTGGAATTTTTACAAAGCCACCTCTATGAAGAAATATATTTATTTATTTTGGCTTCTTTAAAAACAAGAAAAGATTAACATTTTTTTTTTTTGGAAACAAAGGTTCTTCTATGAGGAAGCAGAAATAATGAAACAGAAGTAAGCTACCAATATTACGAATAATATTGTTCAAATAATATTTTTTAAAGCTGGAATGTTTCTTTAGCAATTTTCGAAGTCTTTTCGAAGACGTTACATCGAGCTTCCATTTTAGTAATAGTAAATATTCAGATCCATTCATAACTTTTATCTGTTTTTGCAGGAACCGAATATCTTAGCATAAGAATAGCTCTATTAAAGGCCTAAGTTTCGAAATAGTATTGTTAATTATTGCTCCCTAGCGTCAGCGCCATAAAAAAATAAAATAAACAATCGGTTTTTATTTTTCTTCTCTTCAATTACAGAATAATTTAAAAAGTGGTGTTTATCCAGCCTCACTGGGAAGTCTTTGGCTTACTATTGGCATTGTAACGGCAATCCACTTTGCCGGGTACAAAGTTCCTTATGACCTAGTAGGAAAAGTTGCTCCATATCTTTCCGGGTAAGTTAGTGATGCTGATTTTTCTTATGCGATGCATTGAATCGATTAATAGTGTGATTCACGGATAATTTTCTTTTTTGTTTCTTACTAAGCTCATCGGTACCTGCGCATCTCACTGGTTCGATTGTCGTTGGACTTTTGCTTTGGCTCGTTACGATATACGCGTTACGTTATGCCTTGAAAATCTTGCTAATATATAAAGGATGGATGTACGAGTCGAGAGGACCTGGAAAGAAACCTTCGTTTAGTACAAAAGCATGGCTTGTACTCGTAAAAGTACTGTCCGGATGGAAAAAACCGATGCTGTACAGTTTTCAAGGATCGCTGCCTAGACTTCCGCTTCCAACAGTAGAAGATACCACAAAGAGAGTCAGTACATTTAAAGTTATGCCATGATAGACAAATTTAGAAATATTACAGCAAAAAAGAAATTATTCCTTAAATCCTACGCATTTGTCGGCTGAAATTTCTTCTTTTTTTTACAATGTTCGGAACGGGTTCGATGCGAATTATGATCCTCGTTCAAAAGTCAAAAACAATCAACGTAGGTCAATTACCCCCAATGAGCGTTTCGGCCCTTATCTTTTTCTGCAACTATTTTTTTTTTGTCATTGCGTCATACCTGCAACTTCAAAATCAATACCGCGTAAATTACCGCATATTTTATATGACGATGAGAAGCTATTGTATTTATTAATCACAGGTACGTTCGTTAATGAGTCTCTCATTAACTCTCTGAGAAAATTATTAAGTATTTCGTTTTTTATTGGCATTTATGGAAATTTGTCTCTGATATATAAGTATATATTAATAATACATTAATAGTACAAAATTCCGGAGGCAAAATGAATAATTATCTTTCACAGTAAACAATACATTGATTTTTTCTACAGTATCTGCGAAGCGTTCGACCGCTTCTGGACGACGAGAATTATTCCCGAATGGAGAAGCTCGCAACCGAGTTTAAAACGGGAATTGGGTCGAAACTTCAGCGATATCTCATACTAAAATCGTGGTGGTCGAGCAACTACGTATCCGATTGGTGGGAGGAATATGTGTATCTTCGTGGCCGATCACCGATAATGGTCAACTCGAATTTTTATGGGATTGATGCGATTCTCATGGATCCAACGAAGGTGCAGTCAGCTCGGGCTGCAAGCATAATTCATTCGTGTCTCCAATACAGGCGTTTGATCGAGCGACAAGAACTGGAACCGGTCAGTGAACTGGATCTTAGCTCTCATTTATTTTATATCCTCACCTTTCTTTCATGAATATTCAGTTACCCGACACGACGATAAACCTTTCTTCTTTTTTTTTTAATCTAAATTTTTTTGTTCTCTCGTCACACTGCAGATTCTACTACAAAACCTGGTGCCACTTTGCTCTTGGCAATACGAGCGACTCTTTAATACCACGAGAATACCCGGAATCGAAGTCGACAAAATTGTACATTTAAATGACGCTAAACACATTGTTGTTTATCACAAGGGCAGATATTATAAAGTGCTTATATACCACAAAAACAGGATTTTACAACCGTGCGAAATTGAAGTTCAGATGCAATATATATTGAAAGACGTGGCGACACCGTCTCCGGGTGAAGAGAGACTGGCCGCTCTGACAGCGAGCGACAGAACAGCTTGGGCTCGTGCAAGAACCGAATTCTTTAGCAAAGGTATCAACAAAAATTCTCTCGATCTTATTGAAAAATCGGCATTCGTTGTCGCGCTTGACGATGTACCTTACGAGTACGATCAGGAACATCCCGAGAAATTGGATCAGTACGGACGACTTTTACTTCATGGAAAGGGTCACGACAGGTGGTTCGATAAATCTTTCACACTGTGCATTGGATCTAATGGACGGGTAAGGAAATAATAAAATTACTTATTTCATTGATCAGTCAATTGAAAATTCAAGAATGCCATTTATAAAGTAACGAGAGATAAATAATTATCTTAAATATTCTAGTAGTTTGACGAATATTGAATTTCATTGCAGATTGGTTTCAACGCGGAGCACTCATGGTGAGTAAGCCTTTTCGATAATATCTCTTATCTCGAATTCGATACAAACAATCGAGAGAGTTTTTTCTTTTAAACTAGCCGTCGGTTATTCCAGCGGGGAATTCCTCTCGCTCAATTTCTTGGATTCAATAAAAAAAAAAAGTAAAACAGAGAGTATATACAAAAAGTCTTTTCAGAACAATGCGATAATACGTTACGTGAAAACGTGAAATCGTAGCCAGTTGGAATTCTTCGCTGGACGGCTAGAAATCATAACATTTTTTTTTTCTTTAAAATTCTCAACCGAAGCGATAACTAACTGAGCAGGGCAGATGCTGCAGTGATGTCACACTTGTGGGAATATGTTCTATCCGAAGAGGCCATGTTTACCGAGTAAGAATCGTCGTAAAGTCGAAATTTCTGTTCGATACGCTAAAGCCTCTCACTCCACTTTTTCTCTGTCTCTCTGTTCTTCAGCCTATAATTGTACAAAGCCTTCTATTACTGTTGACCGCTTTGTAAACGAGAGCTTTTTTTACATACACCTTCCTTCGGAATGAAACGTGAAAATCGAGATGTCATACGATCCTCGAAGTTCCCGTTTCACGTTGGATACAATCGCAAAAAAAAAACCGGTTTCTCTTTTAGATCGTGTTTAGGTGTAGGTTTGCCTGACAAATCTTGGCCGTGTACTATTGAAAAGTTTCTCGCTCGAGCGATCTATTATTTCCAACGGATTGCCTACAATTATTAATGTTTGTCTCAACAATACTCTTTGTTCTTTGCATTATCAGGGCGGATGCACCCGTGATGGGAGCCATGTGGGAATACGCTATCGGTACTGATGTGGAGACTGGGTAATGCCTCTCTTGCTGTGTTCTAACTACCTCAACAAAACCAAAACAAAGATAAACAAAAAAACAAAAAGAAAACAAATACAAAATACAAACACGTTCACGCTCTTCTATCTAACTGAAAATAAATGTGTGCTCGTGTTCCCAAGTACCCACTGGATTCACGTCACATTCGTTCGTAAATAACATTACTGTTTATAAGCTTCCTTAGTCGCACTTCGACAGCCAGTTAATTAGTTCTTTGTAATCACGATTCTTGCTTATAGATTTTTTTTTCCTTTTTTTTTTTTTCCAAATGTACTTAAAACCAGAATTGTTATTATTTTCGAACTCTATTTGTGTATTCCATAAGTAATTTGATTTTCGTAACTTGTGTAAAAATTATTTTTATTTGCATTAATATTTAAACATGTTGATGTGAAAATGCATTAAAAATACTATGAAAATCAAAATAATGGAGATAATAATGGACTATTTTTTTTTTCTGTTACACATTAGAAATTATTTTTAAATGACTTTATATGAAAATATATATTTAAAAAAAAAAATAAAATAGCTGTACACTTAATAACTAATATGTATATTCTAAAAAAGAAAATTAATATCAAATTAGTTATGGAATAATTAAACAAATCGAGTAAGATCGAAATAAATGGAATGATTTAATCGCTGCTTGAAATAAATTAAAAGGTAGCAGGGGTGGACAATACTTGTTCTGCAGCCAATGAGATATATGAAAAGACACGATAAAACTTTTTTTCTTTAACAGACAGAGTTAAAAAAAAGTAGTAAAAAAAGTTTTAAAGGAATTAAAAAATACAAAAAAAAAACAAAAGAACAAAATACTTTTGAATTTGAAATAGCTGTGAATAATTCTTAACAAAAGGATAAATTAAGATTTTCAAACATTAAATAATCTCGAATTACGTTTCTTTATTCTTAAAAGAGCTTAGTAATTATAACTGTCTCCTATAAAAAGATTCATAGTTCTTCAAATCAGAATGTATATTAAATACGTTCATAATCAAGTATTGTTCATCCTTGAAAGGTAGATGGTAAACATTTTCACCTTTTCACCTTCATGACCCGATAAATCGTTATCTTTTCTTTTCTTTTTTTAATTTTTCATCACTTTCGCATAATCACTTGCATAATCTGTTTGAAAATTTCAATTTCATAATTCCGCTTTCGTTAATAAATTGGCCATTCATTCTTTGGCTCATTTCTTTGATTTCACGAATGCTAGCGCATATTTATGCATAAAGGCGATAAAACCGCGAAGGTCATCTATACTAATTTACCTATAATTTAGATACAAGGAAGACGGACACACTAAAGGAACTCCGGAGTTTGATCCGCCGGTGCCAGCTCGATTGCAATGGAATTTTTCGCCTTCCTGTATTGAAGCCATCGACAGTTCGTATCAAGTCGCCAATCAATTGCTGAATGACGTTGAACTGCGTATTTATGTGCACAACAATTACGGCAAGGGATTCATGAAATCTTGCTCGATGTCGCCGGACGCGTATATACAATTAGCCCTACAACTTGCTTATTATCGCGATGCTGGAAAATTCAGCCTTACTTATGAGGCCTCCATGACGAGACTCTTTAGAGAAGGCAGAACCGAAACCGTTCGACCTTGTACCATCGAGTCTACTGCTTGGGTCAAATCCATGAATGATCCTACGAAAACGGTGAGGAATTTAGACCAACATGTTTCAAAAATATTAAAAGAAATTGTGTCGTTTTTTATTTTTAAAAAGTCTGTTTATTTTTGTAAAATATACCTCACAATATGCCGCAAATGTATTTGCGAAATAACGAAATTTCCAAATTCCATACGAAGATTCAAATGGTTTATGGTACTTGAAGATGGCCCTAAATATCATTATAGAAATTTTCTTCGGATATGTTGCAATATTGAGAAAATTGTAAGGTCGCTGATTTTAATTGTAATATTAAAACTCATAAATTTCAAAAGGATTCATTGACAGAACTTCAGGAGAAAAAAAAATGAATTTGACTAGATATTTGCCATACTATTCATATTCATTATACGATTTCTTATTCGTTTGAGGGATATTAAATAGCAAGAAATGCGATTTCTCTTCAAAGTTGTCCTTAGAATGTAATGTCGCATATCGTAAGAAATCGTCGAAATATTAAACTAGAAACATTAATACGAAACCTGAAATATTATTGAAATTGGAAAAATCAGTACCATTTTACCGAATTATTCTAAAATATTTCTGAAGCAATTTAGTTTTTGTTTTCGAGAATGTTTCACAATATTAAAATCATAACTTTACAATTAAATGTTTTGGAATATTCGACGACAACGTTGTGACAATATTTCAGTCAAGTGACTTATCTTTTTTTTTATTTCTTCAGCCCCAGGAGAGGCACAAGCTAATGCGTGCTGCAGCCGCGCAGCATCAATTAGGATATCAGGATGCTATGTGTGGTAAAGGAATAGACAGACATCTCTTCTGTCTGTATGTAGTGTCGAAATATTTGGAAGTAGACTCGTCATTTTTGAGGGTAAGTTTTATACTGTATATATATGGATTAGGGTATTTCGGAAAAATGCACTATTTTCTTTTTTTGCTTCTCCCACCATGTTAAAGTTTAGATTTCGGTCTTGAAATAAACCTCCCGAAAAGTTTCATATTGAATTTGGTGAAAATCCAAAAAGAGTTCATATTTCGGGATTTTTTTCATTTATTTTATTTTATTTTTTTACAAAGAAGCCAAAATTGTTCAACATACTTCCTCGTTAAGGTAGCTTTGTAAAAATTAAAAAAATATTGAGGAAGTAATATGAAAAGTTCTACTTTGCATCTTGTTTTTAATACTTGACGTTGCATCGCTACCTCGGCTTTTGATCAGTCTCTGTATTGTATCGTGAATTCATGGAAAATATTGTATATCGATTACAGGAAGTACTGAGCGAGCCATGGAGGCTCTCAACGTCGCAAACCCCTCACGGACAGACTTCGAGACTAAACTTGAAGAAATATCCGAACTGCATTTCAGCAGGAGGCGGATTCGGTCCAGTTGCCGATGACGGTTATGGTGTCTCGTACATAATAGCCGGAGAGGATCTTCTCTTCTTCCATATCTCTAGCAAACGGAGCTGTCCTCACACAGTGAGTCACGTTAACGTTTTGTTTAGTTCTAAACTGTGAAATTGACACGCAAATGAGCAAAGTAATTCAATCTTTCCCAACGATTCTACGCTTTATAAACAAAAAAATGTATTTCTTTTTGTTTCAGAGTGCCTCGAGATTCGCCTTGCGGATAGAGGAAGCACTCAAGGATATTCAAATTCTCTTCCGCTCACAAAAAAGCTAAAACTTTTGACAAAATCAAAAGCGTTAATCACAATCGGCTTTCTTCCCGCACAATTGAAGGATATCTCAGAGACGCTCCCGAGCTTCGGGAGACGCGATATAGATCATTGTAAATATTCTAGTTAACGCGGCAACGTTCACGACGCTCGTTAGAATTAATAATCTTTTCGTTTATTGAATTTTTTATTCGAAAAATGCTTGCATATTTTTTCAAAATCGGTAGCTAAAAAAAACCCCTGGTGGCACTTTGTTTGAAAGCTATCAGCGATTTATCATTTGCATTTGAAAATGATATCGCAACGACGTAAAAAGGTAGTCGGGCGCGTACCGTTTTTCAAAATCGTATGAGAATTTTGCCAAGTATTAAACAACTACGTTTATTTAAAAGTATATTCTATAAATCCTTCTGATTTTTTTTTATAGACAATCGACAATTTAGATTTCGTGAATTCGCGTTTAAACGAGAACAGCAAAAACTGTACTCTAGAATTATAAATAGGCCTTTGTTTTTCAAGATTATACAATCTAGATACGACAATAGTGAACACACGAATTACAGATAGTATCTTTCAAGGATGAACAAATATTCTAGTAAAAATGTATTGAAAATACTTTTCAGATCGAATAACTATGAATAATTCTCATAACGTACTTTTTAAGGCAGTCGTCTCGGTATAGTCCAGATAAACGTGGGATTTTAAGAGAATTTCGAGCACTTCACAACGACATAAAAATCTGAAAAAAATAGACATATTGAAGTTGGTGCGAAGATTGATTTTGCATAGTAATAATATCAAAATGTTATCAACAAGTTAATGAACAAATGAATTGTTCGACAAATTATCCAGTAACCTAACTTTTTTAAAAATAAAAATGATTCATTAATTTTTCTGAATACGTATACATTTTTTCAGAATTATGTCTGTTTTTTTTAAATTGCGTTTTTTCAGACAAAATCAACGGTAAAATCCGCAATGTAAAAAAAATTAGAGGAAATTCTGAAAAAATGCATACGCATTCAGAAAAATTAATGAATTATTTTCATTTAAAAAAAGTTAGGTTGCCGGCTGATTTGTTGAACAATTAATTTTTTCATCAATTTGTCAATAACAAATTGATATTATTATTATGCAAAATCAATCCTTGCAGCATCATAATTTTTTTCAGATTTTTATGTTATTGAAAAGTGTTAGAATTCGACGGTTAGCCGGACTGTACCGAAACGACTACATTAATATTCATTATGCCAAATTTACTTTCCCTTATTCAAGAAAAATTAGTAATTGTATCATAGTCGAAAAATTAATCATAGTTATTTAAACCGACTAGCAGTTTGAATATATTTTTATACAAATATTTCCTGTCCTTGCTTCGCACGAGATGATTTTTTTGGTTTAATCCTCCAATTTTTTATTATCAGGAAAAACGCGTATGCAATCTTTATTTTAACTCTTTAATCATTGACATATTTTGAGTATAAGTGTAACTGCGAAGTGATGCCATGAAACCTACGTGTGCAACCTATCAATGCAAATTATATTTAAGACGATGTGATACACGTTTTTGTCGCTAAACTGCGATTATTGATAACGCCATTTCACTCCCACTCAATGGCGACAAAACCGGTGTATCACATCACCTTAATACTATTATACTATATATATTATAGCATATTTTATACGCGGGACTTTACGTGACCACATTCTCTATATTGTAATAATTTGAAAAAAAAAAAAAAAACGAAAAAAAAAACACAAATGTTGAAAGTACATTTTTAGCGGTATTGGTGCTTTTAAAACCAATTAACGTATTGGGTAGCGTTTAATATTAGAGTAATATTTTTAGTTATAAGGGTGAAAGAACGAAAATCAAATTCGTTGGCATATAAAAGCGGACTTTAATGTCTCGACACCTGTTTGTTTTTTTTTTTTGCCAAAAATCATTGTAATTATCAGAAGAGAGGAGAAGGAAAAATGCACTACATATACGAATAAATATGTCATCTATTTCATCGTTAAACAAAACTTAAGAAATATCTTTAACTAATATGTACAGATAGATAGACTCTTCAATTTTTTTTTTCGGAGTATATATATATTATATATATATATATATAAACCTTTACATCATTTGAAACTTCATTAGTCTTTTAATTTTGAACCTTCTCTAGCTTTTTACGATTAGTGTCTTTGAGATTTTGACTTTCGGGATATTTGTCGCGTCGAACTTTGTGACGGTTGGATAGAACTACGTTTCGTATCGTCGAGTGAAGAAATCTCTTGTTTATGGTTTCACGAGGCTTGACCCAACCACTTGGACCCATTATCTCGGCTCGGCGTGCTCCAACTTTTGCTTCTTCCATGAGAGCTTCAGCTGCGAGCCTATATTGGAGAGAAAAAAAAAATATCTTATTTGAGAATTGACGTCGCTTTAAGACATTTTAACTTTTTTTTTATTTATTTTTTTTTCGTGTCGTCACTACAGCATTCTAGGAAAGTATTTGCTTTAAACAGAAAAATTAAAGTAGTAACTAGTGCGTATAAGATAAAAAAAGAGTTATAAACTTTCTAACTTTGTTGGATTTACAAAGAAAATAATTTTCTCAAGCAAGCTATATTTATACCTAGTTGTCAAAACATCCACATTTATTGATTTTTTATCGGTTTTTTTTTGCTAAATTTTATTGAGGTACTGCTAAAAAAAAGGTTTGTGAGTAAATATTTTTTTTATTAACAATCGATCCTACAATAAAGAGTAGACATTTTTTTATCAGCAGAGGCTGACACCAGATTTGTATATATTTTTACTTTTTTTTAATTGCATTGACTATTTTTGGATCAACAAAAGTAAGCTGTAGCAAGCTTTAAATATTTTTTAAAAGAATTAAGGAGGTGGACTTTTTTTATCAATAGAAGCTAAAGAAAGTTATAAATACTATTAAAAAATTTAGTGGAAAATTAACAGAAAAATGCTGCTGTAAAATTCCTAAATAAAAAACAGTCACAATGAAGTGATTCTTTTATGACATAAGAATTAAATAAATTCATGATACTAAGTATTTGTTGATACAAAAGTAATCAATTTTGTCCTTTTTCTTGTTTCTTAAGTTTAGTGTCTTTCAGAAGATCATTATCAGCTGAATTTCTTGATCAACCAAAATCTGGTACCAAATTTTACATCTTTTCTTTCGTTAATACTACATCTATTTTTGGATCATCAAACGCATGTTATAACATTTTTTTTCAATTAATGGGAGGATTTTCTTTTAACAACAGGAGATAGAACAAGCTCCAAATTAGGGAAACATCACTTTTTCGAGCAACAGAATTATATTATAGCAAGCTCTAAATATTCAATAAAAAAAAATGAAACAGAGAACTTTACATATAAAAAAAAATGCCAGAGCAAAAATAACTAAAGTCTTTTTAAAAATGGTGCAAAGTAGAACTTTGCACAGTGCCTCTTCATTATATTTCATTTTTCCCAAATCCACTTCTATCAGAAAGTTTATTTATCAATTTTGGTTTTCGCATGGTTTTTCCTACACAAAACCATCATTGAAATTTTTAATTTTCAAAACTTGGGAAAAAATACTTTCTTAAATTAAAAAAAAAAATAGAACTTATTCTCAGCCCACTTTCAAACTATGATGAAGATACTTGTTTTTAGTCCTAGATCGAATCTGAAACTTGGTCAAAATTCATTTTTACTCAAAAGTTAAGGAAAAAAAATTATTTTATAGGGTAAAACAAGTGATAAAAATCTAAAAAGAAATATCCTTTTTTTTGGATTAAAGTATGCAAGAAAAAAAAACATTGTCAACAGAATCCAAGGAGTCAGGCCAATGACTATGTGACTTGACTTGGAATGCCCCATATACATCCGCACAATTTTTCTGAACCACTTTTCTCGGCGTTTCAGACCATTTTAAGTGTTCTGACATGAAAATCTAAAAAAAAGAGAAATTTCATGAAAATAAAACTTTGTATACGAGGAAGCAAAAGGTACTAAACTAAAGATCTTCTTTGACAGTAGAACTTGATAATTTCGTCTGAAAATTTACCTATTTAGCGTTTCCTCATCCATGAATACTCTGCCTCGGTTCGATGCTCGTCGACACCTCTAAATTACTCAGCAAATCTCGATCACTGAAAACCAAAATTCTTTCAATTCTTAGCACGCACACGAAAGCACAGTTCCATTTTTCCGTACGAAAGTACTCCAAAACACAGAAAGGTAAATAGAGAAAGACAGAGATAGAGAAAGAGACAGAGAGAGAGCGAAAAAAGCTAACCGGAAGTGAATCTCGATGTGCGTATCTCGATACGTATTTCGATATACAAATACCCTATGATCGAATTTCCGGAGGTTCCCTAGGATATTGTATAGTGATCTTCTAGTGTTATTCGGCATTTACGATCGTGCCTTCTGTCCTTTCCTCATTGTCAACGGCAACGGCTATGCCGTTTTCCGATCGATTCATCCGATTCTCACATTAAAATATGGTAGTTTTTAAAAAACTTTCTCGTCATTGTATTAATCCAGAAAGCAGTTGGATTTATTTTGTATTTACGTTTAAAGGCGGATCGCAAAGATTTACGCAAGAGCCATTTTCACTGATTTATAACCAAAGCCACGTGTTCTTCGATTTCTGACATTTTGAACTCTCACAGGTATGTCCGGCGTCTGAGATTTTCGGTGTGTTTTATTCTACCGCGTATTTATTTTCACTGATTTTTATACGAGACGAGTCGATCCTTTTCTAGCCCCGTGAAAAACTCGGAAATTCTCGCTTATGCGTTGCAGATTATCGACTTTATTTCTTTATTTCTTTAAAGCATTTTGGAAAATTATGTTCTCAGGATATTGATTCTTTGTTCAAAGGAAAGGCATGCTGATACATAATGACGGAGTTTGTGGACGGTTGGATTCTCGGTCACACACTAGGAGAAGGAGCTTATGGAGAGTAAGTATAACTAGTTTTCATTTTTTTTTTCTCTTTTTTTTTTTTTTAATAGTGAACAAAAATTGTGAATTGTCATAAGTAACTGTGGCGACAGAAAATTTAATGATAGTCGGATGAATCGCATTGGTTGATTCAACAAGTTGGATTGTTCGACCATTGTCAGTTTTACAAGGAAAAAATTAATTCTGCTAATTCACTATTTATTTTATTACAGACTTTATTTCTGATGAATTTTAAAAAATTTTATTTCATGGAAATCGTACTTTAAATTAATGATGTAAAATGCTTTGATGGTTGCTTATGGCCTTTCGTTACTTTTTAGATTAAAATTCTTAATAATGTTTTTTTTTACTACTGTTCTGGAAATTGTACTTGAAACAAACAATGAAAAATACTTGATCGACATAAATTATTTTTTCTACAATGATTTATTTAAATTTCATTAAGAACTAAAAATTAAAAACTACATTAAAATTCTTAATTGTAGTTTTTTAAGTATAGTTCTGAACCTTGTACTTGAAACTAATGATGAAAAATGCTGGATACTTATCAATGTTCTTTTTCTACAATTATTAGTATAAATTACATTACGAATTTAGACCTAAAAACTAATTAAGAAATTTGATCTAAAGCCGTTGTTTTAGATTCAAATTGGTGAGTTGTTGGAACTAATTTGGATGATAGAAAATTAATAATAATTGCATCATAGTGGATGATTCATCAAGTTGAATTTTTGAACAATTGTTAGTTTTGTAATGGAAAAAATTAATTCTTCCAATTCAATACTTATATTCTTGGAGACTTTTTTATTTCTCATATAATACAAAATTTTTGTTGAGCTTAGTTCTCTAAATAAATCTTTAGATTAAAATTTCTATTCGTATTCTTTACATTTATCTATCAAGGAGAAAAATAGTGAGTTGTCCAAAGTAACTTAGGTTTTAGAAAATTAATCATTTTTTTTGTAGTAGAAAAATGAATTCTAAAGACTCACAACTTATGTTTTTAGACTTTTTTTTCTTGGAGAAACCTTTTTTTTTTTTTTCAAATATACAGTTCTAGATATAATTTTTTAAGGAACTCCTTTAAATAAAATTTAGTGCCACCAAATACACCTGTTTAGTCATAGATAATTTTTTTTAGAAAGAATTTCAGGCAAAAAAAACAGTGAATTATAAAAAGTAACTTATGCAGCAGAAAATTAATAACAATTGCACACATTGGATTGGATTGGTTGATTACCCAATGATTGTTAATTTTGTGGTAGAAAAATTCATTCTGGAGGCTTTTTTTTTTAAATAAAATACAGAATTTTTTTGCCTGATATTGTTGGCAATGATTTTCTTTTACTTAAAATAAAATGATATATTGTCCAGTTTACTTGTGCTTAAAATTCTCTGATATTCATCAGGGTCAAGCTGGTGATAAACAAATCATCTGGCGAGGCTGTTGCCATGAAGATGATCGACCTGGAGAAGCATCCTGATGCTCGACAAAGCACACGTAAAGAGACTACTATACACAGAATGTTGTCAAATCCACACATCATACAGTATTTTGGACAACGCAGCGAACCTAAGATGGAGTACATTTTTTTGGAGTACGCTTCTGGTGGAGAGCTGTTTGATAGAATAGGTATGAATTTTGAACGAGGTTGGATGACATTGAATCTTTATGAATTTTTTTTTTTTTTTTAAACTGACATAATCAGAATCAGTTTTTGGAAAACATTACTAATCTACACAGTTATATGAATATGTGATATTTTTTTTATATGTATACGACTTAAATCGGAATCTCTATACGTCTGGATTTTTTATTGATGCTATTTAAATTTTAGTTTATTTTTTAATAATTCTAATATAAAAATATTCTCTGCAGGCCTAAAACAAATTCTATATTAACGTTACTTCATCAATGCTCTTTGTGTTAAACTTAAATAGAGTGTGGCAATGTTTAATACTAAATTTAGGCAAAATCGATAAAGTTAGAAATCTGAATTTTTGTAATTTTTTTTTTTTAATATACTATAACTTCAGTATGGTTCAAGCAGTTCATCTAAACTTAAAATTGGTAAAGTAGTTAAGTTTTTATAGAAATTTGCATTTTCGTAATTTAAAAAAAAAACAGTTGTCAAGTCGAAACTTGCTTCATCATTTTTTAATCTGCCATCCACAAATTCTGCCACTATTTTTTTCTCGACCGTTTCGGATCTGTTTGACAATTGGCCATAAAAAATTCACAGAGTAAAGTACCTTCAAGTAGTACTAATAAGAACTACTTAATTATTCTCTCTGTGAATATTTTTCGGATTTTTTACTTCACGTAATACAATTACGATTAATTTTGTCTTGAATCTCAGAAAGCGGATTGAAGACAACAAATTTTTGTTTAAACGCTCAATTTTCGTTCCTTTTCAGGAACTTTTCAGTTATTTGAACCGACAAGCATTTGTAATATACAGTTTTGTTACGGAGTAAAACCGTTGTCGTATGAGACAGTGATATAACATATATCCAATGAATTCTTGCATTAAATATTCAAATATATGTTAATACGAAATGCTGTGAATTTTCACAGAACAATTTCAATTGTAAATTTTAACAACTGAATATAAATTTGCACATATCTGATAGATAGTGAACTCGTAAATCTGAAGTAAATTAAAGTAACTTACATTTTATTTAAAAGAAACATTTTTATTTATCTATTTTATAACAGAACCGGACATAGGAATGCCATGTGGAGAAGCTCAAAGATACTTTAAACAATTGCTATCCGCTGTAGAGTATCTTCACAGTCGTGGAGTAGCTCACAGAGACCTGAAACCTGAGAATCTGTTGTTAGACGATAAGGATAATTTAAAAGTCACTGATTTTGGCCTTGCTACTGTGTATCGATTGCAAGGCAGAGAACGATGCTTGGAAAAACGATGCGGTACACTTCCGTACGTAGCGCCCGAAGTTTTGGTACGACCTTATCACGCTGAACCCGCGGATGTTTGGTCTTGCGGAATCATTTTCGTCGCTCTTCTCGCCGGAGGTAAAGATTTAACTTCACTATATGCATTCTCAGACAAAGCGAACTGTACAGTTTTACTTAATTTAACGTTCGTGAATAACGAAAAATTACTGAATTCAAAATTCGTTAAAACCATTAAAAATTGAGCTGAGTCGCCTAATACAAATAGATACCAAAGCCACAAAGTGCTTCGTGACAAAAACAAACAAAAAATAAGCAGCGTGTTGTAAAGTGCAATTTGCAATACCAGTCTCGACAACAAATTTAATATCACTTTCAAGGCGCCTGCGATATATCTAATTTTCAAACTTACATCCTTTAGTTACTAACTGGTGCGTATGTGAAATATATAGAACTGCCATGGGATCAATCCTTGGCAGAATGCCCGGAATATGTGGCGTGGCGAGAGGGAAAATACATGTCGTTAACGCCGTGGAAGAAATTGGATAATACGGCACTAGCCCTGATAAGAAAAATTCTCGTACATGTACCGTCCGAAAGATATACGATTAATGATATCAAGAAGCATCGCTGGTACCTCAAGAATTTCCGCAGAGGTACGAAATATATTAATATATATATATATTTTTGTTTGTTTGTTTTGTTTCTTTATAGTTGTGAGATAATATTCCAAGGATAATTTTGATCGTCGACGAAGATCAACATCGAAGCTTGATGTCTTTTTGGTCAGGTACTGAGTGACTCTGAGTATAAAATACAAACTCAAGGCGACTCAGTACCCAATCGTGAGGCCATCGAACGCATCATTCGCCAGCAATCAATTTTTACGCAGTTATGAAGATTCAGAAAAAGAAGAGAACCAAAGAGCTTTTGCCTTTACTTTGGTAATACAGCTCTATGATTAATGTCAACGTTCATAAAGCTAGATTACCAAAGCAAAGACCATCGGCTTAAACATCGGCAACAAACACGAATATACAAACGGATCGACCATTTGGAAACGAGCATCTCAACATTTCTGCCGTCCTCTCTTTGGTTATCTAGCTGTATGATCGTTTTTTTACTTCATAAAGCTAGAATACCGAAGTGAGGACGACAGTACACTATTCATTCTTCTTGTCTTGCATCGATTAATCTAAGGAGTGCGTAATGGTTTTGCATATATTACTAATTGTCTTACAGAATTTGTCCGGAGATGTACCGAAAGCGGTTTGCTTATAGTAGAATATTTGTCGATGAAATTGTCTGTAAACGATTTTAATTATTGTACGTTATTGTATAAAGTTGTCTACTTATTTATTGGAATATTTTCGACGGCAATTTTTCAGGTTTTTTTTTCTTCACGCGGAAAAAAGTGGTATTAAAAATTCCTTGTACATTAAATTTAGTGTCCAACTTTATACATACAATTTTTTAGTACCGGTATATTAAATTACCATTTTTTTAACAGTACAGAACATTTTTTAATACATTTGTGTAATTCTTTATACAATTTTATTTTAAGAGAGATTTTCAAAAATTCAGGAGGAAAATCCGTGATTATTTTTTTTTATGATTAAGAAAAAAAAAAAGTAAAAGCAATCCAGTTTATTAATTGTCTATTAAAAAAAAATGAAACTTTGTCTATAGTTTTTTATAGTCAGACCTGGAGACTTTTTGACAGATAAAAAATAAAACACGGCTTTTACGCTAATATCGTAAAGTCTGTAGCAATTTTTTTAGAAAAAAAAAAAAAAAAGAAGACACCGACAACCTCGTGCTTTGGCAAGAAAAAAAAGCAGTTAAAATCAAATTTGAGAAATTGTAAAGCAAAAACTTTGAATTTAAAAATCGCATTTTATTCTACTGTTAATAATTTTCCAGCAAATGCGAATGCAAATTACCACAATTAATTGCATACAGTACTCGTAGTTTTAACAATATTAACTGCCTGAATTGCAGATGACGAGGGATACGACCGCGTTGATTGTTCGAACTCTAAATACATGCGCTCCGACGATGATGAAAATATGACGAGGCTCTGTTTATCACAGCCCGAATTACCAGGAATGGAAAAAATCGATCCGGCTCATATAAATTTGGAAGAAAGGCCAGGATTCTCATTCTCACAGCCAGCGCACGTGGAAGATCTTCTGCTTTGCACGCAATTACATGCGATGCAAAATACACAACCAAGTCAAGTAAGTCTTGACTGAACGACAAAATAAAATTGTGATATTTAGCATTTATCTTGCGTTATAGATGAGCTTTTCTTTTTTGCAGAATACTTTCCAGCGGCTCGTTCGCCGAATGACCAGATTTTTCGTAAAAACCGATTGCGAGTCGACCGTATCGAGGCTCGTTAATTGTTTGGAGAATGAAAGCTACAATTATCGCATCAGCGACGTTGGCATCGTAAGTAACGATTATTCAACGCCTTGTCTTTTTCATAAATTCATGCGATTACTATGAATTCTAATGTATAAAATATATCCTATTTCAGGTTACAGTCTCTACAGTTGACAGAAGGAAGATGCCTCTAGTATTTAAGGCTATTATCGTTGATATGGACGGAAAAATCTTAGTGGATTTCCGTTTATCGAAAGGATGCGGTCTCGAGTTCAAACGACGATTCGTCAAGATAAAAGGCTCTTTGGAAGACGTTGTTATAAAAGGACCGGTAACTTGGCCTATTCCCGTTGCCGCCAAGACTTTGCCTTGACTCAACAAATTGGGAAAAATCGATTTTTCCAGTTTCAGAAAATAATGCCATACACACAATTATTAAGAATATCGGCGATTTTTATCAGACTCCCACTTAATTAGAAAAACGTCCTAATTAATTTTTTGCGTTAAATTTGCATTTAAAAAATTGATAAAAAGGCTTACAATCATTTAATTTTGTAGAAAAAGAAAGGAATTGGAAGATTCGAATCTGCCCTTTTGAATGTTAGTGACTCAGCTACCTGCGCTTGTATTCTGCTGTTTAAAATCAACGTTTACCAAATAAAGTATTTTTTAAATATTTTTCAATAACCAATATCATGTGGGTTTCGTTTAAAATTCATCGTCTTTATTTACATTGGAGTTTGTAAAGTTTATACGAAACTTCTCTTCTTTTTTTAGACATGAGGGTGACATTCGTGTCCCTCGGAATACATGAATTCACGAAAGCAAGTAAGAAAAAAGAAAAACGTATTACTAAGATTATACCAAGAGCGTTGGTAAGGGTTTTTTTCCGGGCCACGCTTCCTTGGCATATTTCTTCTTTTTTGGTTCGAGCGTGTGACCCTCCGTTGGACCTTGTATTTCGGGTATGTGAGAGGCCTCGGTTTGCATTTGATTCGGCGTCATTTCGACCTCAGGCGCGGGATTTGGTAGAGCTATACCGAGACGAGATGTGAGGGAAGTCAGCGCGGTGGAGAATGGATTGCTCGGCATTGACGAGGGTGTAAATTGCTCCGGTGGAAGATCGTGGTAAAGATGAGTATTCGCCGAAGACGGCTGTATGTGTTTCAACGAATGATGACTCTCTTCCGACAGTGATATCAGTCCGCCTTCTAATCTCATTCTCTGCAAAGTAAAATTCAAAGTCAGCCAGAAACAAACAAAAAAACATTTCCAGAGAATTATATGAATTCTCTGGAATGAAATTTGTCTATCATTTGAGAACTAATATAAAGATTTTTTTTTTAAATCAAATTAGCTTAACCAGCTCTAGCGACTTTCGTCGGAAAATACGTTTTTATTTTTTTGCTAAATGTAGAAATATATCCGATTTACTGTTTTCTGTGATTTTCAGAATTTTTCTTCAGCCTCGCAATAGTATACTTCGACACTGCTACAAAAAGAGCCACTTTCGTTTCGTAAAACTGCTACAAAAAGCGCCGCTTTTCATGCATGTGTTACAAAAAAAATGTTTTTACTTTTTGAAAATCAATTTTTGTTATTTTTCCCCCTTTTTTCTATTTAGCGCTAATTACAAGTGGTATCAAAATCCAGTAAAAATATTATTTAATTATCACAAATCAAAAATATTTGGCAATATTTAAAAATTGAAAAAAAAAAAATACAATCCAAGTGAGTATAATTAATTGATACCTTGCTAGGAACAACTGTCGTTTGTACGAGATTTCGGAAGCGACCGACAGAAGGATCGACATCCTCTGGATTTATCACTTCCTCATCGTCGTTGAAAGTAATGCCCTTTTTCTTGCGTTTACGCGTTGGTTTATGAACATCATCGTCGCTTATACCGAGCATGGAAATTCGCCTGTTATGCGCGGTATTGAATTCCGTAAGATTCTGCGAAAGAAATAATGTTGATGATAAATCTGAAACTATAGCCGCGAGATTTAGTACAATATCTTCAATAAAAAAAAACTTACGTCAAGCTCGGTTTCTGTTTCTGGAAGACCTAGAAGTCCACCAGAGTCAATATCATCAGAGGACTTTTCCATCTCTTCTATTATTGCTCTGGCACCACTCTGAGGTCTCTCTCTGATTATATAGTATCTTGTGGAAGCCCCAAAATGAAACGTACTGTCGATAGGTAACTGAGTAGGTTTCTGTGCTTCCAATCTCATGTTTCCAATATAAGTGCCATGAGCTAGTTACAATCATAGAGGCATTTTTTAAAATTAAAATTCTTTACAGTAATAATTATAAACGTTGTTAAACACTTACTGCTGCCAAGATCTACCAGAAATGCTCTGTTAAGGTGCTTGTGGTAAACAAGAGCTGAGTGAACTCTTGAACAAGAGGCATGATCTATGCAGAAGTCATTCATCTGCTGATTTCGCCCAAACAAGTAACATTTCTTTTCATCGACCATCAATTTCTGTAAGAAATTTTACCGTAATTTTTGGAACAGCATAATTGTACAAACAACTTAAAAACTTGATGATTTTTTTTTGTCAACAGAAATGGCAATCAAATGAGTGTGAGAGACAATATTGCAAGGATATCAAATTTTATAAACATGGAAGTACTTGAAGAATATTATGAAAAAAATACACAAAAGTCTGCTGGAGATATGTCTAAAGATTTTACAAACTACTCTCATAACTAATGTATTGAAATACAAAATTTCAGATGAAAACCTTGTATATTGTTTCCACTTATTTTTTCTTGTATTCATAGCCTGTTCTATGAGAAAGTACATTGCTTTATATTTGTTTTGAAAGCTTTTTGTACTGTTTTAATGTGAGAATTCAATGTACAAGGTTCTTTTTTGTACCTTTTTTTTTTACTTTTCAGAGAAAAGATTTTCTATATTTTGTATGATGTTGAGAGAAAAGTATTGAGAATTCTGGCACCTACTTTGATACTTATTTTAATTAAAATTTTATAAATTCAATTAATCACATAATCCAATTCTCTCTACCAATTTTCATCAAATTTTGTACCAAATATCTCTCTATTTTATTACACATAAGCTCCTTTTATTAAATATTTGTTTACAAAAAAAGGTAAAAACTTAAAAAAAAAAAAATTACTATAAAATGTTGTTCTGTTGATCTCCATAAAATTTAACTCAAATTTAATACTAGTTATCCTAAAGGAAAATCAGTAATAAATTGCAGCTAAAATAAAATTAAGTCACTTTAACTGTAAAGATTTATACAACTCACCTATAAATTAAACACAAGCAGAAATTTCACTCGTATGACAAAATTTGTATCTATTACCATAACAACTAATGTATAAAATGAACTTTTATAAAGTATCTGTTTTACTGCAGACTAGTAGAAAAAATCAAAACATTAGAAAACACAAGTGTAATAAATAATCGTTGCTTCAGTATAAATTATCAGAATAGAAAAAAATGCAGTAATAATAGTAAGTACATCGAGATTTTTCCTATGTGTCCTAAGTATCAAAAAAATAAGAGGTGCAATAAGTCTACATTATGATAGTAAAATAGTTAAGCAATTAAATCCAAGCAACAATTTCATTTAAAAAAAGTAGATACATCAACATATTTACTAACTATCCTAATAGTAATAGTCAGTAGTAGTATTTATTGCTTCTGAAGGTACGAGGATCGTATCTCAAAGAGTACAATTATATTTTACAATTTTTGTGACACTTTCTTAAAACTAAAATACATACATCGTGTCTGTTATTCACTTAAGATAAAGGATCTCAGTCTCAACGCATTCCTGACAAAACTATAAACTTAACTATGCCAATATCTAAAATAAATAAAGAAATCTGATATTTAGGAATGTGAAAGATTTAAAAATCAAGCTTCCACTGTAAATAAAGACTTTTAATATGAAACTGAGAAAGAATATTTGTGAATCTGCAGCTTTTTTACCTGTATCAATTTATCGCCTTTCAAAACATCCAGATGTAAACCTACTGGAGGCTTACCAGCCCTGAAAAAAAAAAAAAAAAAACAACACATATAACAATAGCAATAAATTCAAGATTACAGTTTGTCAATTGATCTTCAATTATTTGTAAATTTTAGTTGTATAAACAATAAACTGTAGAAAAATGTTGAATGTTGGTGGAGTTGTATACTAACCAGTTGGGTACTTCGTAGTGGTTGGACATGCTCAATAGAATTTTTCTTCAACACTTCATCACAGTTTTAATATCTTATTCTAAGGGCCTGATTTTTAATCGTACTTTATTCACATTAATACATTATTCGTTAGTACGCGAGTTTGATGGAGGCAGAGGAGGTGATTGAAAATATACACTGGCATTTGCGCTTTGATACCGAAACACGAAAGTTTCGATGAACAAGATGGAAAAAATGAGTTTCAGATTTATTATTCCTTATACGACGCAGCAGCAGGCAGCATAGATGGTGCTGAATAGTGTTGAAAAGTCGGTAAATAAGAGGCTAACTTATCCGGTAAATAATCCGGTTAATTAACCGGGGTTGTTTATTATATCTTACCTGCGGTGAAATTTATTTCAGGTTGGTACTAAATAGTAAAAATGCAGACAGATTTTTTCTACTCATCTGTGGTTTTATGCAAAATTAACAAAATTCTTCACGCTTCACAGAATTCGAATAGTGGTGCTGACTGAATAGTAAAATAAAATAGAACATAAAGTTAGCCAAATTATTTTTAAAAATTTTATTTGCTAATAGCTTCAATTAGGTACTTAACCGATGCGAAATCGTTTGGTAGTCACGATTATTATTATTAAAAATGTTTGGAAGTTACCAAAATGTACGGTGCGCTAATGAACCTCCCTGCCAGGGCCCATTTGGTGTTTTTAAATTTTCTAACCAAACTAGAGGCCACCAATCGTTTTAATTACGTTAATCGTGATCACCAAACGATCATAATTAAACTAACATAATTTACTGGTAATTTCACTGAATGTGCTGAATTAAACAAAGTACCCATTGGAAATCCGCCTTAAGGTTTCCTGTTTCCATATGTGGGATGTTGACAATTCGTAGGGAAATCGCCTTTCAACGTCAGCAACAGATCGTAATTTCACAATTGTTACAGTTTTCATAATTGTTTAACGTGCCTCTGTAAATATGATGAGCCTACGGGATAAACAAATACGTAAGTAGGATTGTCTATGCAACATTTTCTCATATTCCAAAGTGAAACGTCATTTTTTCGTGGTTATGTTGTAATCACTCCTCGTATTTCGTGTTAGTTCTTTTTTTTTTTAATCAGTTATTTAGTGAGCGTTTAAATATTATTAGTTAACAATTATTTATATACTGTTAAGTTTTGCACTTCAGATTATATGTAAGCATGTAAGTAATGTTACATATATAGACTTTAAAAAATAACATAGAAAATTAAAAGTCACACCACATCTGCAACACATATTAGTGTAAGTAATGGATCTAAGAAATATTGTTACAACTGATAACGATAAGCTCAGTTTATAATTATTTTTTTAGACAGACAGTCTTATTAGTTTAATGTTAATTTAATACCAATTTTAGACGGGAGTAACTAATTTTATTAAATGTTTCGTATGAAAATTAAGTAGACCAACAGACTTCAGGACTTGTGTGACCAATTTTTTAAATATTTTGCAAGAATAAATTAAACTGTGGTTTTTATGTAATTAACATTGTCAATTTATTTAAGAAATTTTTATTTTTTTTAGTAAACATAATTTTGTAGTTTATTTTTCAATTTGTTTCTTTTTTTTTTGTAGAACTAATAAAATAACTATATTTTAAATTGAATTTAAGGTTAAACTAGGTTAATTTTCAAATTTTATAGTCCAAAAATGAAAGATACAGAAATTCTTCAAGATATCTTTTATATTTCTTTTTTTTTTTTTAAATAGAAAACAATATTAACATTTTCAAATTTTTTAATTTTTTGATTTTTCCAAATGAATAAAAAAAAATATTTGGATAATAGACTTGCACATCATAAGAAAAAGTTATATTTTTACACCGCAAAATTTATAGACAATATTTTTTTTTTTTAATGGGATATTTCGAGTTCATCCAATTTTAACAAAAAAAATAGTATGCTAAATATTTAGCATATATTTTTATTTTTTTAGCATTGTTTGAAGTTTTTTTAAATTCTTATCTGGGATTCTGCTTATGAAGCATTTATTTAAATCTCAATGTGTTGTTAATATATTTTAGAAACAATCAACAGGACTTTAAAAAAATATGTACTTATCTAATTAGTATTGTCTAAGGTTAAAGATATATATTAAAAATTAAATAAACAATAATGCATATTTGAATGTACCAAACAATAACATTTTTTCCTTAAATACACAATAATGCATATTTGAAAGTATCAAACAATGACATTTTTTCCTTAATTCATTCTATTCTCTTTTTTTTATGCTTTGAAGCAAAAACCTGAATAATCCAGAATATTTGTTATTATTTTCTTCAAATTTATTGCTACACAATAATTAAAAAAAAAAGTGGTTTCATCCAAAGTAAAAGAACAAAAGTATATCATGCAGTTAACTTTTATTGAATATCTAATAATTAAAAAATCACGAGTTAAATACACATTAATGCTTATTTGAAAGTATCAAACAATGACACTTTGTCCATCATTTCATTCTATTCTCTTATTTTTTTAGATGCTTTGAAGCAAATGCTAAACCTGAATGAGCCGGAATCTAAGGTAAACGCAGCCGTGCCAACATGGAAGATTTTGATATACGATCGAGTTGGTCAAGATATAATTTCCCCGCTGATATCGATAAAGGAGCTCAGAGAATTGGGCATTACGCTCCACATGTACGTTTTACTGTTAAAAACTTATCCTAAGACATTTGACACACAAAACCATAACATCTCCATTTTTTTCTAATTTCAGGCAATTGCACTCCGATAGAGATTCTATTCCGGAAGTTCCAGCGATATATTTTTGCTCGCCAACCGATGAGAATCTGGGTCGCATCGGTCAGGATCTTCAAAACGGCCTTTACGACATATATCATCTGAACTTCATATCTCCGATATCGAGACAAAAAATGGAAGATCTCGCTGCTGCGGCGTTGCTTTCTGGAGCAGTGGCTAATATTCATAAAGTTTTCGACCAGTATCTCAATTTTATAACACTGGAGGATGATCTTTTCATTTTGAGACATCAGAACAGCGACGTTATTTCGTATCACGGTAATTACGATGTTAAATAAGCAAACGAGAAGTCCTGAGACTAATATGAGAGATTTTATTGCAGCTATTAATAAGGGAGATACGAAAGATACAGAAATGGAGTCTATGATGGATATCGTTGTCGATAGTCTTTTCTCGGTTTTCGTGACACTCGGAACTGTGCCTATTATCAGATGTCCAAGAGGAAATGCCGCTGAAATGGTCGCGAAAAAATTGGATAAGAAATTACGTGAAAACGTGTGGGACACGAGAAACAATTTGTTTCAAGGCGAAGCGACGGGCTCCGGCCATTTCAGGTAATTTATCGTTCTCCCAAATTATTCAACAAAATACACTGTAATTGCTTAACTACGGCTTAAATTATTCGTAACATTTTAAGTTTTATTAATAAAAAAAGAAATTAACAAAAATGCAGAGTGGCTAGACCCAGAGTGGCAATTGTTGCGTTTTTCACAGCTCAAAATAAATCTAAGAAATTGTACAAGAAATTAATTGTTTTGCTTCATTTACGAATTCGGCTATATTTGTTATGTACTGAAGATATCTCATGTATTGCGACGCATTATTTGAATAAGCCTGCAAAGTAGAATCTTGCAAATTGCTTTTTCATTATTTTATATCTTTGATAAAGTTTCCTCTATGGGGAAGTTAAAATTTAGCAACATTCTTCCATATAAGAAAGGTATAAAATAATGAGGAATTTGCAAGCATCTACTTTTCAAAATAAATAATTAACAACCATAACTACTAATTATTATTAATAAGATGTAAAGACTTTTCAATTTATTAAAATTCATGAATTGTGTACAGTTTTCAGAGACCGCTCTTGATAGTTCTCGACAGAAGCATAGATATGGCTACGCCGTTACATCACACATGGACCTATCAAGCTTTGGCTCACGATGTGTTAGAACTTGCGTTAAACCGATTGGTCGTCGAGGAAAGCGTCGGTAGATCGCCTGCCGGTGGTGCACGCTCGAAAACAAGAGCCTGCGAATTGAACAACGTCGATCGTTTCTGGTGCCAGCACAAAGGCAGCCCCTTTCCTAGAGTTGCGGAAGCTATTCAAGAGGAACTCGAGCAGTATCGAACCTTCGAGGATGAAGTCAAGAAACTGAAGACGACAATGGTATTTTTATCAATTTTCCTTTCGTTTTTCTTTAATCATAACTAAAAATCAAGATAAAAAAAGACTTCGCATTTTTATGAATACAAAAAAAGGATTTAAAAAACATAGAAACAAAAGATATAAAAACTTTTGTAGTTTATGAACAATTTTAATTATTATAAGACTTTTATAAAACGTCCTGATTTTTTTTTAATAGTAAAGTTTGTTTAAAACGGTGAATTTATATAAAAACATAATTTTTTTAGGGCATCGACGGCGAGAGTGACGCGGCTTATTCGATGGCAAATAATACGGCACGTTTGACCAGCGCTGTAAATTCCCTGCCGCAACTCCTCGAGATGAAGCGTCTCATTGACATGCACACGACTATAGCAACTGGAATTCTAAATTTCATAAAATCCCGGCGTCTCGATACGTTCTTCGAGATCGAAGAGAAGATCATGAGCAAACAGACTCTTGATCGTAGCATTCTTGATATCATTAACGATCCTGATTGCGGAACGCCGGAAGACAAGCTGCGACTTTTTATTATCTACTATCTATGCACCAATATTTCTGATGTGAGCAGATACACCAATTATGTGTATCTATGCAGACATTTTTTTCAGATCTATATTTCTGTTAATTTTGCTTTTAGGCTGAATACAATAAACATGAAGCTGCTCTTTCCAATGCTGGGTGCGACTTGAATCCACTGACGCATATCAAGAGATGGCGGTGAGAGTAATTTATATTTCGTTTTTATTCCAATTTCGTTTTTATTCTAATTTCTAAGCGGACAGAAAAACGTTGACTACGATCAACAGCGTTTAACTGCTATCATTTATGATGTGAAAAATGTGTTTGCAATAATTATTCTTCTACGTCGACTAAGAATGTTCGTTTCAAAAATATTCTTCTTAAAGAACTTTCGACATTTTTTCCCGCAATTAAACGAACAGGTTGCAGATCACCGGTAAATAGTATGATTGTTTAGTTCTGAAGCAAAACCAAGAAGCTCAGCCCAAAAATTGCATAGAAAAAAATATGAAAATACAATCTGAAATATCCAAAGATTGGAGAGAAAAGGAGAAAATAGAAGCCAAAACTTATCGGCTTAAAAAAAAATAACTCAATTAATTATAACAAAAACATTGAATTGCAATAGTTTGATCTAAGAAATTGCAGGACGTGTCGCTGATTTTATTTTCCCTCTTTTTTTTGCTGATTTTTCTACTGACATCACGCTTTTTGTCATAGATCCTTCCTTTGCCTTTCTTTCCCATTGAAAAATTTAATTTCCTGAATTCAAAGCTTTTCCATGATTTTATGCAATACACGTTTTCCTACAGGAGTTACACATCCGGTGTTTTATCTGGAGTTCAAAACAGCTATGAGGGCGGTGGTACTAAGACCGTCAGTATGTTCTCGAAGCTCATGAATCAAGGATCATCCTTCGTTATGGAAGGTGTAAAAAATTTGGTTGTCAAGAGGCATGTGAGTACAAGAATAAAAAAATGATTTTGAATTTATTTTAGAAAGTTTTTATCCATATCTGTTGCAAAGTTGTTCCATTGCTTTGAAACGAGTAATACTATTTTCAAAAAAATTTCAAAATAAGTATATATTCATAAGTTTTGAATCCCTGAACCGATTCAAGACAAATTTAATACGAAACAACATTAGTGGTAACTCGACTCGCGTGCAAAGCTTCAGCTCGGTCGCCCAAAAAATGCAGCAGTTATCCTCTTAACGTCCTCTTCGTCACATACATCCGGACGCCGGCTGAAAATTGCATTTCTCGACGTTTTAGACTATTTGAAGTATGTTGATATTAAAATCTCAATTTTTTTTTCACGACAACATAGCTTCCTCTATGATGAAGCAAAACAATTTAATTTGCTTAATATTTTGAAAAGTAAGAAGTCTAACGGCTTCCCTTGTGAGGTTTGGGTTGATTAGACCTTTTAGAAAATAATCTCTGTATGGTTGGTAGATACGGCAGCGGAATAGGAAATTATCGAAAGTTTCAGTTTCATTTAGATTGCAGTTGAGACATGTATTGTTTGGCTCAAGCTAGTATCATAGCTTTTTGAACGTCACCCTGCATCTTCTTAAATAAAGTATCCCATTTTAATCCGAATTTTGTCCATTTGATCGGTTTTTAACAGTCTTATTCGTAAATTCAAAGCAGGGATATGACAGTTTAGTAATCGTAGGTGTACGAACGCTCTTTTCATTGCTAGTGGAATTTAATGTACGGAGCAGTATCATCGTTTCGATTAGTATGGCACCCCTGTGAAACTTAAAATGAATATGTGAAAGCTTAAAAAAACTATAGAAATTTGCCGTGCGAACAAAGCTTAAGTAAATAATTTCCGAATAATATCAACATATCTGAATCATCAGACATGTCAAACAATCATTCACATTATGAAAGTGTATAATAAATAATGTATTTTTGTTTAAACCAGAATCTGCCAGTAACGAAAATCGTTGACGAACTAATGGAAATGCGTCAAAGTTCGACAGTGGAGGATTACTATTACTTAGATCCAAAGCAATTGAAGCAAGTCGAGCAGACCCCAAAGAATAGAACGACATTCCAAGATGTAATTGTTTTTATTGTTGGTGGCGGCAACTACATAGAGTATCAGAATTTAGTCGACTACGTTAAGGTAAGCAGCCGCAATTGTCTTATCGTCAATATACACACACATTGTATTGTACATTTATATACATACATTCTTAAAAAAAAAAAGAAACAAAGCTTCCTCCATGAGGAAGCAAAAACCAACAAAAAAAAACCCTCAAAGTAGCCAATGCTACTAAATTGCCAAATATCTCTGTTGCAGCAAAAGACTGGAAGTGGTGCCAATAAGCGAGTTGTGTACGGTTCAACGACTTTGGTAAACGCGAGACAATTTCTCAAGCAACTCTCTCATCTTGGTCAAGAGGCTCACTGATTTGGCTTTCCTCCGTAAAAAAAAAACACGACAAAAAGAAGATTTTATCATCATTTTATAAATACCATAGCCGCCTCGAAGTGTTTGTATATTATTTATTAATAATAAAAATAAACGAGACACGCGGCAGGACAAACTATGCAACTCATAGTTTTCTCCAAAAAAATTGGTATATTGTAGCGTTGGCGCAGCGATAAAACTGGCGACAAAATCGGGGAGCGGCCGCTTTAAATGACGGAAAAAAAGAAGTAGAATAAAAACGGCAAATTTGCAATCGAGTCACATCTTTATCGTCGAATCTTCAAGGTGTTAACTACTATTAAATCTTATTGGTGAAATGTCTACAAATTCTAGGTTTTCATATCTTTCTTTTTTTTTTTTTTTTTTTTTGTGCAGAGACACTCACCAACGTTCAATTGGTAGGTTTTGGCGGATTTTTTTCACGATTCGAGCTGCAAATGAAAAGAAAAAAGAATACTTTAGAATAAAGCAATGTGGACTGGACCAAGAGATTCTCTCCCCTTTTCTTTTTCTCTCTTTCTCCGCCAGGCCAAAAACATAGATATTTTCGTAGGCAAGCTAAAAAAGAAAAAATACAAAAAAAAAAAAAAATCTCCCTAACTTGGAAATATCGTGGAACAAATTATTGCCACATTTATTGTGTACCGCAGTAAATGTACGCATTTCTTGTTTTTTTTTTCTAATTTATATATATATATTGCAATCATCGGACGTTCAAAGAAACATTTATTTTACATCCTTCCTGCGATTATTATGCGATTATGTAATTTTTTAAAATCTTAATCTCATCTAACTCTTATCTTTAGTTTCGGCTTCAATTTTTCTCCCTAAAAGATCATACTTGATATGGGAAACATCGTGTTCGTGATCTGAATCCGAACTACTGCAATCGCTATCGCTAGAGTCCTCGTAAGACCCGAGCCCAGGTAAAATTCCGATGCACTTCATGCCTGCTGTCGGTGGACTCTTAGTTGCACTGTGGCTTCTCTTTAATGTATTTTCGCTCGTGCTGCTCTCAACGTTTTCTGTTCTTTCTTCGACTGTTCCCAAGGAAATTTCCTCTTCACCTTTCTCGCAATCTTTACTGTCTTCGGATTCTGAGAGCTTTCGCTTTGTGCCCCTTGCTTCATTACCTAAATATCGAAAGTATTCCGTTCATACAATGAAATTTTTTCAGAAAAGTGTATATTGTTCGGTGTTTCACAAACTCACCTGAAGGACTTTTTCCTTGCTTTTTTACGATTACTCCAGCTAGTAATCGTAGCTGTGAACTCTTTCCACTGGAATTAAGTTTGTTATTATAGGAGCAGGAAAATGAAAAATGTTAATATTTTTATTTTTTTTTTTTAAACAAGCTTACCTTCCTCCCGAAATATTTTTAACTGTACTCTGAGGCTTTTTCAGTTCCTGCTTCAATTTTTCGTCCATCGATTTCTCTTGCAGTGATGCTACAGCTGCTTTGAAATCTCGCATTTCCTTTTCCTCCTCCAGATTCTTTTTACGCTCCTCTTCCAATTTGGTTCTATCCACGAGATCAAGAAATTCCACTTCGTCATCGTCAAGACCTTTTATCATGTTCTCTGCAATTGAAATTATGTATAAAATATTCCGAAGAATGTAATGTATCTAAAAATATATCAGACACTTATTGTTGGTTAAAATGGGGCATTCTAGCTGAACTCGACCGAGGTCCGACCTTATCCCTCCGGATTTAGTACTCTATTTTTTTCTGAGCTTCCATTAGATGATCATAAGTACATTTCCAATTTTTTTAGGATTTCTTCGATAGAATATTTTAGACTTATAATTTTATTTTTAAATCGATTTTTTGAGACCTGGGAGATGATGCCCAAAATTTACGATTATGAGTTATGATTATTTTTTGTCAGTATTCATAGTTGCCTTTTTTCGTCTTTCAACTAACTAAACTAAAAAAAAATCGGTTTTTTGTCGGATGTCTTATAACTGTTTTGGCTCTCAATTTTCTATTAAAAAGAAGCATTCATTACAAACATGTTGAGACCCGGTAGATGATGCTCTCAGACTTTACGATGACGGGATTTGATTTTTTAAAGTCATTCGGAATGGATTTGATATTCAAAATGTCCATCAAGAATGAAATATCCGTTACGGTTTATTTTTTGTTTGTCTGTGGAAAGTAATCTTTTCGGAAAAAAAATTATTTTTTTATTTATTCTTTTTTAGAATACAATATATTTCTTTTTCTACGGACGCGGAGTATAATTTTTACTCGCACCTTTCCATCCGTAGAAGCGATTGATTCGTCACTCCAGTGGCGCTAGAGTCGGATGGCCAACGGAATGACTTTCGAGTCCTTGGAGCAAGCGATTGTCGAAGTATGTAATTATGCGTATTAAAAAAAATTCTATTTCGTGTTCGTAAGTCCTAAAATCATGTTCTGAGTTACAAAATGTTTATAATAAATGCTCCTTTTTATTTAAAGAAATTGAGAGCTAGAAAAATTAAAAGACATTCAGCGAAAAATCGATTTTATTTACTTCAACAATGAAAAAACGCGATTATGTAGACTGACCAAAAAAATCATAGTTCGTAATCGTAAAATCCCTGCATCATGTCCCGGGTCTCGAAATGTTCGTAACGGATGCGCTTTTTTACAGAAAAATTGAGAACGAAAAAAATCAAGACATACTTTTCGAAAAATCGATTTTTCAAGTCTAATAACGAAAAAATTAATATTGTTGATTTGGTAAATTTGTAAAATAATTTTTTCCTGAAACGTCGATTCAATACAAATATTTTTGTTTAATGACATTTTTTTATTCACTGGACAAAATGTGCGGTACGCCTCCTCTAGAAAAACATAACATTCAAAAAATCAATTTGAAGAAAAAAAAAATGATACCTCCAAAAGATTCCATTGAAAAAATCTGAAAAAATTTTGAACTGTACTTATGATCTGATAGAATCTTAGCAAAAATTGAGTACTGAATCCGGAGGAGTAAGGTTGGACCTCAGTCAAGTTCAGCTGGAATGCCCCGTATATTAACCTGCACATATATTTCATAATTTGCCAGATTTTTTTAATACACTTAATAGCAATGCAAACTTTTCACAGGTTTTGTCTCCCAAAAATGAAAAAGATGGACTTTATTTTTTCTTGATCATTATATTTTAGGAGAAAATAGAACGAGAAAAGTAAAGGGAAAAAAAATGTATTTTTAGCGAACAACAATTTTGACTAAAAGTAGATATTTTTATATTTCTTTTTACTTCCTTTAAAATAAAATGTTATATATTCGTGAAGCAAGGAAACCTAATAAAAAAAAACCTTTCTTTACGAGTAAACAAAAATAGTAAATATTCAACAAAGTTAAAAATTAATCTAAATAATAATTTTTTTCATTGTCATGATAACTAATATAAAACTCAACTCACTGAGCTTGTGGGCTTCTTCGTATTCCATATCCTTGTGATTTTTCTGCTCCTGTAGTCTGTCAAATAATGATCGTGGATCATACTTTTCTTCTGGAGCCTCTGAAAAAAAAAAACGGACACTCAATTAGTAAAAAAAAAAAAAACGAGGAAAATACTGTGAAAATATTTCAAAGCTAACCTTTTGGCTGATCTGCAGTTCTCACACGATCCCACTCCTCTTGTCGAGTTTTACGCTGCTCAGCAATTTCAGCTTCGGAAATAAAGCCCGAGCTCATTTTCAAGCCAGACGTAAAAAAAAAACGAATACGATTTTTCTTTTATTCTATATCGTCGTTGGATATAAATATAATTACAAATCCGTTAGACTGTGAAAAAAACCACAGAGTTGATGGTACTTAGGTCAACTGCTGAAAATTTAACGCGATCGAAATATTTCAATTTTCCTCGATTGTTGAGCATTCGGAGAGCACAAAATCTCGGCAGGTTTCGGTGCGGTAATTCACTTGTATTTTATTTACTTGATTGCTCCTGACACATGGGTTAGGTAGGTCCAATATTACGGCTGTAAAGAATAATAATAATAATAATAACAAC
Source organism: Perithous albicinctus (assembly GCA_964016905.1). Lineage (NCBI taxonomy): Eukaryota > Metazoa > Arthropoda > Insecta > Hymenoptera > Ichneumonidae > Perithous > Perithous albicinctus. The sequence continues at coordinate 23,246,755 of OZ024689.1, forward strand.
CGGCGATTGTTTAGAGAGAGGACTTTCGGTCGGTAATAGCTGGTTATAGAGGCGAACCAATTTCATTGGAGGCGAACGCGAGAAAAAGTCGTTCGATGAAAATCAGTGTGTGAAAAAATAAACCAGTTTGTCGTTGGTGGCGCTGTTAGCGGCTAACATGTTATTCCCCCGAGAAATTCAAATTTCAATTGTTAATACATCGTATTTAAGTATGATGTTTTTATTTTATTTATTTTATTTTTACCCTGTAAAAAATGTTCGGAAAATTTAAGTACAATGATCGGAAGTTTTTATGCATAAGCCAATCTATTAAATTTTATATTACAATTGCACAGTAATATTATAGTACATTGAAATTAAACAGAAATTTTAAAAATCTCTGTTTAGTGCATAAAAAATTCCGATAAATGTATATTAATTTTCATAATTTTCATAATGAACACTTTCACCGTGTGAGTCACCTTTTACTTAATATTTTTCCAAACTACATTGATTTTAAAAACTCATAAAATATATAGGAAAAACTATAATAATAATAATAATAATAATAATAATAATAATAACATTAAATAGTATATATTTGCATAACATAATATATTGCAATAATAGTGTTTGAGTCCTTTTTAGACCTAAATACCACTTTTTTTTTTTTAATCAGCAGTTTTATTTGCTTAAAATGATTTATCATGCCTTTATTTATATGACACCAGAAGTCTGCTGTTCGATTTAGAAATTAAAAAAAAAAACACTTTTTTGCTTAATCGATAAATTGAAGTGTTCAAAGTAATATATTAAAATATTTTTGCGGAATTATTAAACTTGAGGATGTTAAATTCTTATTCAAGATTAAACTTGAGATTATAAAACTTATTTATAATCTAATTACCCGATTTATTTCAAATTATCATCAAACATAATTGAAATATTTCAAAATCGACCACTTCGTAACGGCATATCTGAGTTTCTTGTCTCCCCCGTCAGGGGCCGCATTTTTAATCTGTTTTTCAAAACAGTTCGAAATGTGGGAGTTACATCTGCCAGCTTATAGCTTGGGTCTGGGTGATTAGAGGTAAGGGACATAAAAGCTTGATAAGACTGTGGTCAAAAGTATAACGTGTAAACTTCAGTCGGCGGTCTATGAGATAAGTTCTTACAGCGTGTGTATTTGGAAATTCGTTGTTGATGACGAAAATCTCGTGAGACGCATTCGTTTACAAAAAAGGTAAGGATTTTTTACGACATTTAGAATGTGTGTTTAACAGACATTATATATGACTCATAATCGGCGTATAGACGCCGCAAACATCGAAAACAGGGTTATAATCATCACGTACTTTAGACGTTATTTTAGATTGTTTAATTGATACGATAAATTTGTTTTGTAGATACTTAAAGCAATAACAAGATGTCGAGTACCTCACAAAAGCATAAGAATTTCGTGGCTGAGCCCATGGGCGAAAAACCGGTCACGGATCTTGCTGGCATCGGTGAAGTCCTGGGTAGAAGGTTACAGGAAGCAGGTTTTGATAAGGTAAGGATTAGAAGGTGATTCGTTCTAATTTAAACAAATTTTATCATAGTTTCAGGTATCTCAAAAATCGTTTAACCTTTTTTTTTTCTTTTTAATAACTTTTAATATGTATTTCCTATGATTTTGACTTTTAGACTCAATTTAGGATTTTAATAATCGTTCCAGATTTTCGTACTATCACCTAACATAATTTTTTTTTTTTAGCAGCTGTTAATATGTATTTCCTATTATTCAAACTTCGGACTCATTTTTGGATCTTAATTAACAGATTCGGTGTACTTCAAAATTACTTCAGTAATAGCGATCAGATGCTTCGAGCCTATCTTCGCATAAGTTGTAAATAGAAAAAAAACATTTTTTTTTTATCCACCTTTCATTGAAATTTATGTTTGAAAATATGCATTCGATGACTACCAAATGGTGATATATGATCCTGAAGATTCTTGCATCTGCAAATTTTATACTTGTGCCAGCTGTTACTATGTAATCTTGCGATTGATAAATTTTCCTTCATGGCAGATTTTTTCATTTTTCGATTATCCAATGGCGGTTATTTTTAGTTTTTTGGTGATTTTGATGATTTAAAAAAAATGTTTGTCATTTTTGTCATTTTTTTGCTGATCGTCAGCTGTACTGGTTCAATAGTTCATGCAATACATTTTTTTTCCGAGGCAGACGTTTTCCTTTTTCGATTATCTAATGGCGGGTATTTTTAATTTTTTTGATTTTGAAGACTTTGAAAAAACGGTCGTCATTTTTTTTGCTGATTGTCACCTGTACCGGTTCACCTGTTCTTGCAATACATTTTTTTCCAAGGCAGATTTTTTGTTTTTCAATTGTCTAATGCCAGTTTATTCTTTCTTTTTCTGTTTTGAATTTTTTATTTCCTATTGAGAGTTATTTTTTGTTTTGTTATTTGTTGTTGAGATTTGATCAACCACATGAATCGAGAGAGCAAGTAAGTCAATCGAGACGGAGAGCGAGCAACTCGATAGCGGGTGTACAAACGACAAGAAAATGATTTCCGAATGCAAAGGAAGTAGCGCGCAATCCGAATTGGTCAATTTTTCAAGATCATCAAAACCAAAAAAACTAAGAATAACCGTCATAAGACAATCGAAAAACGAAAAAATCTGTCTTGGAAAAAGTTTATTACACGTACGGCTAAAACGATACAGTTGACAATAAGCAAAAAAAAATTACGAAAATTACGGCCATTATTTTTCAAAATAATCAAATAAAAAAAAAACTAGAATTAACCGCCCATTAGATAATCGAAAAACAAAAAAATCTGCTGTGGATAAAAATTTATTGATCACTGGGTTACATAGTAAAATTTGCAGATGCAGAAATCTTCATGGTCATTGATGTCGCATGTTTTAAAACCCATTCTATCTCAATTCTTTTTCAAAAACATTCATTTTACACACTCGAGAACACAACAAAATAGATCGGAAACGCGGAGGTCGTATTTCGAAGATTATTATATATAATAATAATTCTTTTAAATACTCTTAATATAGATTTCTTTTGAAATTGACTTTTCACTCATTTTCAATCTTTATTATCATTTCAAATGCAATTAGAATCGTCTCATATTATTACTTTATAACTCTTACCGTATATTTCCATCGATTTCAACTGTCGAGTACTGTTTTATATTTTACAGTCCTCTCTGGTATACTAAAAATTGTGCTTACATTTTGAAAATCTTTTCACTCATTTTTGGATTCTAATTATCATTCCAAGTGTAATCAGAATCATCGAATATAATTGTACAACTATCAATCTGTATTTCCTTTGATTTGGACTTGGATAATTTTCTTTTTTTTTTAATAATACTTTTAGGCGTACGTTGTCCTCGGTCAATATTTGGTACTAAAGAAGAATCGAGAGCTCTTTCAAGAATGGATGAAGGATGTATGCCAAGCTAGTTCGAAACACAGCAACGACTGCTATCAGTGTCTCAACGACTGGTGCGAAGAGTTCTTGTAATCTAGATATAAGCTAAACAAATTAATCTATAATATTATATCGAAATGCTGTCCCTCAATTTTATATGGTGTAAAAACGTCGAACCAAAGATGGACCGTCGACTAACGATTTAAAAAAAAAAAAAAAAAAAAACAACATGAAATGTGAAAATTATCATCGGGGCAGTATAGATATTTTTTATACGTCGTTTAATAACGTTTCATATTCAAGTCATGAACAATCTAATTTTATCCATAGGCAACGGCTAATAAAATAGTAACTAGTTATAAACTTATCCGATTAACCGTTTGCTCTCGTCATGACTACAATTTAATTTTATGTTTATTTTATTATGTGTGAACGTTCTAACATTTTTTGAAATACACGACTTATAATTAGCAATCCACGTTTTGCGTTTCTTTTACCCGAATAATTTTTAATTAATTCATTATGTTTATTAGACGAATTTCTTTTTTTTTTTAATCTCATTGAAAACGAATAATTTATAATAGCAACATTCTTTGTTCAGAAATGACAAGTATTCGAAAAAAATGTATTCCAAATACTTTCCAGATCGAAAACAAAAAAAAAAACAAAATTTTAATGACTATCGCAGATGACTTGTCTCTCCGTTCAACTAAATATTCATTATTTTATCGTCCTCGAATAATTTAAAACAAAAAGTCTTTTCAATACATTTTTATTCGAATATTGTCCATCACTGTACAGCTGTGTGAATTACCAGAAAAATGTATGAAAAGCGAAAATCTTTCTTGTACGTTTCTTCATTTCAATTATACATATACAATTATGTAATTACATAGTCTCATTTGTGGAGTTTCTTAAAAAAAAGTAATGTCATTATCGGTCTGGCCCGAATCCAACATTAATACGATATACCGTTGTAGAGTAATCATATACTCTCGCAGACTACACGCTGCTTCTACACATAGTAGAATAATCGAAAGAATTTGATTCCTCGATGGCGATGTTATGGGTTTTCTGAAAATGTAAAGCAGTTGTGATTAAAATGGCAACTTGTAAAGCACTGTTAAAGGAACGTATTCATATGCTTGTTTAATTTATACGATCTACAGAAATTATAAAAAGTTATCTTATCACTAGATGGCACTTTGATCTTTATTAGATTCGTTAAGTATCCTTGGGAAATACAACTTATTTTTCACGTATCCGAAATTGTCTTGACCCGAATCTGTATCCATACATTTGTTTAAATTATATTATCCAATGACATTATAAAAAGTTATTTTACTTTACTCCGTGTGAAAATGGACGTTTTACGCATGTTTCGCGTACCTAACACCCCTGTTTTCACGCCTAGTGAAGTAAAATTTTGTATAATACTCGTAAAAAAAAACTTTTCTTAACTCGTGTGATTGCAACTCTCGCCTTCGACTCGAACCCGAACAAGAACCCAACGAAAACAAAGGAACCCAAAGAATCCGAAGGAACCCAAAAAAGAAACCAAAGAACCCAAAGCCTTTTTTCGCACCAGTATCGAAATGTACTATTTTGTCATTAAATCGTACAGTGGCGCAAAATAACCCACTGATTTTTTATCGCTCTTCCTCAGAAATTCAGTTTACATAGGCTTAAAATAACGATCCTCAAGTAAAAGACAAAACTTACAAAGGTTTAAAAACTCCCGACCGCAAAAAAAGGAATTCAAATAATAAATGAAAACTTTGAAGTAATAAATATATGAAATATAGTTCTTCGCATTTTATAGTCGGGAGATTTTTAATTTTTGTGTATTTATTTTAAAGTTCGAGGATCGTTATTTACGACCTACATGAACTCAATTCCTGAGGAAATGCAAAAATTGAGGCAATTTTTTTAAATTCCGATTTTTCTTGAAATCGTACATTTCGATCGTTTTGAGCGACGTCAACATTTTTTTTTGCTTCCTCATAGAGGAAGCTATGTTTTCGTGAAGAAGAAAAAAATTGAACGACAAGTTCGTGGTTTCATTTTAAATATTTTAAAGCGGTTTCTGGAGTGGACGATAACGTCACAAAAAATGTTTGAAAAAGGTTTTACATTATCGTTTGAAATGTCCCGGCAGTTTATTTTGTTTCAAAAACCTTTTTACATCTTCTACGTTCTTAATAGAAAACGTTAGGATAATGTTATTTGGCCACAAGAAATGTATTTAAAACAATCGAAGCTTTCCTATTTAAGCAACCTAAAACCCTTAATTCACGATTTGTAATTTCGTTAATAACTCCCGGACTGCGGATTCCGTAATCTTTTTTCCGTTTACTTTAAGTTATCATAATGTGTTTGCATATAATACCTATGAATTTCTGATGTCCAAATCGGAAGGAATCGGTTGTCCTTTGGCTTCCAGGCCCCTTATTAATTCAAGGATAGAGTTTTTGTACGCCAATTTAACATTACAAACAACCTCCTCCGATTCCTTGTTCAGTGCTTTTAGTGCATCTTCGTGACGTCCCTTTGCAACTGCGGAAAAATATATTTAATTAAATCCATCATGCAATGGCAAAAATTTAAGGGAACAGCGTCAGCCAGAAGAAAAATGGATTTCAGAGAATTATCTTTTTCATTATAGTCAACCGATAAATGTAAAATATATCTATTATTTAAGCAGTGAAATGACGATTTTTTTCGGCGATTGTTAAAATCAATTAAGCGGTCAAATAAGTGAGATATTAGTCTTTCAATATCCGTAAATATGACTCAACTTTCTTCTCTTGAGTCAAATTGATTTTAACACTGACATAAAAAATGCTTTGTTCTAATCCTTAAATGATCGATAAATTTCACATTTATCGGTTGATTGAAAAAAAAAGAGTATAACTGTCTGAAAAACATTTTTTTTGCTAACTCGGTCTCCTTAATACATTTAAAATTTCCGCATATTCAGAATTAGATTGTCCAACTATAACTTGTAAATTACGGATTCGAAGAAAAAAAAGGCTGCAAAGTAGAACCTCACAAATTGCTTCCTCATTATATTTTATTTTTGACAAAGCTTTTTTGTACAAAGATTCTCCTTTATGAGCAAGCCAAAATTGATTAGCATACTTCCTCGCGGAGGCGGCTTTGTAAAAAAAAAGTTTTGTCAAAGATACAAGATAATGAGGAAGCAATTTGCATGGTTTTCACCTTGAGGATTTTTCATATCTCCAGAAGGCGATTTTTGAATTATGGCTTTGAAGAAAAAGAACTAACAAATAGGATTTTTTCGTTCTTGAAATCTCTAGATGGATTGTTTTTCAAATAAATTTAAAAACCTATAATTAAAGTAGTTTTCATTGTAATTTGTCAAAACCCTCGGGTGTAGATTCCAAAAAAACGAACAAATCTTACTTTGGGGGTTTTTTCTACCGAAGGCATAATTCTGAATATGCACACATTTTAAATGTCATTAACTCTAAACAGAAGAAGTATGGCGATAGAACTTACTGTACATGTCGATTAAGGCGGATATTACGAAGGTTTTTCCGTTAATGGGCAACGACTTATTATCCATGATTCTATGGTGCAGGCGCTCTAGAAGCTCAATATCGTTCCGTTTCTTACAACTCTCAGTGAGGTAAGAAACAGCAATCCAATCTGCATTAGCCAAGTACTTAAACCATATTTCATCAGCTTCCGGTTTGCTTTCCTCGAAATAATAGGACCATACCAAATTTATCGGTAAATAAATCTGTTGATCGGCGAGTTTTTTCGCTGTTGGCACAACTGTAACACAAAAGAAAACATTTATTTCCAATTTAAAATGGGAACGTTTAAAAAAAAAAAATTAAACAAACGTAACTCACAATGATCCAAAACACTTGGATCTTTCTTAATTTCGTTGATTATCGATGTGAAATGTAACTTATGTTTCACGAGCTCGAAATTGTCGCTCTTCAAGTTTGTGATTTCAGCTTCGAAATCATTCAAGTACTTTGCTACTCCATCTAGATGGAGAGCAGCTCGATTTATCAACTTGTCGAGGCGAAACTTTCTCTTCAGGTTCTTAAAATAAATTGAAAAAAAAGAGGTAATCATCGTTAGAATGATTTTTTTTTTACGATTGAGAGTTATATTCGACGGAAAAAAGGTGCGGTAACTCACCGTGCTTAGGATGTTTTCAAAACTCCTTATTGCATCGTACTTCTCAGCATCCATCAGAGCAGTAAATAGTGCTTTAAGGACGTTCATACGCGGAATTCGCGAATATTCCGTGATCAGCTTCTTGGCGATATAAGTCGCTTTGTCAAGGTCATTTTGCCGTTCCAAAAGTTCTCTGATAAGCTTGGAGGCGATTGTACTGAACTCCTTGTCATTCGGTGGAGCACTGATAAACATATCTCATGATTATCTTATTCATCATCTTTAAAAATCATTTAGGGTTTCTATGGCGATATATTTAGACTTTGCATTTTTTTTTAGACAGTGAAATCTCACAAAATTTATGCCTTAGTTGATTTTTTAATAAATTTAACATGAATGTCGGGCATTAAGGATTTCTCAAACTTTCTAAATTTTAGCTGATAATTTGAAGTTGTTCTTGAATTATAAGAATTCAATCGAATGTAGTCATTTATAAAAAAAAAATGTTAATTTTTGTTTCCTCGTAGAGGAAGTTTTGTTTTCGTGAAATTTTTTTTTCGAAATTTTCGTGTCAGGACAGTCAGAATGGTCCGAAACGTTGAAAAAAGTGGTTTAGAAGAAATGTGTGTGTTTGTGACCGGCATGCAAAATTCAAACTTAAATACCTAAAGAATAGCTTTATCAATTGAGCTGAAATTTGGCACACACGTGCGGGCGGGTAGACACCTTTGTTTGTGATCATTTTCAAAAAAATCAAACGAGAGCATTTTTTAATCAATTTTTAATTATTAGAAAAATGTCTTTATGTTCTCTCGCTTTCGCAAATTAGTAGCGATCGAGGTAAATAATTTTTTACAAATAAAACTATGGTAAAGGAGGATTGATATTGAATTTGGAATGAATCGATAAATAGGTTTGATTTTTATCGGATTTCGAATTATGCGAAAAAAATTCATTTTGCTCTAACTCATGTAAAATCTCATCAAATGAACTGAAACTTTCTCCAGACGAAAAATAACATTAAGTGCTGCTACGTACCAAATTTGGTGATAATCGGTAAAACATTTCGCATTTTACGTTTGAATTTAACAAAAAAATTAACGTTTTATTATAACTTACAAATTATACACAAAGCTTCCTCTATGAGGAAGCCAATATTGATAAATAAATTTTGCAACTTTTTAAAGCTATGCGTCGATTCGCGATAAATGCTAGACCAACTAAACTTGATCGTAGCTATAATTGCTGTGCAAGTTTTAATTCGAAACTTCGAAATTGTCATGAAATAGCACGTTTACGTTTTTCCGATAAAAATGTTAACAAATGAAATATTAAGAAGAGAACCGTTAAAAATTACCACGCTAAAAGGGTAGTTATTGGTCCCTTAACGTTGCAAATTTCAATCCAAAAATTCGAATAGAAAATTCTATATATAACAGAATTATTTATTTACTCTATTGATTATTTTTCATATTACATTTTCCCAGCCCAAATTTTTCAACATATCGGACAATTTTAAGTGTTCTGACCTTAAAATCATGATTTATTAACACGAAATGAAAGCTTTGGTTGTGAGAAAGGTTAAAATAATTGTGAGATTGTTTTATTATCAAAACAAAGTATCACTCGCTTCATCTCCGAATAACACTTTAATTCTAACCGAAATTGTAGCGGTACGGAAAAAAAATTGAGAAGCCGCAAATATCCCATTTTTACAGGAATATTTGCTGTAAATAGAATGATAACAAAATTGAGTTAATTTATGGATTCTCATTCTACATACCTGTACACGATTTTTTCTGCTCTCTCGAGATCTCCGTTTTCGATGGCCTCGTTGAAATCTGTGATGTAATTTCTCTCAGATGGACGACTTACTGGTATTGCGTTATTGTGAACGAACGGAATCGGTTGATTATTTTGTTCTAGGAGCTCGGCCAGAGTCTGCAAGAACGTTTCGCTCGGCTGCGTGTTTTCGTCTTGCATTTCCATCCACAAGTTCAAACCGCGTTGCCAATCGTTCTTTTGACCTGTTAATTGTAAAATGAACAGACGATAAATCATGTCTGTAGCCAGCGATCGAAGTATAATATACGCGAAAATCGGTGCATCTAATCTTTATCCACAGTTGAAATGAAACTTCTTTGCTTTAGTTCGCTTCTTTATGAATACGAATTAACCATTTTTACGCTTAAGGTTTATCTTGGTATTTTATATTGTAATATAATATTATTTTATTATTGGTGTTTAATTTACGACAAACAATGGTGTCAGGTATTTTTTACATAGAGAATATAAAGAAAACAAAATTAGAATTAGATATTTTTCGATTATATACGATTGCCGATTGCAAATGGTGCACCCAAAATAGTAACGAAAATCTGGTAATAATTAAAAGTAGGCCGACTTGCATTATAGCAGATGCTTTCAGATTGTCAATGTCGCAATTCATTTGGAGTCAGAACAAAATATCTAACTTTTTTCAGTTCGCTATTTTGAATTTCTGTGTACCACGTTACAAATGCAATTTAGGTACGGAAAAATGTATGATTGAAGGGGCTAGTGAAATTTGACTCCCAAGTTTCGCGTAACATCTTTGACTTGCTGTATTAAAATCGCAAAACTTACTTAAAGATTCTTCTTAAACCATAAAAAAACAAAAAACTATTCGAACTACTAACTGTACACGTTCACGAGAACATCTTGCAGTTCCTGCCTGTCGTACATCAACAGACCCTTCATTAGTCCGATGAACTGGTCCAAATACTGGGGATTACCGTCTTCGATGAGACGAATAGCCATCCTCTTCAGCTTTGCGCCTCGTAATCTCAGTCCAGGCGTCTAAAAGCAAAACGCAAAAATTCAACTTCCTATTAATTTCAAACTCAGGTTATTTATTTATTCCATATGTAATGTTATATTCTGATTTAAGAACATTTTATCCTATTGGTAAGACAATGTAGAAACACCATCTTAAAACACAATTCCGTTTTCTTAAAATTATAATCGTATGATTTTACTGAAGCCAAATAAAATAGTGTTCTTAAAAAAATGTATATATATTTCAAAATACAATGAAAATCAAGGTAATTATTATTTCTATGACTCATCATTATTATTTTTCGGATTTTTAAGCGAATTGATGTCAAATAATATAATATAAAAATAATAATAGTAAATGAAAATTTACGTATGGAATAAATAAATTGATTTTGATTTTTTGTCGAACCTCCAAGATTTTTCTTGCTTGACGCAAACGTCCGCACTCGACGAACGCTATCACAAGATCAATGAGAGAGTTACTCTCCCCGTGAACTCGAGTACTCAGATCGGTTAGTAGTTGCAGAGAATTCGCATCTTCGGCGTCGATGAATTTCTTGGACAATTCGTGTTTCAGGGGCGTGCATTTGTAATTCTTGCAAATCTTCTCAAACGCATTCAGAGCCCCTTCTAAGTCATTCCTTTAAATAATATCGCTTTATAGTGTTATACTACGATTAAAACATCACACTGACAAAATTTACAGTTTACAGTTAAACCTAACATTCTTGCAAGACGGCGAATTTCTAATTCTTTTGAAGTTTTCAAATTGTCTTCAGAATTAACATTAAAAACCTTAGAACCATTTAGTATTTTTATCTTCAATTTTGTTTTTACTCCAAAATAATTTACATGTAATATTTACACATAGGTGTTCAGATGTTTGTTGTTTAAAGCAAAATGAGCATTTTTCTGCAGTTCATCATCTTTTTTTTTTTTTAAAGACCATTTTTTTATAGAATGTTTGCGTAAATCTTTTTTTTTTAAAGACGGATCAAAATTTCGATGAGCATCTGAACCAAAAATATTACGTTTTCAATCTCATTTATACATCTATTAATACTGTTAGTTTAACAAAATTTCGGTGCCAATTTATTTACAATTAAAAAACTTTTTTATATAACGTGCGGGAAAATGTTTTTATTAATTAGTTCTTTTTTTTTTAAAGAGCGATAAAAAAGTAATGTCTAATCTGTTTTTTTTTTTAAGATTTCGAGTACTCACTTTAGCAAATGCACTTTAACGAGTGATCCAAGCATAAAATTGTCAACCACTGCAAATTTGGCCTCAACAAGAGTTATGAACAATTTTTCAGTAAATTCGGCATTGCCAGTTTCGGCTGCGACATTGAGCAATGTTTTAACGAGTCTTCTATTTCCGCCTCCCTGACTCTCCGGTGGATCAATTCTTGGTGACTCCAATATAAATTTCAACGCATCTACGATATAATAAAAAGTTATGGAACAAAACGCAAATGCCATAAAACCATTTTTCGGACAGAAAATAATTATTTTTTAGCTTTTTAAATTTATTTGTTCACACCCGACACTCCGAACTTTAGTTTTCACTCAATGAGGATTTATATTTGTCATATAAATCTTGAAAAAGAAAAAAAAGTTTGCTAAAAAAATGTAGCGCTGCCAAAAAATAGGCGATGTGCGTCGTTAAAATGGTGGATTTAATTTTTTTTTAATTTTTAATTTAATTAAAAAAAATGCAAATTCAACAAATCCTTTTTGTCACTTTTCTAGTTAAAAAAAAAGGCAAGGTTGCAAGGTTCGACTTTGCAACATTTTTTAATTTTTACATGGCGTAAATTTTCAGTTTAGTATTTATTTTTCCATATATTTCTCTATTCCTTTGAACAACATGAACAGTTCTTGTACCATGGTTATTGTAAATAAATAAATTAAAATATAAATAAATAAACAAACATACCATCGAGACGACCGTTTTTAATCAGTAACGCTGCATAGCTTGTTGACTTCTGAAGATCTAATATAACTCCGGGATATCGTTCATGGAACGTGGTTTGCCACCTTACGGCCTGTTCCACATTTCCAGCCTCGCAGAAGACACTGATTATTTGCGCGTAAACCGCTGCTGAGAAGTTGAACCCATCTGCCTCTAATTCCTGTTGCGATTAATGAAAGTATAGTAAGCTAAAATTAGAGGGAAAAAAGCGTTTCATGACATAAATTTATGCCACGTTTGCAGGGACGTTTATCTTTACCGCTGCCAATTTTTGGACTTGTTTATCGTCTTTGGCTACAATAAACGAAGAAAGCTGCTGTCTCTGAGCCGAAAATTTAGAATTTATGAGTATGGGAACTTCATGTCCATCGCCGTTCTCAGACTGAAATATATATATATCGTATTACTATTTCATAATATAATTACTATTTCATTCATAATATAATTACTATTATAATTACTATTTCATAACGAAGAAAGTGTACTTTTCGATAATTGGAAATTAGCATCGTTCGTTTTTCTTTTTCATACAACTTATTTATTACTTTGTATAAAAGTGACTTGGAACACTCTGTACTTAAATATAATTAAGAAAAAATATTCTTTTGTAAAGTATTTCACGAAAAAAATCCTGAAAAATAAATAAAAATGTTTCTTTTTCTGGGAGAACTGTATGAATATAAAGTTAACTGTTGGAACTTCAGACATGGAAGGCAGGATTTACAAAATAAGTAATTATCTAATCCTTGAAAGAAAAAAAGTTACGTTAATAATAACTCAATCAATCACGAATCAAGAAGATGTTCAACACTTTCAGAGTCATAAATTTTTCATTTTTTAACTTTTTTTTTTAGATAAAAAGAAAATATGAAGCTTTCGCTAGTTACTATCCAGTTAATGATTTTTTAATTACTCACAGATCGGTCACCAGCAGATATAATTGTGAACTCAGAAAGAGGCGCTGGTGTGAGACAACCAGAGGTGAGCTTTTCAATTTTTTCGTTTATTTCAGGCGTAAGATTATCATCAAAAAAGTCACGAAGGTGACTACCTACTTCCGGCGATAAATTCATTCCACCCTGGATGAATAGATCCAAAATCTACGCAAAAATATTACAGAATAAAAATTACCGAATAGTCAAATTACTGACTGATAAAAATAACGTGTGTTTGATGGGTATTTTACGAGTTTCAGGGGGGAAACTGTGTTTTATTAATCTTAATATGTAAGAAAAATTCGTATTAAAAGTGTCATACAAACACTTCAAAAATATCAATCAAAAAATGGTTGATTGTTCGTAAACGTACTTTAATCATTAAAAAAAAGCCCTATATGTGAATATAAACAATTATTGAAGTATTGCAAAATAAAAAGTATCAAAAGTGATATAAAAAAAAAGATCTACAATTTGAATCCTACATTTAGATGTACGACTTTTTTGGGCCGTAGAAAAAAAATAAAACAACTTCTCCTGAATTCGGCGGAATCAGAAATATATTAAACATGAGAACTCTACTAAGTTCGATAACCGGTGGAATTCGCGATATTTCACCGAAAAATGGCGAAAAAAAAAAACGATCGGGGAAAACGACCAACCAACAATAATTTAGTTTGTCATTTTCTTAGTCATTTGACATTTTTGCGATGTTTTCCAACTGCAATATTTAAAAGAATGTCAAAATCACATCGTAAAATAAGTTACATTTTTTTCTTAAAAGTAACGACGAATCAGTCAAAAATTCTGTATAAATATCAGTAGAATCATGGAATAGGTGTTTACAAAAAATAAGAAATCATTAAGAATTTCATTCTCTCACCTGATTTACAATCGCATGTTTGCGAGGTGATAGTACTAAGAGCGCTTTCTGTAACGCTTCATCGATAACTTTCTCATTATTAAGATGTTTCGATTCTTCCGACGATTCTCCATCAGCGGTTTCACTTCTCAAGCGATTAATCACAGAGTCGTGCAATAGCCGTACTATCGCAACGAATGATCGTACGTCTTCGGAGTATTTCAAAGCTTCAGCAAGAGGACGATGGAACGCTTGTACCTCGTAATCCGACGGATTGTTCGTCAGGAACGTGACAGTTTTACGAATTTTCCTATCCATCAGCATTTTGATGGCTATCGAGCTCATAATTGTATTGGGAGGTATATGATAGTCCTTCAATGTAACGATAGTGTCATCAATTGAGCCGAGAGTGTACGGCAGTATATACTCAGTGACCGTTTCGATTCCTGGCATTACTTTCAAATCTGTGATCATGAACTTAATAACATCTTCGATACCTTGATAATTGATATCTTTTCCGTGACACACGAGGATTGGCCAAAAGAAATGCTGGCGAATAGTTCCGCCGTGTTTATTCCAAGATTTTATCAGCGAAACACTTAGATCTGTATAGCCAATACTGAGACTTCGTTCCAAAGCGAGAGAAAAGGCTTTCGTATGCAGTCCCTGATTCTTCATATATTCGCACGCTTGAATTACCTTGTCGATTGGAAATTTCGAGTTTACCATTTTTCTTATTAAAAACGATCCACTCTCGCTTTCCTCGGAATCCTCGTCCACGTTTCTTCGCTTTTTCATTGTCGACAAAATTTTTAATGCAGCGTCAACGTTACCAACGTCGAGGACTTTTAGAATTGCGCGAAACGCGTTGGTATTGTAACTCGGACCTCCAGACATTACAGAGAGCATCTCGTCTATCTCCTCGTTGTAACCTTTTGCTGCCAAAGCTTGAATTACGTCGAAATATTCCGTGTCGTGCAGATACAATTCTTTAGATTCACACTCCGTGATTAAATTTTTTATTGAATCCATGTCACCTTTCGTAGCGTAAGCTGTTAGAAGTGCTGCGTAAGTACTCACACATGGTTCAACTCCTGCGTTTTTCATAACATTTAGAATATTTTTTGCGCTTTCCATGTCGCTGGAAATGTAGAAAAACTATATGTTATTTGTGGATTTCATGCTTTTAGCTCTTTTGCTTCGACATTTTTATTATCACGAATAAAAAGCTAATTTCAATACTTGTAAGTGAATATATTTCAAGATTTGAATGTTCTTAGACGTTTAGAGTGTCAACAATTTTTCTGTATTTTAAGAAAAAGAAAAAAGTTTAAAAAATGTAGGTTTTTCGAAAATAAACGACTGAGTCAGTAAAGAAAATCATCTGGTCGAGAAACGTCTAATGTATCTAGAGTTCAAAAGGAAGAATCGGAAAGTCTAATTTACTTTGCTTCAGAGTGTCCTATTATGAGAGCATTGAAAACACCCTCGTTGAGAGGAAGATCCTTTTCTCTCATAAATTCCAGTATGCCAGTAGCTCCCTCGATGTCCCCTCTTTTGCATTTGTGTAATATCAATCTTTGGTAAGTTATTCTGTTAGGTTCGATACCTTTGTCCTTCATCAGAGTAAGAAATTCAATGGGCGAAAAATCGTAGTTATTCTCCAGGTACACTCTCAGTAGTGCATTGAAGTGAGAGACATCCATTGGGGTTCCTAAATAAAAAAAAATGTTATTACCTCATTTCCATTGCATCTGTACACATATTTTAGAACGTATTTTGTTAGTTCCAGTCGTAAAAAAACACAGAAAATCGTAGAACAGCTTAATAATAACAAAACAGTAAAAAAAAGTCGGTAATTCAATTTTCACATAAAGATTCAATCTGAGTTTTTAAAAATATAGTTGCAAATTGAATTATCAAGTTTACAATGCGCTAGAAAATATTTAAATTGCCTTTTGTACCTAAATATCTCAGTGATTTATGTAAAGTTTTAGACCTTGTACAATTTTTTTTTCAATAAAAATAGTCTGAAATTTGTATGTAATTTGTGCTCAGAGTTAAAATTCTAGTCTTCTATTAGTGTTTTTACAATTTTACAATTATATCCAAGTATGCAGAGATATGTTTGCAAAAAAAAAAAAGAAACGTAATGGCAATATAGTTAATATTATACTCATATCTAAAAACTAAAAAAAAAGATAGTCTATGAAATTATCAGAACCTTGTTTTTCCTTTTCTTACAAAATAATCTTGCAATTTTTATTTTAATTCCTAAAATTTGTTTAATTTTCTAAAGGTAAATTTTGTTAAATTGATCATTTTCAGAGATAGTGGAAAAATTGGTAGTTTTTTTTTTTTTTGGAAACATTCAGTATTATACATAAGAGGTTTAAGGTTCGGTGATTCAACAGTTTTAAAAAAAGAGCCTTAAAACTATTCTTAAACACAGAAATTTAAAAACATAAAATATTTTATTTTAAATCATAAATATTCAGAAAAGTCAATGAATATATTTTATCAGAAGAAAAAAGAAGGTGTTCTGTAAATTTATTAATCTAGAGTATTAACAATGTTATTACTAAATCATTTAAAAAAAGTCTAATAAATTTTCAGAAACTTCTTGCTTCCTCACAGATACCTTTGTTTTAATGAAATTTTCAATAAAAGTTGATTGAAGCATTTTGATTGAATTGGATTTTTGAGATTTTGAAAAATGTCTTTTATCACGCCAACACAAAAGAAATTTTTATTTTTTAAGAAATTTTTATTTTGCAAACCTTGCACATACGTACAAAAAATTGCTCCATAATTTTTTTTCATCCGCTATCCATGAGGCTTCCCCTATGATCTAGTCAAAGCTAAACAACCTACTTTATCATAGAAGATGGTTTTTGTTTGTCTAATTTTGTCTATTTTTCTAAACATTCAATATTTTTTATATTTTCAAGTTTAAAACTTTTTTATTTGACATTATAAAAAATGGTTGAAAATTTGTGATATCTTTAATTTTTTTCTTTTTTAGAAATCTTCCGTAAGAAGATTCAGGATCATTGAAAAAAACAGTTTACAGCCTAAATTACATATCACGCATTTGAGAAAAAAGTAATATAATAGAAAGGAAGAAAAATGAGTGTATCTACAAATGAAAAGATAACATACAATAAAAACAAATACATACTGAGAGCCTCCAAAGTGTTCCAAATTTCTTGTACCATTTGGCTTCTAACTTCAGGAATGGCATCAACCATAAGTTCGCCACAGCAGCGAATCAAGAGAAGACCGTCCAAACTTGGAATAACTCCTAAAAAAGAATAAAACGCATATATAAAAAAAACATATTGCTTAAATTTTCATCCCAACGAATCAAAAACAACAGTAAGTTCAAGCAAAATTATCATTTAACAAAAAGTACCTGACTCCCGAATTTTTGATAAGACATCATTCACGTCGAGTTTGTAAACTCGTCCATAACGTTGAACACTCTCGTCCAATTTAGCGATATACTTTTCGATGCTGACATTATCGAAGCGCTGTGCCGCCTGTACAGTTGCGTAACTCCTACGGCAAGGCGAAAAATACGAGAGTCGAAGAAATAATTGAAGGAACGTATCGTGAAACTAAAGAGAGCGAGAGTTACACTTACTTCGTTAAATAGGAGTTGATGCATGGTAGTTGGGGCGCAAGGAATTTAGCAGTGTAATTGCCGTTGGCACGATCCACGACCGTTCTCCGGGTAAAGAGATTGAGGCAACGGATATATTTCGACGATCGTAGAATTGTTGCCATGATTAAATAACATCCAACAATTCGTTGGATCGAACTGCAGGCTGACCGGGAAGAACGAAAAAATGAATCGGCTCCGCGTAGTAATGGCGGAGTATCGCACGTGAACGTAAACCGAGGATTGATTCACGCTATAAAGATGTTCGTCTCTGAAGAAATTGCTCGTTGATAACAGCAGCAGCGTCGCTTGACGGCAAATCGTGGTATCATTATGATTATCAAAGGAGATCGAAGAGCATCGAACCGGAAGAGACAAATCTACACGCTTTTCAAATCTACATATATATAATTTTTTAATCGCATTATTTGTTTATTTATTTAGTAGATATTGTGGTTTATTGACATTTTTTTTAAATTACATATTAATGTATTGTGTTAGATCAAATACCTAGCTCACTTGATTAATTTGTTTATTTAATAAATATTGTGGTTTATTAATACTTAATAAATTATATACGATTTTATGAAATTAGATCGCATTTCGAACTCATCCGATTTATTTATTTGGTTGATGCGTTTTGTGATTTATTGAAACTTATTATATAATATATAAATTGATTAAATTACATCATATTTCAAATTCACCATATTTGTTTATTTATTTGGTAAATATCAACATTTATTGAAGATACATGTGGTCAAAAATATATAAAAATACATGATTCTGAGTCGTATCCACTCCACAAAAGTTTCATAGATGCAATTGCACTTCTACAACACTACACAGACTTGTGTAGTTTTGTTGTGTACCCGCAGGTGTAGTAGAGGAGTAGGAATAATATAATTGTGTAGTAAAAGGAATATGAGCAGTGGAATTGTGTTGTAAAAAGAGTATAAACCGTCTGATTGTGTAGTAACAAGAGTATGAACAGTGGAATTGTCTAGTAAGAAAAGTGTGAACAGTTCAATTGTGTAGTACAGTACAGTAGAAGTGTGTTGTAAAAAGAGTATAAAATGTCTAATTGTGTTGTAAGAACAGTATAATCATTCTAATTGTCTAGTAAGTGTATGAATAGCATAATTTTGTTGCAAAAGTCTCGCATACACAATAAGCCGTATGATCACAAACATGTAGAACAAACAGACCATGTAGAATTGAATTCATGTAGAAAAATTGCAGTCAACCGGAAGTGGTACAATCGCGACCATTCATTGGTCCATAATTTATTCTCCTTATCCAATAAGCTCACCGTCTCTCAGTTTCGCTCTTCCTCGGAGTTGTTGCCTCAAGTATTATCCTGTGTTGTTTTTTTTTTGTTAACTCCCCGCACGATGGCGAAAGTCTCGCGAGCCCGTTGTTGATTGTTCGCGCGCATCAAAATCATTCTGATAGCATGCCAATTAATTGGTGTCTCGCAGTTTGGTTGTAAAGATTACAATTTAGAGTGATTGTCAAAGGGTGTTCTCGCGTTCCGGTGTGCAGCCGCATGCGTGGATAAAGTTGCCTATCGACTTCGGCGGCTTCCCTCGCATCTATCTCTCTCTTTCTATCATCAAGCTCTGGTGTCTCTCTCTCTCTCACTCACGCGCGGCGGCGGTGCCGACGACACGATCGAAACGCATTATTCGACGGGAGAGCACTCTCGGGGCGATCCGCACGGATAGAAAAAAGGAGTTTTGCTGTAATGGCCGCCGTGTCATGAAATGAAGGTACCGAGCCAGTGTTGCGGTTCCATAATGGAGGATAACTCCAGTTCACCCTCGCAAAACCATAACGGTCCATTGTCCAGCGGTGCTAACGTGTCGGTTGCAAATAACAAGCATCAGAATAGTGACAATGCAAGTAGCGAAGGAGCAAAGGATCAGGGACCACAATACTCGATGCCTGGTATCCTGCATTTTATTCAACACGAGTGGGCCCGCTTCGAGCTTGACAGATCACAGTGGGAACTCGACAGAGCTGAATTTCAGGTGCTTATCTCTCGTAATTCGATTTTTATAATCATTTATTATTTTCATTATAACGAACATTTTCCTTTTTTTTTTCTCGATTAATTCCTCGCTGTCGCGCATTTTTATTCCCCTTTCTCTCAACCTTCCCCTCTCCCCTGTTCCCCGCGTACCGCTTGTCATTCTGTTTGACGTTACCGAAGGGATATTTGTCTTGAGGATTATCGTGAATGTGGGAAAATCAGATTTTGTGGGAGGAGATAATTGTCATCTTGTTAAATGGTCTGCTTTACAATGGAATATTCTGGTGATTGATGAATTCACCCTTTGCCGAAGCTTTGGCTTTCCTTTACTTGGCTCGACAATTAGTTTGCACGACTCATCTGTTTATTTGTTACGAAGATATTAATTTTTATTTTAGTTTTTTTTTTTTCATTATTTTGGAATTGCATGTCGGAGAAGTTGCTTGGCTTTAGTAAATTAATATACTGTGAGCACGGATTAATTTTATGGTCTGAATTATATTCAAGCAGAGAACTTCAAGCACTATCTTCTGTAAACAATAATAATAATAATAATAATAATAATAGTAATATTGATGCAAATTAATGTAAATTCAAAGCTTTGTTGTCTGTCAACTATAATAATAACATTATCTATTTATCTGTTCTGTATTTTTTGCATTAGAAATTGCATAACTGAAGATTCTTTCTTTATTTAATTATATATTTACTTATTCATTGATGGGTTAAATTCTTTTACAAACTTATATAGTATGTTTTAAATAGGAAGTAAATAAATGGAATAATGACAAATGATAGATATGTCTATATCTGTTTATCACTGCATTCATTAGAGTTAATTAAAAAGCAGAAGCTGTCTGTCTACATCATTTACTTTAGTCCAATTTTAGTGCATTAATAAACTATGAATGAGAATCAATTAGAAGCAGATTTATGTAAGCTTTAAGCTTTTCTTTATGTAAATAATAATAATAATAATGTGTGTCTTTGTTATAAATTTTGTATTATGAATTGTGTATCTTTTTGGTCTTAGTATAACAATGAACAATGTAATAAACTTTTTTTTTTTTGCAAAGATAGAGAGTAAACAATAACAAACAAAACAGTGATGTGTTATCCACATGTGATCTTCAATTGATTAAATCAAAACAGCTGTATATAAGCTTGAAACTATGTTTTATGTAAACCTGCCTTCTCTATATGATTTTCATTAATCCAATTGCATTAAAACAGATTAATACACACTTAATACTTTAATCTCTGTAAATTATAATGATAATAATAATTATTATAATTTCTATGAATCTATGCATGCTGCTAATCCTGTAGAACTTTATCAGAGGCAACTATGTCTTTTCTGAATTACTATTCTTTATATTCAAGCTCTCAACTGTTTTTGAAACTATTATTCTATACAAGTGCATAATACCATGAACAAAAAAAAAAACAAATTTAAAGTAAAAAAGATTTGAGTAGTTTGAAGTTTTGTTTTCTCTTCTGTAGCATTTAAGCAACAGAGGATTATAATACAACTATTGAGTTTATATAATTGTATTCTGTCTTTTTAATGTATTAATGCTTAACACTGTAAATGAAAAAAAAATTTAAAGTAAAGACTTGTGTTATTTGTAGCTTTATTGACTCTTGTGTAGCATAAAAACAACAGAGGATTTGAATACAACTATTGAGCTTGTTTAATTGTATTCTGTATACTCAGTATTTCTATTGAAAAATAATATCATGTATGAATGAAAAATTCTGTAAACGAAAAACAAACTTTATCTAAAAACTTTGGTGATTTTTATTGTATTTTCTGTAGTGTTTAAAGGATTAAGCATTGGAATACAATTCTATAAGGATAATCCCTTAAGAAGGATTTCAATGGGATAATACCATTAGCTCAATAAACACTGGTAGATTTTTATGTCCTCCCTTCTCTGAGACTTACAGGTGGCATTATCTGCACAGGATTATTGACATTGATTCTAGATTATATAACAGAAGTTTGTTTTGTCTCAGATATATTGTCTGCATAAACTATACAAGAAATATTAGAAAGTGCAAGCTGAACAGAATAAGATTAAATAAAGTTTTCCTTTCTTTTACAGGCCAGAATTGCTTTTCTGCAAGGCGAAAGGAAAGCCCAGGAGAATCTTAAAAATGATTTGGTGAGACGGATAAAGATGCTGGAATATGCACTGAAACAGGAAAGGTAAGTTCATCTTGGTAATGAATTTTAGACAGGATGTGCAACTTCAATTTTCCCGGTACTCAAAAAAACTACAATGATATACATGCCTTTGTATTTTTTATTATGTAAAAATAATAACAATGATAATAAGTAATTCAAATCACACAAAAACATTTATCATTGTGATTTTTCTATACATCAGGGTGACAATTTTTGACATAATATTTACTTCAATCTTTTTTATACTTCTATTAATTTTTAGTCACTACAACATTTTTCTTGTTTTTTTTATCAGATAGTCAAAGTTGCAAAAAATTTAACTTGTCCAAAAATATTTAAAGGTCATTGCAAAAAATTAAAACCTTGTGAAATTAATCTTCTTTTCTCATATCACATTGGAAAAAATGTTATTATCCAGCTGATATACAAAATAATGGGTAGCTCAAGCAGTTTAAAAAACTGTAATCTACAAAAATATATACTTTTGGATTAGACAAAAAATGTCATAATATAATCACCCTAATATGCATTGTACGTTCAGTTCATCAGAGTATGCAATAAAATTCTTTGTTTAATTACGACCGTAATTTTCAAGACTTCACGTAATCAAAATGTTCTTCTTTAATTAGAATATAATTTAGAATTTGTCTGTGAAATGAATAATCTTCTTCAGTGGATGAAAAAAAATATAACAATGTTTAAAAAAAAAGTAACTAGAAACTTTGGTTTTGCTTATTTTTCGTTTTAGGAGATTTCCGGAATAGGCACGTTCTTGTAATTATGTGATTTTGATTACTCAGGGCCAAATATCACATACTGAAGTACGGCACTGATCTGGTGATCGAGGGTGATGGAAAACCACCATTATACGAAGAAGGAAGCACATGCGGCGGTTCCGATGGAGGCGGAGGCGACGGCGAGGCGCCATTTACGTCTGTTAGCAATATTAGCTGGAGGCAGGGACGACAGCTACTCAGGCAGTAAGAGATTAAAAAAAACACCTCGTTAAAATTGCACATTACTTTTATTTACAATAAAAAAAACATCTTTGTTTTTTTTTTACATTTCATTAGGTACTTGCAAGAAATCGGCTACACTGATACAATCATAGATGTAAGATCTAACAGAGTACGATCGCTACTCGGTTTAAACAACAACACAGACTCGGATGACATGAACACACCGGCGTTGAATGGCAACGAGTCATCGAACAAACGGCCGGGCGAAAATCAGCCCCGAGGTGTTAAAAAGATGACTTGCTCCAAGGAGGTAAATATTTTTCACAAATTACGTTTACATTTCGTTTTATCATTCTTTTCCCATGAACATAAGCGTGTCAAAACATTTAACGAATTTTTAGATTATGTTGCTCATTGGGATTTCGAAACTTTATGCAAAAGAGGAGGACAAAAGGTCACGCGAAGGTTCCGAATTAAAAATTCTATTGTACCTTCATTCAGCGTCAAAATTATAAATTTTTATTTCTAAATCAAGAGTCACGGTAGCGACTCGACGCCAAGTATTAAAAGAGAAATTTTAAATGAGGGAGACGCTAGCGCTACTCTATTTTACTCGAAGTTCGTCCTTTTTCGTCTGCTCGGAAATGCTAACTCGAAATATCAGTTCCAATATTTTTGATCTTTACAATTAACGCCAAATTCCTCTTTTTGTTTATTATCTTCCTCCTTTTTCATAATTATTCGAGACAAAATTAAAACTTTATTTTTTTAACTGAAAGAAATATGAAAAAAAATTGCAGCATCGGCCAAAATCCATCGCGGAAAAGATGATGCTCGACACCGAGGCTTCGGTTATGGCGAATTTCGAATTCCTCGCTCACACCGACATCGACATGGAGGAAGAGGAGCCAGAGATCGATGGTCTCTACGAAACAAACGCCGAGCAAGAGCAGAATAAGGTAGGTGTAGATAAAACCGCGAAACGAATTATTAGTTAAAATAAACGAGGGTCTTGAAGTTGGCTTAACGACTTTTACAGGTATCCATTATGTTGGGCGAGGACGTGGATGCCGAGGCCGAGGAAGTCCTGAACGAGTTAAATCAACTCGGAGAGACCGAGGAATCCTTGCCCGCTTCCATAATTCACGTGGATATGGACTCGAAGTGGAGTTAGTATAGATAATAATGTACACATTAATATGCCTAAAATATTCTGAAAAATATGTACAATTTAATATTTATGTAACCGAGTAAAAAAAGAAACAAAAAAAAAACAAGCTTGCTCAAAAAGTTCTAACTCATATTAAAACGTTTGCCGCGGGTATTTTAGCAGGTGCAGTTCGTAGGCTGGCAACAGACCCACGGCGCCCTTGTGAAGAGGGTGATTCTACTTTGGGATTAGGCGAATTAGCGCAACTAACGGTTAATAACGATGCCGAAGTAGCGTACGATGTAAGTCGTTTATAACGAGACAGTACTATTAGCATTACGATTACGCCTTATTCGCAATTTACTTACGAAGCAATACAGAAGCTAGAATGTCAATAAATTTTTTTTTTTTCCTTTTTTTTTAATGTCGCAGATGGCAGCGACTACGAAGGAAACTTTTCGAAAGACGTGGAACGCAAAGTACACGCTACGTTCGCATTTCGACAGCGTTCGAGCTCTCGTCTTCCATCCGACCGATCCAGTTCTAATAACCGCAAGTGACGACCATACGCTCAAACTTTGGAATCTTCAAAAGACCGTACCGGCCAAAAAGTGAGTTATTTCATTTACTTACGAATACAACAATCGAAAGTCATAACAGGATACAGAAGTCAGTGCAAATAAATTAATATTAGAATGTTTCAGAAATTACAAAAAATTCAATAAAAAAAAAATTACCGTTACACAAAAATGCTTTTAAAAAAAGTTCAAACTTTTTCGAAATGTATTGAAAAATGCGAAATATGAAATGATCTTTTAAATTTAGAATAATTGCAAAGACCATTTATTTTCAATAAAATTTCAGTTTCGGTTAAGAGAAAAAAAGTAGAGTACATGTTCTGCATTTATTGTCGCATTTTTGGCAGTATAATGGCGGTAAATTGGGTGAAAATTCGTAATTACAAATAGAAAACTGTAAATTGTCCATTACAGATCAGCATCGTTGGATGTCGAGCCGTTATACACATTCAGATCGCACACCGGGCCAGTTCTTTGTCTAGCTATGTGCAGCACAGGGAGTCGCTGTTACAGCGGCGGTTTGGACGGTATGATACACTGCTGGACGCTTCCATCGGCAAACATAGATCCATACGACTCTTACGAGCCGAGCGTTCTCAGTCAAACGCTCATAGGTCACAGCGACGCTGTCTGGGGTCTCAGTATGTTTCATCCGAGATCTCAGCTTCTCTCGGTCAGCTCTGATGGCACTGTTAAGCTTTGGAGTCCGCAGAGCAAAGTGCCGCTTCTTAATACCTACACGTCCGAACAGGGTGTGTATTTAAAAAAAAGAGAAAAACAATATACCCTTTAATTTTATTTTAGGTTGCATCTTATTATTTGTTTCTATATTTTTTATTTCTTATCAAGTGGGCTGTAATATCGTTATAAGATATTACAGTCTGTGAACCAGCTTAAAAGAATGAATGTCTTTTAATTTGTAATTTCAGTACTGAACATGCTAATAATTGTGTTTAAAGAAATACATTATTACCGTTGAAATTTATCATCCGTTCATTTTGAAATTTATTTTTTAATTTTAATCTCGTAACTCAAAAAGCAGAGCCAAATACTGAAAAGAAAAATTCTGTTCTATCATTAGTGCGTAAAAAAATACAGTAAAGTTTACTTTGTTAAGTGTAGTTTATTTAAATTTGTGAATTTTTTTTGCTGTCTCCCACCTCATATAACGGTGACAAATATTCAAAGATCATCTAAAACATAAATATTTTAGAGGTCTCTACGGAATTTAGTGAAAAATAAGTGAAGTTCATTTTGTATTTCTCTTGTTTAGAGTGGTTTATTGAAATTTAGATTTATTTTTTGGCTCTCAGTTAAATAATGGAAATGAGTTTTTTTCCATTTTCTTTGAAATTCGGTACCCACCATTCTGAAGACGAATACATAAATTATTAAAATAATTTTTCTCCTTTTGCTTTCTTAAATTTAGTTATGACTTTTAAATATTTATTTGCATGTATTGATGTGTTATGGGTGTTTTGTTTTCAGTATTTTTTACAGTTGTTTTAGGTAGACAACAAAAATATTAAATTCCAAAACCAAACTGAACAAAAAAGAAATTCTATCATTAAATTTTTTTATTTTAATTAATTTTTTTTTTTTAATTAAAAAATTCAGTTTTCTTTTTCCTTCAAAATTCGGCAGCGACCTCCAAATATTTTTTTTACCTACTGATGATTTATGAAGATTTTTTTTAAGGATCTGGCATTACTTTTTCAGTTGGGGAATCAAACAAATATTGAAGTTAAAAATGAATGACCCTAGTGTAACAGTTATTTAATTATATTCCTAGAGTCTATATTATATATAAAATATCTATAATACAGACTAGGAATATAGAAAACATGAATTGTCATTACTGATGGAGTTTTTAGTAAAAATTCATACTGGAATATGTTAATTTTTATCCCATTCTCACTTTTTTAAATGCACGTTATGTGAAATCTTATCTTGCATAATGCGATCTCAACAGTGTAACATAATGTCTGTAATGTAATTAAGATTTTTATCTAACGTTTTACAGACGGAATTCCAACTTCCGTGGACTTTGTGAGAGGCGAGCCGAACAGTTTGGTAGTAGCTTATGAGGGTGCGTGCCTTGTATTTGACACGGAGACAGCTTCGGTCGTGGCACGACTCGAGGGCAACGGTACGAGGGGCGTAAATCGCGTGGTATCTCATCCTACGGTGCCGCTTGTTGTGACAGCACATGAGGATCGACACATTCGTTTCTACGATCATCGCTCGGCCACACTCGCCCACGCAATGGTCGCGCATTTGGATGCCGTAACTAGTCTCGCTGTGGATCCTCACGGACTGTACTTGCTTTCTGGCAGTTAGTATCATATTTTCAACCTTTACAATTGTTTTCTGTAATTCCTCGTAGCCGCGTTTTTACAATAATTGAACAGCCGTAATTTATAATTTCTATTAAAAAAAAAAGAAAAGTCATATAAAAAAAATTAAAAGATCATACAATACTTAATATATGGGATATTTCTTGCTAATTCGCACAGAATAGAATTTTCCTAATATTTTGTTTAATATTGTTATGTCCGAAAAGAAAAAAAGTTCAAGTTCAATTAAAAACACGGTTTAGATGTAAACAATACGGCGAGTTTTTTCGACATGTAACGCTTTTAAATATAAAAACAGAAATTTTTTTTTTTTCGTAATACCATACAGAGTTTTTTTAGTATATATATGAGGTAATCCATACCATTTCAACCTGGGTCAAACACTCGACCTCTCGAATTTGGTCCACGATTTTTTTTATTATTGTTGAACCTCTAAAAAAACAATCAGATACTTTTCAAAGATTTTTTTTGTTCCTAAATCTGATTTGGTTATGATTCTTCAAAACATATCGTCAGCCAGAATTGAATCACCTAAAAAAATTCTCAAAAATACTCAGCCAAATATCTAAATTTTTAAGCCTGGGCCCAGAGTGAGAAAAATCTTTGAAAAATTTCGATCGCGCAGTAGCTCGCCCAAATTACGAGATATCGGGTAAAAATTTTCTATATAAATGGACTAACAGTAAACAGTGTTTAGTATGGAATTTGACGAGAATCGATAAAGTGGTTCTAATTTTACGAGAATAAAAATTTTTCAATAAATTGGTTTTAAATGAAATATTTATGAAAAAAGAATTATTTCCGACATAAATGATAGACTGTAAGAATTCGTTTAATCATTTTTTAAAACAGTGATTATCATCGGAAACAATTTGAATCTATTAAATGCATCTGATGTATAAAGTATATAAACAAGTGTGCAATGTAGAACCTTGCAACTTGCTTTTTCATTATTTTGTATCGTTGACAAAGTTTCCTCTATGTGGAAACTTTTCTATATAAGTGGCTGTGGCAAAGATACAAAATAATGAGAAAGCAATTTACAAGGTTCTACTTTATAGGCTTTTTTATATTTGGCACAGGATTTTTGAGAATTTTTTCAGATTTTTCAATTCTCGCTAACAATATGTAAGTTTTCAAAAATCATAACTGAGTCAAATTTAGGGAAAAAATTTCTAAAAAAAAATGAGTGATTTTTAATCTTGGAACAATAATAAGAGATCAGATGAACACAATAGGTGAGAGTCTGATCCAGGTCGAAACGGTATGAATTGCTCCACATACATATATGCATATAGTATTTGTCATTAGTAAAATCTCTAATATTTTCGTTTCGTCCCTTTTTATTTTAACTCTACACCAGGTCACGACTGCAGTATACGATTATGGAATATGGATAACAAGACTTGCGTTCAGGAGATAACAGCGCATCGCAAGAAGTTCGACGAGAGCATCTTGGACGTTGCTTTTCATCCAGCGAAACCATTTATCGCGAGTGCCGGTTCCGATGCACTTGCCAAGGTATTCGTGTAAGTGATATAGTATATATATATATATTATACATAAAAAAAAAGTTCGAATACGACTTCGTTAAGCGGCTTCGTGTGAAGCGGTTTTTGTACTCATATTCTTTTAGATAGTTTTTATCCTGTATGTACTACACACTTCCAATCTTGATTTTTTTTGTTTTCTTTTTATCTTTCGTCGATCTATCCATTCATTATAAAAAAAAAAAAAAAAAAAAAAAAAAAATGAGAAGCGCGAGCGAGCAAGCAACGGTTTAATAATGGTGAAACTAAAAAAAAAAACGCAAAACAAAAAGAAGAAGAAATATTCAGATACTCACATTAATAGTTAATGCGGATTTCATGATATCCTGTAATATTTTATTCAAATGATAATAATTTCAAGTGCAAATGCTATTTGTTGATGTAATCGTCACTAAGTAGACGTGTAATCTGTCGGCAGCGTGGGCGAATGTGTCCGACGTGTAGCATATTAACTATAATTATAGACCCGATAATTAGAAAATCAAGTTTAAAACAAGAAGATGATCATGATGATAAAGAAGATGAAGATGCAGAAGAAGAAGAGAATAATATCCTCCTGATCCAGCAGAGTCCAGGGAGCACACTGCCGCAGTAGCATAATATTTATCCTTATGTTAATTATTTATTACCGATATCACAGTTACTGTTGCACAGCTACTGAGGATTATAAAACGACATGAGGAAAAAAAAACAAACAAACAAACAAAACAAAACAAAAAAGAAAAGAAAAAGCAAAAAAAAGAAGAAGATACAAAATAATAACGTTGTCCCAATAAAACATATGCTAATTAGTCTCCCATTACACCACTTTTATGCTGCTACCTTCTCTGTATTAGCCGAGGTCAGCGTATGGTAATTACAATGATTAAACGATAATAATAATGCGTAAGTTTAACGATACAAGTACTAGACCATAATATTAACAAACAATAAATTATAACTGTGTGTTTCACTGTAATATATTGTATTTAAAAAATAGACAAAACCGTGTATCTTACTTGTATAACGCATACAATATTGGATCTCCGAATAAGCTCTCTTTTTCTCTCGTTTATCTTTCTTTCTCTCTGCATACTTACATCCTTTTTTTCTGATTTACAATTTACTTCTAGGAAGGAAGGTTTTTTATTTGACTGCATGATAGTTAAACCCTTTTTTTTTTGTACGGGAACAATTTTTTATGCGATTTACGGCCTCTAAATTGCTTTTGTTTATAGCTGCAAAACGAGAGCTTTTTTTTTTACTTCACACTTGTTGGTTAAATTAGTGCTCATTTCTTTTTAGAACTTTTTTTTATAATACTTGGTGGTTTATTGCTTGTTTTGGACGATAACTTGCATACGTTCTTAATGTAGAAGGTATATACAGTTATTTAAATAAAATTAACTAATAATCTATGCCAATTACTGAAAAAACGTTCGTCCAGTTTTTTTTTTAACAATTAAAACAGGGCTGCAATTTCTGGCGAAAAAGTGTGTTTTTTTATCGGTAAACAAATTGTAAGGGAAAAATCATTGAATGATTAATTGACTAATTTGAACCCTGATTTACGAAAAAAAAACAATGAATCCAAAAAGATTGTTAGCCCCGTAACTTAAAAATTATTTGGATATTGGTGTAGAACATTTATACATATAATAATCTCTCAAAACTGTATACGTTTATGAAATACATAAAGATGTACATTTTATTTTTCTATTTCCGTATATTATTTTCATTGTCGCATTGTGTGCAATTTTTGACATCGAGAA
Source organism: Perithous albicinctus (assembly GCA_964016905.1). NCBI lineage: Eukaryota > Metazoa > Arthropoda > Insecta > Hymenoptera > Ichneumonidae > Perithous > Perithous albicinctus. The sequence goes on from OZ024689.1 coordinate 23,277,169, forward strand.
TTTTCCTTCAAGCGATTTACCAATGATTTTTGTGCATAGGCTTTCGATTAATGAGACGTCAAGTTTTTATTTAAATTTTAATTAAATTTTATTCAAACGTTTTATTCTATAGATACATTCCATTGACTAAGTAATCGGCATCGTGAGCATAAGGACCGTGTCCACGACGTCCACGTCTTCTAACTACTCGCAATCTACACGCTATCAAAGCTGCCATTATTGCAGTAGCGGTCAATCCCAGTGCCAGCGATATAACAGCTCCTTTAGGCCTCAGTACATCGGCCTCTGCCTTATGATTGTTTTGCTGCAGATGTTCAGCCACGAAGTGATGAACTCTCACTTCACCTTGGTGATGAACATCAGGGCTCTTCTTATGCTGAATCTCGTGATCTAGGAGCATCGAAGAATATTAATTGATTTGTTTATTCATTATTGGTCGATATTATGAACGACAGTCTAATTAAGGTGATGTGAAACCTTTCAGTTTGTTAGAGCTAATCTTGTGATCCCGAATTTCTCCATAATCGGTGATCCTTTAGATAGAACAACGAAAAAGTTCTTATTTTTTGATTCAAAAGATCAACCGAACGGACAAAATCGGATTACAGTTTCCGTTATTGACGGAGTAAGTTTAAGATAAAGTGCAACATGTACAATCAACTCGGTCGGTAACAAAAACGGTTTCCCAGCTTTCTCAGAGATGTTATTGTTGTTAAGCTTCGACGTATCGACCTAATTTTTTTATGGATGGAATTTTTGACACGCGTTCTCGGGGTCTGAGATATCGGTGTCGAAGATTCTGATGTTTCTCAGAGATGTGCGATTTCCAGGGCAAACGAAGAGAACGGTAACTTTAATATAACGATTTCGTAGTTGGCTGCTATTCGTTATTGTCCGAAATATCAATCATTTTTAAGAAAATTGGCTTCAAAAGTTTGTGTCACCGATCGAGTTGATTGTAGACGCTGCACTTTGCCTTCAGTGCATGTCATACCAGTTTTACCGAGTCTGTCGGTAATATACCGGTTTCCTTATTTGCTCTACAACTGTTAATAATTCGGACAAAAGCAAATTATGTTTTCGTAGTCCATAGAACAGACGTATAAAAACCTAATTTGCTTTTGTCCGAAATATTAACAGTTCCAAAGAAAATAGGGAAACCAGTTAGTTACCGACTGAGTCGATATCACATGCTCCTAGTCTTACTCGGTCGGTAATCAAAACCTGCGATCTGATTTTTCCGCTGCCGTTGGCCTTTTCGACGAAAGATAAGAGCCACCCTCCATTTAACAATTATGTTCAGCGAATTTCTCATCTTTTATCCCATATATTGATAATGGCGGAAAGATTTGGTATCGCAAGATTTTAGATCTATCTCTCTCGCACTCATCGGTAACTAAAACTGTAAATAATAATTTTGAGATATCTTAGACATTTCGGGAAAAAGAAATTTGTCACCAGAAGCAGAATTTAATTCTGCATCAGGTAACAGATTTCACTTTGCAAAAACGAACGGGTTTCGCAATATTATTGTTTATAAACTTATGTGCTGTCTCGCTCGCACTCATGGAAGTATCGGCCCCCCCTTATCAATAGGGTCGGAATTTGGAATTTTCGGGATTGTATTGCTCAATTACCGTCGGTTTTATCGACTCTTGTTTCCACTCTCGAGTCCTGTGCGCTATCGTGTATCGTTGTTTTTACATGCTCCCGAGTCTTCACAGTTTCTACGTGGGATATCTTCAGCGTTTCGTGATCCTTTTTTTCGCTGCTGATGGGTTGCGGTGATTCTTTCGCAAGCTCCGTTGACGGTGGCTAAAAGTATAATATTCATTGATTAGACGCTCGATAAAAATAATATCGTGACATCCATAACTCAAAATTCGCGTGAACTCGGTTTCCGACACATTTGAACAAGCAATTTCCCACAAAAGTTTAAAAAACGCTATAATTAAATTGAGAATATTGCATTAATTTTTTTTTGTAATATTCTATTTATTAATATTTCGAAGGTAATATTTTTTAATTTATGAGAAAGCCTGATTGCAGTCATTTGCAAACATTAAGAATAAAAAGTGAGGGCCAGTGGACAGAGAATGCATGTTTTGCTGCGAAATCAGTGTCAGAGTGTTCAGTAATCACGATAATACGCGGGAGAAGCTCCCAAATAAGGTTCTGTCAGTACGTTTATTAGTTCTTCTAAAAGTTATAGCAATTGATATGCAGTGATTTGTGTTGATTTTTTACTTAATTAGTGCTTTGATCATCCCTCATCAGCCTGTTCGCTGGGTAAGTGATTAAAGGTTTTACATATATTTGTTAACGTATATATATAGGTTATTCTGTCTCGAAAAATAACGGTCGTACATTCGACTTGCAGAACAAGTCATGACACGTTGGAAGCTCTGCTAAATGCGTAAGAGTAAGTCTCAACATTAAAAATGTTTACAAAAACATCTTTCTTATTGTTTTATGGCAATAAATACAACGACAATAATGAGAAAACAGCATTCGTGTACAATAATACATAAAAGTATCGATAAGGGTCTCCAACTGCGGTTCTTTTGTTACCAGTTTGCTAAGTTTGCGTTTAACTGAAGCATGGTGAGCTGTTTTACAACTCACCTGTTTCCGCAATGTTTTTAATTGTTCGAAGTTAATTCTTAAGTCAGATAAGTTAAGCGAAGTACTGTTCTTATGATAAAATCAAAAGAAAGTGAGAAAAGTGTGAAAATATTTACACACAATTCTATTATGAATTTATAGTTTCGTTTTGTAGCGTACATTACTTCTTTATGCAGAATTTCGCACCTCCGATCGAGACACTTTTTTCTGTGATCAACGCATAATTTAATATCAAATTAACAAAATGCCTAGTTTCTTATGTAATTATTTACTATTTTCGTATATTAATTGTCCGTAAAATTTAATTTTACGCACTTTGCGTAAAAATGTAATTTTACGCACTTTGCGTAAAAATTTAATTTTACGCACTTTGCGTAAAAATGTAATTTTACGCACTTTGCGTAAAAATGTAATTTTACGCACTTTGCGTAAAAATTTAATTTTACGCACTTTTCGTAAAAATGTAACTTTACGCACTTTGCGTAAAAATTTAATTTTACGCACTTTGCGTAAAAATGTTATTTTACGCACTTTGCGTAAAAATGTTATTTTACGCACTTTGCGCAAAAATTCATTTACCGCGCCGAAAAAAGTGCGTTAAAGTCGATTTTACGCACTATGCTTAAAAACTCGATGTTACGCACCGGAAATAGTGCGTAAAATCGAATTTTACACATGTCTCAAACAGATACATTTAAACTTTATAGATGCAATAGAAGAGGTACTCAAGGAACAACATATTTTCAATTTATACGATTCTTTACAGCAGACCTAAGTGAAAGGACCACCTTTTAAATTTCTTGATGGTAAGTACAAATAAACTTTTTAATGTTTGTGGAGGTAAATGCGAGAAGGGTTTAATGAGAATTTCACGTGAATCGATAAACATAGTAAAAAGTATCTGTTAAGTGTTCACAGGAGAAAATGGTTGCCTTACTTTGCATGGAAGCGGTCCTGTTGTACTTTTTGGCTGTTGTTGTTCCGTCGCCGTCGGACGTTCGTGTTGTACTTTTGGTGGGGAAGAAGGAGGAGACGTTTGGGGCGGATTAGACGGCACTTGCGGTTCTCCCTCTTGCCAAGCTCCGTGATTTTGTAGCGGGTAATAAGAATCATAACGACGATTTGAATCGATATACGAAACTCTGCAAATAATGAAACATTTTTTTTGTTATTATTTACCAATATCTTTGCTTTGAAGTTTTTGCATTTTTTTGTGAGATTCTAACCCTTCAGGTACTGCACTCTGTGCCACAACTCCTGCACTCTTGTGCTTGAATATGCGCGGCGGATCCGCTGAAAAAAAAATTAACATTTATTTGTTGTCGATATGTTTAATAATGAATCTGTTACGCTTACACGCTTACACTGCATAACAAATTTTGATTCATTTTTGGGGCATAATTTGGGGGTCTCTTTGAAACCATTGAAAACATTCCAGTCCACTTTCTGACTATGCATATTGAATATTCTTTTCGTACATAGATATAAGAATGAACAGAAAATGATGATCATTTTTTGTTTAACAGGAATTGGTGATCATTTTTTGTTGAACAGAAATTGGTGATCATTTTCTATTCATTCTTGTACAAACATTGTCGAAATAAACGAAAAAAATTATTTTTTTTTTTAGTAATTCCTATCCATAAATAATATTTCCATGGCATGTTTACATTATGAAAAGGGTGTAAATTTTGTGGTTTACTAAATTAGTGGTTGATCCCTTAATTAATCCAAAACCATGAGTTAATAGTAAGTCTTTGGATTAATTTCTGGAACTTCCTTTAAGAAACTGAGTGAGTCACATTAAAATTACTAAAAAAAAAAAAAAATGAAAAAGTTAATACTTTTGTAAACCCATTGCTATTTTTCCTCTGAGTTATGAACACACGTGATACAAAGTCACCCTTTATTGCGATTTCCACAAATTTGTAATATAACAATAATAAATATGTAGCACTGATTTATTAATAAAATTTCCTGTTTCAGAGTAATCGGTCATCTACAATAGCTTCAGGGAGCAAAAAGGAAAATACTCACGTTCGTAAATTGGCAATTCGTTTTTCGCGTGCAATTGATTATTAACTGCATTGTAAGCCACCTCCTTGTTCTGTTCATATATTTGTCTGTAATCCCATCCGCCGAGATAGCCCTGGGAGCCGTAATTCATCTGTGGAAGCGACAAAACCCCTTGCTGCCCCGGATAAGGCGCATTTTGCTGCTGAGGCATTACTTGATGTGGTGCAACTGGCAATTGCCATAACTTGGGTGGATTCTCCTGATCATTTCCGTATAGCGGTGGATAACTCTTGTGATGCGGTATCAACGGTGGATACTTTAAGATTTCTGATGTCTGTGGTACCAGAGGACCATGCATCACCGGGGACGAAGGAATTGTTGGTCTTTCCGTTGGGCAACCAAGCTCAGATGCCTCGTCCGAACCATCCGCGCATTGTGGTATTCCATCGCAAACATTGTAAATTGCTATGCAATCACCTGAGGTTCTACATTCGTACTGATTACGACTGCAACCTAATAAGATTAACACATGTTTAAAAATGTAGTATATTACGATACGAGTGCGATCAAACTTTTTCTGACGAGTGTGAGTTTGCAGCACGAGCTGAAGGCGAGTGTTGCAATCACACGAGTTGAGAAAAAGTATCTCGCATGAGTATCGTGTACAACTTTATCGCATTAGTGCGAGAAGTGCCTACGTCTCGCACGCTAGGCGAAGTGAAAATTTTACAGCTGGGGTCTTGGAATTTCCGATTAACACTTATAGAAACCGATCAAATCAACAAAATTCTGAGTTAAAATTAATCGGCTTCAAAAAGTTTTAAACAATTTCAACTGGACTCTTTTAATTGGTTTCAATGGGATCCTTTATTCAGGGCAACCAGTAATGGAAAAAACGCTGATGAAAAGGGAGAAGAGGAAGTTAAGGAAAAGAGCATTAAGGCAGCGTAACTAAAGAAGATAAACTTGGAAATAGTTAAACCGGCTGATTAGTTATGACGCTGAGAAACCATTCAAAGGAGCATTACATATTCCAATACAAATAAGTTCAAGATTTGCACAGAAAAATATTTATTTAATTTTAATGACTGCATTTAAAAACGAATTTATATCAGGGACTGGTAATATTTTAATAAAAATTGAAATTACGGTTTGCTCAATAACTATGAGCATTTATACAAGAACACTAAAACTATTAATATTTTCATAAATCGCGAAAAGTAATTCGACGAAATTTAACAAAAATTGTAAAAACAAAAAAGTTATGTTTTTTTATGAACTGTTTAATGCAATATATGTTACATTTTTGGTGACATCCAATATTTGCTATATCCAGCGAAAAAAAAATGGAAAATATATATATTTTTTTCAAAGCGATACCTTTTATGTCGCCGTAGATTTTATACTGGGTATTTGGCAGTATATTGGGAGCGTATCAAAAGTTGGCATCGTGGAACTCGACATTCTTGCCAAGTAAAAAAAAATATTTTACAGAGAATTAGATTAATCAATGTAATTAATGAGTAAAAAAAATATTTTACAGAGAATTAGATTAATCAATGTAATTAATGAGTAAAAAAAATATTTTACAGAGAAATGTGCATTAATTAATCTATTTATCTGTAAAATGTTTTTCTTTTTATTCTGCAACAATGTCGTCTCTCAAAATATAGCCTTTAGAAATAGCCTTTTCGATACCACCAAAAATACAACACGTTTTCCATTAAATAGTTAATAGAAAAACATAACTTTTTTGTGTTTACTTTTTTTGCCCGAACTCAATCTTCGATATACGGGTTTGAAAAAAAAACCCATTCCCGGATCCAAAGAATTTAAAAATTTGAAAAAAAAAAAAAAAAAAATCACAGAGAGTATCACTACACTACTATATGGCCAATTATGGAACAGATCCGAGAGGGTAGAAAAAAGTGGCTGACCTGTTGGAGAATGCCTTATATATATGTTTAAGAATATTGTACATCTCTGATTTATATTAAATGGACCTTGCCTGTTTTAATTGGTAGTGGAGTAGTCAGTACAGAGGTTTTCGGAGCTTCTGTTACCGGAACCGGAGGGGCTTCCGTATACGTGTATTCCAATGGTGCAGGCTCAGCCGATTTCCTGTACAATCATCAATTTATTAAGGCTTCGACGACAAATCCTAAAGTATTGCGTAATATCGAAAACTTCATGCCATAAAGACGTATCGACCTTGTGTCAGCATAGTTCATACGCCTTTTTGATTTTACACAATCTATATATTTCCTTGCGAGAATAATTAATTTTAATATACCTCAGTGATTTGAGCTCGTGCTCCTGCTGAGTTCTTCTTATTTGCTCTTCCAACTGCGCTGTACTACGATAATTAATGTTCGTCAGTACAGCACTGCTGTAATTAGCGTGACTGGTAAACTTGCACTTGAAGTCGTGGGGTGGTCCACAGTGAAATAGATAGCAGCTACCTGGTTTCTGAGAGGAAAAAAGAATATTGTATTTTACATTATTTTATTTTATCAAGATAGTTCTTTCAGTATAGTCAAGTCAATGAAGTACTAAGATTTCAAAAATTATTAGTACATATTTTAACCCTTTAACGGCCAGTCGGACACATACGTTCTACCTTCTTTGAAAAATAAATAAACGGTACAATAAGGGAGATGACGAAAAATAATACAACGTTTGTGTTAGACAAACAAGAGGACACAACATTAAAAGAATTAAGCACTTCTCGCACCGCGTGACATAATAGTATATTACGATACGAGTGCGATCAAACTTTTTCATAATGAGTGTGAGTTTGCAGCATGTGTCGAAGACGAGTGTTGCAATCACACGAGTTGAGAAAAAGTTTCTCGGACGAGTTTCGTACAGAACTTTATCGCATCAGTGCGAGAAGTAGGCATTTCTCGCACTAGTGCCATAAAATATATTCCGTTATGATTTTTTAAAAGTGTAATTCGTTTCTTTTAAAACGCTTAATTAAAATTAACAAACACGTTGGATATATCAAACAACTCATTAACGCCTCTCAGCATATTTAAATTACCGCACAGATTATAAAACGGATAATTACCGGAAGTATATTTTCATTACGTAAATAGTTACAGTAACAAATCTAATTATAGTCAATTGGGTCAATCATTGTTTATCGCTCAACCATTTTATTCTCGTATACTTAGAGAATAAAATATATCTTAAAAATGATAAGGAAGCTAAAGAGACAAAAAAATTATAATGTTTGTAAATAAATTCTCACCTTTTCTTCAAAAATAAACACGTCGCACTCGTCGGTTTCGCAACATAGTCGAAGGCACTCTTGTCGCGAGTTCAGATCTACTTCGTTCAGATACTTGGCGCCCATACCCTGCGAGTCCTGCGTCCTAATAATCTTGTCCTTGTGAATATCGAAGCTATCGATGCACATTTGCAACGCTGCACTTTCCGGCAATTTGTCATTTTCCTTTGGTAATAATGTTTCGCCGAATATACAGGAATAATTTAAAATCGCGAGGAGATAGAGAAGAATACGCGAGACTCGATAAAGCATGGCTCGTTTCTGTACACTAATCTACAATAGAGCGCATGTCTCGCTCGCCCTACCAACCATTCTTCGATCAATATTTAGACGCTTTGCTATGCGCTTTGGGCTCCGATTTCATGCTCCAAGCTTTATCTGAAAAGCCCCATTTTCTTCTCAATGTGAACGAAAATTCACAAACCAGATTGTCTCCTATATTGGTTCAGTTGCTCGTTGTGATTTTTTTTTTTTTTTTTGTTAACAAAGAAAATTGTATTATTTTTATTGGGTATTTTGGGTATTTAAGGGTTGAAAAGGGTTTGGAGTGGATGCGTTTTGTATTTATTAATCGACTCGTCGGATATTCCCGCGCGATATTCTCACGTATCTAATGATGTAACGCAAAATTATACAACTCAGTCGGTAGTTTTTTTTTCTTTTTCCAGAAATTGTTGAATTTTAGGCCAATACAGCGTTATTTTCAGCGGCCGGTGATTTTGGGATGATGAAAACTTTGCTTTGGAGTATCGAAAATCGGCGTATAAAAATAATTTACAGAACTGTTATTGCAAAAAAAGATTTTTGTCTTTTACAGATTTATTTTTAACACCTATTTTGTTGTTCCGAATTTTTCGCGCACTTAAAAAAATGTAAACATAAGAATATTAGTTTGTTGTAAAATTAATAATTAATTAACTTGTCTTTCTGTTTGTCGTATGATTTCTTTTTTGTACTTTCATTTATAAAATTGGAGATAAATTGTATGATCGTAACATTAAAGAAAAGTAAAAATTGTAGATGTTAGTGGATAATGAAATGTTTTAAATTTATAAATATTTTTTAATCTGTTGGTTGAAGGGCCGCAGATTTTAAAAAATTCTTATCTTTTTTGCACTTAAGTGTGTGCAACGCGCGTACTATTTTATCTTAAGGTGATAATGATAGGTACGGTCGGTAACACAGCTACCATTTTTGTCAACATTTCTATAAAAATTATATTTCCTATGAAAAATAGAATTTTTTAAACTATATTTCCACAAGAAATATAATTTTTATACATTTTATAGTTTTTAATTGTCATATTTTTCCAAATAATTTTGAAATTTTTTTCATTTGAGACAGTTTTTTTTTTGTATTTCCGAAAATTTAGAAATGTGCAGAATAATTTCACTCTTCTCAATATTTTTAAACATTCAAAATTTTCTAAAATTTGATACACTTTATAGATGTTGACGTAAATTTATGCTAAAAATCGCTGAATATTATTTCATTTCGCCAAAACCTGTTGGCATGCTCGTCTCTGAAGTTTTAGCAAAATTAGTGCAATAACTTCAATAAAAAAAATTCTGAATTCGGCCGCAATACCAAAGTATCTTCAACGTTTTTATAATTAAAAAAAAAAGATGAAACCCAATAACCAATGATTTACGAACGTTAGACCTTGCACGTCCTTTTTTTTCCAGAAAAAGATATTTTTTAAAATAATAAATACTGCGAGAATTGTATTAAATAAATGTGAAAAAAAAAAAAATTAATATGCTGCAGTAATTATTTTACTATAAATGATATTTAATTGAAAAAAATAGTTTTTAATTTTTAGTTTTTAATTAATTCCTGGTTGCAAGAAAAAATTGAACTTAGTCTAAAAGGAAAGTCTATACTAGCCCTGTGCAATTATTTTAAGAATTTTGAAAAGACTCTAACGAATGGTAAAGCTAAAGAAAGTTAAGACAAGATGAAGAGATGATTCGAACTGTACAAACAGAGTGGAGAAATTGTATGTGGTGACGAAGAAAATACTACACTAATTTTTAATTCCTGGTCAAAAAATCTCGCACGAAAAAAAAAATCCCCAAATTTTACCCATTTATGAGAACGAAAAAAATTCGACTATGTATCGTCTCTTTCGTACTCGTGATTTTTCGTTGCACCTTATTTACCTTGTATCAAATTTTTTTTTATCCAAAAAGGTTTAGCCGCTTCACTGATCACTTCTATCCTAATATTATATTGTATGATGACTTGTAACCCTGTATCGAAGCTTAGGAAAGGAAAATAGTGGAGTCAAACGTCAGGATTTTTTGTTTGTATAATATTGAGCAATGTTCACATGATTTATTGTCTTAAGATGTCGCAGTTCTTGATTGGTATTCACATCGTGCCAACGATGACGATACATTATACTTTTTGTTTTCATTTATAAAAACGTTGCTTACCGTATACTCAGATAAATTACAACTATAATAATATGTTCCCACCGGGGTCGCTTGAACATTTTCCAAGCGACTCAGTCCGACAGATCGGCAAGTTTCCAATATTTCATTTCGGTTAATCCCCGAAGGCACACGCGCTTCGCCTTTCACCGAACAATTTAATTCGATTATTCATTCTATACATATAAATGTACAATACATGTGTATAAAACAAATAGATAGTACCATCACGCTTAATTGCGTTCTATGCTTTAGATTAAAGTTATTGAAAATACAATATTAATAATAATGGTAATAATTCGATATTTTCAACATATTGCTATAGAGCTCCAGGGACTTTAACGCGTACGCGACATAGCACAGCCATTATGCTCTCGTGATTGTCCGGAAAAAAAAAAGGTTGTATCTGTCGTGATACGCGAAATATAATTTAATTTTTTTAAAACCAATGAGATATCAAAAACACACTCTGGGAAAAAAATACCACGTGAAATTAAGTAGCTGCGTATTTCACGTGGAATTTCCAACAATCTATAAGGGCGATTTTAAAAAATGCTTTTTTTTTTTGGTTGAGCTACTCACCGAGATTCCTTGTCACAAAAAAAGATGTTTACTCTAAATTCCCAGTCTTTTTAATGAGATACTAAATCGTGATTTTTTAAACAGAATTACAAAAATAACTTTTATGCGAAATCTAAAGAATGCACTTGGTTTTCTGTTTTTTTTTTTTAAATATTTTTACGTCGACAAAAAATTGCAACTTTTGTGATAAAGATTTTGAAATCTTATCCATTTTTTAAAAAGACGTATTATATTGAGGCTTTGAAAAAGTTTGTGTTTTTATTCAATTTATACGTAATAGAATGTTTGTTATAAAATTGTATATGAAATTTGATGAAAACCGGTCTTCCAAAAAAAAAAAAAAAAAAAACTAGAACTGGTTGCTTTTTTGTATAAACCTTTTTTTTTTGTGATAAGAAACAAAAGTCTCAATGAGCACTGCCCTAATGTATATACATCGCAGTCCGTCCATGATTCCGATAAATAATTAAACGAGATTAAATGGTAATATTGCCTCACCTCGTTATCATAAATCGTTTTCAGCCCTCGATTTTCTTCATCGCATGCGACACGTTAATAATAATTGACGAAAATTAAACGAAGAATTATTTAAAAAAAAAAAGAAGAATCCTTAAACAAAGTAGAGGTAGAGTTATAAAGACCGGCCAAGAGAGCTTATTCGTTCCGGTTTCTTTTTTGTCTTGGGAAATTGCAGATTGGAGACTCAAAGCTCCAATGAATATATTTTAAATAATATTTGAATATCGAAAGAAAAGTTTCAACGATGTAAATTCGTCGTCACTCGCGCGCATTTCTTCTCGCACACGGTCCCTTCGATTCGAGTCCTAATATCATTAACAATTATACATGGAGAATGACAAAACAAAAATCTATACACTTAAATTCCTAACTAAATAATAGACGATAATAAATTTCCGAAACGAGCGCCTATATAAATACACTCCGCGCATTTCCGTTTCAAAGTGAAAAAAAAAGAAACGTCATATTAGCGTCGTTGACGATTAGTATCTAAAAGTTGAAAAAAAAAACAAAAAGTGATTTGTGTAAAAAATATCTTTGAGCACACTCTTGGAGTTATTTTTCTTTTTTTTTTGTTTTCTTACATTACTTCGGCTCCTATCTATCTAACTATCGCCTAACTAACTGCCTATATCCTTCGGCTTCCCTAAACAATTCTTTGCCAGCTTTTTGCATACTAAAAAAACGTTGTTTTCTTATCTGCTTTTTTTTTTTTAATTACAGGGCGACGATTGTCTTGTCCTCCTCGCCTTCGTTGTCGAGAAGTATGTAGGACTCCTTGACGACGAGCAACCTGTGCTGGCCGTTTACAAGAAACGACGAGCCACGTCTGTAAGTTCTCTTGCCAAGCTCTATCGCTTCGTGCGTTAGTATGATATCGCTGTTGTAAGCCTTAACGAAAACAGTCGTCAGAACAGCGAGTCCGACTAGAATGAGGCCGTAAGTGAAGCAAGGTACAGCCACTTCCGCAAAAGTAGTCGATAGATATATCCAGCGTCTTATCGATGGCGTTAATTCGTCGATTCCTTCCTCGAGCCACATTATCGGGAATATTATGTCGGGGAATTTTGCCACTGCACTTATATCCGGCTGGTGTTCCACCTTTAGATTCAGCTGAACCCTCACTTTACCCTCTACCGGCACTCCGAGTTTCTGAAATAAATTGTAAATATTTTTAATTCAATTATTTGCAAAATTATATTTCAGGACAGGAAGCGGAGTATCGAAGTAGCGGCTTCAATGTTTCAAGAAAAATGTTCTCCCAGTGATGAATTTTGAAATATTGGCAGGAATTATGAGTGGTTGACTGTCAACAGATATGAAAGTAAAGAAGGAAAAGTGTATAAAAAAAATTGCAAGAAACAAGCAGAATTTCAACTTTTTTTTATATTAAGAAGACTTGATGTATGTGAAGAGACATTTGCAAAAAAACACAACAGAATATGGAATGAATGACAACTACTATATTTTCCAATGTGTTTTTTTGATAATGATGTTGAATGGTCTTCGGCTGATATGACAAATGCATGAAAATTTGCATCTTCAGACGCCCGCTTGTAAATAAGAAGATATTCTCTTTTTACGTTTCGACTGGGATCTGAGTCATCATCAGAAGTATTTTATTGTGATTTTTTTATGGATCGATGATTTACATCGAGATAGTCTCGTTCTCTGTTCAATATTCCCTGAAAAAAAATATTGACAGATTCGCGAGATATAGTAATGATTAATTTTAACCTTGTGTAAATTTATATCTATAAAAAAATCACAATAAAATACATCTCAAGATGACTCGGATACAAGTCGAAACATAAAAAGAGAATCTCATAATTTACAACAGTCCGTCTGAAGCCGCAGCTCTTCATCCATTTAGCTTTCTCAGGGGTGAATATTTGTTTTCATATAATTTTTTGTTTAAGGTTTTCGTGGCAGAGCACTCCAAATGGTCTAAAAAACGTCGAGAAAAGTGGTTTAGAAAAACATGCAAAATTCAAACTTACAAAGCTTCCTCTATTAGAAAGCCAAAATCCATAAACATACTTCTTCACAAAGATAGTTTTGTAAAAGTTCAAAAATAATGTGGAAGCAATCGACAAAGTTATCCTTTGAATCCTTTTCGTGATAATGCTTGAAAGTAAAAATGAAATCTCTTACTATGAGACTCGACTTACCGGCTGTATCTTAAAGTAAGTTTCGTGTAACTCTTGTTTGGGCTCCAATCCCACGACGGCGTCCAAAAGTTTTGGGTCTGCTTTGTAGAAATGTGGAAAGGAGAGATAGACCGGTGCACCTGTGATAAGTATTTTAATATTAATTAAAATAATGTCGTTTTAACAATATGTACAGACAGATAAATTATAATATTTCTGGCAATTATTAAGTGACAAAAATTAATTGTCGACATTTAATAATAGCCAGGGCAAGAACAATTTTCAGGATGTACTATAAAATGATATCCGTATAGTATTTTAAAAAAAGATTGCTATTATATTCTTACTGTATTGACAGGGACTGATATCCTGCAATCCCTTCGGAGGACAACTTTTGGGATCATCTGGACAGAAGCACTCGTTGTCTGGAGTTTCCGTACTGGGAGGATCAAAAGTATTGTCCGCGGGAGTGTAAAGATCCGCTGGAATGCCAGTCTTTTCGGACGAGCCACGATATTGGAGAGGTAGAACTCTGCAGAGATCTTTGTCCCAAACGTGAATAATATCTTCACCGGTCTTGTCTCTCGGCGGGAAGAACGAGCCTAAATAAATTGCATCAGAAATTAAATTATCGGAAGACCATTTCCTTTTTAAGGTATGTTCTTTATCGGTTAAAACAAAGTCGTATATAAAATTGCATGCGTTGCTTCATCGGAGAAACCTTTGAATATAATTGAACTCAAAGATTTTTTCAATGAAGCCGCAAAAAAGTCCTAGGTCCATTTATAACAAATTATGGAAAGAGTTTAATTTCTTTTAATGTCTACTCTTAATAATGGAGCTATTTCTACAATTTTTTATATTTTTGCCTGGATTTTTTCTTACATGATTAAGTTATCCTTAGGAACAATCAACCATTGGAATTTTTATTCAATATTTTTTTATAGATAAAGAAAGTCCTGAAATTGGTGGTAAAGAAAATATCGTTTACCTTCCGATGCTCGTATAGAATTGCACGGCTCTTCGGGCCAGTACGGCAGATGATCCAGTCCATTTAATCTATTTATTAGGCCAAATTCCTTCATGTCCGTGTGGCCAGTGTAAATAGTCGATACCTCGTTTAGCGTGCCGTTTCTCTGTGAGACGAGAGAAGGGAAAAAAATGAAGATGATGCACTGTCGACTCATAGTGAACTTTCTAATTCGCCACTGAAGAAGCAATAGCGGCAGCCGTGTTCAAGAGCGCAGTCCGAGTAATATTACGTAGTGTATATACTCACTCCAAGAAGAAGGCCCATTTGTCGCATGGGACGACGCGCCTTTGGGAAGAACCGATGCGCCATACTGACGAGTGGATCGTCGTAGCCAAACACAAGTTCCTGAGCAGTCACCGGCACGAATGGCTTCGAGTTGATCGTACTCACGAACATGGATAAACCCATATTGAGAAACCTCGGAAGACTTTTGCTCATTCCTGACAAGGTCTGCAAAGCGATTACACACGTTAATTATCGAAGACAGTATACTTAAGACAGTTATTAATACAATAAGGCACTTTTTTGAATATTCAAAATATCCACAAGACTCGATAGAATTTAAAGAAAATTAGATTCGCAGGAGATTTTGTTAAACAGAAATTATATGGGTTGTTTCTCTTGATTCTCAAGTTTTAGCAAAGTTTTCAAAAAATTTAAGAATATAAAAATTAGGGAAGCACTTGAAAAATATGATTTGTGCCAATATTAAATATAAAATCACAATTTTTATTAAAAAAAAATCATCGCTGCAAAAATATAATAATTGAGAAAAGTTTGAAAATAGGAGTTTCTGTTTGAATTAAATATTAAAATACAATTTTTATAAGCACTTGTTCTTTCACTTGTTGCAAAAAATCAAGGTACTAAAAAATAGATAAAAAACAAACAGATAAATTCAGGAAATATTTTAAAAAATTATATTTCTATTATTAACTACTATTTTTTCAAACGCCATAATTTTATTCTAAACAAAGCAATAAATTTAAATTTATAAAAAAAATGTAAAAATTTAGAAAGCCCACAAAATGTCCAATTCTACCAAGTAATTTTTTTAGCGAGTATTTAAAAAGAAAAGTCAATTGTATACTTACGAGAAGTGGTATGTTAGGTACGAGGACCTTTAGATCTATATCCTTGGACAATTCCGGCACAAAGTTTAGTATCTTCTTGTGTTGATAAGACACCGTGCCGTTGTTGTGAAATGCAATGTTGACTTTCTCCATGTCCTCCCTGCAAATCAAGAATTTCACGACACGTGTGAGACCTTTTAACGCGCGACCATTCTACTTTTAACATATTTTTCAAATCTGTTATGACTTATTATATATTGTTGACATGCATCAAGGGATATTTCTTAGTTGTAGAGACTTTCTACTTTTTATTAGTATATCTGCGAGTGTGTCGTGAAGCTTCGAACTCGGTATTTGCTTTTTTTTTTTGCTCGCGCGACAGCAGCAGGACTCGATAAGTACTGTAAATTATGGAATTACGTAATATGCGTCTATGCGCAGACAGCAGTAACTGCAGTTGGATGAAGACACATCGGGTATGGCCCGCGTCGAGTTCCTCGCAATAATAAAGAGTAGCCTATGCTGAAATACTCTGTGTACGAGTTTCCGTTCGATAAATTACGAAAAGTATACGCGAGAGCTGCAAACGCAGCCTTTCGTCGACGACAAAGGAAACGCTCGTTAAATGCGAAGAGGACCCACAGATTTTAATTCGATTAACAACTTTTATTATGACAAAAAGTGTATTAAGAGCTTTTGGAAATTTATTAGCGAATTTAAGATACTTATTATTTATTAGCGGATTTATGAAGAAGCTTTACTCTTTTGGATACTTTAGTAACACAATTTAAGTATATATCTATTATGTATTTTGGAAAGCTTTTTGTTTGTTTGTGTGTTTATCCCACTCATACATAGACCCCTCACAGAGACCCCTCACAGAAACCCCTCACAGAGACCCCTCACAGAGACCCCTCACAGAGACCCCTCACAGAGACCTCACAGACACCTCACACAGAGACTTCTCACAGACACGTCAAACAGAGACCCATTTTTCATTTTTGGTGAGAGGGAGTGGGGTCTTCACTCTGCTTGTTTTCTTTTGCCTATTTTTTTTTTTACAATGAACTCCACGTGGTGGGACCTGGGAAATGAATAGCGCCTTCCAATTTTCAATTAAAGTGTTCAGGCAATTGCAATCTACTATTAATTTGCGAACGGTTGTAGAATGTATTATTTTATTGATTCAGTAATGGTATATTCACGCAAACTCTATCTTTTTGAAGGCTTTGAAGACCTTTGAAGGCTATGCAAAGGATCGAAATACCATTGTCATAATAACCCGTACAATTAAAAAAATGAAGTAACGAATTTTATCTATAATTTATAAATTTTGGAGGATTTAGCAATAACGCTCGCGAGCAACTGTAACCTGCTAGTTATGTATAAATGCAAATTTCATAATTTCAAAATAATTGTCAGCTTCATTGTCATTAAAACTTCATGTTTTTAGTACCCTCACTATCGTCGATTTAAAAAAAAGTAATTCTCTTATTTCGAAATACTCAAAAATTCTAATCGAACTCAAGTTTTTCAAGGATTAACATAAATAACATACAATCTAGTCCTTTGTTTCCACTGTAATTTCTTCACTTTAATATCACTATTATCCTTAACACGCGAGTGCATTATAATTTTTAAAAAGTGATTAAGTTCCTGAATTATACAGCATCGACAATGAATGAAGGTAGAGCGATTGTGATAAATTTAATATTTATAATTATGTACGAATAATGTCGAGAGTAAAATCTCTTGTGGATTGTTACGGGTAGATTGCTATCGTTAAAGTCGCTCAGAATAATAATAGTGAGAGTAGCAAGCCGGCAAGCTCAACGTCGCTCACAGAGAATAGATTGTTACTTTACGACGCAATGGAGCTGAGAATATCTTTGAAGGGACTTAATCTTAAATCGCGATCGAACGTTTAACGGCTCTTGATCGGCCGTCAGATCAATTGCTACTGGTGTTCAATGTTGATGATTGAATGAGGCACGTGATAATCACGAACGTGTACAACGAGACTGAAATTTCAATTAATTTCACACGTTACAATGAATGGATTCAAAAGCATATCAATCATCTAATTAGCAAGGTAAAAAATTACACTATCACCTTTGTTTAAATATATTGATGTAAGTGACTCCATAAACGTAGAAAAGAATTGAAATATATATGACGCTTAAGATTTCGACTTGGAAACGTTCGTATGAAGGTGACAGACTCAAAAATAATCGAAAAAAATCAGCGTGTAGGTTGAAAACATTCGCACCACTTTTTTTACTGTCCAATCGTTACATCTATCGGAGTATGAAATAAATATATAAAATATTTCGCTTAAGTATTCAGAGACTTGTGTAATTAACAAATGTTTTTAATAATTATTTTAGTTTAAGTTTTAAAAATCAATTTATGACTTTTTTTTAACATTAATATTTTAATAATTATTATTGTCAAATTGATTCTTGTGCAGGTACAAAATTAATGTCACTAAAGCTTTATTTTGAAATGACCACCAATTTATTGGCTAGTAAAATTTATGTGAAGTCATGTGGAAATAATTATTAATGGACAGCCGAATAATAGTTCCGTTCACCGCACTTGATCTCGAGTTGCATGCAAAGGCTTTTTTTCCATTGCAATATGGATATACAAAGGGTGATGAAATTCTATGCAAAAGCCTACTGAAAGTTAGGATCACGCACGTTGCTCGCGTTCACTGTAATACTTAAGTGAGTTTACCTTCGTTCAATTTTTATCACGAGCTTAAGTGTTAAGGACAAAAAAAGTTGAAACAACAAGTTTTTTTTCACTGAGCTGCGATGGAAACAGTGGAAATGTTTATAATTTTTATGTCACCTGGAATGCCACCTCTCAGCAGAAAAACTGCAGTAATTATTACTCTGACATAATAATTAAGTGTAATTCTTTTATGCAGCGCTTTTAACTGACAACATTGAAGGTGCTGTCTGTATCAAGGATAGCAATAAAATAAAAAAAGTATTAAAAATAACGAAATTTACAAAAAACGCTTACGAGATATTATCGTTCATTGTAGAAGATTTATTCTAATTTATTTATAAGTAATGATTTAACTAAATTATTTATAACAATCATTATTACTATTATAAGGCAGAAACTATTCAAAATTATTATCAATGATTGAAAAAATGTTAGAATTGATTATCGCTGAATGCCAAAGAGATTAAAAAATCAATATTTTTGATAAATAAATATCAGAGACAGGATAATAAACGAATGACGAGAGATCAACGTAAAAGAATCATAAATAAATGTGGATTGAGGGCTGAAATTCGAAATTGTCAAGAAAAAGTTATTCTTACTTTTTAATTATAGCCAAGACAATTCTGAAAATAAATTCAATCATATTATATGAATGAATTTTTATTTGAATTTGTTTTATAACAATAGCATTTTCAGTACTTTTTTTCTGAAGGAGCTCTAATATTCCAACTGTCCAATTATTTACAAAAAAAAAAATGCAAAGTTGGTGTAAAAATCGCGGCACCGAGCAAAGACTATTGAATAATTATTATAATAAATCAAAAACTGTACCAAATTATTCTGGATAATGAAAAAGTG
This sequence comes from Perithous albicinctus, assembly GCA_964016905.1. Taxonomy (NCBI): domain Eukaryota; kingdom Metazoa; phylum Arthropoda; class Insecta; order Hymenoptera; family Ichneumonidae; genus Perithous; species Perithous albicinctus. The sequence continues at coordinate 23,296,497 of OZ024689.1, forward strand.
TAAAAATTGGTTATTGGATCAAAAAGATATAAAAAAAAGTTGCCAATGTTTTCATTAGAATAGATATACGGGTTAATTTGGACAATAAAAAAATAACGAGAGACGAAAAATAAATATTGAACGAAAAAACGATAAATAAATATTGAAGTGCTTAATCCTGCCTTCCATGTTTCATTTTAAAAAAATCATTCGACCCTATGTGGATTGAAATCAGAAATTCTCGAAAACAAATAATTAGTTTTACCTTCTGAGTATTGCCATGACAATAACTTTTTTTTAAATGTTATCGAAATAGTATTTTAGTCATTTTTTTTTCTATTGGCGTTTTCATATTCCTCGTGTTCTATTATTAAAAAAAAAAAAATGCAAAGTAGTTGTTAAAAGCGCTGCAATGTGCAAACAATATTGAAGTTGTTAAAACGCGATCTTCGAGTGTAAATAGTGTAATGTCATAAATTCGGAAAAACCGTGTGTCACTGAAGTTATTACCGATGATTTCAGGAAACTTCGCACTTTGCTCATCTCAATGTCGTACGAGCCTGATGCAGTTATATTCGCATGATATTGCTAAAGAGAAAGCGAGCTCGAAAAAGCCTTGGCAAGTCTCAATAAATATCGAGATATGCGATATTCTTCAATGTTCTTCGCTAACACGTGAGTGTTAAAAGCCCGGATTAAGCAACGAAACAAGAGAAAATATTAAAAGCTTTGTGTATGACTGTCTATTATTATTAGCGAGCGATAGATTGATATTTTTAATTGGCTATAGGTGTTTCCACCGTTATTATACAGAGCTTATTATTAGGCAACGATAATATATATTGTATAATTAATGTTTGGCGTGTACGCAATTTGATTACGATCTTTGTTAATGGCTTTGAAGGAGACGTTGTTATGTATTTATGTTTGAATGTTTGCTCGATACCCTAACAGCCACGGTATGATAGAAGATTCAGTCAAGATGTGTGTTTAACAGAAGACGACGAAAATTGTGCAACGACACATTGCACGTTCTTCTCGTCGTTACGGCGATATAATCAATGAAATTGATATGTGCTGAGATCTTTAGTCTAATCTGCGTCGTTGTATTTGTAAAGGATGCTCGCTCTTTAATTATATCTCGTTACGAGATACTCAGAAAGTCTTCTTTAATTGTAATTAAATTATGATTACCGATTGACCTACGTGGTTCAAAGTGTCGATAGAACGCAAATATTTGTTGTGGCTGTAAAAAAAGGAAAGTCCTTTTTTTTTGGGTTGAGCTCCTCTTCTAAATTTTTGTTCCTTGTTAGAAAAAAAAAATGTACGGAATAGGAACTTGAAAAAAAAGTGCGTGGATTTTAAATATTTTGGAAAAGCGTGATTTTTGATAAGTTTTAAATGCCTGTTTGCAGAAACTCTCTTGTTTATATTTTTATTGTTGGCAACGTTTTGAAAAACCGAAAAATTCCAGGGAAAAAGAAAAGGGTTTTTTTGGAATTGGAATGTCTCATTGAATTTTAAATGTATCACATATAGTTATTTTAAAATGTTGTATAATACCTTATTGTAATCACTCTTGTAAGTGTATAGAATTAAAAATTGTATTTTAGATAGTAATCTGAAAATTAGAAGTTCTAGCTTTTTTCCTATGAAAAAATATAGCAAGTATAACGAATTCTGGAGTGATAGTCACAATTGAATCCATTGAAAAAATTATTTAATGCAAATAAATTTACTTTTTAAACTCCCGACTGCAATAAAACTATTATAAGGACTTCGACTTTAAAAAGTTTTCACACATTAAAATTAATTAATCAATTTATGGCAGTCGAACCTTTTTATTAGGTCTTTTTTGCAGTCTCAAGTTTTTAACAAATTATTTTTTAAATACATATTTCTTAGTGATTCGTTCACTTACGAAATTACCTTAAATGAATAATTAATGAAATGAAGAATTAGGGTATTTTTATCTCAGTAAAGTTATTCGTCTACTATCAATAAGATGCATTTTGCATAATAAGTGTGGATTTATAGAGCGTGTATCAGTGTAAAAACAACTGAAAAGAATTTTAGATTTAAAAATCTAACTGAAAGAACGACTTTTCAATAATTAAAAAAAAAGATTAAATCTACTTCTAAATAAATAGCAATTTATGTTTCTATAGATTAAGGACACATGTTTTAATGCAAACTATGCCTTTATTTGTTTATCCATACATTTTTTTTCAAACGTGCGTTAAGAATTTAGTAGCCAATTAGAATTTAAATCCTCACTTTCGGATCTCATGTTTCAGCGCTTCACAGTCTTTTGTATAAAACAAAAAGGTTCTCTAGGATGGCAAGTGAGTGTCGAGAAGTATCAAAACACTCGAAGGAAATGTCACGACCTAGAGAAGGCCGTCAGAGTATCTTCACCTCGAACCAGTGATGTTCGCACTAGTGAGTATGACTGATGTTAAATAATTGTTATGAAAAGCAACACCAACACTGCGTATAATTAAAAGAGACTCTGGCATAGCTTGGAAACGAATTGATTATTTAATACGTAAAAAAATCACTAATAAAGATTTTTTATCTATTCGTAGGTAATTGAGGCTTCAAACGAAGACGAAGGTCCGTGCAACCGGTTGAAATACGTTAGAAAGACTCGAAGCGAAGAGTTTGCAACACACTTTCTCGGATCTAACAGCTCGTGTCTCGAGAGATGTGGTTCCTTGAACTCCAAAGTAAGACACTGACCCATATCTTCGCGGGGACCCTGGTCATTTTCAAGACTGTTACGACGTTGAATTCTGTTGCTTTCGTCAGACGTTCGACAGACATATAAGACACTTTTAACAAGTGCGTCGAAAGACTAGTTTCTACGGATTTAACACTTCACAGATACAGCACCCTGATTTTTGGTCATACGAAATACGTGCTTGGAGACATTGACAAGGCCATGACAAATAGTATTATAATACTATTTGTAATACCTATAGTATTATACTTTCGCTGCCATATGAAAGATTGGGCATAGGAGGCGTTCTCCACGAAATCGGCCACTTTTTTTACCCTCTATTTTCTGTTCCATAATTGGCCATACAGTAGTACTACTCAAAGATACTCTCTCTGTGATATTTTTCAAATTAAGTAATTCACTCGGTTTGAAATGGTTTTCAATTTGCTCCAAATTTTACAGAATATTGTTTTATACATGTCTATTCCATTTTACAAATTTCAACGAGTTTAATTACGATGTGTGAATCGACACCCAAGAGACATCAATTTAAAAACTATAATATTAGTAGCGAAGACTGCAATGATTGTTTGAGTAGTTCGTTAAAATTGTCTCATTTTCCAGCATTTATTTTTACCTAATAGTGTCATTGACTTTACGAAAGTAAAGATTATATTCATTTGACTAAAGAAATACGTTTTTTCTCGATTATGCTGACTGGACATTTACGTCAACAAGGTTCCTGGGCCATTCCGGACTGCGATGACTCTTCACAAGTTTTTGTCGCGAAAATGAGCAAATCTACGTAGACAAACGACAGCGAAGATGAACCACACAGTAAAAAAAACTGCGAAGGACGAATGAACAACCATTCGACGAAAGATACTTTAGTATTTCTTCGAGTAAGCAAATATTTAGTGCATACACGCGAACTGTGTAATTCTCAATAATGTCTCACACGCGCCCATCTATTTCTCGGGACGTACCGACAAAGTATAGTCTGCTATGAATTTTGGACTTGGGTTTATGAATAAAGAAAGAAAGAAAAAAAAAAGAATTCGTGGCCTCTGTCGCGCGTTCGTTGACTTCAAAAGCGTTTACTCTGGTTTTTTTTTTTGGCACTCAATTTAAGTTTGAAAGCGGTATTTTAGATAACAAATTTATAAGGAATTCATTTTTGCTATTTCACTAAATTTCTAAAACAGCTGTTACCTTTTATAAATTGTATAAATTTATAAAACGTATATTAAATTGTGGAAATTTTACTAAATTTCCAGAGTCCTTATACTTTTCTAGGACGTCTTTGGCCATTTTAATAAATCCACAGAGTTATTCCGCTTCAGGACACTTTTGTCCATTTCAATAAATTCCTAGACTTACAATTCTTGAGTACCCTTTTGATGATTCTACTAAATTTCAAGAAGAGCCATTATGCTTTTTGGATGCCCTTATAGTTATTTTACTAAATTTCCAAAAGGGCTATTTTTGAGAATATACTTTTACAGAGAAAAGACCCGTTGAATTGGATTGCACAAATGAAAGCTTAATAAAACAATTCTTCAAAAAAATCGGATTCGATTAAAACGTCGTATCAGTAACACCTACATCATTAAACAGCCTTTAAATACTTATATATACTGAAATGCATAGTATTATGTGAGAGTTCACAACGAGTTTGGCAAAGTGGAACGCGAGCGGGTCCGGGCTTCGTGGTCTATTGCGCAATATAATCTCTCCTGAAGCGGGAAAAAGAGGTTCGACGATTAAATGTCCCGGTTACGTTTCGGCGTTTCTGTATACATACGGCCCGATGTTGCCTGCCGATATACGTATTATGCGCACGTAAGATTGTATCACGCTCCCGCGAGCGCAGTTATTACGCGAGTAGATGTAATACCTGCTAACGTGGGCTGCTGCTGCTGCTCCGCTCCGAAAGAGAGATGTAAGAGTCGCGTAACAGCGAGCGACTCCGACTCCAAGCGTATGTTGCTACTCTACGACCTGGCCGAACTTCCGTAGAAAGCGCTAAGTATTTACATACCAAGAGTTCGCCAGAGTCCGTGTCTTTCTTTGAGTCTACATTTCACTGAGAGAGACACAAGGAATCCCTCAGGATAGAGAAAACTAGGCTGCGTAAGTCACGAATATGTACGTGCGTTTAGTTGTAAGCAGGAGATCATTTCTTTCACGAGACGAATCGGTTTAACAATTTATACGTACTTTTCTGAGTGTCTCAGCAAAATATTAAGACTTTTTATTGTTTGCACTTATTTATTTTATAACCAGTAATTATATTCTTTACTATATTAATAGCTGACTTAAAAAAAAAAGAAATTGTAAATTTACTATACCAAGAAGTATTTAATTTGCAAATTATGAAATTAATAAGTGGATAGTGAATGGAAAAATAAATGAACAAGATTATGGAATATTTCATTAGTGTGAAGAGTTATACTCTGATTGATGGAGCAGCTATTATATATTTTGATAAATTGTTTGTATGTGTGTTTCTCCCACTCACACAGAGGCCCTTTACAGACACTTCACACAGAGACCACTCACAGACACCAAAAAGGTTCAACCCTTTCCAGAACCATAAATGCGTAACTCCTCCGCCTAGAATCAGAAGGGCGTATGTCCTTGACCAGGGATTTCTTTAAGATTAGAGGGTTCTCTAGGGGTAGACGGTTCTGTAGGAATAGATGGCTCCCTAGGGATGAAGAGTTCCTTAGGGATATTGTGGGTTTCCCTAAGGTTCGAGGGTTCACTAAGGGTAGTAGGTTTTCCCAAATATAATGATGTTTCTTAAGGATACTGCGTTTCCATTTAAAAAAAAAACTCTCTGCTCCTTTTCTTTACTTACTCTTTAGGTTCTTTAGGTTCTTTAGGTTCTCTGATGAAATGAGATTATTTGAGGACAAAAGAAAACACTTTATTAAGTACGTAATTTGTTTTGTCTTGAACAAGAATGTTCACCTGATGTTTGGACAGGATTGACGAATAATCAAAACATCCAAAATCCATTTTAACTTTCTCATCATATATGGAGTATTTCAATGTATTGTTTGGATTTGGAAGCTACAGTGAGAACGCGAAACGTACGAGCCATAATAATCTGCTAGTTTTTTAATATTGCAGAAAAAAACTTTCTACCAGAAGCTTGCATAAATGGATACCAAGTTATAATTGCCAATTAGACTACTAAAAATTGTAGAAATTATTTAAAAGCTGAAGACACTTTTGACGACTTTTTTATCTGTTACTTATATAAAAACAGCCATAGCAATAGCATAGATTAAATAAAAACATGAAAATTTTGTCTACGAAGTGACCTAAGATTTTTATTTCCTTAGAAAGTCAATTATTACACAAAATTAATATTTTTATGCAATATTAATACCCTTTACAGTCATAGCAAATATGAAAATAACTATTTTGCACAACAATATATTTTTTAGCGCTACTGCAATGATTGAGTTCACGATTTGTAACAAACAAATTTATTCATTAAATAATTTCGGACTACAGAACGTTAACAGACGATCCATTAGTCACCGAAATCTAAGAAGATAAAACGATAAACCAATTACACATACCCACGAATCCAACCAAGTAAAAAAACGTAGTTAATTTGAGTTCATTGAACTCTTGAGCCTTGATCATACAAAGTGTGAACACACTGCATTCAACATAATAATTAAAATTTAAAAAAAGATGAGAGACACACTCAGGAATAAAGCAAGTGTTGATAAATGACTCGAAATCTTCTCATGATATACTTATTTAATTCTTTTAGCCATTCTCCTCTTTCTTTTTTTTTTTTTTTTTTTTTGAAAGTTATTTTCTGACCTCGTTGACGTCTTTGATTCTGGCCATTCTGTGTCTAGGTAGGAAATCACAAAATTGTAGTAAGTGCCTCGAGGCTACGAGAGATGAGTACGAGATAGACAATGAAATAAAGTGTGTTTTATAATTAAAAAAAAAAAAAAAAAAAATGGTTTCGAGGTAGAATTGTACGGTTCCGGGTGTGACGACACTCGTTCTGAGCCTACTTTCTTGTGTCAGATCTTGGAGACCATGCAGCAAGTGTTTATGGTTTACCTACAGTTAGTGTTACATCACTCTAGTGGCAAACCGGCGCTATTATACTCTGGTAGAACTCAACGCGCGTCTCAGAAATGCCGATAAATATACGCTAATCGACGATAGGGAATGCCAGTAATCAGAGTCGATTCGACGATCTCCGCCGACTACTATACGTGCATGCATGCACTCAACTTGCCGGAAGTTATATAGCATTAATGTTGTTCACCTGAGATCTACTTTTTTTTTTTTTCTTCTTCTCTACGTTATGCCGGAAATGTATCATCGGTTACGAATGACGATGACGACAATAACAAGAGTAAACGACCCACAGGCTGCTTATTTTATTTTTCTTTTATTTCCTTATTAAAGCGGGTTTCGTCGATGATTTACTTTGTTGGAATTTAAATATATTTAAAACACAATTTAGAGTTAAATGTAAGTAATCATTGAAGACTAAGATTTATTCGTTTTTTTTTCTTCAATGCAGAAAAGTCATTTTTGATGATGGATTTTTAAATAATTTTATTGATTGCTTAAAAAATATATTCACAGTTCTTTGATATGCAATTTATTTATTTTTTAGGTATTCAGCTGTTTGTATTTTTTTTTAAGTCACTAATGCAGGTTTTGTCGAGAATTGACGTTGTTGGGATCAAAATGTATTAAAAGACATTTTTTAAATTTAATATGTCGAATTATTAGACTGAGATGTATTAATTTTTGTCTTGAATTTAAAAAAGTAATTTCTGATGATTTCTACCATTTTCTAATTTATAGAAGATGCATCTGTAATTTCTTCCCTAAATTGTTGCTTAATGAATTCCAAATTCAATAAATGTTACGGTTGGAAATATGAGTAATTATTTAACAAATGTCTAGGTTTTTTGTTGTGAATTTAAATGAAGATAATTCATTTTTCGAAAATAAAGTTTGTTTCAAATAATTATTCACTGTTATCTAATCCGATAAACATTTTAAATACTTTTTTTTTATTAAAAAAAACTGAACAATTCTGCTTTTATTCGAGGATGGCTAATCTATAATGTTCTAATTTTGACGCATCTAGAAAAAAATGTATATAGTGTCTATAAAATGTACAGTAACTAAAAAATTACATTTTATTTACTTTACATACATTTTACCATAAAATTAATTTAAATAAATTTAATAAAAAGGATTATTAGATAATAATTATTATCAGAATTTCATTGAATCTACAATTTATTAATCAATAAATAAAAGTGAATAAATAAATAATAAATAAAGTATCCAAGTTGAAGTAAATCAAATGCGTTATTTAACTAAACCAAAATCAACACAACATTTTAAGTAGCACCAAGTTGGAAAAAAAAATATATTCCGTGTCAATTGTTCGTCTATTGTATTTTACGAGATAGCAAACGAGTAGACTAAATAAAAGATAAGCACTTTAAGTTTCTCGGGAAGAATAAAGAATATAATAATGCAAAATCTACTAAAGTCGCACATGGATATGTGATCATCGTCGCGTTTCCACGCACTAAACGACAAATATTACGTTCTACGGTGACTTTGCATTTCAAATTTGCGAATTTTTCCATCAGCTTTAAAACGAGCCGCAGCGTCCAACGTCGAAGATAGCAAACTGCGACGATCGTAGATTCAGCGCGAGGCTTTGATTATTACTCTTTTATGCGACACTAAACTTTGGACCCAAGATTTTCGAGTCTCCGAGCTCGGTTCGAAAGGCTTTTTCGTTGCGAAGCAGTTATTCGACAGGTCGTTATAGTCCCTGAAACGGGTTTATTCCTTTTTTTCCTATTCGATGCCACGCGCTCCTAAACATTTTATTTTATTTTATTTTATTTTATTTCGCGGGAACTTCCAGTGTAGGAATCCTCCATGAAGTGAGAGATACATTATTTATATACGTATTATTTATGTATAGCAGCAACAAATATTTTATTTCATCTATATATCATCTTTTTATGTCTCCTTTTAATAACAAATTGAGAGCCAAAATAATTATAAGACATCCGACGAAAAATTCATTTTTTAATTCTGATAAACAAAAAAAACGCGATTATGTATACTGACAAAAAAAATGATAACTCGTAATCGTAAATTTCGGACATAATGTCCCTGATGACTTTTCTTTTTATAGAAAAATTGGGAGTGAAAAAAATCAAGACGTACTTTAAGAAAAATCGATTTTGTAAGTCGATAGAAATTAAGAAAAGAAAGATAAAATAAGAAAAAAATCAATATTGTTGAGTTGGTAAATTTGTAAAATATTTTTTTCCTGAAACTTCGATTCAATACGAATATTTTTGTTCCATTAAATCTTTTTATTAAATGCACAAAATTTGCGGTACGCCTCTTCGAAAAAATGTAACTTTAAAAAAATCGATTTAAAAAAATATATATATCAGTCTATAAAATTCCATCGAAAAGTTCTGAAAAAATTTGCTGTATTTCTCGTTTTGAGAACAAATCGTTAGAAAATCTGTATTGCCTAAAATTTTACATAACTAAAATTAGGTATTCTGCACTATATACAGTGATATAAATTTAAATGCGTCAGTACTTTATTGTACGTAAAATGTGAGACTCTGAAAAAATGACGTAAACGTTAGAAGAATACTGCACCGTCTTTGGTCACTTAATAATTTCATTATGTGGTGTATTAGTTACAAAGACGACGTTTAGCGAGCGTAATAGCCGGAGGACCATGTGTGATGTAAAAAAAAAAAATTTCTGTCTACCATCTCGCTGTATACTTATAGGTAATCACCGCACGCACTATGTACACTATATCGTTAAACGTTGAGTTAAGTAACGAGCGTTTTGTACCACACGCCCCTCTGGACAGTAAACAAACAGTAATAAAAAAGGAAGAACATTTAATTATTCTTATGGATTTTACAAGTTTTAATTAAATCCAATGATATTATTTTCATTAGAATTAATGTAATTAAATAAATTAAATTTAAAATATTTATCCGAAAAATATATTTAGGAAAAAATGAATTCGCAGTGAAATTGAATATAAATGATAAAAGATGATAAACACAATTTAATTGCAAAATAATTTTGATGGAATAAAAAATAATGTTAGGTTGAATTTATAATTAAATAAAACTCTTTTGGCTGGTGAAATAAATTAAATGAATAAATACCAATTAAATTTATTTAATTACAGAAAAAAGTGGATCGAGAAAACAAAAATCAATGAAACTTCATCAGTGCTTTGACATTATTTTTTATCTCAACTGATATAGTCAAATATATATTAACGTTATTACAAATATTGTAAAAAAAATCTGGGAAGAAAATTGCGAGAAGAAATAAATGTAAAAGATTTTAGGTCAAATATACATCAGTACTGATTTATTATAACAAACAATCTATGTACTTTTTATAAATTTCAATTTTAAAAATAGTATTTCGTTAAATTCATCATTTTTAAATTTAATTTTTTTTTATTCATTTATATTGTTCCATATAATATATATTACAACATAATATTATTATTATTAGTATTATAAATATAATTTTAAAACTTTTGAAAAAGTCTTAAAATAAATAAAAAATGTACGAATCAATTTTTTAAAAATACGTACACGTTTTTTTCGGTGCAGTAATAGAGAAAAAAAATAATTATAGTAATCTTACTTGTAAACGAAAGGACCGACTTCTTGGAGTTTGGGCTTCTCGTGATAATTCAGAAAATTCTCGGCGTTCGTTACGTTGAATATGTAAACTTTGGTGAGCCTGACAACTCCCGGTTTCTGCCAATACTGGAATGACAGCGATCCATTCCATAGCCGTAATTGCTGGGGCGAGAAAAAAGAAAGTAGAGAAATGTTCAATTAATTATTAAATAAGACCACGTCATTGATTGCCAATATCTAGGAGAAGTATGAATCAGCTCCTTCGTTACTCCAGAAAAAATTGGAGCAAATAAAGCTGCATGTGAAAGTGAAAACTGATGGAGCATTATCATTGAGCTCAACATAATTCTTGTAATTTTAAAACGTTTATAGATTAACCAGGAAGTAAAATACGCAAATTGAAATTATACACGTTCATATATTTAAGTAAAAAAAAAAAAAAACACTTACCCTTAAAATAACGTAATCAACCCAAGGTATACTGCTTAAAACGATACCAATAGCTAAAGCCAGCAAGCCAAAAAGTATCGCAGCCAATCTACCTGAAAATAAAATGAAAAAAAAGATTGTTAGCTTCGATAAGAATATTTAATTTTTGTTGCAGATAATTAATGTAAATTTCAGGACTATTTGGATGAAACTCCCACTACAACTTTTTTTTCAGATTGATAACCTGATGCATTACTCGGAGAATTCTAGTGAAATTTCTCGCTTTTGGAGTTCAAAAGCTGATTTTTTTTTTAAATGTTATTTTCGCCCAAAGCATCTTTTTGGTAATTAATAGATCATTAATAGATTAATAGATCATTGGTAAAAAAATTACTAGAAACTTTAACTTCTTTGATACGTATTGACGCAATCCTATTATGGCATGACGAACGAGAACTATATATGCTATATAGATTTTTTTTAAGAACCTAAGCGATTATTTTGATATGACAAGTCACCGTTTTCTCGATCATTCTTTTTTGCTGCTTCGTAATTAATGTGTATTAAGTAAAAGGCCGTTTAGTTTTTTTTTTTTAGTTTCTGATTATCTGGAATATATTATGCGAAACAACAAACGCCACATTATCAATTTTGTTGTTGTTGATTCTACAAAAATCCTTGTAAATTTTGTAACACGAAGTGAAAAATTTAAAGCGTCGCATGAGGCAAAAAAAGAAAGATTTATTTATGTTCAAATAGTAGTTAAAATGTAGCAAATTAAAATGACTTTCATCCATCCAGCAATAAATTAATATAGCAAAAAAAAATTCTATATTTGATTTTTTTTAAATCATGTCCTTTTTTTTTCTGAACATCAAATAAAAAATTTCTTGCCAGGTGGTAACAGGATTGGGTTTAATGGAGGTCATCTAAAACCATTTTTTTTCTTTTTTACACTCTGCACAGTTTTGAAAAAGAATCAGACGGCCAAATATTCCCAAATCATTCTCAGCTGTACTTTAGATTATTTTTTTCCGGAACGAGTGTAGCGATTTAAGATAGAGGTAAAAAGGAAACAAGGCCATAGGCTTGAACGGTTATTTAAAAAAATAGTTTTTTAAAATAAATTATAATTTTACCAATTTGAAAAAAAAAGCTACACTCATGCCATAAGGGTTTATCTCAAGCTTAACCGATAATTATTTGGGAACTAGAACCCCCCGCCCCTAATTCTTGTAAATCCACCTATAAGAATACATACGGACCTGATTTTTTATAAATCCTCCTATAAAACCCCTCCTGTCCTATCCTATCCTCCATATCCTATCCGGATATTTGGCCTGCTGGCTTTTTTCCAAAAGTGTGCAGAGTGTAAAAACAGAACGAAAAAAAAAATGGTAATATGCGACCCGGATTAACCGCGTGCTTTTGCATCATGACAAAACATTCTTCGTTCGATAGGTCAATAGAACATATTTCCTTAAAAAATATTAGCATATAGAATTAAGTGAGATAGTCTTTGAATATCTGTGAATTAGACCCCCTTAAAACTCCCACTAAATCCCACCCCTTAAAATACCGGACTAAACAAAATCTCATAGAATGTACATCGAACAAAATAATTTAGCATTTTCGTAGTCACATAATGCACCAAAATGCAGAGTTATAAAATTCAATATGTTTTTACATGTTACAACTAAGACTAATAATAATTTCATAGACTCGAATTTTTCTTTAAACGACTGTCACAGTAAATTTTAATTTTGTGACATTTGGATGACATAATTAAATAAATTAATAAAATAAAATGTTGTGTTGTCGCCGGATAAAAGTTCTGGATGTAAAAAGAAAAATTCAAGAAAATTAATTTTCACAAGCTAATGGATGAATGTCCAAATAGTCATTCTAATCTGAATGCGCAAAAACTATAAATTATCATTTTTGTTGCAGAGTTTCTAGGAAGAAATGATTCGAATAACGTGAGAAATGGATGTAATTAGCAGCAACATTCTGCTGAATTTACGAGCCTGAAGAGGTTGCACAAAAAGAGACAATAAAAGGAGGAAAAAAATGTTGATAAAAAAAGATTTCAATGAAACGTGGAATGAGATTCAGCGCGTGCTGTGACCGAGAGTTTTGCAATTTACAACAGGAGTTTGTACACATTCATCTTCTTACACTGTATAATAAACCTCGATAATGCTAAATGGCGAAGCATGAGGCAGATATTTAACTGCATAGGACGACACCGCTTGCGTATATACCTCACAGTGGTAAAGTTCACACTGTTCTTGCATTTTCCAATTGATCATGCAATAAAATGCAACAAGAAGAGAATTTTTTTTCTCGACAAATCCCAAGTAAAGATGGATAACGAGACAACCGCGCAATTTTTTTTTAAATAATTGCAACGCAACTAACTGTCGTCTTTTCGCTGAACGATATTAAACACTCGTGACTCGTTAGGAGTCTCGACACTTGATAATGAGGTTCAATGCTTTTTTTTCTTCTAATTCTAAACAAATTGCGTCAGTAATTGAAAACAATTGTGGGGGAAAAATGCGATCTACGTTGTGGTATCGTTACTTACCCCTTAATTGGCTTTTTTATTTTCACACTTTATTCATCATTAATTACTTTTTATGGAAGTGAGCGAAAGAAATTTTTATTTAGTGATTGAAAAAGTTATTATTTTATTGAACGTCATGAAAGCGATAACATAAGTAATTGAAAACAGTGGCAATTATTTCTTTTGAGTGGTGCATCACTTTAAAAACAAAATTGTCTAAACTTTGTTGTGAATTACTAAAAAGAAAAAAAAAATGTTCGACTCAAAGTGACGAAAGTTTTAAGTGCAGTTTTACATGTTTATTTCTTCCAGTATTTATTTATCATTCGAAACAAATTACTTGATAAAAGTGAAATAAATTTAATTACACATCTTACATTTTTACTCAATAAATCATTTTTTAAATAATTTATTCCGTGTAATCCTGTAGAAAAATAATGTTTAGAACTCTATTTAAAAAAAAATAGATTTTCCACGTCACAATAAAAAAAATATATTAACTCTTAACTTAGTGACCTAAAAAATGTCGCCGAATAAAAATTACCGAGAGTCCGAGATCTCTAACGGTACGAATCCTGAATTAAGGTCCTACTAACCGACTAAAAAAAAATCCAGAAGCCTGTCTTTTACATCTATGTTTAAGCATTACGGTGACAAGATTCAGTTTCCTGGTTGGTTACTCAGACACTTTACATTCTCAAATTATGAATAGCGCTTTTTATTCGAATATTAAATTATACGCTGACGCTTCGGGCGATCGCGTAAAAAAAAAAATTGTACAGGCTAAAAAAGTCAATGAACCCATCTCATTATTATATCAACATACGAAGATCAAGGTTGCGCATCCAGCCATAATAATATATCATTAAAAGCGTTACAATAGCCTAACTGCGTATGTTCATTCTAACAATTAGTATAATTAATTGTAATTCTCGTGTCTGTTTACGAATGCGAAAAGGATTCGCATGGTATTCCTAAGATCTCGGCGGTCCACCTGGAGATGATCTCCCGAGTACCGCTATATCGGATAGGATCATTGATGGACGAATCATTTTCCTTTTATCTTCGACATCTGACTATAGACAAGTTGTATAGAAATCTTGGCACGTAAAGTCATACTTCGCTGGTATTATCCTCACGAGAAATCTAGCATAATCATAAAAAACCACGTGTATTCAGCATGTCTGTACATTATTCGTGGCAATGATCGAGCAAGCGAATGTTTCTCTTTGCTCTGCCAGGAAGTAATCACGTCAGAACGTGGTCAGATCGTCTCATATGATGTACTCTAGGATTTTACAGACGTACAAACCTACGGTACATTCCGGCAGTGGCCTGGGAGTGGGTTTTGACAAACGAGGTCATATGGATAAATTCGAACAACTATTTTTGGGCAAATAATTCAAGATCTTCAGAAATTTTATTGTTGCTTGATTTTTTTTAAATTTACTCTCATGAGGCAAAAAGTATTTCGAATCAATTTTTATGATTTATTTTTATAATGCATTCCTCGTTTTTGTAATTAAAATTTTCTACGAATATATTTATAATACGAATATTCTTCGATATACTATTCTGAGGGATTCGTTGGTGATATTTTGATATAAATGTAATTCAAGAAATTAGTGCAATTAATGAACCAGAAAATTTAAATTATCAAAAGGAAGGATATTAATAATACGATAATTACAGTCCTGCGATATATAATTCCGATTGGTTTGTTGGAAGGATTGATAAAAATGGAATTAGATTAATAAATAAAAGGTAAATTGTGATAGCGAAGGATATTTGTTCTTTAAATGCACGATTACAGCACAGGAGCTCATTAATCATCTGAAGAAAGTATTTCTGACTGTCACGATGAGACAAGCAATTAAAAAAAGTTGCGAAGTCGAACCTTGCTCATTGCTTCCTAATTTTTTTTTTGTAATAAGAAAAATTATGAAACAAGTTTCATATGTGCAAGGTGCGACTTTGCAATTGTTAGTTGTTGAAAAAAAACTACGAAAGTGTAAATTTCTATAAAAAATCTTAACTACTTTATCGATTTTTCCCAAATTTGTTCGGGTCAAAGTGTTCACAGTTATTTTTCAAAATCTTCAAAATTCGATAAACTGAAAACGCCTCAATCGATTTTTTGTAAAAATCAAAAATCTATAAATTCTACGGATGATTATGAATGACCGTTACGCCTTGCGAAATCGATGCTAAATTTATCGGGACATGAATGTGAAGAGGCGCGAACTGATTTCGTAATAGTGATTTATTCACATACGACATATTATTACCAAGACTCTCTGTGTAAAATATGCAAATAATTTGCGTCTCGAAACGTTCGAATCGCGTGCTTGATTGGGTAGTTAATGCGTTAACCCTGGAGAACGGAAACATGATAAAATCCCAAAAATTTATAAAAGTGAATTGGAGGATATATGTACTAAGAGAAAAGTCTCCAATATTTACTGATTCCCACCAACTTTCTACAGCAAATCAATTTTTGAGGTGTTCCAAAATCTTAATAAACATCTCACTCTCGTCTGACCGTAAATCGACCTCGAATGACGAGAAGAAGAAGAAGAAGAAGAAGAAGAAGAAGAAGAAGAAAAAATAGTTTTTAAAAGGGAGCGTCAGAGGCCGAAGAGAGAGAATGTGTTCTCGAGGTCCGAGCACGTAAAATAGCGGAGGCAGTGGCCGCGAGAAATGATTGCGGAGTATCGAAAAATGCGGCGATGTGGTGTCAACAGACCCGTGAGAAGGTCGTCCAAGATGATGAAGGACTCGAGGCGAAAGCTCAACCAAAGTCACCGCAGCATCCTATCACATCATCCTATCACATGATCGCGAAGGAGGAAGAAATGCCCCCAGGGCTTAAAACTATATAATAAATGATTACAGAACTCTCAGCACAGAACATGATAGAAAAGAATAAAAACTCTCACATTTTTGTCAACGCAGTCACGGGTTTACTTTGTTTTCCATTGAAATCCTCATAAATTGTGATGAAGATATGTTGCAAGATTTTATATAATTGGTGTGTTACATACATCACTTTTTCTTGTACGAGAATTACTAGATTTCAAGGATAATGTACTCTTGGATAATATACTAATATTTATTTTCGTTTCGTCTTTTTTTTTTTTTTTTCAGAATAGCAGACTCAATAAATGGACCGAAGGGACTAAAATCTGTGAACAGTGGCTAGAACAAATTATTTGAATTCTAATGTAGGAATTGTATCAAGGATGTACGATTTTCTTATTGAAATTGTAATGAATGGTGATGAGGATCCGATTGCATGATTTCGTACGATTCTGACGTGTGACATGCGACACCTTTTCTCTTACTGGAATTATGACATCTCAAGGATCACACGTATGTATTACCGTAAATGATTAGTTGCAGGGACAGCTCTTGATGGATAATATACCAATACTTATTTTCATTTCATTCGATTTTTTCTTTCCAGTATAGTGGACTGAACAAATGTGTCGAAGTTGCAAAAGAAAATCCCAGGATTTCTGGATCAAGAGATCAGGGTCCAATGTAGAAAATAAATAATCTCAAGGGATACCAGCGAGCCACATGATACACAAGTAGAAGGTCTTTCCGGTAGGAATCAATTCAACATGGTACTGCTTCAGAATTCAGATATAAATGCAATGATGGCCTTCCAAGCGAAACTCACGCAGGCAATGCGTTTGCCGTTGCTGCTGTTTAATTTCTGCAACGACATCAGGCTTTCCTGATGCTGGACCGCGTAATAGTTGACTGCCCGATGAAAGTCTACCAGACGAGAGCTTCGCGGCTGGGATTGGAAAACGTAACAGTTACGAGAAAGCCGAGCATGCGAGACGGGAACTAAACGGCTGCTCGGTCTGGCACTCCTGTTACTTAGACTCTCAACCGCACTTCAAATGTAGGTACCAATGGTTTCTATGAATCTTGACGCGTACTGCTGCATTATTTTTTACCTTTTTTTTTTTTTTTTTTTTACTTCTATAGAGTAGAACCTCGATTTTATGAACTTCCGTTAGGCGATGAATTTATTATCCGAAAGGAGTGTTTGCTTTGTATGGACATATTATTCGAACCAAGACACAATTTGTTTATTGTCGCATGTTTAAATGTTGCAAACAACATGCATGCTGAAGTATGCTAAAGCTCGTGTTGCCTGTCCAAGATTTTACCCCGCTTCCAATGTTGGCCTTACGCGTACTATTTATTAGTCCCTGGAAACGCGCAGAGATATGCAGATGAGATTATACCTGCGAATATTAAGTTTACCTGTTTTGCAGTGGAGTATTTATTTGTGAGTTTAACTTGCAGTCATTCTGCGTTTAATCTTGTTAAGAGTCATTTTCTCACGGTGGAAACAAGAGTGTGTAAAGTAGAATTTTGCAAATGCTGCCTCATTATTTTGTGTCTTTGGCAGAGCCACCTCTGTGACATATTAATAAATGTTGGCTTCATCATAGAGGCTTTATCAAAAGTACAAAATCATGAGGAAGCAATTTGCAAGATTCTCAGCAGTATAAAAAAAAAACTGCATGTGAGCCAATTTTAAGCGACGTCTATAAAAAAATTTCAAATTTCTTTTTCCATTTGAGAGAATTTTCCTTTTTATGAATGAGAATCGAAATTTACCAACACACCGACGATTACGATAGAAAATTCATCGTTGACAATCAACAATGGTGAATTCACGTGGAAAATTACAGCCAGATATTTCAGAATTTCTTCAGACCTTTTTCGATGCCTCGTTTATTTTTTATGGTTCTGTCAGATTTTTCCGATAATGATAAAAATGAATTTACTCATTTCGTCGCATTACAGAAGACGACCACTGTTTCGGTGCTTAAAGGGCAACTTTAACATTTTTCGACATCACATTCGAAAATACGATGAAATCGTATCGTCGTATTAACAAATCTGGATGAAGATGATAGCGACTTAACTGCAGGTGTGTGCAAGATACCTTCTCATGCCGAGGCGTTCACGAGCAAAGTATGGAATTCTTTTCTACACATAATTTCTGTAGGTAAAGTCACTATGAGATTTGGGAACTAAAAAAAAATGCGTAACATCGATACAGCAATAAAAGACTGTGCTGATTATCATAAAGAAGTCTTAAAGAAAAAGTTGAATGTTTACAAAAGTATATGCAATATGTTACTTTTCGAATATATATTAGAAACACGTAAATATTATGCAAGATAGATGAAAATACATGTAACATGTTATTTTCCCCATATGCATTATGTAAGATCGTTCAACATAAGACTTAACGTCAAAGATGCGCACCATGTAAATGAAAACGTATTTTTGAATATTTTCATCATTAAATAATTGTACAGACAAAATATATATTTTTTTTTGTTTAAAAAAAAAAAGAAAAATTGTAAACTTTATCAATATAAACTTTTATTTTCATGCATTAGCATACAAAAATTCCTAATGAAATATTTCAGTCATTTTATAATTTTATAATGTAAAATGAAAATTTTCTTCCTCTCGCTCTTACTTTTTCACCGACACTACGCACACACATTCCCACGTCTTTGTCGCTTTCTTTTTGCGTGTCATTCTTAAAAAATGTCGTGTTATCGCCACCACTTATAATACGGTTCTCTTAAATACGTGGAGACAATCTTTAACACAATTGTGATTAAAAAAAGAAATGAAATAAGCTCATTTTACCTCGCAGGGTAGGAATAGGCTCTTTTTGCCCCGGAGGTCAGGAATAGCTTCTTTTCGCCCCAGCGAGCAGGAATAGCTTCTTTTCGCCCCGGTGGGCAGAAACAAAAAATCAGCACATGCACACTATTCTATTGGGTTAGAATGGACTACTTTCTCGCGCTCTCGGGTAAAGAAATATTTTTTCATTCGAATGCTGCCGATTCCTGCTTTACGTCTTCAACATTCGTACTTTCTTAAATTCAAAGCAGGACCGCCCACAATTGATTTAGTTAATCGAGGCTCTACTGTATATATAATATCTTTGCGATGAACTCGCAGGATCTATGGTTCGTTACCAGGATATTCCTGCATTTATCTACTGTATATTAGTAGTTTATGTGCGCCGAGTGGATCGAACTTTCTCGCGCGAGAGCCGCAACAGTATTATTGATGCTACAGACAGCTTTTTCCCGTCCGTTACTTCACTAATATCGTGATTTAAGTATCAAAAAATCATTTTTTTTTTTAACATTTTTCTCAAGACGTGTTTGAGTCTGGATTGTACGTCGTTTTGTAGAAGAAAATTAATCGTGTGAAAAGATCAACTGAGATTGTCTATTTTTAATTACGGAATGGTGTTTATAAATAGAGTTGTAACCATCTATTTATTTATTTTATAGAATGTAGATTAGAAAATATATACATTTTTTATTAAAATCGAAAGAATTTTTTTTGTCACATAGATATGTTTAAACATACCACGAAAAAAAAACATTATGTTGATGGGTAAAAACATTTTTTCATTATTATGATTCTTGTGGTATTTTCTAATACTTTTTTTGATGGAAGAACTTTTTTTTAGTTAATAGACTTGTTAATACTTTTCCTGATTTTAATTCGTATGAAATCAGAAACCTGAACTCAGAATCACAACTTTTTGTCAGTTCATGAAATTTCCAAAAGAATCTTAACGCTCTTTGACAAGAGTTGTGTTAGTTACCCAAAATTTCCAAATTATTACCATCAACGTTTTTTAGAAAGTTTTTGGTCATTTCTTAACTTTTTTTAGGCACTTTTATTTACTTCACCAAATTTCCAGTAGAGTTTTAATGTCATTAAGGACACTTTCGGCCAATTCACACAATTAAAAAAAACATTTTTTTTAGGTGAGTAAAATTCCACCAAAGATGTTTTCACATTAAAAATAATAAATATAGTTTACACGATATAAATTCAAATGATTGCTTTCTTATTATTTTAAAAACTTTTACCAAGCTTCCTCTATGAGGGAGCCAAAATCGATAAACACACTTCCTCATAGAAGTAGCTTTACGAAAATTAAAAATTAAAAGATTGAAGCAATTTGTGCAAATTTCTACATTGCATCTATTTTTTTTATATTATATTTTTTCACCAATTCTGAAACTTTTTATTTTGCTCTCTATTTTATGTAACCTACAGTGATGTGTACAGAATTTATGGAATCATTGGCAGTGTCGACAGAACATATTTGGAGGGGCAACAAACTGTTTTCAAAATTTATAGTAGACCATTTGATAAAGAATGCCTCATGTGACAAATTTATCGCCCATTCAGATTGATTGAGACATATTAATTTTTAATGAGATCTTTACCTATTTCTACACTGATCTAGGTAGGTTGATCTAGAGGCCTTACGAAGATTGCATCCGTGTATTATATATATATCTTTATGAAAAGGTCGTTATCGGGTCCCTTTTTAATAATTGTATATCTCCGTTTTTTTATAAATAAAAAGCAGAGAAAAGAATCTATAAATTAAAAAAATTCTATTAGCAGTTTTAAAAATACTAATAGTATTTTTTAAATCCACAGGTTCTTTAATATGTGCCAAATGTACCTGTACGGACCCTTAGATCTCCGAAATGGACCCGATAATGATCCTCTCATATATACCATATGGGAGACTTGACGAATCTCTCAGACTGGTGCAGGTGATGAGTTTGTGAAAGAAAGAATCGGGTCGATTATGTGGAGAGTGCGTGCTCGTTATGTAATTCACGAGTCGAATTTTACTCGTGTATACACAAACATAATCCCATCCACGGACTCGATTAATCGAAGTTGCCCAGAGACGTTAAGATCATACAGACTCTCCTCAGTCTTTGATCAGTTATTAAATCACCGATACTCTTCGGATTCTGTATTAATTAGCTGTGTGTGAATGCGAGCTGGGAGAACTCTTTAATGCATCTGAATCGTTTCTCAGCTCGATCGGCAATGAACGACGTCCGTTCTTCTGTTGCATAATAAAAACGCAATGTCTCTCGCCTTTCTCGCGTCTCCCGCGAGCTGGCATTGGCAAATAATCCCATGTCTGTATTTCTTAAAATGACGAGCAAAACTTTTTTTTTTTTTTTTTTCAAAATATTCGATAAAGTAGTTAAGATTTTATAGATATTTGCATTTTCGTAATTTTTTTGAAAATTCTGTAACTTGAGAAGAGTTCCAGCAGGTGATTCAAAGTTTTGCACAAAATTTGACCAGAATGTTTCGTCGTTTGATACTGAATTTGGTGAGCATCCAACAAAGAGAGAATTTTTTTTTACATAGCTTCCTTAATTAATTAAAATTAATCAACATACTTTCTCGAAGAGGTACCTCTTTAATAATTAAAAAATAATGACGATGCAATGTGCAAAGTTCTACTTTCCATTTTTTTTATTGCAGCTCTACTGTCGTCAGATTGTACTGAAGTGAACCCACTTAAAGTGATTCAAATAATTGTACGTTTCCAGACCAACCAAAAACCCACACGACCCACATTTGATCAGTCATGTCGGTTGAATAGCGGTAAAATTGATGTTGATCTCCATTTTTTTTGCGAAGCTGTTGGTCCACCGCGAGATTCTTCAACTATCCGAGTGAGAGCTCACAGTTTTTGTAGACTCGGCTAGTCTTCGCGTTCCATTCATTAATGAGTACATGCAGTACCATTCATCAGTCTGTGCTCAACTTATTTTCTAGGAGTAGTATAGTAAAGAGTCAGAAAGTACGATGACGATCGAGCAGAGTTTGCTTCGTGCAACGACTACACATTTAATTTTGAGCTTCGTTCTTTTATTTTTATCTCCCAACTCAAAAAGCAGCAAAGAAAATAAATTTGGAGGCTGCTATGAAATTTCAAAGAACAATAAAATACAGTAAAGTCATTATTTATTTTTTTCAGGGTGGATTATTTGGAATCTTGTTATCTGAAACGAAATTTCTTCTAAAACGTTAGTTTAAAAAAAATATTTTCGGAGGTCGGTATTTTAATGAAAAATACGTTAAGTTTATTATTTATTTGTCTTGTTCACAATGCTTTATTAAAGTTAGGATTTATTTTTTGGCTCCCACCTAAATGATTCCATTTCTTTTCCTCACTTTCTTCGAAATTCTGCAGCAATTTTAATTTTATTTTGAGTATGTCTTAACGTTAACTGAAGTGGGAGACGAAAGAAAAGATCGAATTTTATATAAATCATCCTGATCAAGATGAATGGATACATGACGAAAAAAATGTTCTCCATTTGCTCTTCAAATTCAGTACCGATATCTAATTTTTTTCATGTATTGAGAAATTTTTATTCTGAGTTTTTTTCACAGTTGTCTTAAATGGTATAGAACAAAAATACTAACCTGAACAAGAAAAATTCAATAAGTTAATTTTTCTTCAAAATTCGGTAGCGATCTCTGAATATTTTTTTTACGTACTGATTATTTAGGAGGTTTCTTTTTTTTCTTTTAATTACTTATCACTACCTTTTGAGTTGAGACTAAAAAAATTAAATTGAAAATAAAGCACTCTAGGCTATACTATTGTAATTTGCATTGCAACCTTTTATATTTCAACACATTTCACTTGAAAATAGGTATATAAAATTAAAATATATCTTTTGGATTTTATTCGTCCCATAATTAGGCATTCATCACTAAAATTTTATCGAATCTTGTCGATTTAACTCGAATATAACTAGATCTTATATTGAGTCCAATCATTTAAACTAAATCACTGATCGAAAGCCAACACCACTCGCTTTTAACACACTGGATGTGTTTGGCAATCTATAATTTTCCCGAAGAAGGCAAAGTCCCTGATGGTTATTAGAGAAGAAAAGACGTGGAAGTAAGCTGAAGCATCGTGAAGCAGAAGAGGCACACGACTTCACTTGGCATCGTCTACAACCGTTGCAATAACCACATAACGGTACTCGGTCATTTTCTCTCTCTGTATATATTCCGCGGTTAGTAATTAGGAGCGATTCGGAATTTTGCACATCATTACGAGATAGAGAAAGAGATATATATATATATGTATTGTAGACAAACTAGTATTGCATGTATATGTGAAATGACAAGTACCGCTCTTCAAGAAATTGCTTATTCAAAAGCAGTGTAGCCGGAGAATAGTGTTTCACGACTCTTGAGACAATTGAGATTAAATGTGAAATACTCATAAACTGCAATAGACGAGGTATTAAAGATAATTATTAAATCTTCGCGTTTAGACTGCATTCAATTCAGAGTGACATCATTTAAACTCGACAATCGTGCATTTATTAAAGAGGAATTTCTTAATAAAATAATCTTAGCAATTAAGGATTTTTTTTGTTTCAGGAGATAGCGTAAATAAAATTGGAATGGTTCAGTTATTTTGTGCATTTTTAGAAAAAAAAAGTAACAGCATTTTTTATTAGGGATTTTTCATAAAATAATTTTTGGACAATCATTGGATTCGATGTGAGCCAAAGTTGAAACTTGCTTTATTTTTGGCAAGAATGACAATAGAATAATCGTACGAAAAATGCTTATTGAATATTATTTTTGTTTTATATTATTGAATAATCATGTCGTGATATTTAAGTGTCCTATTGAATTGTTTCAATAGTATCGAAGGTCTAGTGTTTAAAAAATTCCCATTAACTTCGTCAATCAGAATTGTAGAGGTTTCATTTTTTAAATAATTCTGGTTAAAAAGTAATGAAACACCGACAATTTTCTATATGCGGACTTTTTTTTACATAATTAAAATATCGTTACAAACAACCAATATCACGGAATTTTTTATACTTTTTAAATTTCATTAAATAATCACGTTGTGAAATCGAAGTATTTTAAACAATTTTTTGAATAGTGCAATGCTCTAGTGTTTAAAAAATTCTCATTAAGTCATTATTAGTCAATCAGAATTGTAGTAGTTCCATTTTTCCATGTTTTCGTTTTTTAAAAAATAAAAAAATGAAAATATTTTTTTTTCCATTAAAATCGTTAAAATCCCGTCTAAAATGACCAATTTAATTTTTCGTTAATTTGAAAATAAGTGTATTAAAAAAATACATAGTACATTTTTCTAAATGAAATATATGCAGATTATAATATTGTGAAATCTTTGAGAGAGAGAATGTCTGAAGGTTAACATATCGATGTCTCAATGCCATAAGAGGGTGTTGCCTGGATATAATTGTAGCTAACACGCCCTTGTGAATTTAGATTGTCTTGTTTTAGTGCAGACTTGGGAGCTGCACAGTTGATACCCACCCAAATTCGATTCCTAAAAAAAAAAAAAAAGAAAAAAAAAAATCAAATCAAATGATTTATCGATGTGCAAGGAATCCTTCGTTACTCTACGATCTTTACATCACGTAGGCATTCTCAATAATCGAAAGTGTCTGATTTTTTTTTTTTTTTTCTTATTCGCGAAAACCTGAATAAGAAGGTCACTCGACTGCTTGGATTCATCTAGCCTTGTCGGTGTGTGTCCTCCTGTTCTGGAATTTCCCCATCGTCGCCACGAGGCACCCTTAAATATTTGTTTTCGGTGAAGAACCTTTGAATCTCTCTTCTTAGTTCGCCCAGTTGTAAGAACGTCGCGACGAGGGGAGTGAAAGAATATTAAAAATTCGAAGGGCAGACTAGCCAGTGAAAAAAGTATATTTCACAATGAGGCACGTGCAGAAACGCACGCAGAAACTTCTAACTTGAGTGCTCCACCACACGTCGCATTTTACTGTCCAATTGTTTTTCTTTTTTTTTCAATCCGGTTTGGGAATTGCTTATTTTTCAAGGTCGCTTCTTCCTCCGGATCTTGTAGATATAGTTCAGTTGGCCTTTCCCTTACTCTCCATCTGTTTGTTTGTCCTTTGGTTCTGAATATGTGGCTTCAAGAACCTCCAACACCACGTGCAGTGTCATTGCCTCGTTAAGGTCGTTTCGAGATTCTGCAACTCACCACTTTCCCTTTTTTTCTTGCCATGTCCATGGAAATTCCAGGCTTTAAAAGGGTCCCCCGAAAATATGTTTATGATTTTCGAAAGACGAAAATATTAGGGATGAATGTTCAGTAGTAAATTCCATACTAGGTTTGGACTTTCGATGATTTAAAATGAAGCGACGAGTTGTCAGTTAGCTTGACTTTAATGTAAATATCGATTTTAAGATTTTAATAATGAGATGGATTTAAAATTCTATTTTAGTTTTGGCAACTAAACATTTTTCTCCATCCAGTGAAGTAACTCATATAATTAACTTACAGCTTAATTTTCTAATCTTGTATGCCATGGCTTTTCTCTATGACAGCAATTGGAATAATGGCTCAAGAAATTATTTGGACATTGGCTGATCAGTTTAGCTCATATTAGCTCATCGAGTGGACATATCGGACGTACAGGCATAAGACAACACTTTTGAGAGAAGTAAACTTTCATATGTGACTAGCTCGAAAGCAGTGGAGATGTGGAAGAAGGTCAGCTGAACTGTCAGAAGGATGGATGAGACACAGAGCAAGAAGTGTTCTCAAACTTAAACACCCCATAGTGTTTGTTTAAGGAGACTTCTGTCGAACAAGTAGAAGTTCAACCTGACTGTCCAGTTCATCTTTTTTTTATAATATTTTGCCAAACGTCGCTAGAAAAAAAGATGGTTCAATTTTATTCATCACAGCCTTAATCTGGAATCGTTTCTAACTTTTGTCCTGATCACTTTAATCGATTTTATATACCTCTGAATAACTAGTTGAATATGAAACCAAAAATGCAAAAAAAATGTCTAAATGGAAAAGAGTGATCCGAGCCTCAGATCGAAATCTCTTCCTGAAACTGAAAACACAGTTCTAATTTTCTTTTTCGTAGTAATTTCTTCGGACCTGATAACTAACAGGATGAAAACACGATAATTTGTCCTCTAATTCCAGAATATTTGAAGAAATTGCAATCCAAACTTCATTCTAAAATGTCATGTCATACTTTTGTCTCCACATTTTTTCATTGAAAATAGTCTTTTTGATGCTATCAAAAATATACCTAATATATTGCAATCTTTTGTTTATCCAATCTTCCATGATATACAGGTTTGGAAATAAAACCCATTTCGGAAATGGGTGAATTAAAAAAACTGAAAAAATTCACAGAGAGTTCCTTTAAGTAGTACCACTATATAGCCAATTATGAGCATCTCCAAGAGTGTAAAAAAAAGGTTGATGGAGAAAGCCTCATATCCGGGTAAAGCAATTTCCCAAAAAAAGCCCACTCAATAATTTCAACGTAGAACTGTCTGTAACTGATGAAAAATGATGATGGAAAGTCATCCAATGATCACCAGATCGCGTGGGGTCACGGAATACACGATTGAAGCAAAAGTCTGTCGTATCTATATGCTGCTAGGATACGAAGTAGTTCACGTCCCCGTTCTTCGTTGCTTGGCCTCCTGGCCTTTCATATTTATACTTCCCAAGCAAAAAGTACAGCTATATAAGCATAGGTATACTAATCGTATTCAGGTGTATTGAGTCAGGATCAAACATTTTATATCTCTTCCACATTGTCCCCCTGAGTTTAGCTTCAACGTCACTTGATTCACGTTGGTATCCAGGCCATTGGAACGAACACAAACTCGTATTTTTTCCTTCTATCTCCTAGAATAGTCCCGGGAGCTTTTATCACTCTCGAGATTAAGGAAGAAACAGCGAATGGTATTCAGCGTTGGTTTACCATCGGACATAACCGGTTACGATACATGAAGAAGGCTGCTCGTTGCCTTTGCGAATTGATTTGGTGTTCTTCATCGAAGAACGAACCATGATAAATGCTTATAAGAGAGTCTCAACGATACCGTAATGCTTTTACGTCGGAGCTAACACGTCGTTGTGATTTAACTAGAGAGTCACTGACAATGAGAATTTCTGCAGTGAATGCACGTTGCGATATCTTGACTTTAACAGTGATAATTACTTCCCGTGTCAAGTCCAACGGGAGAGAGGAGAGAGAAGCGTAAAGGCCTGCGTCAAGTTGATAAATGAAATGAAGCCACATAGATGCTATTGATGAAAATTGATTGCCATGAAATACATAGTGCATTTGATAGTCTGGGATGATGAAGCGTTTATCGAAGTTTACGGTTGAACGAACAGTGACGCGAATACACAGAATGATTTTACTGGAGATTAAACGCTAAAAATCAACGTTTCCTTTAGCTTGTACTTAAAGAGAATACGGTACGAAGGTCGACCTGTTTTTGGCGAAACTTTCTACCGAGGCCAGTTCACCAAGTACGTTGCCATCATTCATTGCTCAATCATCACGGTGGTTCATGATATGAGTGAAAAACTGGGGTACGTGCGATTTATTTCAGGGTGATCATTAAATTGGAATCGAATGAATGATTCGTTAACTTTTATCTGATAACGATTTTTGTTGGGGTTGGTAAATTGTATTCCTAATTAAACTGAATCACAAATTGAATTCGTATTGGATAAATCTTTTTTGCACACTAATTGAGCTCATGAGAGATTATCACGCCGGCACAGATGTTATAATATTCTTTTTAACGAATATTTAATTCCCGGATTTTAGTGACTGAATAAAAATCCGATATTCCCAAGTTTTTCCGGTCAAGGTGGTCATGATTTTAATATCTTTGACTTTTCGGTTTCCTTTGAGAAAAAATTCCGTTCGATTTGACAAACAGTTTTTCTAAAAATACTAAATAAAAGTGAATAAAATCATTAATGATTTCTTGGTTTTTGCTTAGCGGTAATGAAAGAGTTTAGTGAAATAGATTAGAAGGTCATATATATAGTTACATTTTTTATTCACTGAGAAATATATGTAGATTTGTTTGCTAAATCGGCATTTGTCGATATTCGACTGAATTGTTGGTGTGCAAAATGAAAAAATTATTTTCAAACTAATTTGTATAGATCTGCCAAAATGTCTTTGAGATAACCATAATTTGATGTCGTATCAACTACAAATTAAGTCGAGTATCGGCAAATACTAATTTCGTCAATCCAACTGCATTTTCCTCAGAGTTACATTTCTTTCAATAAATAAAAGTGGTAGTTTTCTTATAGTAGTCCTGGAATTTTGCGAGCAAAAAAAATGTCCAGACTTTTCAGGATTCAAGCTGAATTTTTTTTTAAACCGAGAAGCGGATAATGAAAACATTTTTTCCCTAATTAATTAACAATTAAAAAATTCAACACCTGATTTTTCTATCTAAATAAAAATAACTCAACACTTCCTTCACTTTCCTGATTCAATACAAATATCCTGCGACATCCTTGATTGTCCTGATTGAATAAAAATACTCTAACACTTTATCCTTTCTTTTTGGCTCTTCTTGACAATAACTAAGTGTCAGTTTAGCCACCAAATTTTGTTTCAAATATCCAATCCCGACTTCACTTAAACAAATAAAATGTATTTGAATAAAATAAATAATAATTCAATGAAAAAAAAAATCCTGTTAGGCCGGCATTTTAAGAAATACTTTTTATTTCAATTACATAAATAAATGTATGTAATGGCCAATCTAATAGGATTTGAGTTAAACTAAATTTTTCAAATTTTCTAACGATGTATTCCATTCAAATGAATTCACACAAAACATCAAGCTGATTTTTCTAAAAATACTGGGTGACAAATAATGGAACTGATCAGGTTGGCGAGAATCATTAATATTCCCTGATATTTTTCTGACTAAATAAAAGTCACTCGACATATCCTAGTTTTTCCTGACAATAACTGTAGTCTATTAGTCGTATTTATGGAGAAAATTAGCGAAGAAGGTGCGACATCTCGAGGGCAATTTTCTCTGTATTCACATATTCATATCGGATGTTTGTCGTTGAAGTTGTAGAGCCTCTGGTTGGCCTGATTCTTCGTGTGGCTTCATGCAGCATCACTACATACCTATCGGTACAAAGTTTTAGTTATAGCGAAGTACAAGTTTATAGAACAGGATGCTATCGAAGAGCGTGCTGTACACTTCGTAGTCCTTTTAGCGATCTCTCGTTGGTGTTGAACGTACACGACGAGTTTCCTGATGCGTTCACTAGTCCCAAGGGTATTCGTGGGTTTCTTCGGTTGTATAACGAGTCCCGCTTTACCTACTGACTGAGATTCTCGCTCGTCCGCGTATTACTTTCGCAGAAGCCAACGTGGAGGGTTCTCGACCTCTTCAAGTATATCTTCTCTGCATAACATATCTTTCTGTTGCTCTCTCTTTATCATGTTCACCCAGTGAACTATTGCTAGCAGGATTTTCTGAACCCTTTCCTCATGAACATGCATTCGGGTTAAAATTTCGTCTTGGGATGCATATATGCAATGGAATGCAATGGTATAAATATTCTCAATGGAAACTTGTTCGATTAGATTTGGGAATTTAAAGCAACTTCTACTGATGAGTCATTGTCGTTTTTTATTTCTCTTAGAGGAAGCTTTACTTTCATCACTTTTTTTTCAGAGATTTTCATATCAGGCACTGTCATGTAATATTTTGAGAAACGCGATTTAAAAAAAAATGAACTCAGGAACGACTTGATACATCGAACTTAAATTTGGTACACGCCTTTCTTTGTAATCATTTTCAAAATAATTGAAATAGCTGTTCAGATTTTATTCGATTTTGAATTTTTCTGAATATGACTGTATGCCAAATAATTTTTTTTCACAAGTGAAGCAATGTTAAAGAACTATTGGAATTGAATTTGAGCTGAATCTACAAGTAGGTTCGGTTTTTATGGAATTTTGAATTTTTCGATAAACTAACGTTTTACTCTAACTCAACATCAACTCCCATCAAATATACTCAAATTTTCTACAGACGAAATATAATATTTAACGGCGATACGTACCAAATTTGGTGACGATCGATAAACATGTTTGGATTCTATAGCAATTTAAATTTTTTACGTTTTTACATAGAGAAATTCAAATTTTTGGTTCTACTTTCAAAACATCTGACAAAACGAACTAAAACTTTAGACAAGTGCGTAGTATATACAAATATTTAGTACCAAATTTGATGAAAATCGGCGACGTGGTCTAAATTTTTAAAAACATTGTGGAAAGTGAAAAAGAAATTATATATGAATATAACATATAATTCTTAAATTTACTTAAAACATGGATGCGAAGGGAGGCAAATAATTATTTGTTCCGCGGGTAACAAAAATAATTTTTTCGATCTACAAAAATGACCAAGTTAAATGGAACCGGTTTTTTGGAGGCCTTTTCATTTCCTGTACATACTTTGGCGGATTTATTTTTTCATACATTTTTTTTCGAACATTTTGTCAACCGACTTGGTTTTCATCGAATTTTCCTTCAGTGGCCTTTTTTTCTGGAATTATTTTTCCGTTCATTTGTTTTTCAAGCATAATATTTCGTAAATTTCACACCAGTTAAATCAGTGTTAAATATTTTTTTATCGTCCTAACAAAATTCATACAAAATTGTCCCTCACAAAACTTTACAGAAACGAATACTCTTTGTATTCGTTTCTTGTCCACTGATTTAACAACTACAAAGCGTTCCGATCTTCTTAAGCAACGACACAAGCAAAATCCACCAAAAAGACGAGCATCACAATTTTTTTCTTATCCCACCATGAAGTGTTAAAAAAAATTGATCTTTGATTACTTGTATAAATGACTGACAGATCCTCAATAAAATTCCGATAACAATCGTAAATCCAAAAAGAAATTAAACAAAAAACCCACCACACAGATAATAAATTCATATTTTCAATTTTCTTCTCATTTTTCAAATTTCTATTCAGTGTCAACGAAAAAATGGTGGACTTATTGATTTAAATTGTGGTCACCCCTTAAATCGTCGACATAAATAAAACGATCTACGAATAAGCGTGGAAATCCGGTTTTCTTTATACCGTCAAAGCCACTAGTTACAGAGGTACAAGTTTAAACCTTGCGACGTTGAAATTCAGATCATTGAGAAGCCGAGTTGTAATTAGGACTTTTCGTTCAATGTATTAGTAAATTAGTATCGGCTTTCGTGATGTATGTGGGATTTAATAGTCGAAGTTGCAGTGGCAAAAGCAGCAGTCTAAAGACTTGCGATTACAGTCATCTCAGAGTGCGGCTAGCTGCATGGATATACGTGGTCAGGGCTAACTTGACGAGGAATTTTCGTGTTTGCCAACCGGCACGTTCGATTACGCACACACGGGGTGGTTGGTTGCGACAGAGAGATACAGCAATAGAGGTGTGTATTAGATACTGTCGGCGGTTTATATTGACGGACACGGGGCAACGAGTCTTTGGCCAAGTGTATATTCGAGGTGGCCGGCGAGTGAATGTCAATATCGTTGTGGCTGCGGCGGAACGAGAGAATATATATATATATCTTGGGTACCGCGAGAGACAATTATGAGTGTGCAATGAATTATCCTGAACTCGCACGTACCAATGTGGAGAGGTGTATAAAAAGCGCAATCGCGTGTTTCTTTCGATACAGCATATGAGCATTCTGTTATATGTTTGTTTTTATGTTTAGATCGTTACACCGAACGTTAACAAAAGCTGCTTGAACTGTCCGATTTGCCTGTCATTTTTTTTAATATCATACTTAGAGAAAAACACTTGATTGAAACAATGAAGAAATTGTTTAAAATTGCTGTCATGAAATACTTGGTAAGACAATTTAAGCAATTGCTTAAGATAACTAAATACTTTTTAACACAACCAAAAAATTGTTCCATTGTAGGAATCTGTGAGTGTCTGTGGGTATCTGTAAGTGCTGAGTGCACGAGTGTGAGTGTGAGTGTGAGTGTGAGTGTGAGTGTGAGTGAGAGTGAGAGTGTGTGAGTGTGAGTGTGAGTGTGAGTGTGAGTGTGAGTGTGAGTGTGAGTGTGAGTGTGAGTGCGAGTGTGAGTGTAAGTGTGAGAGAATGTTTCTGAGTGCTGTCAGAGTGACTAAAAGTTGATACTGAATGTTTTATATAAAGATCAGTGTGCTTTTTTCATATTGTTTTCTGTTATATTTTTTTTATCCAAACATGAATTTCTATTGAGTTTTTTTATATTTAAACGTATTATCAGGTACAAAAGTCAGACTTCTTAATTTTTAGATTTTGCATTCATCGAAGACGCAGGGAGATTTTGAAACAATAGTTACGTTGAAAAATTTTGTTTTCGGGGCCATTAAAATTACTATAATCACCAGTAATTGTCGTAAGTATACTTAACAAAATTACTGTAAATTTCCATTACAGTTACAGAAAGCTTTCTTTCCATAAGCTGGAATAGTAAATTTAGTTTCCATGTGAGATGAAAAATTGAAGTGCTTTTTAGTAAATATATTGGAAACTAGGAAGTCTAATATAAAATTGTAGACAATTCAGGATCAATTCAATTCTAATATTTATACATAATTTTTTTTTTTTTTCAAATTCTTTTTATATTCATATCCAAAGAACTAGTCGCTATAATTGATTGAGATGTTTGGAAGCAAATGTTTTAGAGTTACATGTCCGGCACCTGTTTAAATACTCGTATCTGTGAGTCTCCTCAGCATCGGTGTTACGGAATCATTATGAAATTCAGTATTCTCTGAGTCAGTGGGACACGAAGACCAGCCTTCATTGTGGTATCGTCATCATTTCGTGTGTTATAATACTTATGATGATGCTGGGTGCAAAGGACGTACGAGCCGGTATGTCTGTTGTGCACGTTTCGTCTACCAGTGCGTGTAATACGTAGGCCCAGATATTTTTGAGATCACTTTCACTCTCGGAATTCTTCTCGCGACGATGGAAATTGCCTCCTGAGTGATGCTATAAAGTGCTCCGATAACCAGCTGCGATCGCAGCGTGTAAAGACCTTTTTCATCCGCAGAGCCGAGATCACCTTCGAATATACGGTATATACTTAAAAGTGCGTACGTTACGCTCGATAAAAACCGGTTTCCTCGGAAGCCCTTCGGTTAAGTCGAATGAAAAGAAAAACGCAGATTACCGGATCGTCGAACAATATTTACTGGGACGAGAATGAAACGTCAGAGAAATCAAAAGTAAAAATCAAACAGATTTTCACTGCTTGCCAGTCGGTTAGAAATATCAATTAAATGAAACTAGAGATTAAATTTTCATGAGTAATAAATAATAAATAATACATTCGACGAATTTTTTAGGACAAGTTTCAGAATAGTAAACTCGTTGGATTTCGCTCTACTAAAATTATTCTTTAGACCAATAAAATCTATTTAAAAAAATGTTTGACGGATAATAATTTTAAACGAAATCTAGTGAATTCGTAAAAAGAAACTTTTTTTTTTCTGGGTTGCGTCCCTGACAAGGTAAATATAAATTGCTACCTCGATGAAATCATTGCAATATAGATATAGAATGCTTAGGAAACATTTGTGTAAATCATTCGGTTGATCCCCAACAGTAATCATTCAGCATGCTTGCTCTTTGGCTACTTGCAACTTCTGCAGTAGTCCTTAGAGTTCAGATTAGCAGCGATGAATGATGTTCTTTACGTTACCTATTGAATACTAATATCTCGCTATACTGGCCGGTACCTCTTCACTTGTCTATGCAAATTTTATGCCCCGACAAACAGATAAAATCACAAGAGAGTCTCCAGAGCGAAACTTGGACAATCCACAGCGACTCATTGGGAGTTTCTCCTGACTTGTTCAAGTATAATTTGACGAGGGGTTGCTGATTAATATTATCGAAGATTTGGATACATTTTTCGAAAGATTTGTTAATTTTATGTGTAACATTTTTTTTTAATTTAAAATTAAAAATAATTAATGACATTATTATTCGTTTTATTTCTATGAATTTACTGAGTTAAAGTGTGAGTGATTTTCTTAGTCACAAACTGGGTCGTTCATTTTTATATATAATCAGAAATCCTTTACCGTTGCTTCTCAAAAAATTATGGCTTTGCCGATCGAGTTTAAGCGCGGTCTCGATGCCAACACTAGACCATTCAATTTTTAAGGTATTTTTCTCAAAACCAGATTTTTGGAAGGTCTTTCAATGGATCTTGCTCTATTTTAAAATGGCACGGAGTGAACCTCACGCATTATTCAAAATAGTCTACTCTGCCTACAGCGAAACTATTGATTTATAAACTGCCATTGGGTCTCAAAAAATGAATACCAAATTATAGGGTTTTGCAATTTTATATATTACTGTACAATTGTGATGAAATGCAATATATTTCACTTGTCGCAGTCTTCGAATTAAACTTGTGAGTTTAATAAAGTTTTATTTAAAACTATATCGTAGAAGCCTCAAAAAAATATTCATATTCGGATTTTGGCTATTCTATACAAATAGTTCAAATAAATTTTGAGAAATATCACTGCAAAGTTATTGAGATATTATTCAGATTATTTTTTCAACCCCAATATCGACCAACTAGCTCGAAATTATATGTATAATTTTTCGAAAATTTTCCGGCTCGGTTGCTAGGCGACAAACATTCATTTTTCTGCTCTCATTAATTAATCTTTTCTTTCAAGCTCTCGGGGTTTTAAATCCGAAAATATATATTTTTTTCATATATCTTAAATTAAACATTTTTAAAAACATTGCAAAGCAGTGCTTCCAATGTGGATATCACTAAATAAATATTTTTTTTTGGCCACGTGGTACTTCATGGTTTGAACTAAGTATGGTAAAATAAATATTGTTCAATTTTTGATTTTTTTTGTTAAACCAGCGGTGACAAAAATTATTTTTTTAAATGTCACAACATTCTTGTTTTTGTAGACGTTAACTATATTGCAAAATGAATATTCAAGTTTTGAACAACTTTGTTCTCTACATTTGAAATTGTTAAACAAGAAACTTTACTCTTTGCACAATTTAAAAAATTGATCATTGCGAACAAAATATTTTTGTTAAAGGTACAAAAAAAAAATGGTTACGTTTCTGTAAATGGCAGAGTCTTTTAGCTAAATTTACTGATAGAGATGTAGATGTGTCATACATTTCTTACCTACTACTAGGGTCCGACCTAGGACCAACTGGTCCCGGTCATCGACCAATGTACCAGTCATCGACAATTTACATTATAATACTGTCGATTTTGCAACACCCAAAGCTGTCGATTACAGGCAGATTAGTCGATGACTAGGATCTCAAATAAAAATTTCCCCAAAGAATCAGTAAGGCTATATATATACCTACGTGACAAATTGAAGGTACAGGAAAGTAAATGCTCGCCCGACGAAAACAAAATCAGGTAGCACATATAAACCGGTCGAGAACGCTTCATCTATATCGAAATATCCTTCGAATATTATTTCCGAATCGAACGATCTCCGTGATCGCTTTACTGTAATTCGTATGCATGTCGACCTTGTGAATTCAACCATTGCTTCCACATAGAGGAAGTTTTGGTTTCATGAACATTTTTTTTTTCGGGATTTTCATGTCACCCTACTCAGAATCATCTCAAACGTCGAGAAAAATGGTCTAGAAAAAATGTGTGCGTGTGCACAGAAAATACAATTACCCATAACTTACGAACGGCACGATGGATATATATGAAATTTTGCACGCAAGTAGAGTAAAAACTAATACTTAATTATTGTGATTTCATTTTGTGTTGTTGCAACCCTAACTACCAAAAATATGAAGGCAACAAATTGGAAGAACTGCTAATTGAAATTGTAAAAAGTTGCAAAGAAAATCTTTGAGCATTTCCATGTTTCACAAGGCTTCCTCTACAAGGAAGCCAAAATTGATAAATAATCTTCCTCATAGAGGTAGCTTTGTGAAAAATGAAAATGCTCAAAGTTTTACTACAACTTCTATAATTTTAACAAATTCTCTATGAGAAAGCAATGTGCAAAGTTTTACTTTGCAAATCTTTTTTTTTAATTTACAGATTTACAAAAAAAGTCCCAGACATCTAATGGATATCCAACCCGAGACAAACCAGTGAAATTTTTGTCCAAACCATGATAAAACTTTCAAACTATATTCAAGGAATTAGTAGAATTTACAAAACGAAGTAGTGATGCAAGGAAATGTCTGGAATGTGAATCAAAAGAAACATCTTGTGTCCGAAGGACGTGTTTCGACGAAAAATCTAAAAAAAAAACTATCAAGGTTGCGTGAATCTGAAATTGTATTAAAAACTCGCCTGAGGACTTTTCTGAAGCGTCAATGGCGCTCGAAATGAATACATTGAAACTGAGTCTACAAACTGCTCGTTAAATCAATTCCCGGATATGGAAGAATTTGGACATTTCGAGAGATGAAGACGTCTTGAGAGATACCCATGATTTTTATACCATTGACGCTGAGAATGATT
This sequence comes from Perithous albicinctus, assembly GCA_964016905.1. Lineage (NCBI taxonomy): Eukaryota > Metazoa > Arthropoda > Insecta > Hymenoptera > Ichneumonidae > Perithous > Perithous albicinctus. Next base: position 23,333,215 of record OZ024689.1, read on the forward strand.
TCTTAGTCAACATCTTGTCTCATATTCAACGAGATTCATGGACAGGTCAATAGACTCTTGAGTCTGTCTTAGAAGCTGAGACTTCTGTGGTGTTAAGGTGTCACGTATATTCAACGTTAAAAGTCACTTGAAGCGGCACTCTTCGAGAAGTACCGCGAGAGGAAATGCGCGGAAGAAGAAGGTTCGAAGAAGGAATGAAAAGCTTGGGACGGTAATTGTCCAAGAGGCGGACACGCCGTTGGTACGACTTACAGCTCATAAAGAAAACACTGCATTGCCACTTAGGTGATCGTTAATCTTTGCCTACAATGTTATGGAAATCAGCGGCAGGAGATGTACTCTCTTACTCTCTTTTGTAATCTTACAACGTTCGGTATTACCTGACATAAGTGGGGACACCTTTATTTACTTTGAAATAGTAATACTTTGTTCATTTAACCCACTAATTGAAACATCATGTTTTTTCTAAATGTCACTGTACTTTATATTTTCACTGGAATTATTTAAAATCAGTAGCAGATTTATAATTCAGATGAAAGAATTGTAAATTTGAAGTAAATCTGATGAAATTAGTATTGCAAATCTAAAAATTGTAGTATTTTAAGTTTTGTATGAAATAAATGTAAATGTAAATTAATAGCAGATTTATAAATCAGTTGAAAGCATATAAAGCAATATATATATTTTTTTTATTGATTATAATATTGCTTTTAAAAAACGTGCTCTTTTGTTTTATTATGTCTATTCTATTTTATTATGTCCTAAATAAACGCTCGGTTTTTTTACATTTCTTTCCGGATATAAAATTTTAGTCTAAATACTCAAGTTGAAGGATTTATGAATGAAAAAAATGGTATCAGTAAAAAACGATCGAGTCAAAAAGTCTTTGGCAACTTTTTTGTCTAGATTTAAATATTTTGTTATCTTACTCGATTTATGGATTTTTTTTACATTTTTCAATTGGGACAAGAAAGCTGATATTTAGAATTTTTTTTTAATTTGTTGGTTTACAAAAAAATCTAAAAATTTTTCAAAGTTTTATCCTAATAGTCTTGTTAGTAATCTTTGCTAAATTATTAAAAAAAATAATTTTCATTACCACGCTTGACCTAAATATTTATATATAAATGAAGCTATTTATCTGCATAAAAATGTATAAAAATCTTTATGTATTCTTCTCAAGCAATAAAATATAATATTATTATGATGTTCCACTATGATTTAATAAAAATGTAATACATTTAGTTATGACACTCCACGTAGTGTTAATAAATTAAAAAAAAAAAATTATATAAGCAGTTGAATAAATGTATGTAAGGAAAAATCCACATTTGCGCTGCAGCCAGATTATCAAGCATGATGAGAGTTATTTCGTAATATGTCCCGCGACAGAGACCGAGATGTCGCATCGAAAAAAAAAGAAAAAAAAAAAAACAAAATTGATCAGAAGCTTGAGCCTCAGGTATTATGAAACTCCTGTCCGGCAGTATTTGCTCTCGAAGAGAGGATACCGCCTGGACGATGCTGGGACATTCGGACAATCTCTCTTGACTCTGTAGGTGCTCTTCGGGTGCCGTTGGGGAAATTGGGTCAAGGCTACAGCACGTCACGTTGTCTCGTTAAAAAGTAAAACAGCGTTTAAACGGTTCGCGAAATTTCTGCGATTCCATTTTTTCAAATTACTTTCAGACGATTTGAAGCAATTATATATGAATATTTATGTTAATACAAATGTAATTATTGTTATATTTAATAGTTGGAATATTTAAATATGCTTATTATTAACAAGAATATGTTTTTTTAAATTGTTTTATTGAATTTAATTTTATGAAAATTATAATAAAAAAATCTTGAGGACTATTGAGTTATTTAAAATCAATATAAACATTTGATTGTCATCAAGGAAACAATGTGAGTCTAATAAATGTTTGTATTAGCACAGATTAAGAATTGTTACGTAAAATTTTTTTGCTGCCATTACTCGGATCGGTGACCATTTTTAACGTCTACTCGCTTTCGTATCAAATTGCCGGACGAATTTTTCTTTAACTTTGATAACTCAGTTCCTCTTCTCGAGTTTCTTACTGAGAGTATCTAGAATTTGTTGAAAGGACCACTTTTATAGATCAGGTTTTATTCGCGTTCGCTATTTCCGCGTGCAAATGGATTACGATACGAAACCACTCGACTCTGTTTAACAGGAGTATAATAAAAAAAGCGAGAATAATATGAATTTTAAATACAGAACAAAAAATAGCCTAATTAAATATTCGTAAGTGAAAAAGTAATCAAACCGCCCATTCATAAAATTTGAATCCATCTTTTTTTTCGGTACACTTGCGTGCCATTTACACTTTACAAAACCAGCGTTAAGCTGTGTCTATATAAGTCCACAATACTGACCGGTGTCAATGGCCGAACTTTAACAGCTGATGCCAACATGCATTATAACCCCATAACGTACGACACGTTTTACTGAAAAACAGGCGAATGAAATACAGTTGAAATTTTTTGTATCTTATCCGTGCCATGATTCTGCATTGTATACTAACGATTCATCGATATTTATCAGCACGTCTCAAATATAAATGTGTTGAAAGTTTTGAGGTGGGAGTTGACTTCATTTTCATCGTCGTCGACGTCACCGATTTCTGACAAAAAAAGTTTTCGTTTTCAATCTAAAATAAGTCGAATAAAAAATCCTATGTCATAAAATATCCAGGTCCGAATTAAAAAAATTATAGCAAGAGTTGCTTATCGAAAAAAAAAATGAAAAATATTGTTTTTTAAGTTGTAACTTCAGCAATTTGCTTTCAGATAAAATTATTTTCGTTTTTAGCATACGCGTACGAATAAAAAAAAATTGATCTGCAATTTTGAAAAATGGAAAATATTTTTTTAGTTGCTGGAACAAATTGATTTCTGTAAAATTAAATTTTTTATTAAAAAAAATGTATTGTTTTGTTTTTTTATTAAAAATTTAAAGCACAAAAAAAAAGTAAATCACAAAAAAAATAATGTTCAAGAGAAAGAGAATGACATGTTTGGACCGTTATACTAAATTATGGTTGCGTGCTTGTCTACTTCTGAAAGAATCGCGAGCGTGGGTTGTCGTCTGATAACCGCGAGGGACTAAACCGCGCGCACGTAATAACCTGAAGAATTTCAATCTCGTGAATAGATACCCAAAGTATAAACCCCTGTGGATGCGGCACGTGTGTCACGTGATTACGACCGCGAAATATTTTCCTGTTTGTCAATTGACGGCCGAGGAATTTAATTAAATATGACCTCTCAGGATTTCGTATCTATCATCACTCGATACACACACAAGACGCAGTAGAATTCGTCAAGATATGATTGCGAAACAACAACCGCAACCATGAATAGACGCGGAAATACAATAAATTATATTTCCGCATATTTATATTAAGCCTACAGGGTCAGATGGTTAGGCACAGAGTACCAATTACGAATAAGACAGTCAAAACTGGTCAACTTTCATTTCTACAAAGTACCCTATTTTTACAATAATTTTATTATTTTATTTCATAAAATTATTAATATTTGGTTATTCATTTTTTAAAATTATTATTGCACTAACTTTAACGAGTAATTAATAACGAAAAAAGTATTACAACTACAAAGTTTAAATTGTGTACGAAATTAATTTTACAATGACGAAGAAAAAAAAAATATATATATGTAATTATCATAAGCAGCGTAAAAGAAAACAGGAACGATTCCAACGTGTTTCCTTTGATCTTTGAAATTTTTAAAATTATGTTTCACCTAGACGGAGAATTCTTGTTTTTATAACATTATTGATAACAAAATATAAAATGTAGCAGGTTAAAGTAATAATATTTTTTATTTTCTTAAACTGTTATTTACTTTTTTTTTACAACATTTTCATTCTTACACAGAGTTTACGATGTCGTGAAATAGTTATTAAAATTTTGTATACTTTTAAATCCATGCAAATATTTAAATTCTGTGATAAAGATGTCTTTTTTTTCGTCTTCAGAACGTTAAAAAATCCTTTACACTGAAAATATTATTTCATTATTATAAAAATTATTCAATAAATATTCAAAAACATAACACAAGTAAATATTAAAGTTTAATTATTAATTCAAATCATTGACGTTTAATAATTGAAAGGCTTGTGTGTTTGCAAAAATATCCTACACTTCGAGATGGTTAATTAAGTCAATTAATAAATGAATAATGATAATTTCTAAATAAATAATTAAATAAAAAATGAATTGCGTGGGCACTAAAGAATTATTTTAATTTTCCTTTTAGTTGTTGCTGACTGTCTTATATAATTTTAAACAAAGTTACATTTTTTTTTGTGGTTCTCACTTACTGTGTCTGAGTTTTCCCTTCTTGGATATGAGCATTTTGAGGGGTTTTGGCACTTTGTCGGTGCAAATTTCGCCATCGCGGTTCCTCGGTTTGATCCCAAAAAGTGCGTTCCTCCCGACCTTCATATATTGCCTGCCCATTTTCTTCGGCGATCCAGCGCCGAACAATGACATAATGAACTTCATCTTGACGATATTCTTCGTTCGTCCTCTCGCTAAATATATTTATCAACACTCGACAGACTCACGTCAGACACTTGACTCACACGATTATTTAAAAAAAATTAAAATTCGTACCGTTGAATTTTACAAATAGAAATCAATTAAATCGAGATGATAATTTAACCGGAAATTGATTCAATTAATTACCGCCCACCCGCCCTTTGATTTTTTTACACTTCTTAGACAACACCAATTACCGATTCACTGTAATTAAAAATCCTTCTACCAGCGTTTGAGTAGTCACACAATTTGTTTTCTGTATTTTTCTTTTTCAAATTTGAATTGATTTTTTTTTATTTAAAAAAAAATGGTAACACGTGGCTTGCGTCGACGTTTTATAGCATCGTCGTCGTTACGTTACTTCTCCCAACATTGTTTCCAACGTGTCTTTCGTTATTTTCGTGGTTCTGTTTAATTGATCAAGCAAGCTTGTAATTCAAGAGGCTGTTTGACTCTGATTACCTCCTGTTTTCAGCACGTACTGTAATGCAACTTTGTTATTCCTTGTATGCTTCTCGATATCCTCGATATCCTTGCACTTTAGTCGATTCTTTGTGTTCGTTAATTCTTTCTCGGTCTTATCGTTTCTCTTTCACAGTGACAAAAAAAAAATGACCTTTATTGGAATTACGTGCTGAGTATTATCTTGTATTACGTGCTGAGTATTATCTGCTCATGTTTTTTTTCTTCTTCTTCTCCTTCTTTTTCTTCTTCTTCTTCTTCTTCTTCTTCCTTTTCTTCTTCTTCCCCTTCTGATTGCTTCAGTGTCTTTCTAGTTCTTCTGTCTCGTGACAATTCGAATCTGAAACACAGGAATCAAGCACGGATCTGTAATAAAAGCGATATGACAGGCATTCCTGTGAAGAAGATGTCGTGGAAATGCAACGAGAAGAATTTTGTTTTATCGTGTCGTGGAACTCAATGAATCAGAATGAACACTTCAGGAAGGTCTTTTTTTTATTGCAACTTTTTTGTTAATACTTTTTTGTCTCATTTGCGGTTAAAGATATTGCGAGGTTGACCGAAGTACAACGGTATTCGCTGCTGTTTGGTACTTTCGCAGATACCGGATGAGAGTATTCTCAGGTGCAACGAACTTTATGCGGATCAATGTCGAAGAGCGACGAGACTGTATATTATAGTGATCTCGTTATGAGTGTTGCGTTACGCGTACGATGAACGTCAGGTATGCGCAACCAAGTTCGTTTTGTTGCACTTTGATGCACTCAAGTAATTAAGCGAGCAAAGCCGAGAAAGAAGAAAGTTTAATAAAAAATGTAATTCTATTGAGATCAAAGAAATTTTTATTGGCTTAAAGGTAAAAAAGATTCCATTTGGATATCAGATTATTTCGATGAAAGAAATTCTAGAAAATGATCTGTAAAGAGAGTGAAGAACATTTTCTTTGGATTAACGAATTTCTGTTTGGATGAAGATTTGATTTCAATCAAAAAATTTATATTTGAATCAAGAAATTTTTGTCTTCGAGTAACAAAATTGTGCTTGGATCAAATAAATTATATTTCGATTAAGGAAATTCTGATTGGACAGAAAAAGCATATAATAACTGATTAAAAATGTATATTTGAATTGAAGAAATTTTATTTCTATTTATATTTCGATGTTCTATTGGGATTGATCGAATTTTAATTCGTTTGAAAAAAATGTTAATCTATTTAAAGAAATTGTATTTGCATTTTTAAAAATGTCACTCCAATCTCGAGCTGACAATGTTTAATTAGTTGCCAATTAAATAATAAATTAGCCAAATTTTATCTCACATTTTGTGGCTTCAAGAAAATTGGTCAAATTAGCTTGGACCAAAAAATTTAAAGCTAAAGAAAAATAAGATTTAATTTGAAATATATTCAAACACCATATTTTTGTATTAAAATAAGACCAACGTGTCTATTCATTTAATTGTAAATAAATACTTTAGCTGCACTAAAATTTATATTTGCTGCTGTTCTGTATATAGATTTTATAAAGTGTCAGGAAAATAAATATACAAAAATAGAATCGTTTTTTAAAATATAAATCGGTGTACTAATTTTAACATAAATTAGATTTTAATCCTTAAAATATTTGTATATTAAACAAAATATTTTTTTATTACGCGACATATAAAAATTATTAATTTAATGTCATAGATTCAAATTTGAAATATAATACGTCGGTGCGTGTCTAAATAATTCTAAAATAGGGATATCAGTATGCATTTAAAAAATGTATCTTTTTGGTATGAGAGGTAATATGATATAACAGAGTATAGGAACAACATGTCTGTAATACACCTGTCGGATACCGTCACGTGCGTAACGCTCAAGTGGTGACTGAATGGAATAATGCTTGAAACGTATATATACATGGGTTCGTACGCCTGATCATACATGTCAGTTAATCGAACAATAATCATCACGCCGGAGCATTTTCATTTCGTGAAAGAATGTGCTGTCATCGTTCAAACGTTAGCACGATATTTTCGTGTACTTTGCACCAAAGGAATTAAAAATTTAATAAACATCCGGCCACTCTTTTCATTTAACTTAAAATATCAAATATTTAATGAAATGAAGAAAATAAATTCGACAAAATATTCTAGTCAATTTTAAGAAAAGACATTTTTATTTATTATTCGTCATTAAAAAGCAATCCACACCTAATTGGTATTTCGATGTGGAAAATTTATGAATAAATTATTTTTGCATTCGGAAAAACATTTTTTGTTCTTGTTATTCCGCTAATATTTTTTGTTCCATGTTGCAAGAAATTTCATGAATTATCCACTATTCCATTTTCTTCGAATTTCTTGCAAATGTGTAATAGGATAGTTAATCATCAGAATAGGTGATAAAAATCTCATTCGACAAATCGCTTCTGCATGAGTTTACGGATAAGAGATAAGAAAAAAACCGTATTAAAATGATGTTGCGATTACGCAAGTTGTGTGATTCGAAGAAATGTTTAATCGCGACTGGTGAACGAGACATTATTTCTTCGTGTTATTCTAGTTAACATGGATTTTAATGATGAAAGTTGATTTCAATTATTATTAATGTCAACGTGATAAGTGTTCGTTGTCATGTCTCGATACGACAATTTGACTGATTAAAATCCATTCAGTGTTGAATTAAACGAGGAGGTATTATTATTATTGGCAGTTCCGTATCATTAATGTAATTAATGAATTGACGATGTTGAAGAATGCAAGACGTTAGATTTTCCTGTCGACTGATCGCAATCAAACAATAAATGCTGCCAGGCTAATTGCAAAAAATTACGTACGTTTTCGCGTAATGATTTATTTGCTATGCTTTTTCTGCTTTATTTCTTATCGACTTCCCGTTTAGAATAAAACAACGGGACAATGCGTTGGACAGTCAATTAATATTCAACAGAGAGTAAAAAAATTCATATAACAAAACGAGAAAATGTCTCTCTAATAGCAATATTTATAAAGAACATTCATTTTTATTTTTACAAAACTCTATTACGATTTAAGCCTGAAAGAAATTTTCAAACGAATAAATGGGACAAAAGACGTTGAGTCGGCCACCCCAATTTTTCATGCCAACAAAACGTCCTCACATTTCTTCAGGATGTTTGTCTAGTTGAAGAAAAAACGTAGGAATTTTTTCAGATTTTTTTATTGCATATTTCAGCCATTGAAAATCGCTGAAAATAATAAAGTAAAAAAGAAAAAAAAGTTCATTTTTTGACGCCAATACAAATTTTACAAATTTTGGATTTTCAGCGTGCTTTCCAACAACATTTTTTGTAAAATTCTCCGACTTCATTTTATGCTATTTTTCAATTAAATAAACTTGCCACTTTTTTCCCTCCGAAGCGACATTTCCGATTTAGTTGAAATTTTGAGGTTTTTTTCGATTACCACGATGTTCCATCGTCCGAAGAGCTGTAAATCTGAGGCGAAATTGCCGCTGATCTCGTCAATTTTTTCTAAGCTTCTAGATATTTCAAAGAACAGAACGTGAAAATTTCAGTTAAATCGGAAATGCCGTTTCGGAGGGAAAAAAGTGGGAACTTTATTTAATTGGAAAATAGCATTAAATAAAATCGGAGAATTTTACAAAAAATGCTGTTGGAAAGTACGCTGAAAATCCAAAATTTGATGTTGTTATGATTTTTTTGTGTGAGCCGTAGTATTGGCGTTAAAAAATAAACAATGATTATTTTTAGAAATTTTTAATAGCTGGAATATGCAATAAAAAATCTGAAAGAATTCCTACGTTTTTTCTTCAACCAGACCAACATCCTGAATAAATTGGAGGACGTTTTGTTGACATGAAAAATTGGGGCGGCAATGGTTCTATCGAATCAAGTTCACACTGAGCAAATCATGCGCTTAATTTTTTTTTATATTCGATTTGCGATAGGTTCAAGTTTTGTGGTATTCTTTTATTTAATTTATTCGTAGAAAACTGAATACTTTCGTGGTACTTATTGATTTATGTATTTATTTATTACATAATTAATTATTAATAAATGAAAAGAAAGAGTGTAGATTTTGGTGTAGAAAAATAAGCGAATGAGTGAGGGAAACATACGTTACGAAATCCAATGTGCACGCAATTCCGTCAACTCCAAGAGATTTTCTCCTCGCACAAGACTTTAGCTTTTGCCTGTTGCGTTCCAGCCGTATGTTAGTTGACGTTGATTTATATAGTAGGGTCATCGCAAAATTAAAAATTCTCTGTACGCTTTACTTGATCTGTCCAGCGTGCGCAAAATAATTCAAAGTCATATCCGTTCGTTCTGATGTTGCGCAATTTTATTATTTCCATCGATAAAATATGTATATATTAATGAATTCGTTAATTAAAATAATTTAAAAAAATGTTAATCGCAGTTTTGCCACGTATTAATTGAACATAAATTGCAATAATAATTCATTGACAATGTAAGTTTAGCTTTTATTCTGTCGGTTTCAAGGATGCAGATACGCGCCGCGTAAACAAGGGAACAGAGAAGATAATGACATTTATTTCATTCACAGTGATTTAATTGTAAAGCTCTGTCTAGAAGAGTTTATTCAACCTAATATATTTTTTTTTTAATTCGGCGGGAGATACGCGATTTCACGCACGCTTCACGTGCATTGAACCACATTTTCGAAACCTCGTTAAATAAAATAATTTATGCAACTTTATGCCACGCGGTGCAAGAAGTGCGATAATGGTATATTACGATACGAGTGCGATTAAACTTTTTCTTGACGAGTGTGAGTTTGCAGCACGAGTCAAATATGAGTGTTGCAATCACACGAGTTGAGAAAAAGTTTCTCAAACGAGTTTCGTATACAATTTTATTGCACTAGTGCGAGAAGTAGGTACTTCTTATGCCACCGCGTGGCATAAAGTTGTATACGAAACTCGTTTGCAGCACGAGTCAAATATGAGTGTTGCAATCACACGAGTTGAGAAAAAGTTTCTCGCACGAGTTTCGTAATATACTATTACGACACTCGACAGGAAACGTTTTTCAAACAAGTTTTTCCGCACTCGTATCGTAATGTACTATTATTTTATTGATTTCCAAACGTTTCCAAACCAATGTCAATTATAATTAATTTTAATAAATGTATCAAGGAAAAACCTGATTAGATATGACTGCAAAAGAATTTCCTTATTACTTCCTCGTTATTATTTAACACTGTTTGCAAAGATTTAGATTGAAATCTCCGTCTTGTAAAATTTATTCAACCCGATAACTCAATCATTTAATTGTGTTTCACTTTGAAATAACGTGACAAATAGGATTGTAAGATTGCTAATAAAATTTTGATGCTTTTTAGTGAAAGTCAATTAAAGATCATTTTTAATAAATATATCAACGAAAAAAAAAACATGAATTATTTCAGCTTCCTCAAAGTACAAGTTTCGTGAAAAATGTAATTGGAGAAATTAAAATTCTCATCAAATGTTTAACCGCTAAAAATGACCTCAACCTCTGGATTAATTTTATTTAAATGAACACTCTCTGAATCCTTTACATTTTGTTCGACTATTTCTAAATTCTACCGCTACAATTTCTCAGATTTTTTAAGTTGCGTTACATTTTTTCAAAATGTGTATTTCTCGACATTTAAAAATATTTTCAGTATCTTGAAATTGAAATCACGATTTTTTAAATGCGAACAAAGTTTTCTTAAGAAAGTAAACTAAATAAAATTTATTTCGAATAAACATAATTCTTTTTTACAATATATTTTTTTTTTTTAACAAAGCAAATATTTATATTAGTCTAAAACAAAAATTTCGTTCACCAAAATAAAAAATAATTCCATCCTCCCAATTTATTTAATTAAAATAATTTTTTTTTCTTAAAATTATTTTCAAGCTGCAATACATATTACTTATAAGTTTAACATTTTTCTTTACACGCGTCTCGATAGTTTTATATCAGATTCTTATCACTAACAAAACACACCTATCAAAACGCGAACTTGACTGAGTTAAATCAATATTACTACGAAAGAAGAGATATAAGTATGACGAGCCTTAATAAATGCAAATCGTGCATGCATTGCCGATAAGATGCTGACGCGTCGCTCTGAAATACGCGACAATATGAAAAAGGCCAGTGGACTCTCGCGTGCCTCGTGTGAATAAAATCAGCGTGCGATAATCCTCAATCTGCTATCTCGTTGTACACACACTAATGGCTGCATGTGCAAATGATTTTTTTTTATTTCTCTGTGCCACGATGCATGTCGCAGCACTTATTCTCTCGTACTTTCGATTGTACTGCACCTTGCGTACATATAAGGCATTCCATGCTACCATCCGAATTTACAAAATATTCAAAAAAATTATTTAATTTCGTGATACTTTATTACTGTATAATAACAACAATTGTAAACAGATTACGAAGTAATATTTTATTTTTTATATCTGATATATCTCGGCAATTCGAGATTCTAATTCGAAATTTAAAAAATGCAGAAATTACATTTTTTTATAATTTAAAAAATTGTAACAATTTTACGAAATATTTTTTCCTTTTTTAATTACATCTTTCTCGAAAAGAAAAACTATTTTTTTTTTATTTTGAAAAAAAAGAATAACGCATCTTTTATTTTTCTTAGTTTTAATAAAAAAATTCTGAAGCCTGCATTACTTTTATTCCATATAAAAAAAAATTTTACAAAGACACAGAATTTTTATAGCATTTTGAAAATTAGGACAGCTGAATTGGCACGAAATGTCTTGTACATAAAATTGCATTTAATGGATGTGTAGCTGCTTAAGAATAGTTATTGCAGAGGCGAATAAGTTTCACGTGTTTTGCAAAAGTTCGATAAATTAAGGGAGTACAGTGCTCCTTGTGTTGGCCGTACATTATTGCTCAAGTATCTTTGAAATATGCAGGTTGCTAACGGCTTGGTCACGAGGGTATTAGCTATTGCACTTGTCAGTGCATACGAGTGCATTGCGCCCGACGGTAATTATTTCTCTATTGGCTTCAATGTATTACTATGTACTCATTTCACATGCCATACGCGCTTGTGGGAGCTTATGACTTACTGTAAATTAATACGAATTAAATATCTTAAGACGTTTCTAATTGATTACTGTCTTCGTAAATATGAAAGAAAAGCTATCAACAAATTAATGTCTATATGAGCTTAAGGAGGCTGGAGTTAAATTGTAATTGGCAATATTTTGTAGCGGAATATATTTCTCGATTTTAGTGGTTATTTTGTAGAAATTTGTATTTTACGATTTTTTTTTTAAATTTGAGTAACAAAAAAGTTTTCAAAGTTGACGAATGTACAAAAAATAAAATATTTAAAAAGTTAGAAGTGAGTAAAAAAGTTTGTCAAACCTACACATTTTTATTTTGTTTCAATAGAAGTAAAATAAAATTGACTAATGGACAGAAAAAAATATTAAGTCACAAATATTTCTCTGTTTTTTTTATATTGAAAAGCGATTTTTAATGTAAGTATGGCAATAATATATTGTCGAACGAAAATGACACTTTTTGTAGTAATTACAAATTGACAAAAAAAAAAGATTCTGTGGACTTTCATGGACAAAAAATTGGTGTTAAATCAACAGAAATCGTTTACTGCTCAAAATTGAGTATTGTCGTAAATTGAAAGTGAAGTAATTGAACTGTAACATTACTGTTAAAAATTTATTTAATAATAAGCAAGCTGCAAGGTTTCACTTTTCAACCTTTTAAAAAAAATGTTTAATTAAAAAACAAATATTAATATTTTTCAAAAATTGTTCCCCTACATCTTAAGTATTGAAGATATGAATTTCCTAAAAATAAAAAATTTGCATGGAAATTTAATATTTTACGAAAAAAAATGTAAACAGATTATGAATAAATAACTTATTGCTATTTCATCAAACTGAAATCTAAGTACTTGTATTACATTAATAATTAATAATAATAAATTAACAATCAAATGATTTATAATCATTTCATTATTACCATTGTTATCTAATCATAATATTAATAATAATTATAGTATTATATAAGATTTGCAATATTGTACGTTTGAAGTAACTATAGATCGGCAATCAGCTCAAAGGGAAACCTGGAGAACCATCCAGATCGCGCAACGACCACGCCAGGAATGTGCCTGGCTCTCCGATTTCCCGACTCGACGAAAGAAAGCTTTTTCTCCATTTCTAGTATAACCGCTGTATTGGCGAACTATTGCAAACGTGATCAAGTTGATCTTTGATCCGATCAGTTGATTTTGTCAACTCTGCTCACTAAAACTCATTTGCCGGTGAAATAATTATATTAGCTACAACGTAAGGTGGCAGCTATTTCTATCTCTCTGTAATTATAGTATGACGCACAATTTTCACGTAATTTCCTCATTCCGGTCCATTAGCGGATCGAGAGAAGAGCGGGTTCACATTCACTCGGGTAGTGCGTAATCAGCCCTCAAATGCTTCGTTATATGTATATATATATATATTAGAATAAATGCACAAGTTAGACGGGAGAAGAAATTGTAAAAAAAAATCAAAGTGAGAGAAATTGCATCTGAGAAAGAACCTGAGGGTGGCGGGGAAACGCATCGGACTCGATATTCACTTTCATCGAGCCAGCCGCAGAGCAAAGGCTTGCTACTCGTATAAGTAGCTAGCTATATTACATCTCGTGTACCCGGTGCTCACACTCGGTCTTTTTGTGGAAAGCAAAACCGTTTCGTAACTCCACCAGAGGGAGTGAAAAGAGGACTACGGGCGACGATATTCCAGTTTCATCTGTCTCACTGTTTCTGTATTAAATTAATAGTCGAAAATGTCGAATGTATAAGGAAACGACAAGACGAGGAAGAAGAATGATAATGTCGCAATTAATTGGACGTAAAATCCTTCGTTGATGCACGGTAAAAGAAATTGTTTTAATTCGAGATGCTAGTTTTTGTAAGTAGTACTTTTTATTTGTATCTTACGATTTTTTTTTTTTAATTATTACAGTGACAAAAAATATTTGGTATTTAATGACATTAAACCTTTTTTTTTCAAAGCGGGAGTGACGAAGAAAATTTATTCTATTTTAGATTTTTTTTTTTGCAAATCAATGACAAAAATGTGTTTAGTTAAAAGTGACTAAAAATATTTTGTAAAATCTACATTTTTAATCAATTATTTTTATACTTTTTTTTTTTGTAAAATAAGAAACTTATAATTTTTCTACTTTGTGAAATTAAGAAAAAGAATTTGTAGACGTTTGTGGAATAACAGATCCGTTTGTTACTTTAATTTTTTTTTGTATTTTATCGATTGTTAAAAATTGTTTTTTAAATTAGTGAAGTGACGAAGCATATTATCCATATATTAAGATTAAACGTCTCTTTTAAATTTCCGAGTGAAAATAAATGTGTGAAATATGCAATATTTTTTTTCTGTAACTAACAAAGTTTCGTAACTTAGAAGTAACCGAAAACACTTTGTAAAATTAAAATCTAAATTAATACTTTTTAGTAGAACTAGAAATTCTCAGATTTTTTTTAATCAACAAAAAAATTCTAGTATTTTGTTACTTGTATTTTTTACTGATCAATCGCGAGACTCCATAACTTGACTTCGTAATACAGCTTGTGTTGCTCATTATTTTGTAGACTGTTTCTCGTGTCACGTAACGTTAGAATGCGATATAGGGTATCACATTGGATGACAAAATTGACACATAACGATCAATGGCATAAAAAAGTGAGATATCCAGACAATATGAGGCATCAAGTGTGACAAAGGTAATCTTGTTTGCTTTTACAAAGAATTTAACAAAACCTCGACTGCTCTGAAATGCTAAGAATGTCTATGAATATTTATATGAATGTATGTAAGTGAGAGATCAAGTAATCAAACATACAGTCAGACAAACAAACAAAACAAACGTACAAGGCATTCCAAAATGTTTGTTACGTAGGTAAAATTGATTCATTTATTTATTTATAAATTTATAATAAATATCTTTTTCAATCTTTACACTCTGACAAAAAGTCATTCGTTATTCGCAACATAAAACATATTTTTAAATCTTTAATAAGAAATAAAAATAAAACAAGCATATGAAATATTTTTTAGCTAGGACCTTTTTTATAATGAGAGAAATAATTTAATATGCCACTTATATTGGTAAAAATATTTTTTATTAAAAAAAAAAAAAAAAAATGCATATGAAATATTTTTTAGCTGGGACCTTTTTTATAATTCGAGAAATAAAAGCAAGTAAATTTTAGTTAAATATACGGGACAGTAAATTTGTAATTTTTTTTTTTTATAGAAATAGATGGAATTCTGTTAGCTTTGTCTGCGCATAATAAGCGAAGACAGCAAATTCTTGAATTACAACTTGTTAAGTATTTCGCTATATAGAAAAAAAAAGAGAAAAAAAACACGAAAGATTGTTGCTCGCACTGGTTTACTTAATGATAGTGGCTCTTTGCTTTTGCCCCCCACTCCGTCTCACCGCGGAGAGACTTCCGAGTGGCTGGCTGAAGCATTAATTGATAGGTTCGTGCGGACCTGCGGCACAGGAGGGGAAATGGTTCGATGCAAGTCCATCTTTTCATGGTCGATGATTCTATCACCGTTATTGTTTACCGGTTTCTAAGTTCCTTACTCTATATATTCGCTAAAAGCGTACCGAGTCAACGCGCTCCTGATCTTACTTGCAAAAGTCCAATTTGTTAACCGAAAAATTATTATTACTGACATGAAAATATCCTCAAAAAACAACATTTTTTATTTTTATTTATTTGTTTCGTTAAAATATTAATTTACGATATAATATTTATTTGACTGTAATCTGAACTAGGATTTTTTTTAATTCTTGTATAATAAGGTAATTTTTGTGATGTTAGCCACTTTTTTTCCTGTCTGATATAACCCCTGAGATATTTTTCATAATTACCCAGATTTCAATGCTAATGAGAATAATTTTGTTTAAGTTTTTTTCAAAATTTTATATCCAGCGTTTTGATAAATCATAAAAAAGAATGTCTAAATTTTATATGCGAATTTAATTTTTTATTTAATAAAATTAAGGTGCTTATACTAAAAAAAACTTCGTAATTTTGGAAATCGAATATAAAATTATTGTACATTAAATTTAATATATTAATTTATGAATTAAAACTTTCAGTACCGATACCGTAGATTTAAAAAAAAAAAAATTGAACATTTTTTTTTCAACCAAAGTAAATAAAAAGAAATGTAAAATTGGAGTGCCAGTTTTGGTATTAACAAATCTCGTTAACTTGCTATTTTTGTACTTTTTTATATCCCACAGATTTTTCAGTAAAGTTTGAAAATTAACTCAAACATTCTGTAAATTTGTTGAACCCACAATTTTTTTTATTTATAAAATTAGAACTGACAGAAAAACGTCAAGTTAATTAAAAAAATTATGTTAACTTGACTCATGAGAAGCACAACAATTTTTTTAAATACATTTATCGTACTTTAGTATTATTTTGCGAACGAAGATGTCAAAACAAAATCTGTGAAAATTACCAAAATAGTAAACAACAAAAATTACACTTTTTTTTTTGCTCAAAATAAACAAAAAAATCCTTAAATGAGCACAAAATTTATGTTTAGTGTATAAATTTGTGGACTGAGATATTCCGAAGTGCACAATTTCCAATTTTTTTTGTGTAGCATCGAAACCTTTACAAGGCAGTAATCTCGGTTCTACAGAATCCGACTCTACACCACCAACTCTACACAAGAGTGACTCTACACAACGCTCGATTATACACGCCAGCAATTCTACACATTCTATCACTACACAGACCCATATTAATACAACAAAAGTCTCCACTGCAAAACTCTACACAGACTCTGCACAGGTAAAACTCTCGATGGTGGAATTCTACACAGACAAAACTTTCGACAGAAAAATACACCACAACCCCTATTCAGCAGATACCCGATTCTACACAGTCATTACCTCAGAAAGCAGTCAATGTGCGCTGACATGTAGAAATGCTTTAGAAGCCTGGATAGAATTTTGTCGGTGCAGAGTCTGTGTAGAGTTTTGGGTTAGAGAATTGCTGTGTTGAATTTGTGTTTGTCTAGGGATGAGGAGATCGTGTAGAGTCGAGCAATGTGTAGAGTTGGTGGTGTAGAGTCGAATATGTGTAGAGTTGGTGGTGTAGAGTCGAATATGTGTAGAGTTGGTGGTGTAGAGTCGAATATGTGTAGAGTTGGTGGTGTAGAGTCGAATATGTGTAGAGTTGGTGGTGTAGAGTCGAATATGTGTAGAGTTGGTGGTGTAGAGTCGAATATGTGTAGAGTTGGTGGTGTAGAGTCGAATATGTGTAGAGTCTGATTCTGTAGAAAATCGCCGGATCGTTTTTTTTTTTTTTCTTACGTCGATGACTTTGCATTAAAACTTACGTAATAAAATGATCGATAAATTCGGTAGACACTTGGCACCTCCTCCTTTTTTGGTAAGCTTCACTCCTCTCTCTCTCTCTCTTCGTCTCACTATACTTTGGCGGAATAGCCTTGCAGGCGGTTCGCTCGCCTGCCGAGTACCAGTCGAGCTACAGCATCGGCAGGAGTCGTCGAGAGCCGATATTTTGTATATGTTTATGTAACCCACCTGCCACTAGATTCTAAGCAAAAGCACAGCTCGAAGGAAATTTCTCAAACGGGAAGACGGCTGGACGTTCAATTCACGATATATTTCCTCTTTTTATTTTTTTATTTTCTGCACTCATTTACACCGGACCACGAGATAAATACAAATACCGATCTTGCCAATTTAAGCCAGTGTATTACATCCATACATTTTAGTGTCACAAAAATAAAACTCTAATCACAGAGTACAGCGTTGATTATATGCAACTAAAAACGCTCTTCTTCATTGATCGTTAACACAAATCTTAATCTCAGCAAGAATCATTAAAATTCTCACGCACTTTTTCTGCCAATGTTCTCTTAGTCCTCGAAATGATTTTAATAAAAATCCTCGCGTCGCTCATAATCGTCGCCCTTTAAAAATTCAAAATCTGTTAGGATTTTTATAATTCACCATCCACTCTTTAGGCAAATATTAATTTTTCAAAATTTTAAATCATTCCAAAAATATGTGTATATATGAAATGAATTATTCGAGCGTTGCACGATTTTGTAAAACACTGACACTTTTTTTTTCACACAGGTAGATCGGACCTTTTTTTTTAAGGATCTTTCTGCCGGATCGAGGAATTTTTTTCGAAAAAATCGGTAATTTAAAATAGAGTTCAAAATTCGACAATTACTTTTTTGGGTCTGATTAATAGGTACCTTTTTTTAGGTAGGAAAAAAATGGGGGAGAAAAAACACGAGAGGAGAGACACGAGGAACGAAATGAGGAACGTGACTCGCTGCCGCGACGGTGAAGAGATGGAGTACGAATTGGCAGTGCAGTGGACCACGGTCTGTGTTTGCTGGTGGTATGGACACTGTGCCGGGTCGGGCAATCACTAACGCGCGTGGTAGGCTGGTAAGGTACTCACCTGTGTGTATCTCGCCAGTGGTAGGGACTCCTGCTTTTACTATACTACTACTACTACTACTACTACTACTAGTGTACTACTATTCACGACAAGAGCCACACGACAGCTTATTCACATAAGCATCAAGAAAGGTACACCAAATGTTTGTGTATATATTAGGCAATCCATAATATTTTGACCTGGGTCAGACCCTCGACCACTCTGATTTGGTCTTTGATTTTGCTTCCACATAGAGGAAGCTCTGTTTTCACGAATTTATTTTTTCGAGATTTTAATTTCTCGACACTCAGAATGGACCAAAACGTCGAGAAAAGGGGATCAGAACAAATGTCCGTGTGCATGTGGGTGATCTCTCACTTGGTTACCGTTCGAGCGATTCAACTGAAATTTGGCACGCAAGTGAAATGGTTGCCCTACTTTGAGTAGTGTGATTTTTAAAAAAATATATGCAGCCATTCAGATTTTATAACTTTTTGGAATTAAAAAAAAAAAAGAGCTCGAACTTTCGTAAAATTTATTATGGTTTGCTAAATAATTATTCATTCAGGTACATTTAATGTTGTTTGGTTTTAAATTTAGCAGAAATCGGAAAAGCGATTCAGATTTTATGGTGACAGAATGTTCTTGAATAATTTGAAAATAATTTTATTAAATTTTCAAAAAAGTAATTTCCTTGAAAATATTGTAGCTCGAGAACAGTCCAAGTAATTGATCTATAAGATTTTACATAAATCTTAAATAGAGTGTGTCAATGTTTAATACTAAATTTAGGCAAAACACTTTGAACCAAAAAGCTGTGAGATTGAATGCAAATTTTTGTTCGACTTGTCGAATTTTTCGCGGCCACAAAAATTATCTATTAAAATCAAGTATTGTTTTATTTTAATCAAATACAGGTTTATTTGAATAAAGAGATTTTTTTTTTGCATCAGCATCCTTAATTGTTTCCAATGCTATTAAATGCGTTATTCAGTTCCATATAATCCGGACTTCAATCATCTCGACAAAACCATCGAAACTAAGCATTGGTCTCACAGTGCCAATCACTATATCCCGTTAATCGCAGCACCTTTTTTTTCAGTCGAAAATTAAGAAGACCTGGACAAGGACGTTGTAAGATTGCGTTTGCTATTGAATATAACCGGATTCGAGAGGAGATCGACCGCGTTTGAAATCCTTTTACACAGTAGCGCCTATTATGCCTAACGATCTGCGTTTTTGGTTTACAGACCGAATGTCTGTATAGTCCGAATTGCGTTCGTTAAATTTTTGCGAAAACCCATAAGGCGTTCTATCTTGAAATGTCTACGTCCGGGTCATCATCACCGTTCCTTTTCTTCTTGAACACATACTACTTCTCAAAACCCATATACATGCATACACAAACTCTTCGAATATTCGTGATGTTCGTGTGAGTCATGTTACAAATGTTGGATCACTTCACAAATATTTTATAAACATCCTGTTGAAAATTTGTATTTTTCTTTCCTCATAGAGGAATTTTTGTTTCCGAAATTCTTTTTTTTTTTGTTTTTTTGAGGTTTTAATGTCAGGACACTAAATCAGTCACAAAATGGTCAAAAACGCAGAGAAAAGTGGTTTAGAAATAAACCACTTTTCTTTCTTTTTTTAGTTACCTAAAAGAACAGCTTTATCAATCGAGCTGAAATTTGGGACACACGTGGGATAGGTTGACACTTTTGTTAGTGATCAATTTGAAAAAAATTCAAACACAAGATTATTTTTTATTCAATCTTGAATTTTTAGATAAATGTCTCTATGTTCTCTAACTTTTGCAAATTTGTAGCTATAGAGCTAAATATTTTTTTACAAATAAAGCTATGTTATAGGAGGATAGGTATTGAATTTGGAATGAATCGACAAATAGGTTCGCTTTTTATGAGTTTTTGAATTTTTCGAAAAAAAAATCATTTTGCTCTATCTCACGTTAAATCTCACCAAATGAATTTAAATTTTCTACAAACGAAAATTTACCAGTTTTGGTGATGAGCGTTAAAGCAGCGTTAAAGCAGAATTTTACGTGAGTTTGAATTTTTTTTTTAAATTAACGTTTTGTTAATTTAAATTTTAATTGTTTAAATCACAATTTTACATAAAACTTCATCTATGAGGAAGTTCGAAGTGATGAATAAACCTCCTCATAGAGATGCTTTTTTAAAAACATTTTCTGTTGTACCTTGCAAGTATGTTTGAAAATTTTTTTTTTTTATCAATTTGAGTCAGTATAACTTTTCATAAAAATTTGGTGAACCCTCCAAATATGCTTTGCCCATTCAGCACATAATTTTATCGAATGCCAATATTCGAGCAATTATCAGGTGGCGTTAGTAATAATTTCTAATTTCCAAAGACAATTTCTAAAAGGCTTCAAAGGAGTCGACAACCCGTCCATTTTTTTTCGTTTTTTTTATCCCATCCTCGAATTCTACTGCAGAGCCAATCAATGCCAATGACTGACATTTTTCTCAGACAAGGTCGACCTGTTATTATATCGAGATTGGTGTTTGTTATAGCCTTGAGCAAAGGCGGAAAAGTATTATAATTTAATTTTGTCATCGTATAGCCATTCCTATATCCTTCCTCATATTCTCAAAAAGCCATATCTATTGAAACACAATTATTATTGCTACACTGTTACAATTTTATTTTTGCTATAACATTACAGAAACCTGAAACCTTTTTACATAAACTTGTACATTAAATTTGATATGTGAGATATAAAATTACAGAATTTTATACGAAATATTTAGAAAATTACAATTACAATTTGTAATTTTATTACTTGTAAATTAAATTTAATATGGTGATGAATGTAATTTTTGTTAATCAACATTTTCAAATATTTTTAATAGTATAGGAATTGAAGTCTGCGATACACAAAATGTCGTGTTTTAGACGTCAAAAGTTTTAGTTGTATTGAATATGGAAAAAAAAATTTGGGATTAACAATTATTCATAATTCCAATCAGTAAATCGTTAGTATCAAATTATTTATTAATTTCAAAGCAAGGAAACAGAAAATAAAAATAGCTGTGATTTAAAACAGTTGAGGGGTTTGAAAAATATTGAAATTTAATTTTTTTGTCATAAAAATATGGCAATTGTGACAATGAAAATATTGATATTCCAAAACTCCTCTGTCAAGAATAATCAATAAAATATTATATACTGGTTTGCTCAGATTTAAGCAAATTATTTATAGCTACAAATTTTTACTTCCAATTAAATTTATTACATATGATCGATGAGATTTCAGATTTTCATTTCGAGATCATAAAAATGCATAAGATCATCAACATTAAAAAATCAACAACAAAAAAGTATATAAAAAATAATGAAAATGTATAATTTCGATTCCTATCTTACAAATATTATTACAAACTTTAAGGGGTAACTAATTGAAATAAAGACAATTTTGCATTTATTAAAAACGATTTTATTTTAATCGAATACGATTTATTTGTTTCAACTAAAATCATAGGCCATCTATCAAATAATTCTTTTTTTTTCACTGCTGGCCTGACAGAATTTTAGTTTAAAAAAACGAATCCTATTTTCAATAAAAACAAAAACGTATTTGATTTAAATAAATTATTTCAGTGGATGGCGATTTTGATTTTGAATTTTTTAGCAGTTGACCATTATGTTCATTTTTTAAACCGAAGGTGCAATAACTTTATGGAGTAAAATGTGGACTGCAAAGTTGACTGTAGCAGGGTAATAAAAAAGAAAGTTGTACTGTCGTCGTCATAGCCTTTATGTATCACGAATATCACGAAAGTTTTACGTACTTATATGCTCGCTATTGCACACTGAACATAAATCGACTCACGAACGTATGTCTCTTTATTTCGTCGCAGATACCGCAAGCCGGTAGCACAATAGGTTTCAATTCAGTACTATAAATATGCACTGAAATCGAGCATATTCTATTGGGGCGTGTATGCATGCTTGCACTTATAGAGCGTAACGCAACCAACGGCACTTGTCGTCGTCGTCGTCGAGCTGTTCTCACGATGCGTTGTCACTTGATTTCATCGAATAAGAAAAAAAGTTGCAATGTTGAACCTTGCATATTGCTTCTTCATTTTTTTTGTTTACAGAGTACGGTAAAAATAAAATTATTGTTATCATAAAAATGTTGTTCTCTAATGTCCACAAATTGCATTTTTTATTTAAAAGAGCGATTTTTGGTATTTTTATTTTACAATATATTTTTGTCATTTCTTTTTCAGAAAAGTTAGTCAATTTGGGCAGTTTTCTAAGATATATATTTATTTTGTTTTAATAATTCTATAACATTGAAGAAAATGATATTTTTTTCAATGAACAAAAAGAAAAAAAAGTAAAAGGAAGGTTGCAAAGTAGAACCTTGTACATTACTTCATTTTTTTAGGAATAAGAAAAAAAGTTGCAATGTTGAACCTTGCATATTGCTTCTTAATTTTTTTTGTTTACGGAGTACGGTAAAAATAAAATTATTGTTATCATAAAAATATTGTTCTCTAATGTCCACAAATTGCATTTTTTATTTAAAAGAGCGATTTTTGGTATTTTTATTTTACAATATATTTTTGTCATTTCTTTTTCAGAAAAGTTAGTCAATTTGGGCAGTTTTCTAAGATATACATTTATTTTGTTTTAATAATTCTATAACATTTGAAAAAAAAGATATTTTTTTCAATGAACAAAAAGAAAAAAAAGTAAAAGGAAGGTTGCAAAGTAGAACCTTGTACATTACTTCATTTTTTTAGGAATAAGAAAAAAAGTTGCAATGTTGAACCTTGCATATTGCTTCTTCATTTTTTTTGTTTACGGAGTACGGTAAAAATAAAATTATTGTTATCATAAAAATGTTGTCCTCTAATGTCCACAAATTGCATTTTTTATTTAAAAGAGTGATTTTTGGTATTTTTATTTTACAAAATATTTTTGTCATTTTTTTTTCAGAAATGTTAGTCAATTTGGGCAGTTTTCTAAGATATATATTTATGTTGTTTTAATAATTCTATAACATTGAAAAAAAAGATATTTTTTTCAATGAACAAAAAGAAAAAAAAGTAAAAGGAAGGTTGCAAAGTAGAACCTTGTACATTACTTCATTTTTTTTTTAGTCCGCAGCAAACGACCGAACGAAACGAAAATTTGTCTTATCCAAAAGCTTTTGTCCTCCAACTTCCATAAATTCTTTTTTTGTTTAAAAAAATTTCGAAATAACAAGTTTTAAAAAAAGACCAAAGTATGACTTCGTAAGAAATTTATATTTTTATTTAAAATTTTAAAAATTCAGTAAATTTGGGTAGTTCTTTAGGATACACATTTCTGTCAGTCTACTAATTTAATACAGAATTTGTCAAATATTTATTTAACAAAATTATTTTTTTACGTATGGTTGGCAAAAAAAAAATATATATATACAATTTGTTCTGATCAGTTCTTGAGTGATCAATAACAAAAAATAAATTTTTATAAAATTATAATAATATTCTGAAAAATAACATTTGTACGTAATTATTTTTAATTCAATAATTTTTTTTCGATTGATATACGATTTTAAGCATTCGGGCATTCCCAAACCAGGTTGGATGCTCGGTTGGAGCGCTATAATGGAACGTGTCAAAAACCATGCGTCATTACAAATCGATTTCGAAGTCTCGTTCTCATCTGCTTTAGCACTTGCTTAGCAAAGAAAAAAAAAACCCCAGAAAAAGAGATAGAATTAAGAAAGTAGCCCATGGAAAAGTACGTCAGTACGCAAATTAGTTACTTTTTGCTGCGAACGCAAACTATAGTGTCATAAATCGTTGTTTTTATTATCGTTACATTTCTGATACCGTTTTAAATGCATTAATGGCTATAATAAATGTCCGGTTTTTTTCTCTCCAAAAT
Organism: Perithous albicinctus; assembly: GCA_964016905.1. Lineage (NCBI taxonomy): Eukaryota > Metazoa > Arthropoda > Insecta > Hymenoptera > Ichneumonidae > Perithous > Perithous albicinctus. The sequence continues at coordinate 23,357,728 of OZ024689.1, forward strand.
CAGTCTATTCTTTTTTTACTCTGCTGATTAAGGAGAGTACAAAAATTGGCCAATTTGTCTCTGTAATGTGGAATTTCGTTTGCAAAAAAAAAAATTCACAGCATAAAAGCAAATAATATTTTTTTTAATAGGAAGGTTGACCAAGTTTAATGTTTTTTATTTGTTGCAATATTTATAATTTTAGCTGTAATTAATATATGCTTTTTAACCCTACAATATCGCACAAACTATTCTGAGAAATGTGATTAGTTGGTTTATTTAAATCCAACGGTCGCTATACAGCTATGAAATAAATATTTTGTTGGAGCAATTAATTTTTCTGACCATAAATTTATTTGACAGCTCGTATCCGGCCGATTTCCTTGAACATACCAATCTCTTTTCTCGCACTGTACAGCGGTTTGAGTACTTTGGGTTACGCACCGAATATTCACAATACCTACGTTTCAGAGAGAATGATTTTTAAACTTCCACTTATACGTAAAGAGTGTTGCAGCAATTACTTTCAAAATAGTATTTGCACCTGTATTAAACCATTTTTTATGAGTTACTGTTGGAATTATGGAAACAAAAATATTTAGCTAATAAAGATTCAGTGGAAAAAATTGCTTAACTTAAAGTGCGAATGTCTTGAACAAGAATTGTAGCAGCGATCAGGGTTTTATACTTTTTTCTATTATTTATTTTTAAAATGTTAAGGATCCGTGGGTTCGCTTCGTAAAAATTTAGTTGCCAAAGATTTTACAAAAAAAAATGTTAATCAAATAAGTATACACTGCAAGAAATTAACCACCATTTGTGTAGTTTATAACAAAAAGTTTACGTCCACAAACGTACAGAAAAACTTTGTGCTCATTTGACTCAATATTTTAGGCCAGTTTTTATTTTTGCAGGGAAACTGCGAAAATAGTTTGTTGAAAATATTGTATTTTTGTTTTATAAAATATTTGTTATTTGGACAAAAAAAAATTCTGTCATTTTCAGAAGAAAAAAAGTGTCATTTCCTAGTAGAATTATTTTCTATTTTCTGGACATTTTTCAACATAATTATTGTAATATTAAGAAAAAAATATTGATTACATAAAAAAAGGTACAAGGCAAGTGGACATAATTGAAGAGGCTAAATTTCCTGAAAACCATTCAAATAAAGTTGTGTTGCAACCGCACAAATGACAAAATCCTACAACTTTTTTTCGTCAACTCTGATTTCACGTAATTATTTTTCATGATTTTTCTTTTTTTTTGCCACCTTTAATTTAACAAGTTTGTAAATTTTACATATTTTTTTTTTGTCACTTTAAAAATCTACTTTTTTGTTGTTGTAAAATTGACAAATTTACAAATTCTTGTGAGAAAAAGAAAAAAACATGAGAAAAACCGTACACTTGACGAATTTTCATCGCCACTTCTAATTGTTCACAATTGGCAAATAAAAATACTTGTAAATTCGCCAAGTTTACAAAATTCTCTAAAATTAAACACAACTTTGCTTCAAAAATTGACACTCCAATATTCCACAAAGTATTTTAACTGTACAGTAGCAGATAATTCAAATACGTATTTGAAAAATCCTAAATATTAATGTTTTGACTTCTAACAATTGCGAACATGTAGAAAAAAAAATGTTCGAGGTGATTTAGATACGCGTGTTTGATGGCGAAACTTCTTTTATCATATCCGCTCAATTAATACTCCACAAGTATTTAAACCTAGCACAACAATATAATATGAATTTAAATATAGAGATATGTAGGTCATCGTCGATCCTTGCGATCACTATAATTAGAAGTGCAGTGCAAGCACCATAAATTCGTTTACTTACAGAAAATTAAACGAACGTCCAATAAAAAGAAGTGCAAGAAAAACTCCTACGAATCCTCGTGGCGTTCACTTTTTTTTTTTTTTAATTTTTAAAATCCAGTCGAATTTATCGTTGCGCCACAAGATCAGCAGCACAATAATGTCCAGTTCACGTAGTTACATGTATCATTAGTACACTTTCACGTTGACAGTACAGCTAACATTAATCGAATCTTTTGCTTACGGTCTTCAAAACAAAACAGACAAAAAAAAGTAATATATCAACAAGATTTTCACTCAAGTCCTGCTACATAAAAAAAAAAAAAAACGTCCACTTTCTTTTGCACAATTTAAGAAAGATAATAAAACTGAACGGCGAGTTTTATTGAACTAGTTTCAGAGGCACACAAGTGTCACGTCACTCCGGAATTTTCAATTTTTTTCATTGCGCACCATTTAAAAAAAAGAAAAAAAAAAAACTCGAGTCAGGGAACGCAAATTTCTCTCGATTTCACCGTTACAATATTTGGCTAAATATTGTCTATGAAAAAAAAAAAGGAGGTCAGACTTGTGATTTCTTACACGTGGTTCAGTCTTGAAAATTCACGGGATTGTAACTTGGATATATTTCTTGAGAAATCTATCTTAAATTGAGAGGAAACAGAAACACACGCGCACGATATTTCGAAGAAATAATCTCATGTGTACAATATTTGATTGATTCGTAAATATATTTCGTCACTGTTAGAAATCTCAGTGACTTTTGTTGAATATTTTGATTTTTATACATTTATATATATATATATATCAATAGATCTTAGAGTGGATCCGTTGTATATGAATGGGTCCGTGCAAATGAGACGATCCACCGATCGCAGCTCGGCTATAAGCGCTTCGCTGCTCTGCTGGCTTAAGAGCTCCTATAGGTTTGCGTGTGATCTTTTCCTCGATCGAACGTCTTCTCGATCTGCGTCGCTCTGTTCGGCGACGCACATTCATAAAATACATAGATATATATTAATATTGACAGCGAGAATTTCGCACAGATTAGAAGAACCCCCAAAAAATACAATGTGCAAAAAAACTTGTGACAAGCACATTTGCATAAGCAGTCACACCGACGCTCACAAAAAGTTGTACAATAAATTGAAAACATCCGAAAGCATAATCTGTCAAGTTCATGTTTTTTTTTTACTTATTACACTTAGTGGAAAGTTATGGATATATTATACATTTCTTATAAACTAAAATTGTATTATTTTATGGATTTGTAAAAGCACAAGCTTGCAAAGTCCTTGCTCATTACTTCATAATTTCGATAGAGGAAGCTTTGTGAATGGTGGATCAAAAAAATGATGAAGGTTCGTATGTTGCAAGGTTTGACTTTGCAACTGATTTTTAAAATTTACGAAAATGCAAATTTCTATAAAATCTTAACTACTTTATCGATTCCGCTTTTTTCAAAATCTCAAAAATCCAATAAAGTCAAAATGTATCAAAAGATTTTTATGAAATCTACACCAAAGAAACATTTGATTGTTATGGAAGTATGAATTTTAGTCCCGCGTGCTCGCAGGCACGTACACACACGTCCGAATACTTTTTCAACCAACTTTTCTCGACGTTTTAGATCATTTTGATTATACTGACATGAAAATCTCGAAATAACATTTTTTCATGAAAAAAAAAGCTTCCTCTACGAGGAAGCAAAATTGACGAGACTAAGACTGAAATGAAATTTTTAGTTTTTATTGACACAAATGTTTACAGAAACTTTTATTTAATTCGATAGAATCTTCTTTTTTGTCAGCTTCTAGTTAAATAGAAAAAGTATAAAAATAATGTGTTAAAAATGTTGGATTTGCATTTCACATTTTGACAACAGAAAAGCGTATTTTTCTAGTTTGAAGCAATGTTTTTATCACTTTTAAAGAAAAATATTGGTTCACTTTCATTTACAGTTCTTTTGTCATCTGAACAGCAAAAATATTTAAATTAAGTAAAGTTAAGTAATTTTTGAAAAAATATTTTGATACATTCTTTGCACTTTAAGCAAGATCCATAAACTTGGTTTCATCTGATTTAACATGAGTTTCCTCTTGAATATGTGCACAAACAATTTTCGAAGAAAATCCTGCTCCTTTAAAAGAAGCTTTTTATTCACGCCTGGGTAGCAGAAGTTTTACGCAGGCGCTGCGAGTGCTTCCGGAGAACAGAGAGATTAAATTACACGGACACGGAGGCGCACAAATCGCCTGTGCAGCTCGTGATAGCGTTGAACTCTCCATTATAACGCTGACGTACTAATGACGTTTCGCTGTTGGGCATTACAACGGTTGTATAGAACTCAACACTACATTACTAACTCTACACAACAGCAAGTCAACACAATCCCATCTCTAGACAAGCGGAAATACAACACAGCAAAAGTATTCAAAACAAAACTGTACACAAACTCTATACAGGCCAAACTCTGCACGGTGAAATTATACACCGGCTAAATTCACCACAGTCCCGACTCAACACATGCTCAATTCTACACCGTCGCCAAGTCACAAACCAATCAACGTGAGCCGTTAAAATACTTCTATCTATTAGCGGACGTTGATTGGTTTGCAAGTTGGTGATGGTGTAGAATCGGACTTGTGTTGAATCGGCACTGTAGGGAATTTTGCCAGTGTACAGTTCTTCGGTGGACAGTATTGTCTGTGTAGAGTACACGGTATGTGTATAGTATTCCTTGTGTAGAGTATTGCATGTGCAGAGTATTGTCTGTGTAGAGTACGATATGTGTATAGCATTGCCTGTGTAAACTTTTGCCATTGAGAGTTTTGGCTGTGTAGAGTATTGTCTGTGTAGAGTACGGTATGTGTATAATATCGATTGTGTAAACTTTTGCCATTGAGAGTTTTGGCTGTGTAGAGTATTGTCTGTGTAGAGTACGGTATGTGTATAATATCACCTGTGTAAACTTTTGCCATTGAGAGTTTTGGCTGTGCAGAGTGTTGCCTGTGTAGAGTATTGCCTGTATAGAGTTTCGTCTTGAAAACATTTGCTGTGTTGAATTTGGACTTGTGTAGAGTTGAGGTATATATAGAATCGGTGTTGTGTAGAGTCCATCATTGTATAGAGTTGGTGGTATAGATTCGGTGATGTGTAGAGTTGGATTTTGTACAACCGCTGCATTGCCGCTGTTGAAGTTCGGGAAGCCGCTTATTCGTGCAATCGATTTAGAAATTTTGAGTCATCACTGATGTTGAGATTTTTCGTAATATCAGTCATGTAATAAAATGCTTACATTTTAATATGTAAATATGAGAGAAAACGTAACGAAGCGACACGTAACGTTTTTTTTCTTCTTCGTCCATAAAGGGCCAAGTGGCCCTTTGCGTGTAACTGCTAAGCTGTTGTTGATTATTTCTTTTACTTTTGGCATCAGTCGCCCTCGGACTTTGGTCAGTATGGCTGCAGACACGTTCCTGACTTTATCTGATTCGTCAACTGTATTCAACGAGGCACGAATCCCACATTTTTCACTTTATCGAGCATTGTGCATCCCGACAATAAATGACGAAAAAAATTTTTGAGGGACTGACTCACCGCTTGAAAATAAAATTACATTGCAATTGCACATTTTTCAAGTTCCACTTGCACCAAAAAAAAAATCGAATATTCTCCTGTGATATTGAACATGTTTGTCGAATAATTTAAATTATTTGTGATTGTTTAAAAATATCAATGCTTGTACCTCGAATTTTGAAAAATGTCACTAATAAGTGAATATATTTTCATAAGCGATATCCAATTCTGAGCATAGACATTTTTTAATATAAAAAATATTTTCAAAATTCGTAAGAAAAAAAATTACAGATGAACGTACAACATCAAAAATATATACTTTTAAACATTTTATTTTTTTATGTTAAATTGTAGCACAATTTTATTTTTGGAAAACCTTTGAAAAAATATAATCAACTTATTCTTATAATAAAATAATGTAATACTGACGATTTGGGTCCCCTTAGACTGACATTACAGTTTAGTTAAGTTAGTTTATTCTGCCGATCTTCGCTCTGGAACTTAAGATTACAATGGCATACATCCTGTTCCTTCTTTGCTGTGTGTACATATGATTTTTATCTTATATCGATTTACATATGTCGTTGATCCTTCGCCATTCATCCTGCTTCTCAATAATTTTTTTACTTTTATTTTTAAATCAACTTTTGCAATTCTCTTTAATTACAGCTATTTTTTTTCTAAGTTATCCATTTTCTAAACACTGATGTCAGATAAAAAAAAGAAATTATATTTTTTACCGTAAACATATTACATAAAAAATTATTTGTGCTTAATTTTTCGAATGAGTTTTATGATCATTTATAAAAATGTTCAGATTTAAATATTGGACAAATTTATGTGTCCCATTTTTTAAAATAAAAAGTAATATAGGAAACAAGGAACTCCTTCTACAATTTTATTCATATTCGGACTTACGAATATAAATAAAATATATAAATTATTAATATATTATATATTAATATTAATATATAAATTATTGTTTATCGCGCTTAGAATATTAAAATTATTATAAGTTAATTTTCAAAACAATTGTATAGAATATCTAAAACAGAAGTTCTTGATTGTCCCTCCTTGATACACCCTACAATGCAGTTGGAAATCCTCCGACTGTAATAATAACGGGACACTCATTACAACTGGATATCCTTGAATAACAGTTTGTGTTTAAATGCAGTAAACAAGTGGAGCCCATAAACAAAAAACAAAAAAAGCCCTCGTTCAATGTTGATCGCAATGACGACAATAATGACACGACATCAATTGCGTTTTCGGGAGATGATTTGAGATCATAGGGCATTTTGGTTTTGCGTAATATTTTCCATCGATTGATCATAATACCAACCGCATCGAGACTGATCGATTGGACGCCCGTCAGAACGGTACGCCGCGCTGAATCTTACTGAAACGCGCGTGGATTTTGTGCCGTTTCATTCCGTCGACGCGCTCATACTTTGAGCTCATTGATACGTCATGACGTACGGTCGATGCCACAATCGTAACGCGTGTGGCTTGCCGACCTCAGTGTATTAGGTTCCGTATAATGTCCACTATTGGCCACGCGCGTGAGATAAGTCAACGCTACGTGGCAAAATGTGTAAACTTTGAACATCCCAAATAACATGAGGTTTATTCATCTATCTATATGTAGGAAAGGAATTTGGTATATTTTCCTGTTTGTCCGATGGGTTTCCTTTGGTATAGAGGGTTTCCCTAGGGATAAATGGTGTCCCAAAGAATAGGATACATCCCTGCGGATAGAAAGTGTTCTTGGAGTAGAGGGTTGCCTAAACATAAAGATAGGGCGCCCCGTGGGATAGAGGGAGTTTAACCTAACGTAAGGAATTTAAGGGACCTAAAGAACCTAAGGAACCTAAGGTACCCGTTACCTAAGGAACCCAAGGTACCTAAGGAACCTAAGGAACCTAAGGTGTCCAAGGAACCCAAGGAACCCAAGGAACCTAAGGTACCCAAGGAACCCAAGGAACCCAAGGTACCCAAGGTACCCAAGGAACCCAAGGTACCCAAGGAACCCAAGGTACCCGAGGAACCCAAGGAACCCAAGGTACCCAAGGTACCCAAGGAACCCAAGGTACCCAAGGTACCCAAGGAACCCAAGGTACCCAAGGAACCTAAGGTACCTACGAAATCTAAGGTACCCAAGGAATCTAAGGAACCTAAGGTGTCCAAGGAACCCAAGGAACCTAAGGTACCCAAGGTACCCAAGGAACCTAAGGTACCTAAGGTACCCCAGGAACTTAAGGTACCTAAGGAACCTAAGAAACCTAAAGAACCTAAGGAAATCTCTAAGAATCGGAGGATCCCTGAAAATAGGGAAGTTGTTCCCTGACGATAGGAGAATTCTCTAAGGGTAGGGTTGTTCCCGTGAGATAAATAATTCCCTAAAGATGGTAAGTCTTGTGAGATAAAAGGAGTTTTCTAAGGATACGGGGAGTTCTTTAAGAGTAGAGGAGTTCGTTAAGCATAAGGTAGTTCCTTAAGGAAAAGAGAATTCACTAATGATAATGACAGAGCTGTTCTCGTGAGATAAGAAATTGTAAGAATGGGGCATCCCATGGAATAGGGGGAGTTCCCTAAGAATAGAATTCTTAGGGATACTGGTCTTCCGGTACCATGGCGGATATTGTGTTTTTTCTTTTACTTAATCTTTACTTAATCCTCTTCTAAATTACGAAAAGATGTCAACGCATACGTCAAAATGAATCTGTACCGAATTGCTAACTCACAAAAAAGGCGCCAAAGCTATTCATACGTCAGATCTTGCTGTTGACTTTTTTTTATACTCCTAATCATCCATTTTAATATTAATTACATCCATTCTCGTGATTTCGTTGAGTGACGTCAAACCAAAATTACAAGTCAAAAGATTAATTGACATACCTTAACAGGATTAAGGTATGTCCAATTAAAATAATATCCTTAAATTGATGTTTGGAATATCGTCGAATTGTTTTGGACTTTGTAAGGAAAAAAAAAACGATTTAAAAAAAACATAATTCATCGAAGTCCACAAGACACTTATTGTTGGTTCTGTTATAATAAACATAGCGGTCAAGTTAATAGTGTTGATCCACATATTTTCCACATAGAGTATTTACTGTTGATGTTTCTCTCTATTTTTCCACGCATTATGTGTGTAAATAATGCAATTTTTGCAATTAACGCTAACGTAAGTTACCTCATGTTTGCACACACATACTTGAATATAATCTTCCTCGTACATTAGATTAATACCTGTTATCATCTGTCGCATTTCGATTGGCGAGAAAACACGCGTGTAATTACTCCAATGGAAGCCTCTGATTAAACTGTTATCAAGAGAATTTATATATTCGCTGCGACAGGAACAGATCAATATACAATACTGAGAAATACTTCCATCAATTTAGTTTGAACTCTGTTTTTCCGTCTCTCTTTTTTAATCTGCGAATTATTCTCACGTCAGAAGGCGTTCGCTGTAATTCATTTTTGTAAAGCTACACTTTTTTTTCCATTCACTTTAATTGAGGCACAGCCGTAGGAAATTTGCCGGGATTACCCGCAGTGTCAAAGAGTCATTGACATTCGAAGGTTGCAAACTTTCCGCAGTTCGTAGTCTGTAAAAAGGTGTACCAGGGGTCATTTTATTAAAAAAAAAAAAAGGATACAGTAAGTCAAAATTATCGAATGCCTTATTACCAGTTTTTGTGTCAATACAAAATATTTTAATGGTATAATAAATTTAATTTAATTTAATTCGAACCCGTGACCTCTGATCGACGATTTTTTGAACCTGTCAGACATATTTTTAACGCAGTTTTATAGAAGTCAAATTTGTAATTTTTGCTAGATCTTGACGAGTGGGAACTGATTTTGTTTGTTAAAAGATCCATTATGAATTCATTGACAAATATTGTTAATAATATCCTTTGTTTTTAAATTACAGGCATCGGCAATTTATGTCACTACAAAATAAAACTCTAAGTCCAGATTTTAATAAAAATTCAAAATATAATTTTCGTATTTTGTAAGTAATAAGATTTAAACTAAATTTTTCGTCCTTTTAGTAGTTCAATAAATAATTTACTCTTCCTGATATCTGTATTTACGGTAGGTTAGTTACTCAGAATACGTTCATAAAGATGAGTGTTTGTTTTTTTTTTCTTAAATTCCTAATTGCTTATTAGAAATTGCAATCCGACAAAACCGCAAGTCGCAATAAACTACTATTATCGTCAAGGTATCTCTCATCGAAGGACATCAACTTAGGTCAGTCTCGAGGTGTCGAGATCCGGTGGATCCGCCCAATCGATGAATATGCATTTTCGTTTCCATCTGTCGCGTTGTTTTCTTGAGCAAGAGATGTGGCTCACATGCGCATATTTTTCTAAATCGTTGAACTTTCCATTGAATACAGCGGATAAAAAATATAAAAAGAATAGAAGAAGACTCTGCAACCGGGACTGCGGGATTTTCGATTATACGAGGGGATTCAACTTTCAGTGGAAACAACCAGGATCGAGGAAGACCACAGGACAATTCCTTGGAGCGATAACACTTTTTTTTTCTTTCTTTCAACGACAGAGACGTGTCACTCTGACTCCCATGCACTTTATTGCATCCGAGATACATGACAATAATATGGGTTGTAAACCCATTAAAGTTGATGTTTTCCTTTTCTGTAATAAAGAACAAAAAATCTACTTGACAAGAAAAATTCGAATTTTTTGCTATATTTTTATTGATGTCCAAAGAGTTTCCATGGTTTTTTTTTGCAAGAAATAAGACTATCGAGGATGCGGCGGTGAAAGAAGAAACATATATTGATGGGAAGAAGGAGTCAGGTAACACTTAGAATGGCCGGTAGTATTTTTTTGAAAAAAATATGTGCTATTGAAACATCAAATGAAGGATTTTCTGCTAGGTGGCAAAGGCATACGGGTAATGCGGATCACCTATTACAATTTTGCTTCCTCACAGAGGAATCTTTGTTTTCGTGAATTTTTTTTTTTAATTATTTTTTTAAATAATGTATGCAGAGTGTAAGAACAAAAAATAAATTAAATAAATGCTCGATTTTTTTTTAGATTCTCTAGCATTTTCTTATCTTTGCTTATTTTCCTTCCTTAGAGAGACAAAGATTTTCCTTAATTGACTTCGACAGCAAACGGATTAGTTAATTGTTTCCAAAATTATTTTTACAAAACGTTACATTGCAATTTTATACTTTTTTGTCACTTCAATAATTTATTTCAACAATGAGCTTAATAAATGACACACGACTATTTTTTTAAATAAGTAAATACAATTATTGTGTATTAAATCATTATACTTTTTCATAGCAACTATGTAGAAATGTTTTTAGTGAATTTAGGGCTCTCGATGATCCTGCTGTCTCGATGACGCACAAAAAGTATTAAACAAAAAAAGAGCAAAGCACAAAAGACAAGAGCCACTAAGCCCTCGCTGTTTACCTACGTCATTCGCCTGTTCTTCCCATCGTGATTCTTTTTATTGAAAAAAAAAAAAAAAAAAAAAAAAAGTGAAAAAGAAAGACAAAGAAATACAAACCTGTTCTTTCTTAAATGATGGAAACTAAGAATTATTCGTTCGTTGGAATTTTTTCGTCAAACAAACTGGTGAGAAAACGAAATGCAGTATCTCGAATACATTATCAGTTCGTTAGAATTATTTGATCGTCGAATGACGAGTGCCATTCGTAGAAAAAATATCTTGACATTCATGTGAATGTACCCACCGATGTTTCTGATGTTAAACATAATATTTCGGCATACCGTTTTTATCAGGAAAAACCTTTGACGCTTTTGTGATATGCAAAAATAATTATTAGGGTAGTCGTACCAGTTGTGGTGAATTTAAGCATTTTTCTAATTTTAAATGATCGTAATTAGCACCAAAATTAATAAAATGTATATGAACTTGTATCTCGCGTATCGGAAAAGGATATAATTTCGAATTATTAGTTTTAAAATCAAGTTAACAAGTTCTCCTCACAATATGCCTGATTTATTTTCAAATTACCGACAAGTCCATATTTATTTGATTCAGTTTATTAGACGAATTTTTTCTTTTATAAAACACAAAATAGTCGCCAAAATAGTAATTAATTATGCATTTGACAGAATTATATAAATTATATTTGACATTGCGTTAATAATAATAAAAATAACAATGACAATGACAATGACAATGACAATGACAATGACAATGACAATGACAATGACAATGACAATGACAATGACAATGACAATGACAATGACAATGACAATGACAATGACAATGACAATGACAATGACAATGACAATGACAATGACAATGACAATGACAATGACAATGACAATGACAATGACAATGACAATGACAATGACAATGACAATGACAATGACAATGACAATGACAATGACAATGACAATGACAATGACAATGACAATGACAATGACAATGACAATGACAATGACAATGACAATGACAATGACAATGACAATGACAATGACAATGACAATGACAATGACAATGACAATGACAATGACAATGACAATGACAATGACAATGACAATGACAATGACAATGACAATGACAATGACAATGACAATGACAATGACAATGACAATGACAATGACAATGACAATGACAATGACAATGACAATGACAATGACAATGACAATGACAATGACAATGACAATGACAATGACAATGACAATGACAATGACAATGACAATGACAATGACAATGACAATGACAATGACAATGACAATGACAATGACAATGACAATGACAATGACAATGACAATGACAATGACAATGACAATGACAATGACAATGACAATGACAATGACAATGACAATGACAATGACAATGACAATGACAATGACAATGACAATGACAATGACAATGACAATGATAATAATAATAATAATAATAATAATAATAATAATAGATTCTGGATATTTTAATTAGACAACATCATCATTTTGTTTTCAATGCAATTAATATATATTTTTGTGGATATTTTTTTCTCGGAATAAAAAAATATCCGATAGATTCATTAATTTGCTGTTGTGACTTTTATTGCACAATTGTTTACCGATAGATTTGTAGTATGTTTTTAATGATGACAAACAACTTTGCAGCTATAATATAACAACAAGGAAGAATTGTTGAATTCATCGTTAGCTAAGTATACAAAAGAAGTTTTCAAAGATCACAAGATCATTGAGATCGAAACACAATAAATCTTTGATTGTGTCAGTAAACTGTCAATTATTTTATGACTCGTTATTACACTTTTTTTCGTATCGAAACGTATACCTGTGTCACGCGTATTTGTCAGTAAGTGACAAAAAAAAAAAGAAAAAGAAAAAAGCTTTGCGAGCAAGCATCAACGATCTTACGCGGAAAAAGGGTGAAAAGGTGCTGGAATCGTGGTCCGCTGTCACACAAATACGTCACCAACGTATGTTGTCTACGAGATTTTAATACTAATCGAGCAAAACCAATGTTAGCAATTGTTTGCGTTGTCTTCGTTTATAAACATTTTTTTTTTCTTTTACAGCAAACTCAAACGTTGTCACGAAAAATCGTCGATTCATCCAAATTGTACACGTAGAAAAATTATTATCAATAAATTCGTCAGACTTCTGAAGTTCATCATAAATTAAAATTGATTCAACATCGAATTTCGCAACAGCTAGACTTTCGATTTGGTAATTAATTTTTTTTTAAGTTAATACAATTTTTAAGATTAAATGTGTGACAGAAAAGAATAAGTTGAACTTAGAAAATTTCATTTGTTAAATTGGAAATGAAAAAAATGTTTTATCAAAACGTCTAAAAAAAATTGTAGAAGCAAAATTACATTTTTTTTTAAATAACAAAAAATATTTTTACAATAAAAATACAACGTTTTTAACAAATTATTATTGTTCTTTTTTGTAAAACTAGAAATTCATTAGAAAAAAGTTAACAAAGAGCTTATGTGCACTACAGTTGTAAGTTGGAGCTCAAGTCGCAAATTAATTTAAAGAATAAAGTTCCAGCTTACGACTATAAATTCGACCCTAAGTGTGAAAGTAACAATCGAACCTAAGAGTTTGTTAGAAAAAAAAGTTAATGTAACAACTTTTTCAAACAATTAAGTTGAATTTTTTTTACAAAAATCGTACATTTTTTTTTTCAGAGTCTCACAATTAGGTAAATTTGCTATTTGACAAAAATTAGATACCCATAGAAGGTAACATGAGAATTAACAAACTTTTTGGTTCGAAAATAAAACAATATTTTTGTATAAATACAATCTTTTTTTTTTTTTGCTTATCAAAACAGGTGATTAAAAAAAATCGTTTCATTGGGATCGAGAAAAAAAATCGCCAAAATGATGTAATTTCGAAATGATGAATGATATTTGTAAAATTGTGGGAGCTGCTGAAGGAGAGAAAAGGACGATGGAAGGGAGAAATAATAAGCAAAGTGCACTTCTAAATCCATGCAAGATCGATGCAACGAGGTGCCGGTGCGGTGATGTTGACGCCGACGTCGTTGACTGTGAATTAGAAAGTCGTGCTAGTCGAAAAGTATACTTTACGAAGCGACCTAGCCCTGAACGCTGCGCTTGGTCCACTTCAACATTTAGCGCGCTTACTCTACGTTAGCTTAGTCTCTCCCAAGCTCTTGCGTGTTCCTACAAACGCATTGAGTCATCGTACGAATAGATCGAGCGATCTGCAACAAAAAATCATTCGGTCTGTGTTCGCACGCAACGAGCACAATTTTCTCAATAATTTCGTGAGATCTCTCTCACCCAACAATCCGCGGTTTCAGGCTTAAGGAGGCTGAAACAGTTTAAAGTAGAAAAATCAACGCTATAAATATTTCTTATCATTTTTACGAAATTTTAGAAATTAATCGAACACACGAAATTTAGCTTTTGGTAATTTTAACAAAAAGTGTTTTATCCACAATTTTGTTTTCTTAATTAAAAAAAAAAAAATTGTAAGTTTCCGCTTTAACAAAAAAAAATAGCCAAGAAAATCGTAAAAAAAATATATTTTGCGTTAGTTGCTTACGAAAAACTCAAAACACTTTCATTTAATAATATTATTTTTCACTGTTTTTAGTCAAATATTTAAAGATTTTACATTATATTACCAATATAGTATACAGAGAATATTCAAAAGAATTATGAATATCAAATTATTTCCGGAATAAATAAACAAATAGCTAATGGCAATAAAACACTGTATGAACACCGTTTAGTGTACTCTAAAAGACCTAAAATGATTATACTCGCATACAGAAATTCAACGTAGTGCGGGAATTTTCAGGAGCCGGTGGAAATCACTAAAAAAAGAAACATATTCATTGGTCTTTCTCATCTTCGGGAGAATTATTCGAATTTACTCTGTAAATTCGCATGGGCGCTTGTGACATTGAAATTCAAGAATTTTTATGATTCAATGACCGGCGCTATGTTATTTACCTCTGAAAATGCTAATATAACACCAAAAACAACTCCTTTTTGCTGTGAAATAGTCGAGCCGGCACATTTTTCTGTTTGCTTCTATGCTATTCTGTCTCTCGCAACCCATGTTTTCCCAACACTTAAAGACCGCCTCTCATTCCTTTTCTCCTTCTTCTTTAGGCTTACAATTCTTTCAGTTCATTAAGGAGATTGGAGTACTTTTAAACAATCAATGTTTCATTTTTTTTATATCGTTTTATACATTAAAAAGATGCAAAGTAGAACCTTGCACGTTGCTTCATAATTAATTTCAATTTTTCGCAAAGTCACCTCTATAAGGAAGTTTGCTTATCAATTTTAGCTTCCTCATAGAGGAAGCTCTGTGTAAAATTTATAATTTATAACAAAACGTTAATTTTACGGTTTCTCTTTTTTCCTTAATTGAACTGTTCTACCGATCATCCCCAAATTTGATACGTAGCAACGCTTAATTTTATTTTTCGTCTGTAAAAAGTTTCAGTTCATTTGGTGAGATGTGACGAGAGTTAGAGCAAAATGACATTTTTTTCGAATGGTTCGAAATCCCATAAAAACCGAACCACGATCCATTTCAAATTCAATACCGATCCATCTTTACCATCGCTTTAATTGTAAAAAAGTTTTTAGCTGGATAGCTAAAAATTTGTGGAAGCTAGACAATATACAGACATTTTTCGAAAAATGCAAAATTGAATAAAATAAATAATCTTATGTTTGAATTTTTTTGAAAATGATTACAAACAAAGGTGTCTACCTGCCCCACGTGGGTGCCACGTTGCAGCTCGATTGATAAAACCAGTTTTTAGATATTTAAGTTTGAATTTTGCATGCCGGCCACATTTTTTTCTTAATGTATTTGCTCTATTCTATTGTACTTTTTTGTCTATAATTGATTTTAAAAATGTTGTAAATTATATAGCAATTTTTAAAACATTTGTTGAAGCTTCTGCAAATATGGTTATTTGAGAACAAATTCGAGTCTGATTTGAGAGTCAATCCTGCGGAAATCTCTCTCCTCTTTATTTAGACGATAAATATTTCAGAAAACAGTCAACCGAAATATGTTTTTGAGAATAAAGGAACAACTTTTTTAATACACTTACAAAAGATAAAGATAGTACTGAACCGAAGCGGAAGCGAAGCGAAGTTCATGATAATTCCACAGACGGAGTCACTCTGCGGACGCCAAAATTGAGCGTCGGTATAGTAGACATTTATTTTTTTTACTCTTCTCTAGAGATGATAAAGACATGTGGTCATAACATGAATAACAAAAATCTTGTTTTTTATATTAAAATAACACGTTTTTAATATTCCCGAACAATACACAATGAACATTAAATATACATGTATATTTAAAAAAATAATTATTTTACTATATCAAAACCATATTCAGCCTTATATATTTGTCGAACATATTGCTTTCAATAATTAAGGCAAACGCCTCAGTTCACAGCCTAGTAACCCGTATTTCAAGCTTATTTAAAAATTAACAAAAAACTATAATTATTCATTAGTGACGTTTAACGAACTGTTAACAATCAGAATTTCTAGTCTTCTTAGATTTACATTTGCTGATGATTTCGAAAGCAAAATACAAGGCATGTTAAAGGCGATTATATTAACCGGACGATTCACCTCAATTTTTTTTTTCTTAAAGATTCATTTGTCTTTGAGTATTTTTTTCGTTCCTAGTCCCAATTGAAGACTACGTGAGCAATCATCAGGTACACTGTTACAGTTGCGGTGCTCGTGAGCATTACCGGAAAACCAAATCTAGAAATATAAATATTTATATTATTGCTTGATTGATACAAAGAATATAAAATAGCAGACTCGGCTATTGAGACTGTGGCTATGAATGTATATTAATTTTATTAATTTACTCTCGATATTTTATTAATTTAAAAAATCGTTAGAGAAAAATAAAAACTAAATATTGTTAAAAAAAAATGTATCGCTGCTTCTGAGAAAAACAATGAAATTATCATTATTTTCAGTTTATTTCATTGAAGCACTAATTTGCTTATTTATTCAATAAATTATGTTATACTGATCTTTTTTTTAGAACATGCTATATATTCATTTTAAAAAAGTATAAACATTTTATATAAAATAAGGTTTAAAAAAATTAAATATATTAATACATGCCACAAAACTGAGAGTATTGAAAAAAAACTCTCATTGGCTATTAACCTCTTTAACGAATCTAAATAGAAAATATATTTTCGTTTGTTTTTAATAAAATGGTTATACATATTTTATCATTATTATGGTAGAATATTTAGAATAAAAATTAAATTAAGATTAAATACAACAATTTATACAATAAATAACTAATCAAATACTGCAAATATATTAATTAAAAGAAAAAATAATCCACCAAAACTTACTTGAAGAATTGCATAAAAGTAAATCTGTAACCATGCTGTTCGGCAACTCCAGCGCAAACGACATTTGCGGTTGCTCCAATGAGAGTCGCGTTGCCTGTTAAAATGGCACATCTGTATGCTTGATATGATAAATTGATGAAAATAGGCAAAACAGTCGATTCTCTTACCTCCCATGCAGGCACCAAAAGCTAAAGCCCAGATAAGTGGCCGTAGAGGCAAATCGAGCTCATGATTTTTCGAGAGACCGGTTGCTATCCTAACCATCATCGTAGCAAAGGGTACGTTGTCAACGAAGGCACTGGCGAACGCAGAGACCCATAGAATCAATAGAATAGCTACAGCGAGTCTTGATTCTTCGTTTACTGATAATATCACACTTTCCGTGAGCTTTCCTACCCAGGCGATCAGACCGAGACGTGAGAGAGCCTGATAATTAAATTTAATTGCATTTTATAATCGGTAAATTTATATAATATAATTTATATTATAATTTAAAAATCTGTAAAAAGAAAGATTTGTCACTTTAATGTAGGTACTGTTTATAATAATTTAAAAAAAACTGCAAAGTAGAACTTTGCACATTGCTTTAACGAATGATTCAACTATTTTTAATTATAATTATAATTTTATTCCACGTGTTAGCTTAAAACAAAAAATATAGTTAAATTCTTGCTCTTGAGTAATAAATTCATATTTCTCGTAATTTAAATTAAGTCCTTCACTCACCTCCATGAGAATAAAGAGTGATGCGAAAAATATTAATGTGCTCCATTCGACTCTCGCTAGAAGACCATCAATGTCTTCAGAATCAGCGAGTACGAGCAAAAGCAAAACACCCAGAAGTGCAGTCCAGCCAAGTGATAAATTCACATGTGGCAAATTATGGAGAAAGAAGAGTGTAATCACGAATATCAGAGCTATGCTCGATTTTACGAGTAGCCACTTGTCTCTGATGGGATACTGTAAGATGTGTGAGAGTAAAATGTAATACATTGGCAATATAAAAAAAGGAAATTTATTTAAAAAATTATTTTTAAACCTTTTCTTCTAGTTCCTCGAGTGTCGTCCTGTATTTTTCAAAGGCGACACTACCGGTGATGAGTTTTTTCTTCAAGAGGGCCAACAAACGTTTCACCTTCTTCATCAACGTTTCCCTGACCAAATTCTCATCTTTACTGTAACTCGACAAACTAGCTGCTGCTCTCTGCCAGATTGCAATCTCGTGTCTCAATTCCTGAACGTCTTGAGGCTCGTCAAATCCAAGAACAGCAACATCTCGAAATATGTAACGTATTTGCGCGTAAATTACTAAAATTACTACGATCATACCGACCCCCATGTGCAGGACAAAAGTACTGAATCCAACGCCCTGTGAAGAAATTTTGAATTCATAAATATAATAATAAATACGGGCGCCCACTAGTTACTTTGAATTTATAGTGTTTAGAATTATTGGTGCAAATTAACTTTTGATACTTTTTTAAAAGTAATCTAAATGATCTCCACATTCATTTTTGCTCAATATAATTATTAATATTTTTTTTATTAAAAAAAGTAATGGGAAATCTTGAAAAATCTTATAATTGCTCTTTTTACTAAGAATTATTCAAAGTTATTCCAAATGAAAAGTTTTTTTAAGGTCAAATTTTAAGATCATGTTGAGCGCGGGGTTTAATCTAAAGATCTCATCTTAAGTGCAAATCTTGATCCCAGGAACGATCTTGAATTCGTAATTATGTCTAAAAATTATGTTAAATATTATTTACAGTTATTAAAATTTCGAATTATTTTCTAGAGTAAATTTGATTGTTAAATTGTCAATCAATCATTTTTGTTGTGCAGTTAATCTGTATAAAATAATTAAAACATAATTTGCGAAATAATTATAGAACGTATTTTTTTAGCAAACGAGAGGTGCCAATCTCTGTAATAGACATTTGATTGTCAAAAAGATAATTAATTACCGCGGCGATAACGTCTCGATTGGAAGCAATGATAACATTCGGTGGGTCGCCAACAGGTGTTGCTGCACCACCGATATTCGAGTAGATAACCATAGCTGTGAGAATTGGAACTGGATTTAATTCCATGACTTCGCAGAGCCTTATAGTGACAGGAGTCATTAACAGGATGGTTGTGACGTTATCGAGTACGGTTGAGATGAAGGCAGTGAAGAAACAGAGAGTATTTATGAGAGGCCATAATTTTCCACCGGTTATCTGAAAAAATGCAACACAAGCAAATGTTTGAACTTGAACGGCTAGTCCTTCACTACGGGGAATTCATTTTCTCGCCTTCGTAAAAGTAATGTCCACTCTAGATTTAACTAAAATTTACTTTTATACCTTATACGCGTAGACTGCCAGGTAATCGAATACTCCTGTTTCCGCAAATATCGCCACGAGTATCATCATTGAGAAAAGAAGTAGCAGAGTGTCTATATCGATCCAGGATATCAGTTCTGTCATTGTTGGTCTCTATAAGCAGTAAAATTATAATTTGTTAAATTGTCCATAGACAAAATTTCTTAAAATTATTTTTGCCTAAAATCTTTTAGTGGATTTATTGTTGCAATGGCTATGGAATCATATTTATAATTACAATACATACATTTACAATATTTTTTTATTCATTTATTTAAGAAATATATTGCTTAAAATAATAATTTATATCCGTACTGTTATATATTGTCATTTTCTGTAGTAAATTCAGACTACTAAAGTTCAAGCATTTGAACTGTTGCGATTAATGTAATTTTTTGTCGAATTTTACAAAATTTCAAAACATTTAATTTTAGACAAAAAAAGCGTTAAATATTTATTTTATTAGAAAAAAGAGTCGTCAAACATATTTTATGCCTTCGATTGTTCGTAAAGGAATTATTATCATGTACAAAAAGATCGTCCAAATCGAATATATAAAATTGTAGAAGGGTTTCTATTTTTCAATGTTAATTTAATTTTTTTATACAAAAACAAAATACTCTGGATAAAATCAGGCATCTCTTAAATATTTAAAATTCTGGGAAATTCAGCTAAAATTAACTTGCATCTCAGAAGCTAAATATTAAAAATTGCAACTACCAAAATTGATTTATACGAAATCTCTTAGTAAATTAATTTTCCAAATCGAATGTATTCATTTACAGACAGCTTTTTTTCAATTGCGTCTATTTTCTTACCGATGTAAAAAAAATTTCTTTCTGTCTGAAATCGGTAATCTCATAAATATTTCAAATTCTGTGAAATTCTAAAAAAAAATTAACCCAGTGGTTGTTTAAATTCCAACTATCAACATTTATTAAATATTACAAAATTTCATAAAAAATGTGCATATTTATTGCAAAAGTAATTTTAAGCAATATGTTTATTACATATATATTTTTATTTATTATCCACTTAACTGCGTATTAATATTAAATTAATTACGTTACCTCATTCATTGCCGCCAAAATCGCCAGTGACATTGTAGAAGCGAGCATAGCTGCTAAAGCTCTATGGACGATCTTGATGATGATATAAAACAAAAAATTACATAATTATTTCTATGAAACGTTTCTATACTCAGCGAGCTAAAGTAACGTGACTTTAAATTTTCTCAGTATTTACCTCGAATATAATAAGAACATAGAGGCCCAAGAGAACGGCAGCAGCATAAGCAATTCCATCTTCAGTGTTAATGGGCGTGAAGTCATAGGCAATCGAAACCGAAAGACTAGTCGGTAAATTTGTTCTCAAATTAACAGCTATCGATCTTCTTGTTCCATTGTCGAAGCTGCTTTGAAGTTTCTTCAAGTCGAAGACTTTCATGCGCTTCTGATCCGGAAATACGTCACCGAGATCTTGCGGTAGAACTGGAATTATCCATGCTTCGCTCAAATTCTAAAAAAAAAAATAGTAACTTGTATTTCTAGATGAAAAATGTATGCTCTTATTAATACTTAATAAAAACATAAACTTTTTTATTTAATTAGCATTTAATAATAGTATAAAGATCATTTCGTTAGTTTCAAATAACTAACGAAATCAAGCATGCGAAAAGTAGGCACTTCGCGCACCGCGTGGCATAAAAACATAAAAAGTTTTTCTACTATTATTTAATAAAAACGTAAACTTTTTTTTATTAACATTTAATAAAAATATAATTTTTTTTATCTTAAATTTATGCTTAAATTAACATTTACATGAGAGTTCGATAATTTGATTAACCTGTGGATAATTGACGTTGCTGTAAGTGCTGTTTGAAGAATTACCAAACTCGTCGATAAATCCGAGCCAGACGATCAATCGATGTGTCGATGAAAAATTAGCAACCAACGGACCATCTGGAGGAGGCAATAAGGAACCTTCGAGAGTGACACTCAATCGACTGCTCATTGAATCTTGGCCGAGTACGTAGCCTTGATCATTTTCGTTAAGAAAAATAATATTCTCAAAGAACAGGCAGCAAATTAATCAATTAATTTTTTATTATTCTTTTTTTTTACATTGGAAATTTATTCAATCAGTTATTAAATTTAACGCCAAATTACATGAAATAAATTTAATACGATTTTAATAATCATTGCAATTAAAGATTATAATCATTTTGTACTAATAATTTTTTTTTGTTAATTTTGTTTTGCAGAGTTTCGAAATGCCAGATGTTTTTCAGCTTTTAAAATTTCTAATTACTGTGTGGGAAAACAGTGTTTTTCCACTTTTTATAAATCTGGCGTTATTAGTAAGTAATAATGCCAGATTTGCTAATGAGTAACTTATATTCTGATACTAAAAAATAATAATTATAATAAATAAATAAATAAATAAATAAATTATAATACTGAAAGGAAATAAAAGTGTAAACGATATGATTTTTCCTCATATAAAAATTAATTAATAATTTTGTATATTGTAATCAGCAAAAAAAATCGAAATGTAATCAAGTTTTAGCTCAATATTCCATTGTTTCACAATTATTTTTTTTATGTTTAAGCACTGATAAAAGGATACTTCTGACTTGATTCCTAGGAACAGAAATTTGGTGCATCACTTCTATCTTTTCGCTCTTGGTCATCAATATTATCTAATCGAAATTTTGAAAGATCAAAGTATTTTCGAAGAGTGTTATAATCTGTTTCTAATCTTATATCTAATCGTGCGATCTTCCAGAATATTCGGTCACACAAGGAAAAAATAATTTCACATACGGTAAATATAATCCAGCAGCAGGTCAATAAAACTAATTTGGTATATCGATAAAAAGGTCTCTGCTTTTGATCATGTCCGTGAATGTGAGATTCCAAATTATTGTATTCCTCACCAGGATCTGCATGCTTTGTCCTAAATTATATATTTTTCAAATTATTTGCATTTTTCTTGGTAAATTAAATAGATCCTCCTCAAACATAATTTATTTGAATCAAATAAACGAAATATATGTTTGGGTTAATAAAAATATTGATTTGATTGGAATAATGTAAAATTCTATTGATTATATATCATAATATTAAACTCAAAGTACGGTATGATTATCAACAAATAAAAATTAATTCTATAAATTATAATTATTTTAAAAAATTATTTACTAATAAAATGATCAGATTCAAACACGATGAAAAAAAATAGCATTGGTCTGATTTTTTTAGTTGGATTAGAAACAAATAAAAATCTATTAATCAAAAATTAAAATAAAGTAGCTTTGATTCAAATCAACTTTCCTGCTTGTTAAAAGAGAATTGAAATTTTGGGTACGCACTTTAGTGAAGCTGTTTGCTTTGACATGTTGACGACCGAAGTATCTCCCACAGGTCCATTTAGAATTCGACTGGTGAAAATTAATTAATCAAGAGCTTCTTCGTAATTAAGAGAAAATATTTAAGCTTGCCTTTACTTCATCTCTCGTACTTACGATCTTTCTGTATTATGAGTGACTCTTTCGTATTCTCGCTGAATCGCCGCCAAACTCGGATCAAGACGAATCGCTTCAGGAAGCGTGCTCCATATTCGAAGCACTTCTTCCGAAATTGGACCAAAGACAACGGAGCTTACAATGGACGATGGGGTCCCTTTAAATTATTCAGTTTACAATATTGTGAATTTTTCATTATTTTTATACACTGAGAAAAGAGATTTGTACACTGCAAACTAAACATTCATTTCACAACGAATTTGATTGAATCAAACAGTCTCTTTTCTCAGTGTAATTACATTTTGTGTTACGATCTAAAAAGGGATTTTACATATATTATTTTTCAATAGCATTTTTTTATTACTTCTCCACAGAAAAGAGAGATTTCATAGGGCAGATTTATGGCATTCAAAATTTTCTAATTCTCAAACATCTGACTTTTTTAATCATTTTATTTTTCGTATATCAGGCATTTATCAACTGAGCCACTATAAATTTTTACAAACATTTTTTTATCTGTACAAATATGTTTTGTCCACACTGCTAATTTTCTATAAATTCTCGACATACCGCTGTACGTTATATAAAATTGAAAGGAAAATAAAAAGTGTAGAAGTTAGTGAAAAAAAAAATAAAAGAAACGGTCGAAAATCTGAATATTAAAAAAATGTTATGTGATATTTCCAAACGATAAGACGTAAGAAAAAATCTCTATACGAACAGGTTGCTTCTGTCACTAGCAAAAAATTACTATGTTTCAAAATTTCACTAGAAAAATAAAAACTTCATTTTTTTGTAAGAAATTATTTTAAAAAACTGCTAAGAAAAAAAGTGATTACTTTATTTATAATTATTTTTATATAATAGCAATGGCTACCTGGAGTACAGCTTCTCATGCTGAATCTAGAATTTTTCCTTATAAACCTTGACGTTTGGAGTTCCGTTTCCTCTTCACTAGTTTCGGAAAGCGACATGATTGCAGTCTTGAATTACACTTGATCTGGACTTCCCTAACGTCTAAAAAAAATACGCAAAATTAATGTTTATTGTCAATTTAAATAAAATATTCCTGCGAACGTTCTAAGAAAATCTTTTAACATGTAAATATTAACAATTTTTAAAGAGAAACATTATCCATATAAAAGTCTATGACATTCAATGATAACTTGCAAAGCATGACACTAAAAAAAAAGCTATTATTTTTTGCAATAAATAATTATGATCTATTATTGTTCAGTAATACAAATTTTTACGCTTTTGTATTAATATCTTTGAGACGTTATAGAGACATTTCTTTTTTACAATGAGAATGATCATAATAATTTATATTCATTTAGTCAAAAATGTATTTAAGGTAGTAGTAAAGTGAATTGATATTCTTACGATTTTTCTCTACTTGTGACTACATCTTGGTAATTATATTATTGATTAATATATAAAAAATATTGTTTTTTAATAACTATTGATTAATATTCCAAGATTCCTTTTGAATATTAATTACCGCAATTAATATTCGACAGCCAAAATTTTTCACATTTTCATTTGATACAGCTAAACGCGTCTTACGAACTCTTTTAAAAAAGAGTATGTTATTCTTGAAGTTAATACGGATATATGCTCCAAAGATAGAGAACCTCAACATCACCGTTGAAGAAAGAGAGCTCTGCAAAAGCAACAACTTTTCATAAATTTCAAGCAGAAAATACGCGGGCAGAAACATGATGCGGAGATCTGGCAACCCTGTTCAGGCCTCTCTTTCTCTCTCTCTCTCTCCTTCTCACGCAATATCAAACATATGATATCATATATATTTTTCATAAATTGCAATTATTACAACTTTTTTTTACATTTAAACTTAAATACTATATTTATTTCATCTAACTTTTCAATAAATATATTATTACTTAAAATGAAATGAGAATAATTTTGAATTGATATTTTTGGCGCTAGCGTGGAATCAGAATGCGCGAATGCATGCGCAGCTCTCGTTAAACGTATGCACCAAATGCGATGTTACTAAACTTCTCCACTCTCTAGAGTTTGTTGGTATTAGTGTATATGTATGTGACTGACAGTAAGTGTGTGGATAAAGTCACACGCAAAAGCTCTTTCTTTCTTACTAGGGAGTGCAGCTACGAATGAGCGCTTGCGTACTACAAACTTTTGAATAGGAAGCTAGCTTTACTTCTACCTTAAAATACTCGTAAATGCAATAATATTTTTCTGTAACTCGCGCCTGAAAAGCGGTGCTTTCCATGGCAGTTTTGCGGGCCGAAAGTGGCTCATTTCAAGTCACTGTAGAAAATATGAGTCGCGCATGCGCAGTTCGCGATTTCTTCGCTTTCGGCCCTTGGGATTTCACTTTCGACCCTAGGGAGGAAAAGTTGTAACCTCACTATTCATACGCTCGTTACAGAAAATATGATGCGCAACGAGGGTCGAATTGGCAATTGCGACTCGTGTAATTTGCAGCCAACTTTCGACCCTTGTTGCACAATATACTATTTTTTTACATACAATAGAAATATTTTCCACGAACGAGACATTCCTGAATAAAATATATGTATATTCTTTTAGTAAGAATATACTTTTTTGTAGAGGATATTATAAATAAAATATTTCTATAATACTTCTGAAAAATTATCATAACTTTTTTTTTTTTTACTATAATGACGAAAGAAAAAGAGCAGCAATAAAAAGAAATGTCACGAAAATTCGTTCACGTGTCGTGGAAGATGTTTTATATTCTTTGTCTCACGAAAAAATAATTGAATATTGTTAGATCGACATCGAGATGAAAATAATTCGAAATTACGACATTGTTGATAAATTTTAATAAAAATATACCTACAGACATTGTGAAAAATCGTGCGATATATAATTTTTCGTGCAATAGATTATTTCAACACGAAACAACTGTAAAAAAATATTTATAACATTCGATGATATTTAAAGTAAAGTTATTCTGTAACACTTATGAAAAAAAATGTCTCGAACATTCGACCACGTGACGTGAAAAAAATATTTTATCCAGATTACCAGACGTGGAAAAAAAAATTTATCCAGATTACCAGATGCACGATATCGTGAAATCATAAAAAAATCACGATTTTGTTTACCGGATACGCGAAACTTCGGACTAATCGACTTATTTATCGCGATAATTTGATTTCCACTATCACCGTATCACCTGTTGCCGGCAGATTTGTCGATAACCTTATTTATGATATATTCTGTGACTTTCGGTCGTGAGACATTTCTTTTTGAGATTCGAGCGAAATATTTCAAATCTTTGCAACGCGTGAGAGAAAGATTGCTTGTGATTATTACCATTGATAACTTGTCGCAACGATTAAAAAAAAAAACTCTAAAATACGCACCTGTGTCGCGTTGATCTTCTAGATTAATTTCAGAAGAATTTTGACTACCTGCTACAGATCTCAACGATTATCATATCAGAGATGAGTAGGGAGATTGCCAATGAAAATGGAGCGATTTTCCTGTTCCGAATATTTTCGGCGCCCGAAGCGCCATCTGCGGAGAGTCGCCGAAGCCAGGCCATCTTTTTGATTGGTCGAGGTATTTAGAGGTATATTCCGCGGGAAATTCGAACGCTCGACAGAGCTCACATTGCGTTTGCGTCGACCGCGAGGCTATTAGGACTACGCTTTTTTGTTTCAGTCATCGTACAGCCTTTGGCGTACCTTCTTTGGGTCTAGCTTAACGTACTTCAGCTGTAAAATAAAATAATTTGAAATATTCAAGTAGGCTCGACAAACGTACGGCAGATTATGTACATGCATATGCGCCTGACGACTCTTTTCCGTTTCTTTTGTTTTATGCAATGAGAAAATGTGCCTTCTCACCATTCGTTGGTAGCGGTCGACGCAAACGTAATGTGAGCTCTGTCGAGCGTTCGAATCTCCCGCGGAATATACCTCTAAATACCTCGACCAATCAAAAAGATTGCCTGGCTTCGGCGACAGTCGACAGACAAGTCGGAACAGGAAAATCGCTCCATTGGCAATCTCTCTACTCATCTCTGTAACTGTGATCTCGCATTCGAGTCGAGTGCTCAAAACAATTCGTACATTACATTCGACAATTCTTGAACGCGAGATCTTCGAGAATTTGGGAAATCTCGAATGAAATGAATTTCGAGCGAACTCGAGAATTGGGCTCCTCATCCTAAAGTTTCTAACAGACCAACGTCAAAACTATTTGTACATGTACAGGTCGTCTCTGTTTACACTTTCGGGACAATTGAAACTACAGTACAAGTGTGTTTGGGAATTCTACAAGAGTACGTTCGATCACTTGAAATATCGTATTGATCAGGGTAACCAGAAGAAACTTTTAATTTTTTTTTTCAGGTCCTTCATACTACAGCGTGTTCCTCTGGTTTAGTGTATGTTCTCTTGGATTAAAAGGAAAATATTTAGAGGTCGCACGAGTCATTTTTAGTACAAAACATCGTTTTTTCACCACATTATTATTTTTTTACCTAAATCCATTAAGCTTTCCAAATTTATTTCTTCATATGTCCCATAGAATCGTCTATATTATGGATTCTCTTCAGGTTTTTTTGATTACATATATTTAAGATATTCTCACCGAGTTTAATGTTAATTTTTTTTTTCTAGAATCTTTTTTTTTTGTGAATACTGCTTTATTGGTAAGATATTTTATTTAAGTTTTATCAAAAATTTTACATCAATTGGTTGAACCGTTCTCGAGTTACAGTATTTTCAAAAGAAAATTAAAAAAAAAAAGTAAATATTCATAACTTTTGTGTCGTTCAACCGATTCGAGGCAAATTCAATGCCAAACAACTTTAGTGGTGACTCGACTCGCGTGCAAAGTTTCAACTCTACCGGCCAAAAATTGCGGCAGTTATCATCTTGACGTCCTTTTCGTCATACATGCACACAAATTGCAAATTGCATTTCTCGACGTTTTAGACTATTTGAAGTATGTTGACTATAAAATCTCGAAAAAAAAATTTGTCACGAAAACGTAGCTTCCTCTATGAAGAAGCAAAAATTAAAAAACATACACCTAAACCAGAGAAACACGCTGCAGTACGAAGGGCCCGAAAAAAGAAATAATAAGAATTTTCTGAGTCACACTAGTATTGATCGGTTGAAGCTGTCGAGTGTTCGAGAGGTTTCAAAAGATACGATCTCTAATTATCAAGTGGCTCTTGTGGATCATTTTTTTTTTTTCACCTTAATCTGTTTATCATATATTAGTATTTCGAGTGTTTACGGCTAAAAATTTTCCGTGAAAAGATCTAAGAACACGAGAGCTTTTGCTCTCGTGTTCGCTGAAAATACAATTTCATTGATTAAAATAATTCGGCCAGGAAGTGGAAATAAATTTGACTGTTATTTTCAAAAACATAGCTTTCTCTATGAGGAAGGAAAATTGTTGAACAGAACTGTTGATTTCGCAAAATTTGAAATGAATATGTGACGAAAATTCTTCTATGAATCTGTAGATTTTGAAAAAAGTGCCCAGGTGATGATTTTTCAAAATCCGTCTTTTAATGAATCATGACACTCGTGAACTTATTCTAATTGTTATTAATAAATCTCATTAATGAAATTCTTGATGTATTTAAACTCGTACTTTTCATAAATTAAAGCATCTACTTATTATTTTATACATGAAAAATATTCTGTTTCAACAGATTTATAAACATTGTACTTTGTTTTAAATATTCAATTTTCACTATTACGTAATGATATATTAAATGCAGAAAGACGTATCAGTATTATAGTTCAATTGTTCGACGTAAACACGCCTACGTGATCATCACCACGAAATTAATCGCGCCCAAGTTTGATTGTCATATGAATATTATCGGATGATGTCAACGAAAATAACAACCTAGAAGTTATTATTCAAAGTATACAGCTATAAATATGTTTTTTGCTGTACTTGTCGATTTGGCATGAGGTATTCCCAATATTTTTTATCTTATTATATTTATTCAAAGGAATACGCTGATTTTTGTTTCCTCATAGAGAAAGCTATATTTTCATGAAAAAGAAGATTTTCGAGATTTCAATGTCAACTTACTTAAGCCTAAAGCGACGAGAAATGCAATTTTTAGCCGTCGTCCGGATGTGCGTGTGTTATTATTATTGTTATTTGTTAAAAATTCGACCTTGTAAAATGAAAATCCCTATAATTTAGGTTTAAAAAAAATTATATGAATTTACATTGACAGCAATATCTTTAGTTCTCTTATTGGAGCTTTTTACATCGTTGGGAAGTTTTTTCAGACTGGGACCTCCTTGGAGATAATAGTATAAAATACTCAGGAACAAATAGTTGGAAATCGACGAATTTAAGGGGGGATGAGTCAGCAAAGAAAAAATGATTTTCAGAGAGTTGTATTTTTATTCCATCCAACCGATGAATATGAAATTTATACATCACCATTCCAAAGATATCCACTAATTAAGAGATTTAGAAATGTATAAATTTGTAATTTAGTGGATATCTTTGGCCTGGGGACCTTTGAAAAAAATTCCTCCGCTTAGCCGGTGTAGGTTTACAATTGAAGCGGTTAACCAAATTTGTTTTAACATTGACAGAAAAGTTTTTCGTTTCAGTCCTTAAGTGATATATAAATTTCATATTCATCGGTTGGCTGGAATAAAAAATACTACTCTCTGAAAATCATTTTTTTCTTTGCTGACTCGCCCCCCTTAAACAGTTATGATCGATCGTCCGAAACGAGTTACGATATCATAAAATTGTTTTGTCAAACTTTAAACTTGATTATCTCGCATCGTGCTATTTAAAATTGTGAGCTATGTTGGCTGTGATATGACGAAAATAGCGCAACTGATCCACTTTAATTTTTTACAACAATATTGTTGAATAATTGTTTCTCTTGTAGACGATTTCGTTTTTCAAAATTATGAAACTAAATAAATGAAACAAAGAAATTAGTAACCTATTTCTAAATAACAACAATATCCGATAAACACCATTTTTCAAAATTAAAATTTGGTAGTTTGAAAAATCTTTTTTTATTTTTTGTAAAAAAATGAATAGTAGAGTTCTAAATGTCAAAAGACACCATCATATATTTTCACTGTTGTCACATGATTATTTATAATAGAACGATCATGAAATATCGATTTTCTGCCCGATACCCATCATGAGAGCAGCCGCAAATACAAGATTAGACTGATAATCTACAGGCAGCACTGACTCCCGATAATTTCCCTTATCGATTTCACATTTGACACCGGTTTTCCTGAATCTCAGTCTTTCAGGTGCAAATTAGATTTTTCAATTTGATATTTACGATGATCTAATTTTTCATAAAATATGAGCACGATCGGTCAAGGCGTTCTCGAGATATAGCTGTTTGGTTTATTGAAGACCAACGTCGCAATTCGAAATTAATGTTAAGTTTGATGCTACGTTTGATGTTAAGTTTGATGTTAAGATCGATGTTAAGTTTGATTTTAAATTTCATTTTAAGATTGAAATTTGGCCCTTCGAGAATTTAAGGTTGTCGATAAATAAAAAGGTTTCAAATAACTTGATGCACTTTCGAAATTTCTAATCAAGTTCCAATATTCTATGTTAAATCATTTGCTATTGAGTTACAAAGTTTTATCACGTTTTCTTATGAAATTTGAAATCTTGCATCGTAATGCAGTGTACACAGTCTTGTGTACGAAGAACAGCTCTGGTAGATCCAGAAAATATACGGTTTCTTAGCATTGCAATATTTGCTTCACATACATTGTGTGAAAAATCATGCAGGCTCGAGAAATATGACGAACGGAAATATGACTCGTTTTGATTTCTCGCAAGTCAATCATGTGGTTAACGTGAATTAGTCAAGATAGACGGTGAAGGAAACACGCGTCGAGTGTACTTGAGCCCGGTAAGTTTATACCAAGTAAATATCAATAATGTCTGAGGGTGTTAATAATTGTTTGTTGGATAAAAACAACTGAGAAGACAAATAACATTTTCTACCTCTGATTTGTTTTTTATTCCGACCAACCCACTTGTCTACGTAACGTCTAATCACAAAGCTCAGCGATTGGACGAGCCCCCACGTTGATCGTGAATCTTGTTGCTATTTAACAGCCCTGACGGCGATCCACAAATCATTGTAAACTTGGTAATCACAGTAAAGAAGACAATAGAAGTAGTTGGAAAAAATCATCTTTTCGAAAATGCGTTTTCTTGCATGTACCTTGTTGGTCATCGCCGCCACTCATGGTAATTATAATGCAATAGTTATCTCATATAAACACAAAGAAAAATAATTGATTCAAGAATCCATCAGTATCACTGGATACGAAAAACATATTTTTTAATTTCAATTCGACATCTTATTCATAAAATCCCATATGAAATTAAAACAGTAATTTGAACACTTATGAGGCAATGCTTTATTCTTCCAATCTTGATTTGTCATTTCAAAACGCAAGAATTGGAATTACATCTTTTTTTGCTCATGAGTCAATGGTGTTTTTTTTTGTCAATGTATAATGGATATATTATTCCGTTGAAGTTTCTTTAATTAATTGAATTATTTTCGTACGATGGTTACAGCCGAGAAAGTTTGCGAGCCTGGTAAAGTCTTCAAGGATTATTGTAACACGTGCGTATGCGGATCTGGAGGTAAAGCTGCTATGTGCACATTCATGGAGTGTGACCTTAATGTCTGGAACAAGGACGGCAGCGTGAAGAAACCCAATGAAATATTCAGCAACCCACTACTGAGAGAAGAACGCGAGATTAAGGAAAATGAGGAAACATGCGAGCCTGGTTCAAGCTTCAAGAATTACTGCAACTCGTGCTTATGTGGACCTGAGGGCAAAGCTGATCGATCTATGTGCACTTTTATGGTTTGTGATCATGACGTATGGAACAAGGACGGCACCCTGAAGAAACCCAATTCCGGAAATCCTTTGTTAAGAAAAGCACGCGACATTGAAGATCGTTGCCAGCCTGGTACATCGTTTAACTATTATTGCAATAGCTGCTTCTGTGGAAAGAACGGTGTAGCTGCATGTACGGCAATGGCTTGCGATACTAACCTGTGGAACAAAGACGGCTCCCTGAAGCTTCCCAATGAAATCGCTAACAATCCCTTGCTGAGAGAGACTCGTGATACTGAAATTCAGTGTGAACCTGGTAAGAAGTTCAAGTACTACTGCAACAGCTGCGCCTGTGGAACTGATGGTAGGGCTGCATGCACAAAAATGTACTGCAGTCCTGATGTCTGGAACAAGGACGGCTCCCTGAAGCTTCCCAATGAAATTGCTAACAATCCCTTGCTGAGAGAGACTCGTGATACTGAAATTCAGTGTGAACCTGGTAAGAAGTTCAAGTACTACTGCAACAGCTGCGCCTGTGGAACTGATGGTAGGGCTGCATGCACAAAAATGTACTGCAGTCCTGATGTCTGGAACAAGGACGGCTCCCTGAAGCTTCCCAATGAAATCGCTAATAATCCCCTGCTGAGAGAGACTCGTGATACTGAAATTCAGTGTGAACCTGGTAAGAAGTTCAAGTACTACTGCAACAGCTGCGCCTGTGGAACTGATGGTAGGGCTGCATGCACAAGAATGTACTGCAGTCCTGATGTCTGGAACAAGGACGGCTCCCTGAAGCTTCCCAATGAAATTGCTAACAATCCCTTGCTGAGAGAGACTCGTGATGCTGAAATTCAGTGTGAACCTGGTAAGAAGTTCAAGTACTACTGCAACAGCTGCGCCTGTGGAACTGATGGTAGGGCTGCATGCACAAAAATGTACTGCAGTCCTGATGTCTGGAATAAGGACGGCTCCCTGAAGCTTCCCAATGAAATTGCTAATAATCCCCTGCTGAGAGAGACTCGTGATACTGAAATTCAGTGTGAACCTGGTAAGAAGTTCAAGTACTACTGCAACAGTTGTGCCTGTGGAACTGATGGCAGGGCTGCATGCACAAAGATGTACTGTTATCCTGATGTCTGGAACGAGGACGGCTCCCTGAAATTTCCCATTGAAATTGCCAACAATCCCTTGTTGAGAAAGCAGCGTTCGAGCGAATTCTTATGCCAACCCGGTAAACTATTTATGGATGACTGCAACACGTGTTCTTGCGGCAAAGACGGCAAAACTACCGCCTGTACATTAATGCTTTGTCCACCCAGGAAAGACGGTCGTGTTTCAGGTGAGTCAGAGAGAGTAATTTCTCAACGTGTTATCGCTGATATCATCATCATTAATCTCTTACCAAAATGACTCACGCATATAAATTTTGTGATTCACACTTATTTAAGATTAATTATGTGATAATTAGAAGATAAATTTAATAACATGTGCTTTAAATTTTCAGCTCCCAAAGTCTGTGAACCAAAAAAGCACTTCAACATCGAGTGCAACCAGTGCATCTGCAGTGAGGATGGCCTTAAAATAGCTTGCACACAAATGGCATGCCCACCTCCTGCTAAACAAACAGTCTGCGAGCCCAACACGACCTTCAAGAAAGACTGCAATACCTGCCATTGTAACAGAGACGGATCAGATGCAGACTGTACTTTGCAGCTCTGCGTCTAAAATGCATAAGTTGGGAGAATACTGTTGTCTAATATATGAGTCTCATACTGTTCTAAACAGTTGATAATGAATATATGTCGTTATATAATAATAATAATAATAATAATAGTATTATTAAATTATTGAAAAAATGTATATATGTTTAAATTATTGAAAAAGTGTATATTGTTATAATAAATTAATTGTTACCTTCCTAAAACTATGTAATGGCCTATTTTTCCGATTTCTTCATTCTTTATTCATAATTGAAGAAAAATATTCAGTATTCCCTGCTAAAAATTAAGAATGTATGTATTATGGTTAAAAGATGTATGATATAAAATTTAGCAAACACCGATAGAGTTCGAATTTTTGAGAAAACTGACGTTTTCAATTCAGGATTGTTAGTAATTGTAACATCTTGCAAAATTAATAGCCTGTAACGTAAAAATAACTTGAGCGATTGATTTAAAATTGGACACACCAACTTTGTAGTGAGTTGATCGGTCTTAACACTAATTTTTTAAAAGTTCTAAAAATAGATTGAATTTTTTCACTCAAATTGCGTTTAATCGAATTTTTGTCCTATGAATAATAAATTTTTCCCTTGTAGGGGTGGATTTGTAAAAAAATAGAAAATAGAAAGGAAGCCAATTATTAGTCTGCCAGCTTCCTTACTATTTTCTTAAAAATGTTTCTACTTACCATCCTTGTTTTTTTTTCAACAACGAATATTAATCTTAAGCAGCTTTGACTAGCACCGTGTTCATACGTGATATAAACAATAATTTCATTATATTTATTCTGAAGGAATGAGAGCATTCGATAATTATAGATCTATTCGGTTTACGCAGCTTTGTTGACTTGTTGATTATGAAAATAACAAGTATGTTACCTGTATCAACTAATCGAAATATCTTCCAATATATTTTGTTATTGAAATTGATCTGAGATGAACATTTTCGTGCAATAAAATTATCGATATATTGGGGCAACTGAAACTCTCAGCAGATGTAAAAGCCAGGACAACCGGATGCGTATGAATTAAAAATTGCTAAACATCTGGTAATTCCCCGGAGACTGCATTAAGGTACACGCTTAAGCGCTTTTTCCAGCGAATTCTCCAATGTAGCGTCGTAATGCAATGTACACACAATCGAGCGTACAGCAAACAGCACTCAAATGACCAGAAAAAATGAAGCTTCTTTCTAGCATTACAATATTTGCTTCACGTACATTCAGAGGAAAATTTTACAACTCGATGAATATGACGAAACAGCTCAACTTTATTTCTCTAGAACCAATCTTGTTGTTAATGTGAATTAGTCGAAGGACGATCG
The DNA here is from genome assembly GCA_964016905.1 of Perithous albicinctus. Taxonomy (NCBI): domain Eukaryota; kingdom Metazoa; phylum Arthropoda; class Insecta; order Hymenoptera; family Ichneumonidae; genus Perithous; species Perithous albicinctus. Next base: position 23,392,817 of record OZ024689.1, read on the forward strand.
TGCCGAAAAATAAAATGCATGGAACATCGAACAATTTGCAAAAAGTTTGCAAATTTATATCATAGAAATTTGTATTCATCAGCTTGCTTATTTTAAATTCTACAAGTGAGATGAAATTACGAATTTTTATATTAAACTTCCTAATTTTCCAAGCATCAATTACTGTAATTTTACATATGACTTAAATATTATTTTTAATATACAGTTTAATATTCTGTAAAGAAGCTTCAAATACCTATGATAGAAGTTAATAGGAAAGAATGTTAAAAGTGTATTTTCGAGCCGATATATGTATAGTGTAAAGTTCGATGTTTTCTCAAGGTAACAATAATTATTTGTTGGATGAAAAAAAAACAGATAAGAAGAAAAGTAAGATATTCATCTCTGATTTTTAATTCCGACCCCACTTGTTTTCGTATCATCAAATCACAAAGCTCAGCGATTGGCCGAATGTCCACGCTGATTACGAACCTCGCTGCTATTTAACAGCCCTAGCAGTGATCCACAAATCATTCTGAATCTAGTAATCACGTTAAAAGGAGAATAGAAAGTCTTGCAAAAAAAATCAACGATTCGAAAATGCGTTTTCTTGCGGTTGTCTTGATGGTCATCGCCACCACTTATGGTAAGTACTTTTGAATTGTTGCAATTTGCATTAACTATACATATACTCGATCGATGTTCGCACTCGCTTATTCTTTTCATCACCATAAATACTTTCGTTAAAGTTTCTGTAGTAAATTGAATTCTGTTTGTATAATTATTACAGCCGAAAAAGTTTGCCAACCTGGAGAGAGCAAACCGGATGGACCAAATACGTGCTTCTGCTTAGGCGATGGTTCCGGTTGGGTCTGCGCGCCTGGGAATCGTAGAGAGACACGTAGGGTGATGGAAAATGAAGTCACTTGTGAACCTGGCAAGCATTTCAAGTATTATTGCAACAACTGCGCCTGCGGTATTGATGGTAATGTTGCATGCACAAAGATGTTCTGTGATCCTGAGATCTGGAACAAAGACGGCTCCCTAAGGCTTCCAAATGAAATTGCCAACAACCCCTTGTTGAGACAGACACGTGAGATCAAAGAACATGAAGACACGTGCGAACCTGGAAAGCCGTTCAAGTATTACTGTAACTCGTGTTTCTGTGGGCCTGATGGTAAAGTCGGTCTTTCTGCATGTACAACGATGGCCTGCGATCACAACATCTGGAAGAAAGACGGCTCCATAAAGCTTCCCAATGAAATTGCCAACAATCCCCTGCTGAGAGAGTCATACGAAATCAAAGAAAATCAGGATAGGTGCGAGCCTGGAAAAAAATTCCAGTATTACTGCAACTCGTGTTTCTGTGGACCTGATGGCAAAGTTGGTAATTCTGCATGCACGAGGATGTACTGCGATCCTAACATCTGGAGCAGAGACGGTTCCCTGAAGCTTTCTAGTGAAATTGCCATCAATCCCCTGCTGGGAGAGTCATACGAAATCAAAGAAAATCAGGACACATGCGAACCTGGAAAGCCGTTTAAGCATTACTGTAACTCGTGTTTCTGTGCACGTGATGGTAAAGTCGGTCATTCTGCATGTACAGCGATGGCCTGCGATCACAACATCTGGAAGAAAGACGGCTCCATAAAGCTTCCCAATGAAATTGCCAACAATCCCCTGCTGAGAGAGTCATACGAAATCAAAGAAAATCAGGATAGGTGCGAGCCTGGAAAAAAATTCCAGTATTACTGCAACTCGTGTTTCTGTGGACCTGATGGCAAAGTTGGTAATTCTGCATGCACGAGGATGTACTGCGATCCTAACATTTGGAGCAAAAGTGGTGCCCTGAAGCATCCTAATAAAATTGTCAACAATCCCCTGCTGAGAAAGCAACAGTTGACGAAATTCTTGTGCCAACCTGGCAAACTCTATACGGATGACTGCAACACGTGTTCCTGCAACAAAGACGGAAAATCATCCACCTGCACTTTGATGTTTTGCCCACCCAGCAAAGACGTTCAAGTTCCAGGTGAGACAGAAAGTGAGATAGAGAGATATATATGTATCTCAACGTTATCGCTGATATAATCAATATTGATCTCATACCAGAATGACTCAGTCATATAAATTTTGCGATTCAAACTAATTTGAGATGAATCACGTTATAATTATAAGATAAAACTAACAGCATGTACATTGAATTTTCAGCTCCCCAAGTCTGTGAACCAAGAAACCACTTCAAAATCGACTGCAACCAGTGCGTCTGCAGTACGGATGGACTTCACATAGCCTGCACTCAAATGGAATGCCCGCCTTCTGCTAAATAGACTGTCTGCGAGACCCACACGCTTTTCAAGAAAGACTGCAATACCTGCCGTTGCAACAACGATGGATCAGCAGCAGTCTGCACTTTGAAACTCTGTGTCTAAGCTAGACACGCAAAATATAATAGTTGATAGTTGAAATATCCTGTTATGTCTGATAAATGAGTCTCATAGTATACGAAAAGGTTAATAATGAATGTATGTTATTACATGTTTAAGACATATTTTGATATCATTGTCGAAAACAATCGATTTCGGTGCATATAAAAAGAAGTTTTACGTTATAAATTAAGGATATTAAGCGACGGCTTAAAAAATAAATCACACTCAATCTATAATTATAATAATTATTATTAAATTATCGAAGAAGTGTATACAATATATTATTGTTGGAATAAATTTATTGATTAGTTACTAAAACAATGTGGTCACTTATTTTTCGGATTTCTTCAAATATTCAGAATTTCCTACTGAAAGTATTTAGATTTTTTTACCCTGTGACATCACTCACAAGTGAAAGATATTCTTAATTATACGATACACAAGAAGTAAATAGTTTTTTTCGTTAATTAATCATATTTTTCTATGTATTTCCAACATTTGTAATTATTTCCTAAATTCTCTGAAAAATAATACACGCAAGAAGTTTTCTAGTATTTGCAAGATTGTCGCACGATGAAAGTTTCAAGATATTCGGTCACCTAATACCAATCGGCGTTGATAATACAGTGTAATGTTTCATTCATCCGGTAAAACTACTTTTATGTATATATTCATATTCAGAGCTTGAAAATATATCAGAAATAGTGCGGTAAACGTTACAAATATAATTATGACTCCTATTAGAGATATCGTAGATCAAATCGGTAATTGAAATTCGTGAACGTAGATCGCTTCAGATAAATTAGCCAAACGTTTAGCGCGACAAACAGCTGATAGTAAGCTATATACTTTATGCTATTTTTTACCACGAGATCCAGACCCACTTTATGTCGAAATTTCCGTCTTATCCTGCGGTAATATCATGTTTAAAACGTTTTATCTAATATGTTAAATATATATTATATATATTAATTTTGCGACTTTTATCTTGAATTCTAGAAGATTGTACCGCGGTTTATTTCTCTATCACGTGGATCATGTCTTAACTTTGTTAATTAAGGGGGCCGAGTCTGTTAAATAAGTTTTTCTTATTATCGAAAAAAGAATTTGAAATAATTCCATCCTTTTAGGATAAACCCGAAGGATTTTTTTGTAACTGGACAAACCGGTTGGTTCAATCGCTTGCATCAAAACTAGATGCAAGGATTTTACACTTCGCGCGTGATCCAGAGTAAACCAATCATAGGATTGGTCTCCATCAAGTCTCAGTCTCTTCGCAATCAGATTTTCGGTAGATTATATGTGGCGATTTTTTTAATGGTACTCAAAGCCAAGTTATCTATAAAATGTGAAAATAAAGTTGGCATCAGAGGCATGGATTTTTTAATGTTTAAAGTTTTTTAAAAATCGCTTCAATTTATCTATGGAAAACGTAATTGCCAAGAGACTGAGACTTAAAGGAGGCCAATCCCATGAGTGTAAGACTCTTAAATCTGGTTTTGATTCAACCGGTTGACCCAACCGGTTTATCCAGCTAAAAAAAAATCCTTCGGGTTTATCTTAAAAGGATTTTTTAAGATAAACTCTTTTAATCAGCTCAAATTTTTTTCTCCATAAGAAAAAAAGTAGGGATTGTCATAAAAAAAAATCTATTCTGCTTGTATGAAACGAAGACTCTAAAACCATTTAGAAATTAGGGTTTTATGCACACATAATGAAGTTCAGAATTGTGTGATATAAAATTTGTCACTCATCAATGGAGGCATTCGAATTTTATTAAAATATTATTTTTTTAATTTAAGATTGCTATAATTTGCAAAATAAAACCTATAACATTAGAATCATAGTGACTGATCTAAAATTTGTAACGACGGTTACGCAGTATGTTATTGGCTTTAATTTTAAGATTAAGGGATTTAAGGGCACGTGTCATTTTTAAAATTTAAATTCCATCAAATTTCAGTTTTTATGGGAAAACCATATTGATCATATTTAAAAATAGTTTTTTGAAAAATGGAACATAACGAGGAATAGTATATCGTTCTATTCAACAGAGTACATTGATCCTTAAAAAATGTTAAGATCACCACACTAAACTTACATTCGGTGAATAATAATTGAATTATAATTATTCTTGTGGAAAGAGAGCACTCGTGTAAGAGAAATATTGTTGACTCTTCGATTATGGAAATGGCAAATAAGTTAACTGCTTAAAGCAATCCTAGTGTCATTAATTATATTTTATTATTAAAATCGATCTCAGATGGAAAATTTCGCAGAATAATAATTTATTAACATATTAGAGAGAAGTCTGAAGGGCCGCGGTCGATGGCCAATTGACAATGTAGCAATCTAGGAAAATAGGAATTGTAATGCATAATGTAATGACAAAATTTATTATGTATATATTGTCAATAAATCACGATTATTACTATTATTAGAGAGATCTAAAGTATCGACAGATCCATGGTTCCAGAATAGCCGGATGCATACACATTTGAGATTTTTAATCAATTGGTAATTCCCCTGACACTGCATTTGCTATTGAAGTAGATGCTTAAGAAGTATTATCTCGCGAATTCTCCAATGTTGCGTTATAATGCAGCGTACACAGAATGGAGTGCACACAAAACCGTACCGGAAAAAAATAAAGCTCCTTTCTAGTGTTTCAATATTTGCTTCGCATACATTCAGCGGAAAATTGTGCAGCTTGAAGAATATGAAAGACGAGCTCGATTTGATTTCTTAACAATAAATCATGCTTAGCGTACGTGAATTTGTTGGAGTATGAAAGGGCGTAACGCGAGTCGAGTATGTTTTCGAGTCAACATGTTTATCGAGTAAAGATCGATGTTGTCTCCAGGTGGCAATAATTGTTGAAAAAAAAAAAAAAAAAAAAAAAAAAAAAAAAACAGATAAGAAGAGAAATAAGATATTCATCTCTGATCTATTATTCTGACCCCACTGGATTTCGTATCACCCAATCACAAAGCTCAACGATTGGTCGAACCCCCACGCTGATTGCGAATCTCGCTGCTATTTAACAGGCCTGAAAGCGAACGACAAATCATTCTGAATCTAGTAATCACAGTAAAGAGTATCATAGGAGGTCTTGAGAAAAATTAATATTTCGACAATGCGTTTTCTTGCGTGTGCATTTTTGGTCATTGCCACCACTTATGGTAAGTAACCATCTGATAATTGCAACATACATTTATAGTAAATATATTGTTTGATTTTCGTATTCGTTTCCTAATTGACTGATCCATACTTTGGATTTCGGTAGGATTGGAAAAAGGTTTGATTTTTTGTAGATTTTTGATAATTTTCGAATAACGTGGTCATTCTAATTCCAAATTATCGGTTTGTGCAAAAAAAAAAAACCAACCCGTAACTAACTGAGTTCAAACTATTCAATAGCACGAGTTAAAACGTGACTTCAAATGAGTTAAATATGCCACATTCAGAGTGAAGTTCTGCGGAGTCACTCCGCAGAACTTCACCCCGGGTTAGAACATAAAAAAAGTTACTCTGCGATACTCTCCATTCAGAAGTTCAGCGGAGGGTTCTAGCACTTGAGTAGCCCTAAATTTAGAGCGAATTAAGACCCTAAATTTCAACTTTACAAGCATAGAACGAAGTTGGATCGGCCTACTTCCAACCACCATAAAGTAGAGTTCAGATTCTGAATTTCAGTTGCTTTTACAAAACCCAACTGAGTTTGTTGTTGGTTTGCACAGTTAACTAGTTGAAATGATGTCAGTAGAGATTGATAAAGTCTGCGAGGACTATCAGTGTCGTCACTATACATTATTTTCTCAAAGTTTCTCTAATTAAACTGATTATGTTCTTATGATTATTGCAGCCGAGAAAGTTTGTGAGCCTGGTGACAGTCAACCAAATGGATCAAACGTGTGTTTCTGCTTGGGCGATGGTTCCGGTTGGGTCTGCGCGCCTGGGAATCTTAAACAGATCACCAGGGTGAAGGAAATTGAGGATACGTGTGAACCTGGCAAAAAGTTCTATTCTTACTGCAATTCATGTTTCTGTGGACCGGATGGTAAAGTCGGCCATTCTGCATGTACAACGATGGCCTGCGATCATAACGTCTGGAACAAAGACGGCTCCATAAAGCTTCCCAATGAAATTGCCAACAACCCCTTGTTGAGACAGACACGTGAGATCAAAGAAAATCAGGACACATGCGAACCTGGGAAGCCGTTTAAGTATTACTGTAACTCGTGTTTCTGTGGACCGGATGGGAAAGTCGGTCATTCTGCATGTACAGCGATGGCCTGCGATCACAACATCTGGAAGAAAGACGGCTCCATAAAGCTTCCCAATGAAATTGCCAACAACCCCTTGTTGAGACAGACACGTGAGATCAAAGAAAATCAGGACACATGCGAACCTGGGAAGCCGTTTAAGTATTACTGTAACTCGTGTTTCTGTGGACTGGATGGTAAAGTCGGTCATTCTGCATGTACAACGATGGCCTGCGATTATAACATCTGGAAGAAAGACGGCTCCATAAAGCTTCCCAATGAAATTGCCAACAACCCCTTGTTGAGACAGATACGTGAGATCAAAGAAAATCAGGACACATGCGAACCTGGAAAGCCGTTTAAGTATTATTGTAATTCGTGTTTCTGTGGACCGGATGGGAAAGTCGGTCATTCTGCATGTACAACAATGGCCTGCGATTATAACATCTGGAAGAAAGACGGCTCCATAAAGCTTCCCAATGAAATTGCCAACAATCCCTTATTGAGACAGACACGTGAGATCAAAGAAAATCAGGACACATGCGAACCTGGAAAGCCGTTTAAATATTACTGTAACTCGTGTTTCTGTGGACTGGATGGTAAAGTCGGTCATTCTGCATGTACAACAATGGCCTGCGATTACAACATCTGGAAGAAAGACGGCTCCATAAAGCTTCCCAATGAAATTGCCAACAACCCCTTGTTGAGACAGACACGTGAGATCAAAGAAAATCAGGACACATGCGAACCTGGGAAGCCGTTTAAGTATTACTGTAACTCGTGTTTCTGTGGACCGGATGGGAAAGTCGGTCATTCTGCATGTACAACGATGGCCTGCGATCACAACATCTGGAAGAAAGACGGCTCCATAAAGCTTCCCAATGAAATTGCCAACAACCCCTTGTTGAGACAGACACGTGAGATCAAAGAAAATCAGGACACATGCGAACCTGGGAAGCCGTTTAAGTATTACTGTAACTCGTGTTTCTGTGGACCGGATGGGAAAGTCGGTCATTCTGCATGTACAACGATGGCCTGCGATCACAACATCTGGAAGAAAGACGGCTCCATAAAGCTTCCCAATGAAATTGCCAACAACCCCTTGTTGAGACAGACACGTGAGATCAAAGAAAATCAGGACACATGCGAACCTGGAAGACAATTCAAGTATTACTGTAACTCGTGTTTCTGTGGGCCTGATGGTAAAGTTAGTCGTTCAGTATGTACGAGAATGGCCTGCAGTCCTGACATCTGGAACAAAGACGGCTCCCGAAAGTTTCCCAATGAAATTGACAACAAGCCCGTGTGGAGAAAGCAGCGTTCGATCGAATTCTTGTGCCAACCTGGTAAACTGTTTAAAGACGACTGCAACATGTGCTCTTGCAGCAAGGACGGAAAATCTTCTGCCTGCACTTTGATGCTTTGTCCACCAAGGAAAAATGGTTTTGTTCCAGGTGAGTCAGACGAAGTGATTTCTTAACGTTATCGCTGATATACATCAGTACTGATCTTCTACCAATATGACTCAATTGTACACATTTTTCGATACACGCTGATTTGAGATTGATTATGTGATTATTAGAAGATAACACTAACGACACGTGCTTCGAATTTTCAGCTCCCCAAGTCTGTGAACCCAGAAAGTACTTCAACATCGACTGCAACCAGTGTGCTTGCAGTGAAGATGGCCTTAAGATTGCCTGCACTCAAATGGCATGCCCGGACCCTGCTAAATAAACTGTCTACAAAGCCTAAGACGACCATCAAGAAAGACTGCAATATCTGCCATTGCATCAAGCTCTGTTTGTCAATGGCTAGACACGCAATATAGTATGCAAGCTGCGAGAATCCTGTTATGTTGGATAAATGAGTCTCATAGTGTTCAAATGGGTTGATAATGAATGTATGTTATTATATGCTTAAGACATGTTTTCATATTATTATTGAAAATAATCGGTTTCGGTGCACATAAAAAGAAGATTGGTGGAAAAACTTAAGTGTATATAAAGTCACGACTTAGTGAATCGAACACACTTAATCCATCATTTTTGTAATTGTTATTAAATTATTGAAAAAATGTATACAATATATTATTGTGATAATAAATAAATTGATCCGTTTCTTAAAAAATGTGGTTATTTCATTTTTTTAATTCTTCATTATTTTTTAAATTACCTTGGATAAGGCAATCCTCTATAATTAAGAGGATCAAACTCGTCACGATTTTTTATAAAAACATTACTACAACGGACTCCCATCAACCCGTCGGAATCTCTCTAGTACCGAGTACCTTTCGGTACTGGAGAGATTTTTTCGTCTAAATTTCTTGATCGTTTCCCAGAATATATGAGCATCTCGACAGTCAAAATATTCTTTAAAAAATAGGCTTCGTCAAAGATAGAAAATTGTGAGGAAGCAATTTTCAAGGTTCTACTTTGCAGGCTTGTTAGAGCTGGAATATCAATTTTCATGGAAATGTAAAATGTCATAAAACTTGAACCGCTCGACCAATTCGCGTCAAATTTTTACTCAAACCCTGTTCCATCATAGTTCATATGTGAACAAAATTTAAAGCCGGTATCTCGTAACATGTGCAAGCTAGTGCGCGAACAAGATTTTTCAAAAAATTAAAAATACTATAAAATTCGAACCGCTTGACAGATTTGCGGAAAATTTGTACTCAAACTTTGTTCAATCGTAGTCCATGTGTGAACCATATTTAAACTAAATCTGCAAAAAAACGAAAATGTTTTTTTTTTCATGACAGCATTTTTTCTTTTTTATTAACCAAATTCGAAATCGAAGAAACCTATCGATTCTCGCCAAATTTCGTACACATCATGGTTTGATGGTAGTCCATCTACGTACAAAATTTCAGCTCGATATGTCTCAATTAGCAAAAGTTATAGCGTGAAAACGATTTTTTCGAAATTTTCAAACTGCAGTAAAATTTGAAGTTTCTAACCGATACGCGTCAACTACAATCCCAAACTTTACTTTTCTCCACGTTTTGGACCATTCTGAGTGTCCTGACATGAAAATCATGAAAAAAAAAAATCACGAAAAGAAAGCTTCCTCTGTGAGGAAGCAAAATGGAATGCGTCAAGCGATTTCTATAATTTAAAATTATATAAAAATGTATATATACAAATTTTATACCAGTACTCTGCATGGTATTCAAATTTACCAAAGTTAATTTTATGAAAAGTTATGGTAATATGAATTTTAGGTCATCCAACACGCACTCACATAGATCCGAATAATTTTTCTAAACCACTTTTCTCGACGTTTCAGACCATTCTGACATGAAAATCTAAAAGAAAAAAAAAATTATCTGAAATAAAATTATATTTTATTTCTGATCAAATATTCAGGCCGAATGATCCGAACAAAAAAAATGAACTTCTTTCTAGCGTTATAATATTTGTTTCTCAAACATTCAGAGAGAAATTAACCAGCTCATGAAACATGACGACAAAGTTCGGCATGATTGATTAATAGTCAATCATGTGTGATTGCTGATAGTCAATCATGTGTAGAATGTATTTGCGCACATATATATGTAACGCCCAAAGATATGTTGTCTCAAAATGGTAATTATTATTTATTGTATAAGAATAAATAAGAAGAAAATGATTCTATGACGTTTTATTCCGAGCACACTTGTCCTAATTAAAAAGCTCAGTGATTGACCAAACCCCCACGCCAATTGTCAAACTCGGTCCTATTTAACTGCCTAGACAACGATTCACAAATTATTCTGAATCTAGGAATCAGCATAAACAAATCGATAGAAGATCTTGAAAAAAAAAACTAAGGCTTCTAAAATGCGTTTTCTGGTATTGGCCTTGTTGGTCATCGCCACCACTAATGGTCAGTATTGTCAAAAAAATATAACTCATTTTCATAATTAATTATAAGAATGCAAAGTTTCACTTTGTCTTAAAACACACTTTCTCATTATTTTGTATTTTTCATTGTCACCGCTATGTAGAAGTTTCTTCATCAATCTTCGGATTTTTCATTGAGGAAACTATGGAAAAAAAAACAAAAAAAGAAAATTGGAAAGGAATTTGCAAAGTTCTACTTTGTATCAATAAATTACAATGACAATTCTTGAAAACTTTTAAAAATTAAAAAAAATTTTAATTCATATGCTGAAGACAACGAGTAAAATATATTTTGCTTTCCAAGTAAAGGACAATCGTAAAAAATATTATACATTTTCAGCAAATTTATTACCAAGAATCTCAGACCAATTCTCAAATTATTACTAAAGTGGCTCAAGCTTTAGCTTATTTCACTAAATGTTTAAAAAATGAAAGCAAATACGATTTCAAAAATTAAAATCTTATGAAACTCAAACCGTTCTTCTTTACGAAATTGAATATCGAGCATCACTGATTTGTTCACATTTAAAAAAAAATAGAGAACATTCGATGAAGGTAAAAAAACGATATGACGAAAACAAGACTTCCTCTATGAGCACTGTCATTCAAATTTCGTATTCATTATCATTTCCTTGCATTTTCTGTAGATAATCTTATAATTTCTTTATGATTATTATAGCCGAAAAAGTCATCAAATCCCAGCTAAGAGAATCACGGGACATCGAGGAAAACCAGGAAACATGCGAGCCTGGAAAAATCTTTAAGGATTACTGCAACACCTGCTTCTGTGGAAGTGACGGTAATGTTAATAATGCTGATTGCACGAGAAAGTACTGCAATCCTGATCACTGGAATAAAGACGGTACCTTAAAGAATCCAGCTGAACTTCTCACCAAACCCGAGCTAAGGACAGAACGAGACATCAAGAAAAATGAAGAAACATGCGAGCCTGGAAAAATCTTTAAGGATTACTGCAACACCTGCTTCTGTGGAAGTGACGGTAATGCTAATAATGCTGATTGCACGAGAAAGTACTGCAATCCTGATCACTGGAATAAAAACGGTACCGTAAAAAATCCCGCTGAATTACTCACCAAACCCGAGCTAAGGACAGAACGAGACATCAAGAAAAATGAGGAAACATGCGAGCCTGGAAAATCCTTCAACAAATATTGCAACACCTGCATCTGTGGAAGTGACGGTAATGCTAATCATGCTGCATGTACCAAAATATACTGCGATCCTGATCACTGGAACAAGGACGGTACCTTAAGGAATCCCTCTGAATTCCTCACCAACTCCGAGCTAAGAAAAGAACGCGTCATCAAAAAAAATCAAGAAACATGCGAGCCTGGAAAATCCTTTAACAAATACTGCAACACCTGCGTTTGTGGAAGTGACGGTATTGCTAATCATGCTGCATGCACCAGAATGTACTGCGATCCTGATCACTGGAACAAGGACGGTACCTTAAGGAATCCCTCTGAATTCCTCACCAACTCCGAGCTAAGAAAAGAACGCGTCAACAAAAAAAATCAAGAAACATGCGAGCCTGGAAAATCCTTCAACAAATACTGCAACACCTGCGTTTGTGGAAGTGACGGTAATGCTAATAATGCTGCATGTACCAAAATATACTGCGATCCTGATCACTGGAACAAGGACGGTACCTTAAGGAATCCCTCTGAATTCCTCACCAACTCCGAGCTAAGAAAAGAACGCGTCATGAAAAAAAATCAAGAAACATGCGAGCCTGGAAAATCCTTTAAGAAATACTGCAACACCTGCATCTGTGGAAGTGACGGTAATGCTGATCATGCTGCATGTACCAGAATATACTGCGATCCTGATCACTGGAACAAGGACGGTACCTTAAGGAAACCCTCTGAATTCCTCACCAAATCCGAGCTAAGGAAAGAACGAGACATCAAGAAAAATGAAGAAACATGCGAGCCTGGAAAATCCTTTAAGAAATACTGCAACACCTGCATCTGTGGAAATGACGGTAATGCTAATCATGCTGCATGCACCAGAATGTACTGCGATTCTGTTCACTGGAACAAGGACGGTACCTTAAGGAATCCCGTTGAATTTCTCACCAAACCCGAGCTAAGAAAACAACTCAACATGAAGAAAAATCAGGAAACATGCGTCCCTCTAGAGTCCTTTAAGGAATACTGCAATACCTGCTTCTGCGGAAGTAGTGGTGATGCTAATACTGCTTACTGCACGAGAATGTATTGCGATCCCGAGATATGGAACAAAGATGGCACCGTGAAGAGAATCCACGCAACAACTGGGACACGTTGCCGACCTGGAGACATTTTCCAGAAATTCTGTAATACCTGTTTGTGTGGTCCTAATGGTTTACTTAAGCGTGCACGTTGTACGAAAATGTACTGTGATCCTAACGAATGGAACGAAGATGGCTCGCTGAAGCCTTCTTACAGGAGGAAAGCACGTTCGAGCGAATTATTCTGTCAACCTGGTAAGCTTATTAAGGACGACTGCAACACGTGTTCTTGTGACAGCAATGGCAAGATCGCTGGCTGTACTTTAATGCGTTGTCCACACAAGAATGAAGAGCGTGTTTCAGGTGGGTCAGAATTTTTTTTTTTAACATTATTCATAATTAAATCAGTACTGATATCCTAACATAATGACTCAGCAATCTGAATTGTATGATTCATACTAACTTGTGATTCAGCGTGCTTTGCAAACTAGTCCTGGAATCATTTTGCAAATTTAATTACAAATTCTTGAAACAATAATTTTTTTATTTTATATCATCTGTCATCTTCAGTTACAAAAATTGAACATCGTGGTTTTGAATTTTCAGCTCCTCAGGTCTGCGACCCAAAAAAGTACTTCAAGATCGACTGCAACCACTGCATCTGCAGTGAGGATGGCCTTCAAATTGCCTGTACTAAAATTAACTGTCCGCACTCTGCTAAGTAGAATGTGTGCAATTCTAACACGATCTTCAAGAAAGACTCCAATACTTGTAATTGCAACAGCGAAGAATAAGCTTCATCCTGGGCTTCGAAGCTCTGCATTTAATTCAATAAAAATTGAGAGTAACCTAATGTGTCCTAATATCTTCCAAACGATTCATAAGTCTTGATATTACAACCAAAACTAATGTCTTTTTAAACTTCTCGTCGAGTCGCTACCGCGACTCTTGATAGAATATAATCGATTCCGGTGAACATGTTATGAAGAAGATTGGTGTTAATGATATTAACTACGACTTGCTGTATTTAACACAACCAATCATCTTCATAATTGTTATTACAAGAGCATATAATATGTTATCATAATTAATAAAATTGTTGTTTTGTTCCTAAAACTATGTGTTAAGTTACTTTCCCGATTCCTTTATTATTTATTCATTTATACAAGCAAAACATTTTTATATCACAATACTGTGTCTAAAAAAAGATACAAAGTAAAACGTTGCATATTGCTCCCTCATTATTTAAAATTTTTACAAAGCTACCTCTATGAGAAACTATGTTGATCAATTTTGGCTTTCTCATACAGGAAGCCTGGCAAAAAAAAATCTAAAAATTCTTTGAAGATGCTCACCAAATTCAATGTGAAACAACGACAGATTCTATTTAAGTTTTATACAATATTTTGGATCAGCTGCTTGAACCGTTCTCAAGTTATAGCATTTAAAACAAAAAACCAAATGGCAAATATCCGTAAAATTTTGACCTGTTTATCGGTTTCGACTAAATTTAGTATTAAACACTAACACACTCTATTCAAGTTTAATGGAAAATGTTAGATTAGTTACGAAAAATTACGAAAATTTTAAAACTACATTAAACCCAAACCACTTTTCCGATTTCTACCAAATTCAACACCAAACAACATTAAATATATCTGCACTTATGAAGATTTATTTACCAAAAATATAGAAAATTTTACAAAAGAGTGACCACCTCCTTTAAAAAAAAAAAACAAAAAGCTGCAAAATTTTAATTCCTGCATATAGTTTGATAAAAAATCATGTGTAGTTAAAAAGAAGTATTAACATTTATGACTGTGTCAATGTAAGAACGAATGCGGTAGATCAGAAGTGTACACAATTAAACTCGGCTAACTAATCTTAATGACCTCCAGAAAGTAATGATGTTTAATTGACGTAGAGAGAGTGACGATACTTAGAAGAATTCATGCGTTGAAATGCCCGGCACATGTGAATCAATATGTACTAGTTGTGAGGTCGACAAATTTGCTGATGCCCTACAATCATAAAAAAAAATAATTAATATTTACAGACACGGAGTTTGATAACCGAACGAGTAAAAAAAACCTTTAAAGTATTATCGAACATTCAGTAAAATGGATATATGTACACGTGCATGAAAAATGGTACTTTGTCACAAAAAGCACTTTTGTTTTTTTATTCAACTCTTCCTTGTAATAATGTACACAATAATTGTTCACTTTTATAAAATTTTGCATCTTTCAAATTTGCGTTATCTAGTTAAATAGTTTTTTACGAGTAAAATAATGTTAAAGGATAGTCGGTGTTGAATTTAAGCTTAATTCATAAATAATTTAGTATTTTATTGGATAGTGGAGATTTTTTTTATTTCGACCAGTTCAATTTAAATTTTCTAAAAGGACGAACGAACACGTCGGTAGAAGAACTTATTAGTATCGGAGATTTGTAGTATTTTCGAGAACGAGATTTATAGCGATCTGATTTTCTGACAAAATCAATTAATGACGTAAAAGAATATTTGGTACCAAATTTAATGTTAAGTTCGCTTTAGATTTTGGGACGATTATAATTATTCCAATTATAGTAAAAATAAGTATCAAAATAATGTCTGTAGACGAGTTCCATAATACTTAATAATAATAATAATTTTCTATAATAGAAAAACTTCCTCATATTTTTTTTTAGCCTGGAGTTATTTAAGCTGAAATGTTTCACTATGACGGATCCAAAATTCAGCAAAGTACTTTTTTACAGAGAAATTTATGAACATAGCAGACTAAAAAATATGTAGAAGCAATGTGCAACCTTGCAATTTTTTCTCACTTCTCAAGAGCGCAACAAAACGCGTTAGTTTTATAAAACCAAATCTATTGGTTGAAAAAGTATATTAACTTTTGTTTGAAAAAATATATTAATATTCAACAATCTTTAGAGCCATGGGCAAATATATAATTATAACAATAATTATAACAATTCTCGTGGAAAGGAAACTTTTTAATCCAAGTGACTTTCGGTATGTGTTACTTTTATAATGGATTTTCCATATTTATAAAAATCGATGTATTCATCTATTGATGTAATCAATTTATTGATTCGTTGATTTTCATTAAAAAAATTATGGTCTCAATCTACTGACTTCTCTATTATTTATTCGATATAAAAATATATATATATATTCAGAATTGTAGTGAAAAGAAGTTTTGATCTTTGATTTTGTAAAATTGAACATTTGATAATATTTCATCTCTATTCACAATCTCAAATAAAAACTGCTAAATTGGGATTAAAGAAATTATTGATACTGTCAAATTTGAACGTAGTGTTGGGAAAATGTCACAAAAAATCGAGGGCGAGGTTTAGAGGGGTAGGTTGAATTTGTGTAGAAACCCGGCGAGTATAAAATACTTGGCGTGAGGCGCCAAGTATAAACAGAAAATTAGTTTGGATGAAATCGTCCGTTTACATGAGCTCTGGCGTCACACGAAATGTCGAGGCTACCGCTACCACTCCTATTTACAGCAAATTGGTACCTTCTTCGGTTATATATAATTACTAGCAGATAATCGTGACTCGCGTGCTTTGCGCGCTCGCATTGGCGGTGCTGGCAGAATGTGATGGCTCGGATGCCTTCTTTACATATTTATATTAAATCCTCCTGCAGTACCCCGGCCACAGACCAGCCGGTCTGGCCGGTGTCATTTGACCCCTGCCAGACTTATGAAACTTACAAAAATTCAAGGGTCCTTTGAGACTATTTTATTCTTTAATTTTTATACGTCTCTTGAGGGACGTAGAAAAATTCAAGCTTGTGTGTCTCATATTACCCCGGCCAGCCTCGATTCTTGTACACAGCTGCGGCAGTGACGAAATATTTATATAATATAGAGAGATATATATTATGTTACCTGCGTGTCATTTTATTCGGGATCTATGACAATATTTATATAAATACGAATTAAGTAATTATTCAACGAACACGCGATAAAATACTTGCTTGCTACTTAAATTATTATAAAATTACTCAAAATGCTAAATTACTTGACGTACTGTTTCGCACGATTAATTTATTTATTTATTTTTACACTGGACGGTACAAGTCCTTAAAATAAATTGAAGAAAAACATAATAATAGCATAAGATTAAACTATAAAGTGTACGGAATGAATTACAATTATTTATTAATAAAAATTATGAAACTGCTTAGAGTCAATGAACGACATGTACTCATTTAAAGACCGCAGAACAGAAGAAAAAAAGAAGGAAAAAAAAATATCTTCCGTTTATCATCTTCATTTCTTTTTTTGTATCACAACGCATTTTATTATATGAAATAAATAAATTATACAGCGAAAAATAATTAATCTGCTAGTCCCGAATAATCATAATCTATTCCAACTATCGTTACACTAACGTAACCGACCCGAATTGCAAAGCATCCGCGAGAAAAGCAGAGATAATACATAGTTTTTCTTTTCATTTTTTATAACGCTTGCGTTATAAAATAAATCGATTGGCACTTACAGACTAATCAAACATTTCGAACAGAAGTTTGTTGAGCATTTGTTTTTTTTTTTGTTTAACCAACGACCAGTCGTACAAATATTATCAGTACAAATTTACACGGACTGTTTAATGAAAAAAAAAAAAAGTTACTGATGGCGTTACAAAAAATTTAACGCCCTTAGTATTTATCGGTATTTTTTTCAATGCCGTCGTCAGCTTTTCCTCGCACATTTGGAGGCTCTCCAGCGAATAATTTCGCGATAATTCTTTGGGAAAACTATGTCGATCGTCATGAACGAACTTTCATCGAGAGGAAACGAGTTTCCAGCGCAGCAATATGTAAGCCAATATTCTTGTGAGCACGAGCATGATGCAGAGAGCGATTACGTCCCACCAGAATTGATCGCCTCTCATTCCAATCTCCAATAGAAATTTCGCTGGATACTTGTAGTGACAGTATCCCTCGTCGCAATCCAATACCGCACGTTCCTCACCATAAACTGCGTGAATTAATCTGAAGAAAAAAGTAAATTGGAAACATTTTCATGAGTCGATTTATAGGTAAACAATTTTCAGGAAGCAATCCAAAATATTGTTTGTTTTGATCAAACACAATTTTAAAGAATAATAGACAATTTTATTTGTATCAAATATATATTTATTTCAATCGAATTATTCGATTCAACTAAAATCCTATAAAATCGAAATCTAAAAAAAAATATTAATGAACAGCCTAATAGGATTTTAATTAAGTAAAAAAAAGTCCAGTAAAATTGAAATAAAAACATATTTGATTCGATTTAAATTGTGTTCCATTTTTGTACTCATCGTATTTGAATGAAATGAATCGGATTGATTGAAATTAGATCTTTTTTGTAGATGGGGAAATTACCGATTGGTTATCATGGATCCAAAAGTTATCTTTTATTGACTTTATTCACTTGTAAGTAAATTTTAAATAGACATTTGATACCCGTTTAAGCCACTTTTGGATAAATTCTTCAAATATGCTACCTGGGTAATCAAACGAAGATTTCTCGAATAATATTTACCCTTCGAGACCGTAGCGAAGATAACTAACGTAGCTACCCCACTTAAGGTAACCCGGAAGATCGCGAAGCGAAACTCCGAAACCTGCGAACATCATCATTGGCACGGAAATCGTTGGTCCCAGAAACGTACCGTTCTGCAAAACGAAAAAAAAAATGGAATTCTCATCTTAAGGATTTGGAAGATTTGCTTATAAATGAAAAGAACAAAAAATTGTAAAAACGTGAATTGTGAAGATGTTTCAGGTTTTGAGACTGAACGAAAATTCAATAATATATATTTTCAATAATTTCCGGTATATTTGTTTTATGTAATTTATTATTTGTCAAAAAAAAAAATGCAATACTTTCTTCTATCCTTTGAAATTTCCAAACATTTTTATCTCAGTATGTACTTAAATTCTGTGGATTTTTGTTTAGTATACAAAGCTATTCATCCATCCCACCCAACTTTCGCCTAGACCAAAAAAAATCATTAATATTTTGGAAGTCATTTTATCAGTATTAAGAACATTCACAAATTATATTCAAAATAATTTTAATCGCGTACTTCAGCAACCTATTAAAAAATGAATTTTTATTTCGACGTTTCAGTTGAGTATTCCAAAAAAAAAAATATATTCCAACAGAAATTTTAAGTAATATACTGGCTTTAGAAAGCAACTCGACAATCTCAACTCTGTTCAACTAAAAAAAATTTAAATTACCTTTTATTCCACTCATAAATATATGAAGCGGATTCTCGACAGCCATTAATATTTTTTCATACACTCGAAAAACTTACACTTCATGTAAAAATATATTTCTTTTGCATAATGTATTATTTTCAATATACAGCGAAACAACAGCAACAAAAATCAACCTCAAAGATAAGATTTAAAATTTTTGTTGAAGCGCGTGATTAAAAAATCTGAAATAATTTGAAAATATTCTGGACACTCTAATCAAATATAAACCCAAACGCTAATTAGTAGAAGAATCTTATTAATAAAATATCTTACTTACCACGACATTGAAAACAGCTCCGATCATAAGACCAAAGCTCTGAGCAACAAAAGCGACGAGCATGCTAATTGTGAAGAACATTGAAAATCTCGTGACTTCGAGTGGCTGGCAGGACATGAGATAAATGATAATGGTGAAGAGAAGGCAGCAAAGAACAGAAACTGGAATGTCGATTATCGTGACAGATGTATAAAACATCTTGAGACTGTACCATCTATTAAAGTGCTCCTTCTGCAGAATACTCATTTCCGTCGGGACTGTAAAATCAATAAATTCATATTAAAACAAAAAAAAAACAAAAAAAATGCTACCTTATAGTCGAGGGAATATAAAATTAACTCACATGTGAGAATTGTCAACATCATGGTCGTCATCATGTGATGCATAAGAATAGCGAACAACAAATTGTAATTCTCTAAAACACGAGAGCCACGATTACCAGATGCTATAAACACCGAGCCAAGCATCAAACCCGTGCATATATTAACCATTATTCGTAAATGCGTCAACGTCTGAAATAAAAATAAAATCAATAAGTCGTCAAAAAAATTTGTTTCATAAATTGTTGTTTTAAAAAAGAGGATGCAAAGTGAAACAATAATTATTATAAATAGATTTTTTTAATCATTATTGTAAATCTAATTGACTTTCTGAAAAGAAAAACAAAAAATGTAATATAGACTCACCGAGTCTCTTATCGACTTTATGTATCCTCTCCAGAGAAGTACTTTGAGTTGATGAAGTGGTGGTGTCGCTTGCAAGGCCATTTTCCGTTTCGATTTTGTATTCAGAACTGCAGGAACTTTTTCTAAAAATTATAAAAGGTTTTTTTTAATTAAAAAGACGAAAATTAAATATAATGTAAATGATTTTTTCTTTTTTCAATCCCTTGTATTAATTTTTTAAACATATTACGTCAAAAACCTTTACATACATAAGGCTGGATATTTCGAATAAATGGTACTTTTTTAAAATGTCAATTGTGTGGCAATAATTCAGGAAAATGCACGAATTTTTCTCATAGTGAAATAGTATTGTTTATCAAATTTTCTCAATAAAAAAGATAGTCAATTTTTTATTTATTATCGTACCTTTCATGTCCTTAAGCACCGAGGGATCTTTGAACCACTGAACACTCTTTCCGTTTTGTGTACCAGCGACTAAAGCGTCGATTTTATCCTCTCCATGTTCTCCGCAAGCCAATTCGATGACTGAAATATTCAATTCATTAATAGTATTATAATTATTGTATGTACGAAATAAATTTACACAAAAAAAAGCAGCTGACGTGGGAGGACAATTTTTTTTATTTCATACATTTTAAGGAAATTACTCTGATCTTGTATCTAAAAAATTGAACAACAAAAACGTTATGACTTTTTAGTGTTAAAGTTTTCCTTCCCAAATTTTATCTCTTTCAGAATACAATTTGTTCCAGTTGACAACTGAGGACTGAAATCTCAGAATGGTAAGAATATCAAATTATAACTAAGTTCATAAAATTTTAATAAATTCATAAAATAAATAAATTTTAAAAAATTTGAAGGGTATAAAAATTCATTTTTTACAGATGCCTTTTTTAAAAATTAATTTCAACGATGTATTATTTGCAGATTACCATAATCAGCAGGATTGTGATACATTGGACAGGGCAATTTGACACTCTCAAGATAAGGAACCAATAATTCCGTCGCACCTTGATACAAACAATTTCCCTGTGCTAAAACGTAAACCTAAAAAAAAGGTATTTCACATAAAATAAAAATATTATGCTTATCGAAAATAATGAAAAAAAAAATAAATAAAAGGAAATAAAAATATTTGTTTCAGCATATATTTTATTCCAAGCCACGGAATAATTTGTACCTGATCGAAAATTTGGAACAGCGATGCACTGGGCTGATGTATCGTGCAGACTATAGTTCTTCCTTGACGTGCCAACATTTTGAGCAGGTAAACGACTTGCATGCAAGTCGAACTGTCGAGGCCAGTCGTCGGCTCATCCAGGAACATTACCGTAGGATTATTTACCAATTCCAGAGCTATTGAAAGTCTCTTTCTTTGACCACCACTCAGTCTTTCAGCTCTCGTCTTCAGGTGCACAAATAGGCCGAGGGTCGTGAGAATTTCTTTGATCTAAAACATTAATTTAATTTATAGTAATTATCAATTAAATACGTTTTTTTTTTTAAATAACATTTCATTTTTTATATGACATTAAACAATTTATTTCTATTAAAAAAATGTATGAAGCCAGATAATATAATTGAAAAATTGTCCTCGTCTACAATTTTTAGCTCGGATACATTTTTACATACTTTTTGTTATTTATAAATGAAACATTTTTTTTTATTTATTGAAGATAATTCATGCTCTTACTATAGCTTCTTTCGTGCTTTTTGACGTAGTAGTTGGCAGTTTTAAGTCTGCAGCTACCCACATGTTTTCCTGAACAGTTAGGAGTGGCTGAAGTCGATCGTCCTGTGTTATGTACGCGCTTGATCTGTAAGAAATTTGTAAGAAAACAAAAAAAAAGAATTATATTGCGTCTATAATAGCTAAAGAAAAATGAAAATCATGAATATTTCATTTAATTAATGTCGCGAGAAAAGACAATATGCTACAAATATTGTGATTAGATCGAATCATTAAAACACGAACCTTCGAAAATGGTTCAAATCGCGAACCACTCCATTAACGTATACTGATCCTTGGACACCGGTCAATCTGTAACCCGAGAGAATATCGAGTAGTGTTGACTTTCCGGCACCTGATGGTCCCATAATAGCGATGAGGTTCGTCGACGGTAGCCTTCCATGCACTCCATGAAGAATTTCTTTCGATCCTATTAACACACATTTTATTTATTTCTCATTGAGTGTACTTAATAGATTTAAAAAAAAAATCCGGAATTTCAAGAAATATCTGTCAATTATATTTTTATATAAAATTTCGCTATATTTAAGCTTAGAAATATGTTCGTGTCTTGAACATATTTGAAACATTTTTTATCCACTCAATTTATTTCACAATATTAGAAATGCAATTTGTTTCACCAAATAATTGATTATTTTTTGCTGGATTTCATTAATTAAAATTAAATTTGTTCAAAAATAAGTATAACAAATAAATAATAATTTTGTTACTTCCATTCATATAATTTTTTTTTATAACTTTCAGTTCAAAAGTACCTACTTAAAAAAAAAAAAAGATGAAAAGAGTGTGTGTCTAGAATTTGTAAAATTGTAAATATATAATATTTTAGAAGAAAGTCGGATAAATTTAAAAAATAATAAATCTAATTATTTACAAATTGCATCGCTGAATTCTTTTTATTAAATAAAATCGTACTCAAATCGTGTCTATAGTCACAGTCGACGAAAATGGAAATAAAATAATAATTCAATATTTGATATGAAAAAAACATATTTCAAGATCAGATATCGATAATCCTCTAATAAAAATTGTAGATTAGAGTTTAAATTTAACCACTGAAACCGAAAAGTGTTTTTAATTTCTTAAACAGAATCTTTCACATTAAAAAATAATTTTGAAAAATCGAAGTGCGATTTATCGTGACTAACAAACGCATTCGTTACATTATTTACCTTAAATTTTTTTAAAAATACTTTCAATAATAAAATCACAAATTTTCAACAAATCTTTTTTTCATACAACTGGCAATTAAGAAATTTATCATTTTGAGAAAATTTTAAAAAATGTGGACGTTTCAAGACAAAAACATTTTCATCAATGTCTCAAAATTTAAATATCGTTTCTAACGAATAACGTTACTCGAAATAAATGCACAATTTTTTTATTTCCTTTCTTTTATGAAGTTCTTATTTAAATGTAATTTAATATTAAGCTAGAATCATTCATACTCAACCAAATAAAATATTTCTTAATTTAAAAAAAAAGGTTTTTCAAATATTTCCCTGCACATTTTTTTTACGTTTTCCACAATATTTTGTAAAATCAAGCCAAAAAAAAGTGTAACATGACCAAATATTGTAAAATCGCATTATTCTATTTTCTACAATAATCCTATAGTGATTAAAAATGATTACCTTTTCTGTAACCGAGCGAGACAGTGTAACGAATATCCTCGAACAATATATTTGATAATTGTCCACCGTTGAACTGAGCCAAATGGCCGTCATTAACTCGATCATTTTCGATCAATTCATCCTTAGTCGCATCTTGATTTTTAATGATTCTAGGTGTTTGTTGAGTGTCCTTGATATCCGGTTGGCAAGAAGCCTCGTGCATGAGGAGTTCCATAGTGGATCCTGCGAATATGCTGTGACGCAATATCAATAAATCTTCCTCTGAAAAATCGCTTGGGCAAGCACCGGCAATGATCTTTTCACTCTTGGCACGGTCAACGATCTGAGAACAAAGCAGCAGGTTTCATCGAATTGAGTGACTACGATACGTTTCTTCCTCCAACTTGTGCGTTTCTTCTCTTTTTTTTTTTTCTTCTTTTTTTTTCAGCGATATCGATTATTATGCGATTCTTTAAAGCTGACACGATGCGTGAGAGCATCGCTGAGAAAGATTAAGTGAGATGGAAATACTTTTGATTCACGATTAGATAAGATTAGCTATATTAGGAGAATACGATAAATCCAGCTGAGCGTCAAAGACTCATCGAGATCGAAGACCGCCCCGCGGCTCCGGAGGTTGCTGGACTCAGATCTAAAGTCCACTTTATTGTTAATACCCACACTTGTATGAGAATGTATGTCTGTATATGTAACTCCGTGAAATCATATCGCAAACACGTTTCTTCTTCTTTTTGCTTGCTAGAAATACTCGACGTAATCGATTATTGATCGATGTACTTTTTGTACCATCCAGGTAATTTTTATCATTTTTGGCAAAAATTATGAGTAAAAAAATGTATTGACTAATATTTTTAGCATGGGGGCAATTAAAAAAGAAATAAGTCCTGTTATTTTTAAGTTTAGCTGATCAGAGAAATTTTTTTCTTCCTTGTCATTAAATACAGGATTATGTTAGTTCGTCTTTGGAATACTTTTTAGAGTTTCAAAAGAGCGTGATTTTCGACAAATTTTGAATTCATTTTGGGCAGATTTTTTTTGTTTAAGTATGAAAAATATTAAAATCAGAAAATATTAAAAATATGAAAAATATCAAAATATTAAAAAATATTAAATATCAGACCCAGGTCGAATTCCATAGCAATTCGACCTGGGTCTGATCTTCGGCCGCTACGATCTAGTCCACGTTTTTTTATATCATTGTGCTGATTTTAAAAGGCACTTTTTACTTTTTTTCAAAATTTATTTGACACAGTTTTGATTTTTTTAAAGAAAAATATCGAGGGTACGTAATTTTTAAATCTGGAAAAATTCTTTAAAATGCTGTGTTGAATATCAAGATTTTTGAGCTCATATCTATAATGGCCAAACCTTCGTTTCCATTGCTATTAAAGTTTTTATCGGATAAAACGTTTTAAAAAATTAGAATAAGAGCCCAGTACACTATCAACTGTTGCTGCAATATTTTTATATGTAACATAATGTTTATAGGAACTTTTTCAGATTTTTTCAAAACGATTTCAATTTAAAATAAAGGATGCTTTGTTTTCGTGAAATTTATTTTCGAGATTTTATGTCAATACACTCAGAATGGTCCAAAACGTGAAGAAAAGCGATTTATTTTTTGCAGATTCAGCGCAAATATGGTTTACATATATTGAACAAGATTTGAGTGAAAATTTTACGCAAATCGATCGAGGGGTTCAAATTTCATGACGTTTTGCATTTTTTTTTAAATGTCTTTCGAGCTCAAACAAGCCTGCAAAATAGAACCTTGCAAATTGTTTCCTCACAATTTTCTATCATTGATCAACCTTTTTATGTACAAAGCTTCCTCGATGAGGAAGCCAAAAGTGCCTCATAAAGGTAGCTTTGTAAAAAAAAAAAAGACTATGTCAAAGACAGCAAATTGTGAGGAAGGAATTTGCAAGGTTTTACTTAGCAGGCTTTTTTTTTAATTGCCTTTTCATCAGGTGAAATATTAGAATTTGTAAAAGTAAATTTTTTTTTGATCGCATTTTTTACTCATGGAAAAAAAATGTCTTATTGTTTAACTAGTGCAAAATATAAAGAGACTTTTTTTACGGCAACAAAAAGGTATTTTAATAAGCAAAAATTATATTTTAAATGTTAATAATTGTAAAATTATTAAAATCGGTGAAAAACAAAAAAAAGTCATAACATCCAAATAAAAAAAATTGCACATATAATTGAATAAATATTCATGAAAGCAATTAATATCTTTAAAAAAAAAAAAGAACAATTATTTAAATTTCTTATTCAGAATTTATGGGTCGTGTTGTAAATAGTAACAAAACAAAAATGCACATTAATACGATAAAACAAATACTTTCATGACAATTTTTATTGATCTTTATTTTATGAAATTTCTCGACAAAAAAACTATTAATTTCTGTGATTTGTAAATACAATAAATGTTGCATAACTCTGTGCATAATAACAATGGTACGAAATGACATCGATTAAAAAGAAAATGCGAACGCTGTCTCGTAAAGTAAAGAAAAATATTGCTAAATAGAGTCTTGCACATTGGTTACTTTATTTCCCAAGAATCTCTGTAAAAACTACCGCCAATAAAAATGACAAAGCAATATGCAAAGTTCAACTATACAAGTTTTTATTAAAAAAAAAAAAAAAAAAAAAAAAAAAAAACTTCCTCAATTGAACCTCTCCCTCCAATGTTGACAATTCTGCTGACCGCAAACTTTAATCTGTCAAAGAGCAGCGATGAGGTCACTGTACACAGATGAGAGGAAAACCCCTCACGATTGATTACTTCGTTCTCTCACAGTTCCGCTAAAAAAAAAAAAAAAAAAAAAAAAAAAAAAGGGAATGCACATCCGCGCAAGAAAAAAAAACTGAGGAAAACATACGTAATTATAGTACACAGAGATTGTCGAGAAATTTTCAACTCGTCAATATCGCGAAACATGTTTTGTCAATTAAGATAAAAACATAACGACGATGATACAGTTAATAATAACAAGTACAAAGCGTAACGATAAATGAAAATATGAGAATTGTCCTCCAAGAAACTCGTCAGCCTCATAAATCTCGACGCAAAGGATAATTGCACATCTTTTACATGCACGGGTCAAAGTAAA
Organism: Perithous albicinctus; assembly: GCA_964016905.1. Taxonomy (NCBI): domain Eukaryota; kingdom Metazoa; phylum Arthropoda; class Insecta; order Hymenoptera; family Ichneumonidae; genus Perithous; species Perithous albicinctus. The sequence continues at coordinate 23,419,368 of OZ024689.1, forward strand.
AGAGATTAAAAAAAAATAAAACAAGTGGGACAGTGTTGAATTACGAACGTGCAATGAAGAATGTTAATTAACGTCGGAGAAAGGTGCCTGGGCGTTATCGAAAACCAGTCGACCCTGCTCCATTTTTTTTTTCTTAACACGCATATCTAAATAGCTTATCAATCTCTATATTTATTCAAGACAGGCTCGAAAAAACACTATCGCGCTTTAGAACGGAAGTCAAAGCATCCTTCCTGAAGATATTGCTTTCGCATTGTGTGTTATTCTACGATATCGCGAATACATTATTTACAGCAGGAGGCTCAAGGTCTAAACGACTCACTTTTATCATATTTTCTCACATTTTTTTCCTCCATTTATCTTAATAACGACGTATGTACTCGAGGGGGGTCAAGTAAAATACAATTTGTATTTTTATTTGTAAGCAATAATTTTGAGCTGAATCAGCATTCTTTTTTGCTTTTCTATTTTTAGGCTGATAAATTAAGTGAATTGTTGTTTTTCTAAAAATATAAAAGTTATATTTCTTAAAAATCTGGCAAGTTTATACAATTTGTCATGAATTCCCATTTTTGGGCTTTCATTGTATTCATTTTTGGCTGAATATTTGGCACATTTTTTTTTGCTTCTTTTTATCTGGGTTTTTTTTATTTTTAGGCTGATATATAAAGTGATTTGTTACTTTTCTAAAAATATAAAAGTTATTTACTATGTGTAATAAAATAGAATTTGTACTTTTTTTTATAAACAGTCATTTCTACCTGAATATTTGGTACATTCTGTTTGTTTTTTTTAATTTGGGCTTTTTTATTTTTAGACTGATAAAGTAATTTGTTGTTTTTCAAAAATATGATTGTTATAGTTTTTAAAAATCTAGGAATCGAAGACTATTTGTAACAAAATAGAATTTGAAATTTTTTGCTTTCATTGTGAACAGTAATTTTTAGCTGACTCCATTCTTTTTTTATTTTTAGACTGAAAAATTAAGTGCTCATTCGTGAAGAGCAATTTATAATTATTTGATGTTCTTCACAGTAAATAAAATTGTCATATATCAGATAACAAGTGAGCATAATGACAAATGAATATTTATAAATATTTTGCATTCATTAGTATTTTCAATTAAATATATATATATACATATATAAATTTTTCACCGCATATTTCGTGCACTTGTGAATTTCTAAAAATTGCTCTAAACATTGAAATTAGTCGTATCTTAAATAAAAAACGTATATAAAAGTGTTTTACTTTGAAATATATATTTATGCAAATTTATTTAAAAAATTCTCGAACTCCTCCGAAGCATTGATTTTTAATTGATAAGCATAAAAATCGTTTTTTAAAAAACCTGGATACTTTAAATTTTTTTCCGAAAAAATCACTAAAACAACTAATTAAACCGAACATTTTAAGCCTGGACGGGAAGTGGGGTCATATGGGACAAAAAATTGGCAGACAATTTTTTAATGGCTTTTAACGAGAGTTTAAAATTTTTATTTCATTTTTAAACTCTCATAAAGGAATCGAAAAAAAAAATTGTCCCACTTCCCGTCTATGCTTAAATTGTTCGTCTTTATGAGTAGTATTTTGGAGATTAAAAAAAATAATAAAAAATGTCCAAGCTGTTGAAAAATCGATTTTTATGTTTATTAATTAAAACTCAATGCTTCGGACCAGTTAAAGACTTTTAAAAAATAAATTTACATTGAGTGCCTGTCCAAGTGTCTGTGAGAGTACCTGTGAGTGCCTGTGAGTGCCTAAGAGTGCTTGTGAGTGCCTGCGTGATTTTCCAATGAATCTCAAATATTTATCCTTTATTATTACGTAAATTGTTTAATTAAATGTACTTTTAATAAAATTATATTTAATTACTCAGAATATTCGTGAGAAATTGGAGCAGAAACGTTCTCATAAAATGGTCATCAAATGTTTTCTTGGTATCATGATTGACCTGCATCTCTTTACCAGATAGCTTGCAAATATCGCGACGTGCATTTAGATTGACTTATTGTCACACATATATGTCGTATCAAACGCCGGTATACATGATACGTACACGTATTAGAGTTGGGTGAGTTTAAATGGACCACATTCGTAATACAAAGGCGACAATGAGTGATAAGAACTGGTCGCAAGTGATCAAAGTTCAGAGTAACGCTCTCTCATCGGCTTCGGTCTCTCTGAGTCACCTCGCGAGCCTCGCGCGCGCTACCCTCTCGAGTTCTAAAGCAGTTAACAGATGCACCGCGTCCTCGCGGTCTTTATACTTTGTTCACACACTCACCGCAAACACACTTCACACGTCTATATAGAACGTTAAGTTACAGATGAGCTTCTCAATGGGTAGTTCTGTTATTAAGAGGCAAACGAGCAGCGCACTCGAACTCGAGGAGAGTAAATTTCAATATAATGTCCCCTTAATACCTGTACAATAGAACTATAATGTTATTAGACAGTAAAAAAAAAGTAAAATTACGTTTGTATCAACAGAAAGATTTTTTTTTCCACTAACGTCCTCAGAAATGTTGCGTTAACTTCACTTTATTTATATTTTATTAATTTATTAATATTTTATTTTTTTTATAAGAAAAATCGAAATTTTTCTTATAAAAAAAAAAGAAAAATTGACATGTTTTTATGTTATAAATAGACAAAGCTATGAGAAAGTTTGTTAATTCATTTTTCTTTCGCTATGCAAAATATGGAGTATAATAAGGAAGCAATTTTCAAGATTCTTTGCATTCTTGTTTGAAAAAAAAAAAATGCGAAACTATAATTTTATAATTTTTAGTATTCGAGGAGTTATAAATTAAAAATATAAAAATTGCATTGCTTTGATACATTTAGAAAAATTATAAGTAATGTGATTTACTCATTCTTCATGCATTAAAAATTTTTATTTTCATTATCACAATTTATTCCTCGGATGAGAAAATTAATTGCAAAAACAAAATTTCTGCAAAAAAAAAAAATAATGTATACATGCATTTGTTTTCAAAATTTTACTAAAAATCACATGAAAAATAATCCAAGTCGATTACAATAATTACTATTTTTATTTATACAATTAATTTTTCGAATGCATTTTTTTAATTTACAAAATTCGTTTCTCATTAATTACGATAATTATTATCTCCGTAGAAATAAGATACACACTTCAAGATCGGATTCTAGAGTCGGAATTATATAAGAAAAAAAAATAGTGTTCTCGTCCGGGAGCAAAATATCTTCGGTCTTCATACATTCTCGGTATACATTGTAATTAACACATCATAACGAGCACAGTACGTACTATTCAGAAGAGAGAAAAATACGTCGGAATTAATTAACCGATCTCAAGACTCATCGTGCAATTCTAGTAACACCACAGAAAAAATGCCATCAATGCAGCTGTTCAGTTGCATGAAAACCGGATTTGCTATATCTGAATCTTTGAATTCGAAAACAAAGAATCTAACGAAAACCTGTTGTATCTGAATAAAATAATTTTTTTTTGCTTTCCACTTTATCGTTTTATGGTCCTAATTTGATAGTTCCACTGCTGATGAATCTGCATTAATTTGTATGAGATATTAATAAATAGCAGTAGAGAAAGTAAAATATCTAAAATAATTTTTTAGGGTGTTTAGGAAAATAAATTTTTCATGAGAAAACCGGTTTTACGTAGTGTCTTTGAATCTTTGATTTGGATAATAATTCTACTAACAAATGTTTCTTGAATCTGAATAAAATAAAAACCTGTTGTTAAACTGGATTGGGAATGGAATTTACAGGCCTTTTGTTGTATTTTATCGTCCCTGAAGTACTGATCGAAAAGTTTGATTGATCAAGAATATGGTCATGTAAAATAATCACCAATACCAAATATTAAGAGATTGGTAGGTACTTTTTATTCAATATGAATGTTTTAGTTTTTTTTTATTCAGAAATCAAAATTTTTATATGTTTTATGTTCAGAATTTTTGGAGAATTTTTTTTAGATGAACAAAATGTGTTACGAATGATCGACCATAACGAATGTTTCATACGTTCTGTTTTTCTGAAAGATAAATAAATAAAACACGGATTTTCGCCCGAAATAGGTGGAACGCCCCTTAAGCTACTAATTATTCTTTAATATTTTTTACAGATTTTTTATGAGCTCCTATGAACGAAAAAGTTGGGATGAACCGGTTGGCATTCTCTAAGTTGAGTCGCGTAAAAATCCACCTCAGAATTTTATGATTACACCGAAGGAAAGTTATTGCCTCCTTGAAAATAAATAAAAAATGTTAATTTTCGGTCTCGTGAAGACCAAAACGAAGAGTCAATGTTCACTCAATCCGTTTTAAGACGTTACTGAACATTTCTTGTTAATTACGAATAAAATGCATTTTTTAAACTCTAAAATTCAGTTTACGAACTCCAGAAATTCTAAACTATGCATTTCATCGATTTTTTTGTAAGTCGAATTTAAACAAAAAATGTTGGGCATCTATTCTGATTAATAGTATGATTTTTTTCCTATACGACTGATTATTCATTAATTTATATAGTCATTTTCAAATTCGGAGCAAAATCTTGAAAACTATTTTTCTTAATAAAAATAATAATTAAATCGCACCTGAGTTTCAAAATTTCAAATACCAGACGGAAAATTGTTATAATTTTTTTTTCTAAAAGTCGTTTTTTCTAAATGACTTTTCTCGTTGCTTTGGACCATTTGGAGTGTTCTGACTTTGAGATCTCGAAAAAATAAAACAACGAACCAATGATTCATGATCTTTAATTTCCCATGGGAATTCATGAATAAATAAAAAGGAATAAAAGAATGTCTCACCACCTTCATAAATACACTAATCTTTAAAATCATCTTTCGCCAAAAAAAAAAAGTGTGTTTTCAATTTTAAAAAAGGACTTTGGAACAGTAGTTATAAAATAACTTTTTGAACAAACAGGAAGTAATAAAAGAGTCACAACTTTGCCAACATATGCGTCAATAATATATTGTGACAATTCTACATTGCATCACCATGAACACGATGTTTACTAAGAGCGATACTAGTTTGCTGGTAAGAAACTGCTGCACCATATATGGTATATATATATATATATATATATACATATAAATACAATGTGCACACTTTGTTCTATATTTTATCGGAAATACACCAGATGCAGTTATAAAATCCGCGTATAATTGTCGAATAAATTAACTGCCACACGTGAGTGGAATATTTTTAAATATCAAACGGAGCGTTCAATCGGCGGCTACCAAAAAGATCCCAAAGATATACTGTTTCTCATTGCTGTTTTTTTTTTTTTTTTTTTTTTTTTTTAAGTCAAGGATCCAAAGGTTCCTCAAACAGGATTTTTTAAGCCAGCGTTTTAATGTTACAAGTACCACCGGTGATACGTCATGCATTTTTTACAATCCTGGGACAGATACGAGGAAGAAAACAACAGAACATGTAGACGTCATAGTAAACGTTATAATAATGTAACAAAAAAGGAGAATTTCCGTGCCTCAGGCTCTACATCACGTTTTACTCTTTATCGGACTAGCAAGAAATACGCGTTCCGTGCGATTACCTGCGTAATGTTACATAATTTTTATGCATAATTGTATTACTTTTTTCTTGCTTCTATCTCTCTTCCTCTACCTCTACTGCAAGAAAAATTGCATGGAATTTATTGTAACGACACTGGAAGTATATATCCATGAAAATGGTATATATGAATTTGATACACAAATGTGATGTATGAGGCAAAGCACGTCAAGTCGGCCACCCCAATTTTTCAACAAAACGTCCTCAAATTGATTCAGGATTTTAGTCTGGCTGAAGAAAAAATGTAGAATTTTTTTCAAATTTTTTATTGCATATTCGAGGTATTAAGAATTTCTGAAAATAATCATTGTTTATTTTTTAACGCCAATACTAAGGCTCGCACAAAAAAAATCATAACAACATGAAATTTTGAATTTTCACCGTACTTTCCACCAATATTTTTTGTAAAATTCTCCGATTTTATTTTACGCTATTTTTCAATTAAATAGTGTTGGCTGAAATTTTCATATTTTGTTCTTTGAAATATCTGGAATCTTAGAAAAAATTCAGCTCTTCAAAATGTGAAAATTTCAACTAAATCGGAAACGCCGTTTCGGAGGGAAAAAAGTGGCAACTTTATTTAATTGAAAAATAGGATAAAATGAAATCGGAGTCCAAGCTTCAAACCTCACTCGTCCAAAAGAACTGACAAAATACAATAGCACGAATGAAACAGAGTTTCACTCAAATGAGTCTCAGGTATATGCGACAGCCAATCAGAGAACGAATAAATGGCAACAATAGATGTATCGAAAAAGCGAGTTATGTCGGCCACTGATCTTTTGAAGAGGGAGTTACTAGAAAAAGAGAGAGAGATAGAAGAAAAGAATTTGTGGAATAAAGAACTGCGATGCTGGAAGGATATTCCGCTATACAAGTTTCAATGACCATGACCAATACACCTGAGATGTTATGACTCAACTCAAATATTTGTTCATTCACCTTCAGCCACAGTCTGTCTTATTTTTCGACCGCTAAAAACCGCTAGACCAAAGTACACATCGTTATTTCTTTTTGATTAATCGACCCTGAAGAAGTATCATCCAATATTAATTTATCAAGGTGATCCGTAAACTATAAATAATAAATTGGAAATTCTCAACTTTTTCAACTGAAAAATCTCGTTTATATACGACAGCAGAATTTTTGTTCTAATTTGACGTCATTTATTTTTGTCAAATAAAGAAAAAGTGTAATAATAATTTGTATAAAAATTTCGATTTTTCGTTTTACAATAGTACATTTCGACACTAGTGCGAAAGACATTTTTCTGACGAGTGTTACTTTACACGAGTTTAAAAAACGTTTTTCGCACGAATATCGAAGATAATTTTATTTTAATAATTTTATTTATTTACGTAATTTCTTTTTTGTTAATCGATCGAAAATTTGTCCAATATTAATTTATCAAGGTGATCTGTGCACTGTCAAAAATAAATGGAAAATTCTGAAAACAGGAAAATCTTGTTCAAATATGACAACAGAATTTTCGTTATAATTTGACACTATTTATTTTTGTCAGATACAAAAAAAAATCAAAACTAATTTGTTGAATATCTCGAATTTTCGATTTACCAAATATTTTGTTATTTTCGCAGAAAAATATATTGATTGATGGCAAAATAATGTAAATTCGTCGCATTTCAAAATCATTGTGTTACTTTTCAAATGCTAAAAAAAAATCCATACAATTAAAAAAAAATCTAACACATTTTTTGTTATTTCAAAAACCAGAGTATTCCGATTTTACACTAGTATGTTTTACTGTGTAGCATTTTTTCTAAGATAAAAAATGCAATTTCATTATTGAACTTAAAAATTTGAGTCGAGGAGAAGCTCCAACGATTTCAAACGAAACGTGTTTTATTATATTTATCGATAGAAAGAATAAAAAGAAACCCAAATGCACTAAATCCGGTTCGCCACCGGACGGCTCCAATGGGATTTTTCCCATGAGTTTTTTTTACTCTCCCCTCTGAGATTTCTTTAAGCTTCACAAGATCGATGTTACGAGCTCTGAATAGCTGGGAAAAAAGCCACATAGCACGCAATATTTTTCTTGTCGTTTTATCAAATTCCTATTGTGTCTCTCGGATTTTAAAAAATATTTCCGCAATTTTTAAAAAATATATTTGGAAAAATTCTATACAGATACTCCAATACTCTTTATTTTGTATTTCAGTAATATACTCAAAATTTCACATTCGAAATTCTTCGAAAAAATTACAAGAAGACATTTTTATATAATTTAAAATGTTTCAGACAAATTTTTAATGCCTCATTAAATGGAAAATATTAAAAAATAAATATGAAACTTTTTTTTTTAATTACCGCTAGATGGCGAACGTGCGGAAATTTTCTCGCACACAATTCGTCACATCAATATGCATACAAAAAAGCAGTGCTATCAGTATGACTGAAATATCATTTACAAATATTTGGGAAATTATTTACAATATTTTAATAACATTAATTTTGTATTGCTGTGAAATCTTTTTCGAAACATTAAAATGCAAAATGTACGAGCGAGCGAAAAGATATTTTGAAATCGTTTTGAAAACTTGTCACAAATGTTTTAAAACATTGTCCAAACATTTTCAATGTTTCATCAAAACAAAGTTTGAGAGATTTCAAAAATATTTCCGTGATGTTTTTGAAAAATGAATTGCAAGATTCTATATTCTCAGGATCCTCTTGTGAGTCACCAAAAAAAAGAATACAAGAATACACTTTTTATTTATTACACAATTGTTTCTAAAAAAAAATACGTTCAAATCTTATAAAATGCAGCTAAATCTGAAATTCTGTGCAGCCATATAATGCACGATGATGCTGCTGCTGCAAAAAAAAAATATCTTAGAACAAAGTGCAAGTTTTTGAAAAGGAATGAAAAAATATTTTCTCGCATCCTTTTTTTTATGTGACTCAGTTCGCACAATGACGAACTTTGATGCATTCTTGTATCCGTAGCATATCTTTGCGTCATCATGAGAAAAAAAAAGCTAATTGCGTATATTAACTTCACTTATGAATATTAATTCCCTTACGATTACACAGCAATCGAAACAATCGTAGAAGATAATATACACAGTTTCAAACAGGAATAAAAGCCTAATGGATTCTTTCAAAATTCTAGATTACGTCTTGTAATTATCCGATCGACTGGACATCATTTTTTTTTTTTTTTTTTTTAATTTGAAACGTCTAAGATTCGCCTTTCATTGGTAAAATCGAGCTTCGAAGATAACGAGAAATGATTACGTTGCGAAATCTTCTCAACTCCTACGTAGGAACGCCAAGTGTCCTTCGATCGTCACGCTTCACGTTTATAAACATTGCCGGTTTTGTACATCTTAGCCAACTAATAATTGTAGATTGTAGACAATTCGTCGTCATCGTGATCTACGCAAGCGATATATCACCACTTCGTAGACCATCCGAGTTTCATAAACGACACTTTTCATATCTACGTTATCAATTCGGAACAGGCAAGCGTCGAGAATGTGAGCAATTTTCCAAAAAAGATATATTGATATATTTTGCGATTCGAACAAATATGAGTGATGATGTGAGAGCGATTATCATTTTTGTCCATTGAGATAAAGTAATTTGATGATAAATCTTTATAAGCCTTGTTATGTATATTTATTATAAATAAAATAACAACACCATTATTTTTTTTTGGCTCACTCAAATTCAGCTGATTCAAGACATTGTTGTTATATCATCGAAAAATGTGTAAAAAATTATAATTAATTTATAAATAATAAATTATGTGTGAGTGATCAATGATTCCTCTCGTTCAAATTTTCAGAATAAAACCACGTAGTTCAACTAAATAATACAATAATTAATAATGTTTAATTAATATTCTATGATTCAATGAAACTAATCGTTGTAGATCTCCTGTTTAATTGTTTATGGTTATTCAAATTGAAATGGGTTTTCAATCTTTTTTTTATGTAAAATTCTTTTCATCTCTGAGCCAAAGAATTTTTTACCAATTTTAAGGATGCACGTGTGGGATTCTCATGATGTGATTTTTGATAAATTTGAATCTTTGGATAATCGCATTTTTAAACAGGTAATTTTCAACAGAATTTTTGTGTAATTTAAAAAAAAGAAAGAAATTGGTCTGGTTTGAAAAACGATATTTCGCTTTTTAACGTCATATCATTTTTTTTTTTTTTTCAGAAACATAAACAAAAAAAAAAGTTGTGTACATCATGTCATACATCGTGTATACATTATCTCAAACTTATCAAATTTCATCCTAGACATTTTTTTAAATTTCATCCTAGAAATTTTTACGAAAATTCGTTCTGTCGGGAATATTGGTCGTGTAGAGTAATAGAAAAATTACGTCTTTTCTTTTTCAAAATACTTTTCGAAAAAAAATTGTCAAAATTATTGAATACGGTCAGGGTCAGACAATATTAATTTCATCGAGAATCACCCACTTACATCTCAGCCGAAATTTTTATTTTATTAGAATTTTAATGCTTCAGAAAAAGAGAAAAATCGAAAAAAAATCAACTTCAATTCAATTATAATTATAATAATTATAATTATTCAGTAATTATTATTATAATTATTCAGTAATTATTGTTATAATTATTGTAATAATTATAATTATTATAATTATTATTATAATTATTATTATTATAAGTGACAAAAGATTTTTTGTGCGGTATTTAATTCCCTGTTTTTTTTTCAAATACGTATAATTTTTTTAAGCATTTTCTCGCCGAATTGCGGTTGCAGCCGACTTCTTCTTTCCATACCGCACGTGCCTCTGAACAAAGAGCCCAGAGGACAGAGGGAAACTGTAGAAAATCTCTGTCGATCTGCAGAAACCACACCTCTGTCGATACAGTCGGTCTGAAGTTCACTTGACGCTGCCGGAGTTAATCGTGTTTCGCTGAGAATGTAAACACACTCGGGCTACAGTGTATTATATATAAACACTGGAGCTACATCACGGCTGAATATTTTATACTGGCGTCTTGAAATTTCCAGCGAAAGCGACAGCAGCGGGACGCGAACCCTCGGCCTGCCGATACTCTGGTCTACAAAGCAAGCACGCAAGCCACTACACCATAGTTCCGTTTTGTAACAATCGCATTTTGTAACAATCTTATTCGAACATTTTTTTTAATCTTTTAGTGATCCTGAAACTTGTTTTGTGGCATGTGAAAAAAAAGATCGAAAAATGCATCTTTTCAAACAGTTCTCAAAATAAAAATAACTAATTAAAAAAAAGTTGGACAATAACCAAAAAATATGTTCGGACAAATCAGAGAATTTATTTCATATTACAAAAAAAGTTTTTTTTATCAAATTAGTTAAACAGTTTTTTTCACCAATTTATTAATATCTTTTCGGCATTATTGTTATTATTGTTATTATTATTTTTATCAAAATTCTTTTCAATAATATTTTTTTCTTTTTTTTCTCTCGTCTCAAAATACTCAAATTATGTTCAAAACTTTACAAAAACGATTACAAAAAAATGTAACCCAAAACGTAACTTAGTAACTTAATTCTTTTCATCACGTTTACCCTCTTTCCTTCAATCCCGAGCGTAGAACAAAGAAAAATATAAATGTACGATGACTTCTCTGTCAAATTATCGAAAAGTGGACATTTAAATCTGTATAAATAGTTGTAGCAACGAAAAGAGAATACTGGAAATCACATTGGAGGCCCCTTACGTATGTTGTGTCATTGACATGACCTCTTCGTGGCAGGGTTAATTGACTATATAAGCACATGGGCAAAATGCGATTGGGGAAGAAGAGAGACTGGTGACCTTTCCGCATTTTTTAACACGGAAATAATGTTACATATCGTAACAACGACGACGTGAACGTTCAACAGATATGTCTTATATGGCTTTATCATATATGGATAACATATGAGCTCGCGAATTTCAATGACGTTTTTTTTGCGGACGCTGTCGCCACGCGCTAAGAATTTGTAAGAAGCGATAAGATGAGGCACTTATCGTCAAACATACTTCATGTGTTCTATAGCACCATTACTGTTATTTTGGTGATCGAGTGAAAGAAAAAACAATCCTCAAGTATCTTTGTTTTGAAAAATTTATCGCGTTTTCGTATATGTGTTTGTTTTGCATTATTTTGAACGGATAACTTCCGGAATGCAACACAGAAGAAATGTGATTAAACAGTTGTGTGTCAGGCTTTCGAAGTTTATTTTGATGATACAAATTTATTAAATTCACATAAACAATGTTTTTTACAAATAATTTTTAAGTTTTGAGGAATTCTTTGCGATGATTGATTCAAAATCTCAGGTACAAAACAGCGAAGATAAAAAAATGAAGATATGAAATTGAAAACGCCATTTTGATCTTCATTTGCTAAGTAGCACAAGATGGCGATTTTTAAAATGTTTTTTATTCTGTGTTTTGGTATAAAAATGGCGAATACAAAATGTCGACAAAAATGGAAAAAACTGTATGACAGTTTTTCACAAAAATTTGTTTCTAGAAAATTCATGTCTTACGGTCTTCGACTCTGAAGTCAAATTGTTAGAAATAAAAATGGCGGAGACAAAATACCAGCAAGAATGCAGAAATGAAGACAGTTTTTCACAAAAATTTGTTTCTAGAAAATTCATGTCTTACGGTCTTCGACTCTGAAGCCAAATTATTAGAATTAAAAATGGCGGAGACAAAATACCAACAAGAATGCAGAAATGAAGACAGTTTTTCACAAAAATTTGTTTCTAGAAAATTCATGTCTTACGGTTTTCGACTCTGAAGCCAAATTATTAGAATTAAAAATGGCGGAGACAAAATACCAACAAGAATGCAGAAATGAAGACAGTTTTTCACAAAAATTTGTTTCTAGAAAATTCATGTCTTACGGTTTTCGACTCTGAAGCCAAATTATTAGAATTAAAAATAGCGGAGACAAAATACCAGCAAGAATGCAGAAATGAAGACAGTTTCTCACAAAAATTTGTTTCTAGAAAATTCATGTCTTACGATCTTCGACTCTGAAGCCAAATTATTAGAATAAAAAATGGCGGATACAAAATACCAACAAGAATGCAGAAATGAAGACAGTTTTTCACAAAAATTTGTTTCTAGAAAATTCATGTCTTACGATCTTCGACTCTGAAGCCAAATTATTAGAATAAAAAATGGCGGAGACAAAATACTAATAAAAATGCAAAAAAAAACAAGAAAATTTTTCACAAAAATTGATTTCTATAGTGTTCAAGCTGACTTCGACACTGAAGTCAAACTATTAGATAAAAAATTGCGAAGACAAAGCATAAATAGAAAATGAAGAAAAAAAATTCCTCAACATTGTAAAAAACATATTGCGACACCATAAGTGTCAACAACACAAGTTTGAGAACCACCAATTTTTGTACACGCGCACAACACAAAAAGTGAAAGTTTTACCGAGTAAAGACCTTATTTGTACTTTGGTGCATAAAACCCGCGAAGATAAAAAAACGTGTTCCAAACGTTACACTCAACTTTCATCAGACAGCATACAACGATCATCGACCCACGTAGCGATGCACTCTATGAGGACACAGTTCAGAACTTAGCATCGACTCTTAGCTTGACTCAAAGAACTTTTACTAAAAAAAAGAATCTAAGACAACAGAAGCATTCGAGTACTTGCAGAGCAAAGAGGCATAAAGTGGCATTGCAGCTAAAATCACTCGACGAGACTCTAACTCAAGAAAAAGAAAAAAAAAAAAAAAAAAAAAAAAAGCGATAAAATGATCAGCGAACATTGCAGTGAAAGTGAATCAAACGGTACTTTGAAGATATAGTCTCCTGCAATGGAAATGTAAATCACAGTTTCAGCTTCACAAACTTACCGGCGTGTATTAAAAGTAGAAAATCACATCAACTTCAATCATGTAGAAGAATCGTTTCGGTTCAACTACAAATTTTCAGATTTAATTAATTAACGTCATTTTTTAATTTTTTTTTTATTATTTATATATAAATTTAATGAAAAAAAGAAATGTATCAATTATGTACAAAAAGAGTCGCGCCTAATTCTGAGGATAGCCGTTTATGCTTCCTACAGAAAAAAGTGAATCGCGGTCTCGTTCAATTGTTTATTTGTTGGGTTTTTTTTTTCTTTTACTGTATATAATTTTAGCTTAAAAAAGAAAGAAAAAATTAGTTTGGCTGTTTGTAAACGGGTGGTTCGGTCAGTACTGAAGTCACGTTACGTACTGACGGTCGAGTACGATTTTCATCACACATGTCCCCTTTATTCTCCTTCCCTCTTGGCTTTGAGCTCGCGACCAGCCCCCTCTTCTTGACCTCTTATTGCTACTGATGCTGTTGCCCAGTCTTTAATCTCTCCCTCTGCTCAAGGTAAAATCTCGGTGGTGTGGGTGTGCCCCTATCATGGTTCCAGCATCCCATCGGGCCAGGTGCTCGTACTATCAAAAACGCTGTTATCGCATTTTTGCACTCGATGATAATTTACGTGTCATAACGAGTCGATGCATTTTTTAATGCATCTCTACTTATGAAATACGCAATAAGGAATAAGTTAAAAAGAACATCGATGTATAGAAAATATTTCTTCTTTTTTATTATTATTTTATTAAAATATTTTATTTATTATTTATTGTTATATAGTTTTTTATTATTATTTTTTATTATTATTTTTTATAATCATTTTTTTTAAGCCTCAAATCATTGGTGATTAAACAATGATTATAATTTTTTTAAGGAGTACTGATTTCACGCATTTTTAAAAAACGATTGAAAATATTTATACTTTTTTTTTAAGGGGGGACCACCAATTTCCGGTTACAAAAAGTCTATGGAAAGTATTTATAATTTTTTCAATGAGGGCATAAAAAATTTAAGGTAAAAAAAATCAATAGAGAAAATGTATAGTTAATTTTTTAAGAGGGTGTCACCAATTTCTCGGTAGAAAAAAAAACGATAAAAAATATTTATATTTTTTTGAAGGGGGTGGCTCTACTGATTTCAGGCGATTAAAAAAACATTAAGAATGTTTTTAATATGCTGAAGGGGCACCGGGAATTAAAAACAAGAAAAAGGTTCCAAAGTCGAACCACGCACATTTTGTTTCCACATTTTTTTTTTTTTTTTTGGTCTGTCGCCACCAAAAATGCCAATTTCAGGTTACGTAAAGCCAATTCAAAGTAATTGGAATTTTTTTAAGGGGGACACCGCCAATTTAAGGCGTAAAAAATGTATAGAGAACAAATATAATTTTTTTTAAAGCGTGAAACCACCAATTTCTCGTTACAAAAAAGCTGATAGACAATATTTCCAATATTTTAAGGGAGCACCATCGATTTCAGACTTTAAAAAACGATAAAAAAATTATTACAATTTTTTCAAACAGGAATTCACTGATTTCAGGCAATTAAAAAAATATTAAAAATATTTCTAGCTTGTTAAAGAGGGACACCGAAAATTTGAGTGAAGAAAAATCAATTGAAAACATTTATAATTTCTTATGCCAACAGAAAATCCGATTTTAAGCAACAGAAAAACATTCGAAATATTTATAGTTTGTTGAAGAAGCAATTTAAGCCAAGAAAAATCAATAGAAAATATTTATAATTTTTCAAGGGCGATTAATTTAAGATAAAAAAAAAAAAAAATCACAGGAAAAAAAAATCGTTAAAAAATATTTTTTTACATCCGGTTAAATTTCTTCTATTTAATTCTTTTAAGTACAAGTTGGAAAATCAAGAAATTTAAAATTATAAAAAATTTTTCAAGAAATTATGAAAAATAATTTCCTCCTTACAAACATTTAAGCAAAGCTTCGACTAAAAAAAAAATTGTGAGTCCAAATCGTCTCAAAAATAAATTCAAAGTGAATACATGAAACTCTTCTTTTCAGTGTTAAAATTTCGATTAAAAAAAATCAAATTTTCAATTACACAAAAACCACAGATACACTCATTATCATTCGAATTATTGGAATACTAATTGCGCTAAAATATATTGCTTTCTCGGTCGATTAAAGAACATCGTTACCTCAGACACCGATAATTAAAAAAAAAAGAAAAAGAAAAAAAGTATACAAAGTTCAGTTTCACTGGAAGAACAGATAAGCAGCGTGAACAGTTCGTGCTCACGCAGACAATCGCTCATGTACTTTGGTACATTCAACAATCGTCTCTCTCTCTTCCTCTCTCTCTCTCTCTCTCTGCACTCAACCCAACACAATTCTTTTGTTCTTAAAATTTTCTTTAAACATTTTTATTCTTTTCAACTGTTTGGTTATTAAGTGATAAATCATTATTTTTTACTTCTGACTGGTATGATTTCTAAGCTATTAAAGCTTAGAAATCATCGCAGGTCATCAGTAAAAATGCAACTTTTGTACGATATGCTGCTGAAAGTTTACCACCTTATACGATACGAATAAAGAATTACGCCGCGACTTACGAAATTCATTCTCTTATGACTCATTCCACTGGAGGATTTTTCACTGATGGATTTTTTTTGCTATAGCGCTCAAAGATCGGTCAGTTGAGTAGCCACAACAAAGAGTAATTAATTAGTAACAATAATTATTCAGTATTATTCCTTTGTATGAAAATTTGTATAATTTACAATTGGCTCTTCTTCGACGATTTAAACTCTCAAACTTCGGATTACAGCAATTTATAACATCAATTGGATGATTTAATTTTAGTTTGGTCTAAATAAAATTAAATTTAAAATTCACACTTTTCTACTTGATTTTTCTACCCAATATTCATTTATTTTATTTATATTATATTTATTTTTTTAGTATTATCTAAGAGTCAATATTTCTTCATATCAAATCTTTTATAATTTCAAGCCGGTTCTTCTGGACGATTTAAACTCTCAAACTTCGGATTACAGCAATTTATAACATTAATTGGATGATTTAATTTTAGTTTGGTCTAATTAAAATTGAATTTAAAATTCACACTTTTCTACTTGATTTTTCCATCCAATATTACATTTTTTTTAGTAGTATCTAAAACTCATTATTTCTTTATATAAACATTTTTATAATTTAAAACAGGTTCTTCTTGACGATTTAAACTCTCAATCTTCAGATTGAGAAATTTAACGTGAATGGGATGATTCCATTTTAGTCTTGTTTAATCAACATTTAATTAGAAATTCAGACTTTTCTACTTCATTTTTTTTTTACCCAATTACTTTTTAGTAGACAAATTGTTAGTTAAATAATTAACAATTTTAACTAACAAATTTCTTTATTAATTGAATAAAAAATGATTTGTCAATTACAAATTTCAATACGAGTTAAATAATTTTCTTAAATAAGTAACTTAAATAGGTAAATAAGTAAGTAACAAAGTGTTACTTTATCGAAACATTATTTTGTCATTTACGATTTTTTGTTAAACTAGTAAAATGAAAAGAAAAATACAAATATTGCAAAACGTTATGACATGTTTTCTTTTTTTTTCTATTTTCTATAATTACTATAAATATTTTGTAAAATTAATATAAAATTTAATACTTCTGACATTGTATCATTAATTTCTAAAATTTTCGTATCTTACTTTTTAAAAATAGAATGTATAAACTTTTTTTTTGGTAAATTAATTTTTTTTAAACTTCCGGACAAAAAGTTTCTACTAAATGTACAAAAATGTTGTTTTTTGATTTTTCTGTATTTTTTTTTTACTCCACTGTTATTTCTCGCATTCGGCTTTTACAAAATATATTTGTGATTGACTGATCGCCACCTGATGCAGGGATTGTGAATTTAATTATCATACACGATCCCATCTTTATCGGCTTTTAAAATTTCGATCAATCGACACAAAAAAATCGATCATCTATATTCGATTCAATATTACGCGCGCTTTATTTTTTCGCGCATGCGCATTCCCGACTTTAGTAAAATACCCGATTTAACGCATATATATTTCGCATTTATCTCTGTAGAAAAAATTGTAGTGTTGATTTATAGAAAAAGCGATTTTTGCCTTTTAATATATTCAAAACAAATAATAATTGCATGTGATCTAACAGTTCAATCGAAACAAATTCTATTGACCGTACTCGATTCAATATTGAGCGCGCTTTATTTTTTCGCGCATGCGCATTCCCGACTTTAGTAAAATACCCGATTTAACGCATATATATTTCGCGTTTATCTCTATAGAAAAAAAATAATAGTGTTGATCTATAGCAAAAGCGATTTTTGCCTTTTAGTGTGTTCAAGACAAATCTTAATTGGATGTAATCTGACAGTTCACCTAAGAAGCAATATAGAAACCATTGATAAATACACGTTTTTTTTCCGTCACAATGATGGACATCCCAATGATGGATTCCTACTTGGAGAGTTTAGACGGTTACATACGTGATGACGATAAATTAGTAAGTAACAAACAATTCCTTAACAACTTCAATTTCAACTCCAAAAACACAAATCTAAACGACAACAAAAAACCAATTTTTAGGTTACGTACAAATGGCTGAGCAAAGAGTTGGAAGTTCATGTAAATGTGGCAAAAGTAATTCTTTGGCATTACTGGCAAAAACACAAGAAAGACAAGCTAGTCGGAACTTTCATGCTCATCGGAAATCTCAAAGAAGGTGGAATGCGAGTTGAAGTCGTCAAGGACTGCGATCTTGATAAAGGAAAGGAAAAGTATGAAAAAATCATATCGGAGCACATATACAGTTTACAAAAGACGCTGTCTGATGTAGAATTGCTCGCAAGCGCAGGAAAAGGAGATTCCAGGTTCAGCGCTATTACCTGCGAAAAAAGTGTAATTTTGAGCGAAGATGAGATATTGGCAATGCGATGGGGTAAATCGCAACCTCCGCAAGCCACGTCTGTCGATAAAAAAGCTGCGCCGCAAGCTCAAAACAAAAAAGAAAGTCCCGTGGTAAAAGAGGCACCAAAAAAAATTGAGGAAAGCAAGGAAGACGCAAAATCCGAAGAAAAACCTAAGAAAATTTCTCCTCCCAAGCAAAAAAGTAGCGAAAAAAAGGGAGTTTCTAAAAAACCGATTCAGAGCACCAAAGCTGGCTTTGGACATCTTTTTGCTAAAGCTGGAAATCAGCAAAAGCCACAAACTGCAGCTTCGTCCAAAGACGAAGCAGGCAATAGCGATAAAAAAAAATCGGAGAGTTCGCCGGAAGATAAAGAGTCAAAATCAACAAAAGCTGGTTTGTTTACAAAAGGAAAAGCTAAGGAGAACGAGGACAACACTAATGTTCCCATGGAAACTGTGACTTTGTCACCGGAGAAAAATGAAGAAAAGAAATCAAAACCAGTTGCCGCCAAACCGGATAAAGTGACTGGCAAAAAAACGAGTAAGAGCAAAAAAGCAGCACGTGGAACTAAACGCGGTAGAAGTCAGGATTCTGAGGATGAGACGAAAAAGAGGAAACGAATAATCGTGGCTTCGGATTCGAGCGAAGAATCCGCCAATGAAAGTGCCGACGAAGATATGTTCGATTCACCACCGCCGCCGCAAGCATCGCCGAAAGCAGATCAATCGCCGAGTCCACCGCATGTTCAGCAGCAAGGAAATAAACGAAAAGTTCGTAAATTAGTGGACAAAACTTTTATGGGCGAGGATGGATATCTCATAACGAAGAAGGAGCACGTTTATGTCAGCTGCTCGGACGAAGAGCCCGAAGTGGAAACGAAGAAAAAGGTCGAGCCCGAAAGACCGAAGGAGAACAAACTGCCGGTGAAAAAGAAGCAAACATCTTTGATGAGCTTCTTCAAAAAAGGGTGAAGAAAATTCCATCAATTTTCTTTTATCTTTTTCGTATATTATTCGCAAATGAGTCTAAGTTTTTATTTATTGAAAAAATTATCGTGGATCGATGACGAGAATCTCTTAATAAATCATGTACAGTTTTTTTGTTTATGGATGCGATGAATGGCTTCTCTTTTTTTCAACCAGAATTGCCTCCGGTATTTTATGAAATTTACACTCGCGGAATAATATTTTTAAAAAGTGTTTCATCTTTTTAATAATGACGAGAAAATTACGTCTTTAATTTTACGAAAAATTGTAATAACAGATGGTCCTTCATTTATTTTTCCATTCAATAAATATATTTCTGTTGTTTTTCATAAATGTTTCCTTGAAATCTTAGGAGTCATTTTTTTTGTCATTATTAGAAAATTTAAACATCTTCTTTTGTATAAAATTAGTAGATAGTTGTATGAAACATGTTTATCCAAAATAACTGTGTTAACTGAAAATAAATTGAAAATAGCAAAAGGACGAAGGAATAAGACTTGAAATTGAATTAATGAAATTTACACCTGAATTCCCATATTTTTGGGTAACCAGATTACTGAATAATGTCAGATAGTTTTCAAAAATGTGTTCAAGATTGTTGAGTTATGTTTGAAAAATAAAATAATACTTTGTAGAATTTCTTCAGCAATTATTCAATTTTTTAAAAATCAATCCATAAAAACTGGAAACTGTAGCAAAATAATAACATCTAATTCAATTATACGAAAGAATCGAAAACAATAATGGAGGCTAATGTTAATAACCTAAAAAAGGATCTAAGCAAAAGGATAAAAGAATAATGAGCAAAAAGAGGCTCCAAGTTCAATCGAGAATGGAATTAATGAGATTCACGGCTGTGTTCTCGATTGTTTTTTTTGGCGATTCGATTACTGAAGAATTTGTCGGTTTTTTAAAAATATGCTAAACAAAGATTGTTGAATGATGGTTAAAGAATAAAATAATATTTTATAAGATTTTTTATAAGCGCACAATCCAGTTTCCTTTTCGCATTTCCATTCATAGATTATAGGCTTCTGGTGAACAGATGTGAATCATACAGGTTACTAATCGCGGATTGGTATGGCAGTTATCACAAAGTACACGAATCACCTATACGAAGCTTTTGCATTATCAGATATCAGATACGGTATCTTTATGCTCTAGTACGGACAGTAAAGCAGTATAATTGTACTCCGTCTGAAAGTAGTCGCGCCCCGTGCGCTGATATACCTTCAAAAAAAGAAAAAATGTCGAATATAAAATTCCTACAAAATCTATTCGCGTGTTTTATACTTATTAATTACGTGAATAATTCTTTCGCTGGAATATGCGATCTTTGTGTCTGCAAGCAATCAGGTATTTAGAAGAAAAAAAAAAACAAATCTTTAGTCCACCCAAAGCGTAGAAGATACTGTAATCTACTTTATCAAACTTTTGCAGAAGCTGGAAAAATAGTCAATTGCGAAGGAAAACGTGAGATCGACAATTACACTGATATATTTGATCTACTTGCGTTCGAGGATTACGATAGCGTGAAGAAACTTATTCTATCGAAGCACGAAATCACCACGTTACCATTAGACGCTTTCAGAGGACTAAAGCAACTGAAATCATTGGATTTATCGGAAAATTCAATAGATAATATCGAGGCAGATATTTTTCATGACTTGAAGAGCCTCGAGGAGCTGGATTTTTCATTCAATGTCTTGAAGTCATTGAATGGTGCAGTTTTTAATAATATACAGTCACTGCTTAAGCTGAATCTTAGTAACAATCAGATAACTGATTTGAGTGAAATTACTGCTGATCAATTGTCAAATTTGACTCATCTCGATCTTTCCCACAATAATTTGAAAACAATTGACAACGAATTTATCAAAACACTGTCGAATCTTCAATTTCTCGATGTCTCGTTCAACGAAATTGAATCTTTACCTGGTGAAACGCTTTTAAAGCTTTCATCACTTTTTCATCTTCGTGCAACGGATAATTTATTAAAAAATATAACAGGCAAAGATTTACCAGAATCAGTGAAAATACTCAGTGTTGGTTTCAATTCTATAACTTCTTTGCCACTTAATCTTTCTCAAATTCGTTATTTGAATATTGAAGATAATGCAATAGCTGCTATTGAGGCTGATGCTGAATGGTTCAGAGAATTAAAGCATTTGAATATCAGTGGAAATATATTGACCACATTACCTGATGTGCAATTCAGTCAACTGGATTTGTTGGATATTTCTCGCAATGATTTATCAATCGTACCTGAAACATTGAATTTGAATAATTTTCCGAAATTGGAGACGCTGTTTATGGGCGGAAATCCTATAAGAGATTTGATTTTTAATCGTGAATTGCGTCTACGACGACTTCAAGCTCATAATCTTTATCTTTTGGATACTATTGATGTAGATGCTTTTAAAAATCTAAAAGGTGTTGACGATGGATGCATAAATCTGACAATTTCTCAAAGTCCGAGATTGGTGTTGATTAAAAAAGGAGCGTTAAATGGTGTGACAATATGTTCTGTAAGTAAAAAATACAAATTAGTTTTTTATTAAATATATAATATTAATTATTTTACAAAAGTGACGTGAATGACTTTATTGAAGTATTTAATTTATTCGTTTTGTGTCAGATTAAGAAGAAATCTTTAAAATAACGTGAAAAAGAAAAGCAACGACGGTAAATCTCGTAGCTTATTAATAATTTTTTTTATAAAATTTGGTTTTGACATAATTAAATAATGAAAATTTATAAAATACAGATGTAACAGCTATTCCGTTTTCATAAAATAGTTAACATTGAGTAGAATAGTAAATAGAGATTCCGTGTTGGAATACTGAAAATCAGTATAAAGTTTTCCCACCTCTTGATAAGAATAAAAAAAAATGTTCTCTTTGCTCAAAACAGCTGGATTTAAGTAAAAATGCTTTGACCCGCATATCCCCGGAGGTATTTAAAACGGAGGAAAAAATCGTAATACAAAATGGAATTGATTTGCAAGGAAATCCGCTGATCTGTGATTGTGAATCGCAGTGGATGCTGAATGATTTGGTGCCTCATCTCTACAAAGTGAATCCTGAACTTCTGGACAATCTCAGGTAAACAGTCCCATTAAGGTGTTTAAAGAAGAAAATCTTTTTTTTTTCTAAATTTGTCACTAAACGACCGCTCAATTCTCAAGAACGAATTAAAATTACATGATTGACTTTAAAAAAGCTTACAATAATGTAAAATATTAAGAAAACTGTAGATTAAAAATAGCGATTAATCAAGATTTTAAAAAAATTATTTATATCGATTGCAGATGTAAAACACCAATAGAATTGTCAGGAACGAGAATGGTGCACTGGTTCAAGTGGAAGAATCAAGTATTTTGCGATACCACACCTAAGGAGCTATCAAAAATGATCGACACTGCGGCCGTGCTGTCGGGAAATAAAAAATCAGTGACTCTGGAAACGAGCCGAGGGATGCTTGCGATTGTTGCCGCAGCTATGGCTACACTCTGCATCTTAATAATAGTCGGAATCTTAATCGGCCGAAGAGTTGTAATTCGTCGACGTCGCATGAACCGTAGATTCTAAATTAAATTAATCTTAACTTACATTAATAATACTTTAACATGTGTAGTAATTTCTTACCGATTAC
This sequence comes from Perithous albicinctus, assembly GCA_964016905.1. Lineage (NCBI taxonomy): Eukaryota > Metazoa > Arthropoda > Insecta > Hymenoptera > Ichneumonidae > Perithous > Perithous albicinctus. Next base: position 23,442,401 of record OZ024689.1, read on the forward strand.
ACGATCGTTTTTTTTTTTTTGTTTTTACTTAATCATTGGCTTATTTAATTCAGAAGAAATGAAAGCAATCCATGACTGTATAAAAAACCGTTTCGTTGTGGAAGATTGTTCCCCGTTTATTTACTATCTTATAAATAATTCTTCATCGACAGAATCGTTGATCACAGTAGCACCGCGAGAGTAATGTACAACAATTACGCATATCATTTCATACGAGTCACATATGAATGAGAAAGAAAAAGTAATAATAACATTCACCTGATCTTACGATAAAAATGTATTTATGACTTTGGACGCAACACACTGATATCTCTCTTTTTGCATTATTTAAATAATATTTTTGTCTTAAAAAAAATGTCTCTAAATTTCATCAATCTGCCAGTGACTAGAAGTTACGCGAGGCTGAGGATTTTCCCGTAGTTCGCTTAGAAATGACAAAATATTTTGATAGTACCCAGGTTGATTCCATGTCTCGTTGTGTGTGCCACCGGGTATTGGAAGCATTCGTTTCCATGTACTTCTGCAACGGTCGAACAGATCCGTCATCATTCGGGGCGGTACCAAAGTGTCCGCCAATCCCGAGACGAACAATACTGGTACCGTTATGGATCGGATTTTGAGCAGGGACATATACTGATTAAAAGAAAAATTTATACAATTTATTTTCTATGGGATGTGGCATGCACACAAGAAAAATCCTCGTTTTGCTTGACAACTAATTTCAGATCAGAAAGCGTATTTTATATATATATATGTATATTAGGGAGTTTCAAAAAGATCCACTATTTTTTTTTTTTGCTCATCCCGCCATGTCAAAATTTAGATTACGAACTTGAAATAAACTTCGCGAAAAGGGACACAGACATAGGCAAACAATTTTAAAAGGTGCCGCATTGGAGGTTTAAACCCAAAAAATGCGGCACCTCCAAACCAAAATTGTTAGCGTTTTGCGAGGTGTTTTTATAAATTGAAAACGATAGTTTTGGGGAATGGGAACTTGTTTTTTATTTTAGACACTAAAAAATATTGATTTTTATTTTCTTTTTTTTTTATATGGTAGTCCAAAAAAATCACTTTCTTTTTTTAAAAGAAGTAAAATGTCAAGCAGGGAGCCTTGTGATACAAAGTATTTTTTATTTTTCTGTAGTAATAATATTTTCAAGACTAAGATTTTAATGCAAAACTTTACTATTATCGCGAATGCATTGATTTTTATGTATCAACCTCTTTCGTAATTTTTTTCCTAATCAGTCGGAACTTTAAAAAAAAATATTAAGTATAAAAAAAAGTTTGTTATATTCGAAATCGGGGATTTTTGATACGATACGGTTTTTTAGGATAGAAAAGAAATTGAAATCTGTGAACAACTATCAATTGTTGGGTAAAGAAATTATTAAAAAATTTCAATCGTTAACTATGAACGTTGCCTCTTTATAGTTACCAGACTGGCCGCGATTTTCCTGATAATGAATTTTTTGATTCAATTAACGAAAATACCTTATTCTTGTAGAAAATAAGTGGTAGATACTCGAGCAGTCTGGATCCAATAAGAAGCGAGGCCATGTCTGGTATGCTGGTAAATGTATTCTCCAAAATAATGCACCAAATTTTCTGGTTATTATCCTCCTTTGTAGCTAAATCAATCGCCACTGCCCCACCTATAAAAAAATGAACTCTAACTTTATCTATGGACTAATAGCAAAAAAAAAATTTGTTTTTAACGATACGTCACGAAAAATTGTGAAAAAAATACAGGAATTACGTTCGGCTGTTATACCTTTTTATTTTAGAAATTCTCCCGTAAAAATGATATACGTATAAAAACTGCGGACTTAATTGATTGCGTTAACATTTAAATTAATTATACGATGAAAGTCTATTGAAAAATAAATAATGGATGCTTTAATTATTGGTTTTAAGTTTTCTTACCTAAAGATCTTCCAAAAACAATGATTTCCTCTGTATTAATATCATTTCTATTAGCTAAATATTCTATTCCAGCGCGAGCATCCATGTACAGGCCTTCCTCAGAAGGACTGCCTTGTGATAGCCCGTATCCTCTGTACTCCAGCATCAATATGTTGCATTTCACTGTATGATACAGTTCAGAAACATTCTGGAGCCTAAAAAAAAAATTAATAATCACATTTTTTTTCTTCTCTCTTTATTTACAAAGTATTTATCAAGTTTTACCTACCGATGGCCGATATTTCCGGCATTGCCATGAAGATAGAGTAACGTAGGTGCTTTTTTGGCTTCGTTTTCCGGTTGTGCTATAAAAAACATATGCAACATCGTTCCATCGCCGGAACGCGTATATACACTCTGATAGGGTAGATTGAACATGGAAGGTGCAGGAACATAAACGCGCGAATGCGCAGGCAATTCTGGATAATAAAGCAGTCGATCTTCGGTGCGATAAAGTAGGCCTGGAAAAAGTGCAATAATATTTCATTACATTTTATAAATTGTGAGCAATATTTCGCCAGTGATTGGTGATATTAAAAATACATTTTGGGTTTGAATAACTGTTTGAATAATTTAATAAATTACAAATAATTATGAACAAATAGCAACAAGGAGATTATTGAAGATTAATGATCTCCAATTAATTTTAGCTCACTAAAAATAATAATTCATAGTCATTCAAACCGAAAAACATTTTGAACAGAGTTTCATTCAAATACTGCCCATCATTGGTTGCAAGCTTGATATTGCAAATACGTATCTACTGAATCTCACCTGCGGTAGCTAAAAAACAAAAAAATAAATTGAAAAACTCCTTAGTGAAGTATTTTCAAAAAACAGTTTAATTTTATAAATTACAAAGAATTACAAATGAATAACAATTAGGAGATTATTAAAGATTAACTATCTCAAATTAATTTTAGCTCTCTCAAATAATAATTCATAGTCATTTGAACCCAAAAATATTTTGAACAGAGTTTTACTCAAATTCTGTCCATCTTTGGTTCCAAACTTGGTATAGCAAAAATGTATCTATTGAATCTCATCTGCAGTAGCAAAAAAATCTTTTATGAAATACTTTTAAAAATATTTTAATTTAATGAATTACAAAAAATTACCAACAAATAACAACTATGAGATTATTAAAGATTAATTATCACAAATTAATTTTAGCTCTCTCAAATAATTATTCATAGTTATTTGAACCCAAAAATATTTTGAACAAGGTTTTTGTTTTTTTAAATATTGCCCATCATTCGATGAAAGCTTGTTATTGTAAATATTTCTCTAGTAAATCTTACCGGTAGTAGCAAAACATAGAAGACAAAATGCAAAAATTCCTCCGTAGAGCCAATAGAGTATGAAGCAGAGTAGTACATAGGCTCCGGAGAATGCCCAGCATTTAATGGCTATGCCACCTAATAATTTAACTGGACGACTACGAGCCAAGCGCACCCGAAGGGACATCTTCGTGGCTCTCCTACCAGCTGATTCCTCCTCAAATAGCATAAAATCCGTTTGTGCTACTACTTGAACAACATTGGGTTATCTGTGCGAACAATTTCGCGATCTCGTGGTTCTTGTTGCGTGTATTCTTCGCGCTCGAAACTCGTTCATGACACTCGGCAAATTAGGGAGCCCGCGTTTTTATTATCGAATCAAGTGAACATTTGTGTGTTGTTGTTGTATTTAATTATTTTCTATTAATGCAGAATCGAGGCAACCTAACCTAGACACCGTGACAAAGATAATCATCTGCTCGGTGATCATTCCGTCATTAAAGACGGAGCACGACTGACGACTCGCAGAGATATACAATTTCACTTTTGCCAACGTGATATTTTACCTACTGAAGGATATACTGCGATCCTCGTGTAATAATAATTTTTTTTCAACTCTCCAAACATACACAATTTGTTGTATATTTTTCAGAATCAAAATATAAACCTATAAACCGAAAGAAATGTTTATATTTTGAATACCTAGGTAGCAAAATGATATATATATGTATATATATATATAGATTTGTAGGGCTTGATGTGTTTTTTTTATTGTGACGAGTAAATAAAATTTAAAAAATATTTTCTATTACTATTTTTTAGGTAACTTTGCTCCATTAATTCATTTTAAGCTCTGCAGAATTAATTTTTCAGAAATATTAATCTAAAGTTCTTCAACCTTCTTTAATATTAATTATCTCAAGATATTTCTTTATTTGAAAAAAGATTTGTAAGCTTAATGCTCTAGTATGGTTACCTCCAATTATACTTATGAAATTTCAATCCTGAATTTTTAATTTTCGATTTTAAGAATTTTAACTTTCAAAAAATGTAAACAAATCTCTTAAATAAAGACCATTAAGAGTTTGTATAACCCAAATTTAATAAAAAGAACTCGATTTTGCAACCATTTTCTGGTTTCAGTAAGAAATGTAGTTTTTTCTTTCACAAAAAATAAATAAATATATAAATACCTTAAAAACTATTTGTTAATAATGTTATTATTATTACTCAAATTGCAAAAAAAAATTTTGTTTTCGCAATAGTTTTTTTTGTTTCAGTAACAAAATAGTTCAGTATCAATTTTTGCTTTATTAAAACTGTTACTGTTATTACTCAAATTACAAAACGGAAAACACTTGTTTCTGCAGCATTTTTTTATTCTTCCAGTAACATCAATAGTTTTTGCTTTCCCAAAAACAAAATCGAAAAGAAGATTAAATAAGTTACGTCAAAGACTATTCATTAAAAATACTAGTATTATTAATAAAATTTAAAAAAATTCTTTTTGCAATAATTTTTTCGTTTCGATAAAACTTCAGCTAAATGATAGTGTAGTTTCTACTTTGCCAAAAGTCGGCACATGCTCATTCATATATAGTTCCTATCCATGTAACTCGATACAACGTATCTCATAGCATAATAATGATCGAAATGTTTTCTCTGGCTTTGTTGACCCGCGACTTAACACAGATCTTGCCTACTGGACATCTACTGGATAACCACGTGAAGCACCGCCTACAAAACGATAAGAATTGTTTTATTAGTGGGGATTGCCAGAGCTGTCGTGTCACTTTTAGCCGGTTAACTTATAAGAACAAGCATTTACGATTCCGCTGCTGCCGAGTTCGTTACGAGAAAAATAGAACTCAGTTAGCAATAACTAGGTAAACAGTGTGAAAAATTAATTATTAGAAATGGCACTACCGGTACCACCGATTTTGGAGAAACTCTTCAGGTATCGTATGCTCGTTTACTAAAATGTCGGTGACTCTCTTAAGTCTCTTTATTACTGTATTGCGCATTTTTTTTTAATTACATATATGCTATATTGTCAATCCATTAGACGTTATTCATTGTACTTGTTATCTACATTCTTCGGAATGCTAATTTTTGTCTTGAAATATAAACTGAATAATAAGCTTCTGCAACACTGGATGCTTTGTTGGGAATAAGTCTTTGTCTCGGATAATCATTCACGGCTGTGTTTCCAAAACAACGGATATGATTCATACTAAAGATCTCGTGACTTGCTTTAAAACGAACATTCCATATTAAATGTTGAGTTATTTTGCAATCACCACATTTTATATGAAACGCTTTTCTCGGCATCTGGCAAACAATTGGAGATAAGATAAGAAATATATTGAAATCTTGATAAAATCGTAAAAATAGACGATATTTCAAAGTTCGATTTTTAACTATTTGAGTTATGTAATTTTTTAATATTTTACAAAAAGTGTAATGTGTACTTTGGTACATCTTGTCACTATTAAAAACGCATCATGTTTATTTATTTATTGTATAAATTATTTGGTAATAACAGGGTTTTTTAAATAGTTATATTGCTATAAAAATGTATGAATATTATATTAAAATCCTGAAAAAATATTTTTATGCAGAGACTCGTATAAAAATGCCGTGAAAAGAAAAATAATGAATAATGAACATTACTTTCTCTATTCATTTAATTTTCATGGCATTTTTATAATAAGAATATGGAAAAGCTATTTTTTCATTTTTAATAAAATGCTTGTACACTTGAAAAACTTGTAGAAGTTGTATTTTTTTAAATTAATTGACAAAGAAAACTTAAATTGGTTTCATATTTTTATAATTATTCAGCCAGATCATTAGATCATTTTTTTTGGTGGGAAAAAAATGATGAAACTAAAAATATTCAATAAATGTCATTTAGGCCATAAAAATTGAGTTATGCATGTACATATATAAAATTGGTACATTACGATACGAGTGCGATCAAACTTTTTCTTGACGAGTGTGAGTTGAGCACGAGTCGATGGCGAGTGTTGCAATCACACGACTTGAGAAAAAGTTTCTGGCACGAGTTTCGTATACAACTTTATCGCACTAGTGCGAGAAGTAGGCGCTTCTCGCACAGCGCGGCATAAAAAGTGTTTGTCCTTTATATAACTATAATAAATTCGCCGATTTTTAAAAAATATCTGAGATGTACGGAATATATATTTCGAAAAAAAGGTTTTTTTTTCGATCACCTGCCCCATTAACTTTTAGTTTTGAACCTCAGAATACGCCACGTAAAATTGGAGGGCCGGCAAAAAATGGTACCTCAAACGACTATTTGATTTCCCATTTGATTAACATGTACTCAGCTCTTACAACATAACGTGCGTCGCAATATTACACATACTATTTTTCAGAGGTCGCATGAACGTTCCCGTGATATTTGGGACATTCTTAAGAAAAACTGTGTTTACATTTGTCGTTAGTGTTAATAGTTTCCAAGTTATGATTTTTTTAAATAGGCATATCTTCGAGAATTCTTTTTTTGTTATTTGCTGACTCACAAAGATATTCTATAACCATTTCAATTTTGTATAATTTATTGTATTTTATTAGCAATGATTTTTAGAGCATGCTAAGGCTAGATAACCATGGCCAAAAGCTATTGTAAAAAATATATATATTTTTTTAAAAGTCTGGTTAATTTTTTACCGTTCTTCGACAAATTTTTTAACGTAATTGTTACTATAAAACAGTAGGAAAAACTGAAATTAAAAAAAAAAAATCAACAGAAAAAGTGGTTTTTTAATTAAATTAATTCCCAAATATGTCGAAATAATATTTTAATCTCGATATTTTTTTCGCTAAGTTAGCTCGGTTTGCCTACCAGGGTTAACTCGTCAAGTATCTGATTTTTCGAAATATTGATTTATTTATTATTGATTTATAAATAATTAAAAGTATGAGTTTTATTTTTTGGCTCTCACATCTGGCTAAAAAATAATTATAAAATAATAAATATATTTTGCGGTAAAAAGTAAAATATATTCATTAAACGTTTTTTTTTTTTGTTTTTTCAAACATAAAATGTAAATTGCAAAATATTTAACAGTCACATAGACGCCCACAAAGCTGAGTATATAGACAATCTTCGGGAGGCGGTTGCGATAAAGTCTGTATCAGCATGGCCGGAAAAGAGGGAAGAAATTGTGAAGATGATGAAGTGGGCAGAATTGCGAATGAAAGAGCTTGGAAGCGAGACCGAGCTGGCAGATCTCGGCACGCAAACTCTTCCCGACGGTAAAGTGATACCACTCCCTCCTGCATTGTTGGGAACTCTTGGAAAGGATCCGAAGAAGAAGACGGTTCTTTTGTACGGACATTTGGACGTTCAGCCAGCACTGATAGAAGATGGTTGGGACACGGAGCCCTTTACTCTCGTTGAAAAGGATGGAAAACTTTACGGCAGAGGAAGTACCGACGATAAAGGCCCGGTACTTTGCTGGATCCACGCGCTTCAAGGCTACAAAGCCATTGGCGAGGAGATTCCGGTTAATATCAAGGTAATTGATAATTGCTTTGCTCTTGAAAGCCAACAACGTACCTTACAGCAAGACACTTTATCACGTACTTATCACATTGAAATAATTGACTGCTAAAAAGCCAGCCTAATTTTTTGTAATGTGTACAATTGTTTGTAAAAGAATGCTCCTTTCATTCTAATAACATTCCTTTTTGAGCTGCTGATTGTTTTTCAATCACAATATAAAAGAATTTTTCATTTAAGTATCACGAGATTTTTCAATCTTTTTTTTTTTTGCCATATTAAACTTGAAATGTTCAAAACAATGTAAATATTCGGCTAAATTATTAGCTTGTATTGAATATCTAAACTTTTGTGTTGAGATACTTTGTGCATTATCAATTAATTCTCCAAATTTCTGAATATCTTACTAGAAATATCATCTCAAAAATATTTTTTAACTAAGCAACAGAAAAAATAGTGATTAAAAAAATTGCTGGGCTTTCCAGTGACTAATAAATTATCAATGTAAGTCAATATTTAACTAAGGGTTTAACGCCTAAAGCATGTTTTATTTATTTTTAATCTATAGACAAAATTTTATTACAAAATCCCTTGCAAATAATGAATGTTCGTAAGAATGTTGTTATCATGTAAAGAAAACAATTCTTTTTAATAGAATATATAATAAAAATAAAACTCATTCTTTTTTCTTTACTTTTTTTGTAGATAATCAGAACATCGTTACGAACAGTGAAATGTAATGAAGTTAGAATGCAGTTTTTTAAACAGATAAAAACAAATAAAACACGACATTTTTTCAAACATCGGACCTACTTGTAAATTAACATTTAAAATATCAGAATAACATTTCAAATATCAAATGAATTGTTTTAACTAAATAACTTCATTTTAAATTTTTTATGTAGTCGTAAAACTGAAAATGCTGGATTTTCTTTTCACAGATTGCATTTTTCAAATATTTTGATACAAAAAAGTGTCGAGAAATTGACAGAAAAAAAAATTCAACAGGGAGGAGGGTTAAATAAAGATTTAATCCAATTTTTGCTTCCCAGTTTGTTTTCGAAGGAATGGAAGAAAGTGGTAGCGAAGGCTTGGACGATCTTCTTTACGCCCGTAAAGACTCGGCTTTCTTACGTGAAGTCGATTATGTTTGCATTTCCGACAATTATTGGCTTGGAACGACGAAACCTTGCATCACGTACGGTCTTCGAGGCGTCTGTTACTTCCACATCGAAGTGACCTGTGCCGACCGAGATCTTCACAGCGGCACTTTTGGTGGTACCGTCTATGAAGCCATGTCCGATCTTGTTTACTTGCTTGGAACCCTCGTCGATATCAATGGTCGCATCCAGATTGAAGGCATGTACGACAATGTCGCAGAAATCACCGATGCCGAGGTCGAAACTTACAAAGACATCGAATTTGACGTCGACGAACTACGCAGCACTGTTGGAACCAGCAAATTAGCTCATAACGAAGACAAGGTACGAATCAAACAGCCAGATATCAACAAGTTACATTGTTATTATAATTATTGTTTGATTATTCAACCAATATCATGTTGCTCATAAAGTAAACTATGTTTTCGTAAAAAAAGTTTTTTTTCGAAATTTTAATATCAACAGACTTAAAATAGTTGAAAACATAAAGATTTTTAGCCGCCGGCGTGCGTGCGTGTGTATATGTGTGTGACGAAAAAAACGTAAAACGGATAACTGCCGTAATTTCTGGGCGGTCGAGCTGTAACTTTACACACGAGTCGAGTTGTCACTAAGATTGTTTGGGATTGAATTTGTTTTTTTATAAAATGTTAGTTTATAAAAATGACTAAATATTCACAATCTTTTTATAGATTTCAATTCTACCAGTTACAATTTATTGTTTGATTATTTACCAAATTGTCTTCCTAATTTTTGTTGTTGAAAATTCAATTTACAGACGAAAATTCTTATGCACCGCTGGCGTTTCCCGAGTCTTTCCCTCCACGGTATCGAAGGTGCTTTCAGCGAACCGGGCTCAAAGACCGTAATACCGCGAAAGGTAATCGGTAAATTCTCCATTCGTATCGTGCCGGACATGACACCCGACGAGGTTGAGAAGAAGGTGAAGGATCACTTTGCAAAGCACTGGGCAACCAGAGGAAGTCCCAATATACTCAAAGCCGAGATGGGACACGGTGGAAAAGCTTGGACCGAAAATCCCGATCATCCGCATTACGTAGCAGCTCGCAGAGCGACTAAACTCGTCTATGAAGTTGATCCCGATCTCTCGCGCGAGGGAGGGTCCATTCCCGTGACTCTTACATTCCAGGAAGTCACCGGGAAGAACGTGCTTCTTCTCCCGGTCGGTTGTGGAGACGACGGAGCACACTCCCAAAACGAGAAGCTCAACGTTCGCAATTACATTCAGGGGGTGAGTCAATTAATTCCAAAATCAACTGTAACCAAACCGCACTAATATTAATATTGCAGAAAAAAAATTCTTATTTTAAACGATATTATTTGTTCAACTTTCTTTTACTAGATCGGAATATTTGTGCATTATAAATATAGAATTAATTTACAATGCTGGCATTTTTACAGCTAATTCTTTGTTGATAAATAATATTTTCGAGGCTGTTCCAAACAAATTATTAAAATCAGAATTCATTGTAGTAAATTTTGAAAAAATCGAAGAAGTAGTTTTTCAAATGAATTCTGGATTCAAACGAATTTCGGAAAAATGTAATGATTGGTCTAGTGGTCTTTTTTATACTGTTTTTTCGTTAAAAAATAATTAAATACTTTTATACATAGCTCACAATTCTGTTGATTTAGACAACAATTTTGAAAATAATACTGCGTTTTTTCCATCTCAGACGAAGCTCCTCGGTGCTTATCTCTACGAGGTCGGACAACTCTAAGAAGTTCGACTCGCCTGTTCAACAATAAACTCGAAGAAGGAACTACGGATTACGCTGTACCCGGTAAAACCAGGGTGCTTCTAAGTTCGACGGCGTTCAAGTAGGAAGCCTACTGATCTTAGAGTGATATTTTGCAAGTTTTTAAAAAAATATCCCATATATGAAATAAAGAACGTTTATATTTAAAACAAATAATACAATGGTGTACAAATTATTTTTTGTTTACTTTTCAAAATTATTTGTTTACTTGTTAAACCTTTCGGAGACGAATCACCCAAGCAGGCTGTCCTCTGTGTGCATCAACTGGCAAATATAGCTCCATAACATTGCCATTTTGCGCCCATTTGACTTCCCTTTCTCCGCCTTTTACGTAAATGAAAGCAAGTCCCGCCGGCCATTCGGGCAATTTCGGAGCTCCCAAACGCAAAATATTGTCTTTTGGCCAGGACAAAATAGCACCGTAAACATTAAGACCATCTTTGCTCTGCGTGTACCAAACGTCGCCGTTTAGTGTATCATTTTGATACTTCCAAGGTCTGGTGTTGTAAATCGCTTTGCCATTTATAGATAGCCAATCACCTATTGACAAAGATCGTCGATGATTTATTATTTTTTTTCGTGAGACAAGTAATTCGCGATTTGACGTGAATCTAGAAATTACTAATTATTTATGAGTTCAATGGGTGACCAAAACACCAAAAAAATCGAGAAAATTAAATGGTGCAGAAATTTCACATACAAAAACATTTGTCTTGATAAAAAATACTGGACATACACAAGAAATGAAAAGATTCATGATTTTTTAGGTAAATCGATCCCCTTAAATTTACTGACCCAATTCACGCAGACGTTGCTCATATATCGGTGTAATAATTCCATCTTTCGTTGGGCCAACATTCATCAGTAAATTTCCACCGCAGCTCACGGTTGACACTAACTCTTTGACCAAATCCTCGATAGTCATATAATCGGACAAAGCTGCATTTCGACGATAGCCCCAGGATTTTTTGTCAATTGTCAATGCGTTTTCCCATTTATGAGGTTGAAGAACACCGGGATTGTAGCGATCGGAACAAGTGTAAAAATCACCGTGATGGCAAATCGTTTCGTGGCCCCAACGATCGTTAACAACTACGGTGTCCTTTACAGGACTCTCGTTGAAAAGATAAGCCAAAAATTCTTTAGATTTCCAATAGATATCAGGAGCGTCCCATTCGCCATCTGACCATATTACTTCGGGTTTGTAGAGATTTACCAATTCATGTAATTCCGGCAAAGTTTTGAACATGACAAAATCGTTGGTCGTAAAATTATTATTTTTATCAGCGAGCCACAGAGGATTAAACCATTCGAACAGTGAGTGATACAGACCGAACTTCATGTCTGTATTTTGTCTTATTGCCTTTGCTAGTTCACCTGGAAATGTGAGAAATTCTTGCTAATTTAATTTACTAAAACAATTCAGGATTTCTTCGGGATTACTCCAGGACAACTACTCAGACTTGATGATTAGTTTTTATTTTTTTTAAACAAAATATAATGTTGATAAAATCCTGGATGAAGAAATAAACGACAGATTGTAATCATGACTTGAATGTTGCATTTTTTTCTAATTTTTAAATCTTTTTGCCTTAAGAAATATTATACATTTCAAAATCATATTCTCCTTACAATTTAGAATATATTTTTTCTGTTACGTAAAAAAACATCGACAAAAATACATTCTTGTGTAAAATAGAATCATTTTTCTAAAAACATATTTCCAATTTAATTAAGATTAATATTTTTTGTTTATTTTTAAAAAATGAGTTTATTTACGAGGAAAAAATATCTTTAATCATCTTATGGAATATTTTTATGTCACTTACATAATTTTTGTGATTTTACTGATCTTTTTGTTTGGTAATGAATTTTTTAAAAATACATTTACGTAGTATAATGATGAGTTCTTCTTCATATAAGAATGTTTTTTTCCTACTTATTCACATCACAGAATTTTTTTATTGTATTTATTTTACGCAGTGTATCGCTTTAAATTTCTCAGATCACTGGAGAAACAAAGTATTAAAATTAGGTTTAAAAATATCAAAATAATTCACAACAATCGTTACAATCCATCATTTTTTTAACCGAATTACCCATATTGACCATTTAAAAAAAATGATAAATAAAAAAAGTAAACATAACGAGAGTCTTATTTATGCCAATGTTCTTTTGGATGTTCATGCACTTTGTGTAATCTGATATCAGTAATACAACTTTGATTTTAATCAGTTGCTTATCTTATCTTGTACGTAAAAAGATGCTCCATAAACTGACCTATGCTTTCTCGATGTTTCTGCAAATGACTTTCAACGAAATATTCAAACAGTTCTTTTAATTTCTTTTTTTTTGTTTGTGAAAAATTACATAAAGAAATATTGTAAACTGATTAAAAAAAAGCAATGTAAATTTGTACATTAATTCTTCATATGTTTCAATTGTAGGCAAAGCCCTCCTTTATATGCAATTTTTTTTTCACACACAATTCTACCTACCTCATAAAACAATTTCACTTCTAAACACTTTAAGATCATGTTGAATATCATACAATTTTTTAATTTTACAATATACAATTTAATCTCTTAAAATTCCCTCAAAAAATGTTTATTCATGAAAAAGCTGTAAATAATTTATTGGATAACTGATGCATACCCACTAAGTCCCTGTTTGGTCCCACATCTCTGGAATTCCAGCTGAAGGAATATTTCGAAGGCCACAAAGTGTATCCTTCATGATGTTTGCTTGTGAGAACAACATATTTGGCTCCTGAAGCTTGGAAAATATTGCTCCATTGAGTAGCATTATAAAATTCGGCTGTGAACTCTTTGGCAAAGTCCTGATAGGTGAAATTTGGTGGATATCTCTGTTTCATGAAGTCTTGATATGTAGTCGAACCAGTTTCAGCTGAAATAAACAATCAATTATAAGGAGAAAAAAATATTTCTCAACCATTGCAAATAAATTACATACTTTTCCAGTGATTCCAGAACCACTCTGATCCGAAGCTGGGCACACTGAATACTCCCCAGTGTATAAATATTCCAATTTTAGCCTCGTCGTACCAAGCCGGCAATGGACGTTTATCCAAGCTATCCCATGTTGGCTCAAATTTGTTTACAACAGTCTTCTTACTGTACGATGCAAAACTGTTAAGATTTTGTCCATAGTCTTGATTCACTGTATATATAGCAGTGTTAAAGTGGCAAAACAAAGCTAGCAGACAAAACAGATTCAAAGCAGCAAACATTTTTTTGCTGCAATTTATTTCACAGGAACTGCCAAGCTCCAATGAATATTAAACATTCAGTACTGAAGCAAACTGCGATCACCGTCCATCTGTATTTCAAACAAAATCACAGCTTTTATATTAGGCTTGACCCCACAATCTTATCAGTCTGATTGGAAAGTATCGATCAGTAAACATTTATTGGGCATCTGGAAGCTATTCAGAACACACTGACTGTCATCTGTTGTATCAATTTATTGTTTCTAGCAAGATAAAAAAGTGTGAAAAATATTTCTATTATTGTATTCTCAGATCAAGCAGATAAGATTAGAAATGGAAAAAAAAAATGTTTTCAATAACAAATAGAATCACATATGCAGGTCATTAAGAGATCTGCATGACTACAAAAAAAATCAGACAAAAGAATGATTTTGAAAAATATTGTTATGGAATTATTTCCTATTATTTAATGAAAATTATATTGCTGTAATAATAATAAAATTTTGTGAGTAATTTTACATTGTAGCTGAAGTTTTTCTACCAAATCTGTGACTGTATTATAAAGGGTTGAAGGTTGAAAAAAAAATGAATATATAATTTGATAAAAAATTATTGTTCTGGTGTTAATTGTTATTATTATTCTTTTAGAAAAATGATCATTTGATGCATATAAAAATTATTATAAGGTGAAATATGAATAAACACTCCTGCCATCCAGTGAGCTCTGCTATCCTAATTTTCTATTTTTAATAAATTTGTAAATTACCATATTGTATGAGTCATGGAAAACCATATCAGAAATGATGATTTTTTTCTTTTTTTATTAAAATTAAATGACCTATATATTTTTTTTAATAATAAAATAAAATATTGATCATTTTCTGATACAGTTTTTCATGACTCATATACAATATGTTAAGTTACAAATTCATTAAAAATAGAAAATTAAGACTGTATTATAATACAGTTGTCTATTGTTTACACAATTTTACTTTAGAAGAAAGTATATTGTAGTAAGTTAAACTTTTTCTTATATATAAATAGAATCACTGCCTTTATAGATAATCAACAAAATTGAGAACGAAAAATTTATTTATTTCAAAGTATTTACTCTTTGCATATTAATATAAGATTTTGTACAAATAAAGCAAAAGTTTGAAATGTAGATATTATAGCTTCAAAATAAATACTTGTGGAATGCAAAAAAAAGGCTGATGAACTCATTGAAAAATTAATTTGAAAAAAAGGGAGAAAAAAATATTTCAGACACAGTGTACCGTAGATAATTTAAACATGTTCCTATTGATACAAAAAAGAAAGAAAATTCACCAAGAATTTATTGATAGATCTATTAGACCATAAAATACGAATTTCACTGACAAGTAAGTGTTTTATATATTTTTCACAGCCATGTTTAAAAATCAAATTTTTCAAATCAAATTCAAAGTTATAGTGAAGAGTTTTATTGCTAAATAAAAAAAATATTCTTATGTAGTTATTATTACTATTATTATTATTATTTAAGTATAAAAGGTCCGTAATTTTCCCACTATAGCTCAATAATTTCCATCAGATTAGTTCTCAATCGCAAAAATTTAAATGCGCAGCTCGTTTATCCGTAAATATTGACCCACCACTTATCATGATAATATTTCGTACAAATATTTAACTATAATTTATTTCGTCGAAAGCCGGGATTTTCAATTGACTCGACTGAGATTGCAAATCAGAGGCACACTTGTGGAATCAGGTGATTGTGTATGTAATCTGATTTTTGCGGTATTCTCGGTTTCCTGGTTTATCAGTTTACTACAGTCTCGAAACACGGTAAAACAGAAATATGTGGATGCTTGAGTATATCGAAAAATCACGATTATATTCGAGTTCAAAGAGCTGATAAATACATCGAAAATCGTGCGGGGAAATAAAAAGAAACAATATTTTTTCCAGTTTTTTGTGTGCATTAATGTAAAGTGAAACACGTTTAAACAAATTTAGTCGGTAACGAAAACTATTTACCAATTTTCTTAGAGCTGATTGATCTTTTGGACAAATACAGAGAACGATCAACTCGGCATGACGATTCTGCAGATGGCTGTTCTCATCTTTTTCCCGTATTATCAAACGATCTTTGAGAAAATTGGGAAACAGTTTTTCGTACCGACTGAGTTTTTTTTCACGTATTGCTTCTGGACAAAAGTCTCCCTCATTCCGCAATTTTCTTTCACTTTCTTTTCTTCCTTTTTTCAAAAACACTCACACATAAACATGAATAATCAAAACAATCCATAAAAAAATTGGTGTTTAATTGTATTTTCAAATGTACCACTAGCGTATCCGGTCCTAATGATTTAAGAGCACACAAATTCCTAATTTACTAATAGCCATTTAATATTTTAGAAAAAAATAGTAGAAACGAATTTGCTTTTATCTAAAACATTAAAATAAAGAACGTGTTTTCTTTGAAAATTATTTGATGTTATTGTGGGCAAATAATTATTTAAAAAAAAAACCGAATATTAGAGGTTTCAAAAAATTAGGCAATTAAAAAAAATGCTTTACGACAATAATTTACAATTTATTGACAAAAAACGACGAATCAAAACGAAATTAATTATATTTCTATCATTTATTATATTTTGATTAAAATAAAACAACATTCTTAAAGATTATATAATACATCGGGTTACATCTTCCATATCTTATCTTAGCCTACAGAGTTATCGTTCTTGCAAAAACGATGAAATTCTACGTACAGAAGTACCGTGGGCCCATATAACTCGGGACACGGCGCAGTATGAAAAAATCCGTGTAGCACAAAATTTACGTCTGTCTTCATTCTCCATTACAATCCAATATTTTTAGTATCTCGTTGCACGGATACTAAAAACAATAAATATCACGTTTGCCAAATATTCAACGCACGGTGTTTTTTTTTTTTTTTTTTAATATACTTTCTGTGGAGTGTCGGTAGTTGTACTCGTCACGCGAGTACACAATCAGCGCTAATTAATTATTGATTAGACCATAAATTACGAGTACAGCTTCTTTTGTTTTGTTTAAATCTTTCATTCTGTTTTACTCGATTCTTTGAATTAATATCATGCGGCGTTCATTTACTTTTATTATCGTACAAAGGAAACCCGGGCATGTTGTAAGTTCAAAGAAGCTTTCCGTATCCTATTGCGAGAGGTGCAAACATATTTCTCCAAACTTTTTCGTCATTCTTTTAACATCGGTAAACAATGGAAATATAGTAAAAATGCAGGACGTTGCGGAAATGCATTCACAGCGAGACGGTGAAGCATTTTCCTTTTTACACCTCGTATTAACAGCGATCTCGGCCGGAACACAGAGTCATATTTAAATAATATGGCTTATGAAGTCTGCCAAGCAATTATACCGATTAGAATTGATAACACGACGGCTCCGATCATCACGAGTATGCACTTTTTCTTGCGCAATTTGTTCGAATACGTAGCTGCTGTACGTAATTGTTGGGCGCCCTCGTTGACAAAAACTTCGGTTCTCTCAACCGAAGACTCGATCGAATCGATAACTTCGCCTTGATCGTGTACCAAAGCCCCGAGATCCTTGAATATTTGATTTACATCGCTGATGTCACTCTGAAATAATACAAATTTTCCCACGATTTTAATTCCTGATTTTCGGTGGGCTTTGAGAGAAAAAAAAACTAAACATTTACTTATGTTACTCACTTCGAGCTGACGTATGCTCGCTTCCTGTTCTTCCAACATTCGCAAATTCTGCTCATCCTGCAGATGCTGCTGTTGAATCTGTTTTTGCGTTCTGTTGTCCTGCAGCTCGATCAAAGTCTCTTGCTTCTTCTCACCAAACGCTCCAACTCCCGCGCTCGCTTTTGCTTTTCTTACCATTTCCTTTTCCTTTGTCGCTGCCAGTCTTTGAACTCCCTGGTATATTCAATTTTATTTTGTAAATATGACGTACAAGTACGAATTTCAGTATTTTTATTTCGAAAACTGAATATTAGTAATTTAATAAAACATTCATTATTACTGGACAATTATAAGTGTACGAAGAATCGTTTTTTTTGCGACATTTCCCAAATACAGTTAAAAACGAGTTTTAAGAAAATGTCTAGAAGGTAATAAAAAGACGCTCGACTTCTCGGATTTGGCCCATAATTTTTTATATTATTACTCCAATTCTAAAAAAACACGCTCTTTTTATAAATAAAAAAAATGTTAATTAAATTTGACTTAGTTCTGCTTTTTCAAAACTAACATATTTATTAGCCAGAGTTGAAAAATCTGAAAAAATGCTCACAAATCCTGTGTCAAATATACAAAATTGGAAGCCTAGACTCAGAGTCGACCGGCGTCCGCTTTTACTTTCTTTCAAGTTTTTTCCGGAAAAAAAAAAAATAAAAAAATTAATGCTCAAATATTTTTACATATAACACGGAATTTTGGAGTATTTTTTCAGAATTTTCAGAAACGTTTTTTTTTTTCATTTTAATTCATTCAAAGTAAGCTTGAAAAAAAACGAAACGCTAGCGCCGGCCCTCTGTGGCTCCAGACTTAAAAATATTGGTATTTGGCACATGATTTTTGAGAACTTCCTCAGATTTTCCAATTCTGACTAACGATATATTAGTTTTGAAAAATCATACTTAAGACACATTTACGGAAAAAAATCTAAAAAAAAATCTGAATTCTTTTTAGAGATGAAAGAATAAAATAAAAAATCATGAAAAAAATCCGAGGATCTAATCCAGGTCGAAGTGGTATAGATTGCCGCATATATATTTTTAAATTTCGTACAATTTTTGGTTCATTTTTTTTCAAGACAAAGACATTCAGGAGCCAAAAAAGATAAAAACGATGTTTTGTGGATCACCTGGATAATTATATTATAATAATTTAAATTTCATTATTTTTATTACTGAATAATTCACAATTTTTTTAGTTCCTTGTTAGTTACAAATTATTGTAATTTAAAATAATTTGCCATAAAGCAAAACGGAAGCAGCAATATTGAGCTGATTATCATACCTGAAAACTGTTAAGAGCACCCGTGAATTCATCCTGCAATCTTTCTTTTTGCATCTTTCTCTGCCGCTGTTCGCCAGGACTGCTAGAGGCATTGTTGCTTGACAATGCTGCCAAATCTCTGAGATGTACATTAGTGTCCTTTGCAAGTTGTTGAGTATAGTGCTGAATCTGATGTCTTGAAATAAAAAATCTACAATTAATCACTGCCCCTTTTGCCACAATGCTATTTTACCAAAACTCTTTTAATACTTACAATTGATTTCGCAACTCCTGTGAGTCTGTCGAACCTCCCAGCTGGTTGACCATCTTCTGCATTGAAGAAACTAGAAAAAAAAAACATTGACAATGAATATTTTGAGAAACGATAAATCACCGAAAAATTGCTAAATTAAATCAGGGACGAGCATTAATTCGATAATAATGTATTTGAAAACATTTTTATTCAGTAAATTTATTGGCATTTTCTTATTTTATCGATATTTTTTATTGGTAATTTGCATTTATCTTTTATTCAACCTCTTTACTCAATGTAATAAAATGAAAGTCACCCTCTTCAGATATAAGAAAAAATACCTTCTTTGAAACGCTCACTATGGAGCTATTTTTTTTCCTTAAACTATTATATTTCAAGAGTATCACCCTAAAATTTTATGAAGAAAATTTGAAAATTACGTTTTTTTTCTTTAAATGAAAAAAAGAGCATTCTTATAATATAATATCGTGAGTACGACATTTTAGAATGTTCAAAGTATTATCCTGAATTTTTAGTCATTTCGAACGACACGGTCAACGTGACAGCCGTTGAAATACGTCTGGGGTCATTGCGACCCCGTGCAACCAGCGTGTTACAACCAGAACATGTGATCATGGAGGGATCAAATACATTTTCATTGAACAAATGTCCATCCCTGAATAAAATCATGGAAGTCTTAGAATGCACCATTTTGGGATATCTTCAGTATAGAAGTGCCAACAGTTTGAGAAAGTCTGCCAAAATCCTGCTCTCTGGCTGGACCGCCGTTGTGATAAGATGAGAAGCCGATATCCATCTTTCTAGCTTGTCTGGAGTCTGGTTCTCACTGTAACAATGAATAAGTCTTGGATGAATTTATCAAAAACTGCCTCATTTGACAATTTGTCAAATTGAAAATTTCAGAATACAAAGACCCTGGATTGTCACAATAATTCAAACAGTATTTGTCTATGAAATTAAAATCACAGTCTTTAATTTCCATTTGAAGATCATTTGCAGATCATTGCAAAATCCATAAAGTTAATAATGTGTTATAAAGGAATGGTCTAGGCCCTTTAAGATTGAATTTGAGCCGAAATTATTTAAAAGTTTGAATTTTATAGGACTTTGTAATTTTCAAAAAATCAACATTTTTCTCTAACTCGTGTTACCATTGATCAGTTGAGCTTAATTTTTTTTTTGAGAAATATACTAATATTAAGCGGTGCTAGAAAGCAAAAACATTTGGTAAAGATGGGTAAAGGGGTTCAGATTTTATAGGAATTTGAATTTTTTATTTTTTATCCCGTTTGTCTTTCAAAACATCTGACAAAACAGTATGAAACTTTAGACACGTACATAATATAATGTTCAAGAATATTTGAAATAAGATTTGATAAATACAGACAAAACGCTTTGAATTTTATAGTAATTAAAAATTTTACATTTATTATTGCCAAAGTTTGCAAACATATAAGACATGTAAATCTTAAATGATTTGAGCGATAAATAACAATTTTGTCACTCCAGAAATAATTATATTATTACTTGACGAATAAAATTACCCTGATTCTAAATTTTTGAATTTTTATAACAAGGATGCAAACCAGAAAGTTGCACATTGCTGCCTTATTATTTTTCACTGTTTTACAAAGGTTCCTCTGTGAGGAAGCCAAAATCGATGAACACACTTTCTCATAGAGGTAACTTTTGTAAAATAGTGGAAAATAACAAGGAAGCAATGTGCAAGGTTCTACTTTGCATCCTTTTTGTGTACCCGGTAGTATTTTTTAACAAGATAAAAGTTTTTATGTGTAAAATTGCTACACTACTTAATTTTCGTATTTTTTAGGTGACTCGGAAACCTTAAAATAAAAGAATTTATTATTGTCCTTAATACCTTGCAATATTAATGTTACGTCTCTACTATCTAAAATTTATATAGAATAGATATCTAACATTTTTATACGGATAATAAATAAATAAATTGATTAATAATTTTAGCGAGATAATTTTGTTATTGTACCGAGGGCGTCGATTCATGAAATAGTATCAAATATCACGATTAATTTAATGAAATTGATTACCACTGGGAGCCAAAAAAAAAAATATAAACGTCGCAATTAGTCCTTCGGAATAAGCCGTAAATGCTGAAACTCGTAGATTTATCAAAATAACGCAGTAAAGAACAAATTAGCAAATGTTTTGTTCGCGTGCTGTCAAAAATACGTGACACGACGAGAGAAAAGCGAAATTTTCGTGCTTCCGAGTGACTCACTGACAGCGAGTACAAATCCTCTCGGGAAATCCGATTTTTTCGTGACCTTTAGATGTGACGAATTTTTTTTTTTTTTTTTTTTTTTTTTCGTAGACTATCGGCTCTTACCCAGTATTCCACCAAGTTCACGGAGAAGCACTAAAACTACAGATAAATCGATAAAGCCTATTTGTAAGAAAAATCTTGAATGAGCACTGCCGTCACGAGAAAACGTTCGTCGGAGGAACGGCTCCACGATTATTACTACTGCTAAATGCTACCGATTGGTTTAACGTGGGTTCCAACGGAATTTATCGCCTACACCTAGTATTCTGAGTCGGTAAATTACTGGTTAAATATGCGGTTAATTAACCTGTTTATTATTATTTTACCTGCGGTCCAATATTTCAGTTGGTACTGACAGCAGCTGCTCTGGTACTGAACGGTAAAAACGACACAGCATTTTTTGTGCATTCAACAAAAAATGTCCGCAAAGTGGAACTTTGTAAATTGCTTCCTCGTTATTTTGTATCTTTGACAAATTTTGGCTTCTCCGTAAAGGAAGCTTTGTACATCCGCTAATGTTTTGCTTTTCCCAGAAATGTCCACTGTCTCTGAATCGCATTCATTACAGATTTTGGTTACCGACTGAGTCGTTTCACATGTCCTTAAGATGATGTGCTACACTTTTCCGTCGTTCTCTCTCGCTCCACCGCGGCCACCATTGATGTTATCTCTCTCGCACTTACGGTGGCTCAGTCGGTGAATTCGGTGGATCAATCGGAAAATTAATTTTGATACCGATCGATATCAAGCCTACTTTTTTGAATTGTGTAAAAATAAAATTTCTATATAAATATTATCAGACAATATTGCTTGGAAGTTTGGTAAAATTACTGGAATGTTTTGAAAGTGTTAAATATTATTGAAATGTTGCAGCAATTTTCTAACAAATATTGCCGAGTAACATTGCAATAAAATAATTGCAATATATTCCACGTACCTTTACAGCAATATTTTTTTTGTTATTAAACTTTAACAAAGGTAGTTTACCTTCGAAAGTTATATTTGAAATGTTGTATACTTTGCATGACTCACGTCATCTTTGCGAATATTTAAAACCAATCACGTGTACGAAACTTTTTTAAATTCTTTTAAAATTAAAAATATGAGTTTTTGGAACAGAGCAATTTAAAAAATATTTTTCGGATTCCGATTTTTGTTGTTTGGAATAACATTTCACAAAATTAGAATTGTAACAACATATTAAAAACAGTTTGAACAAAATACTTATTGTACTGCCGCGCGAATTTTAGCAATAAAAAAGTGGTTTCTGGCAAACTTTTTATTCAGAAGAAATTCTTTCATTTGTGTATTGAGAGAAAGTTTTCATCACTGAACAGCTTCATCATAAAAGTTTCTTTTTGTACGTATGGACTTCACAAAAAAATGAGAACGCATGTGCAATGAATACCATTCATCTTTTTTTAAAGTTTCGAATAAACAGATTTTTCATATTTTCGTTGGACCTTCAAGTTATGAAGAAATTATTTTTAAATTTTATTTTTAATTATTCATAAACCCCTCAACTGATATTCATAAAATATATCAGAAGTTTTTAGCTCATTTTGTCAAATATTTCCAAAGTAGAAAAGGTAAAATGTTGAAAATTTCAAATTGCGAATAAAATCCGAATATTACATCAATCTTCGCCAAATTGAATATATGGGACCGGTGAATATTTGCTCCTGTAGAAAGGTTGCGTTGAACTTGTAAAAAAATTGACGTGAATTAGAGCGATAATTAAATTTAAAAAAAAATCCTACGAAATCCGTTCAATTCGAGACCAATGTTCTTCGTCTTTATTTTACAATTAATTTCCATTTAGCTCTATAGCCAAACATTTTCTACTACTTTGAAATTGCGTAAGGCTGCGTAAACCTGATCTTTATAACAAGGAACCGGGAATTTCGATGAGCAGCTCAACCGAAGGGCAAAAAGAATTATTTTTAACCGCCTCAATGCTTCCATGAAGGTAGTAGATTTTCATAAGTTTGTTTTTTGTTCGACAGGGTTTGATGCGATAGATTGAAGTAGTAGATTTGTTTGTTTTTAAGGAAATTCCGAGCTGCAGATACCTCAAACATTAAGGAGACTTGTGTTTGTTTAGAAGCACGCGGTTGTAATTTGCCGTGAAAAGAAGCAGATCTAAAAGTTAGGGTAACCCAAAATAAATCAACGATTGTTTTTGCTCTTCATCAGGAATTGAGTTCAATACAATCCTAAAATATTGATCCCGAAGTTAGTAGAAAGAAAAGAAACAGAGGTCGCGGAAAGGGATTAAAAATTGCGATTTTGATACAAAGCGATTTTTAAAAAATCGTGAAAAATCGATATTTCAGTCCTATACGAATTCAATTTCTCAGGAAAAGCGAGAAAAAAAGCATTCCGTTATTTTGGGCCACCCTCATCTAGATACTGTTTATTTTGCTAAAAGACTACTAAAAAGACCTGCGTTTAGAAAACCATGACACTTTGGATCATATATAAAAGATTTAAAAAAAAAAGGCGTATGGAAGTACGAAAAGTACATGTTTAAAAAAAAAAGATTTCAGTTTGATGTTCCTGCAGCATATTAGAGATCCAAGTCTGTGCAAGGGTATATAATACATTTCCACATATACACACACAATCTGTTATTTTTTTCTTGTACGAGAGATTTTAATTTTATCTAAAGCTTATCTAATAATGAAGTGGTCCGCTTTCATATCACGCTCTGCACACACACGAGCAAGAGCTTTTAGACTTTATCAATCTCGACCTCTTTGTCCTACATATTTTACAAGAGTTATTCTTAGCTCTTCTCTTAATATCAACGAATATATTCGTTGCTTTCGTCGAGAGCTTTTTGTTATTTCTCGTTAGCATTCTTACAGCATGGACGGAAGTGTCGAAAAAACGCATAATTCTGTCAGTGAATCGTGCACTTTAATAAATACTTTTATTCCAACGTTCCTCGTTCTCTCCTTTTTTTTTTAAAGATATACGCGTCGGAATAATTGATCGCGTTTGTCACGGGAACTTTGCAAAATATATATGTACAGAATTATTTACAGATAGACGGCACGCGGTTTTTACGTGCGTAGAAAAATAATCGTGCGTAATCTAAGAGTTGTCAGGGTTGCTTAACGGGCTCTCACGGTTCCGGATTTTTGTTTTGTCTGTCACTGTTATCGTCGTCCGATAATCCTAATAAACGCAAATAGGATTTTGCCGCGAGTCCCGCGACAAGGTTCTTTGGTCTCTCAGGTTTTTTTTTCTCTTTGGTCATTTTTTTTTTTAATTGTTCTTCGCGACTCGCATCCAGTCGCGATTTTTTTTTCTCCTGGCCACCAACGGCCGTTCCTGTCAATATAAACAAACAATTGTCTCATCGACGAGACTATTCTTGAGGTTTTGTTGCATCACAGATTCGTCTCCTCCAAGGATTCCATCCTGAGGAGCCGTCTTTTTTCGTCCACACCGACGAAATACGTCGTCACGAGGCCCTTTGGCTTAACCCATGTTTCGCCGCGTAGGTCGCACTTTATTCCGTCGAGTTCCAGAACCGTTGCCGTTTCAGTAGTCACCTGCAATTTAGAAAGGGGGAAAAAAATTTATGAAAATTTGTAATTATTATTATTCTTATTATTATTATATATGAGGCATGCCATATAAATTCCACCATGCAAATTAAAATTTAAAAAAAAAATCCTTTTGTTTTTTGGTGAACAGAATTTCTTTTCTCACACATTTTTTTCCTTGTCACAGAAAACAAGTTTAAGCAAAAGGGTCACAATTAAGTTTTTTTTTGTATTGCTTCTGCCGTTTATGAGTACGCCAAAATAAAAGAATATAGTTCTTTATAGAGGTGGCTTTTTAGAAAATGGTAAATTATTTGCGTGTTTCTACTTTGCATCTTTGTTGAAAAATTTGTCGAACCTGAATCTTTCCTGGTACCCCAGTGGTGTCCATTCGCGATGCCATGTTCACAGCGTCACCCCAAATATCGTACAAAGGCTTCTGCGAGCCCACCACACCAGCGGTTACTTCACCGTGAGAAATTCCAATGCGTAGTCTATTCGAATAGGCAACAGCGAAATTATTATCAAGCTATATAATCGTCGTTAAGGTAGTTCACCAGTAAATCCCCACAAAACTTAACCATACAGTTTATCAATCGTAATATTCAAAGAAGACATTCTTATGCACCTATTCCAAAAATATAAAGTGGTTTTCACCGTATTTTTATCAAAATTTGTGTTTAGCAAATTTGTAGGAGCTTTTATATTTTTATTACAGAAAAATGGGTACTGGTGAAATTTGCTTCCTCATAAAGGAAGCTTTGTTTTGGCAATGTAACGATTTTTATTTGCAGCGTTTTTCACGAATCCAGGGCCAGGTTTTTTTCCGGGCTTATTCTTCCCGGGATTCATCACCAGTGAATAAGGAAATTAATTTGAATTTCGTATCCCTCTTTAAGGAAACACCGGTGAATTACCTTAAGAACGTACATATTACGTACCTATACGAGATACATACTTGTAGGGCTTGGTGTTTGGAAAAGATTCAACGTTCAATTTATCAAGTACAGACATCATTTCGGCGGCAAATTCTGCCATAGTTTTCACTACGTGATCCACATCGGGCTCCTCGGTTTTCATTGAATCTCGGCGATGAGCCTCGAGACCGCAAGCCGCCATGTACGTTGTTCCCGCAATCTTTATTTTCTCTATTCTGCAGACGAAACTCGGCTCGAAAAGCAACTTGTCGAATTCACATATTATCTCGTTCAAATCGATCAGAATATTGCTCTCGTCTATCGAGAGATCCGTCAGCGATGCAAACATCACTGCCACGTTCTCGTGAGCTTTGTGATACAATTCATTCTCGTCGGTTCTGTTCATGTTCAGGTAAAAATCGGCTAAAAGTAAAAGAAAAAGGTAAAAAATTACAAAGCTCTTTACAAAAAAAAAACAAAAAAAAGATATATATAAAATTTTATGAAGCTCAACGGAATTTTGTGATATGGACGGCGTTAAACTATAATTTATCTTTTTTATTCTTCAATAATAATAGAATAAAATGGAAAAAAAATTAAAATGTTAACTTTTATAATGAATTTGAAGTAAGCAATAATTTATTTTCTATATTCTTCAGTAATAATTGACACATTAATAAGAAACTAATTTTTGTAATAATTTTTTAACTAGCAGTGTTTTGCTCAAACTTGACTCTCTCTATTAATACAATTTCTTGGTAATATTATCGGTTTTTCTTACTGTCTAAAAATTGTTTTTTTCTTTTACTATTACATAATTATATGAATACGAACCAACATGCTCCGGCAGAATATTACGGAGTAGAAGTTTATTGGCGTTTCGTGTATGAAAAGCCTCGTCTTGTTCCTTCATTAGCTGCCGCTTCCATTGATAGTCGAGTCTGCTTAAGTACTCTGCCTGAATTAATTAACGTAAATTCACACATATTATATAAAATAAATTACACGAGGTAGAATTAATTAATGAGAAGGGAAATTTACCTGGCGATCGATGAGGTGTAATGAGAAAGTCAGAAAAGCAACGTTAAGAATGTGAGCCAATCTTGGCTCCAAATTAGGATTCCAAGTGTCTCCAGTCTGGAAAAAAAAAAATTAGTAAAAACTACAAATCTATCTTTTTAAATTATTTTACGATTTCTCGCAGTTGTTCGTTACCTGAAAAATTACTGATCTATACGCAGAAATGTTCCAGGCGTAGAACACGACGATTCCAATGCCAATCAGGAGTTTTAGAACAAAGTGAACTCGCAGAAACAGAAAACTCGTCAGAATAGCCAGGGAACAAGTCTCGGACATTTGCTGAAAAAAATATTAGATCAATTTAAAAAATAAATACACTGAGAATTGCAATTTTAGTACCAATAATTTGCTGAACTTTTAATGGATTAAAAAAAAAGTGTTACCCAAGGTGTAGATAAACATTCAAGCTCTGCAGCTCCGTTGGATGCTATATCAGCAGTCGCGTTGTTACTTGCCAATCGATCCTCGTTTTTGCACTCAAACTAAAATATTTCAGTACAAAATACTATTTATTTACAATTCGTAGCTTTCATAAACATATAATAATTTGTTAGTTTCTTACGAGCATGTCGAACATCGCGCAAGCCGCTAACATTATCGTTATCACCAGATACAGCGTTGTCCTGAGAAGAGCACTCCAGACAACCTGTAAAATAATCAAAAGCATGTAATAAGAGTCAATTGGCTCAGTTATTACCCAATGTGTTCTATGGTTTTTATTTATTCGGAACTTTATTCAAATGTTCGCACAAGCTTAGAGAAATATGTTTTTTAAAGATTTTTGTTGTACTACGTTAACTGGAAATAATCGTCTTAAAAATGTTTAATCGCCGATCTCAAAATCTCCAGCATACTGAGTCTCATTCATTTGAAGTAATCTTTTGAATTTTCGGTCGGTTTTTTCTTTTTTTTTCGAAATTTTTACTTCCACTTCAATGACTTCGAAAACTCCGAGGTGCAAATTTAAGTAAATCCTAGATAAGGAATGTCTACCTCAAAGAGTCCCAACATTTTTTTGTATATAATCTTTAAAATATTTTATTTTACCATTTTATTAATATTTTATTGTTTCACAGTATTTTTGGAAGAAAATAACAAAAAAAAAAAAATAAGAGGGAGCTTTTCTTTTGTAATTTTGATTTCAGAATTAAAACAATTATTTCGAATCTACCATTATTATTTTTTTGATTTCAGACGACTTTTATTCATACAGGCGAATTCCATACGAAAATATACTCTTGTGTAGTTATGGATACGATTAACGAGTACTAAGGGTTTTTTTCGTACATGTTATGTATGATCAATCTCGACTTCAAAACAATTCCATTACCTTTATACTGGTCTGGTACATAAAGTGTAGAATCTTGTTGCGCGGTTGAGGTACGTGTCCTTCATGTTCGTCGTGAGGATCCTTGCATCGATTCCACACGAAATGCATCCACGTTAGAGGTAACAGAGCGATGAGAAAGAGCATGGCAATCGTGTAACTGACTGTTGTACTAAAGTGCCACCTAATAATTTATAAACAAAATTTGTATGATCCGTAAAAAATAAATGCCTTCAATTACTAAAAATTATTATCAAAGATAATAACGATTAAACTTTTTTAATAGTATAATTGTATTATTCAAAAATAATATAATTATACTTATTGAAACAGTATAAGCCAAATTTTTATTACAGTTGAGAATTTTTTTTTATCAAATCTTTCTCCCTGTGTCATAATAATTTTATCGTATTTATTACATGCTATAAACTTACTCAGAGAGCATGATAGTGGGCACTAAAAATATCAGACCCATGCAGAGCAAAACGAGAACCGCACAGCCGACGTAAAACTTGAAGAGAGGATCAGGTTCTCTCAGAAAAGGAATTTCCCAGCTGAGTCGTGAGAACGTGAGAAACAGAGGATTTATGTGCTCCCATTTGAACCACTGTCTGCTCGATAAATGTTAATACAAATTTAGAAAAAAAAATGCAATTAGCAAACGAAACGTTGAAGCGTATTTAAAAAAAAACGCAATTGGAAATTGAAACGTTAATTTTACGATTAAAATATTCGTGAACTTACTCCCACTTGCTGAGAGGCATTTGTTTTATCGCATTTTCCATCTCAGCGTCCGCGGCTTTGAGCATCAAGTGATAATCCCTCAGGCACGAATCCATGAAGTGTGTTCTTCGTCGAAAAGTACCGGCAAACACGTCTACATGATTGTTCATTGTTGTGGTTACTCTTCGGGTACTTTTCGATGATGCTCCGATACTTGTACTTGGTCTCACGCTGTACCATCTGACGTAATGCTTGCTGGGTGGCGGCGGTGGTGTCGATGGCCTCGTGATCTGTAAGGTCTTCTCGCTGTTCTGCAACAAGGCTTGTCTGTCAACGACTCGAGGAACGTGATGATTCTCGCGAAGATACGAGGCTCAAACTAACGAATAATAGTTAGTAATATTTCTCCTCTATAAGACTTAGAGTTGTTAAAATATATTCCAATTGATGTGTCTTTCCAATATAATAAAGCTTAAATATATCAATATAATAATTACCCGTAAAAAATGAAATATTCATAATAATTAAAAGTTAAAAATATATATCGGGCAATCCAACTCGGGTTTCAAACCATCTGACCTTACTTACTAATTTCTGTTTGATCGAATATTTTTTTGCCGACTATTTTTTTAAGCAAGTGTATTCAAGAGAAAATAAACTCGCGTATATTTTTCGACCTGTTTAATCACTAACAAGATATATTTTATTGCCAAAAATATGATTTAGAAAATTGGAAAAATTTCGAAGCGCGCCAGTGAAAGTGTTCCTAAAAATCTAGAAAAAAAATATAAGGCTTTCATCTGGTTACATGCGAACAGATGAACAAAGTTTCGATCAAACTAAAAATAGTGAGGACATACGAACTAAACTGAGTTGGATTGCATAATACATATTAGAATATTCCACCAACTTTTTTCTCTTCAATTCAGTGAAATAATTTCATTACCGATATATGAAAAATAAAATGTCCTCTCCCACTATTCAGTAGAATTAAAAATGGTTTTTGCAAACGAATTTAGCAAGACAACGTTTATTGAATGAAAGGACTTAAATTTGGTCACCAAAGCTCTTTTTATATAGAACCAGCCGTAAATTCTTAGCAATTTTTCTCGACAAGTGAGATTTAATGTAATCATTTTTATTTCCCGTAGGTGACGTTTTTTCAATTTATAAAAACTGGTCGAAAACATTCTAATACATATTTATAAGAAATATAATAGTGAAAAAGCCATAAAAAAATTATCAGGCAATCTAATCGATGTATGAAAGAAATTACGAAAGAAGGGGATTTTGCTTATCAATGCCGAAAGTTTCCACAGAGGCTTGGCAGCAATATATTATTATTAGTTATTACTTATTTAACTCGAGCCTGCGTAGATCCGCTATAGAAATGAGTAACGCTTATCGCTCACCTGCGATACAGGCGAGCCCTGTATTACCGGGGTGATCAGGTAACTCCTGATATCGTATTTCTTCAGTGTCTCGTCGTTTAGTGTCTCAACCGGTACACAATCGTACTGACTTGCGTCTAAGAGATTCAACGTTTGTTGGGTCACGTGAACCTTGCCCGGTTTACCGGTTTGCTCCATTTTATTTGCTATAACGACGTCACGCGACCAAACGTCGTACTGCCATTTATTAGCTCCGAGAATGCCGGATATTATCTTGCCAGAATGCACGCCTATTCGCATATTTATATCGACACCACATTCGCGTCTCACTCGCGTTCGCACTTCCTTAATAATCTTAATCATATCTAGACCTGTCGAAAAAAAAAAAACGTTTTTTGAAATAAACAATTTTTAAATATTCGAATAAGATTGTTTTGGTTGCAATGATTAAAAATGTTAATTAATAAAAACAAAAACAAAAAAACTTGGTCGAAAATTTGATAATGGGTGCGAAATTAAGATTGGATTAAAAATAAAAATTATTCAGAACAGGAATTTTGAAAATTAATCAGACTTCACTTTTTTTTTTAAATGTAAAGAAAATTATTTCTTACCGAGATCCACGCAGCTTTTGGCATGTTGGGCATTTGGAGTAGGTACTCCACTCACGCAGTAGTAACAGTCTCCGAGGAACTTAATTCTTAGCACATTGTGACGCTCCGAAGCTTCATCGAAGCTGCCGAACAGGTCGTTCAGAGTCTCCACGAGTTTTCTTACAGGCAAAGTGACCGTGAGGCCAGAAAAATTCACCACGTCCGCGTAGAGAATGCTCACGTTTTCGTGTGTCTCCACGTACAAATCACTATAAAGATCGCAATACCATTTGCATATTATTCACAATTATTATTATTTATACTGCCACAATTTCATAGTACGCCAAAATTATTTGGTCAAAATAAAAATATTAACTATTTCTTTTTTATAAAATATTATTTTATATCAGTTTTAAAAAATAATGTTGTCATTATTTTCTATTATTTTATTTAATCATTATTTTTATAATCCTTTACGAGGACGAAACTCACTTGCGTCGACGTCCTTTAGGCGGTGGCTTTTTGTGCTCCTCAATAAACTTGAATATATCCCTAAAATCTTTCTTGATTTTAGCTGCAAAATGTTGAGGCAGAATACTCCTTGTCAATTGTTCCTATATAAAATAAAAACGAAAGATAAGTTTTTGAACATTTTACAAAAACTTTTGGCTCACAAACATCTTCATAATTTTCATTTTACAAAAAGAAAACAAACTTTGTAGTTTTTTGGACGAACAAAATGGTTTCTGAATATTACGTTTTTCTTATTACCATGACAATTTTACTTTAAAATAAAAATCGTAAATGACGTAATAATTTTTGCTTTTTCCCTAAAATGGAGCATTCCTTTTTTAAAAAAATTATTACTGCATAAAGTATTATAATTAATTATTAATAATTTCAGTAATAGTTAAATTTGACAAAATAACCAATTTTCAGACCACTAATATGAAAACCATTCATTACAGGGCAACTTCTCGTCACAGTAGCAAACACATGTATCATTTATCAAATAAAACTATTATATCTAAAACACAGCATTTCGATTTGACAACGAAAAAAAAATGTTTTTTTGCATAAAATAAACTTAATTAATAATTTCGGGAGCAGCTTATCACTACAACTTACTTCCTGATCCTTTTCGTAGTTTAATCTAAGCGTTGATTCTACGCACTTCCGTCGGTCTAGGAAAGATCTCCTGATAACGATCTCGTTCATAAATCTGAAGTATAAGCCGAGGCCGTTTACGCAGGCAAAATAAATGGCGTCTGCGATTATCTGTAAGAAATTGTGACGATAACGTGAGATATAATTTCGTGAGTCATAAAAAAAGGTGATTAAAGAAAATACACGGATTTTAAATCACAGTTGGCATTCCTCTATATAGAAACTCACCCTGCCTGTGTAATCGGGCATTTCGCGGTAGGTGACGAGCGAGAGGCTCGCAAGGTAGCATAAAGTAGCAGTAACGCCGAGTATGAAAGCGTGGAGATTCTCCGTGAGCGGTAGGAAGACGTAACACGCAAGTAATACGTGAGTGGCGTATGCGGGCCTGTAAAACAATGAAACAATACATATATATACACATTATTGTATTTACAACGTGTAGAATAGTGCACGCTGCGATATGCGGGCTTTGAAAACCGGAAGTAAAGGAAAATAAAGCGAGAGGCACGAAAGGAAATGGATATAGCATCCCATACTCAAAGGCACTGTCGTTGCAGTCTAGGCCACTTTAAAAGCGCGATAGTGCGACGGGAGGATTATCAAACCAAGGTCAATACTGATAATTAGGAGCCTCGAACTATTTAGCACCTTGCTAGCCATTATTTTACCTTTTTTTTAACACGCATGAATCTTGTAGTACATGTTGTTTTACAACATTTGTTTATCGATAAACCATTAGAATATAGATAAGAACTGTCTATATTCATTAATGTGAAAGCTGATAACAAAACGGTTTTGTGTACTTCAGAAAAATTTATATATTTAAAGCATTCATTATGAATTTCTCCACGAAAAAAAAAAATCTCAATAATTTGCTAAACATCAGGTTCAGTGGTATCAATAGATGCGCCAAATTTCAAAATAAAAAAAAATTGCTGAATGTGGCAATTTTGCAATTTTTCATTTAATCTGTGATTTCTCGAGAACGATTAATTGTATCGACATCATTGAAAAACGAAAATTTGCATTTTTCCATGGCCAACAAGAAAAAAATGTATTCAGAATTAATTGTGTAATTTCAGGCCACATTTTATGGCAATAACAATAGAAAATTTTTTTTTTAAATAGGGGGACTTCCGGTTTTGTCATTGGAAAAATTGTCTTGAAGTCTGTAAGTAATCGCTGAATTTTGGATATTTTTGTTTTCATAAGATTCCCAAATGTTTATAAGTTATAGCAGTTTGAAATTTTAAAAAAGAATATATTTATTTTCTTGTTAGCCATGAAAAAACTAACATTTTCTATGAGAAAGTATGTTGATCAATTTTGGCTTCCTCATAGAGGCAACTTTGTAACCAAAAAAAGCTTTGACAAAGATGAGGAATGAAAATAATGAGGAAGCAATTTGCAAGATTCTACTTTGCAGGCTTGTTTGAGCTCGGAAGACATTTTTTTTTTTAAATGCATGATGTCATAAAATTTGAACCGCTTGACCGATTCGCGACAAATTTTTGCTCAAACCTTATTCCATAGTAGTCCATATGTGAACCAAGTTTAAGCTAAATCTGCAAAAAAAATTCAATTTTTTTTTATTAAGTAAAATCGAAATTTACCAACATAGCGACCGATCCTTTGATTAAAGTCATCATTGATAATCAATAATCGTGAAATAACGTGGAAATTTGCAGCCGGATATCTCAGAATTTACAGGAGTTGACGTGATTTACAGACTTAAAAAAAAAATTGAAATTGCAATAATATTACAACCACTCTATCGATTCTCTCTATCGAAAACAGCGTCGTGCTAACAAGGAAATGTACACACATACATACACATTTTTATTCTAAACCACTTTTCTCGACATTTTTGGACGATTTTGAGTCCTGACATGAAAATCACGAAAAAAAACAAAGTTTTTTCCTCTATGAGGAAGCAAACAGAATGCAAAGTAGAAATTTGCACATTGCTTCCTCATTATTTTTTAATGTTTACAAAGGCAAAGTATGAGGAAGTATGCTTATCTATTTTGCCTTTCTCATAGAGGAAGCTATGTAAAAATTAAAAAATAATGAGATAGCAACGTGTATCCTTGTTTTAAATATCATTAAAGAGTATTTTATCTTAATGTATAATTTCTTCCTGACTGTCCATATTCTTTGTTTAAATAAATATCTTCATTACAATTCCATAAAATCCGAACTTAAAGGGGATCTACAAGAAAATCTCGAATGAAAAAATTTCACGAAAACAAAGCTTCATTTATATGGAACCAAAAAAGGGGAAATAGAGCAATATAATAATCAACATAAAATAAGCAAAACATAAAGAAAACATTTATGAACAAAAAGTGTAGATTGGTTGTGTGATAATTGTTGATTACCTTATCGCTGGTACGTTCTCCATACAATTAAGGGTGTACCAGAGCGGGGTCGCGAGATCTCCGACCACCAGAATGACGATGATTAGGCACGATAGTACTACAGGAAGATACGTTTCTTTGGCTATCAGCTTAGTTCTGAAGGACAGAGCTATCACTGGACACAACAGGGCACCTATGACGCTGCAGGTTACCACGTCCGGCAGGGACGACTCGACCTCGACCTGCGAAGTCTGATAATTAATTATCCATTATTATTTTGTTTATTCATTAATTTCGTGATCTGGCACTACGGGATGAAAATCCATTAAAAAAAATTCATCACTGGAGAAAAAAAAACCTTTTGTTAATTAAGTATTCAATAAAATGTAGCACTAACACTATTTTGGGAACGGTTTTTTAAAAAAGAAATCTGTTTATTAATTATCTATAATTGTTTGATTAATGTATTCGAAAAATAATTAAAAATGTATTATTCGTCAATTCGAAGAATTATTATCAATTTTTGTATATTAATACGAATACTGATAATTCGAAACAGTAATTACAAAAAAAGTAGGACATATCTGTTTTCAGAGCTTGATTTTCAAATGAAAATTAATGATTAATAATCCATTATTATTTTATTAATTTATACGTTGACCAGGAATTGCTCTGGATGTAGAATAATAAAAAAATGGTTTATTTAATACACTTGGAACACACAAAAATTGATGACAGCATTTTTTTAAAACCACATGCTGAGCAAATATGTAAAAAAAAATATAGTGCAAATACTGTTTATGGAAATTATTTTTCAAATTTAAATAATTAATTATTAAATATTATTATATTAATTTATTAATAATTAACATTAAGGAAATTAAAATAGGTTTAGTTAATTCACTTGGAGCACACAAAAATTAATCATTGGAGAAAAATGCCACTGAAAATGTGATACAAATATACTGTTTTCGTATAATAATTAATTTTTAAAAATCTATTAGTATTTTATTAATTTATTCCTTAATTCATTTATCAGGAATTATCGAATTAAAAAAAAAACCATTAAAAATGAATCATTTTATCCATTCGAACCACCCAAAAGTTGATAATTGGAAAAAATCCGTTTTAGGAACGGCTTTAAAAAAAAAAAAAATCAACCACTATTATTTCGTCAGGATATTTTTAATTTTTTTTCCATCGAATGGTGTCGATTCGTGTTGTTCAATACGCAATAACCAGCGATTTAGTTTCTCACCTCCATAATTAACACGGTACAGTGCGTGACACCGAGGACCACTTGAAGTAAAACGAAAAGTGATAGGTATCCATTCTGCAGTCTTCTCTGGTAGATCGAGTACAGCTTTTCGAGGTTCTTGTACTCAAATTGTTTCTGCAATTGGCACAGGCAGAATGCATGAAAATAAATTTCGAGGAAAAAAAGGAAACACTATGTTAATCGAATGATATGAAAATTTTGTATATGTATTCGAGGCGGCATCGATCGATTGAGATAATCACGCGAGAGGTGGATGGCTATGAAGGAAGAAAAAGCATTTAGCGTATTTATAGAACGACTCGGCTTCTTCCGACTGTCGACTTTTTTTTTATAGCTCCGCGATGCGGATATGCGCCGATTAGGAAATTCCTGATAAGAGCTCTTCACGGGTCATTTCCTCCTTTTTCCCTCTCTATATAACGATCCGTTTTTTTTTTAGCATCGTTATAATACGTCCTACCAAAACCGCAGTTTTAAAAATAATTCATGGCAAATGGTGGTGACCTTCATATTTCATATACTTTTTTTCCTTCTAGTATGACACAGAGCGGTATTTGAAAAAATCACTTCACTTTGTTTTGTCGAGTTTTTTGAAAATTTACTTGGTCCAGTCAACAAAAAAGTTACTTACTGAAGTAACGTCGACGAATCTAAAAAAAAATTTAACTGTATATTCTTTGTTGGAAAAACTACATTTTTAGACCGTTTTGAGAATTTGTTGAGAAAAAAATAGGATTTTTTTCAGATTTTTATCACATGTTTTACCATATAAAATAATTTTTTTTTCGATAACTTTTGAGTAAAAATTAATTTCGACCAGGTTTAAAATTCTAAAAAAAAAATTCCTTAAAATCTAGGACTAAAGACAACCGTCGTAATTCGAGAGTGGGCAGAGAGAATTTCTATTGCTTTTATTTAAAACGTTTTTTTTTTTTCAAATTTTGAAAATTAAAAATTTCGATGGTGGTTTCTTGTAGCAAAAAAAGAAGAATAAAACATGTGGTAAAAAAAATTCTTATATTTTGAGAGTAAAACTCTGAAAATTCACCCAAAACTTAAAATAAAGTTGATAAAAATCATTTCAATTAGAACAAAAATTAGGGAAACAAATGTTTTTCTTAAAATAAAAAAAATAGAAATTATTCTCGTCCCACTCTCGAGCTATGACTTGTTTTTAGTCCTGATTGACATTCATTTGTAGCAGTTATAGGAAAAAAAATTATTTTATAGGGTAAAACAAGTGATAAAGATCTGAAAAATAACCTCTCTTGTTGCTCCAAAATATGCCCAAAAAAAATTCTTTAACTGCTCCCGAGGGCGTCAGGCCGATGACCAAGTGAGTTGACTTGGAATGCCCCATACAATGACTGGAAAGCCTTTTTCCAGTCATATATGATAATTTCTGGTTTATGAAAATGATGAAAATTCTCATCTTTCAAAACTCAATCGTTTTTTTTTAATTTCTTATAAAAGCTATATTTTCTCGTTTCTTTGTAAAACATACGACCATAAAAAAATGAAAGTTTCGTTTTTCTTTTTCGATTGATTTTTTTTTATTTGAAATTGAGAAAAGCCATGATCACAAATAATTACCAAAGTAAATAAAAATTCTATCAATTTTTCATTGTAGGAAAGAAAAATATGAAAATAATGAAATTAAATAAATTGCGATTTTAGACAATTTAAATAAACTATTGTTTATTTATATTGAGACGGAATATAACATCTCGGTACAAAACCGGAAATCCGGTAACTTGAAAATTTCAAAAAGCTCAAATATACGGACATTCAAAAACTATTTTTTTTATTTTTTTTTTTTTCGTAAGCATTTTTGAAGTTCTAATTTCTTTATTTAACCTAAATAATTATTTTGGTAATTATTTGAAATTTGATGTTTTCTTTTTTCCATGATTCCAAATAATTAGCTAAATATTAATAAATATAATTACCACAGTAATGATTTGGGATCATGATTTTTCTCAATTTCAAATAAAATTAAAAAAGTAAATTACAAATAACGAGAAACAAAAACTTCATTTTTTCTTATGTTCCGAAGTATGGTTTACAAAGAAATGAGAAAATACAGCTTTTATAAAAATTTAAAAAAACAATTGGTTCTTGAAAGATGAGAATTTGTTACAATTCGAAAAAACTTAAAATTATGACACATGTCTGAAAAAATAATCTCCAGCCAATATTTTTTACCCTCGATTTGTTTTTTCATACTGAAAACGAATTCAAGCTTTTACTAATTCTGCCGTAACTTAAAAAATTTCGAAAAGCCCGATCTTTTATTTCTTTCACTTTTCATTCTCAAAAAATGAAGTTTTCCAACAAAAATTTTTAAAAAATTGCAATCTAATCGTCGACGTAGTTTTAGTAAAAAAAGCATTTTTGGCAATCGTGACCAAATTCTCGAAAAAAAAATCCACAAATTGATGCGTTATGTTTTTATTTTTTGTACCGCACTGAAATACACCAGAAGTTGAAAAAACATTTACAAAACATAAAGGTCACGACCTTGTTGATTTGTCATGAACTGTCCTTTACGTTTCAAACAGAATCAAAAATCTAAATACAACAATAAAAAAAAAATCTTTAAGTAAAAAAAAAAATACTAAATACAATACCGTACTTCGTACCGTCAGGCAATACGATCTATCACCGACTGTCAACCAATGCACGCAACGGAACGTAAAGAAGAAGAGTCGAAACAACGTACATCGCGAGCACAATCACAAAACTCTCCCACTTGCTTGGCGTAGCAAACAAACGCGCGTGGTTCGGTCGAACAAAAGCCGAGAGTGGGTTGAGAATAGAAAGAGGAGCGGAATCAGTACATATCCGAGTGTACAAGCAAAAGCTGGAACGAAAAGTTTATGCGCTTCAATCGTCCACCTGAAATTAGAGCCTCCCTGATGTGTAATGTTGGTTACGTATACGTGCCTCGTGTGTATAAAGCACACTTGTTATATACCTTGGGCGCGTTAATATATTTGCATTACTTATACACACAACCTCTATTTATAGGTAAGCCACAACTTATGTGCGATCCTTTAACAATTCGTATGTACGCGAGAGAAAAATAAGAGTCAATTTATTCTGCTTCTAATTTCTAGCGAAAATCATTCGACGGTAAAGAGACGAAAGAAAGAAGAAGAAAAAAAAGACGTTGCCGAAATAATCGCACACCTGTAGATTTTATATTGATTGATTTGAGGCTCTCTCGAAGTCGCTGGGCGAAAAATACTGGGTGGTCTTTTTTATAATTCGACACTCTGGCCTTTTTTTAATGCTAATATTCATAACGATTATCAACGATTGAATCACGTACGATTTAGGATTTAACACTCGGCAACTTTGAATCATCGTGTTGAGATTATCACGGAAGAGAAATGAGATGATATGACTTTTTACAACCCTCCTGGGTTTATTTTTTTTTCCTTTGTGTTTTACGAGTGAGCAGTGTGGATATTTCTATCCTATGCCTGGATGAGGCCCGGGGCTAAACTCTCGGGTTTTTCGCGAGTGAGAGGAATACGAGAGAGGCGGCGCAGACTAACAGCGTCTGCGCTATGTTTACCCTCTCTTCTACCCCCCCTGGAGTCGGAAACTGAGAGAGACACCCTCTTTAGATTTGTACTATATACTCGTTGGTATAGGCATTTCTCTCGTCGTCGCAGTAGTAGCAGCAGCAACGAAACTCTCTCTCTACTCCTGCAGGCACGTAGCTTTTGCCTTGATATTGATCTTCAATCCCATCGGACGTATACACCAGAGAGGCTAGATTTGGCGCACATCTTTTGCAAACATATATGCACACACACATAATTTGGGTATATGCAGACATTTAGGGTGTGACGATTTTTTTTTAGTAAACATTAAGGTTTTGCGAATTTACAGTGTACAATAAAAGTCAGATATATGTTACGCGTTGCAACGCGTTATGTGTTACTCTCTAACGCTTTACGCGTGATCCGAGGTTTTTGGGAGTATAAATTGCGACATTTTTGAAAAATGCAGAAAATCACTTGATTAGAATGAAATTTGGTTTTTCGGGATTCGCTGATGACAGAATTCAGAATATGAGCAGAATTTATAAATACAAAATGGCGGATCCGTTATGGTGGTACAAAATGTAAAAAGTTAATTGATTTGAATTAAATGTGGTACGCGTGAATCGAAATTTTTGGGAGTATAATTTGTAATATTTTTGAAAAATGCAAAAAATCATTTGATTAGAATGAAATTTGGTTTTTTGGATTTCACTGATTGCGAAATTCATAATATGCTTAGAATTTATAAATTCAAAATGGTGATAAATTATTGATTCGCGTCGATAGATGAATTTTGTAAATAACCTATTCGAATATATCGAAAAATATCGCAAGTTGGCCGCCATTGATGCGTATTCTGTAACTCACTTCATAGCGCTTATCGCAGAGTATAATTAACAAATTGGGTAAACAAAAAATTGTGAAATAATTAAGATAAAACCACTCGCATATCAAAGTCATAAGATTTTTTTAATGACAAAAACAACAGATCTCCCGATTACGATATGCGAATGGTTATTTAATGATTTCACAACCTTTTGTTTACTCGGCTCATTTGTTCATTAATTAAGCTTCTTTTTCAGTCGGGGGTTTTTTTGCAATTTTGTAAAATTATATCTTTATCTTTTCATTAGCCAATTGCTAGAAACTTTTTCTTCTGATTATCAGAACGAGTCTTTCTTTTTCGCAAAAAGATAAAAACAATATTTACATTTTTTTTAATTGTACGGAACCGAGCAACGAAGCACTGATCGAGAGAGTCTCGTTGTGCCAGTAAAACACGCGGATTAACAGCTGTCCGAAGGCCATGGTCGTGATTGAGAATCGTTTTTCTTTTTTTGCTCGGCTAGCACTTCCCAACGCTACTCACCTCCGTTTGGTTATCTACCGCCTGATATGACATCCTCGTCAAGCAGCAGGTAGTAGATAAAATAGTGCAGGCCTTAAAGCAAACAAATGGCAAAAGTTTCGCTGTCGTATCGAGAACTGTCATTCAAACATTTTTGCTTGTCGTCTCAACGTGAAAAAGAAGAAAAAATTGAAGGAACACTCGACAATCTTGCAATGCATTATGTGCGTTTACAAGGCATAACTGCATACACACGTAAAGGGATTTCCGGTTGGATCGAAGTACCGCCGCCACGTGCGCTGCGCTCGCTATATCCTATTCATTTTTTTTTTAAACGCTCTCACCGTT
Source organism: Perithous albicinctus (assembly GCA_964016905.1). NCBI lineage: Eukaryota > Metazoa > Arthropoda > Insecta > Hymenoptera > Ichneumonidae > Perithous > Perithous albicinctus. The sequence continues at coordinate 23,483,588 of OZ024689.1, forward strand.
CTACACCGATCAATTAATTCACGGACCACTTAAGCCAAGTATTCCTTCTCGGAAAGAGTTTTCATAGGAATCTGCGCACTATCAGCGTCGCGAAAGAGAAAAAAAACTCGTTATACAAATGCTCGATGAACGTCATATGCGGATAGTAATAATAATAATTATTACAGACATCAGATCATTACGAGGCACTCAAACGATATTTCGTATAATGCAGACAAACTTTGCAACCCTTTTATTACTTTTCAATTCACTCTGTTTTGTTGCTTTTTAAAAATTTTTTTTAATATACAATTTTATTTTGTTGAAAATATTTAAACTTTTTATTGAGAGCAAAAAAAGAATGTTTTCTACTGAAATTTATTCATACATTTTTTTCAGATTATTCATTATTTTTCGTACATGGAATTTTTGTAATGGAAAAGCGATTATTCTTTTTTTAACCACTATACAATTTTTAGAGAAATAAATAAATAAGATGAATTAAAAAGTAATGAGAGAATCGCAATTCTTAATAAAGGCTATAATAATAATAATTTACGCGGATTTCTAACAAAAAATAAAAATAATTTAGTGTGTACATAAAATTTGCTTTGTGATTACAGAAAAATCAAAGAAAATGTAATTAACATTTTCATACTTAAGGTAGTCATTTTGGGCACAGTCCGGCTAAACGTGAGATTCTAAGAGAATTTCGAACACTTCTCAATGACATGAAAATCTGGAAAAATTTGGGCATATTGAAGGTGGTGGAAAGATTGATTTTGCATTGTAATAATATCAATATATTATTAACAAATTAATGAAAAAATTCAACAAATTAGCCGGTAACCCAACTTAAAAAAATGAAAATAATTCATTAATTTTTCTGAATACATATGATTTTTTTTCAGAATTTTGTCAAATTTTTTTAAATTGCGTTTTTTTTTAGACAAAATGAACGGTGAAATCCGCTATTTCAAAAAATTAGACAAAATTCTGAAATTCATTTTTTTTTAAGTTGGTTCACCGGCTAATTTGTTGAACAATTCAATTTTTCATTTATTTCTTTATAACATTTTGATATTGTTATTATGCAAAATCAGTCTTTACAGCACTTTCCAAATGCCTAATTTTTATCAGATTTTTATGCCATTGAGAAGTGTTCGAAATTCTCTTAGAATCTCACGTTTAGCCGGACTGTATCGAGACGACTACCTTAATTTACATGATGGTTTTATTTTTAATATTCTTAATTTTTATTTTTTTTTAAATTTAAATTTTCTTAATTTTTATTTTGTTTAAATTTAAATTTTCTTAATTTTTATTTTTTTTTTAAATTTAAATTTTCTTAATTTTTATTTTTTTTTTACTTTAAATTTTCTTAATTTTTATTTTTTTTTTAAATTTAAATTTTCTTAATTTTTATTTTTTTTTAAATTTAAATTTTCTTAATTTTTATTTTTTTTTTAATTTAAATTTTCTTAATTTTTATTTTTTTTTTAATTTAAATTTTCTTAATTTTTATTTTTTTTTAAATTTTAATTTTAATATTCTTAAATTGAATGAATGAATTCTATAAATTCAATATGGACAGAATAAATAAATATAGTGAATTGAAAGGTAATCAGAGGGTTGGGAATACAGATCGAAAACTATGATTACAATAGTTTAATGACAAAACTTACCCTCAAACTCGACCAAGTCCATTCATCGAGGCTGTTTGGCGAAACGATTCTACCGTCATCAACATGCTGCAGCGAACTCAGCGAATTTCTCGTCACAAGTTCAACGTCCATTGTAGCTTCTTCTTTTTGTTTTTCTTCCGGTCTCAGATTCCTCAAATATCAGCTTTTCTGTGATATCCTCAAATAATTCCTCCAGATCTTCTTCCCTGCTCGCAGTTATCCATTTTCGTATTTTCTTTTCCTTCCGTTTCCCGTCACTGCGTTCTGTTCGAAAATCCGTAATATTGTAATTTCGTTTTTAGGAAATATAGCACGGTTTATGGGCTCGCGCGCGAGAACGAACGTTCACCACGCGGCCCTCAAGAAGATGATTCTCCTCTCAATTGCGATTTTCTATCGTTACGACATTTGAGATGAAAAAATCGAAACTCCTCAAAAACACTGAAACTCTTTTCTGTAGTATTTAATACGTTCTTTTTTGGGTTTTTACATTTTTTTTCAGCGTATGGAACGAAATAAAATCATTTTTTATAAAATACTATCTTTTGTAGTATTTAATATAATCTTTTTTTTGGTTTATAGAATTTTTTTTAGAGTAAGAAGCGAAATAAATCAATTTCATTATTGAATATCTCTTCTGCAATATTTACTTTTTTTTTTTGGTTTATAATTTTTTTCCATTAGCATAAAAAGTGAAATAAATTAATTTCACAGTTGAAACTCTTTCCTGTAGTATTTAATACGGCTTTTTTTTGGATAACAAATTTTTGTTTAGCGTAAGAAACGAAATATAATTGAATTTCGTAGATAAAACTATCTTCTACACTGAAACTCTTTTCTCCAGTATTTAATATAGTCCTTTTTTTGGTTTACAGCATTTTTTTCGTGCAAGAAACGAAATAAAATAATTTCGTAATTGTAAAACTATCTTCTACACTGAAACTCTTTTCCGCAGTATGTAATACGGGTCTTTTTTCGTTTGTTTTATATTCATTTTTTTTTTAGTCTAATACACGAAATAACTTAATTTCGTAGTTGAAATTACTGAGCGTCAGGGACACGCGTTTGACCACACTGATAGTCCGCGTTGACCAAATAATACTACAGCTCTCCGGTGGCACCGGCATATAAACTTCAACTCCGTTTCTTGCCTGTGCGAAGGACGCGCGATTGACAAGTGAACGCAATAATCTCCTCGCGAGTCATCGCCGTGTCGCGCGCGTTTCGACAAACGTCTCAACTTTCTCCAGCGTGTGGATTACTTGGGCTGTATTACACACGTTATAGTATACACTATAAAACGTGCGCGCTTCAGGGACTCTGAAACTTAAAAAAATTCGTCGCCGCACTAGGGAGTGACGAAATGATTCTGTTAGGAATCACTGCTAAATGTAAATACACGGTTTAGATAGAAATTAACATCAAAATGATGATTGTTTTTGGAAGTCAGCGGTGAAATTGATGGATATTCAAAGACCAACATCTCACTTGCTTGGCTGCTAACATTTTTAAAAAATATGTACTAGTGACCTATTCCACAAAGAATTTTGCATTTGTTGCAAAATTGCATTTTATAGCAACTTGAATTTTATAATTTTTCAGCCGCTTCTACTTTTAAAACATTTCACGAGACGAAAAATTTACAAATTTCAATAAACTCCAGTTTCCCTTATCATTTATTTTTAATTATTAAAGAATGCAAAATAGAACATTACACATTGGTTTCTCATTATTTCCCATTTTTTCGCACGACTTCAAAAAAGAAATATTAAACTCATACAGTCATTTATATTCAGATCTGGAAATTTTTGTACTTCATCAAAAACACTTTTATTTTTATCTCAAATTAGTGGAATCTCCCTTAAATGGAAAAAGAAAGATGATAAATTGTTAATAAAAAAAATACATTTAAGAGAAATAAAAATATTGATTAAAAATGATTGAAATCCAATAAAGTAAACATTTCTTCTTCATTTAAAACATTTGGCAAAACAAAAAGCTTGACAATTTCGATAAACTTCAGTTTCTGCTATTATTTTCATATTTATTTCATTGCATTCTCATTATTTGATCAAATTGATCAAGATAGTTGCTCACAAATAAAAAATTTAAAAAATTTAAATATCCTTTTTTTTGGATTGCAATTATAGAAAAATTTAAAAAGAGTCATTAAAATCTTCATACTTAATTAATATCCGATAAACCTTTTTATTACCATAAAATAACTTTAAAAAAGAAATCTCTTCTAAATCTAAAAATATTCAATGAATTCGAATATAACAAGCTAGGCTCAATGTGTTTCATGTAACGCGTGAAATAAGCGAGGAAACGCACCGGTCACACGCACACATACACACACGTAGATAAAGAAAACAAATGTCCAGTGCAACTTTTGTTGCCGGCGAGTGAAGCCAGAGGTTTCTATAAATATTCCGGCAAGGTAACGATAACACTATACAAGCTCAGTGAGCACGCGTACGGAAATGCTGCTGCGGTAGGTCCGAGAAGTCACTATCTGTCTGTTTCTCTTTCTCTCTCTCTCTCTCTCTTTTTCTTTACGTCAAACAAAAACAGGTACATACATCTGAACAGGCATACGCGCTTATGGTTCGCCGGGCGATTTGATAAGCCGAAAATAATACACCGCGCGTAAATAAATTCAAGAGCCATCGTTTTATCGCTCGTACGTGTTTCGACGGCTGTACGAACGGATTATGGATTCGTGAACCGCGAGACAGGCGTATAATAAAAAATAAAAAAAACTAATAGAATCGCAGCCAGTTCCGGAGGTCTTCTTGGACGCTCATATGCCCACTCGATACTCGGGCTCTCGTAAAAGGCAACATTAGAGAACTTCCCGGTGTGTTGTCGATCGTAGTCGTTCAAGCCGGCGTCGTTTAATCGACGACTTGTGTCTTAATTGCATCCTGCGTCTTTAATAAAAAAAAACACATGCAAAGTGGAACTTTGCAGATTGCTTCCTTATTTTATTTTTATTTTTACAGAGCTATATCTTTAATCAAGATGTATATTGAAGTATGTTTACATGTGTAAAAAGCTCCCTCTATGAGGAAACTTTTAGCTTTTCCCCATAGAGGGAGCTTTTTACAAAGCGCCCTCTATGAGGAAAAGCTCCCTCTCAAAAATAATGAAGAAGCAATGTGCAAAGTTACCCTTTGGGTCCTTGTTTTTAAGTCTCTCTCTAAAAAGTTCGTGGTTCACGAAATATCTCGAAAATATCGAAGATTTGATGTTTGCATTGTTGCCTCTTTATTCGTGCTTCCATTGGCCGTCGCTGTCGTCAGACACACCAAGACTGTGACCAAGTTCATGCATCGAATCTTTTTGTTTATGTCGAATGTGAAAAGTGATGGAAAGTGAGTTTCAATGGCCACTGCAGCGCCCATTAAAGATGATAATCGGTGCATTTTTTTTTCGGATGTCGTAGAAATTTTGCATTTTCGATGCGCACGAGCACACAAAGAATGAATATGACCATTAAAAAGGATGTAGGCTACTGTATTGCCACTGTACATTGCCTTATCTACTTCGAAAGTGTATGTTGCCAGAATTAATGAATCACAAGAAGAGTTTGACAATTGGTTGTTAGAATTAGGAAAAGGAAACACAAAATCTCAATTTGAACATGATGTTGAAGTTTGCATAGTTGGAATGCAACGAAATCAAGAGAAAAAATTAATTGTAACGAACACAAAGAAAAAATATTGCACCTGTATTACAGCACTCTTAACTGGTGTACAGAAATTGGGAACTTTATATTTTTTAATTTTGTTCCATTCCAACGATGCAAACATCAACATCATATTTGAACATGGGAATGATGTGATTGCAATTCCAAATGAATTATTAACAACAAATTCTATTAATACTGAAATTCACGATGAAGTTCTCAGCAAAGACGAACAGAAAGTGTATAATTATGCGATTCTACTGCCAATCAATTCGGATGTATTTGATATTAATCATGAGACAGTAAAAAAAATAGAAGGTGAAAATTAAAATATTAAAAATTCAAGTTGCTATTAAGTCGAAAACCCTTTACCGATAGTCACTAAATTTGGTACGTAGCACCGCTGATCGTAATTTTTCGTCTGTACAAAATTTGACTTGAGTTGGTGTACAACGTGAATTTTTCAAAAAATCCAAAATTCCATAAAAATCGAATCCCTTTACCGATCGTCACCAAATTTGGTACGTAGCACCACTGAATATTATTTTTCGTCTGTAGAAAATTTCAGTTCATTTGATAGGAGTTGACTTGAGCAAAACGTGAATTTTTCGAAAAATTCAAAATTCCATAAAAGCTATACTTATTTATAGATTCATCTCAAATTCAATACCGATCGTTCTTTAATTGCCTTACTTATGAAGAACTATTTAGCTCTGATCAATTACAATTTACGACAGCTAAAACGCGAAGTGACATTTTTCGAAAAGAAAATAGATTAAAATTTCAACAGGTGCTTCACTTTTTTTGAAAATTGTCACAAAGAAAGAAAGCTCGATTGATGAAGTCGTTCTTGAGTTTGAATTGAATTTTTGAATTAAAAAAAAAAAATTTGTTTAAAACATTTTTCTCGATATTTTAGACCATTGAGAGTGTCCTGACACAAAATCATCGAAAAAAAAGTATCACGAAAACAAAGCTTCCTCGATGAGGAAGCAGAATAGTAATCCATAAATTTGTCCCCCCATACTTAATCATTTAATTCAGATCCGATATCGCGTTTTACGAGGAAACTCGTCGCGAAAACTTCCTCGTAACATCTTCATCGAGACGTTCAATTTCACGCCTAGAAGAGAGCTATTCTAATACATTTATTATTTCTTAATTTCTTAATTTTCTAATTTAAATTCTCGTGCATCGAACGAAGAAGTTTATCTCCAATTTGGGAGTCGTTCGCCCACCGTTGAAATTGATTTATCGTGTGCACTCTCTTTTGGGATTCGAATCATGATGCACCGCTTGCCAAGGACACTTTGACGCCCACCCGGAGTTCTTTGATCGTCGTGTTCCTCGAATTCGGCATTCGTGGAACCGATGAGTGGGCTCTTCATGACACTGGAGTTTTATTTTATTATTTTTTTTCGGGTCGATGATATCGTAGCTTTTTCGTACTATTGCACTATCATACGCGTGTATTATCGTTACTGGTTACTCTACAATTACTTTTATTGATGACTTACCGATTTATCAAGGTCAAACTGACATCGCTGATGATTCAAATTATTTCTTGAGCCACAACAAACACCGTATTTTAGGCACGATCTTTAAAAGCTATTCAAGCACAATTTAGAAAAAAAATTGTATTCAATATTCAGGAATATTGCAGTAGAATCTCCTTAAATGTCGATACACTCGAAAGATCGATAATTTCGGATTATTCGAATCAGTTTTGAAGCCACTAAAAACACTGTAATAGAGGCACCTTTTTTAATAACGATTTAAGCACGATCAAAATATGCCAAGTATTGGATTAAATTACAATAGAAATTTTTTATTTGATGGCACACTCTATAGATCAATGATTTCTGATGATTTCAACAATTTTTTGTACCACTAAAAGCATTGCATTAGAGCCACAAACTTTAATAATAATTTTAGCAACAGTAAAAAAATATACTATGAATAAAATTGCAATAGAATCTTTTTAATTGACAACACACTCGATAGATCAATGATGTCTGATGATTTAAACAATTTCCAGTACCACTAAAAGGATTCCATTAGAGCCACGACCTTTAATAACGATTTTAGCAACAGTAAAAAAAAATATACTATGGATAAAATTGCAATAGAATCTTTTTAATTGGCAACACACTCGATAGATCAATGATTTCTGATGATTTAAACAATTTCTTGTACCACTAAAAGCATTGCATTAGAGCCACAAACTTTAATAATGATTTTAGCAACAGTAAAAAATATACTATGAATAAAATTGCAATAGAATCTTTTTAATTGACAACACACTCGATAGATCAATGATTTCTGATGATTTAAACAATTTCTTGTACCACTAAAAGCATTGCAATAGAGCCTCGACCTTTAATAACGATTTTAGCAACAGTAAAAAAAATATACTATGGATAAAATTGCAATAGAATCTTTTTAATTGACAACACACTCGATAGATCAATGATTTCTGATGATTTAAACAATTTCTTGTACCACTAAAAGCATTGCAATAGAGCCTTGACCTTTAATAACGATTTTAGCAACAGTAAAAAAATATACTATGGATAAAATTGCAATAGAATCTTTTTAATTGGCAACACACTCGATAGATCAATGATTTCTGATGATTTAAACAATTTCTTGTACCACTAAAAGCATTGCAATAGAGCCTCGACCTTTAATAACGATTTTAGCAACAGTAAAAAACATATACTATGGATAAAATTGCAATAGAATATTTTTAATTGACAGCACACTCGATAGATCAATGATTTCTGATGATTTAAACAATTTCTAATACCACCAAAGCACTACATTAGAGCCGCGATCTTCAATTACGATTTTAGCATTAAAAAAAGAAAATTTTGATTCTACACTTGGCAAAATTGCGATAGAATCTTTCAACTCGACGGAGCACTCGATAGATCAATGATCCACGTCAGATGCAACGCGAATTTCCCGGCGTTAGTGATCGAGTAGTCTAGAAGACATCGCTCTTGTGAGTCTTCCGGCGATTTCCAGGCACGTCGTATTACACAGATTGCGTTGGCTCCTTGATACATGTGTTAATCCAACTCGTCCGGACGCTTATCGATCATCGGTATACCTCGACGGACGCATTGATCACCGATCGATAAGAATTGTACACAAGTGCGGCAACAATATCACTGTTGTTTCGAATTCTCTTTCGCACAATCAAATCCGGAAAAGTGACAAAAAAAAAAAAACGTCACTCTTATATCCTCTGCTTAATTCTCCACTTTCTATATTTTCACGTTTACAGTCCCACTTAATATTTAGAGCAATTTTTTTTTGCCAACTTTAGATCTACAAGAATAGCAACCAAGTGTGACAAGAATCTTGATGTTACTTAAGTAAAAACAAAGTCGCTCTTATATCCTCTGCTTAATTTACTACTTTCTATCTTTTCACTTACTATTTCACTTAACATTTAGACTAATTTTTTTTTAACAAGTTTGGATCTACAAGAATTGCGCCCAAGTGTGACAAAAATCTCATTATTATTTCAAACTCTTTCGCACAATTAAAGCCGGTTAAGTAAGAAAAAAAAAAAATTAGCGCTTGTAAACTGGTGCTTGATGTTTCACTTTCTATATTTTTACTTTCACAATTCCACTCATATTACGAGGTATTTTTTTTTTTTTCACCAATTTCGGATCAATATTTCTTCGGTTCAAAGTCAGTCGCGATACAACTTAAATTAACAAATTATTAATGATATCACTCGTGACTCACACTTTGGTGTAATATTTGGGGTTGTCACTAGCAACAATAACAACAAAAAAGCGAAACTTTTTTTCGGTCCCTCGGGTACAAAGCCTCGATCGAGTACTGGCGAGTCGAGTGACCACTGAGGGCGACTACCTATCTACTAGTCGTTTCATGATAACGTCACGATATCAACCCGCCACTTCGCTATCACTGTATTTATCAATATATATGTATATACTGAAGACCATCAATGTCGTATGCTATATCCAATAGTCTCTCTTATCGGTTGGTCGCGATGCCCACGATCGACTTCGATTAATGAAGTGTCATTCCTGTTTGGAAAAACAAAAAAAAAAACTAAAAAACTTCAGGTCAACTGGGTATTCTTCGTTGCATCACGAAAGCCACTTTTCCTTTTTCTATGGAATATAATTTTATGTATAAATTAATGTGATTAAGAAAATTATAATTCAGTGAAAATTGAAATCGAAAAAAAAAAATTGTCCATGCCAGTGTTCAATAACATTGATTTACAGAACATTTAATCTCAGAAAAGTCACTTTTCCTTTTTCTATAATCAATGAAAATTGGAATCATGAGAAAATTGCCCACGCAAAAGTGTTAGATAACATTGATATTTTCCTATCAATTTAACTTCCTGTCTTTCTCGGTAGTGATGATTAACAAGAACTGCTTAAGACGATTATTGAGATAACACTAAGCCGATAGTGTGATCCCATTGGGATCATCGATATTAGTTTATGACTTGTTCGATATACCTTCGATTGATGAATTTAAGAAACAAACATATTATATTTAATTTAAACAATACGCCGTATTGGAAGACTTTTTTAAATATACATAATTTAATTTTTTTAGTGCTTAAATAACGCAATATTTTTAAAAAAATTTATCAAGATGTTAAAATGTTAGTTATTTCGATAGAGATGAGATAAATTGTAATTATGAATTGCAGCCAATGATGATTTATGTTGCGGTAAAATACAAATGATTATCCATTGTGGATTAGATAGATAAGCGAAGAATTCATTTACTTTTTAGCCGAAAAGTTATCTCCGAATGCACTGAAATTATTTTTATCTACCGTCGGTTCACTGTGAGATATTTAGAACACGAATCGCGAGAATGGCTGTAAAACTGTTGTACCGAGAAAAATGTTCTTTTTTAGCGGCGCAAATTTAAGGCAAAAGAGAATTTGTTTTTACTGATTGAGTCGAAAGATATTAACCAGAATATATTTTTGAGAATATTGCAAAATTGTTAGAATATTTTGGAATCAAATAACAATATTGTTGAAATATTGCGACAATATTATAACAATCTAATTGGAAGATACTGGAAAGACTTTTCAAATAAATCAACAACATTTTTGTCAATAAATTTAATTATTAATTAAAAGTATACGTTACATTAATACGAATTACGTATTATTATTCAATTAATGAGTTTCACTGAATTTAAATGGAACGTTTAAATTTATAAATTCAAAATTCCGGAATTCCGTTTCTACAGGTATAATTTTAAAATCGATCTCATTTTTTTAAAACGCTTTTCGAATTTTATAATCAGTTGCTTCAGATTTTTAGGAAAAACAGGATAAAACTGACCAGATATTTACCATCTAATTGATATTTGTTGTACGATTTCTGAATCTGTTAAAAAAATTAGAAAAGCAAGGAACAAAAAATTATAAAAATATAAAAATGCGATTTCCCTTAAAAATTGTATTTAAAATATAATTTCGTATATAGCACAATATTTTTAAAAATATTAAATTTGAATAATTCATACGAAATCTTAAATACTATAGAAATAGGGAAAAGAATTATTGTATAAAATATTTCTGAAGTAATTAAATTTTTGGGTTTTTTCAACAATATTCCACAACATTAAAATTGTAATTTTTCAATTAAATATTTTGCAATATTCCACGTCAAATTTCTGACATTTTAGTGACGAAATATTGAAAACATTTCAGTTTTTTTTGCCATATTTTGTGCTATGTAAAATTGCATCAAGTTTATAGAAGCGAAATTAATTGTACTTGTAAATCAATTAACGGCTCACACAAATGAGAATCAATTTTTTTTAAAAGATTTATTTCTTGTTAATACAAACGTATACTGTACAAAATAAAATTAATCCACATAAGGCTCTTCGAGTTATTATAGTGTTTTGCTTAATTTACGGTTTTAAATACATAAAATAGAGATATTCATAGATAACATTCTCATTGTCTTCAGATTATTTAGAAGGCATTGGAAGACATTGGTGACGTCCCGTGTGTCGGAACTTTCTGTATAGCTGCCTAGTGCATTTACAAATATTCTACGAATACTTGATTCGTCTTTTAGCGATTTTGATCCATCGTTGTTGACTCAACAGTGTTCCATTTTATCTCCAACATTTCATTCGTGACAAATTTTTATACATACCTAAAAAAATCTTATAGCGCAAGAATACGATACAGGTATATATGTGTCTTGTCTTTCCGTGCGTTAGAAAGTAACATATTGCACAAGAATCCTATGTACAAACTTTCATACAACATAATATTCTCATTCCAATGACCGATAACCAATTTTTTTTTTTTTTTTCGAGTAAAGAAAACTTTAATGTCAGTCTTCCTGCGAGATTGGAAAGAAATTTGTATAAATTCATAAATAATTGAAAGTCTTATCGACGACTTTTCTTCAATATTTTGCGCCGCGCCAATTTTTGTTTTGTTTTTTCTTTCATTAACCATCGAAACAATCATCACGATGTAACATGTTTTTAAAATGAATCGTATCGACGAGGATGATTGTTTCACGGTTTAAACGCGGATCCAATACGAAGGGCACGTTCTCGATTTAAATACATGACGAACGATACGTTTCGTATCGGATTCAGCGTTACAGAAAATAAATATATGTAATTCAATAAGTTATTCGACTTCAGGCAGTCTCCTTGACGTCGTCGTTTACATTTATCGTTGCCATCTCGTGGTCCGCGCTTTTGTTTCGGCCGTTTACGACCGGTGCTGCATCCTCACAGGTCTGTAATCATAAAATATTAATTATTGAAATAATTTTTAACGAGCTTTTGGTAAGAGAAAATTCTTCTAATATCTAATCTTGAGAATAATGTCGTTTGAAGATTCAATTTTTTTTTAGTATATCGATGAAATCTTTGTTAAGGGGACTGAGTCACCTAATAATCATAAAAATTAAAAATGAACCAGCAATTTGTACATTTAATTTTTTTTACTTTAATAAATATTACTGCTAAGCAAGGTGAAGAAAATTATACACTCTTATACATGTCGTAGAATTCTGGTTGCACAGATGGACCAAGTTCAACAAGGTCTTGCAAGTACTATTCTCTTCCTAAGTTTTAATTTGATATGTCAATAGTACACCATTTTTCCACATAATACTAGTAATCAAGTAAGTGAGATATAAGTGTTTAAATGTCTGTAAATTTGATCTGACTCACTCTCCTTACAAAAAAAAGAATGCAAAGATTTTTCACAAAACCACCTCTTTGAGGAAGCGTATTTATCAATCTTGGCTTTGTCTTAATGGGAGTTTTGTGTAGAACTTGTGAGTTATAACAAAACGTTAATTTTTTGAAAAATTCAAATCACGTAAAATTTGAACTGTTTTACCGATCGTCACTAAATTTGGTACGTAACAGCGCTTAATGTTATTTTTCGGTTGTAGAAAATTTCAGTTCATTTCGTGAGACTTAGAGAAAAATGATTTTTTTTTTTCGACAAAATTCTAAATTCCATAAAAACCGAATCTATTTGTTGATTTATTCCAAATTCAATACCGATCCTTCTTTACCGTAGCTTTATTTGTAAAAAAATATTTAGCTTGATAGCTATAAATATGTGGAAGCTAGAGAACATAGAGACATTTTTTTTTAAATTCAGAATTGAGTAAAAAATCTTATATTTTAATTTTTTTGAAAATGATCACAAACAAATGTGACTACCTGTTCCACGTGTGTACCAAATTTTAAACACACACACACACATTTTTTCTAAACCACTTTTCTCGACTTTCGGAACATTCTGCGTGTCCTGACATGAAAATCTCGAAAAAAAAATATTCACGAAAACAAAGCTTCCTGTATGAAGAAGCAAAAAAAAAATAAATTAGGTGACAAGAGATAATATAAATTACCCATAGTTTCTTGTTGTATTTCTACCTTGTAGGATGGATTATCGTAAGCAGCGGTCGTCTTTCTTGGTGAAATGTCTGCCTTGCTGCTGGATCTTCTCTTCATCAGCATCATGAGAAGTATGAGAGTGGAGAGAATGGCGAGTGAAGCAACGATTGCAACAATAACGAGTGGACCGTAGTAATCACCTTCGTGGAGTGGTATTGAAGCCAATTTTCCTGCAATAGACAAATTCGTATCGTAAATAATGAGCCTCAATAATCCCTTTGCCAACTGTGAATTCATTCTTAGCTGAATCATTTTATTTACTTGTTAAATCGTTTTTTTTTGTTCATATAAGAAAAATTTGTTGAACTGTTTATTCATTGGGTGTTCATTTATTGGACGTTTTAACCCTGCACATTTTTCTTTGGCATAATTTTTCAAGGAGACAAACCTTGCTGGGAAACTCCTGCGGGTAATACGATCCCCGGTTTTGTTACAAAGTCCTGCACGTTACTCTTCTTTATTCTTCCGTTCGTCAGGTAGACCTCGATCCACAAGCGATATCGCGTTCCCGGCTTGAGGTCACTGATAAGCGTTTTTGCTGGTGAATCCCTCTTGGCAATCTTGAAGGTACTCGTGTCCTCTTTACCACTGTCACTCTGGTAAATCGCTCGATAAATGTTGACATATTTGTCTTCCGGATAAGGCACTCCGTTCCAGGATACCTCGACTCCCGTTGACTTAATTGTTTTTATTTCGACTTTTACGTCGAATGAATATGGATCGGGCTCCACTGCTGTCACCACTTGAATCTGAATTTGAAAAAAATCGTTGATTATTCAGTAGAATTAAAATAAACATTTCTGAGAGGACATTGCAAAAATAAAAAAATGATGTCAATTATTGAACGAAAAAATGTAGTTATATATATTAGTCAAATAAAATATTTCGTATATTCATAATTTTGGTTAGTTTTTAAAAATGTTTTTATAACCATTTTGGGTGACTAAAATTTTGTAAAATGTCTACTTTTTTTGTTATGAAAATTTCTGGGTTGAAATTTTAAAAAATCGTCCTTGACTCAAAAATGGCAGAAAAAAGATGACATATTTGAGCACATTTGATTCACTAAAGTGACTAATTAAAAATATAATGAACCACATCAATGCATTGGCACATAATACCCTAAATACCATGACTTAAAAATTATTGTATTATGAAAAACAATAGAAAAAGATCTGACATTGAGATTGGAATAAATATTTCATGAAAGAAGCCGCAGGTAAAAGGAAAAATTATCTTTGAATTCCGCTAAAAAATATGTTTTTGTATAAAAATAAAAATGGTCGCTCATGAAAAATTAAATTTTTATACTCTAAAAGCAAGCGTTTTAGAAGAGTCAAAAGAATTTTTAAAAATATACTAATGTAAAAGTACAATTCAAGACTTGGCCGACAAATTCAAGTAATACCGATCAGGTCGAAAATTGGTGATTTGGTATGAAATACCCTATATACAAAACACTTACAGTTTTCTCACTGATGAGCTCAGTAGTTTGTCCCGGGAATGGTATAATAGAAATTCCGATTTCATAGCTAGTCGACGGCTTGAGATTCTCGATAACATAACTAGTAACTGCGCGATGAATTAGTGGCGTTGCGGCGTAAACTTTGCCGTCGTGTTCCTTGTAACGCAGCTGAACACCGTCGATAAATTGCATCTCGTATTCCGTAAATTTCTTCCACATTACGTTAATCCACGTCGAGTTTGTCTCGACGAGCTTCAGCTCAGCGTCCACTGGAATTTGGGGTGGCAGGGTTGGCAATTCCTCGTGTCTTTCTAGCGTGCGAACGCTGTACACCTTGCTGCTCGGACTGTTCTCAAGACCTCGAAGATTCACCGTTACTTTCACTTTGTAATCGGTCGCTGGCTCCAGACCATCCAACTCGAATTCCAATTGTGGCGTTGCTATTAGATCATTTGGTGGTATAAAGACCTGAGACTTCCAGGTCGATGGATCAGGATTTCTACATACGTAGAGCAAAATTATATATAATAAATTTTACGAAAGATAGAAATGTTCAATGTTTCAAAAAGACAAATAGAAAATCAAGAGACTTAAGAATTTCTCAGCAGGATATTTATAGACGAATTTTTAAAATGTAAAAAAATACGTAGTCTATATATTTGAATTACAAGTGGAGTTAAAAGCACAAATAAACTTACGACATATCGTTTGTGTATCGCAACTCAACGCGAGCCTGAAGTCCCACGAAAATATGTGGTACCATGAAAACTATACGAATTGTGCTCTCGTCAAGAGCTTCCAGAGCTTTTACTGAAACCTCGTCCTGTGGCCCTTGAAGGCCTTGTCCGTTATTAGGGAAACCGGAAATACCTCCGTGTATGGGAAATCCGGATGGTACATTATGAAGATCCATACCTGCGAAAAATTAGAAACTTAAAATTCCATTCATCAAACATCTTTCACACATTTTCATATTTCAGTCCGGACGCCACCGAAGGCGTTTCTTAGTAATCTTATCCGTTATCAATTATTCTCAGACCAAGCTAACAGTATACAATTTAAAAAGATTGTTTACTCTAATCGATATCGAAAGTTTCCCCTAGAGATTAGGAGGGCGCAACATTTTTCAATGATTTTATTCTTCATTCTGCTTTAGGATTTCTATAGACCTACTTTTTTTTAGATATTGCATTGTTCGATTACGGTAAAAATCAGGATTTTGAAAATGGATGAAAATTTGTGGTTCCTTTTTTATTTTAATGTTTTGCTGACATGAAGATCAGGTTTCAAAAATAGCTCCAATCTCCAGGTTTTCAATATAATTCTCTGTTCAATTTTTTTTTCAGATGTAATGAACAAAATCTAAGTTAAGGAGCAAATGTAAAAATTAACAAATTTGGAAATTTTTTGCCGCAATTTTTTTTTGCGGTTTTTAAGTGACCTGATCTTTATTTTGTTCGTTCGTTTCGTTAAAAATGTCAAATGTAAACACACAAACGTAATGTTTTACTGATTTTGAAAATCTCGATATTAATCGATTGCTTTGAGTGACTTCTAAAATTTGTTTTTTTTTTTCAACACAACGCGTAGGATATTAATTTCAGGCCTATAAAAACTTGAATCCTGGGAGACAGCGAAAAATAAAATCATCAAGTGATTTTTCGCGATCTTACGGAGATACAACTTGTAAATAATAAATCCTCAAAATGAAATGATATATCAATTATCAGCTACTTTGAACGTATCATACCGTGCAGATTTCTACTGAAAGGGTTGAAGATGAAAGCATATTGAAAGAGTGATTAAGAGATAGAAAGCCCTGTAATAGTGTTTAAGTCGACGACCTCGTAGTGTGCGTTCGGACTGCATAAAAAAAAGTAAACAAATCAATAAATCAATCATCAGAAATGTATTTTCGTAAATTGATGTTGTTTGTTTCATGGGAGGGCACGAACCTGACTGGTTGGGCAATGCTTGAGCGGCGAACGGATGGTTTAAATGAGGCGAGTTCGATGAACCGGGCAAGCGTATATCGATGCCAGGAGGTGGGGGCGGCGGCGGACCCGCGGCGTCCGGAAAATTATGACCTATCGGAGGATTACCGGGATGATAATGAAAGGGACTGAGACTAGAATCGTGTTGCGTTATATGCGCCAATAGTTCCTCAATTTGTTGCGGTGAATTCGGTAGTTCCGATGTATGTACATGATAAGTCGTCTGTCCGTTTTCGTCCTTCTGTGATACAATATGAGGCGGCCTCTGAACCGCATTATTGTTATTATTTCCCGATGTAACAGCGAAAAATCCCGGTGGATTTTTCTGTGTTGCAATCTGTCGATGAATATCATAAAGACCGGAATGTCCTTGCGGCGGAGCGTGCTCCAAATGCGTGAGACCAGGATGTTGTTGGTTTATCAGTTGATAGAGTTCCTCTGGCAAAATATCCTGTTCCGGTCGCCGTCCCGTGGGTTTCAATTTTCCCGGCGAAATTTGACCAGGTTTTGCCTTGATCTCGTCGACGTAAGTATCCGCTGCGGTGGTTTTCTTCTTCGGTATCGTCGCAACGACGAAATTTGGATCGTGAAAATCGGGACGCGCGTGCAAAGCCGGACCACCGTAAGGTGGACCGGCATCGGGATTTTCGTACTGATTAACGAAATGAGTTGGCGGTATACTTTCACCGTTAGTGGGGACAAAAACGTAGGGTCTTCCTGGAGCATCGGGCTGCGGTTTTAGCGGAATAAACTGTGGCTGATCGCTTGTATGACCACTTTTTTCCAGAGGCGGTAATTTGTTAGGGTTCATTGAACCCGTAGTCATGTTAGGATTCTCAATGATCTTTGTACGTGTTGGGGGTGATTTTTCTGAGGGAAATCTGTCGGGTGACAAAGGACCAGGGAAACGCTGTGGTATGGATTGTTGCTGCTGCTTCTGACGATCTTCTTCCTGGTAGCCATATTGTTGGCTCAAAATCGTCTCTTTGTGAGGTTTTACCGGTTCCAATGGTTTCTTTGACTCGGATTTTGATTTTGTTTTTTCTTTTAGTACGGGAAGTGGTTTTTCCGAATGCCCTGGCAAACGAAATACTTGATCGAGACTTGGCTCGATTGGCTTGTAATCGGGATTATAGGGACCGTTGTAGGGTATCGTTGGACGGCCAGGATCCATTGGATAATGGAAAAGAGCGTTATTTGGATTTTTTTCGGGTTTTTGATGGTCTGGTATGGCAGTAGTGGTGCTCGTTGATTCCTGGCTACCGTGATTCATTATCGACGTTTTATTATTCACTCTTTCGGTACGCTCGGTGAGCTTATGCTCAGTCGATAAGGGGCCGCGAGTCACGTCCATTCCTGCAACGATAGTAAAGTCTTTTGTCATGATGATGATTGTCCGTTTTTGTTTTTTTTTTGTTTACATCAGTCTCGCACCGTCCAATTGTCCATGCATATGTGTGTGCTTATTTACAGCGATTGATAACACAGGAAAACCGTATTCGTTTCGTAGTATTTACAAGCTCGGGAATTTCTCACCACAGATGCATGCATTTCGTTCGACCTATTCCCGATTTTTTAAAAGGTAAATTGTATTCGTATGGAGGTCTGACTGTCTTATCAAATCCTAAATAAAACCACTTGTTGCAAGTGTAGAAAAAAAAGCTTCAGTGGCGAGATTTGTCGAAGAATTTGTGCAGGGACCGCGAGAATTCGATAATGACCAGTCAGGTCCGCGTTTCGTTTGTAGGACTACGTGTCTAAACTTTATTTTTCACTCTTAATACAATTACTTTTCTTTTCTTTTCTTTAAATGGAGTATTAAAATTGTATTATAATTAAAGATGGTGTGATAAAAAAGGATGAATTATGAAAATATTACTTGCGCAATAATTTTGTGTCTGAATTGTCCAATTTCTACATCTTCACCTGTCTATTGGTCATTCCGGTAATTATCTAAATCTGGGGATTAAATATTTCGAATTGATATGAATTAATTACTTTCTCTATATTTGTTAAATCGTTAATATTCCATTCTTTTTATTACGAATTCGGGTGAACGTAAAATTATTTTTTAAATCGTTTCTTATGGATAAAAGTAAAATCTTTCTAAAAAAAAATATTACTTTTCGCGTTAGAAAGATTCGTTACATTATAAAACAGGTTTTTAGTATCTCTTACTTTTTAATAGAATTATTAGATTTTATAGAAAAAAAAGTTAATTGGAGCGTGGATGAACGTTGATTTGTGAGAAGAGTTGAGAATGCAATTAACATTTTCATAGTTAACAAACATCATGATGGTTCCGAACTAAACGCCTTTCTGCGTAAAAGCTAATATTTTTCTATTAAAGATTAGACTTCTGTGCATAACAATCGATTTTTGAAAAATTTATATACACTCACTTATATTTATACAAATGGAACATTCATGATTTAACGAATGCGGAAAAGTATTTAATCCATACAAATTCAAAACAAAATTCTCCGTATCTAAAATTTTATAAACACTGATCCCTTATCATACTGAACAGTTCTGGAAAATGTTCAGACAAATCAAACATTAGACTTCACATTTAGTTAGATAGTTGGTGGTAATGACCGCCATGTATTAAATAAGCAGGATTTTTAAAAGCTCTTTCAATTGATATACAAAATTAGCAGCTTATCGATTTATCTTTCGTTGCGCCTCGGATATTTTAAACATGTAAAAGCGTATTTTCAAGTAAAACCCGATAAAACTCTGTTATAAACTTTAACCGACACTTTTGATTTTTTTGATGATTCAAGGAAATTTGTGAAAAAAAATTACAATATTTTAATTGTAATATTAATAAACAATTTGTCCGGATGTTAGTAAACAATTTTTTTTGTTCAAAGTACAAAAATATGTATTTATTTCTGATGGAAAAAAAGTAGTGGAGGGTAAAATTTCATAAAAATAACAAAAAACATATTTAGCACCGATTTGTCTAGTGTGAAGCGTTCCAAATTCCGACATTTTTCTTAGCATAAAAAAAAATGACAAACTCGGTTAAAATGTCAGTTAAATTCGGTGCGACTAGGAATAAAATATCGATTCAAAGTGTGTTACAGAGCTTGCCAGGGACACGATTTTAAGGAACCCATCCACCTTAAGGTATCGTCCTTTGTTCAGATTTCTATGGACGCGTCCAGGACTTTTTGGCTATCATTTTAATTAGACAATTCGCTCATCCATCACCATAAAGTCGTTAATAACAAATTAGCCAAATTTACCGAAAAAAAACGTTTATTAACCAACGAAAAAAAACTTACCGTCTGTTGAGTGCGTCGCCGAATGATCGCAGACCCAGTGAGAGCAACAATCGTCGCCTGGCAAATGTGCCAAAGTTGCTTGATTCGAAGGACACTGCAGATTCGGAGGTGGCAAAGCTGTAACTGGTGGACAGGCTGCTTGGCATGTAACATTACCCATTTCGCAGTAGCATCTCTTCTCGCAGCCAGTTACATTTGACGGCAATTCGCTCCAATTATCGTAACTCAATCCTTCGTACATGCACGAACCGTTGTTTCTGCAGCGTACTTCCTAAAATAATTATTTACATCTTTAACGTTAGTTTCATTTAAACGTAGTTAATCCAATTTTTGTTATTAATGTTTCATTGATTAGCTCAGCTAATCTTGACGTTTCTGTGAATAACACTTTTTTTTCTTTTTTTTTTTTGAGAATATTTAATTGCAGGTGTCGAGGATTCTTACTTGTGGACAACATTGCGGTGCTTTTGGAACAAAGTTAGCCGGCACTGTTTCCCAATCGAGACAATGGGGATCGAGAACATCGAGACCGAAATCCGTCGGGCATTCGATGGTAACGCACTCTGTTTTTGGACCTTCGCCGCAAACGCAGAACGATATACACTCGTCGTACCACTCGGCACCAATTTTATACAACTTGCCGCGATGACTGCACGAACTCTTGTCGACTTTTTCAGTTATATTCGTTTTAATCACTTCCGCCGGTAGGAATATCTGAAGCGCTGGTCCTGTACGACCTCCTTCGGTCACACGGACGAAGTAACTGTGAGCGGGCTCCAAATTCGTTATTATACCATCTGAAATAGCGAAAAAAAAATTACTTTCAATTCAACATTAAGGATAGCTTGTAATTATTAAAATGGGAAGTTATTATAATGCTTCTACTAGAATTTTTCTTTGTGTAAACATAAAATTATGCTCTGATCGCTGCGGATTTCGCTATGAAGAAGCATTTTAATTAATTTTGTCTTATTTTTTTGAGAGTTTATGCAAAATTACGCAAAATGAATTCTTTAATATGTTGTCGATTTTGAATCATCCGGTAAAACTCATTTTTATTTTGACAACAAAAAAACACTTTTTTTTTTTTAAATTGAAGAACATTTTTATCCAAATTTTGAAACCAAATTTTGAAATTATAATGTTTCTTTTTTGTAAATACAGTGTATACCAATTTTAAGCTAGAAATACTTAAAAATCTACGATTCAACCGAATTCTATAAGATTGAAAAAATATATATTTTATGCTTTACATTATTAGTTTTATCTCCTGTAAATTCGATTACAATCATGCAAATTTGATTACATCTTACTCATTGAACCATTATAAATGCTAACTTTAAAAAAAGTTGCATTTGTGGTTTTTACGGAATCAGCTTTTTTGACATAAGTTTCGCTTATAAATTTAACTCACTCTTGTCCGGTTTCTGCTGTCTCCAAACGTGATTATCCTCCGATATCTCGACGACCACATCGCTGGACAGTCCCGATGACATTTTCAGCTTTATCGCTGTCGAATTGAGTACTTTGACGTTTGTCAAGTTGACTGAGAGATCTCCAGAATTTTCGGTCTTAATTTCGTGATCGCCGAGAGTAACGTCACACAGTGTAATTGTACAGCAAGGGTCCCTAGAAATTATTTTAAAAAATTACAGTTGGTAAAACAGTAATTTATTAATTTAATTCTCAGAGCAGATTGGAAAAAGAATTATGAGGTAGTTATGAGACGAAAATAAGAGAAAGCTTTACTACATAAATAGGTAATTTAAACAACGACGGAAAATAATTTTCATTTGATTGAGAAATGAGACAATTACCGAGGATCGGTGAGAGCGACGCAACGATCATGCTGATTTATTCCAGAAGTCGTTTCGTTCGGTGGACATCTTGGCTGACACTTTAAGGCGCCCTCAGCTTCACAGACGCAAACTTTAGAGCAACCATCTTCAAATCGCTGTCCTCTGGTCAAAGTTTTGTTGCCGATTATGCAAGTTTCGTCGGGTTCTGGAGCTGCGACATAAATAATCGGATTATTAAAATTATGTTATTACTCGAGATCTTGTATATGGCTAAAGTAACTTTCTACATATAAATGGAGGTAATTGGTTACCATTGAGTAAAGTAAAGTAACTCTCTATAAATTGTGGTAATCGTTACATTTTTGTTAGCAATTATTTAAATAAAAAAATGTTTTTTTTTTATCGTTTCAGCTTCGTACCTGAGTCGGCACACACTAACATGGCACAACAACCGTCGTCTCCGACTGATTGTTCATGGCAATAAGGATCCTGCCTATTTCTGCCAGCTCGTAACATAGGACTGCGACAAACAGGTTCGCAATCTGTGATTTTTCCTCCTTCCGAGCAAATGCACTTCTCCTCGCAGCCTCTTACTACTTTTTCACCAATTCCAAAAGTCTTATTTCCGTCAATGCACTGCATTGACCTGGTGGGAAGCATCGTTGATGACAGAATAGCAGACGTTTCATTTCTGCTTGCCTCGTATTCTCCACCTGTACACAAAATGACAATATTATCGTTAAATTTATGGAAATTTTAAAAATCTGCATTTAATTGCTTGAGACCTATTTTAAAAAATATATTTCTTTATTAACGTGTTTGGTCACGTTTTTCTTTTCCCTGAAACTTCCCAGTTTTTTCTAGTTTGCCCTGATGATGGTCACCATAACATGTATTAATTCGTTAAAATTGATTCAAAGCAGAGTTTAACTTAATTTATTTTTCCTGGTACTTATGTGTTTTTCGTTGACGTTTATCTTTAAATATAAACATTTTTCATACGTTTTATGAATTAATTAATTTAAAAAGGGTGCAAAGAAGAACATTCCACATCGCTTCATCATTATTTTCCACGATTTTACAAAGTTACCTCTGTGAGGAAGCATGTTCATCGATTTTGGCTTCTTCATAGAGGAAGCTTTGTAAAATAGAGAAAATTAATAAAACATTAATATCACAAAAAAATGTTTTTTTTTTTCATGAAAACGAAGCTTCCTCTATGAGAAAGAAAAAAGATTTGAAATATTTTTTTGGTTTCACACATAGAAAAATCGAGACATTTAAGTCGTATTAAAAGTTAATATTTCAGTATATATTTTTCTACAACTAGTTGCGACCATAGTAATTTATAAATTACAAGTCTGCGTGAGTCGACTGCAGAGCTGTACGCACCTTCGACTTCCTTGTCTTCATCATCCATACTAACGTCGCTGAGGTCCGTTAGATTGGCGTGCAAGGAATTTGTCGGCTCTGCAGCCGATATGTTTAGCGCTCGGCCTCTCGATGTACCCGTAGTCTCCTCGCTCTCGTTTCCCATGTTATTCGCAGTCGTGTTCACTTCCAAGCCAATTGGTACACCTCGCACGAGCAGAGGAACATTTAGACTTTCCGTAGCATTCCGATTTTCCATCATTTTTTCGATAACCGACATAGGCGTTGTCGTTAAATCCTGAATAGTCGTCGGATCGTTCGTTTTTTCGTCATCTTTCACTTTTTGATACTTGGATTCGGTTTTAGCTTTGAATTCAGTTACCGGTTTCTTCTTTCCATCTGACGTCATCTTAACGTCGGAAATTTTTGCCATAATTTCCTGTTTCGTGGGATCAATCGTCGTTTCGCCTGATATTATTTTGGAATTTTGTGTTGTGACTTCAGCCACTTGTCCAGTTGCTTCTTCCTCCAATGGCACAACACTTGGCACGTCATTTTCTTCGTCTGGAACATAAAATGTAAATTATTATTAATTGAATACGACGTTCAATATAAATATTCCGCCGATCACAAACGCAGTTTGATATCAAATGTTTTTGCTTTAAATACTGTTTAATATTATTAGGTATATTATCAATCAGGTCAGGGTCGTGGAAGATATGTTAATTACGATTTGGCAAAAATTGTAATCTATACGTTTCCCGGTACTATTAAACCTATGTTCGGACCGGTAATCACTGACCCCTTTGCATCTTCATTTGCCGGAAACACTGACAGATTAGATACATCGGCACGTGTACAGAAAGTCGAAATGAAATTCAAGCATTTGGATGGATACTTCCAGACAAATTACTTCTAAGGGATGGAATTAGGCCAAACGCAGTGCTCATTGAGGAATATCTTATTTTTTTAATTGCTGATATTATTTTTTTTAAAACGTACTATAAATTAATATTATTAAAATGGTATAATTTTTAAATGAAGCGTTTCTCCCATAGCACATTTTTATTTCTTTTTACATTCAGCACACTTTCCTTAGAGAACCAGCAATCCAAACATTCTCAAAAAATTCTTAGCATTCCAGCATGAGGGCAGCTTTTTTCTTCTTGAAATTGGCGATGTTGTAATTCGTTTAAGGAAAGATTTTTTTTTTTTAATTACTTCTTTTACTTTAATTCTAAATTATTTCAACAGTTTAAAAAAAATTCTTTATTAGTCAACAAAAAACAGTTAAAAAAAAATTAATATCAGCAACCGAGCAAGTAAAATATTCTGCAGCGAACAGATGATTTTGACCTGATTCCCTCCCTTTAAATCAAAGAGTCCGTTTTTCTTTATTGAATGACTTTTGTCAATAAAACAACGCCAAAAAAATGTAATTTCTATACATATTATAAGTAATTGAGTGAGTAATTTATTAGTTAATTATTTAAAATATTGACAAATTAAATTTAATATATCTGTGAAGTGAAATTACAAAACACATATTAATTGCGTTAATTTAAAAAATACTACAAATAATTTTTATTTTATTTCACTTATATATTAAATTTAATATACCAGTTTATATATAAAAGCTTACAGTATATTGTTTCACTCTGATATCTAATATATAAAAAAATAATGTACAGATGTTTCGTAAGGCTTTTCTCTTGTGCTGGTATTTCAAGATGTAGAAGCACCGTCGGTAAATTACGGTACAAACATCAGAGTGTTAGTGCGGAGATGCGTCGATAATTGGGCCCCGCTTATTTCACTAAACGGTACTCTTATACAGTACCAGTTCCGGCGACTCGGATCTTTCGTACAAGAACGTTTCTCCCAAAAGCCTCATTTCTCCTTTCCTGTATTTTATTAGAGAGGAAGTCAGGTGAAATTTACCGATGTTCAACCATTAATATTTCACTTAGTTAGCCGTTAACATTATTTTTTTTTTAATGTACTGTTAGCAACAAATAATTTGTTGCGAAGTGGCAAAAGTATGCGGGTAATAAGAGTCAGCTATAGCAAATTTGTTATTTTCTCTGCATACTTTTGAAATACCAGTGGGTCAAAAATTCGCAAAAAATTCTCAGTTGTACATAAAATTAATTTTTCCGATAGATCAGATCTGAGTCTTTGAATATAAAATAAAATGTCCTGTAAAAGTTTAGATTTCAGAAAATATACCATCATTTTTAAGTGTAAGTTGAAGATAATGATCTACGAGTTGGAAGAAGCCTTTTCGCAACGTATATCATTATAGGATTGTAAAGAATGCTGGATTCGGTTATAGTAGGTTGAGTAAGGTGCGAAAAGCGAAACGAGATAGGCGGAAAATGCGAGTTCTGTGCATAGCCGACAATAGGCGACGATAATAGGACTAAGCGGAGGAATAGGATCTTCGCTCGGGTTCCTCGAGCACTTCGGTCAACCGGAAGTGCGTTCCACGGTCATCCTGTAATGACGCAATTTTGACGCGAGGCTAAACCCAAAGCAAAAAAGAGAGTTGACGCATATTTCACTAAAACAACGTTAGTATTCGTTTCACGTTCGTTTTGATTTTTTTTCTTATTTTTTTTAAACTTATGCAAATTTTACGATTATACAGTTTTTTTTTTTGTAAAGTTGAAAGCAAAAAAAAAATTTCAAACGTTTGCATTTTTGTTTATTAAATTCGATGACAAAAAAAATGCCAATTAAAAAAAATAATAATAATTTGTTTCTGAAGTAAGAAATACTTTTTTGTGAAAACCAAAAAAAAAATATTAACGTGCATTTTTTTTTTGTAAAATTAGAAGCAACGAAAAAAGTATGTCAAATGTACAAAATATATCGTTTGTTATTGCCATTTTTTAATGGTGGCGGAAATAATTATTTTTAATACTGTCGAGTTTTATGATAATTATATTAGTCAATCTATTTTTTGTATAACTCCGTAATTGCATTTTTATTAATACTAAAATCTATATTTATTTTATTTCTAAACTTGTTTGAAGAGTCAATGATGCATTACCTTCTTTTCCGTAGAGAAAATATATATATTTTTTAACAAGAATGACAACAAATACTTTGTCGAATCGAAATACAAAATTGTTAACAAATTATTTTTAAAGTTCTTTACAAAAACTAGCAGTTAACAATACAAAATGGTCTCGAATTAACAAAAAGCTTCCGTTAAGCTTTTTGTCAATTAATTAAAGTTTTGTTAATCTTTTTTGTCAATTTCTAGATTTAGAAAGAACTACAAACATAATTTATTAACAATTTTGAATTTTTGTATTAAAAATGTTTGTTTGTCATTGTTACAAAGTGGAAAAATTACCTGTATACAAAAAAAAAGTTGTAATTGCATAAATAAATTCAAAAAAATTTAGAAATTAAATAAATAAAAAAATAAATAAATAAAGACAGAACACAGTAAAACCACAAAATTTCAATTTAGTTTTTACGGTGTACTCCTTTTGTTTATCAATATATACATTTTATGTCGAGATCAATTTTACGTAAATTCCAATTATTCCCAAATCCCTGCAAAAGTACCAAAATAATTTATTGTAAATCTGTATCTGGAGAACCTTTAGAAAAAAAAAAACAGAATTAATATACATTGACGAAAGCCAGATGTAAGTGCCAGAAGGCTGTGACATTTCTTCTTGAAGAACAAAATAAAAGAGAGAGAAAAAAAAAAAGAAGCAAAGTCGAGTGTGGAGCGAATGGAGAATTCAAGTACTCAGCGCCCTGTTAACTTTATCGCTGCATATCGTAGGGAAGAAGCAGAAGTAATAGCGCCAGATTGCCATACTGTAAAATATCATTTTATTTCATGCGCGTTTACGTTTGAACGATCAAAGCGACAGTCGCACGTTGACTTGGAGTGCACGGCTGTAGAACGATTTCTGCATTGGCTTTAGCTACGCTTTGATAGCAAAAGATATATACAGCCATACGCACACATAATCAAATATTCCACAGAGCCTCGAGAGTGCATTGCTCACATTCTCTCCGCATCAAAGACATAACTGCGACTCTCCGAACATTTTCTACTTAGCGTTATTTTATGCTTTGCCGTCATCGAAAAAAAAAAAAAAAAAAACAAAAAAGAAAACCAAACTTGGCAAAACCTTTTTTGGTCTTTGCTAATTCCTTGGAGGCTTCTGCTCGTGGATTATAAAGATCTCGGTTAGCACGCAGTAAACGTGAAAGTGAACAACTTTCACCTGCAGTTGCTTTGTCACATGCACCGTTATTATCGATTGAGTCGATGTCACACATTCCAACATAAGCTGTCGTTAGTGCGAGAAAAATATATACAATTTACTTTTTTTTTTCTTTTAGTGCGTATTTTTTTTTTTAGTGAAAGCGAATTTTTTGGCGAACGGAGATATCAAGAAATTGATAGTTTTAGTTTTTAGATACACTTAGGGTCGAATTTTTTAAACGTTTGAACTTGAAATTTAAGATGATTTTAAGATCGAACTTAAGTTTACTAATTTCACTCCTTTACGTCGCACACAGAACATAGTTTGAAGAGAAATTGCATATTTAATATTTTGCACCAACTTTGTGGCTGTATATGGCAAGAAAATATTATCATCATTATTATTTTTATTTTGTGAAAGGACACGAGAATAAATATTCTTTAAAGAATGTATTGAGAGGTGGCGTTTCTTTTTTAATTACGAAGGAATTTAAATTAATGATTCGTTTAATATTTTTTAATAAAAAAATAATAGTTTCCTATTAATTTGATAATAATGCCAGTTAATTAGCCATTATAACAGTAATTTTATTTTGTCAGTACACGATCAACATTTCTTTCATTTCAATCCAATTCATTCCAATTGAAAGTTTGATTTGATTAAAATCGAGCATTTAGAGGCGAGATCTCGTATAATAATAATAATAATAATAATATTGAGGCCAAAACTTGTGAATGAATTAACAAACAAAATTTTTTAACAAATTCGGTTGAGACATTATTTTTAAAAAATGTGAAATGACTGCTCTGTGTTTTTCTCGGAATACATGATTAAAAAAAAATTCTAAAAATGAAATTTTCGTTGTCGAGCATTTTTTAAGGATTAAAAAAATAAAACTATTCGTTCAACAATCTTTAACCATCCGATGTGTTATTTGGAAACTTTCTATGAAAACATATCCATAATTCGCGAATTTTCAACAAATTTTCAAAATAAAAAAAATTCACAATTAGATGAAAATTCTTTTAAAAATCCAGAGAAGCAATTTAACACAAAAACAGATTTCTATTCAATGTATAAAATAACGTTTTTTTAAAACTAATTTATTAGCACTTTTTATTTTATCATTATTATTATTATTATTATTAAAAATCAATGTTTTGCTTTAGAATTTGCAAACAATCTGTTATCAATAGTAAATTTTAATGCCAAAAAAATATTGTTTATTTGTATAAAAGTTCTGACGTTACTTTTATATTTTCAAAATATTTCTAATTTTGTGCTACATATGAAATAGCATCTGAAATGTCAATTATTTATTTTATATTTATTAAAAGCAGAGGAGAAAAAATATGAAAAAGGGCATAAATCAAAATAAGATGATTAAACTTTAAACCGAATTGAAAGCACATTCCAACCACACAGTTGTCCAGTTGGGCTTAATTAATCTTTTCGAATATGATACACTAACCGAAGGTAACAAAAAAAAAGAAGTCTGGAAAGAATTGAGTTGGACCGGTATGGGGAAAGCGGAATGACCGATAATACGTATATAGCAGTTAAAGTGGTACATCTAGTCGAGCTGCTGGAATCTCAACACGATCACACTCTGTGGCCCCCGTTCACAGTCGGTGAACGGCACAACCGAGGCGACTCGAGGACTTGACACGCGGATTGTCAGAACAAGCTGAAGGAACGGATCCAACCCGTAGGCGCTCATATACATTGCCTTCAAGCAAGCTGCTATAGTATATATCATACATATACAGATGCGATAAATAAACATGAGTAGCAAATACATATTTGTCCTTAGGTATAATGCACATATACTATACAATCGAGTTGAGCAAAATTGTAATAAAAAAATTACGCATTAAAAAGTACAGGAGATAATTGGAATTAAATTATAAGTATAATTACTCCAGGATAATTATAACTGAATTTAATCCAATAACAATTATTCTGAGTAATCGCGATTGGACGCAATTTATTTAGAAATATTTGGAATTAATTGAAATAACTTGGAGTTATTGCAAGTGAATTGAATTTAATTAAAACTATTCGGAGTAATTGTAAATCCAGAAAGAAATTGCAATTAATACGAGTAATTGTAATTAACTAGAAAAAAATGGCAATTAATCCGAGTAATTGTAATTAACGAGAACAAATTACAATTGATCTGAGTAATTGTAACAAAATTATGTACCTTTAGCAAAATGACAATTTTTTCTTTTTTTGTGGAATATATTAGATTTAACAAAAAAGTAAATTCGTCAAATTTACAAAACAAAAAATTATAAAAGGAAAATGACAAAATATATTTTGTGATGTAATTTAATATATATTTGTACTTTTTCTCTAACTAGTAATTAATTATTAAGAAATGTGTGAAATTAAAAAAATGTTTTCATGAACGTTTCTAGACAGAAGTTTTCTATTAAAATTGCACAAATTTTAATTTAATTTTTATGTGATTGGAGTTGAGTCAAATAGGTCGTTCTCTGATTTGAATAGACGACATGATCTTTGTTTATGCCTTTATTTTGTTGATGTTTAGACATTCTACTTATGTAGATTGTCCGGAACTGAACTTTGAGCTTGTTAAGAACTTGATAAATATAACAAAATACTTTAGGATTTTTCTCACCCAATTTTTAGGACACGTGGTATATAATTATGATTAAGTGAGAATATACCGTTTTGGTGTCGATATTTTTGAGCAATTAAAATACAAATTATTATCGTGACTACAATTACTTGCGATGAACAGTAAAGTTATTTTAAACCGGTTAAATGTGTTGCCGTAAAGAACGGAAATGAGATTGGGGACACTCGGAGCCTCGAGCCAGATTAAATCGCGAGTCTACTCCTTGCTGTTTTATTTTATCTTGGCCAACGGTTCGTCCTTTCTTTTTTTTCCTCACTGGAGAGACTTCGGATCGATTGTGAGACAGTCAAATATTTCCAATTTTGCATTTCTCTTAAAATTCATAGCATTTCCCAAATATATATTTATATACTTTTCTGTATATTAATAATTTTCTCTTAAAATTTTTCCTCTAAAAAAAATTTGCCCAAAGTATGCAATCACTTCAATAATTTTATATTCTACATTTCTCTTCCAAAATTTTGTTACTACATTAAAAAAAAACCTCATCGAAAATTACAGATAACTGTATTAGTTTAAAATGAAAGATCATGTCAGTACAATTTTTTAAAAATAATCTCAACTGTATTTAATTATTAGATAAAGGATATCAGAAAAAATAATGATTACAAAATATTAAGAACATTAACCTTGATAGTACTTCTACAAGTAACACTATTGAAAATGCATGTAACGATTTATAAAAGGCCTAACTGGCGCTCTGCGCAATTTATCCTCATGTTACAGGACCAAACGTTAATCGGCAGGACATGTGCTGTGGATTTCTAAACATAAGTTGAAGAACCTAAGCGTAATAACGGAAGTTAACGGGATGTGAGCGACGCGGAGTGTCCCTCTTTCTCACTTTTCTGTGAACGTGACTTTTATCTTTTTCCCACTCGTAACGTCTTTCTCATTGTACCTGAAACGTGTACAGAAGAAAACGCACGCGTACCATATTAAACATCTGGTGGCATCGGAACGCTCTTTTTATTTCGAGGTATCTAAAGTGCGAAAGTAGCGTGCCAGAAATTTGTTTCACGCTTCTACGAGGCATTTTACATTAAGAAGGCCATTTTATTTACTGATGTCCAAAAGGGACACAGCATTTTTTTTTAGAAATAATTCTGGCTCTTAAAAACCACAACAAAATTATTTCTAATTATTTATTTCATAATTAAGCTAAAAAAAGAATTCAGAAAATAGTCTACAGTATTTTTTTGCTTGAAATCCATGAAATTAAATGACGAATTTGGAGCTACATTTAAAATTCTCTTGGCCCACACTCGCTAGTGAAAAAAAGATGACTCGATGTCCTCTTGTTTTGCGTCTTGCCCACTTTGCCAGGCGTTCAAGTCTCTCGTCGTGTCTTCGCAGCATCAAACGTCTACCTCGTTTAAATTTCCAAATAGAGGGAATATCGTCCATTGAACCCGGATCACTCCATCGGATACGTAAGAAAATGTGTCGGGAAGTCTGCGGAATTTAATACAGATTTTATTTCACAGTAATTAATCTTTCGAATCCACATAGAAATTAATTTAACTTTTAATTAATAAATTAAAGAGCTTAATGATGCAATTTTTATACATGGATTTTTTTAAATACAGTAAGTTTAAATTAGACGTGAGAAAAATAATTTCGTGAAATTAAGGAAATACATTTTAATTGTTTATATAAAATTGTTAAATAACCAGAAGTGACGTATTTTTTTATCAAACAGATAAAGCCATCCAACAGGTGTTCTTCACGGCGATAAAAGCGAAGGAAGTCTTGTTTGAAATTGTAGATTTGACTTTGTCATTAGATGTCTGTGCTCTATTTTTAGTCATACCGATATGCTTTCATCCTTCCTCTTCTTAAAGCTTTAAAAGCTTTGAAAAGTAAGAAAAATATGTTGTAAGTTTGGCAAATTTACCAAATAAATTTTATTCATTTATTTATTTAAAAAATTGTAATCATAAATGGAGTTTTAAAGAAAATAATATCTAACAGTCGTTCAATAGTTTTGTTAATTTCTCAGATTAAAAAAAGTTGAATTTGAAAAGTAACAAAAATATGTAGTTTGGTAAACTCACAAAAAAAAATTTGGTTCTATTAGAAGTAAAAGAAAAACAAGTAAAATTAGTAAAATAAATATTATTTATTTATTTATTTTACTTTATTTATTTAAAATATTATTTATTTATAAATTGTTAAATAACCAGATGTGGCGTTTTTTATATGAAAATATTGTCAAAAGAATAAAGTCATCCAACAGGTGGCTCTCGAAGTAGCGATTTAGAAAACTTTGGGAGGGAATGAACGCAGGAGCTTCAATTGTTCTCCAAGGCTATGGAAGCGAAGGAAATTTTGACGAGCGCTACGAACCGCGAACACCGCCCTGGAGATTCCTCGCCTCGTTCATCGCATTGCACGTTCGACGCCACCGCCGCTTACTAAGCCAGTCTATACGATGTTATTACCTGAATCTCCGAGGGACAACGACTCGTTTGTTGGCAGTGCTCGACCGAGCGCGATATCTCGTAATCGGCCTGAACTATCATTTTGCTCTCTCTCTCTCTCTCTCTCTCTGTCTCTCCGGCAGTACACATCGCAGAGCAGTGGATGCTTTGTTCTTTCGTGGCTTATGTCTCTCTATCGTGAAACAAGATAGAAATGAACTGGCGGATTGTTGTGGGCTTACTTGGGCTCCTCGAAATATCAGGTGAATGTCTGAGGAGATTGTGTGCTTTAATAAATATAGCTATACGCTCTCTGATAGTTCAGTATTTTTGTTGGCTCTTTGTAATAGAATCTTGATAAGAGTTAAGTAAAAAAGCCTGCAAAGTAGAACCTTGCAAATTGCTTCCTCATTATTTTACTTTTTTTTTTAAATGTTTACATGTATGCAAAGTAGAACATTGCAAATTGTTTTCTCTACAAAGCTTCCACTATGAGGAAGTACGTTTATCTGCTTTGGTTTACTCATAGAGGAAGCTTTGTAGAGAAAACGATTTGCAAAATTCTACTTTGCACACATGTAAACTTTGTTTTTTAATGTATAATAATGAGGAAGCAACTTGCAAGGTTCTACTTTTCAGGCTTGTTTGTAAAAAATGAAAAAATTTGTCTACTAAATAATAAGATAACAAAAAGATTTTGTATAATTGTCGAAATAACACTTTTTTGTAAGATTAGGAGAGACAACAACAAAATTTGTAACTTACAATTTTTTTTATTTTTAAGTGATAAATAATAATTGTTAAACTTGCAAAAAAACAATTGTACAGCATCTATATTTTTATACGATTTATAGCTGTTTTATAGACTAGTATTATTGTTGGGACTTAGTAATAAAATCTTCATAAGAGGTAAGAAAATAAAATTGTGCAACGCATGCTTGACTGTTTACTGGAAAATTGCCCACGTAAGATTTTAGGTGGGAATATCATTTTACTCATAATTCTAATGGAATTTCGTAGAATTCTGCCTCTGTTCATTTATTACACAGTAATTATTTTCTTGTTATAAAATCAGAGTGACAGAATAAATAAATAAGTAAAAAGGTAGAAAAAAAATATGTTTCATATTTGACGAATATACCTTTTTTTTTGCATGACTAGAAGTAAGAAACAAAATTGTCAATTTGTCGAATTTATTTGTTAAAAAGTGTAAAATTAGAAGAGAAAAAAATGGTCACAATTACGAATTTTTATTTGCTAAATTAGAAGTGTACAAAAATCGTTGAACTGGTAATGACAAATCTTTTTTTTTTTGTAACAATGACAAAAATGAGCTGTCAATAAAAACCAATACTTTGTTGTTGAAGTATTTCCAAAAGTATTTCGTAAAATGCAAACACAACATTTTTAACAACCTACTATTAATCTTATTTTTGTGTCAAATTAACAAAAACTTAACATAAAAATTGTTCGCAAAAGTTTTGTATAAAATAGAATGCAAATTTAAATTTCGTTTTTTGGGAAGAATTAAGAGAAAAAAAAGCAAAAAAAGTTTTTTTTGTAACTTCATAATTTTCTTTCCTAGCCACAAATTGGAATTTCCTAAGCACAAAGTAAAAAAGTAAATGCATTTGATTTCATTTCATTGCCTTCAATTTCACACAACAAGAAACATTGGTTAAAAGAAGCGTATTACAGCTTCTCTACTGAATTACTCACATTTTGTGTTTCTTACTTTTTGCAGGAGGAAATAAGAACACCTGGCAACAAAGTACAGAATAGCTTCGTGGTAAGTATAGTAAAGTTTACGAAGATAACAGAGAGGAATGCTCACGTGGAGTTACAAGAAATGCTGGCAAATCGTCAGTTGTTGACTATATAACCCAGAGGACCATTTCAACCGACCTCTTCGCTCTTGTATATTATATACAACAACAAGACTCTGTAGAGATCGATAGTCTGTATGTTACGGTATTTTACGGATGCGCTCGTATCGCTCGGTTGCGGACGACGAGCGCGTGCTACCAACGATCACGGCCGCAGCCACAAGGAGCAAGGAATATCTTCAGCATCTGTGTTTTTATTTTTCTTTCATCCTTGAGACACGGAGGCTGTGCTACTCGCGGTATGAATCTCGCTTTGCTTTTATTGATAGGCAAGAAATCTCATCTTCTCGTATATTCTGCTCGCTACTGGAACGCCGGCGCGCATGTGGCGAGCTGCAAATACTTCCTGGCACTTAGAAGAGCCTCTTCGACTGGAAAATCTGAGAAGCTCAACCTCGAGAATCTTTCCCTCACAATTTTGCTTCCTCAAAGAGGAAGTCTTTGTCTTGACAAAAAAAAAAAAAAATAAAAGATTTTACACAAACGAAATAATATACAATAATGTGTTGTATAAATTTTTGTTAATTTTGGAGGAATAAATAAATAAATAAATAAATAAATTTCATAGCTGAAACTTCCAAAAATGTTGAGCCAGTGAGCTCAATCTTTTTTTGCACATGCACTGCGAAAAATCATTTGAAATTTGTGTGATTTTAACAAGAATTTACAAATAGTTTTAACATCAGTGAACATCAAGGAATTTTTGTTAGATCATCGTTTTTTAAATCCCTTCTTTTTAAGTATAAAAATTCCCTGATTTTTTTTGTCCTTCTCTGATGATTGTTGATACTTTCATTACAACCAAATTTTTAATTGAATATCTCGTTTTGTTAATTTGAAGGAATTTTTTATTTCTTTTTCGGAGTTTTTTGGTGAATACAAATTGTAAAAAAAATGTTTTTGTGGGCAGCAAAATTGCTGTCTGCAAACTGGCAAAACTATTGTTAATTTTACACTTTTTTTAATTAGTTAGAAAACAGCTAAATACGACATATAAGACGACGTTGTTAAGTGAGCATTGACTATAAGAAAGGAAAACGAAGGTAATATGCGTGTCACTCTTCCATTCTACACACCACTCTGGACTTAAAGAGGACGACGATCACCTTTCTCGCTCGACTGTCGAAGGACGATTGGATTCTTCGACTGCAAGAGGCTAGAAAATACAAATTGGTAACCAAGCTTTTCATCGAGGACTCAAAAATGTACTACAACACAATCGTTGCATGCTTATTCAGAGTGCTTTATTTTATTATTACTGCATTCTAATTGTATCTGAGTTCTATACTCATAAATAATTCTCGTTATACGACATCTTGTCAGTTATATTATTTTTTTGATAGTCTATTATACGTTATTGTTTGTGTTATTATATTATTTGTTTTTATATCATATCCATATGCAGTTCTAGACTTGTAAAAGAGTGACTCTCAAATAAATAAATATTCAAAGAATTTTAATTTTTGCTTCCTCATAGAGGAAAGTGACCCGACATAATATAACCGTAGAAATATCATTATGAAAATGTTTAATGAACGATTAATATCACGAAGGTTATTTATTAATAAAGGGATAATTAATTATTTTCCTTCTCATAGATGAATATGATTTAAATATCATATTAATGATAAATTACTTCTAATAATATCAAACTTCAATTACTAAAAGAGCTCAAATGAAATTTTCTTCTTAAAACGATTTAATTGTTTCGTAACAAGAAGAAAAAAAAATTATATTCTCATTATCTTTAATAATAATATTTTTAGCAGGAGTTTTTCATGTTAACAAATTTTATAATATAAAATATATCACCAATGTGCAAATTTCTACTTTGCAACTTTTAAAAATTTTACAGTACGAGAAAGTACGCCCAGCAAATTAACAGTCACGTGTTTAAATTTTTTTTTAAATCTAATAATTTAAAACACAAAAAATAAAATATATAATTACGTCTTAATTATGTTTTGTCGTAATAATCCACATAATTTTGTTAGAAATAACTTCGTGGAATATATTCCGAAATAAGTAGATGTATAAAACGTGTTACATAATATTCTCAATGCGGTAGGGCAAAGTAAGAGTAAGAGAAGCGCTCTACTCGAAGTATCGATGATGATTGCCCGCTGGTTCTCCGATCGATGGACGAGTCGCCTCCCAATTACGTCACATCTCCTTTGTGACGAATGCGGCCCTTGACTCGGCTAGTTACTGCTCTGGAAATCTCGGGTGACTCGCAAAGAGTGTTTATTACTTCTGTACCGAGAAGTAAAGTCTAATGACGCCGCTTATGACAACGTTGCGTTCAGCTTATAATTTTACGCTGACATATGCGCGCCTTGCATTTCTCTCTATTTGAATTTTTCTTAATGTCAATTGTCTGTAATGATTACGTTGCTTGAGAGAATTACCGCACTTATATTAGTCTCGTGCATAGAATACAATATGAGATTTCGATATTGTCTAAATTCAACAATAGTTGCTGTAATGGTAACAATTCAAGTCGACGACTCTCACGGTTGTTATTTACGTAAAAGTCGTGAGCACCGGTGCGAGGTGTTAAGAAGAAAGAACGAAAAAAAAAAAGAAAAGAAAGAGGAAGAAATAAAGGAGTTTACGTGCACAAGGCCTTCTTTCGACTTTCTGTTATATAGATATACGTAGATAGTGAAGACTATTGCTATACGCATCAGTTCGCTCATTAAACCGACTTTGGAGATAAATATATATATATATATGCAGCAAGTCTTACTAAAGAATCAGCCAGGCGAAGAGAACTCTGAATGAAGCAGCCACAATGAATGAGTGAATATTATTCACTCTACAATTAAAATTACAACCCGCTGACCCACGACTTTAGAATTAATAACTTACTTATGAATTACGATGCTAGTAGGACAAATTCTGAAGTTTCATTTTTTTTAATTGAAAAAGAAAAAATCTACTTATAATTACAAATGTCTTAAAGCGATTTACATCAAAGCTTTCCCCTTAACGAATACCAATTAACGAATATAAATAATAATAAACTATAGAATTAATAATTTAGCAACTTATAAATTAGGATGCTAGTAGGACAAATTTAGAAATTGCATTTTTTCATTAAAAAAATAATAGAGCTTTGGCAACGAGGAAGTATGTTGATCGATTTTGACTTCCTCATGGAGGAAGCTTTATGAAAAAAATTAAAATACAAAGTTTTCTGAAATATGTATCCTTTGTTGGATTCTCACCAAATTCGGTAAAAAAAAACAAGGACACACTCTATTTAAGTTTTGTGCAAAAAATTAGAACATCCGTTTGAACCGTTCTCGAGTTATAGCATTTTCAAAAAAATTAAAAGAATTTCAAAATACAAATAACAAATGGCTGCACTTTTTAAACAATGAATATTATTTAAAAAATATTTATCGATGAATTCATAGAGCATATTTCAGCAAACGAAATGAGCTTTCACTGGTCAAGATAAAAAAAAAAATACAAATATGACTTTTGTAAAACTGCGTAAAAATATGTCTCATGGCTTCTTAGCGTAAAATGAATTATTTTTCTGTAAATCAATCATTACACATTTTATCCAAACATTACGCAAAAATCCCTAAATTCAGTATATTCTTCTGCTTTAATATCACTTTGTCTTTGAAAGACAAGAGAAAAAGAAATTATAAATATTTCAATTGAAATTGTTTTCCTCTTATTGCAAGTGGCAACGTCGATTGAATGAATATGTGAATAAATATGTCTGAGAATATCTGGAGACATATCCGTACTTGATTATTATTAATATTATTATTACAAAGATGACAAGCGATGATAAAATTTAAGTAGGTGAAAGATATAACGACGAAGATACTGTATCGAAAGGTGTTTGTGTGTTGTGTGTCTATCTTTGTACTAATCAACTTAAATAAAAATACAAAAATTCCCACGCCGACTAATGAATTTGGATGGGGACGACAGCGAATTACAAATCTAAGTTATGTGAATTTACGTACATACACAAATATTGTATAAATGTGTTAGTGCGTGAATCCTCCGATGAGCGTATTGTTTCAACTTAATTATTTCATCCATTATACGCGCTAATGTTGGGTGCTGTGAATTATGCCCTGTTGGCTTATAGAAAGAAGAAAAGAAAGAAAAAAAAGAGCGACGTGGCTGCCGCTACGACACTGCCTCATCAGGGCACTGAGAGAGAGGAAGCGTGAAAAAGAACGGTACGAGTCACTTGCGTCGAGCGGAACGCCGAGTCCGATTCACCAAAGTCAGTGAAATGAACCTGGGAGCGAGAAAAGGGGCGTTACAAAAAGAAATTTCATCGAAATCCCTTCGTACTCGTCAAGGTGACCCGCGGACGAATAAACTTCCACACGAATCCTATGGAATTCACCAGAAAACAAAAGTTTTGTTTTCTTTCTTTTTTGTCTCAAGAGGAATCGAGTTTGGTTTCGTATATTTAGTCGATAAACCCAAAATAATTATTACATTTTAATAAATTTGTATTTTAATATACGCATTTATTTTTATTTAATGAAATTGTAAAGATTTTTTTTTTACATTTAAATTTTGTTTTTTTTAGTATAATTGTAAAATAGCGAAGAAGAAACAACAGGTAACAGAAATAATTTAAAAAATGTTATCATTCATTAATCGTACTTTAATCTGTAGCTTTTAATGGGAAATTTCTGTTACAATAAAATAATTACTAATCCGCAAATGAGGAGAAATTATGAAATCGATGGAAAGCACATGAACCGCCAACCGGAGATCCGTCGTGTTGCGCATGATATTTATGGTTGTCCGTGAATAACCATGATTCAGAACGTTGTCCGTGTATAGCGAACAACGGTTGTTACCCGTGAGTCTTATAGGCAGTCCGTTGAAGAAAGTTTCGTTTCGTTTCAACAGCCAGCATGGTCAAGTGACTAAGGCCATGCCCCACGATTTTTTCAATAGTTATGTATTTAAATCAGATTCAATAATAATAATAATTGTGGGTGAAACAAAAATCTGTCGACTAAATATCCAAAATCCATTTCTTTCCATTCGCTTCAATTTTCAATAAACAACATTTTTTTCGATCAAATTAATTACCTTATTTGTACGTGGAACAAGCAGCATTTCACAAAAATATTTAATTAATAATAATAACAGTAATAATTTAATAATTAGCAAGTAAATTTTTTATTTTACTACATTATTAATGTCTACAAACAGTAGATTTATTTACATAAATTGGATGTTGTTATTCGTAACAAATTAACTTTTTTTTATAAAAACTTTAAAAAAAATTAAACTGAATATGAATGATTTATTAAATTCAATTAAATAGAGCTATGTTGTCCAATTGCAGTACTTGTACATTAAATACGATTTTTCCAACATATTTAGTAATAATGTTCATTAAATTTACATCATAGTAAGCTAAATTTAAACGAAATGGGTATGAAAAGAATTTGTTATTAGGTGACCCACATTACCCGCGTGCTTTTGCTACCTGGCAATAAGATTTCCGTTTGATAGGTCTGTAGTATATATTTTAGAAAAATGCTAGTCACCACATTAATGCGATATTATATAGTTTCTGAATATCCACAATGTTGACCTTGTTACTCCCCGTCTTTAAGTTACAATTCTTTTCTCCAGTATTTCTGTTTACATTTTATTCGAAGTATTTTGTTGCGGGCTTCATTGGCCAGTGGGGGGGGGTCACATTCTCGTGAAATGGCTCAGCGTCGATCACGCACAGAGTCGCCGGTAGGTCGAAATACCCACGAGAACGCGGTTACTGCCCTGCAGACTCGATTTCCCCTGTGGAATCCTCCGTACAGCGTGTACGGTGTACGACTGACGACGACTAACTTTCCAGCACCGGAGGCCACCAACTCACCGCTATGCAAGCGATCAAGGATCCTCGCCGGACGTTTTTTTTTTTTTTTCATTCTTTTTTTCCTTTTTATCTTTTCATTTTTATTCCGCTATGTTTGTCTTCAACATATTTCACTGACCTTATTTCTACGTTTCGTGACCTTAAATCATGTTTTTACAGAAGAAACCAAAGTCGAGTAAATCACGATTTGTTATGAAAATCTTTTGCTCAGTATAGTGAAATTATTATTATTTTCTTTCCTTCTTCGGATTGTATACGAAATTTTAGAATTTTTATTAGGTCGACGCAAAAATAAGGTACAATTTTTATAGTAATTTTTATATAATCACAGCGTGAATAAAACAACTTCACATGAACATAGCTAGTTGTCACCAACTTTTTAGAAGAGGAATTGAGCTCGGAAAATTGGCTGTAAGGGCAAAAAAACGACTTTTGTCTACAAGTAATTAAATACGTATTAATGTACGTATCGTAAATAACTATAATACTAGTATATTACGTTACGAGTGCGATAATAATACATTACGATACGAGTGCGATCAAACTTTTTCTTGACGAGTGTTGCAATCACACGAGACTTCTCGCACCGCGTAGCATAAAGTTATTTAATTACGAGTTAGCAATTAAAATATAAAAATTAACAAAACTGCATTTTTTTGCCACGAAAACCAATTTTTTTTTTCACTTCTAAACGTATCATAATTATCACGGACACCTTTGCACCTGTTTTTATTATCAGTTAAAGCACAAAAACCAATAGTTGGTGTAAAAATTTGTGAGAAAAAAAATGTAATTTTAAACAAAATACAAAAATGTTGCGTCTTTAAGTGACTTCAAAAAAATCTTATCGACAAATAAAAAGATTACGTATTTTAGCGATACCCTTATTTTTATCATCGCGATATTTGATTTGAACAGATGTTGTAAATATATGACACATCAAGGCGAATTAATTATAGATCCCAGATCCGTGTTTTCACAGAATGTAATTTGCGGAGGTGTCGATGACGAATCAAAGAATTTCTTTTCAAAATTTCCATCGCCGCCTCCTTAAATCCTTATTCATTTAATAGCCCCATTTATTATCGCCACAATTATAATCGTGCTACGTACTCGCGCTACCTTTTTCAATCTTTGACCCCAATCGGCAATTTTGTTGAAAGTATTCGAACACTTTGATAATTATCGTCAGTTTCATAATGTACTACGATCTTTGTACTCGATCTAAGATCGTGAAGATGACGTATATCGAGGAAAACATTAGTCTAAAAAAAAATTATTTATATATATTAAAAGAATAGTAATAAACTAGACAGAGAAAGACAAAATCATCGTAAACATATCGCCTTTGAAATAAACCCAAAGATGTAGCAGTGATTTATTCGTTGCATAGAAAATACGGCTCGGTAATATAATTTAGCTTTTCACGTTACGGCATTCATTGGTAAGCATTGTGGAGGATATGCTGCGCGATGATGAAACAAGCAGGTTGTGGAACTCGCTTAGGAAGAGGTTAAAAGCCCGAGCCGACTGGAGAACGCCGCACGGAAAGGCACAAGGCTGAAGGAAGATGAAAACAAGTAAAATCGAAGAGAAGACTCAGATATAGCTTGAAGCACTAAATACGACAAAGTGCAAGAACTATCGTGACAATAGTTTTGACTGTTTTAACAAAAACTTAGAATTTTGACCTCCCGAAACGAGGAGAAATATAGCGAATAGTAAAAATATTCATATGTGGTAAAAGTTGAAAAAAATAGACTCAATAAAAGAAATTGTTATTCATTTTTACAGAATTTTTATTTAAACAGAATTGAAACCATCGTATTCATTTCGAACATTTGTTTATTTATCCCATAAATGGTTTGACATTAATATTTGTCTATCTATTGGCAAGAAAATATACAACATCTTCTGTATTTATCCAAATTTTTTTTTTTTTTTTTTTACAATTGATATGGAACATGTTTTTTTTAAATGCAATAGGTTATCATTTTCTTAACAATATGGTCAGTTATTATAAAAAAAAAATGAATATATAAGTATTTATGAAATAAACAAAAAGAGGGACTTTAATGGTAGTGGGATATCTATAACTCTGTCTAAATGTGTTTATTTGTCTATAAATAAACAATAATTTTTTGTTGAACTGTTTCATTCAATTTAAAACTGCCTGTGGACTCTGATACAAATATTTCCATACTGAATATAAACAAATTTTGTATAATTTAATTATTTAAAATTGAAACGTCTAAAGGCAGAGCTACTCAAATTTGTTTAGCTGGAAAATATTCATTAAAAAATACCACGATAATCAAAGTAATAGTTGCTTCGCCCATTATTTTCTTTTTACGGCATTTTTCAACGATTCTAGGGGTTTTTTTTTACAAATCGTTTTTTTACAGTATAAAATTCTAAAAAAATATGTATATTATGTAATAAATAAACAATGGGAGTTAAAAAGTTATAGGATGTTTCCAAGTCTATTTAAAAAGCTATCTTTAACCATAAAGTAATTTTTAAGAGACCATTAGAGATCCATACAAAATAGTTCATGGTTATTTGATTCCACGAAACCAATCCCAAATTTTACAGCCAATAGTTTTCCTTCCATAAATTAAGAATTTCTGGTATCATATGCCCTCTCCCCCCACCTGCCCCTCGCACCAACGGGTTGTTGGTGGTTGCGGTAATAAACATAGGAATGCACAACGGCAAAAGCAACAGAGCTATACATTTTTTTCCAAACCCACTATACGTATAAAAAAAACTAAAAAATGGCTTTTCCGTAAAAAATCATTAAAAAATAACCATTACTTTACGCATAATTTTTATTTTTGTAATGATTTTTTTACGTTTCCATTTTATTTAACATAACGTTACTTTTTTACAAGTATCTTATGAAATTCTAAGAAAAAAACCACATTACTTGTGTAATAAATGATGAACGGGAGTTTAAAAGTAATAACATGTTTTCAATTCTGTTTAAAACTCTTCATTTACCTATAAAATGATTTTTAAAAAATCCATCCAAAGTATTCTTTGTGTATCAGATTCCAAAAAAATTAATTATGAATTTTACAGCCCATAAGATTTCCCCGCATAATTTAAGAATTTTTGTTGTTGTCATAGATGACCCCGCAATGGCCAGAGATCGGTGGTTCCAGGTGGTAAACACAGGAATGCCACGGAGGGCAAAAGGGCGCGGACCTGTTTGAAGAATAGAAAGAAAAAAAAGATACCAACGACTCACCACTGATAGAATGCATGAAAATCGACGAGGACAAGCCCGAAGAGTCACCAGGACTATTCATCGAGACAGTAGTCGCCGTATCCAAGGATCCTCCGAGTGGATGTTGATGGTCCACGCCCGACGCGAGGGCGACCCAACATAGTAGCCACAGTCCCGCCATGACGCGACCAACGTAGCATCTTTCCTGGATCCTCATCCTACCGCATTCTTCTTCTTCGTCACACCGCAATCGCGCAATCCTAAACTGTTTGCCACAAGTTTTATATATATATATATATATATAGTCGTGCTTATCCTTCGACCACTTGGAGAGAAAAAAAAAATTCACAAAACACAGTGCAACATTAACCGTTAACGTTTTAATATTATCTATAATATTAAGAATTTAAATATCGTGCTAAATTCAAGATCTTTTTTTGATTTTTCTTGCACTGTTATTTTTTAAAATTCTGCTGCCACTCACTTTTCCCCACATACGCACAATCACTGCGAATTTATCTGAGTGCTTCAATTTTTATTAAGAAACATATGAAATAGTAATGTTAACAAAAAAATGGTAAACACTTTTGGTTTAAAAAAAAAGGCTCAGTATACTGAGAGGAATGACATCACTTGGTTACACCGGATGAGTTGCTGGAGGAATGGATTTTTCGAGGCCGGTCGCGGGTAGAATTGTCTTGAAATTGTTGGTTTGTTTCTTCTTTCGTCTTGCTCGACGTGAAGCGCGAGATCAAGTGTGTCGGAGTTTGAGGTATATAAAAGCGGGACTTTGCACGTTCACTGTGCCGTGCTTGGTCCCTCTCCGAGTCGACCTGGTGGAGGATCTAGCTCGATCGGCTCTCTCTCGTCGTGCTTCCCAAGCTGGCAAAGCCAAACCTTCCCTGTGTGTGCCTTTCGAAGCTGTTATTGCCCCTCCTTCTCTCCTTCGTTTTTCCTATCCCACCAGTCCCGTACAGTCCCGGCGACTGGGCTTCCCTCCTGCACTCTTCGCTCTCTCTATCGTGTTCCAG
Source organism: Perithous albicinctus (assembly GCA_964016905.1). Lineage (NCBI taxonomy): Eukaryota > Metazoa > Arthropoda > Insecta > Hymenoptera > Ichneumonidae > Perithous > Perithous albicinctus. Next base: position 23,528,213 of record OZ024689.1, read on the forward strand.
CGAGCGGCTTATAACCACAACGGCCTCCTCAATTCTCAGCATCAGAGAGAACCCAACAGAATTCTCTCGCTTCCTCTGACTCTCCTTCCTTTCCTCATCCTTCTCGCTTGTTTCTCGTCTTAGAATGGCTTGGCCTCTCGCTCTTTCTTCGTTGTAACCGAGAAGCTGTACAGGGCGAATCAAAACACCTGTACGGAAACCTACTGAAGGGGATGGCTGGAGTTCGATTTTTTATCGACTACGTTCGGTAAAAATCGACAATTTCGTACTTTACACTATTCCTCATGAATATGGTACACATATACGTCGAATATTACAGCATTATAACATCGATACAAAGGCATATGGAGGCACAAGAAGAAAATCCAGAGTGCACTTTGTACTTTACACTTTGCATGGATTTCTTTTGTGCAATCGCTTTTTTTTCGAGCTTTCGGAATATTCGGAGGATCTCCAAGAATGGACGTGCACGCTTTTTTACATAAGTGAGTTCAAACGACTTTTATAACTTAGAAATCAGATGTTTACATTTGATTGTTTACATTTGAGGCGGCCATTTTGGTTTTCGGGACATATTAGGAAAATACATATTTTGCTTCATCATAGAGGAAGCTTTGTTTTCGTGAATTTTTTTTTCTCGAGATTTTCATGTCAGCATACACAGAGTGATTTAAAACGTCGAGAAAAGTTGTTTAGAAAAAGTGTCCGGATGTGCGATCGTGCGTGTGCGTGCGTGTGATAGGAGGGCGAAACTTTATATTGCCATAACTCGGGAACTACTGAACCGAATCGTCTCAATTTTTTTTTGTCGTATACAGTACAGTCAAGTGTCTCTTTGGTATACATTTTTATAAAAAAACGATTGAAGCATTTTGATTTTATTGGATTTTTACGATTTTGGAAAATGTCTGTGAACACTCTAACTCGAAGAAATTTCCAGCTATCGGGCTGAAGCTTGGTATAAAACTTTACCGGAGTGGTGCGACCTTTGGAATTCAATTTAGGCGAAATCGATACAACAGTTCAAATTTTGCAAATTCTATAACTCGAGAACGGTTCAAGCAACTGATGATCTAAATTTTTCAATAAATCTTTTAAAAAGTACATCAATATTTGATACTGAATTTTGGGAACATCGATAAAATAGTTAAGATTTTATAGAAATTTCCATATTCGTAATTTTTTTCATAACAATTGCAAAGTTGAACCTTGCACATACGAACTTCATAATATTTTTTAATCCTCCATCCACAAAGCTTCCACTGTGAGAAAGCCAAAAGTAAACAACTTACTTTATCATAAAGGAGAGTTTGTGTCTGGCCAAAAAAATAAGGAAGCAATGTGCAAGGTTCGACTTTGCAACCTTTTTTATTATATAATCTCTACTATACATTTTTTTCGTGGTATTGTGTAATATATTGCGTTTAAATTATTCATGTATAGTGTGCGTTCGAAGTGTGCGCATAATATTTTCAGAAGCCAATCATGATGACGAGCGATTTTGTGAAATATATTTTTTAAGAATGGTTTTCAAAGCCTCGCTTACTTGGCCACTAGCACTATTTTCAAAAAAATATCAAGAGACGCAGTAGCCTTTCGACGCCAAGTTACTTAAACAGAATTTTTAACGCGACGCTACAGTGGATGTATGACTCCAACATTTCTTTCTATCGATTGATAATTCTCACTAACATGGCTTAAGATCAGATTTCTGATAACACCTCTACGATATATTTCTGATATAAGTTATATATTCTGATTATACGAATGCGCGTAGTTGCGCTTGAATCGGAAATGCCGATAGCTCAGATCACGGTGTCACACTTCAAAAACGTCAATATACTATAGAGCAATCAATCAAATTTTTGTTTACCGAGTAGCAAAAGCATACGGGCAATGGGAGTCACAAACAACCATTTCTTTTTGTTTTTACACTTTGCAGACTTTTGAAAGAGGACCAGTAGGTCAAGTATAAAAATAAAATAAAAATTTATCAAATTTATACATCGGGATTTGTTACTTCGAAAATTGTCGCTTCCAAATAAAAAAGTTCTTTGTTTAAATTTCTCTGAGAAAAAAAAAGCGGATTAGGGAAATCTCATTTTACATCTAGTAACTTATTTTATAATTTTCCATTTTAATCATTTTGGAATTATGAAATACTCGAAAGATCCACAGGTGCGAGGTTCCACCCTATTTTGGTGTATTGTATTAATCTATTTTGACAAAGCCTGTATATAGCTCTTTGGCTTCTCCATACACGCTCACCTCGAGTCTCTCCATGCCTCTTTTGCCTGACTCTCCACCTTTCCCTTCCATGCCGCGCATCTCTTCGACGCCCCGTCTCTTCTTGTACGTAGGTTGTTACGTTTACCTGGGTCGTCTATCCACGATGTATTGGTATAACAAGCTACAGGTTCTTTCTTGCGGAGAGATGCTTGCGGCACCACAGCAAAGGGATCCTTCAGAGGCTCGTCTCTTCTCTGCTCTATTAGTCATCACATTCTGTACAGAATCTCTCAGAAATTGATTTGTAAGCCCAAACTCGGGCAATATCTCGGGACTGTTAAGTAAGGACTTATAATCTACAACTCCTGCTGCCTCAGGTTACAAATCTAGTACATATAATAATTTTCCTTTTTTTTTTAAATTTGATTTCAATCTTCTTTGTGGCACTTATAGAAAAATTAATGTGTGTTTTAATATAAATGTTTCAAATTATTGTAAAATTTTGAGTATTCTGACATTAGACTCTCGATTCAACATTTTCATGAAAACAATTCTTCCATATAAGGAAGCAAAAGTTAACAAATTTCCTGCAATTTTAATGCAAAGCCTCTTTCCATCACAAAACTTTTTGTTAATTTGACTTTGCAAAAAAATAAACTTCATTTGACAATCAGTTTTTGTAATTTAAAAAAAAAATTGTTATTTTTCTTATACAATTTTGTTCATATCATATCATTATATGATATATGATATAATAAATTTGACAATATTTTTTGATAATTTTCGATAATATTTTTTGCCACTTATAATCCTCTTTTTGTTGTTATTGTAAACTCGCCACATTTTAATAAATTTGTTTATTTTTCAAATTAATTTTTATAAATCCATAAAAGAATTTTGTAAAATTACGAAAATTGTTTTTATTGCTTCGAAAACTGGTACTTTGATTTTGTAAAAAAAAAAGGATGTTTATTGCGCATTAATTGTTGTTATGAAACTTCTGTTATTTGATAATTTGAGGTTTAACCCAATAATGCAATAGACAATTGGGTATAACCCCGGCGTTAGGCATGCGTAGATATTTAGGCCCCACGTATACACCGAAGTAGAAATCCGGAAAAAGTTTCTCTTTCAGTTGACCTTGGAGACGAGCTCATCAGCGTCACGTAAAAGGTACATACAAGCTGACACATCCGAATTGGAACCGGATCGGCTGGTCCCTTGCAACCAGGAAGTTTCGTGATCGGTGACGTTACCTGTGCGCGATGTAAATACAGGGACCTTGACCAGATTCAGGTATACCAACAGGATGCTAATTCGATAATTTTCAGTGAGATTCACGATTGAAACAATTATTGCAACTCCAAAAGTGCCACAAATAATTTTTTCAATACCAATGAAAGGATCTCCGATCGATAGTTACGAAATACGATTACAGTGTATTACGATACGAGTGCAATGAAACTTTTTTTAACGAGAGTGATTTTGCAATCACTCGAGTTGAGAAAATGTTAATTTCTCGCACGAGTTTCGTGTACAACTTTATGCCACTAGTGCGAGAAACATTCTTTCTATAATTCGTTCTATAATTACAAGCGAAAGAAAAATTCTTTCGCTTGTAATTATAGAACGAACAAAGTAAGAATGAAATGTGGAATAATTGTTAACAGATTAAAAAAAATTGTTTTAGATTTTATGAGAATCGAAGCAACCTTTTTTTGCTAACTTAATTAGGTAATGTTAACGAATGACACCAACAATTAATGATTTGAAAAAAAATTGTATTATTATTTTTCTTTACTGGGGCTAATTTTCAATAGACTAAACTATTTATAAAAAGAGAAAACTGGTTATAAATAATCGGTCATAATAATTGAAAGAGAATGAAAGACCATATAATTTTCTTTAAGTTTTTAGCTTGAGAATATAAGCAATCTCTTTTAATCTTAATTAAGTAATGATGAATGATGTCAATAATTAATGTATTTTTTATTTGCTTTAGGCGCTGATGATTATTAACTCATAATTTAGTTGACAAATCAAAAGTTATTTAATATTTTTTTTTTTTTCAAGCGAAGGATAACTGCGAACCAAAAACCGGATTAAAAATGCGCGAAGGAAATACGACGCCACGATCACAGATCGAATTGGTGTCGAAGCCTCATGGCACTTCTAAGTTGGGTCGGCGAAATCTTTTGCGAGGGGGCAACCCGCGAGCATTCTCTGCTTTTTACTCCTGCTGCGTGCCCCACATGGGTCAGAAAAACCGGTAATACACTATCGGCGTTCGAAACTGAGCGGTGAATATTCACCAAACTCGATTCCATGAACTCGTTTTTAATGCACATTGCACTATAAAATCTCTTGCAGCTATAAATTTTGCATGAAAATAATAGTAGACAATGTAGCTTTGAGCAAAATGTACCTTATACACTGATGTCTGTATACAAAACAAATATCACGAGTGGATTGAAGAAATAATATTAAGTTAACAAAAAATAATTTAAAAAAAACAAAACTTTTAAAAACAAAAAAGAAATTATTAAATTCTTCGTACAATTTGTAATCAGACACGAAGAGATTTTATGATAATTTTGAAAATAAAGATAAGCAGTCACAGTAGAAGCTCATGCAGTCTTAATGTTGAAACAGGATCTTCGCATAAATTTCGTATAAAAATAATTTATGATCGTGTAGCTTTGAGTCGAAGACGATACGGCCGATAGACTCCTATATAAATAGTACCTTATACACTGATGTCTATATAAAAAAACTAATGTCATGTGTATATTCAAAAAATAATGTTTAATAAGAAAAAAAAAATATCTTATCGAATTCTTTGTTTGAGGCAAATATAATTTGTAATCAGGCGTTAAGAAATTTTATGATAATTTTGAAAATACAGATAAGCAGACAAAGTGGAAGCTTATGATCCTTTAATGTTCAAAGACGTTTTCGCATAAATTCCGCGTGAAAATAATGTAAGGTCGTGTTGCTTTGAGCAAAAGGCGATACGAGCGATAGATTTCTAAAAATTGTATTTTATAGAATGATGTCTTATGTCTACAAAACTAATGTCATGTATACTTTCAAATATTACTATTAAGGTAACAAAAAACAATTGGAAATTTAAAAAAATTATCGAATTCTTCTATAATTAATAATCAGATACGAAATTTTGATATGTTGAAACAGATCCTGATGGTCTCTTCTTTGCCACAGTCGGTAATCCAACACAACAAGTAGTTTAAAGCTTTCCAGGCAAAATAAAAACAGGCGGCAGCATGCAGAAATTTTCTGACATTTGGAGCGAAAATTCACTTGTGTTATAAAATATTTTGGATTATAGCTCGATGACAATAACTCAGTTGAAAATATTATCAATAACACAAGGAGTAAGCTGCAAAGGAAGAAAGGGAGATCTGGTTGAATGGTAAGACACCTTTTTCCAATTGTTTCATATATAATTATATAAATTCATATAAATGTCTAATATTTTTTGATGACGTCTCATATTGAATTTATAATATTGATATTTTGGAATTTATAGGTTCGAACGCTATGAGAATAATAATTTTTGAATGAAGGCTGCGTTTTTAATAGTAGTAGTGAAATAATAGCATATTACGATACCAATGCGATAAAAATTTCTTTGATGAGTTGAGAAAAAGCTTCTTGCACGAGATTCGTATACAAATTTATTTCACGAGTGCGAGAAGTAGGCACTTTTTCTGACGGGTGGTGTAATGACACGAGTTAAGAAAATGTTTTTCGCACGAGTATCGTACAAAATGTTACTTCACAAGATGTGAAATGGGGTTTATATTCCATTTTCAACACGGAGTGAAGTAATAAAATTTTTATCGCTCTAGTATCGTAATGTACAATTTAGGCAAAATTAAACCGTACATATTCCAATCATATGTAGCGCCAATAGAACCTTTTTTCCTAGCGCCAAAGTTTCACAATTCCGTCGCTGGCCAACCTCATTCTCAGTCGGTAAATAACCGGTTTATAATCGCATTAAAAAGTGATTTAGAAAAAAAAAATGCCTGGATTATGGAAATCAGAGTGAAACACAGGCGTACTCTATATTTAGATTACAGTTTATTTTACCGATTACAGTTTGTGTTATCGATTACAGTTTCTGTTACCATTTATAGTTCTTAAATCTGTCATATGACCGTTGCGGACACGCGAGAGCTCAATGTACATTCGTTATCCGCCAGATGACGTCGAACTGTCATCAAGAGACACTAATGGACCCCGTCACTATAGTTCCATGTCAGCAAAATTCACTTTACAGCTTATAACAACAAATTGTAAATTACATTAAGCCGATATGGTGTCTTTGCTAATAGTAGCTTGAAACAATTTAATAATCATGAGTGCGAGTGCAGACAAGAGTGCAAACTCAGCTTTGGTTCGGAGAGTCAACAAGTTGCTGGAATCAAGGCCTGAAAATGATAAGGTATGAAATTTTGCCACTTAATTTTTTTAAGACATATTGACAATTAATGCCTTTAATTTTCAGGAGACGCTCGAAGCCCTCAGAGAATTGTCTAACTTCTTTACGGAGAATACTCTGAACTCCAGGCGCAATCTCAGAAGCAAGATAGAGAAACGCAGTCTAGCCATCAATGAGAACTTTCTCTCAGCTTTCAGAGAAGTCAAATCTACTTTGGATGATATTCATAGAGAAGTCTTAGCTATGAACACTTCTATACAGTCCATGACTAACAGACTACAAACTACCAAGTCTCAGACACTGAGTCTCATAGATCAGACAACAAAACTTCAGAATGAGAGGTAAAAAAACTTCAGTATGCTGTGTCAGAACATATATTAATATCTTTATCTATTAAAAAAAAATTTTTTAAATTTAGTACAAATTAAATGCATCCTTTGTAGGAAAATGGTTTTTACTAGTATTTTTGTAAAAATTTACAGTTTTACATCAATTTTTCTTTATGATATTAAAGTATTTCTAAAAAGTTTCCAAGCAGAAATAAAATCTCAAAAACACAAAACTTTCTAATTCTGTTGCAACTTATTTTATTGCTGCAATATCTCAACTATTTAGTCACAACCAAAGTCTTATTTGTATAGATCAGAAAAAAACTGAATGATACATTACACTCTATTTAAAACAAACAAAAATATTGGTTTTTTTATACACTAGTTTCATAAATCTGTATAATTTTTTTTCAGCAAAAAGTTGTCTATGCAGCAAGAAGTTGCAAAGGCGTTTATACAGAGTTTTGAGTTGAGCAGATCAGAGATTAATATACTACATGGTTCATCGCGAGAAGAACCCATCACTGAAGAATTTTTTACAGTTGCGAATAAATTACAGTCTATTCACAGCAGCTGTAGAATTTTAATGCAATCAGGATATCAGACACTGGCACTGGATGTGATGCAGAGAATGACGCTTCTTCAGGAAGCAGCGTTGGAGCGATTGTATCGCTGGACACAGAGTCAGTGCAGGCACATTGAGAACGAGCATTTGGTTCCATTACTGATAAAGGCAATGGGCAAATTGCAAGACAGGCCCGTACTCTTCAAGTATATAATAGATGAATATTGTACAGCGAGAAGAGCAGTTCTCGTTGGTGCATTTATAGACGCGTTGACACTGGGCACGGTCTTCGGAGTTACCCCGAATCCTATTGAGATGCACGCCGACGATCCTACTCGTTATGTAGGCGATATGCTCGCTTGGCTACATCAAGCGATACCCGTTGAGAAAGAGAACATTCTTACGCTTATGAAGGCTTGCGACAAGACAGGTTCGTCACTCATGTTTTAAAATTGTGGTCATTGGCCTAACTCCATCGGGATCGGTTGACGAATTTTTTTTTGGCCATGTTTTAGTTTAAAAAGGAGTTTATTTTTTGTCAGGTTTTTATTTTAGCCTATAAAATTATTTATTTTTCCATAACTTTTGAGTAAAAGGGAATTTTGACCAGGTTTAAATTTCTGATTTTTTTTCATAAATTCTAGAACTTCGGGAGCGGGCCGAGAATAATTTTTTTTTTTACTTTAAGAAAAAATTTTCGTTTCCTAATTTATGGCCCAATTGAAATGACTTTTTACAATTTTGTTTGAATTATTTGTTTTACTCTCAAAATATGGAAATTTTTTTTTTACCACGACATGTTTTATTTTTCTTCTTTTTTCCCTATAATCGTTGAAATTTTTAATTTTCAAAATGTGGAAAGTCTTTTTTCTTAAATAAAAAAAATATAGAAATTATTCTCGGCCCACTTTCGAACTCTTTTTAATGACTATATTATCTATATTTTTTTAATCGCTTAGTTTAATTATTATTTTTTTTTTAGTATCATTCATTTTTTTTGCTTCCACATACAGGAACTTTGTGGAAAAATGGTCTTTGTGAAAAAAAGTATTGAGATTACGGGGATTACCGAGATTATGAATCGGCTCTCAGAACTTTTTAAGGTATTAGGCTCAAATTTGTCCCACAGTTGAATTATTATGATCAATTTTGCTGTCAATCGTTTGAGGGATTAAAAAAATGATAGGATGATAGGAAATATACAGTAAATCTAATAATTTAAATTAATGAAAAGAAAGAACCAAAAATTAGTCTATGTTTTATAAATCCTTCATGAAATTAGTACGTTTGTGCAAAAATCATATAAATATTTTACGTTTTATTTATTTTTCCATTACAGATATCAGCGATCAAGTGAAACACGCCCTGGGTAATATAACAGAGGGTCTTTGTCATCCATTGAAATCAAGAATAGAGCATATAGTCGCTGAAGAAGCACCAGCCACGGTTCTCTATTCGGTGATGACACTCGTCAGATACTACAGGGCGATAATCGCGGGTGTTGTACCGGATAGCGTGTTGGTAACGACACTGGATGAATTGCTTGAGTTAAGCGAGAAGAGCTTTTCGTCGCGACTACAGAGAGAAACACGGGCGGCACTTGGTGAACGAGCGGAGCCTCCTGGACAGGATCTTGTTCCTGCAGCTTCTGTCGCAAGGCTCTTATCGCTTCTTAACGATGTTCTTTCAGTCGCGAGTATCGTCAGCGGCGAGGACCGCGAGAAAGATATGCTCAGAGTAATGAAGAGTTTCTATAATCGCATTTTTCTTGAAAACCACGTTTTTGCATCCTCGAAAAAGAAGCTTTGTTTTCGCGAATCTTTTATTTTTTTTAGATTTTCATGTCAGGACGCAACGTGTAAAATTCTACTTTGCATCTTTTTCCCTTTATTTAAAAAATGATTAATCTCCTATTTTTTTTATAGATCGTGTCATGTATCATCGACCCGCTGCTCCAAGAGGTCGATGAGACAGCCACGAGATTGCCATCCGTGGATATGGCAGTTTACCTTTTAAACTGCTTGCACCAGATTCAATCTACGCTTTCACTTTATGAGTACATGGATCAGCGATTGGAAAGATTACAAGCACAGTCAGACGCGCAGATAGATACTCTGACGTCGGAACTCGCGAGTTCGCTTGTTGCAAATCTGAATCTTGGGCCTATATATACTATTTTGCAGAGTCGGGAACAAGCGCCGCTATCGTCGATTCCTGGTATGGATCCTGTCAACATCAAAGAATTTACGGTAATGCATTTTATGAGTGTTTTATTAATGTACGATCGAATATAGATTGTAATGATAAAATTGATTTCACCTTCAAGGGGAGGATATATTCGAAATATATTATAGAATATACATATTATTTATAATTAGTAATGGAAATTTTACATACGGCTGGTGATTTTTTATTTTGCATATCTCTATACATTTAAAAAACCCGCAGTAATAAATAGGCGCATTCTGAATGCTTATTATTCCATTTATTTTTCACCAACTCTATTTAATGATTCCATCATTTGAAAAAATAGGTCTACATTCTTCGAAATAAGATTTAATTTATTAACAATTATTACCCGCGTTGCAGAATAAAATGGAAGAGTTTTTAATAATGACCGAAGCTCTGCTCCTGCCGCAAATAAGTCTACTGCAGAGCAATAGCCATCGTGCAACCACGCAAAAGAGATCGTTCCTGGTAATCGGCGCAATCTACAAGCAACTTTACGAAGCGTGCCACGATCCAAAGAACCTGTACCAAAATCCCGAGAGTCTTTTCGTACGAACTCCCGATGATCTTATAAATAAACTAGTATCTCAGTGAACCGTCAGTCAATGAAACAAACAATTGTGTGATTCAAAAGTGTATTAATAACAAAACAAAAAAGGCTGTTATCGTTATTGCACAACTCTCATCGTTCGTTTTAGAATAATGATTCATCATCATCAGAGAGTAGTTGGCAGTCTATTGAACCAACTCGAACATCAACGTACGGAACTTACGATTACTGAGTTTAAGATAAGATTCGACATTTCTATTGACGTCACCCAAACTATTTTAGGTGTCGCCCGTACAGGAGGATACGTGAAATTATCTTGAGAATGGAAAAAGATAAATAAAAAATGAGTGTGAGGTCCTGATGCTTGCTGTCAAAAGTTAAAATACATTAAAAGGGGAATCCATAAATACGATAAATAAAACATCGTTAAATTCGCCTGAAAAATCGAAAAAAAGTATCTTACGCCTTGCTTATGCTTAAAATGTTCGTCATAAATAGTATTTTAGATATTTTTTGTTGGAAAAACAGAAAAGGCCCCGTCCGGAAAAGTATGTTTTAGAAGCGTTAAAAGATTGAAAAGAAAATCCCACATAAAAGAGTACGCTTCAAGCCGAAGAACGTTTCTGTATTTATCGTCACAATATGACATCTTAAAAAATGAATGCATTTAAGCTTAACATTTTTAAAATATTTGTATAATTTTTTTTCTCACTTTACCCGGGCATGAGAGTATCTAAAAAAATAGAAAGAAGAAAGCAGTTTGAGGTCTCGGTGTATACAGTTAAAATATTTTTAAAAAACTTATTAAAATTAGAACAAATATTTGAGAGAAAAAAGAGCAAGTATAAAAAATGTTTAATCTTTAAAGTTCGTTAAAAAACATTTTAATCGTTTTCTTCACTGCTTACTCTTAAAATTTTCGTATCTACAAGCACTAACTTAGATTTTTTTTTTTTGGAAAATATAAAGATGTTCGTTTCCGGAAAAGTATATCTTCATTCTTTTGCACCAAAAACTAAATGAATATTTTTGCCCAAATGATTTTAAAAAATTCGAATATGACAAAATTAGAAAACTTTCAATTCTCTTAAAAATTGAAAAAAATCGTATACTTAAAATGTTCGATTTTTAAATTTTTTATAAAAATGAATATTTTTTCAAATTAACCAAACTATCGTTTTGTTTTTTTATTTGTCAATTTAAAAAAATGTAATTTGTTTTTTTTTAAGTACTACTTAAAAATATGAAGATTTGAAGCATAGGCAGAGAGTGGAATTTAAATGATTTTTATTTTTTGTATTTGCGAGTTTTTATAAAAAGAGTTATTTGTTAAAATCTCAATGAATTGTTTTAATGTATTTTAACAGGATGCATTGAGACCTCATAGCGTTTTTATTTTTTTAAGATAATTTTTAATCATTTTTAATTGAATACCAACATTTTTACCAATTTACATAGTGTTTGAAACAGAAACAAAATCTTAAAAAAGGATGTAAATCCTTTGGATGTAAAAGGAGAAATTTTGTATCTTATTTTGTATCTTTGTCGAAGATACAAAATAATGAGCAAGCAATTTGCAACGTTCTACTTTACAGCCTTTTTTTAAAACACACATCATAAATTTATTTAAAAGATATTTCACGTCACCCGAAGACTCCGTAAGGTGTCGCTCTTCTCGGGTGGAATACCATATACACACATCTCGCAAAATAATCTCGCGCCCCTCGTCTGAAATGAGGTTTAGCGATTGGACGGAAATCCGTTTTGCCGTCAGTCTCCCGTGCGTTGTAACGGAATGCGGTCGTATGTGAGTTTTGCTCGTGGGCCTCGTCGCGCTGCTTCTCTCGTCTCCATCTCTGAGCCTCCCCTCTCCCAAGCTTCCCCTCCTCTTATCCCCCTCGTTTAATACATCTCAGTCACTCGTCGTCATCGAGCTCGCTCGCACTCGTCGGCTTCTCGAAGACGTTAAGTTGGACCAGTTCGGCAAAAAAGCAGTGACTAATTAACATTCTGCGTGTATGTGTCTGTGTATGTGAGTGTGATTGTGTGTGTGTATGTGGTATGAATGTGAGTGCGCGGTGAGTTTCGCGTAGTGCGTCATGACGATGCGGCCGGTTTGACGGTTCACGGCAGGGATTGCACTCAAACAAGGATTTATTGTTAAATTACGATCATGGACATGTCGAGTTGCTTGTGGACAAAGGAAGGATAGAAAGTCGCGCGGAGGTGGCCGAGAAGGTTTTATAACGAGCGCGGTGGCCAAGATGGCGGAATCGGGCTATTATCAGGTGAGTCTCCGACGAGCCTCTCCGAACGAGTCAGGTTGAAAGCTTTTTCGACCCTGGTAAACCTTACAATTTATCAACATCCCGGTACATGCGTTTTCTTTGAGACCGCAACACACGATTCTTTGCTTATTTGACGTTCATTTATATATTTTGATTGACGGCTCTCTCTCTCTCTGCCGCAGAGTTTTAACCCGCCCCCTTTTTCCCCCAACTTACAAAACTCATCTTCTCGCTCCTTTTCACGAATACCCTCACCTCTGTTGGCAAATGGGGTTGGATCATTCCATGAATAAGACATTTTGAACTATTGCAACAGAGAATCGCAAATGTTATTAAAAAATTAATCATTTTATTCAAGATTTTTTAAATAATATTTGTCCACATAAATTCTGAGATATATGAACCTAAATTTGAGACATCAAGCGCGGTTTACGAGTGAAAACTATCATTCACGACGTCTAAAAACATATTTCTGGTGAACTTTTACCACAAAATCTTTTTTTCTAAAGTAGCACCATAGTATATATATGATACTAAAAAAAACAACAAAATTGACAACTGCCCACATATTTTAGAAGATATTACGATTTAAAGTGCTATTGAAACGCATATCTATAGATATACATAGCTGAGGAAATGTCGAGCGCACTGCTGCCAACATTTATAAATTCTGAGGTTACACACGAACCTTTCCTAAAAACCTCTATCAACAGTGACAAATTGACGTTTTCAATAATCCTGTATATATTATTATACGCTTGATATAATGAAATAACCATTTGAAAACATTTTTATTTTTATTTCTAAACTGCAACCTTTCGTTTTTAGAAGTTCTTGTCAGAAAACCGATGCATCAAATCAGCAACTAAAACGACGGTAAAAAAATTGAAAAATTGTAATTTCTCTATCAATTTGTATATTTTTCTGCAATGCAAGATTACTTAAATGCCCGTTGAACATTATTGTTATTTTAGTTAGTCTATAAATACAATTTTTCGATATTGCATGTTCAGTTGTGAAATGACTTAAAAGTACCTATGGTACATCCTTAACTCTCTCTCCATCTTTTGGTCTTTCTCTCTCTCTCTTTCTCTTTTTTTCTTTCTCTCTTTCTTAAAGTCGTTCTCGTCGCCCTCTCGGTAACCATCGACGAGATTTACGGTCTCGAATTCGCGCTCGGGAACTTTGGATGGGGGAGAGATGAGTTAATAGTGCCTTTTACTGCACGTCACAAATGGGGCGTGTGTTTGATATGCTCTCCTTACGATCGAGACCGTTTTTTGTACACAATCGTAAGTCGTGTGACATCTATAAAAGCTCCGTTCAATGTCATTGGGGATGATCATTTTTTTTTTTTTTTCTAAGATGTGTAATTGGATCTGTTGACAACGTGCATTAATAGCCGGATTTCCTTGCTATGGTAATTGCGATTGTTAAGTGTTCTCTACGAAGCAATCAGCTGGTTCAATTGAATGACTTATGAGAGCTCAGTTTTGAGTTCTCAATGCACAGGGACTTAGAAATAACTTCTGGAGTATCTTGCTACTCGTGGGGTTTAATCTGATAAATTTCTTATTCTATTTTCAGTGCGATTACGCGAGGCATCCAGTTCTTAGTGAATTGTTTCAAAAGTATGGAGTTTCATCAAGCGATCAAGCGCCGTTGCCTGCTAGGCTTGATGAATTGCGAGAGCAAATACGTAAGGCTATACGCAAGGAACTCAAATTCAAGGCTGGTGCTGAAAAAATCAGAGATATATCTAAGGATAAGAAAGCCCTTTCGGACGCAGCTACTATAGTCAGGAAAACTAATAACAAGCTGAACGAGCTTCAGGCTGAATTGCAACAACTAGAGAGTCAAATTATACTGACACAAGGTCAGCCACAATCACCGCAGAGAGATTACTCCAATGGCCAAGGTGAGAAACAGTTTTTTTGTTGTTTTTGTTTCTTTTTTCATCTATTTCAATCATTAATTTTTTTTTGTTAATTCAGATACACCTATGTCACCGATGGGCCAGACTTCTCCTAATCAGGATGGCCTATTCACGGATCTCCGGCTTTTGTCGCTAGAGAAGCAGCTAAATATTGAATTGAAGGTGAAACAGGGAGCTGAGAACATGATACAAAGTTTGACGAGCGGTCATCGTGACAAAAAGCTTCTCCAAGAGGCTCAACAGATGCTCGACGATTCACGGGCTAAAATCGAGTTCCTAAGAATGCGCATTAGGAAGGTACGTCAAGTGCGTCAGCAGCAACACGCCCGCGGCGATGCTCCATTACCTAATGGCGAAGCTACTACCAACAAAGGTAATTTGTTTGTTCTATTCATTAGAGAACGACGGAATATATATTACGCCAATTGTAAGAGCACATTTCACATGTACACTTGTTATTTGCTAGTTGTAAAAAAAATCGCTGAGCACTGAAAATTATCAGTAGTGAATAATGCACGATTGACAAAACCATTTTTTTTAACAACAGTAAGAAACAATTACATTGTTATTGTCAAATATGTTTTTTTTTTTTAATACTGTTATTAGTATAGAAGAATTGCTGTGTACTGAAAATTATCATCAGAAAATTTTGAATAATTCACAATCGTTTTATCTCCTCATAGAAAAAGCTTTGTGATGATAAAAATAGCCAGTTTTTTAAATATCAGAGTGTTTAGCGGAAGGGAGTTAGATTAAAATCGCCGATATTCATTTAAGAATATTTTTTTATAATTTGTTTATCTGCTGGGATTATAAGAGAAAATATATATTGCTGACTCTTGAAACAAAGAATATTTGATCCTTTAACGAAAGAATTCAAACTATTGTAAATAGCTCTCCAAAAAATGTATGGGTTATTTACACATGGTCCCAAAAAATTAGATGTCTACTTACGGCATTATTGTAGCTTTTTCTTTAAATTGGTGAAATGCCATAGATTTGAACACTGATTAACAAAATTATTTTCATAAATCCATCACAACTTCGCCAATTCTAACGAGAAACGGCAAGAACCTACATTCATGCCGTAACGATTTATCTTATGCGAATTTGAGATTTAAAAAAAAAAAATTTGCCAATTTGTGACAAAAACTCCATAAATTTATAGTAAGCTATCTATAATAGTTAGATGTTTTTGTCACAGGCCAAAATATTCTTTGATTTATTTAACATACATTGTCTTTAATATACTAGCAGTTAAACAAATGAGATGTTCTATGAATACCGACGATTTTGATTTGACTCGTTCCCCTTTAAAGAACGAGGAGGTAATGTGTTTAACAACAATAAACAGTTACATTGTTATTGGCAGATGTTAACAAAGAAAAAAGTTTCCATAGAAGAAGCATATTGGCATTGACCTGGTTCTTCCATTCCATTGATTCAATGGAATGAAAGAACGAGGTCGCGTAACGCAATCAACGATTTCAGACAAGTACGAGCCAAGTCTGGAACTCGCCCTCGAGGAGAGAGTCGAGGAGCTCCGGCATCGGCTAAGGATCGAGGCTGCTGTTGTCGAAGGTGCGAAAAACGTAATACGACTGCTACAAAGTGCCAAAGTCGCGGACAAAAGGGCTTTGACCGAGGCCCAAGCGAGTCTCTCGGAATCCAGCAGAAAGTTGGATCTACTTCGACTGTCGCTCGATCTGAGAAGACAAGAGTTGCCTGCCGATAGCGCGACCGCCGCTCAATTGAAACGCGAATTAGCGAGCGTACAATCGGCCAGTCCAGTTCCTGTGACTTACACTTCGTTGCAACCATTTCGCGGTCCTCTCGAAGGCAGAGCCACGATACCCGTGTCCCTATCGAGATGCGCCGCTGTCACTGGTCAGCTTGAAGTCAGATTAATGGGTTGTCAGGATCTCGCGGAGGAAATACCCGGGAGAACGAGAAGAGATCATCATCCGGCGAGTCCGGATTTGCGCAGCTTTGTCAAAGGCGTCACTGGTCGCAGCTCCAGCAAATCTTACAGCGTTAAAGATGAAACCAGCAGTGAGTATTTATTAAATTTATTTATATCGTTTTTGACAGAGAATTTACTTTCTTTATAATAGGATATAATTTCCGGCCATTTTCAATAATTTACACGTTTTGCTAGCTTATTGATAAAGCTATATTTTTGTGAAATTTGTGTAATTATTATTATTTTTTAAGATTTCTATGTTAAGGCAATCTAAATGATCTAAAACATCGAGAACAGTGATTTAGAAGAAAATGGCGCACATGTGGCCAACAGTCGGACACCTGCTTTTGTAATAATTTTCAAAATAAATGCAACACATGTTCAGATTGTATTAAAGTTTGAATTTTTCGAAAAAAAAGTGTGTGCTCTAGTTCCACTTTCCCATCCTTGTTCAAAATTGTATCCGATTAAAAAAAAAGTGAGCGGTAAGCTTCTCATCGTATTTGTAATGAATATTTTATTTTCTCTCCTTTATTTTAGATGATATTATGGCGGTGATCAAACTAGACAATCAGACGGTAGCTCAAACAAGTTGGCGACTTTGCTCGCAGCAGGCGTGGGATCAAAGGTTTTCGATAGAGCTAGATAAATCGCGCGAGCTCGAGATCGGCATTTACTGGAAAGATTGGCGTTCATTGTGCGCCGTTAAATTTCTGCGTCTCGAAGAGTTCATAGACGACGTGAGACACGGAATGGCGTTGCAGCTAGAGCCACAGGGTCTCCTATTCGCCGAAATTAGATTTCTGAATCCTATGATCTCGAGAAAGCCAAAACTCCAACGACAGCGAAAGATCTTTAAGCAACAGGCCAAGAACTTTCCGCGCGCTAATCAAATGAACATAAATGTCGCGACCTGGGGAAGATTACTCAAGCGATCGGCGCCATCGTTGCACAGTACGCGAAACTCCGAGAGCCCACCGTCAGGTTAGTATTTTTATTTCTTTTTTATTCACGTATTTCTTTATTTCATTTGTTTTACGTACTTTTTTTCAGGACCTCAACCTATGCAGCTAGTATTCGATAGTTCGATGGACGATAAAGTCGAAACACCCGGTGAATTGCCAGATCCTGAAAAAGGTGGCCTTGGCGGAGCTCGTCCGCTTGGTATGTCTGCCTCAAGTAGCAGTTTATCATCGCAAATGCATCCTCCACCACCGCCGACGACTCCACCGCCACCTCCGCCACCGTCGTCACACGCTAAAAGATCATCGTCGTCCTCACTTGGACCTTTGCCTCAGCCAAAGCTCGATCAAGAAGTAAGCATTTTAAAAAATTAAAAAAAAAAAATAGAATAAAATTAAATCATAAATTTACCATACGACATTCTTTTATCGATAAAATTACGCACTAGAAAATTAGCTTAGTTAAGAGCGGTCGTGGTGGTGGTTACGATGGTGGTAGTTTGGTCTCCAAGTCTTCAATATTATTTGAATCCAGCTCGACTCTCCTCTTGTTTATTTTGTTTGTTAATTTTTTTTTTAATTTAAGGAGGTTGAAGTGCTTCATACTAGTGTTTCTATTATTTCTGTTGGTTTAATCAACCGCCCCAAAGGTTTACTCATGCAACAATATTCATTTTCTTTTAAAGCCTTCTCGAAAAAAAAATTTGAGAGAAATTAGTAGATAAAGTCAACCGACTGTGGGCTATTGCCCGAACATTTTTATATATAAAACAGGATTTTTGAGAATTTTTTCAGAATTTTCAGAAGCGTTGTTTTTGTTTTTTTTTTTAAACAAAATCGTTTCTAAAAATCCTGAAAAAATGCTCAGAAATCTCATTATCTCATGTCTGACCTAGGTCGAAATGGTATGGATTGCTCTATTTATATATTACGAACTAAGTGTTGCTACGTGAGTAAGCCCTCAGAGCAGTTTATTGAAATCATCACAAATTGTAGAAAGGCTTTGAAATATGTAGCACTGATTTTACTAATGTAAAGCGTCTTCAACCTCTTTAATTTGCCGTCAACCGATCGCTGCTGCTACCACTCTTTTTCTCATCGAGTTTCTCTCTTTTTTTTTCTTTCTCTTTATCTCTCTTTCACGTTCACCAAATTAGCTAAGTAGAGCACAGACGCTGAGCAGTTAGTGTCGTGTAGTTACAGAGTGCACTTAAGGAGTTTGATTTTCTTCACAACGAGGAGAAGGCTGGTGCGAGTTTGAGGCCTCTCGTGACGGAGCCTCGTCCAGTGCTGATAGCACCACCCTCTCCGCGCACCCCCTCGCCCCAACCTGTCGTCGAGTTTCCCGAGGATGAGGTAGATAATACCTCCAAAGCACTGTACATGCGCGAAAATGCGCTCGTCGTTTGATTTTCTGTATTCTCTCTTTTTTTTTGTTTTTGTTTTTTTTTGTTTTGTTCTTTACATTCTTCCCTCTGTTTGTGTGCGAGCATTATTTCCCAAGGTTTCAACTGACTTCCTGTTCCCATGTATAACTAACCCTTGGATTAACCGATCGATCGCTATTGTCTCTCTAATGGAAAAACGTCTCGGTTATCGAGAAATTCTCGATGCGAAACTGTGCTACTATAACTGAATCTACCGGTGTTGGATGCATGTTAAAAGGCAATGAGTTTTACCATTGTCTGTGGTGAAATAACGCGCGTTCGCTCCTGGTATATTTAACAAATCCATATTGTACCGGATGCGGAGGTGCGGAGGAAGGCAATTGTCCTACTGTAGCTCTAACACAATGAAAACAGCCTTGAAATCTTTTTACATTGTTGTCGATTAACTGTACGGTGGTATCCATATGAGGAAATAACGGAGACAGGTACCTCTCGTTACCTTTAAAAATGTCAATTTTTTTATATTAAAAAAAGGAACTTATTTAGTGCTAACTTTCAGTAAAAACCAGGGAACGTCAGGGAATAAAATATATTAAAATATTAGTGAGGGAATCAGGAAAATTTTAAAGAATTTCAAAGTTGATCAGGGAAACAGAAAACATAACCGAAAATGTGATAAATAAAATATTGTAAATAAGTTTTAGCCAATTAAATGTTTCATTGATTTTCAGCCATGCTGTATATGAATATTTGTACCTTTGTATAACATTTAATTACGAGTATTATAATGAAACTTTTGAGTGTACAGAACGTAAAGATACTAAATTAGGTGTGGTCTTACTCATACCGTTCAATTGTGAGCTGTATACTGACAAACTTCTCACGGTACTAATCTTGTTCGCACTGCTTAAGGGGGTCGAGTCAGTTTAAAACACTCCTTTTTATCAGTTTTCTGCATTAAGAAGTTTTAAACAAAATGAAATTTCTTTTTTTTTTATATAAATGTTTCTAAGCATTGTATGACATTCTAACGAAATTATGTTAAAAAATGAACTAACGAAATAAATAATAAAGGACATTGATAAATTGTTTAAGGATTGTAATGGAAAAGTCTGGGAACTTTTTTGTATGTAATCACTATATAATACGAATTTTTATTAAAATTGATAATTTAGTAATAATATCGAATTTTTTGATAAATAAAATATTGTCGATAAAGTATGTTTAAAGGTAGCGAGAGGCAAGTAAACAGCCCATTCCTGTCTTGGTTATAAAACTTCCTTGTGCATGGCAAAAAACAGCAGCATCGGATAAACCGACAAATAACTCTATAAAATCTTGTAACCACGACGTTTTAATGATGAGAATTGATTATTTTTCTTTAGGTGGTTTACGAGCTGCCGGTGAGGCCGTTGCAGTACCGCGATAGCGCATACGAATCCAGAAGACACTCCCAACACACTGGTATGACGCTTGAGAACTTCAGACTTCTGTCTGTCCTCGGGCGTGGCCACTTTGGCAAAGTAATACTCTCGCAGTATCGCAATACCGGCGAATATTTTGCGATAAAAGCGCTGAAGAAGGGAGACATTATAGCAAGAGACGAGGTCGAGTCGTTGCTCTCGGAGAAACGAATATTCGAGGTTGCGAATGCGACGAGGCACCCTTTTCTCGTGAACCTATTTGCCTGTTTTCAGACCGAGGTGAGTCTCCGCGGTCCCTCTTTCTCTTTGTCTCTTTCCCCAGGGATACGGGATAAACTTGAATTCGCGGAAACGTTTTTTTTTTTGCGTTACTTTGGAGAACGTCGTCGTTTATTCATTTATTTGCTTTTTTGCGCGTACTTATAACACACGCATATAGGCACACGTATGCTTCGTCATGGAGTACGCTGCTGGTGGCGACCTTATGATGCACATACACGCCGATGTATTCGGCGAGTCCCGTGCCGTGTTTTACTCGGCTTGCGTCGTCCTGGGTTTACAGTATTTGCATGAGAGTCGTATAATCTACAGGTAACAATCTTCACTTACGATTCAAACAATTTGCGATAGTTTCGTTAAACGTTGACATTTTTTTTGTACGTTATTATCGCAGGGACTTGAAGCTCGACAATCTCTTGCTGGATACCGAGGGTTACGTTAAGATAGCTGATTTTGGGCTTTGCAAAGAGGGAATGGGTTATGGAGATCGTACTGGCACTTTTTGCGGCACTCCAGAGTTTCTCGCGCCTGAAGTTCTAACGGAAACTTCGTATACACGCGCTGTCGACTGGTGGGGATTGGGAGTTTTGATATTCGAGATGCTCGTCGGCGAGGTATGTCCAATCTGTATGCTGATTGATTATCGGAGAGGTGATAACGCTGTTTGCATGCCCTGATTTTTTGTCTTTTTTTTTTTGTTTTTTTTTTCTAGTCTCCGTTCCCTGGCGACGACGAGGAGGAAGTTTTTGACTCTATCGTCAATGACGAAGTGCGATATCCACGATTTCTCTCACTCGAAGCGATAGCTATCATGCGACGCTTGCTGAGAAAAACGCCCGACCGACGATTAGGTAGCAGCGAGAGAGACGCCGAGGATGTTAAGAAACAGGCCTTCTTCCGGCACATTGCCTGGGACGATTTGCTTTTGCGACGCGTCAAACCACCGTTCGTGCCAGTTATCGTAAGTTCGAAAAATTATATTTTTTGCAAAGGTCTATTGTAAAATGATTGTCATACCTGATGGAAGATAGTTTTTAAAAATATTATGGAATATTCATGATTTATGAATATACAAAAAAAATAAAATTGATTCAGACACATTTGAAAAGAAAAATCGTGCGGTTCTAATATTTGACAAATCTATTATCATACTGAATATCGTATACAATTTTTCAGGCATACAAAAAAAGATCACGTCAGATTTTGGGGGTGGGGTTGAAAATTACGAATGGTCATATTTATAACGGTCTATATTCTCGAATTCCAAAATAGCGAATTTTTATATGCAGAGGAAACAATTTCACGAGAGCCTCTAAAGTATAAAACAAAAATTGACAATACATAAATGACGCACTGAATTTATATCGAAAACAAAAATGAGTTGACAAAAATTCGAAGCTTCATAATTCGAGAGCGCCAACTCTAGAATTACAAACATTTGAAATGCTTGCAATTTCGAATATATTAAAATGAGAGGTACAAAATTCGAGGTCTCAAAATAACGAATGACCAAAATGTCGAACGGTAAGAATAGCGAAAGGCCAAAAAATCGAGTCAAAACAGCGAATCGTTAAAAGACACATCTATTTTTGTTACTGGTTTACAGATTACCCTACTCAGTCAATTTGATTTTTTTTAATTCGCTACTTCGATGTTCGATATTTTAGCATTCGTTATTTTTGTCCTTCGATATTTTACGTATCTACGTTTCACTTATTCGAAATTTATCTTCTCGACATATTTAATTTCTATATTATGGTTGTTGGAAATGCTCTACATTTTTTATTTCAAAAATATGTGCTTTCTACATTATTCGAATATATATATATATATATATATTGTACATTCAAAGTAAAAACATCCTGAAAATGCATTTTCGAATAAATTTTCGACGAAACAGTTATTTGATTTAGTGATATGTCAACAACATAAACTTCGGATAACAGATCTTTCTATATTTAAACATTCGATAATTTTCAAATTCGAGATTTAACTGTTCTCATTTTTATCGTTCGAATTTTTCACCACCATCCATTTGATCGTCAGTAATTAAAAAAAAAAATGATAAACTGATCTAGAATTTCGTCTCACATATATAAAACGGTGAAACAAAATTATTCACCCGTATTACGTAACAGCTGCCAGAGAATAGTTTCCGAGAGAAAATCACGGGTTTCGCTAACAGCGCCATATCTAATTTTGTCCGTAGGATTCCGTGGAGGACGTGAGCAACTTCGACGAAGAATTTACGTCGGAGAAGCCGCACCTAACGCCACCCAAAGATCCACGGCCGCTAAGCGACCTGGAACAAGGTCTCTTCCGGGACTTTACGTATATGGCGGACTGGTGCTAACACTACGAATAAATCCGTAACAGGATCGATCGAACGCTGAAATCGGCGCGGTTTAACGAGGCCAAGTTAACCCATTGGGGACAATTTTTTTTTTTTTTTTTTTTTTTTAGGCCAGCAAGACAGCCGGTCTGAGAGATTCGCGCACGATTGTGAGAAAATTCTCATCTGCCAGAAAGTCTACGCGCCTAAATCGCGATAATAATTTGTATATTTCTAATAATCTTAATCCAATTCATCAGCTGATTACGCATGATAAAACAAAAAAGGATAAAGCATGAACGCAAGATTCGAAATCGCTTCACGCTTCACTCTAATTGAGGAATGAAAGAAAAAAAAAACCAGCAAAACCCGACGCGCGCCTCGCTTTTGGAGATGGCGACGGGCGGTAGTAATTTATAATAACACTTAGAGAGTTCTTGTCTATTTTTCACTATCCCTTCCCTTCCCCTCTCGTTCCCCATACTCACACTCTCTATCTCGTTATATATATATATTTTTTTTTTATTTTTTTTTTCTTATGTTTTACCAACTAATCCAATATTGGTATGTGAACCAAGGCTAGATATCTCTCGCAAACTTCGTAAATTGCGAACGAAGTATTTCACGAAACGCGGAGTGTGGAACCTGCGGCTTTTTTATACTAGGCTATTGTTGAATCGGAAATGAAGTAGGAATACAAGATACAAGAAAAAAGAAGCGAAAAAAAAGAAAACGAAAGAAAATGTAATGAAATCATGGAACCATTTGGAATGAGAAACCTTTATTGAACCACTTGTGATATTTCCGGCAGCCTGTCGATCTCCAGTTGCCTTAACGCATTAATAAATTGATATAGTTTGGTAATCTATTTTGTATTTTGATGAAAAAATGTTGTACATTGTGACCGATGCCCGTTTCGAGGTGCTCATTTGTTTGTAATTAATACAGAAAGAGAGGGAGAGGAAGAGAGAGAGAGATAATGTATTCTTAACTCGATGATCAATCATTGGAAGAGGTTGAATATAACAAAATCCCGATTTTCTAAAAAAAATCCAGAAACATTGCGATTCTCTGCCGAATCGTTCCTCTAAGTGCCCTTAAAGATTTATTGTAAATTTTCTTTTTTTAAACTACGTTTCTTCGCGTGTCAAGCATGCGGCGCGTTATGGCTCGACATTGAAAATCTGGTAATCGGGGGCCAAGTAGCACGTTATCTTAGGTGACAATTGTGATTCGACGAGACTTTTAGCCCGGTGAAAGCTATTTAAAACTCGAATTAAAAAAAAAAAGAACTAAGGCCTTCTGGTTTGTGCAGTCTGGTGAAATCTGGTAAAACAGAATAAGCTATAAAACAAATCGAATGAATGTGACTTCAATGCTCGAAAATTTGCGAGTCATACTTTAAATAAACAACACGCTAATAGAACTTATGATTGGATTTTAACTCTAGTATTATATTTTATTCTTGTGTCCTAAAACTTGCGATGTATATATATAGATGTTTTATTTTTCGCATCGAATTTAAAAACTTTTTTAACGCATTTAATTCATTTAAAGTCATACTATACATCTAATAAAACATTCTATTACGCAAAAAAAAAACTTGCAAAGTGGAACTTTGTACATTGCTTCTTCATTAATTTCGATTTTTCACAAAGCCACCTCTATGAGGAAGCTTTGAGTAAAATTTGTGAGTTATGACAAAACATTAATTTTTTGGAAAAAAAATACACGTAAAATTCGAGCTGTTTTACCAATCATCACTAAATTTGGTACGTAGCAGCTTTAATTTAGCGCTTAATGTTTCTTTTCATCTGCAAAAAGTTTCAGTTAATTTGGTGAGATTTGATGTGAGTTAAAGCGAAATGAAATTTTTTCGAAAAATTCAAAATCTCATAAAAACCTATCCTCTACCATAGTTCTATTTATAATAAAAAATGTAGCTCGTTAGCTACAAATGTAGGAAAGCTAAAGAACATACAGACATTTTTCTAAATATTCTTGACGTTTCGGACCATTCCGAGTGTCCTGGCATGAAAATCTCGAAAAAAAAAGAATTGCACAAAAACAAAGCTTCCTCTGATGAGGAAGCACAATGGAAAGAAAACATTTTTATGCGAAGGTCTCAGCTCATTGATAAACATAAATCCATTGTAATCAAAATTCATGGAAGCAATTATAATCTTAAAAAATAAAAATAAATAAACTTTGCATTTATAGGGACAAAAATATCTTCGTCTTGGATGGATGACCGCCTGGCTCGATTCTTGACACGGCGGCGGCGAGACCTTTTTATAATACAGTTTTACTATACATAAAGCAATGGCTTCAAATTAATCAAATGTCTCAAGAGAGTCGTGTCATTTTAAAAAATGTGATTACGTCGTTTATTTCTAGAATGGTCCTTACACATTAGCCATAAAATAGGTTTTAACACAATTATCGTTAGTAATTTTTTTTCCTCGTGTTTTAAAAATGCTGTGTATCGCAACTGCAACAATTATCCCCGAATCGCTTTATAAATTTTCTACAAATTTATCTTCAGTCACCAGACCGCACGAAAAAAAGTAATTTCAAAATAATATGACCAAGATTCTCAAAACTATCCGCCCGAGTCACCGTCTACCTCACGAGAATAATAATTTATAAAAAAAAAAACTAATTGATTTGTTGTTTTCTTCGATTATACACTATTTTTTTCACACCGCATATCAATATACTTATTGTGCTGTAAAATCATATATACACATTTAACTAACAGATTGTAAGATAACGTTCCAGTAATTCAATTTGTAAGATGCTTATGAGGAAAATATTAACTGAACTGATTATAAAAATCTTCGATTAGTTTGAATTATCTTTTGATCTCTTAGATTAGCGTATTATTGAGTTTCCATTTCCGTTTTAGCCAACTCATACAAGTTTCCACTGTTGTTACGAATTTCCCTCTCCAATTCGGATTTCTTGTCGTTTCTCGCCTTGTGTTCCTTGGTAGTTTGTGGCGACGCTGGTTTTGCAAGGCCATCGCTCACTTTGTAGAAGATGCTGCTGCTTTCTCCACTTTTCAGAACCAGGGTAAAGCTGAACGAAAAGAAAAAAGAAAAGAAATCAACAAACGACAATTGCTGCTGGTGCGATTACGAAACTAAGGGTCGTGATTTTGGACATAAGTTCGAACTTCAATTTCAAGGTCAATATTAAGCTCGAAGTTTGATTTCAAGATCGATCTTAAGTTCGAACTTACATCCAAAAATTCGACCCTAAGAAGTTCATTTACCTGCTGCATTTTAAGTGCTCCTCGATGTGTTCGATATTTCGAAGAGTTATATTATTCTTTGCTGGCCATGGAACGTAAATTTCGCTCTCGGCGTTTTTCCGAATTTTCGCCACGAGATAAATCAAGTCCAGCTGCTCATTGTACTTGTATTCGACGTCCCAAAATCTTCGTTCTGTATTAAAATAAATTTACCTATGATAGACCGTATTGATTAAATTGTTTATCGGTAATATTGTTTCAGTGATAAAAACTATGCCTACAATACCTTCGCATAGTTCAATGTAGACGTAAAAGGCTGTTGTAATGTTGACGTCATCCTTGCAACCGAGTTCGCCTATTTTATAGTACTGAAATTTTATCGGCGTTACTTTGTTCAGTAGGCATTTTTTGAAATCAAAAATGTTGAGTTTCTTTTTTTATAAGATAAAAAGAATATGTAACACTGTTGAAAAATTGTTGGCAATGATTTATAGTCGTTTCCACGTTTATTACGATTTATTCAGTACGAATCTTTAAAAACAAAAATGCTGAAGAATTTTTTTTTCCTCAATATGATACAAAATCAGTCCGGTTTATATTAACGTAAATATAAAAGCTTAAAAGCTATTGGCCGCTAGTCAAAATAGTTTGAAATTTACGCACGTAACATTAATGCATTTCTTTTTTGAGAAAAAAAAAATGACAATTTATTTCAGAAATAAATCCTTGACTTTTCAGTAATTTAATTAATGAATGTTTCCTGAGCAGCTATCAATCAAAATACCTCAATTCAGCATCTTCAATAAATCGTACATAGCTAAGGTAAAGAAAATTATTGTGTTTCGTTAAAAACTTGTGACTGCAAAAAAACTGTAATGAAAGGGATTCGAATGGTAGCAATAAATGAATTATTATGAAGTTTTTTGTCAGCTGATTCCAAGAAACATTTCTTAGTTTTCTCGATTTTTCGGCAAACTAAGAATTACTTTTTTTACATTACAACTCTAAAATGAATTCACGATGTCACTCACGCTTGGATGACAGATATCGTACATCTTGGGTCGGATTTTTCGTGTCCCTCACTTAGGTTGTTTACCTTTTTCGAGAGTCGTATGTGCAAAAACAAAACACACTCGCGTGCACTGCTAGCGCGAGCGGCGTCATAAATGAACGCTGAGGTGGGGCATACAGCATAGAATCATAAAACATTGACGCGTTCCATAACCTATTGTAGGTATACTACGTCGGTAAAGAGGTTGAACTAAATATATCGGTATTAACTTCTTTACCGATATAGTATGTCTTTGCATTGATCTATTTCTGCTGCCACCATTCAGTCTATTGACTAGTTTATGTGGAAATTTGATAAAACGATACAAATACACTGTTCGATTATTCGATTACTCTTCAGTTTAATAGTAAGACCATTAAATTTCAAAAATTGAATCCACAATGGAGCAACGCGTCTATATCGAGGACGCAGCAATGGCCGCCACTGCTGCTGCAACGCTCTCTCTTTTGACTCACTCCACCAGTTGTTCGATTTAGACTATCCATCCCCACCGATTTAGATTGTCCGTCCATACCAACCGAAATATTACTTGATCATAGGTGAAATATGATAAATATTTGATATTAAATAAATACTTGACCACAAGTAATATCTGACAAATCGACGGTTAATTAACAGGTTATTTACCGACTCGCGACATAAAAGTCGGCAAAGATATTCGCGCTCTTACCATCAAATATTTCCGAGCTCTCTCTCTCGGCGAAACTAAAAGTACCCATCGTGTCGCCCTTCTCCATTGAAGATCGCCGATCTAGAGATTCATGGTCATAAATGAATAGAGCCCTGAACGTCAGTCGGGTTCGAGCGGTTGTTTGTGGGTGTACGCGTTTTACCTGCGTCGTGTTCGCGCAAGTGGGAGTGCGAGAATCCCAAAGTTCTCAATCTAAATGCCGTGATGGACGAGGCCTCAATTAACGGTACGTTTAATAGTAATACAAATTCAACTAGTTGTAGATCGTGTGTCGTTCCTTGTCTTCTTAAAACGACTCATCGGCATCGTTGTAAAAATATTTCAGTACAGCTTGTGTGTTTCGTAAAGGACTCCATTCGGTGCTGAAGTGACGCCTGACTTTAAAGCTTACAAATGTCTCGTGCGCGAACGCGTGGGCGTCTCGTCCTTCCAAGTTTCTCGCCTCATGAATTTCACAAAAGATTTTTCGATCTCTCTCTTTCTCTCTCGCTCTCGATATTAAAGACATTTAAAAACTTTCGAATCACCGAATGCACATCTCGTAATTCACTGACCTATTGATTCGAGACATTCGCGCTTTTTAGCAGTGAGTTGACGTTCCGTCGCGCTTCTATGTTTACGATTCCAAAAGATACGACTTTTGCGTTTCAATGTGTGAATCATAAAGGCTTTTCCAGGAATATGAGCGTCTCTGGGTGCACTTGGAAAATGGTTGAAAAGAGCTTTGAAGATGTAGAAATTTGCTTGCTTTTGATAATGTTTTTTTTTCTTTTGTTTGTTTATTATTGTTCGCAGATCCTGGTGGTGGCGAAAGCAGCGGACCACTCATATGCGCAGGCTGTCTGAATGCCATAGAGGAAGATGAATTTATCCAAGCACTGAGCCAGGAATGGCACATTGATTGCTTCCAGTAATATCTCATATTTATGAATTTTTACTAATTCAGTTACAGTTGAATCCCTTAATTTCTGATTAGCCAGAGATAAGTTTTCTGTATTTTTTTTTAGGGTGCTTCATTTTGAATTTCAATTTTGTTGGCGATCATAAATCACCGGTACATAAAAAAAATATTTGCAGGTTGCTATTGAATTAAAAAAACAAAAGGAGAAAAATTATTTTTGTTATTTATGCATATATCTTGTTCAGGATGGATTATATAAGAATTTTATTTTTCTTTTGTCTTCCACCTCAGTTAATATTAAGACATACTCAAAATAAAATTCTGCCAAAGATGAGAATAAGCAAAAAAAAAAATCAGAATTTGAAAGAAAGTAGAGAAAAATAATTTTCATCATTTAGGTGGGAGCCAAAAAATAAATTCAAATTTTAATAAACTACTCTTAACAAGACAAATAAATTTCCAAATACATTTTTTTAAACACTAATATTTTAGGAGAATATTCTTTTGAGTATTTGTCACTGTTGTATTAAGTGGGAGACAACAAAAATTCAAATGCCAAACTGTGAATTAAATAAATAAAAAATAGGCTGTATTTAAAAAAAAAAATTAGAATTTGGAATTACCTTTTTAGTTGGAAGATTGAAATAAAAAAATTAATTTCAGAATGGACCACCCTAGTATGATTGATATTTGGATTCCCAATTTTAAGAGATTAATTAACATATGAATACTTTTATTGCAAAAATGATGATTATGTATCAAAACCAAATTTCTTTGAAGTCAATGACTTATATTTTATGTTTACAATTGGTTTTTTTAATTGATATTTAGTACTTAGCAATACTTTTAGTGAAAAAACATTTTTTTTTTTAACCAAAAATAAATTTTGTTGGAGTTATTAATAATTATTCTGTACTATTGGCTTCAGTTCCTACTTGCACAGGGGAATGATAAAGCAGTGAATAGTGGAACTTATAAACATGGCTATACTTTTACTGCAAAAACAGTTATTATGTATCAAATCCTTATTATGAATTCAATAACTTTTTACTCCATTTTTACTAGTGGTTTCTAGTAAAAAAAAGTTTAATAGTGAAGATTTATCGACATAGCAACTCATTTACTTGAGAATCAATTATTATTTTTCAAAACCATTCATTTCAAGCCAACAACAATTTGTTTGGCTTTCTTAGATGAAAATTGTGATACATTATTGATATATTGTGAAATTGTGTTAATTGTTTTTCCTGCCCTTTTTTGTAACAATAATTAAACATATCTATATTTTTTTAAATAAAAAATTCTCTCTACAAAACATTTGTACAACTTAGTAAAGTTTCAAAAAATTTAATTAATACAGTTAAGTTAACTGTTTAGAAGAGTTTTAAGAAGCAAATTTTACACAGTTTATGAAGCTGTTTAGTACAGTTATCAGAAACACATTTTACATAAATGAAAAAGATATCTAGTACAGTTAACAGAACTAATATTTATACAGTGTAAAAAGCTGTTCAATACAGTTTCAACCAAAATAACATCAGAATAAATTTAAAAAATAGCTAAATGGGAACAAAAGTATTAAATGATCGGAATTTTTTTCAATTTCAATCGAATTTCTAAATTGCTAACGTGTATTTTTCACTCAGGTGTTCGGCCTGCGATGCCGCGCTCTCGTCTTGGTACTTTGAGAAAGATGGCCTACTCTTCTGCAAGGATGACTATTGGGCAGCGTACGGTGAGGCTTGCCAGGGTTGCGGTCAGGTCATCACAGGACCAGTCATGCTGGCGGGCGATCACAAATTTCATCCTGAATGCTTCGCCTGCAATTCCTGCGGTGCTTTTATCGGCGACGGCGAGAGTTACGCTCTCGTCGAGAGATCCAAGCTTTACTGCGGCAATTGTTACAAGCGTCAAATGCAGCCGCTCAAAAGAACAGCGAATTATCCATTTCTACGAAAGCCGCACAGTATAAGACTCGTTGAGATTCCACCGAGTGGGAAAAACGCTGAAAAATCGAGGGACATAAAATTGACGGTAGACGCGACTCCCAGTCCGCGTAACTGTGGCTGCGCGTTACTTCGTATTTCCGAGTAAGTTAATCCGTAATCTATACTTTAACGATTATGAACAATATTTCCATAATCTCGATTCGCTAATTGCGGACAAAGAGATGAAAAAAAATGCCGCTACTTTAAAACAAAAATTCGCTAAATTGTCCAATTTGTACAATAAATTAATTACTCTTATTATTCAAAGTAAATTGTAGGATAAAATAAAAAGAAATTCCTGATTCCAAGTAGTGAGAAATTTTGGGGGAAAACCTTAAATACCCTGAATAATAGTACCTTTTGTAATGCGTTTTGAAAATTCACCGGGGATGCGTCACGACGTTAATCGTTCTACGATTACGGTCGTGCGTTAGCGATAAGTTGAATATATTTTCAAGGCAACACACGCGTAATTGGGTATTTAAGGGTCATTCGTTGGTTCTTAAACAGCAGTGTCTCTAATGACTCTCGATTGATTGATGTAACCGCAGGTTAATGAGAAATGTACGTGGAAAAATCAATAAGCTGGTGTCCTCTGTGATGGAGGTTCTATTTAGGCTTTGCTGCCGATTCTCTAATCATAGGTATTCCATAAATACGATAATCAATATGCACGAAAAATCCCGTATTCGCACTTGTAGATTGTTCTGTTGTGCTACTTCGTATCGCCAGAAGAATTCGATGGTAGATGTTACGTCTTTGTTTTTATCGAGTTATAAAAGCACGTTTCACAGTTTATCAGTTGCATAGTATGTGAATCACGACTTTATTTGGCGTTTAGGTAGAGTCTAGAATCAAAATGTTTTTTTTTAAATTATCATTTTACATAGTACAAAACTATTTGTAAAAGATTTTGCAAAATTCAACAACAACAAAATGTCTGTTACTTATTTCTCAATGTAAATTATTATTTTCGTACGCGCAGAGTTGCAATAAATTCAAGAGTAAAAAAACAAAACGCGTTGCACAATAGGAATAAACATTCCTATTGTGCAAGCACAAAAAAACGAAAACTTTTTGTAAGAGCAACTTTTTTTTATTTCTATATACATCTAGAACTATTCTTGATACTAAAAAAAATTGCACTTGCAAAAATTTTCAATTTTTTTGTTGTAATTTTTATTAACGTAAAAATATTTATATTTGCTTTACCACTTAATTTTCATGATTTTCAAGTGCCTCAGTCGCCTTAATACAAAATCATTCATTTTCTGTGTAGTTTTTTCCTTTTAGTTTCGTCGTCTTTAATCCTCGATTAGGATATTGCTTGTTCATTAGCCGTACGTTTATCCTAGCATCTACAAAAATGTGCAGTTAATAATTAAACTCACGAGTGTGAACTGTTTTTTTACAGGCTGAATATGTCCGGTGATCTAATGTCGCTTCATATAGGCGATCGAATTCTCGAAGTCAATGGGACACCGGTGAAAGATCAACCGGTGGAGAGTATCGAGAATCTCATACGATTTTCAGACACAGTTTTACAGTTGACAATTGAGCATGATCCTGACGCATTGTCCCGACGAACGAATTATCCAACGACACCTTCGGCAGTCCTAACGACCGCAATGAGTCCACGAACAAGTCCCGACGGCAAAGAGAGACTTTTTAAACGTCGGGACGAGGGCTACATGAGCGGTAATCGAAGCAGGCAACTCCGAAGAACGAGAGATCCAACGAACAAGGAACGCAGCAGCTCCATGTCACGATTGCTCGACGGGTATTTTTTCTTCTTCTTCAATTCGACTGTATAGCGTTAAATCTAGGAGAAGGTATTTCATTTATCAACCTAATTTTTCCTCGTCAGCTCGCCTCCGTCCAATTCAACATGCGATTTGAGCCGCACCAGGTCGTTCCGGGTCGAACCGAAGAATCAGCGAATATTTCGTGCAAGCGATCTCGTAAAAGGCGAACTTTTGGGCAAGGGATTCTTCGGACAGGTTTACAAAGTCACGCATCGCGATACTAACGAAGTTATGGTATTGAAAGAATTGTACAGGGTCGATGAGGATGCTCAGAAAAATTTCCTGAAAGAGGTGATTATAATCGACCAATTTATCGTTCCGATAACACACAAGCGAGTTAAATACTAATGATCTTTATCTGAATATAAACGAAATCTATCTTGTCGGATACAAATGGCAAATTTTTAAATATAACAATATTTTTACCGTAAATAAATACAAATAAGTTCCAAAACTGGTTCAAAATTCGTGAAAAATTGTCACATAGATCAGAACTTTGAATGTATCATATATATTTCACAAGCTTGTGTTAAGGGCTTGAAGTCAAGTCAAATTTAGGGATATTCAGATACTTACTTGACGGCTGGTATTTTTTTTAAAAAAATATTATTGACCCGACAAACAAAGGTATATTTTCCAGTCGGCAAAAGAATGCGGGTAATGGAAGTAATTTACAACAATTTTTATGTTCTCACATTCTGCAGACTTTTGAAAGAGAATAAGTAGATTTTGTATTCCCAAATAATTCTCAGTTGTGCTTGAGTCTTTCCGACATAAGTTTAGCGATTTGAGATAGATGTTAAATCTGATGAAATCGCGTAGGTTTGAATGGTTATTTAAACAATAATTTTCTTAAATAAATTATAACATTACCAATTTTTATTTAAAAAATAAAAAGTAACAGTCACGTTATAAGAGTTTATCTCAAGCATAATCAAGAAATATTTGGGAATATTTGGTCTACTAGTTCGCTTTCAAAAGTGTGCAGAATATAAAAATGAAAAAAAATCTTTGATAGGTCAATAGTATACATATATTTTTAGAAAGATATATATACTAGTAGCAGCTAAGTGAGATATTAGTCATTGAATATCCGTAAACTTCACCTGACTCCCTTTAGTAGATTAATGTTTCTCGTATTTATTCAGAACATGGAAATTTAACGCTATCGCTTATTAGGTCGCCGTACTGCGTTCGCTTCATCACAACAACGTGTTGCGCTTCATCGGCGTTCTTTACAAAGACAAAAAGCTTCATCTCGTAACGGAATATATATCCGGCGGTACATTGCGAGGTCTTCTTCACGACGGAAACGAACCATTGCCGTGGGAACAGCGTACGTCATTCGCAAAGGATATCGCCGCTGGTATGGCTTATCTTCACTCAATGAACATAATACACAGGGACCTGAATTCGCACAATTGTCTAGTGCGCGAGGATAAAACCGTAGTGGTAGCGGATTTTGGCCTAGCGAGAATAATACAAAATGGCAATTCACCGGACAAACGAAAATACAATAGACACGCTGACGGGGAGGTGAGATGCTCGAAAAAAGAGCGTAAAAAGCGTTACACAGTCGTTGGTAATCCTTACTGGATGGCGCCGGAAATGATGAAAGGAAACAAATACGACGAAAAAGTCGATATATTCAGTTTCGGTATCGTCGTTTGCGAGATAATAGGACGCGTTCAAGCGGATCCGGACTATCTACCAAGATCCTCGGACTTTGGGCTTAATCAAAAAGTATTTCGCGAAAAATTTTGCGCCAATTGTCCCGAAACTTTTTACATGATTGCCTTTCTCTGTTGCGATTTGAATCCCGACAAAAGGCCACCTTTTGAGGTGATGGAAGTTTGGCTCGAGGGCTTAGCGATGCATCTGTCGGTTGGTGCTCCACTTCCGCCGGATCTTGATTCTGATATCAGGCATTATACTGGACCGAGTCCAAGCAGTAGCGAATCCACAACGCCGGAGACACTCGGACCGCAGCTCAAACCGATAAAAGAGGGTCTCGTGCATCAGGAAAAGAAACGTGTTAATTGTTGCGAAGATAGTACACTCGAACGAGAGCCTAGCGTAAAAGAGATCAGTGATTTCAAGGTACCCGAAGCTCCAAACGGTCGTGGTAGATATTCGCGACAAAACAGTAAACAAAACGATTCAACAGCCGGCTCTGGTAGATTTTCCAGGCAAAATTCACGATCAAAAGAGACGATTATCGATATTGAGAAGCCTGGAATCATTATTTCACCTGATGTGAGCGGTTTTAGCGGTAGATATTTGCGACAGAATAAAATGAAAAATTCACCGGGGGAAGAATCATGCTCGAGCGAAATTAAACGAAGTACAGCGACATTAGACGTACCGTTGATCGGATCACGTTCTACGATAAAAACACCGTTAGAAGCGAAAACACCGATTGCTGAGAAAATTAAATACGTAGGAAGCGCAAATAGCGCGGAAAACTTTGAGACACCCGCGGAACCGCAAAAAATTGACAATAATTATATGTACAGAGTGAGTTCACCGCAGATTTGTAAAAAACCCGAGAGTTCCAGAGAATCTTCAGTCGAGAGTTCAAAAGCAACTCCGACTGTTGGCCATATAAAATCCGATAAATCGTGGATTTCACCGGATGCCGGTGGACTGGTTGGTTCCTATCTCAAGCAGATAAGTAAATTGAAAAATTCTCTCGAGAGCAAAGGCAACAAAACGCTTGCTCGACAGCACAGTCTGAATAGCAACGAAGCAAAGAAATCATCGACTGACAATAGCAAATGTTCGACCGGGTCTTATTTGCGAAGAATGAAAATATCACCGACTAAGGAACAAACGAAAAATGCCTTTTCGCGACAAGATAGCTCGACGGCCGACAAAATATCGCCGGAAATGAATTCCGAGAAATCCCGACCGTCTTGCAATCGGGAGATTTTGAAAGACTTTAAAGCAAACGATCTTACGCGACAGGGAAGCGTTGCTTCGAGCGTAGGCAGTATTTTATCAAGGCACGCGAGTCTCGCGACAAATGACACTTTACCGAAGAAAAAACGCAACGAAAATCTTATTTTCGCTGTTAATCCGCCCGCCGAAAAATCTCAAGCTAACGATCTTTATAGACAAGATAGTTTTGCGTCGGATTCGAGCACCTTGAAGAAAAGCGATCTCTATCACACCGACAGCTTTTGCTCCAACGAAAGTACATTAAAGAAAGACGATTTTGCGAGAATTAATAGGGATTTCATGTCTATAGAGCCGCATATAAGTTCTAGCGGTAAAAATGATGAGTCGGCATACGTAAACGATTATCGCGACGGTAGTCGATCCTCAGAAATACCAGCGTGTCATGAGAATAACGCTAAACGCGCTTACTCAAGCAGCTTCAGATTGTCGCCCAATTCCATTGCCGATTATACTTACAATTCGTGCTACAAAGACTTGTGCAGGGAGGATAGCTTCGGTTCCGACAGTGCCGTAGGAACAATGAGAAGCGATTTTTTTGCGGACATCGACCTCGCGAAACTTCGACTCGAGAATGAAAAGCGTGAAATCTGTCGTGGTAATACGGACAAATGTCGAACACCGAATCGCGGAGCATCGCCGATCGAGAGCACTGCTCTATAATTATTATTAATATTATTGTTCGATAAGGTGCTTCGATGAACGCCTATTTATCTGAGAGACGAATTTATAAACATGAGTTGAAACTTATGTTGTTACTCAAGTTGCGGCTTAAGCGGAGGGAGACAGATTAAAATTATCGATATTTATTGAAGAATATATTATTTGTTAGAATCAACAAATATTTTGATCTGTGACAAAAGCATGTAATTATTGTAGATAGCTCACTGTAAATTTATGAATTTTTGTGTTTTTCGTGAACAGGTTATCCAAATATTCCGAAAAAATCCTCGAATTTGCTTAAGATTTATATTTACGACATGAATGTAGTTTTTTTTGTTTTTTTTTTTAAATTGGTGAAATACCATAGAACTGAACACTATTTTAAAAACTTGTTTTCATAAATCCATTACAACTTTGCCAATTATAATTTTAGAAACGAAAAACCTAAATTCACACCCTAAGGATTCATCTTACGCAAAATTTGAGAATCTTTTATGGAATATTTGGAGGACCGGTTCTCGGCAATGTGCGACAAACATAAAACCCCATAAATTTATGGTGAGCTACCTACGATACTTAGATGCTTCTTCATTTTAGGAGTCAGCAATATATATTTTCTGTTATAATACCAGTCAAGCAAATGACATGTTCTTCAATAAATATCAACAATTTTGATCTGACTCCCTCCCCTTAATGTAATTTTTGCGGTACAGTCAAGTCAATTGAGTACTAATAAGATTTCAAAAATTGTTTGTACCAGTTTGAAAGATGATGTTAGTGCGAATTAAGGTTGATATTGATTTAAGAGCTTCTACTTAATATAGAAAAAAGTGTAATAATGAACTTACAGTCAAATAACAGAATTCGCGCTAATAACCGGTGGGGCAGTTTTTGTTAAGTCAAGTTTGTAATTTCTGTTGGATATTGACGAGCGAAAGTGCATTTTGTTTTTCCAAAAGATGTTTCACAATTTCATTGCAGAATTTGTGTCGTTTTAATTCCTAATCATACTAAAAGTCTAGTTAATTTTGCAGCTTAATTTTTTTCTTTTTCATTTAAAAAACTGCTGTAATTTATTAACGATAAATATTATTACGAATGTTTTTTGGGTAAATTCATAGAATATTTATCGAGACCAAAAATGTTGTCACTCGTCAATATACAACGAAAATCACGAATTTTACTTCACAAAAATTTTGTAAAAATATGTCCGATCGGTTATTAACGTACATTGAGTTCTTTTTCTGTAAATTAATTGTCATACTTTTGGTAAAATATTGAGTAGAAACTTTGAAATTCACACAAATTTCTTCTTTGAAACTGGTGCGAAACAATGTTTGAAATCATAATACTCAATTGACTTAACTGTATCGCAAGAACTACCGTAACTCGCAGATTAAATCTTAAAGTAAAGTTTTCAACTTACAATTATAAATTTGTCCCTAAGATTCGATATTTGTATAAAAAGAAAGAAGAGAAAAAGTAAGCGGTACAATAAGAAGACTTCGAGGGACCGAAGGGACTGATGCAATAACGTATTGACTCCGTGAAAAAAGGAAAGCAAACACAAACACACTCACACAAATGTACTGCTTAAGCTTTTTACAAAACGAGAACGTCCGTGATCGTCATTATATCCTAGAACGACGGCCTCTTTCGTCTCGAAGACGCCCGTGAGGCTGTTGCGCAGTAACGGAGATAGTATTTCCTTAATCTCAGAGACTAACTTCTGTTTAAACGAATTTCGGTTTTGCGTTCTGAAGATCCAATCCTCGTATTCGATCGCGCCTGTATTATATATATATATATATATATTGTTGCACTTAACAGAGTGAGATGCAAATTGTATTAATGCTATATTCCTTGCCGATCAACCAAATGCATTCCGAAAAGGTATATCTTGCCGTGCCGAAAAAAGAAAATGATAATCCAGATATGAAAAAGAATTAAAAAAAAAAGGAAGAACGAAAAGACATTCCATCCTAAATGATTTTTTGGCGTAATTTTTCTCGACGAGTCGATGAACGGATTTGTACAATTTTAATATTTAGGGATGTAGATCTTTTTCTAACTGACTTTTTTCGTTATCGTCGTATTTTTACTCGTTAATGAGTCAGTGAATTAAGTATGCAATTTGAAGTAGAAACGTACGTATACAGGTCCAAAAGCGTTATACGAAATGCAGATATTGTCGGCGATTGAATTTTCTTTTACATCGAAAACTTTTTACAATGAGGCCTAATTTTTATTGACATTACAGGTTTAATTAGCGTTCCTTATTACGGACTAACATGATTATTAATATTAATATTTTCTAAGAATAATGAGAGAATGCCATGTTAAGACGGATCTGTGTAGGTACCTTCAATTTGTAAATAGGTTTGTATATTTTCGATATTCGTCACTTTCAAAACACTCGTTTCCGTATGTGAAGCTGTACTCAGCGTTAAAATTACTGTCATTAATTTTAGAGTGACGCGAACGTCGTACCTTTTTATCGTAATTTCTTTTCTTTTTAAATTATTTAAATCGTACGCTTATTGTTGTAAACTAATTCTCAACATCCTCTATTCTCGTTAATTGCATTATAATTATTATTCACCACAGAACAAAATAACGTGTAGAAAAGAAGAAGAAAATTGACATTGATTATCGGAGATCCGTGTTAAACACAGTTTATTAGATATTGTTCAGCAGTTCGTGAGAATCGTTGCACGATTCGAGAAAGCAAATTTACAATGGAGCTGTACTTACTCGTTAATTTATTACACCACATCGATTAGGTTTGCGTCTGTCCACGAGAAAATGACTATTGGCTTAAACGTATATTGAAAACAAAAAAAAAGGATCAACGATCTATTATACATACAATATATTTTGATGTATCGTTGATGCCTTTTTTTCAATGTCGTTTTGGCCCAGAAATGCATAAACGTTAATTGTCTGTGATAGAAAGTGTTTTGAAATTGTCTCGATGACGATGAATTATATTGAACGATTGTAATAAAAATTCTACTATTATATAAGTTTAATATATTGTAAAAAGAAAAAAAAATCAACAACAAAAAAAAAAAAAGAAGCAAATACTCATATAATGTAGAAATAACATGCCATTTACCGTTTCAACCGAGGTTTCATAGAGAATTTCGATTTCGCGTTGACGCGCTTGTAATCAGAGAAATTTTACATCGATGATTTTTTTTTTTTTAACGGTGTTTCGTGGCGATAGGCTTCGATCCACGTTGATCTTTCCGTTACTTCCATTCGAAGCCTATCCTGAAACCTGGCAGTATTATGATGATGAAAAGAAACAAAAAATCTTGATTCACGTTGATCGGTCACCGCGCTCGCAGTATTACGTTCAAACTCTCAAGAATGTATATCACGAAGAATCTCAGATGTAGCATTTGATACCTTTAGTACGCGTTTAGCCGTTGAATTGAAATTCTATCATGACTTTAATGCATTTTTTTAAACAATATAAGAGAAAAATAAAAATCAGCGATTTGTTTAACATTCCCCTAACGCACTAGAGAGAGAGAGAGAGAGAGAGAGAGAGAGAGGGTGGATGAATAAATTGTTTTATCACGTATTTTTGTGAGTATTACATTTACCTTAAATCCCTTAACTCACAATTTCTTTGAAAAAAAAATACCACGACTCTGATTTTTTTTAAACTGTAACTTATTATAAAAATAGTATTCTTGAAGTAAGCATATATACTTAGGGTGGTCCTTAAATGCAAAATTTTCGAATTTTTTTGGGGGCACTCCAAATTGTTGTGAGAAATAACATAAAAATACGATGTGCTAAGGGAATCCGAGATTGATGCATTTTTAGACGTCGCTATCAGATATTAAAAAAATTATAAGGTTCAAAGTTTATAAATTTTTTAATGAAAACGAAAAATTTGAAATTTCTACGGAGGCACTCCGCA
Organism: Perithous albicinctus; assembly: GCA_964016905.1. Taxonomy (NCBI): domain Eukaryota; kingdom Metazoa; phylum Arthropoda; class Insecta; order Hymenoptera; family Ichneumonidae; genus Perithous; species Perithous albicinctus. The sequence continues at coordinate 23,568,426 of OZ024689.1, forward strand.
CTTTTGAAGTATATCGTATAACGAGAAAAACTGCAAAAATTCTACGAAATCGAAGCATTTTCAGAAGTACCGCTACCGAATGACAAAAAGAAAACAAGATTTTCGATATTTTTCGCTATTAGGTATAAAATAGTGGCGAAGATGAGAGACCGCCTCAGAAAAATAATTTAGGAGTGAATACGGATTGGTATATCTGTTGAAACATATTTTCCAAAAAAAAAACGCCCGAAGTTTGTCGGTTTGAAAGTGGGGGACCTCCGAAGAAATGATGAATTTTTCATTTTCATTCTCGAATTTATAAATTTTGAAGCTTATAATTTTGTTAATAACTGGTTCGCACGTCTTATTTTTATTTTATTGCTTACGATAATCTGGGGTACCCTAAAAAAATTCGAAAATTTTGCATTTAAGGACCACCCTAATATATACCCTTAGCCGAAAGTATAATAATTAGCGTTTAACAGTTTTTTTAATTTAAAAAAATAAAAAATTTAAGTTTGTTTCCCACCCTCAAATTTAATTACAAATAAGTTAACGTTGCCTTTTACAGAAAGAGGACTTGGGCGACCAACTTTGAGGAGCGTCTAAATTAAATAAATGCAAAATTATCTTTATTCTAGTCTTCTTCTTATAAAAGGCAGCGGCATCTTTTTTTATTGTTATTTAAAAACATTTTTTGTTGAGTTTTCAAAAATTGGTGAAACATCCTTATAACTATGTTCAAAATGAAGTGTAATTATGGTTGGAAATAATTATGATTTTGGTGTATATATATGTTTATTTTAAGAATATCAATTTTATCGATGCATTTTTTTAGACACCCGGTACGTAGGTTATTACAGAAATCCACGAATAAAGTTCTTCATTTACCCGATAGATGGCGACTCCGACTAGAATTTGAGGGTAACTTTTATTCTGAAGAAATTCAGCGCAAATTTGTATAGTTTACTTACTGTATAATTTACTCTTACTATACGTGCTTTAATTTAAGGGGGTTGAAGCGCTTCATAATAGTTAAGTCAATACTAAGTTTTTGTAAACTTTTTTTAAAAAAATTATTTCTTTTATAATTGTGAGTTTATTAGTTATATCTGTTAAATTTCTCATTCCATTTCTGGATAAAGGTTTTACAAATTGATCGTCTAAATATTTAATAGTTAATAGTGCTTTTTAATTACAATCAATTATTTATAAAGAGAAATGAATTATTCATCAACAAATTGGTATAATTTTTAAATAGTTAACAATATATATATCTAGAAGGACAATTTTTTAAGAAACACAATAAGTTATGCCACGTTAAATTCGGTAAAAAAAGAATTACTGCTTATACTTGAAAAAAAAAAACTGAACAACAATGGTCCTGTTTGAAAATTTTTATTTGGCAAATTTATTTAGATTAGTCATATATTTTTGTAAATCTATCGCAATGAATGATTCTCTGGGATATGGACACAAGATGTAATATAAATCATCCTTCGATACGGTAAATTAATCCGTAAATTCATGTAAAAACGATTAAAAAATATTTAATCACAATTTTATAATCGTATAAATAGAAATAATCAGTTTAAAATTTACGATAAAACATTTGATTCTTATATTAATCGGTCAATTTATTTCAAAACTACATTTAAGATGAACTTTCATTTTTTTTCAATACTTGAATATAAAGTAGCAGATAAAAATCTACTTGAATAATAATTCAAAAGAAGTTGAGATTTTGAGTTTTAATATGAGAAACAGGATCTCATATCATAAATTCAGCTTTAAAGATAAAATTTTGATACTTAAATTTTTTTTTTTACAATAAAAATAAATAATAATTAATTAAGAATCTGATTTGTTTGCCTGAATCAAAACGAATACGTGATGGATAGAAAAATAAAAGCCTTCACTAATTTAACTCGAAATCGTAGATCTTTCGGATTCTTGTCATACAAAAAAAAAAAAGAAAATCCAGAGTGCTTCTCGAGAATTCCGAACGCATTCGCAGCATGATTATTTTTGCGGTTTAAAGAGAATGAGACGAGGAAAGAGAGAAAAGTACCAGTAGAAGCGTAACGTGGAAATTTATAGCACCGGCATGTCGACGGAAACCTTAAATTTAACGTGCTTCGCAGTCTACGGAGGCTGTGTCCTCTGGTTGTACTTATATATATATATATATATATATATATATATATAGATGTAGGTGAATGAAATAAAACGAGAGAGCGGGAAAGTAACGTGCACGAGTGTGGAGTAAATGGCGTTGAGAGGATTCGGTGGAGGCAAACGGGGCGGGAGAATCTTTTGCGAAACACGACTCGCGGCGAAACGCATCTGAATAAAATGATAATAAACCGGGAAAAGCGCGGCGCGCGTATGCATTCAAGAGATGCGCGTATATATACTTGCGAAATTCGCGTTTGGCATTCGAAAACGCGAGAATTCGCCGATTTTTGCTGGTGACAATATTTTTTTTTTTTATTTAAATTAAAGCAATTTTCAGACTTTTTATCAGTTGTAATTTTTTTTTTTAACTACTTCTACAATGTTTAGTGGATTACTTGTATTCAAATTTCAGATACATTTTAGATAGTATTTATTTTTTGAAAGCTTTAATCATTTCTTTGGCTTAATGTATATTTAATATTTGAAAAAATTACGGTGAATTTATAGAGCATATTTTAATCAACAGAATGAACAAATGAGCAAATTATGTTGCTCGACATAATTGGATTTATTGTTGTGTTTCATTGTTCTTAAAAATTTGATGAAAAAAAATTGTTGTCGGTTATTGAGATTGAGAACAAAATTAGTAAATTATGTTGCTCCTCTTAATTGGTTTTATTGTTGTGCTTCGTGACTCTTAAAAATTGGATGAAAATAATTCTTATCGGTTATTGAAATACATCAGTAAATTTATTTTTTTACAAAATAGATTTGTATGCGAGTTGATTGTGTAACGTGATATTAAATTTATTAAAAAAAATTAGTAGTATATTAAATTTCAATTAATTGCCAAAAAATGTGCAGGAAAATTTTATTTTTTTCATTTCATATAAAATTATGAACATTATATACGAAGTTAAAATGACAAAACTTGCTTTTGTGATACCGCATGCTTTGTTTCAATCAACGATATTTTTTTGCATTTCTGTGTCTATCTCACGTCCAGGGTACAAAACATAGCTTGCTTGCTTCCCCTGTTTGATTCTTCCAAATTGAAGACGAAATTCCCTGCGGAAAAAAAGTTTCAAATCCGGAATTTGAATTTATTAATTACCAAAATTGCCAAAACTTTAGGGTGAAGCTATTTTATTGTTTCAATTTCAGATAAAATTGTAAAAACTACGTAAATAATTCATTTTTAACGCACTTATTTATATTTTTTTTGGCTATTTATTGGCGGTTATTTTTAGTATTTTCAGAAATGATCCTGAAAAAAAAAAAAAAAATAACCGCCACTAGATAATTTAAAAAAATGAAAAAAAGCGACTTAATTACACGAACAGGTGAAACGGTATAGCTGAAAATAAGCAAAAAATTACAAAAAATAATTGCTAATTTTTCAGGATCATTGAAAAAAAAAATAATAATTAAAAAACGAAAAAATCTGCCTTAGAAATATATGAACACAGGGTTACAAAGTTATGGTTTGCATAAGTATCAAATTTGCAGATGCAGAAATCTTCAGGGTCATGTATTAATAACAACAATAATAATATGAACAATGCGTACGTTATCCGTCTACGAGATGTACGTATTCGCGGTGTCGGGATCGTCGTAGTCGACCACGTCTACTGTTACTGCTGCCGCTGTAGCCTCCGAACGCCCGTGAGCGCTGCTTCTCTCTCTCTCTCTCTCTCTCTCTCTCTCTCTCTCTCTCTCTCTCTCTCTCTCTCTCTCTCTCTCTCTCTCTTCTCCGCGTCCTATCGCGATAATACCATTATGCGAATTCGTGATTTGCATATTTCAGAAAGCCGCGCTGCATGCGGCACAGGAAAGCATAAACAACGCTCGGTGGCGTATAACTGGGCTTCCTCGGCAGATGAGTTACATACACGAAAGATTTACGTAAACGCCCGGCTAGCTCGTTGCTTCTTCGCTTCCAAGTCTTCTTTTATATATATTAAACTATATATACAAATATATGTGTATGTGTATGTGTATGTACACACAGACACACATATATACAGATGCACACATATGCATACGTAGAAGGTAGTACGTATGCATATGGGACAATCCATACCATTTCCACGTGGGTCTGACCCTCGACCTCTCGAATTTGGTCGATGATTTTTTATATTATTGTTCCACTTCTAATAAGCATTTAGAATTTTTTTTAGATTTATTCCCCCAAATTTGGCTGAGTTTTTTTTTTCAAAAATAATGTATCGTTAGCCAGAATTAAAAAATCTGAAAAATATCTCAAAATTATTTTGTGCCGAATATAACATTTTTAAAACTTAGGCCCAAAGTGTGCAGGTTTTCGCGTATATTTATTTTTTAAGCTTATTTTGATAAGGAAAAGAAAAAATTGAAAAATATTCGAAGATTACAGTCCACATTTTTGTATATAGCACTGCATTTTTCAGCATTTTTTTCAGAATTTTTAGAAGCGATTTTGTTAAAAGAAAAATCGCTTCTAAAAATTCTGAAAAAGATTCTCAAAAATGTAATGTTATATATAAAAATGTTCGAGCATTCGCCCAGAGCGGACTGATTTTATCTACAAATTTTTTTTCAATTTTTTATTTCAGAAAAAGGGTCTAAGCTTAAAAATGTTGATATTTGGACTTTTGAGATTTTTTTACAGATTTTTCAATTTTGCCTAACGATACGTTAATTTTGAAAAATCATTATTAAGTCAAATATAGGAAACTGAAATCTAAAAAAAATCTCAGTGCTTTTTAGAGGTCGAGCAATAATATAAAAAATCATGGACCAAATTCGAGAGTTCGCGAGAGTCTGACCCAGGTCGAAATGGTATGAATTGGCCCATATATATTTTCACTGGTACCTGCATTTGAGACTTCGCTCTGCGACAGAGTCACTATACACTGTACATATAGCTATGCTCTCTGTGTATAAAATCAACATACACGTGATAAAGTAACTCGGCTATTCTTGTATTTCTTCCGCGGATCCTCTTCGTGTAAGACTGGCGATCATCTATCTTCGATAGTAAATAATTGTATACGACTGTAATACTCTCAGTGCAGTACGTATATAATACTCTTGTGGTCACATAGAGCATTACAATAAGCCGTGTTGCATGTGCAGCTGCTGCAGTTATGGCTACTCGCTTTTGCTCCTCGAGAATATACTTCTTTTTGACGTCTGACTTTTTTTTTTTTGTTTAATTCATGGACATATCAGAAAGCTATAATTCTTTACAAGACTGGTGGTAAAAATTTATATATTCAATAGTTTCTATTAGCTGAGATTTGTGATAAAAATCTATTCGATATATGTTGAGATAAAATTGTTATGACATAATATCATTTATATGAAAGCCTAAAGAATTATAGTAAATACTGAGAGAAGTTTACATTGAATGAAATATATTTTATTGAAATCTAGGCTATCCAATGTTTTATTTGTGGCCAATAAAATAATATATTTTAATTTTGCATGTGCAGCTGCTGCAGTTATGTCTACTCGCTTTTGCTTCTCGAGAATATGCTTCTATTTTTGCTAATATTTTCCTCAATAGTTATAATCGACATTAAGAAATTGTTCAAAATCTTCGTTGACCCTAAATCGAAGAATTGTAGAGTTATTTAAGCGAATGGATTCACAAAAAAGCAATCCCAGAAATACCAAAAGAAATTGCTATACTTCCTCTTGGATTTCAGTCCTTTTCCAGCAACTATTATAAAAAAAAAAAAAAAAAAAAGAAACCGAACCTCATGCTAGATAAACAGCCGAAAACAAAAAATATTAAATCGAAAACATCCAAGCCTCAGAAAAGCATCAAGATTGTTAATTATTCGATAATTAAAATTTTTAATTAAGCAAACTTAATGTTTATAGAATTTTCTTTTTATCCATTACCGTCTCCTCTCGCAAAATCGTCATTACAGAACGAGAAACCGATAAATTTCCTCTCGAAGTAGCAAAGACACCGAAAAATTACAAATTTTTCCTTTGATTCTTGCGACGGCATCGGTAGCGCGCGAGATCTTCCGATATTAACGTTTATAATATGCGGGACGATGTGCCAGAAGATTCCCAAAAAGGGTCTCTCGAAAATCTCGACAGGTTGCCTCCTTCGTTCTGTAGGTATAAATACGTATATATATATACACACGACATAGAGTCGAATTATACGAACACGAGAAATTAGATGGATGACGAAGGCCCAAGTCAAGGTGGCATTCGATGGGTGTAAACGAGAGATAAGATCTATACTGCTGTCGTCTGCAATATCCCTCGCCTTCCTCTTCGTCGTGTCCCATAAGCCGTTTCTTTTCCTTCATTCCCTCGGATCGCCTCTCGCCATGCTTTTCCACCAAGGGAGACACATCAGTCCGGCACAGTACGACTTTTAATTATAGCTTTTGAGACAAAGAGCCATGCGCTTTCCTCACTCTCCGCCCAGGAACGCTCGTTCTTCAGCAACAGCAGCTTCTCTTCTTCCAGACTTGGACGTAATGGTCATCGTAGCAGAGAGAGAGAGAGAGAGAGAGAGAGAGAGAGAGCGAGTGTGGCTCGAACGATGTTGGATAGGAGCGGAGAAAAAGTGAAAAACGAGAGAGGAGGTTGGCCTCGTCTCGTTATGACGTGCCATTGACAATCCTATGCTCGTCATTCTCGTTGGAGCTTCGCCACCATTCGCCAAGACTCCTTATATACTCCTGTAACTACATGCTGCTGTGTCGCTTCTTCGCACAGATATACTTCGAAGATTAAATCGACCAGTTTCTTGTAGCACGTCAAGGGTAGAAGGGAGACAGAGAATTAGAGAGAGAAAGAGAGAGAGAGAGGAGACTGACCGGAACTGCGAGGGCAGATGATGCATGAGTTCTTCGCCACCGTCTCCGCGATTGATTCAATCAGCAGCGGCAGCAGGAGTAGAAGCAACCAGAAGCACGTGGGTATAAAAGCAATGATTAGATAATGACTGATGCAACGTGCGCTTACAGTTATTGTTCATTCAATTCTCCTCCTCTTCTTCTTCATCTTCTTCTGGTAACTCGATTCTACACGAATGTTCTTCTTCAAGGAGAAACTGTCTTCGGTTTTTGCAAAAGTCCATCTGAATGTGAATAATTGACGAAAATCTTTAAATCCCAGGTTCTCCAAATGTTTGACTTTTGAAGTGCCAAAATTCGGACTTTCACAGTCAGTGATTTGGAGAGTTGCTACTTGGACAGTCGACGATTTGGCTAAATGGAATTGGGACAGTTGGGAATTTGGCACTTGAAGTGTCGATCATTTCGATTATTGGGATTAGTACAATTGAGGATTTGGAATAGTGGTTCATGCAGAGTCAATGCGATTCGGAGAGTTTCCTATTTGCATTTCAGATACATTATGAAAAACCCGGTGAACAGTTTGCTACTTCGAAATTTGGCGCTTTGGAGATTCGCATCATGTACAGTCAAAGCACTGCCGCTTTTATATCCACTGTAACGGAGTATACAGCAATTCGGCTTGAAGATTGTGCTCAGAAAGCAAAAGAAGATAATGTAAACTGGTAGATCATTGTTTTCCAGATGTGCCCATCGAATCAACAGGAACAGCATACGAAGAGCCTGAAGCCAGTTACAGCCTGTTACTCCTGCTCTAAGATTTTTCGAGGGGAATTACAAGAGGCAAGCGTGTCTATCTCCTTCTTCATTGTTTTTCGAGGCCTTTCGCCGGTGCGGGCCGACCTAAAACACAACGAGATACAAAGCGCCGCTATCCGCACCATCAGTGTCCGATACTAGGCTCAGGTGACACGGTTTCTCTTGACGATGCGAGAACGAAGACGACTGCTACGAAAAGAGGAGGATGGATAATATACGTTCGGCACGGTACGGCACCGGCTCAGGACTGCTCAGGACTATACGGACACGCTGAAAAGTGACCCACGCTCTTTGAGGGGTGCACCCTTATTAAGGTGGAGATGGGAGGGGATAGAGAGGTGGGTTTGCTCGTTCAACACGGTCCCAAGATCCTCGCCTCTGCTCGCTTCCAAAGCCATCCTCACCCGAGAACCCCGAGGAGAGCACCGATGACAGCAAATATTTACAACGTCATGCTACCTAGACTGGGCGGGTTCGCGAGTGTCGTTATACCGGCGCCGGGTATCCTTTTTCTGTTTCCCTTCTTTCTTTCTCTCTCTGGTTTTTTTTTTGCTACTTTTTTTCCCAACTCTCTGTGTGCAATCCTCGCGTATCTCTGATGAATAAACGTCGCTTGGTGACGCGCGAAACTTCAACACCGCCGATGGTTTTGATGAGTACAGGTTTTTTTTTTTAAAAGCAATTCTGGGTTTTAGAATATAACTTTTTGTTTTCTCTGAGACAAAATTTAATTTTTAATTAATATAATTCTTCCAATATTGTCGGTCCATCAGAAAGACAATTCCTAAATTGGGACGCTGGTAATTTACTGATATAATCAGCTCACGAATTTGTTTAGTATTATTCATAAATGAGACGATTTTTTGGCATGACAATAAATATTACCAAAATTGAGAATAACTGCGCCTACAATTATCAAAACTTTATAAACAGTACAGCCGGAATGGAGGGTCTAAACTTATGGTTTTTGTGGTAAGCGCCGGAGGCGTCTGAACAGCCGTCAAGCGAATGCGTCGTTAGGCTCCTGCTGCTGTTTGGTTATCGTTTATATGTATTTCAAGTCGAGAACAGACCCAGGATAATGTATATACCAAGGATTCTCGGGGCCTTATCCATGACATCACTCGTAATAAAATTATGGCATTGCACCAGCAGTCATGGGAAGAAAAAAAACCTTTTGGATTATCCTGTTGTATTTGCTTACGGTTAAGAGTACACAAAGTTGAAGCTTTCTATGTGTATCCCAGTGACATAGAGAATGAGAATGATCCCTAGTATATATCCTCGGTACATTGTACATATAATAGAGAGCTAACAAACCTACTTGAAGTACTTGCGGGGGCGCGCGACCGTTCTCCATTTCTAATCTCTTTTATTCTCCAACTAATATACCTTAGCTGCCGACCGTAAGCCCATTGCGGCAATGTTTCCCGCAATTATATGACCTGCTCTTGTAGGAGAGGCCAAGCGGTTGGATAGGCCGGAGATTATTGCGGGAACCAAGCCAGAAGGATCATCGGAGCTTTAGCTGTTATTCTTACCCTGCTAATGCCAGCCTAAACGCTCGTTTTTCCCAAATCCCCTGTCTTCTTCCTATTATTCGCCGACAAATAAATAACGTTAATTTTTCTTTAGACAGAAGAGAAATCTTATCTTACACTTGATCCTGTCGCGCAGTTCTTCGCTCTTTCACAATTTTTCATCCACAAAATGTGTCTCTTCAAATATTCCTGTATTTTCTGTCGCTCATAAATTGACGATTGAAATTTGGTATTTCATAGAGACACCACATTTCTTCTGAGTACTAAAATTTGAGTACTAAAAAAATATTACTGATCAACTGATTGCAGTGTAGGGTGATTTTTATTACAGTTAAATGAAACGTTTCTATTGATGGATTTACAAAAAGATATTAGCTGATTTTTAATAATTAGAAAACAAATTTATTAATTTGATAGTATTAACAGGTTGTGAATTTTAATCGTTTGTTTATGAAGAATTTTTTATGGGTAAACAAAAGGCTACATTTTTTTAACGGTTGACATTATCAAATATTTGGAGGATCAATTTGTGAATTGTGTTATGAGAAGCGGAATAATCTCTGCTGCATTAAAATCAGCAAAGAATTGCAGATTATTCTTGAAAAAAAAAACTGAACGAAGATGTTAATATCCTTCTCGAATCCAGCTGTTGAATACCGGCCATCGACACGGTATGGATTTTATGGACATCGTATAGGGTTCATTTTTACCATCGGATTTTTAACAGTACAATGTAATGACAAAAATCTATTTTGAAGATAAATGGCTCTACAAAATATCGTTCTATATTCGACAAATTTTTCGATTAAACTAAATATCTCAATATTAAAAATAAACATACAATATTCAAAATATTTTTCCTAAACCACCTAAACGCTCGATTCCCTAACTTTCAATTAAAAAAAACCCAACAATAATAAATCCCCTGTCTTTTCATTCTTATTCACAGAAAAATAATATTAATTTTTTAAATCTACACAAAAATAAACTTTGCTTCTATCTCCTACTAAATCCTGCCGCGCGTTTTTCGTCCATCACCTTCAATCTATCATCCTCAAAAAAACACTCTTCTTTCCAAGCAATCTATCCTATATTTTCAGTCCCTAATAAATAACAAATCGAAATTCTGTATTCCATAATCGTCGTGACACTGGGTCTTCTCTTTGTCACAGCCTTGATACAGTGGCTCGCGTGGAAAATTCAAGCTGTAGAGAAACGAGAGACGGAGGAACCCACGGAGACCCCCTGCTAAGGTATCGGTTACGCTTAAACCGCGTTTAAAGAGTTTGGGTCCGAAAATCTTTTACCCTCTCTTTTCCACTCGCATTGAAAATGGTTTTACGTAGCGTTGCTCCCAGTTCTCTCTAGGTTCTCTTTTGGTAGTCCGTATCTATTTGCTTTGGCCCTAGAGTTCTGGAAGGACTTACGAGAGAGGTCCTAAGGCGGCGGGCCTTAACGGTGGCGCCAAGAAGATCCGTATCTTGGCGCGAGCGTCGGAGACCGACGAGGAGGGCTGTTCTCTTTGGGCCCTTTTTCTCCTTCTCTCTCTCCTGTCCTCTACATTTCTTCCTCTTCGCCTTCACTCTCTCGTGTCCCCTACATTTCTTCCTCTTCGCCTTCTCTCTATCTCTCTCTTTCGTCCTTTTCTACGTTCCTTCCTCTTCTCCTTCTTTCCCTCGTCCTTCTCTACGTTTCCTCCACTTCTCTTTCTCTCTGTTCTCCTTCTCTACGTCCCTTCCTCTTCTCCTTCACTCCCTTATCCTTCTCTACGTTTCATCCTCTTCTCCTTCACTCCCGCATCCTTCTCTACGTTCCTTCCTCTTCTCCTTCTCTATGTTCCTTCCTCTTCTCCTTCTCTCTCTCGTCATCCTCTGCACTCTTTCTTTCCCTACGTTTTCATCCTCTTCTTTCTCCTTCTGTATTCGAACGAATGAGTCCTGATGGTGAACAGGGACCAAGCACCAGAATCCGTACGCGAAGAGATTCGAAAAGAAGAAGAAGAAGAAGAAGGAGGTTGAAAGAGGGAGATAGGAATAAAGAGAAGGCTCATCAAAGATAACATCTAATTCCGAATCGTCCGTTCGTGTAGGCTTCCATGTATCGTGGCTGTTGACCAGCTCGCCGCGCTTGCCTCTCGGCAAGTGTCGTCGTCGTGCTGCTTGGTGCTCTTTTGCTTTCGCTTTTGTGCCTCATGCGAACGGGGTATATATACCAAAAAATACATATATACAACACACAGGCATTATGCAGCCGGTGTGCCGCACATTCGACTGGACACGCCACTCTGGTGAACGTTTCTGATGATCTGTTCGAGCTCGAATGGACTCTCGACGATTATTGAATCTTTCGTTATTCTAGAATGAAAGATTTCATCATCTTTTCATATTTAATGTCTCTATCTAGGAGCACTGCTTTGCAAAATAAGAGCGAAGTTTTTTTCGGCGAATATTCGGGCTAAAGGAAGAGACTTTATTGCGTAGAATATGCTGGATATCGTTCTCTCTGTGTTTGTTTGTGCTGAAGAGACGCACACGAGAGTGAAATCAAAGCGAACATTTGTATTCCGCAGAGATTTTTCAACAGCGGCGGCCGGTCCCCGGACAGTTTTCTCATTTCGTTTATGGCTGACCGTAACATAACTCTCCTAAGGCTGAGAGAGGCTGACCATCATTTGAGTAACATTGGGGTAAAAGAGAGGGAATGAGAGGCACATGTAAACTTACGTCCTTTTTCTCTAGTTTCAGGATAACCCAAAGACAAAAGGTGGCCTATCTTTTTGCAGCGGATACAAAATTGTTTCGCATTTTTTTTTTTTTTAATTTCGTATTGTAGTATGAAGACTCTGAATTTCAACCACTTTTTATTATACTAAAGTACGCTGAAGCTGTGACCATCACTCAGAATAAAAATTACTAAATTGGAATCAACGGTTTTATTTACTTATGAAATTAAAGTATTGTTTTGATGATTTATTTAATGTTTAAATCTGTGGTGAAATTAGTGACTGTTTTTTTTGTTATATTAATAAAATGTTTGTTTTGAGATATTAGAATCCGCTTTTCCATTCCAAGCAAAAATGTATATTTTTTGTTATGCATTGGAAGAAATATTTCTTACATTTGAGAAGATATATTTAATTATTAAATCATTTTATGATTTTAATTACTTATATTTTACATCAAAATTATGGAATTTTTTCTTATAATATAAACAAAAAAACTAGAAAAAATACTGCATCCATTGATATCAGAATATTTACTAAGTAAATTTAGTCCTAGTTTCGAATTCCCGAAATTGTGAAAATGCTTTTCCTTCAATATTTACGCCACTCGAAAAGCACTTAAAAAACATTTTTAGGTATGACATGTAAATTATTTTTAAATTTCTTTTGTTAACAATTATCAATAAAATGATAACACAATTGATGTAAACATTGTAAATAAACAAATATTAGCTTGACAGAAAAAGAATCGAAAATTTATTTAAAAGGACTAATGAAATATTTCGGTTCTAAGAAGTATTAAAAAAAAAGTATTTCAAAGAACGAAATACTTATAGATTCTAATATTTTGTTGTCTCATTGCATCATAAGTATTTTTGACTTTTCCTTATTGTCTGTCGATACTGCATAATAGATTTACTTAGTGAACAAAATGCTAAAATTTTTTCATAAAATAAAGCATCTTCTCGAGTCTCTCATTCAACCACACAACCGAAGATTTTTCAATATAATTAATTCAGTTTTAATGACTAGTCAGTGACTCATCCGGTCATTAGGCATTTTTCTCAGGCTATCAATAAAAAAGATATACCCACGTCGCGACGTCAGAGGATCTTTGATTTTACGTTGCAGCATCAGCGAGACATAAAAATTCACAGAATTCATTGATCCGGCCAGAGCTAATATGTTTTATACGATATTTTGGAGATCTCGTGAAGGAAAAGAGAGAAGAGCAAGGAACGTTTGTTTTCTGGGTATAGAGGAGAAGAAGATGAAGAAGAAGATGAAGAAGAAGAAGAAGAAGAAGAAGAAGAAGAAGCGTCGAGTCGCGTTGTTGTTGCTGCTGGTTGTGGCTGTTTCTAGTGACTCGCAGACAGGTTCACGCTAAATGGCGGTCAGAACGTGCATGTCGCGCGCCACGGGGCGCCTCCTTGGCCAAAAGCGCCGACTTGTTCGTAGCGACCGACAGCGAGCTCACTCGGTTTGGGTCTACGCGGTCGTCCTGCGCTTCACCGCGCAAGCCTCGCTCTTGGGTCCCTTTTTGCCTTATCCGCGCTCGCGCGATCCCCTTCGACTGCTCGTCGTTCTTTCGCCGTCTTTCTTCTTTGGTATGCGTGCCACGATATTCTAAATGGCGTCACCGTTACGCGTTTTGGAACGATTTTTGTCTTAGAGCGCCAGCGATCGGAGTTCTCGACGGTAGAGAAAGGGCACGTTACGCACGTGACTCGACTTTTCAGTCATTTTCTCAAATTCGATTCTTCGAGTCTCAAGGGACTTTTCAAATTGAATTATTATCCACTGGCGATTTTTAAAAACCTGTCGAATAGGATTTATTTGATTCAACCTTGAATCTTTAGGCTGATCATTGAATAACATTTTTTTTTTTTCGATGTCGCCCTAATAGTAGTTTTTGGAACAATTGCATAATCATTGAGAAAAGCTTGAAGCCTTTTTTATGTGTTTCGGTCAACTTGATTCGACTATTCACATTAATTTTCTCCAATTCGATTCTTCGAGTCTGAAAGAACTTTGAAATGGAATAATTATCCACTGGCGATACGAGAAAAAACCTCTCGGCTAAAAATATGGCTAGTTGAAAAATCTTTGGGAATAAATTCAGACTGCACAGGCCACATTATCATAAAGCTAGTCCTCGCCCGGGTTCCACCTGCCGATGGAATGGAATCTCCTGATGGCAAGCTAAACGTATGCCAATAGGCGGAACATTTAAGATGATATCGAAATTTGAAGCAATTACTCTGCAAAAAGACGACGACATTTTATGAGTATATCCAGTTTTTAAATCTGAATGCTTGGGTTCTTAAAACCACCAGTTTCCTTTCTGTTCTATAATTTTAAAAAGGCGAATTTACATGCGAATATGATAAACGAACTATTTTTTCTCATAAAAAATTCTGCGTAAATCACAGATTTTTCTGTTGTATTTAAAAAGTAACACAAGAAACGTGGAAACTTGACACACTTTTGTATATTAAATGAGAAGTGACACAATAATTATTCTAAAATGTTACAAAATTTGTTTACTAAAACTAAAATAAAATGTTCTACCACATTTTTTATGTATTCCTGTAAAACTAGAAATTGACAGTAAAAATGATGTCAAATTAACACAATCTTTATGTTACAGTTACACAATCTTTAAATTTAGGTTTCACTGTGTAGCGTTCAATAATTTCGCCCAAGAACACTCTCTGTTGATTTATCGTATAAATAATTTGAAACAGAAATAAAAAGTATTTATTAATAATTTTTTTCAGATACATTGATCTGAAAATATATAACAATTTTTTACAAATAAAAAATATAAATTTTCCACGTAGATTCGTAAAAATAAAATTAATTCTTCTATTTCGATCGAATTATTAAACGAATCTACGTGGAAAATTCATGTCTCTTATATTTTTAATACAATATTTTCATATCAACGTGTCTAGATATTGAAAAAAAAACAAATTATGAATATCGAATTATTTATCAAATAAATAATCAAATAGATTGTGATAAAAAATTAATTGAACTGCTTTTGTCATTCCAGAAAACCAAATACGATTTAAAAAAAATACTACTATCAAAATTTCAGTAGATTCTCAGTTGCTGCAGAAAGAACAAACTTGGAAGAATCAGGCGATAACATCAATAAATATATACATTTTGTTTCAAAGTGTTAATACCATTTTAGCAAAAGTCACTTATCTCCTTTTCGCGAGTGCGCATTCGCGATGGTACAAAGCAATTTGTCTCGTGCCCACGAAAGACAACGGCAATTACTTAATTTGTCCTTTACTAAAAGAGGGGGTATCGCTTAATGAGGCCTGTGTCCTGCGGCATTGGAAGCACACCGCGCCGCCACGACGAATCACCGATACTTCTCTCTCTCGTTCTCTCGGCTTCGCAAAAACTTTATGGATCGTTTCACTTATGTAGAGAGGACTCGCACGTGGTGACCGCGTGATTTCACGCGAGTGAGAATACGACAACGAAGACAACGACGCGAATAAACTTGATGCTTCTTCACTCGTCTTCGTGGTCACGTATTCTTTAATTGTAAGACGGACGAAGGATTCGTCGTGCTTCGTCAATTTTGATAGATTCGCTACTCAAACTTGTACTCATAGACTTGCAAAATGATACTGAAAATATGTCGGAGAGTAAATAAATAAATGAGGTGGATATGTGAAAGGAACGAAAAATTAAGTACATCATTAATTATAAATACTTTTACATTTTGTATATGATTTCCAAAAGATCCGCCGAGACTGAGCTGAATTATATTCCGGTAAAAAATTCATTAACATCGTGGGATTTTTTCTTTTTTATGAAATTAAAATTGCATCAGTAATACGCACGTTAAATTGTTAATAAATATCATTGATTACTCTTCCATTATTTTTTTTTTGGCAAAAACTAAATTTTAAAAGTAATTATTTTATGTATTTTAGATTGTAAGATTTTGAAAAATATTTCACGAAAGAAAACAAATTTTTTTCCACAGATTACAATACAATTTCGAGAGCAAAAAAGAATCGTTATCGAGAACGATATTCCAAGAGTAATATGTTATAAAAGTATATTACGATATGAGTGCGATCAAACTTTTTTTGACGAAGCCGAAGCCGTGCGTTACAATCACACGAGTTTAGAAAAAATTTCTCGCACGAATTTCGTATGCAACTTTATTTCACGTGTGCGAGAAGTAGGCACTTCTCGCACCGCGTGGCATAATGGTATATTATGATACGAGTGCGGTAAAATTTTTTCTGATGTCTGTGAGTTTGCTGCACGAGCCAAATGCGAGCGTTACAATCATACGAATTCAGAAACAATTTCTCGCACGAATTTCGTATGCAACTTTATTTCACGTGTGCGAGAAGTAGGCACTTCTCGCACTGCGTGGCATAAAAGCATTTTACCGTACAACTCTGTGAACGATAAAGTTTTATTTTTATTAATATGCGTAGTTGTGACACATCACCGCACGCCATTCTTCATTGCCTTCATTAATCTACGATTTTTTTTCACAGAAATCATTCATACATTGACTATTTATTTATTTATTAAAGTCTATCGTGTCGAATGCAATATTAGTGTGAAATCGAGGGCTAGAACGTTGATTAACTAGAAATAATGAAGGTACTTCGCTAAAGATATTAATTACACGGCCGTGCGTGAGCCTCGGGCGATTCTAACTTCCTATTTGCATATATTCCCGTCATTTACAAATGACCCTCCCATCAATAACACTCTGGATTTCTTTTTGGCACCAGTGTATTCATTAACTTTAGTGTCAGTCCTGTTATATACGTTATTAAGAGTTGACGAGCTGCAAGAAAAGAAAAACGATTTGGCTCGATGGATTAAAATAGAAACCCCGTTATTTTCGCATTAACAATAAGCAAAAATTAGTAAGAAACGTAATCTTTTCATAATCGTGTAAAATACTTTTTTCGAAACTTTTTATGTGATTGTGAAAACTGACATTTAAATGTTTTTTTTGTTTACAAACCAAACAAAAGAAATGATATAAAAATATCGATTTCCATTACGACTAATTATTGTCCGAAACAAACCAAAAAAATGTATCTTACTCTTCTATGTGAAAGTAAAAAAGAATTGTACAAAAAAATTTCGCAAATTTTTTGTGACTTTGGGGAAAAAGTTGCAATTTTCATGAAAAATTAAATAAAAATAAAAATGTTCACAAACAAAGCTTCCTCTGGCTGCAAAAAGGGGCCACCCCATAGTGTAAAAGACAAATATGTATTACGAGTTTCCATCATCTTCACTTGTCACATTATCAAAAGACACGTGAAATTCCACAAGTACATCCCAAATAATAGAAATACTGATATACAAAAGCAGAAAGAAATCGAGACACTTGATACTTACGAAATTGGCCATGCATTCACATGCCTCGTTGTGTCTATGGAAGAGGAAAAAAAAGGAAAATAAGAAAAATGCATCGAGGGTAGCCGTTCTTCCATCTCACCCGTAGTTTGGTGTGTCTCCTTGCGCCAGAACATAAATACGTCGAGATTAATACGCGGCCACAAATCCCAAACGGTAGTAGTTTATCGTCTGATATCCGTGCAGTTGAGGGGAAATGCGACGGTGCTTGGACGCGGGTAATAAAATTGGTAAACTCTCTCTCTCTCCCTCCGAGTTCTGGTGGCCCAAGTGCAATTCGTCGACTACTGTTATACCACTATACTACGTACTGTGGATTGTGGCTTCTCGGCTTTGCTGGGAGAGGATTCTTGGGGTCGCATTGACGCGCATCGTCCGGCGTCCAACCGAATCGAATGTGACGGACTGCAGGCAATATTGCGCATTCCTATCTCTCCATGAATTCGGTAAGCACCGGTTTCATTCCACAGTGACTGTTATAGAAGACTATCTACAAATGTCGGGAGTATCGTCGCGAGAGCTAAAGTATCACAGCGGCACGACGGTGTCCGACGTTTGTCTAGCTGCGAATGTCCGTCACGCGTTATCCTCGCACCCCATCATTTGTCAAGGAAAATCATGGATTCTCTCTTATTCAGCCTCTTCTGCTGTTGCGGGGGAGAACGGGCAGGTCCAGCTGTTCGCTTTTGCGGTAGATTCATCCAACAATTTCAGATTTTTACTGTGATAATAACCATTGAAGATAATTTATATTGCAAGGGAGAGTCATTGGGATTTTTGTTTGAGTTTCAGATGAGATCGACATCAGCTTCAGCAGTTTATTGGAACTTGAAGATTTGTATATGATTCTTTTTATCAGAAAAAAAAAAAATGATAATTTCTTATGCGCTTAGCTCTTTTTTTATCCCAAGAGAATTGTGATGATCGGTTTCCAACTCTTACAATGGCAGCCATACCTAAAATTAGTCAGTCTAAATTACTGAACTGTAATTTTTTTTTTTAGTATTTTTGATTCCTCGTAGAGGAAGCTTTGTTTTCGTGAAATTTTTTACAAAGTGTTTCTCTATGAGGAAGCCAAAGTAGACAAACGTACTTCTTAAAGAAAACAATTTGCAAAGTTCTACTTTGCATACACGCAGACATTTTTAAAAAATGTAAAATAATGAAGAAGTAATTTGCAAGGTTCTACTTTGCAGGCTTTTTTTCCTACGATACATTTTTTTCGCAGCATTTAACTTTAATTTCAAGTCAAACATTAAAGCGTCAGAGTTTCAATTTAAAGCGTTTTGTATTTTATAAGTCGAGAATTGATAAAAATTATGATTTTAGACTCAAGTACCGCGATATACTTGTCTTCCGTAATTTTTCATAATTCCACTCAACACCTGATAATGTTTTTTTTTTCCTTCTCTCTTGTACGTCAAAACAGATGAAGAAGATGGTGAGTTGAAGAGAAGATAATAAAATGATTAAAAAAGGGTTTGAGGTTGATTTTTCATCGCGGTAGGTGGCGTCTTGCCATTACCAATACCGAACGTCTCAGGTCTCTGTCTTGGGCGCGAAGGATATGCGAGGAAGAGAGTTTCTTCGCCCGCTGCTAGCTGCTGCTGCTGCTGCTGCTGCTGCTGCTCCCCCGAGGCCGTCATCACGCGAGCAAGCTCTGATTTACTGCTAGTTTACTCACCCACGAAGCGTCCGTCTAATTACAGGGTCCGGAGGAACAGCTCGAAAGAGAGAAGAAGATAGCGAGAGCATCGAAAGAACGTATATTTCTCAATGTTCGGACATCGGCCAACCTCATACATATGCGCACGTTTTCTCTTCTCGTGCATATTAAACTGTTGCACTTTGAATTTTCAAAGACATCGCTCACTTTCTATGCATTGCTTGTAGCAAAAATTAAAAATTAATTCATTATTTTAAACGGTAATTATATAAACATTGTGTTATTTGATGAAAGAAACAAAAATCGTTTAAATCTACTGAATTAACGGTGACGGATAATAAACAAAATATTCGGTTCATTGAATTAAATGTCATAGCAAAAAGAAAAACATAAAAATTCGATTCATTGTGAATTGGAAAAAAATTCGATAATCGAATTTTTTGGCATAATTATAATTTTATTGAGAACTTTTTGTTTAAAAACAGAAGAATTATTAAATTAAAATAATTTATGATTTTGATAAATTATACAATTATTCGAAGCATTAATAATTGGCAAGAAAATTCAAAATTTCTTCTTAGAGTAAAGCTAATAAAAAAGAGAAATGAATATGAAATATTGAAATCTTAAAAATAAAGTCTTTGCTGCAATCGGAGGCATATCCGTTGAATTTTTGTATTTCTCATTTATATCCAAAATCTTTTTTCCACATTTCGAAAATTATATTATTCAAATAGAGAATTAATTAGTTTATCGTGCATCTTTTTGACGAAAATGATGATAATTTCAGGCAAAATAACAAAATTATGAAGGTGAGTCGATCACCACTGGAGTAATCAAATAGGGAACTATAATTTAATAACGTAATACACGATAAAGCGTGTGTTATTAAAAAGCTACAAATTTTACAGAAGTAAATATGAAGGTTTAACAAAATATTGAGCTGCCTAAAATTAATGAAAAATAATGTTGAAGAATTTGCATGCCTTAAATTGTGGAAACCCTTTTTACAAGTAAAAAATGAATATGTAGAAACGTTCAAAATATATAAATTTCTGTTTTTGGAATTTCCATCTTGGATTTTGGGCATCTAACGATGTGTACATATGAGATTTTAGGCTCATTTCTGTATTCAGCAATGAGAATTCGCGTAAAAAGCTTCAACTTTACAATTTTATATCTCAAGAACTATACGATTGATCTCATCAAATTGTTACATATCGATCGGCTTGAAGCAGATCTATAACATGTTTAAAATCTAGATTTGTATCTTGGAAAGCCTCTGGTGATCGACCCACCTTAAATGATTTTGCTAAATTACAAAATTATGAAATTCTATGATTTTGCGAAATCATCAACTTTTGTAATTTTGCTAAATTATAAAATTCTATGATTTGGCTAAATTATAAAATTCTATGATTCTGCTAAATTATAAAATTCTATGATTTTGCTAAATCATCAACTTTTGTGATTTTGCTAAATAATTAAATTATCCGAAACGTTAAATAATTCGTGAGAAAATCAAATATTTTTTCTTAGAGTGAAGCTGACCACGGAGATGCGCTCACGTATCCAGATCTCTCTAAAGCACATTCTCGCGTATCTTCAGCACCGGAGGAGGTCGCGTGGGCGTGCAGAAGATTCCTTGTCTCGTGCGAGGCACCAAACCGGCGATTATGCTGTCGACACTCTCTTTGTCGCGTCTCTGTAGAACGCCGAAAGCTTTCGTGGAGTCGAAGAGTAAAGCGGGGGCGTTATTGGTTCCTCGGGAGAATCTCGGTATAATGCATCGTGTTTGGTGCACATAAGCAATGCAGGAGTAGCCTGCACCGAGGAGGTAAGCTATACGACCGCCATTGCGGGATTGCGCGACCGTGCTTCGTATCCTCTCGCCGGCTCACCACCTCCGCTCTCGACCCTTCCTCTCACGTTACTCTCACGCTTACTCACTCATTCACTCTCTCTCACTTCTCTCTCTCTCTCTCTCTCTCTTACTCTCTCTCTCTCTGTCTGGCTGCTGCTGCTGCTCAGTGCGTTAAAATCATTTGTGCACGTACACGCGGAGCATGCAGGTAAGTGTGGCTGTGCCGGGGGCGTGGCGGCTTCCTGGTGGTCCCCCACAGGCGTAGAAACTCGTGGCCTCATCTCTCTCACTTTCTCTCTCTCTGTTTCATCCTACCTTTATTAAATCATCAATCTCTGAAAAGCTTTCACAATATTGCAAGTTAAGACATTAGGGAAGGTCAAGGTTTGCGTTTAGCCATTAGACGAAGCAAAAAAAAAAAGATCATTGGCCGAGGGAATCATGATAATCACGTATGGAAAGTTTCTGGACGTAATTTCTACATTGGGTAACTCGATTACATAGATCATTTTTTTTTAATCCGATGCCATTTATCGAAATCATAAACACTGTTGTATTATAGATTTTTTTTTGGTTTTTCGGATTTCTCTGTTTTATTTGAAAAAAGAATAAGTATTTGCATATTCGTGGAATTTATTTGAAAAATATTGAATTAGAAATGATAAAGAAAATATTTCAAATTGACAAAAATAATTATGTTAAATCAGAAGTGACAATAAAAAAGTTTTTTAAGCTTACAAAAAGAAAACAACGATTTAAATGTCTGTGCTTAAATGTCCGCACGAAATATCACAAAATATATTTTTGTCAGGATATTTTGTCGCCGGATAGCGAGTTAAACTAGTAGCGATTATGATAAATTTGCGTCTTTATAAAATTTAATAAGTTATCAAATATGTCAACGCCTTTCTAACATAACATTTTATGAAATTTTCAGACTCAAGTAAGAAAAAAGTCTGGCTGGAAAAAAGGAATTAAAATGCTCTGATGTAAAGTAGGTGAAGTCTGTGGATCAACATATAATTATCGAGGACAAAATTGTTTACCCGTTTGATGTAATGATGGTTCTATTGTTTTTGATTTTTGTAAAAATGACAATAATTCTTTCGAAAAAGGGTTGTAACATTTTTTTTGGTTTTATAAAAAAGAAATGACAGAAAATATATTGCAAAAGAAAATGACAAATATTTGTTCCTAAAACTGATAGAAAATACACTGTGAAATGAAATTACATAGATTTTAATGTAAAAATGACATAATATATATTGTAAAAAAAACTGACAAATATGTTTTTTGTTGCCAAAATAACACAAATTTTTATCATAATCATCCAAAATTTCGAACAAATTATTTTTGCACTTTTTCCATAAAATTAGAAGCTGACACAGAGAAATGTGGCAAATTACCATAAGCTATGTAGATAATTATGGACACTGACTATTTATAAAAACAGAACAAATTTCAATTAATTTTTTCCAGTATACGCCAATGGTCAGGTAACTACCGCGTAACGAGCCCACTCGCGCACTCGCCCCTTTCTCCACGTCCAGCAGCGTTATAGAGCTCGGTATACATATACAAGTGCATACATATATACAGGCCTCTGAGGTACATGTACAAAAGTAGGGTCGCGCGCGTCCAGTCTCATCTCAACCATGATGCCCTGAGGATCCGTTGGTCACGAATGCCGCACGCTCGGACCTCACATCATCAGGAGGAGCAGGAGCAGCAGCAGCAGCAGCAGCAGCATCATCATCACGTAAGGCCTTTTCGACCTTTTCCTCCTGCTTCTCCGTTGCAGCAGGTCCTTAAGGGTCAATTTTGTCAAATTCTCTCGTGCAATTCCTCAAAATACCTCACATACTATGTATGCTGATGAATCCCTGAAGAAAAATAAAACACGAGAGGATTTTCGCAGCCACGTTTATCCCACGGTGTCTTCTTTATCCCAAGCCTTAAGGCGAGTGCATCATCATCATCATCATCATCAGCATCATCGAGGAAGTCGTCTTTCGTGCGCTGTGAATCCGGCATTCGCTTCACTGGCAACATAGCTCTAAAAGAGACGAGAGAAAACCGATAGTAGAAAACATTCGTGATGTTTCAACGTGCTGTTGGCTGCTCAGCCGGCCGGTATATACGTCACGGTTCGTCGACATTTGCAGCTTCCGCGAAAGAAGCGATCGCCCCCTTTTTCTCGGCCTTTACGACCAAGTGTTGAAGCCACTCTTCTTGGCCATTTAGATGTGAACAACGTTGGAAATTCGCCCCAACAAGTCATTGGAGGCTTTGGTTGTTGAAGAGAGACTGCAAACGGGATATATTTCGTATCCTAGACAAGAGATATTTTCGAGAGGAATCGCATTGGAGAGTAACACTCTTGGGGGAAAAGTTGAAGCTGTGAGAAAGAAAAGGAATAAAAATGGAGGATTGAATTCCGTGGACTGCTTGGCGCGTCTCTTGGATAAATGTTACTTTTAGAAACCGCAAATTGGTTCGGTTGCTCAGAGAACTGCTGATTCTTCTTCTTCTTTTTTTTCTACCTCCTTCTTCTTTTTCTTCTTCTTCTTCTTCTTCTTCTTCTTCTTACTCTTCTTTTTCATCCTCTTTTTCTTCTTGTTTTTCATGTTCTTCTTCATCTCGTAGCAATGATGTAACGCCAATTGGGTTGTTGATTTCCAAGCCTGTCTAAAGCATCATTTTTTCGCGGGTGTTCAGAGAAGCGGTTGTTAAATATATTCCCATTGACGTCCACGCGAGCGTTTGTATCGTGCAGCAAACCTCTAATGTAGAATATAATAATGAAGTGTGACGAGATGGACTCTCGTGCACCGAGAGAGAGAGAGAGAATTGCACTCGTCGCGTGTATTATTTACACACGTACAGAATAAACACATATGTTTGCTGCACGCATATCGCATATTTAGAATAGCACACGATCGTGACGAGTTCTGCAAAGCGATCCATTCAAATCGAACCTATGCATTTACCTAATTAAACGACGTCAATCACCGAGACGATATTTCTGTATGCAGTCGCTGTCAGTTCAACGTGCATTTGCGCTGTATTATTATTATCATTATGTTACTAATGGGATTTCTAGGAGATTCATTAGTCGTGACGGAAGTTCACGATAGGTGTTGAATATACATATTCCTACGGCTGAAAATATTTTATACACCTACCCGGTTGTCGTTGTCGTGTTTCTCACGAAACAATCTTGAACGCGATTGCCTGCGACTTGATATAATCCTGTTCTCGCTGGGTTTATAGGAGCTAAAAGCTGGTCGCTCTTGTGGGGAGGCATTCGCGGTGTTGTAAGGACGATAACAAGGCTGTGGCGTGCCAGACAACGATACGGATGCTATATCGGTTGTAAATCGTTTAAAGTCAAGATCTCGTTTGCAAACAACCGGATGCTATTATGTGAACAAGAGTATCGGAATATTACGGAAGCTGTATAATTGCTGCAGATTTGAAAAAAAAATGTATTGTACATTTTTCAACAACAATAATTCGATTTCACACTTCAAGACATCTGAGGTAAGGTGAGGTGAAATCTAGTGCTGGTAACAAATGCATTAGATTAATTTCGTTAAGTTAACGAATCGCTTTACTGAGAGTACAAAATTCGAATTAGGTAGTATTTTTTTTACAAATATATTTTCCAAAATAATATTATTTTGAGAATTGTGTCACAGGCGTTTACGGTGGAAGCAAATCTATAATATCGAGATGACTCGAACTCTGGGATGTTGATTGGCGATTTCGTCCTTTCGACGCGATAGGCATCGAATTATGCATGTTGTCCACTTAATCGGTAGTGCGCTGAATGATTAATACACGAGAGCATTTTGGTTCATTCTTGACTTTAAACCAGAAACTTCCAACCGGAAGTACACGGTTTCTTTCTGTTATGTAAATAAGTTACTTTGACATAAAGGTAACTTACATATTTATGGGTAACACATTAAAAAATTCTTCAACAAAAAGTAACGTTTTCAGTAACGTCAGGCCAAATGGAAACCTGCCCGTCAAATTAATAAAATTAAAAGTAACATGTCACTTTTAATCAGAATCAGATGTCTTCAACTATCATTTAATTCAGGAGTAAAGAACACAACACTTTTAAATTAAATTTCCAAACAAATGCACACAAATTCCTTTCGTTATGTGGATAAGTTACTATTACGTTGCTTTGGCATAAAAGTAACTTACTATATTTATGAGTAACTTGTTAACAGTTTCTTCAATAAAAAATGTATTTTTCAAAAAACGATATCCTTTCAGAAATGTGCTTCGAATTAAAAGCAACGTGTTACTTTTAATTGTAATTAGAAGTCATGAAATACCTTTACATTGAGGAATACAAAAAAAAAAACGGAACACTTTTCGAAATGAAATTCGCAATCGAAGGTCACACGGTTTCCTTTTTGGTATACGTGAACAAGTTACTCCAGAGTCTGTCTCGGCTATTTTGGCGAGTTCGTTGAAGGCAATAATCAGAAGGGAACACACGCATCGACGGTAATATATAGTAAATATGCCGGACGCGAGCGAGTGCGAACGAGCTTCGCGGTGATGTTGATGGTGGTGGGGCTCGCACGCAGAACCGCGTGTTAATTTCACTTCGAAAATCGTAAAATGCAAATGAATGATCCGGGGCCAGCTCGATTGGCAAATTGCGAAAGAAGGTTGGTCCGCGAGCACACGGAGCGCGCTCATCGCCGTGGTTTCCCGTACAATGAAGAAAGAACGAGCCAAGCAAGAAAAGCATAGTTAGAACGGAGACAGGAGACGAGAGGCGCCCAAGGTGGTCGGGTAATTTCGTTCGTCCAAAAGCAAGAAAAACGACCACCGAGCACCTCAACAGCTCAACGAAGATGCTGCTGTTGCTTCTGCTAAGGCTAAGAAGTGAAGATCGGAGAAAGAGAGACGAACATCAGGGAGAAGAGGAGATCGTTCGCTCGTTGCTTTCGCGAGCGAGACAACGATTAACAATAAAGAAGGAAAGAAGAGGAGGCACGGTGGAAGCATCAGCGAGAAAAGGAGAAGAACGATCGGCGTCCTCCGACGACGTGCTGCTGAAACCCATTGAGAAAGAAGTTTCGGCTGCGGGATATAAAAATGTGTTGATTATACGTTACGTTCAGCGCGAAATCGGGGGAGATCACGGGAAGCAAAGCAGAAGCAGCAGCACCACCACCACCACCACCAGGATCAGCCTCTATGTTCTTTCTTCTTCTTATTTTCTCACTGTTTCACTCACGCTCAATTCGGGGGTGTCGTTTTGAGAAAACAAATACAGCCACACGAACGCGAACAAAAGGTGCTACGAACTTTTGGTATCGGCTTCATCATCGTCTCGGTCATCCTCGAGAAACGACCGAGACAACATCTCTCGCTTGCTGGTATGGCATTAGGGTACCAGTTCCAGGATCGTTAAATGGTTCCGCGCTCTTTATTGCTACGACGGTGACGAGAGGAACGATAATATATATATGAGATCTCGACATCCGCACTTCCGTCTTCTACGATTTTGTTTTTCGTACTTTTGCGAATAGGAAGTGGAAGATTATTCTTAGGCCGCTTTTTTCACATGAGAATTTAAGTCAGAAAAAGATCAGAAAGCTTCAATGGTAGTTATCGTAATTAAAAAGCTCATAAACAGTGTAAATATTACATTTATATTAAAAAAAAATAGAACACTAATAATTTGTTAAAAATGTTGTATGCTCATTTTACGATTCTTTATTTACTTCGACGAATGAAAAAATTGTACGTTTCGCGGATCAATTTTATAACATTTTTACAAAAAATAAATTATCTTTTCTGTTACAGTATTTGTGTGTAATCGTTACAAAACAAATATTTGTGACTTCTGATTTAAAAAAGAAATTGTCAGGTTAACAACAAAAAAAAATTGTAATTTTGTCAGCAGATTCACAAAATCTTTTTGTGCATTATAAAAACAATGTTGTGATTTAAACAAAATAGAATTCGTAACTTTAAAAAGCCATTTGACAAAAAATTTAAAGAAATTATAAAACTTCAGATATATTTTTCTTCACATTTCAGGTGATTCTGAGTATGCTGACATGAGAATCTCGAAAAAAAATTTCATTAAAACAAAGCTTCCTCCATGAGGAAGCAAAATGTTAATGTGCTCAAATTGTGGTCAAATTTCTTTTCAGGTAGATATTAGTTGAGCTGTTGAGGTGCTTGGTGGTCGTTTCTCTTGCTTTTGGATGAACGAAATTACCCGACCACCTTGGGCGTCTCTCATCTCTGTCTCTGTTGTAACTATGCTTTTCTTGCTTGGCTCGTTCTTTCTTCATTGTACGAGAAACCACGACGATTAGAAGTCCCTTTTTACACTGACTCTATTTATTCGTTTAATATTTATAAACTATCTTAATATTTTTTCGTTTGACAACAAAAATAAACAAACAAACAATTCAAGATAATAAATGAAATATTTGATGGCTACTCGTGAAAAAAAACTGTTTGCTAAAAAAAAAATGTTAACGCTCATGGTTCAGAAATACCTTTTTATACTATTGGATTTATCGGATCGACGAAAAAGTGACCCAACAAATGACTCAAGACCCTTAATTAAATATTTCATGGTTCCCATTTGCTTAAAAAAAATATATACATATATTCCATACATCGCAGTTTTTGAATAATTATTTTTTAAATCATATTTAGAATATTTAGCGAAGTTTGAGTAAAATCGTGGATTAGCAAGCACTAAAAAAAGAAAGGCTTTGAATTTTTTTTTTTCTTTTTTAATTATGAGTATAAATGTCGAGTCTCGGACTTTCCACAAGTATTTGGAGAATCCCGCCCAAGTCGTCGTGTACAGCAATAAGACTATGTGTTTCTCTGTGTTTGAGGTATATCTTCTACACGAAGTCCGTGGTAACCGCGGGACGCGTCTCTCGGGGCACCAGCGTTATATAGCATCGAGCGAGAGGATGAAGATTAAAAATAAATAAAAGGCAATAAGTGCGGGGCCCCGTGCGAGACCAGTCATTACGCGAGGCGGGCCCACCTTGTTAGGAACAGTGAGAAGGCCCCCAGCACGACGCGACCAACACATCGACGGGTATCCCTCGACCTCTCGACTCATCTGTATACCTATATGAAGAACACACTTCCGTATAGCAAGAGCGCCACGATGAGAGCCAACCAACACAAAACTCTCATTCAGGATGTTGAGTCTCTCGCGCGCGAGAGCAAACTCCTGGCGCCTACTCCGCCTTGACGGCGTTAAAATTGCCGAAAATTCGAGGAATTTCATCTTCCCATGACTTCATCAGAAAAGCACAGGATTCGACAGAGAAATAGACAAAGAATTAACTGTTTATGGTATAAAAAGCCTGAAAGGTAAAAAAAAGAAAACGTTAACATTGCTTCCTCATTATTGCCTGCCTTTGGCGATTCACTGTATGAACGAATAAGGATGGTCATTTTTTTTTCTTGCTTATTGAGGAACATTTTTGAAAGTGGGAAGATTTTATGTTTTGCAACTTTGTTTATGATATGGAAATTAGAAGAAGATTGTGAATCAACAATGTTTTTGAATCAACAAATGTTATAAGTTTTAATAATACTCGTTGATAATCTCAGATAAATTCAACAGCAATAAATCTGGGTTAAAAACATTCATTCTTTAGAAAGTTTCAGTTACATTATATGATAATTGTATAAGTTAATGCACTAACAATAAGAAAACTTGTGATAGTTCAGGTAACTAGAAAGTGACAATGTACGATTTTTAGTTTGTGCCACTTTTTTTTTTATAATCATGATAACTATTTCATGGCAATTATTTTATAGTTATGAAAGAACAAGGATGCTCATTTTTTACTTCCTTATTGAGGAAGCTATTTGGAAGGTGGAGAATAATTAGAAAGCAACGTGCAAGTTCCTACTTTGCAGGCGTTTAAAAATATTTTTCAATTTTTAGCACGATATTTCAATGCGTTCTCCACTTTTAAGAGATTGCACATTTTTATTAACCACGCCACAAAGAATCCTACAAAAATGATTTGTACTAATCAAATACCGATCACCTATTTCTGATCCGATCAAACTTCTACTAGGCTAACTATTAAATTATCATTTTTCAAAAATGCTGACCTAATAAAATGTTAGTTGAATTTAAAAAATCCTGCTCCATTCAAATAAAATCATATTTGATTTAAATCAAATCGTACTTCATTCTAATAAACTTGTATTTGATTTAAACAAAAGTCTGATACTTAATTTGAATAAATAATTTCTGTGGCTGCAACACATTTTTTTAAAACCATTTTTCTGAACGTTTCACACCCAATAAAGTGTCTCGGTTATGAAAATCTGCATTTTTGTTTTATTTTATTTTTTTTTTTTCACGAAAACAAAGTTTTCTGTATGAGGAAGGAAAATTGTTGGGTAGTTTATCCTCAGGACACGCGTAGGAGTTGTTGTGCGCCATTATAGTGTGGAAGAGAGCTTCGCGAATCGTCGCTCTGTGCAGTGAATATTGTTGGTAATGACTAATGCTTGTCCGGTAATTGGACAAAGCAGCCGCAAATTGGACCACCGCGCAAGAGGTCGTTGAGGTCGCCGAACGCTAATTGTCATAGGCCATACCCGCTGTTATTTGCATCTACTGCGTCGATATAGATAGCCAGATACAACGTATATGCAACGTTACGTATATAATATAATGCAAGGGAGAGAGACAGAACTTTTGAAGGCTTATTGCAATCGGCCGTTTAGTCGCTTTTTTTCTTTTTTTCTGACGTAATGATACACGCGGACAGCCCGAGTGACTGTCTGTTGAGAGAGAGTGCATTGGCGATCTCGCCACCGGCGGTGAGTTTCCAGTACAGAAATAGAGGAGGAGGAACGTGAAGCGAGAGATTTAATGCCCAGTCGATCTATATTAGAGTCGAGTTTGGCTGCAGTTCATCTGTTCACTCTCCGACTCTCTGTTTCTTCCTTTTCTCTGACCGCGATAGACAGTACTTA
This sequence comes from Perithous albicinctus, assembly GCA_964016905.1. NCBI lineage: Eukaryota > Metazoa > Arthropoda > Insecta > Hymenoptera > Ichneumonidae > Perithous > Perithous albicinctus. The sequence continues at coordinate 23,598,457 of OZ024689.1, forward strand.
TCCTTTATTTATTTCTTCACTCTGACCATCGTCACGCAATTATCTTTCAACGATACGCAATAATCGCTCGCGCACAGTTGGTCGGTGGATAATAATCTTTTCTACTCCAGAACGTTTTTTTTTTTTTTTTTTTTTTGCTGCAAAGTTTAATGAAAATGTTTAGCAACGTAAAATTTTCATTTCGATTGTTTTAGGACGCAAAGCAGTAGAATTTTTGTAGTTGTAAATTTTAGGAAAATTTCTATAAATGCCCGTCAATTTTTTGTTGTAACATTTTGCAAAATAGCAGAATGAACGACGATCTAATTTTATAAACAAAAGTAGAACAAAAATTATACGACAAATTGAATGTATGAATTTACGTTTCAAAAGTTTATTATTAACACTGAATGTTTATTAGAATTCCAATATTTAAACAAATATATATACGCGATTTTTTTGTAATGTAACAAATACACGAGAGACGTATTTATATTTTATTTATTTCTTCACTGTGACGATCCGCGATGCAATTATCTTTCAACGCTAGACAATAATCGATCGACCACGGTTGGTCAATGGATAATAATCTTTTCTACTCCTATTTTTATTATTTTTTCTCTAATGTTTGATACAAATGTTTAGTAACGTAAAAGTTTCATTTGGATAGTTTTGGGACTGAGCACAGTGTAATATCTAGTTTTTTGTGAGTTTAGCAAAAGTTCTATAAATGTCCATCAATTTTTTATTGTTTATATAAGTGATACGACAAATAGAAGGATAAGTTCGTACATGCATTTTAGAATATATTAATTTTCATTTTTCGAAACTTTAAAAAAAATTATCAAACCGAATTCTTTATTGCTATTACAATATTATTTCAAAATATAACACTCGACAGATCTATTAATCTTTATTTATTTCTTTCTAAAAACATAAGTACTTTTTTGTAAAACTGAAAAAAATCTTTTTGTCCACGAACGCCCACAATGGTTTTGTGTTAAATCTACAAGAATTTTTTTTTTTATAGTTTTAGATCTATCAATAAAAATATAAGAGAACAAATAAAATCAATCATCCGACAAATGGAAGGATAACTCACCTAATTCTTTTCGATTTGCCCCAAAATTTGTTATGTTATTATACGTGCTAAAAGAAACACGCTGATATTTCTTTTTGTTTTTCTTCGATTTTCTTGAAAATCCAAAAAAATCTCGAAGAACTTTTAAATGTCGATTTGTTCAACTTAAAAATTTGGAAAAATTCCATACAATCAGGAGTAAGGGAACAACATTTCTAAGCCTATACTGAAAATTATTTTTAAGTCTATTGGAAAGTTATCTATACCGTTCTTGGACGTTTGGGCAAACAGTTAATTTTAAATCGAACAAAAAAAAAAATCACTTCCCACTCTCTGCATAAGCTTAAAAATACTGTTATCCTGTACTCGATCTTATGATTTATTTCAATTTTTCAAATGTCTCGAAAGTTTCACAATACCATAATTCATAAAAAGAACATTGGGATATAAAAAAAAATTCGAGTTTTTCTTTAATTATCATAAAAACAATCATAATAATCCATAAAAAATGAATATAATACCATAAAGTCATCGCGCAATTCTCTTTCAATATTATTAAATAATCATCCAAGCCCATCTGGTCGATGGATCCAACAAATGTCTTCAACTCAGCTTATATTTCACTTTTTAATTTCTCGAAAAGATCATCCCCCTTGTTGACTGACTCGATATGATGTCAGGGTCGAAAAAAAAAGAAAAAAAAAAAAAAAAATACGTCTCTGAAGAGCGTGGGAGAAGAAACCTATAATTAAATAGGAACAGCAGCCGGTAGGTGGACGAAGGCAAAGAAGAGGGAGTGAACATAGAACGTTTTTCTGGGCTAACGCGTGATCCTTTATGTATACATATAACATCGGTATAGTTGGATAGAGTCTCGCTCTGTCTCTCAGCCACGCGACGAATTCGTTCTCTTCCTCTTTTACTCATCCTCTTCGTCTTCAACTCGTCGTTTTATGCTTCCGCTGTCGTGGCTGGTGGCGCGCGGTAGCTGCCGAGAGATGTTACGCCGAGATCGAGGCAAGGTTCCGGGGCTAATTACGGTAATGAGGCAGCTAGTAGTAGAAGACTTATATATCTTTCTCTCTTAGCCATATTGCTTAACCAGTTCAGTGCAATAAAGACAACGATATTATATACGTATCGCCAGAAGGAGCGACGAAGCTCGGTCACCGTGTGCAACGCGTTTGCGGTAGTCTAGCACTTTGTGCTTGCTTGGAAGCCGCCCTCGATCCTCACGATAAGATTAAAGAGCAGAGTGTGTTTGTTTATAGGTGCGCCTTTGCAGCCCTGAAAGCGAATCCACGGATTTTCCTCTCTCGTCACTCGATTGCCACTCGTAGCGGCGCTCTCTTTTGGCTTTCTTGCATTCTTTGCTGCTGCTCTCTCTCTCTCTCTCTCTGTGCGAATCACTACGTCCGACACCACAAGTACCCTCTTGTTCGTTACTCACGGCTATATGTTGATGATCACGGGTGCGTCTCATGAGGATCATGCGTTGAGATATACGCTGATCTATTGCGCTCGCGGCTGTTCCTACTGCGATTATCATCGGCTTTGAGCTAAGTTCACTCGCGGATATATCTTACTGGCACAAATTTCGCGTTGACGATGCTACGATTATCTCTGAATATACACATGGGGAAATAGTAATATTATTATTTTACTTTTGTATTAGGGGAATGAATAATATTATTAGGAACTTAGTTACTGTATGCTTTAAATTAATCAAGTGAAATTTGGATGATGAGAATCTCTTTTTACATCGAGTGCTACGTTGTGAATGTAATATTTGAAAAAATATATATACGTTATATTGTATATATTTTTAAAAATGAGTGTTTGCATAATGAAATTAGCAAACCAATAATTATTCGACTTAGTGGTCTGTCCAAATAAAAAATTCAAACAACTTGTCTTCGTTATTGTAATTTTCATAATTCTAGAATGTCTGGATATTAATCATTCCAAATTTTGTACCCCACCTTTAAAAATATTTTTGTCTATAATATTTATTTTTAAATTCAGAATTACTATTTTCAAATATTGTAATTACTTCCTGCAAACATTAATTTTTTCAGTTTTTTTTTTCGCAAAAAAATGCTCTTTTCTATTCTGGAATATCTCTAAATTCTGTTCTCGAGTAAATGAAATAACAATAATGTAAATTTAAAAAAATGTTGGAGATTTGGAAGGAAACCCACCAAAGAGTTAATCTTGAAAGTAAAGAGACGGTTTTAAAAAAAAAAAAGACACTCATTGCTCGAGTGTGGAACAGCATCAGTTGAAAGCTCAAGTTACATCTGTGTGCTGGGGATGGTGACGCCTTTCCGTCATATCTTACGGTCGGGGATGGTATAGTAAAGATAGAAAGAGGAAAAAGGGAGGACATGCTGGACGGCAGGTGTAATAGGTACACGATCCGTTCTCGAGTCCGTGACTCGATGGGAGCGAAGAGATTAGCAGAAGGCGCGCGCGTAGCAGCTCAGAGCCCTCTCATCGCTCTCCTGCGGTTGTGTAACGTTGGAGAGGATATCGTTTGGGCTCGCTCGCGCGCGGTGCTGCTCCCGTCGAGGGAGCGCGAGAGATAGAGGCCTTCGAGGCGAATGGTCGACGACGGTCTGAGCGGTCGCGGGTCGGGAGAGAACGACCGCGGCATTAAGTCAAGTAAGTAATCTCTTAGCCGTCACGCCATGGGACCATGGCTTTTGCCTTCCTGCCTGCTCTGGCCTGTGCTTGCCTGCTTGCAAACCACCACAGCCAAGAGAACGACCGAGCGTTCGATAGATATATCCTGATTGCTTTTCGTCCCTTTGGTCTCTCATACCTCTTCGGTCCTCGCCTCGCCTTACGTACTCTCCCATCGGTTCAGCACGAAAATTTCTTTATCCCGTTCTGTGGTACACCTGAGAAAGAGAGAGAGAGCGAGAGAGAGGGAGAGAGAAAAAAAACAACTGAACGAGAGAGGGAGAAATGGATATAGAGAGCCATTTCCGATATTAACGCGCTAATCGCGCAACCCTCGTGTTCTCTCTTCGATGAGAGACTCCAGTTTAGTTCCTTTTACAATCTTACTGGAATTAATACTTTTGTATGAAATATTTGCGGTTGTACTTTTGGTATTTAAGGTGAACAAGTCATCTGAATATATTTTTTTATAAAAGTCTGTTCTAATTGTGCATATGACATGTTATGACTTAATAAGGGGCACAATAAATAAGGAATTTTTTGTATCCCGATTCATGTTTGTGAATTCATGATTTCTTTTTAGGTCAGAGGATGTGGATTTACTTTTTCAACTTGCCCTGGAGTTTTGTGCAATGATCGATCGAATTGACGTTGCAGGGCCAACTGGTGGGCCACATCATATGAATCGTAGAGAAATTTGGTTTTTAACTTTACCTGTTTGGTAAAAGTGCACAGATGCATAATAGTAAAAAGAATTTAAAAAAATCAATTTAAACCGTCATTCTGTTTGTATCTTTATTTTTTTTACAAAATTAAAGAAATTATTTAATTACTACATTATTTTTGTTAAACTTATTAATTTTTGTTAAACTTAAAAAAATAGTCTAATTTTTTTTCTACATCTCATGTTCCATTTTTCGGAAGGAAACATTTCATTTAAAAATCGAAAGAATAAAAAATGTATATATAATATGCATATACACTGAAAAAAAAAAAATCATTGATTCAAGAACAGTGACCATTGCGGGCTGCCAATGACATAAGATATCAGTACAACTTCATATGCATTCTAACAATTACATATGGAATTAAAACATTAACACGTTTTCTTAGACATTGGTTTTTATATATAATTGTAAGAATGAAAATAAAGTTGTTATGTCATTGGCAGCCCGCAATGATCATTGTTCTTGAATCAATGATATTTTTTTTTTCAGAGTAGTTTCGAAGATAATTCCAAGCTATGCTTTTCGGAGGAGTTTCATTTCAGCCAAATGGATTCATAACGAGCTGCTGGAACTTTTTGTGGATTTTGGACCGAGACGAGATTCGCTTGCCAAAACAGTGAGTCGTAATCCAGCTAAATAGCTATAAATATTATTTATAAAAAAAAAGAAAATTGTGTGTTTTGAATTCGACTGCGTCACGTTCGAAACGATTCACGAGGAACGAGCACCAGAATTACTGCGTACACTATGTAGTGTATACGTATAAATTCGTGTACGACGCATCGTGTGCCCACGAATTTCGAGAGACCGAACGAACGTGCAACAGCAATCGGTTTAATGCTGATCACGCGCGGCATAGGATCGGCGAGCAGCAGGTATATCTACGCGATGCCGAGTGCGTAGGCGAGACGTGCGTTTGATCGAGAGCCGCGCAGGACCGACAGGAGCAACGAGCAACGAATGAGACTGAGAGGTATCGCGTTCCCAAAAGTAACGCAACGCAACGACCGTGGTCAGTCCCGTGGACACAGAGAAATCAATTCTCGTATCTATCACGCGGATAATAGTGATTATTTTTTTTACATGCATAGATGATGCATGGACAATTATTTAAAAATTATTTAAAAGTAAAAAGTCTTTTTTTTTTTTAATCAATTTGTATTTAATAGTTGATCTAATTTTCATATTTTTATTATTCACTTCCATTTTTAATGTTTGTACGAAACAAAATAAAAATTTTAATTCATTGTCAGAGAAAGATTGTAAAAAAATATAAAACAGAGTAGATTTAAAAAAAAATGATTTTGCAAGGCGTTATCGTCTTGTTTCGAACAATATTTTTGGTCCGAGTATAGAAAATTCTATTTGAAGTTGTTGTGACGAACAACTCGTTCTGAAATTTGATTTGAAGATATTCTTTATTTAATATCCTTGTAACTTATATGTAAGAACTTGAAATGGAAATTCTTGTAGTATGTCTGAACTCGAAATATTTGCAATTCTTCAGGACGATAATTGTCATGGTGATAATAAAAATATTGTCAATTTCACGAAGAGCCAGAGTCGATAAACAGAAAAATGAAAAATTGTACGAAACATACTGTAATATTAGTTATGATGAATTTATTACGAATGTAATATCAATGTTGGGTCATGTTTGATATTATGTTCGTAATAAATTATTGTTCAAATTAATTAATGACATTAGTTTAGTTGCTGCGTCTGTAACAGGTCATTAAATAGTTTTGCCACACACAACTCGGATGTGATTCTAATTGGAGTCAATATTAGTAAGGATTGGTATTGGCGATAATTTGAATTGGGCTTCATGTTCGTATTCAATAAATAGCTATTTTTTTAAATTAATTTCTGCGATACTGTATTTCATTTCATTTCAGTGAACAGTTCTTTTTTGTTGCTCGATTGTGTAAAAACGTACTATCTTCAACTTGTTTTGCAAGTATACATTCTTCGTAAAAAAAATCTTGGAAATGGAGGAGGAACTTGAATATTGTACAATATATTTATTGTCATAAAAAAATGGTTATTAACCGCGACTCCTTATAAGTAGTACAATATTTATTTTAAAAAGTAATAGACGAATGTCCGTTTATTGCTTAAATAACAAATATATTTTTACTTTTTTAACAAAACCGTTTTTTACAAAACGTTATCATATAAACTTTTTCTAATGATCGTTAAATTATTATTAACAAAAATGTAACGTATTGTCAACCACAGAAACCGATGATTTTATAATATTTTTTTCATTTTTCTATCAACAATTGAGAACAAAATTGTTGAAAAATCAGTCACGCCAATACGAACGTATATCAAACCTCATCGGTATATCTTCAGAATTACTTCTTCGTTGCGTTTAATCGCAACAATATTATGCAGTTAGTGGCTGACGGCACTCGCACGTGACGTGTGTCGTCTTACGTTCGCGCGAGTCACGAATAATCGCAAGAATCTCTTGATACACCCGATCGCAGCAAAAGCAATGTTACAGACAGTCGGCTTAGCTGCTTGTGTGGTCTCTCACTATCCTCCTCTGAATTCTAGCGTATACCCTGATGTTCCCCGCGTGCGCGCGGATACCTTAAAGAGAATCCATATCCGCCAAACTCTAGCTTAAGCTCTCGAGGCTCGCGGCGATCAATGCGAATTTGCTATCATGACTATTCATGAGCAAGTGAGTCGTCGTCGTTGTCGTCGTCGTCGTCGTCGTCTTCGACTTCGTCGTCTTCGTTGGTGCTTCGCATTTGCCCTGCGCCGGGGGGAGGGGGGGGTGAGAATCCAGCGTGTCGAAGCATTTTCCATCTCTCTTGGTCCTCCGTTTCATTTCTCTTCATCATCATCCTCTTCTTCCCTCTCGACTATATTTCACTTGATTATTTTCAAAGCAGCCGTTCGTTCTCGGGAATATTATAAGAAAAGCGTACTAAAAGGATCTACATTTCGTTTAAAACACCAAAATCTTCTCGTTGTTATATAAAAGCGGTAAATTTAAGATAATAATTGCATACAATAAAGAAAAATAATAATAAACATGGGATGATAAAGAAAGCGAATGGAAGAGACGTCAATGGCTGCGTCTTAAAGGGCAAATCGCTGTGAACCATTTGTACGCCTATTTCCGCCGGTACTGAATTCAAATACTCGCAGATATATATCCGGTAGGACAATGCGTCGTCGTCCATGGCTTTCTCGGCGTGTCGAGCCGACTCCTCTAAGAGGGGAAACAACGAGACGACGTCGACAACAAACAGAAGTATATGAACCAACTTGAAAGGCGCCGACAATGCCTGCTTGGTGGTGAAGTAAGTATGCCCAGCAGCAGCAGCAACAGCAGCAGCAACAGCAGCAGCAGCAGAAGCAGTAGCAAGCATATAGCGGTGGAACAATTGTCTGCGAAATACAGGCCACTTACTCACCTGTCTGCGTGCATATATAAAACTACAAATCTCCAAAACAATCCGGAGATACAGAATATAATCTCTGAATTCGAAATTATAGTGAAGAACAACATTTCATGTTGGAGGAATGCTTAAGGTAAAAGGATTTGTTTCTGACAAGACACACCGTTTGTAGGGTAGATGTACTGATTGTGACACCTGTATCGACTTTGGTCATAAAAATGACTTTATTACGTTTTTCGGGGCTGCATGAGAACCACCAATGACATCAAAAATTTTAATTGTTTTCCGCGATTCAATCCGTACCAAACTGAGAAATAAGTTTGAATGTGAAATTAAAAGACCAAAATAAAGCCTTTTAGTTAATTGCAAACCAGACATTTTTTTATTCTTTTTTTTTTAAAGAGAAGTTCGGACCTTTTTTATTTTCCGCAACCAGATAAGGACCCTAAGCATTAACAGAAGAGAACGGTCCGCTATGCTGTTCTTTGCGGTCCGTTCTTCGGTTTTATTCCTAAAAAGCAGCGGTCGCACAACTTGCTAGGTTAACCGTGCGAATTTAAATATGGGAAAAAGCTTAAAAGGGTCATAATCGGTAGATTTGCCTTATATGTAATAAACGAAGTTTGTTGGATATACTTTGTTTATTATGTAAAAAGATTACACTTTGATTGTACATCAGTACGAAGTGTCTTTATGTACTAGTGATTAATCAGATCATGTATGATTTTATGAAATTAATTGCATTGTAATTTAAGGGTGAAGGGGGCGACTCTTGGTTTAATGGCCTCCGATCGCAATTTGTAGTTGACTGCACTTGCCAAAGCTGACATTGAACTTAGGATTTTAAGCATCATGCGAATATTAAATAATTAAATTTATATAACTATCTTCATCATAAATAAAACTAACGATTCGAGCCCTAAAAAAACACAATGTGAAAAAAACTGGAGACAAGTATATTTAGATTAGTGGCATTCCACATGTCCAAAAAATTATTAAATAAACTGAAAATACTGGTAGCATGTATTGTCAAGTCATGTGTGTTAAATATTTATGCATATGGAGACAGTCTGTTATAAACCTGAAGAAAGAAATGTTGCACTTAGAGGTAAACATATTTTTATTGAAGCAAATAAAATTGAAAATAATTAAGTAATGATGCAGCAAAAAAAATTAGACCTCAGTACTTGGCGAGTTTGTGGAATGTAGTCAATTGTTTCATTATTTAATGTTTGTGGTACCATATTAACTGGTAGCATGGATTGTCCATGTTTCATCGTAGAGTAATTACTGAAAATTTCAAATTTCTAGATCCATCATTAGTCCTACAATTAAGTGATGACTGCGAAGACAGATAAACTCTATGTATTTCAATCGTCAAAGAGCAAATCTGGAATAATCCCAGATTTAAAAAAAAATTTATATGCGACCGTTTTGAGAGGCAGCCCGATGAAAACTCGATCAGACTCCAAACAACAATCACCCTAACATACACCTAATCACACTTACATTTCGAAGCTGAAAAAAAACGCATCATCTAACTAATCAATCGATAATATCTTTTCTCCACCAGTAGCAAAAGCGAGAATCGAAAATTTCATCTATAATACGTGAAGGAACACGCAAGCCCTTCACGAAATTACGAAAGTCCACGTAGCCTCGAGGGACCGGAAGTCGTCGAGGCAGAGAGTAGTAGTACAGAGATCACGAAGTGCAATAGTGAGAGAGCAAGAGAGAACTGCAGTGAGGTTGAACGAGTTTGGCCGAACTGACCAGTCAAGTGTTTGCGGCTATCTCGGCAGATTTACCCCACACTGAAGAGTGCGAGAAGAGTAGAGACGGGAGACAGAGAGAGAAAGCATACGTACCAGCTACCCATACATAGAAATCTTTATGGAAGGGTTGAGGGATGCGAGTCTTCTATAGTGCTTCCGCCGAAGAGACCCGCAAAGCACGCGCTTCCATTGCGACGACGAAGCTTTCTCTATTCCCTCGGACCATCTGCTTCCAACTCTGGACGTAGGGGTTGGTCAGTTAGTCATGGCCGATGGATGATGGCATGTGCCCATTGCTGGAACGCAGGCTTCGTTAGCTGATTGAGTTAAATCTCTCCCGGTAGGGAAAGAGAGATCTGCGAGCCCTTTCCCTCTCTCTCTCGCGCTTGCCTCCCGGTCAGAGCGCCACTGATTAGAACAAACTGGCCGGCCTACGCGGCTTGATTGCGAGAGACAGAAATCGGTTCGCGCGCGTACTACGAAAGGTATACCAACCATAATACTGGCTACCTGATGATACGAAAGCTATACACGTGTATATGTACATCAATCCAACTGTGTGTACCATCGTGAATTTGTTCGGCTTGGTGGTCCAGCGTTCTCTGATGTACGTTATAACGTTCTAGAGCCTGTTCTCCGCACGGAGATTTCGTTCTATCAGTATAACCAGCGAGGGACGAACGGTTGGGACGTTAATACGTGACGAGACTACAAGTATCACGAATCGTTGGTTCTCCATCGTGTAACACGTCCACGAAGTCCAGTAGAAACTATATCGACTCTTGAATATAGTGACTCCTGCAGGGATAACTGAGCTTTAAAAGCGCCCTTCCAGGTCCGAGAAGTCTGATACTCCTCGTAGTTGTTGCGGACACCGGGGAAGGTTGGAACACGGAGATGGAATTGGAACACATACAATTAAAAATCGCAGGTTCCATACAGTTTCTTCACATTCTGAAGCTTTAATTATCATATAAAAATACATTTTATAGCGAATTTACAGGGGGATTTGCTTGGGGGGATCGAGTCACCTGAAAATAATACAAATTTAAAAACCTTTTTTTTTTTTTTGTAATTAAGTCCATTGATGCAAATATTTTTAGACTCTTTGGGGGTCCGATGCAGAGGAATTTCGGTATTCTGTTCGAAGATCCTTCTCAGAAGTTACAGAGAAGTTTAATAAAATTTATTCTGCAGGGAAAAATGTGGTAAAAAAATTGGGCATATCTTGTAAAAAACATGTTTAAATAAAAATTCTTATACTCGGATGGGAAAGAATTTTTCTACAAATAGTCCTTGCAAAACGAATTTGGTTCATCGGTGCAACCTGAGCTGAAGAATATAAAAATATATTTGCAACAATGAACTAAGCTGCAAAAAAAATTCCACTTACAAAAATGTTCCATTTTATGTATTTGTTCAGTAGTCATTTTTAGAAAGGCAAATGATTTTTACATGTGCAATTACTGCACTATTTAATTTTTACGATTTTAAGGTGACTCAGTCCTCTTAATTGTTGAATAGTTATGTTACATTTTCATTGCATGTTAAATGGTTTCACACAGCCACCGCTAAAGGGAGATCATTAAAATCTTTTCGACTCGAAATATTTTCAAGCTCTTTGTATTGCCTACAATTTAAGCCAAAGTAGACGTAACTTGTAAAATCCCTCTCGGAGATACCTTTCTTAGAATCAAAGTCCATACAATACGGCACGTAGGAACACAAGAATGAGGCAAGTTGACACATATAAACAATATGCAGTTCTGTTCTTTTGCAGTACATTGCAGTCAATATTTAATGATTTTGAGAATATTTTGAGGAAAATATTTGTCATTGATTTTTCAATGTTTTTTATGTGCCAAGGAAGATAAGAAAAAAAATTAAGGGTCTTCAATAGGGTTAATCTTACAGTTAACGAAATATTTTAAAACCTTGATTAATAAACTGGAAGCACATAGATTTTCATTTATTAAAAAGTATTAATAAATTAAAAATTTATTTGAAATAATTCAAAAATAAATTGGTATTATAAAAAGACATTAAATGTAAAAAAAACAAAACTTTAAAAACTGCCCACACATTAGAAATAATATCGATCTCGCCCACGCTCATGTTTTCCCAATGTTAGTCATGTCATGTTAGTCAGTAACTTAGAAAATCCAGTTGTGTAATATTTGTATCTACGAAAGGTAGTAATAAGAAAAAAAATATCCGCACTACGGGACAATTTGGAATAATTCGCGGTTCTATAAATTATTCGTTGTTACGAATAGTCGAAGCACCATAGAACCTCCAGAAGTCCCCAGAATATAACGAAAAGCTCGCGAAAGACAATTGCGCTACTTTGATTTTATACCATCGACCGAGATTGTCAAGAAAAAAAGAATGAACAAGCAAAAAAGTGTTTCAACTAGACCCGGTCTTCCTTGCAGTAGTTTGACTAATTGGCAATACTTGTGTAGCTTGAAAGAGCGAATCGCATTCCTCTTTCTCTTCATACCGTAAACAGTTAGAAGTAGATTCACTAGAATTGCTGAGATCCGTGGAAGTTGAGTCTGTCTAATTGACTCTACAGTGGAATTAGGCAGAATCCAGGAGTCATTCTATCTTTCTCTCTTACTATGTCTGTGGTTACTCTCTTGATCTACAAGACTCGTTCGCCAACTCCACTACTCTGTATACTACTTGCGTTCACTCTCCGTTCCCTCTGTTGTTGTTCAAGTTCCTCTGTTGAGACTCCCAAGGCTGTGCTTGCGTTTCTCTGTGCGCTCCTCCTCTGCTTCACGATTTCACAAGGGAAAATTCGAAAAGTTTTAGCGATCCGCGCCGTACAGAGCTTTATATATATGCACAAGAGCGTACGGGAGATCATCATCATATATTGCGGATATATGAAGGGATGGTTACACTACCGGGAGTTCATACGAGCGAGAGTCCCTCACGGCGCCCTCGGCGCTTAAAACCAGGCAGCCATGTTTTTCGTTCGGTGTGCTTGGAGAAGAGGCGAATAGCGAGTGGCGATAAAGGTAGGCCAGGATGTGGAAGGGATGCGAGAGTCTCGAGTGCAATCTCCCTTTGGTGAAATTCTCGGCAGCCGCACGTCGAGCCTCCTAACGAGAGGGGTAACAGAGCAGAGGGAAAACTACCGACTTTCTCATTCCTTTTCTCTTGCAATCTTGCTTACTTGCGATATGGCTCCTCCGCAATGAACCCTCAGGCTCGTTTTCTCTCTCGCTGACTCCTTTCGTGATTTCATTTTTCGATTCACTCTTCATTGGGAAAGTTTTACTGCGTTGAAAGTAAATTTCACTGGTATTATATACCGTTATAATTTTTTTTTTTTCAATTCTTATGAAGACCGAAGAATCGTAAAGTGAAAATATTTAAATTCGTTAAAATGATAAATAAAGTTCGAAACTCAATATTACAGTACAAACGTGTATTCAAAAGATTTACCGTCGAATGGTCCATTTTTGTTCCTTTTTTTTCAAATTCAAGATTACCAGCATTGATACCAAAACATTTATCCGTGCCAGACGTGTCTGTCTTGTCGTTCGTCTACGCCGAGTATGATCCTGTTATAATAGCGAATCGCCAGTAAATTTCTCAGTAAATTTACTATGCCACTCGAGTCATATCCTGTCTCTCGTATACCTCGAATCATATATACCGCGTCATATAGATCTAGTTTTCATTCATGTCTTTGCGTAGCGACGCGAGCAAAAGAGCGCCTTCTTTTCTCACAGCAAACCCAGTCAGAGAGGAAACTCGTTCCAACAGCGTCAAGCAGGTTTTCTCTCTTTATCGCGAGGTCACGAAGAGCTCTAATAGCTCCTTCTTGCAAGGATATATACTTGCTCACGTACGCATCCGCGGACAGCAAGCAAAACTGACCAAGTTCCCACACTTTTGTAAGTCATCATTTTGTCTTGTAATTCATAAAACTCTCGCGAAGGATCGAGCGATTACTTTTGGTACGCGATCAAGACGTTTATTGCTTCTTCGTGCGCTACCAGATTTCCTCCTTCTCTCAAATGTACATATATATATATATATACTTTATCACACTGTCTGCAGAGTCCATTCAATTCTTTTTTTTTTTTAGTGTGTGACGGCACTTGGCACGGTCCGGTTCTAGTTTTCATTCATACCCAAGCTCGTCGATGACCTTTCTGACCTCCTGGACTTCCTCACGCACCGCACACGGCGAACCCGAGATGAATATTACGTTACGCGCTCTTTTTCAGCTGTACGCCCGCGCCTCTTTTTTTCATTTACCTTTTTTTTAAACAGATTTCAACGTTTCCGAGTGGTACGAAGATGACAGGCAAGACAGAGAGCGAGAGAGTGTGCCGTCGTTCCCACAGGAAGATGAGTATCTTTGTACAGTGAAGAGCGGACAGCGATCTGATCCGTCGCTAGACTACGTGCCGAGCGAGGCTAAATCGTTTGACCTAAGCGCGAGAAAGGGAGAGGAATCTTTCACAGACGATTTGGTCGTCTGCATTTTGGTCATCATCATCATCATCATCATCATCATCGCCGACGGTTCTTTGCCCCCGTGATGGCTGTTTCGTCGCTGAACGAGAGATGAATCGCGACAAGAAGGTCACCACGTCTCGAACGGGACACATGAATAGTGCGAGCGATGATCAGCACCAGCGTTTATTTGTTCAAAGAGGCGCCGAATTATATATTTCAAGACAGTTGGCCCACGTGGATTAGGTCACTCTATTGCTCGTTAATTCACGAAGGGTGGTCGATCGAAGCGGCAGATTAATTTATTTGCGACTGCACGAGTGTCGTTGCCTTTTTTTCAAATTCTTTTAGAATGGTTTAGCGATTTTACAATATAATGAGTCAGATATTTCTGCGTTACATATTACGTGAGTGAAATTACCGCAGCAATTGGGAGAACTAAAATTATTGAGAACGCACCTACTTTAATACAAACCAGCCTACATTTAATAATTTCCAAATTTCCGGTACCACCTTGGATAACTCCAGTTGGAATTTCAATATATTGTATACAGATTCGCAATCAGCAATTGTATAATAACTTATGCTAGCTAATTCTAATTCTAATTGTCGTAAAATTTAGCAATCACATATTTACCAAAATACACCGCAATAAATTTCACCGTAAACAATTCTTAATTCACATTCATAACGAACTTTCCCTTCAAAACTGCGCGCAAAGATGACACTCATCGTTTCTTTTAAATTCATTTTTGTATCAATAATTTTTTTCTCTTTCTCCAGCGGCCGAAAAGGCGAAATACTTTCACGGATTAAATGCGCAAGAATGAAATGGAAAATAAGCGGCAGAGCTCCGGCGAACAGGAGACTCGTGAGAAATTCAAGGAATCAGCATTTTATTCGAAGCCAGAAAACGCGAGAGTTTGAGCTGCGCGAGAGACCAAAAGCTCGGTTCTACCGAGGAGTCCGGGACCATCTGTGAGTCTACGTGATGCGCCTCTGCAAAATGATGAGTCGTGCTCGTTTCTCCGGATGCGCCTCTCGCGAAACAGCTTCGGACTGTTAGAATAATTTGACGTTTCGTTGAAAATAGAAGAAGCTTCCGATGACAGAAAGAGAGAAAGAGAGAGAGAGAAAAAAGGAGAGAAGGAGTGAGAAGGAGTCGTCCCATCAGTCAATATAATACGAATTCTCCTGGCGTTTTTAACTGCAATAAAAATACCATAACTGTATAGAACGATCTCGCTGTTGCATCAGGTAAGGCCGAAATAAAGTTTAATCGATGCTGATAGGCATCTGCGAGGATCGCGCGGCGACACATACATCGCTCGCGCGAATACCGAATATAATGCAACCGAAACCGCACTGAAACGGCAGTAGGTGCGTTGTGAAGAGAGAAAAGGGCAACGACGAAGAATAAGAAGAAGAGGATAAAGAAGGAGGAACGAAGAGTCCGAAGATGAAGCAGAGAGGAGCAGAGTCAGAGGGACAGGAGTATAAACAAGAGACGTTCCTTGGCCACCCAGCTAGCTGGCTAGTCGGGGCAGTCCTTATTCCGGGGGCCCCCGCGAGTGTTTCGGGCCCCTGAGGGCCGACGTTTCAAACCCGTCGCCACGACGCCGAACTCTCAAGCTTCTCTTCCTTCTCTACTTCAACCACCCCCCCGCCCCGTCCGCCCCACCTCTTCCTCTCACCAACGCCACCCCCTTTTGCTCGCTCGATATTCAAACTAATAAATTAGGTGGTCAGGGCACAGGCAGCGTTTTCCTTCTCTTTCTTTCTTTGGCCGCCGGTCCAGCTCGCGCGTATATGAATCATCTAAAACAATGGAATGCAGACTAAGATGGCGCCTGGTAGACCAGGAATCTATATATATCTATAGTGGAGGGTTTTAGAGCATGGGGAGCGGAACTTTGGGCATGGGCTTGTCGAATGACAGCGTCATAGCTGACGGACAGCAGATTGCATTCTGATTTATCGTTTTTGAATTATTTGATATTTTTGAGATTTTGTTTTGGCTGTGAAATCTTTTATTTTCCATGTTTTTGGCGGAGCTTTCCTTACAGTCAGATCTTATTGATGCCATTTAATTTATATAGGGAATTTATTTATTTGTTTATTTATTTATCTTGTGGACGAAGTAATTAGTTAGACTTGTCAACGAATTTCCTTGGTTAACATTCAAAAGTCAATTCTTTTTATACGTTGGAGCTTCACACCAATGAAAATATTACTTAAAAGTTCAATTTTGAAAAAAGTTCAACTACGCAATTTACAACATTCTTATACTTTGTCATCGCATACAGAGTATGTAAAAGAGAAAGTTTTGCAATAAAAAAATTAAAACACAGATTTTGTTATAAATAGATATTTTGAGTGTCCTCGACTCCAAAAAATAAAATCACTCATTTCTGTCCTCAGAAAGCATGATAACTTTTGTTATTGTGCTGTTAAAAATCTGAAGAAGAATTGGTATGGATTTTTAAGCAGTATTGACCGATTCGATGTTAATTAATACCACTCACAGTGTTAAATTCGCACAAGCGAGAGTATTGAAATTATCCGGCTCCCACTTCGAAATTTAAAGCTCATTTAATTTCGTGACAAGTGGATGAAAATCCAGACATTTTGGACATTGGTTAGCAATCAATGCAAAATTATGTCATAAATAAAGTCTAAAAGTAGCAATGATTTTAATTTACCTACTTTCAAGTGAAATATTTTGAAAGTTTTGAAGTTGTCAAGCAAAATGACACCAGATTTTCAACACAGTATGTGGACTTTGTGGACACCAAGTAGGGTGATTTTTTAACACCCGATTTTAAACAGTGTATTAAGATTGAAAATACACCAATTACTTTTGGTACTTTACCTTAAGTGGAAATAAAAAACTTATTTTCGTAATTGCAATGTTGCAATTACCCAATTTACAACATTCTTACTTTCTCATCATATACAGAGCACGTAAAAGAGTATTGTATTGCAATAAAAAAAATTCAACTGCCATATTTTGATATAAATAGATATTTCGAATATCCTAGATTTAAAAAAAAAGCAGATTTTCTCATTTCTGTCTATCTGCCTGTGTGGTCCAAAAGCGCAATAACTTTTTTAACAAACTGGCAGATTGCAGTAAAATTTGTTGTAAACATGTATAAATTGTACTATACGTATTCAAATTGAAATCGCACACCAAAATCTTTTCTGGTACTTCACCTCAAGTGAGGAATATTTTAATTAGTGTGAAAAAAACGTGATTTTCACACCAATTATAGCACGATGAAAATTCGACGTGTTACGCCATTTACATACATTTTTTTTCTTTCCTCCTCTAGAGTCACCGGAATGTATTCCGGTAAAATGCCGATTGAAAGTCCTACAGAGTGTAGAATAATGGTCTCGTATTCGTTGTAAAAGTCCGGCGATCGAGCAGAAGCAAGAGCGATTATTCTCGCGATCATGGCCACTGTCCAGGCGCGTGTTCTTTTCACAGTGCATGGGCAATTGGCAATGCCGATGCTGCTGCAGATACTGCTGCTGATGCTGCTGCTGTCTAGCCGCTAGCCATAGAGTCCACTTCGCTAAACTAGCGCGCGAGAGAGGAAAATAAATCAAGCCTTCGTGATCCCCCGAAATTCGAGCGTCATTCCGCCGCGAAGCGTGACCGTGTCGGTCAACAATGACCATTGTGTACGGGCGGGGGAGTTAGGGTCACCACTCGAAATGATCTCCGGTCACAAGTCATTACCTTTTCATTTTAAAGCCACCCTCGCGCACTCCCCCGCTTTTTCACTCCGGCATTCACTACAGCGTGTATGTATATATATATATCCCATCGACAGCGCTACGGGACGCTTTCAATCCGCACCGGTTACAGAAAACATATATATTAGGTCGAAAGGACCGGCAGGCCACCCCTGCTGCTGTTGCTGCTGCTGCTGCTGCTGCTGTTACTGCTCGCTATGCTTTTCCAATGTTACACCCACACTCATGACTTTACTGTGGGGCTTTGCACAGAGTGTGTCGTATGTTTATATGTGTGGGTGGCTCTCGATGACTGTCGTGCGTCCAGAATAACACCACCGACCGGATATCGGTGTATGGATGTAGTTACGTTCCCTGTTTGATGGACGCACTCGATGATTGTTCTCTTCCATTCTCGCTGCTTTTTCGTGTAAATAAAAACCAATGCCGCGACAAAAAATTATGTAAATGTTGTAACAAATACGATCGTCACATATATATGTGTATTTGTTGATATCTGACGTAACTGAAAATTTGTTGTAATCTAAATGTATTATAATCGGTTACAGAAACTGAATGATTGTTGAATTACTGAGTTTGGACTTTCAGAGAAATTAGGACATGGAAAGAAGTAATTTTGTAAAATTCAAGTTCTAGGTCTGTCGTTTTCTTACTTGCACATTTTTTTCGTTTTCTTTTTCTGCGTATGTTTTTGCCAAGTTGGAATACGCTGATGCTTTGAGTTATGTGTAGAAATTTTAATGGTTTTCTTATGGGAACTGATTCTACATTCCATCCACTTTTCCTCCACAGCATCAATATTTCCTCTATTGGAAAAAATATGTATTTTGACACTGTATCTCTAATTTATCAATATTATTATTAATCTATCAGTAAATAAATAAATATTTACTCTGTATGTTTATCCCTGTAATTAAGATTCTCGTCATGATGAACTACAATGTTTAAGATAAATAAAATAATATGAACTGACGATAACAAAAACGATCAAATTTATACATTTTTATTTAAATATGACAACAAATATTTTCTAAAATCAAAATACTAATTTTTATGCATTATTGTTGTACTTTTTTTTGTAAAACTAGAAATTTACGTTGTTTTTCCTTGGTGCAATTATTTGAAAAAATTGTAGACATTTGTGGGCGAAATTATTGTTTGTTAAAAGTAATAAAAATGATTTAGTTTCGTTTTTAACGCTTTGGTGTCATTAAATGCACAATCAAAGGAACAAAACTTAATTTTATTTTCCTTTGTTTTTTTTTTCCAACAACCATGCAGCTAAAAATTTCCCAAAAAACTATAAATTCATCCACACGTTATTTTCATAAAACGTAGAAATCGTCGGTTAATCATAAATTGTGTCAATATAATAGCCTCGGCATTTACGCAGCTTTCCGGTAAACAAGTACGAGCGGCTTTCGGTAGGTATTACGAAAGCGTATAAACGCAACGGCGGGTCGAAAATTTAAATCAGAATAACCCGGATGGCCGGCAATATGTTCCGATCGTATTGTCCGCGGTTTTGTTGAAAGCGCGGTGTGCGACAGGCCGCTTCGGGCGTTTTGTATGCCCGTTCACCGAGCCCTTCCGCGTGCGCCCTTTTGCAAGGGTTTTCCGCCGTCAGGCAGCATTAAAGCCATATTGACACAAGGGAACAACGTGAGCGCCCAAGCCCGTGAGTAAACATTGTTTGAAAAGTTAAAATTCACGTGCTACTCCGCTACGTTCCGACACTGATTTATTAATAAATTCATATATCCACACGTGAACTCGTTTAAATACGATGCTATTTACATGCCAGCGGGACTCGGCGATATAGCGAATTATAACGCGAAGACGTTAATGCATATATCGTCGCATGCACAGGTGCGAGAGTTAACGAGTGTAGTACAGAACTGGCTGAGAAACGCTCGCACGCGCTCGCAATCCCGAGTAAATTGCTGGGAGAAAGATGGAACGTGAAAATAAACGAGATAGCAAAAGTGAGAGAGAAAGAGAAAGAGAGAGAGAGAGAAGTGAGACTGGAGTGCCGAGTTCTCGTCTCGTTCACGCGGCAAAGCTTCGCACACATTGTACGTACAGGATATTCCATGATAATTCGCACATGACGAAATTCAACCCTCTTTTAATTACCGTCATTTTTTGTATTGATGATGTGATTGAAAAGACCTTCAGTGATTTTGATTCCTCATAGAGGCAGATTTCTTTGCGTGACATTTTTTTTTTCGAGATTTTCATGTGAGCATACTCAGAATGGTCCAAAACGTTGAGAAAACGTGAATGTTCCAGGCAAAGAAAATTCAATCACCCGTAACTCACGAATGGCACTATGAATCGAGCTGAAAATTGCCACGCAAGTAGAGTAGTGAGTCCTCTTTAATTGGTGTGATTTTTAACAAAATGTATCCATATATACAGATTTTATAGAATTTTTCATTTTTCGAATAAATTGCATCGTCGCTCTAACTTTCGTAAACTCTTGAATTCTCTTCATAAGTGAGGACAGGTTCAATGTTGTTTCGTATTGATTTTCGACGAAATCGGTAAAGCAGTTTGGGTTTTATAGAATTTTGAATTATTTTTGAAAAAAAAAAAAAAAAGAATTTGCTTTAAATCACGTCGATTCTCAACAAATGAACTGAAATGTCCTATAGACGAAAAATAACATACAGCTGCTAAGTACCAAAATTGGTGATGATCGGTCAAGTCGTTCGGATTTTACTGCATTTTGAATTTTTTAAAAAATTTAGATTCTCGCGCTAACTTCCGCAAAAGTTCAAAAAGTAAGTTAAAACTTTTTACTAGATGGAAATATGACGCAACGATATTAATTACAGAATTTTCGTTGTCATGTGTAACGTAATTTTCTTTTTGTAGATAATACATTATATTTTCAAAAAGAAAATTTTATTAAAGCAGATAATACTGAATTTATGTATTTAAAAAATGTACAATAATTAATGTACAGAAAAAACACTCCGTTTATCTCGAGAATCGAGAATGAGACATATTTTTGTGCTACTTTTTAGAAGTCAAATTTATAATATTAATTTGATTTTGGGAAATGGCAAAGCTTAATTTGATAATTAAATTAAGTTTTACGTATTCACAGAGTAATTTACTTCATTTCACTTTTCAGTAAGGAGAAAAGTGTAGTTATTTTCGTAGGTTCAGGTTTTTTTCGAATTAAAAAAATGACTATAATTTCTAGAATTTGTAACTTTATTATTATGTAAATTTCTATGAATATTCATTCATTGAGGTTTATTTTCATTTTTATTAATTTGTATTCATTGGATCGCCCTGAAAAATATGGTACACGGTGTTTAATTCATTTTTTTAATAAACTACATGTTTTGTGTATTTGTATATGAAATATCGATTATTTCATGGACGGGAAGCTTGAAAAGTGCCTTATTTATTTGTAAATCGGCAAATGATAATCTCCAAAACATATTTAAATGATTTAAAACAGGACTTAACGAACTTGCACTAACTTTTTTTAATATCAAATTTTTTAAATAAAAATAATTTTGCAGAAAGCGGACATACTTAGTGAAACTTAATATTTCTTACTTTAAGGTAGATAAACACGTCCGACACGATATTTATCAATTTTTGTATTATTTTCATATTGAGCTGCGTATCATGAAAAAAAAAAATTGGATATATTATTACAGTAAAAATCATGTTTTTAATTGAAGTTACAATTTTTTATACTGCAAATTTATTTATTTTAAAAAATAAATTGTGAAAGGTCCAAGAAATAAATCTAATAAAAATCACCGATATTCTCTTCAGTGATCGCATCGATATGAAAATTATTACAAAAATCGAAGAGGCTCAGGTTTAATTGCGTGTAAATAACCATGGAATGCCCTGTATGCACTAATACTATCGACTCTACGTTACCTTCGTACTCCCCGATGCTCTGTACACACATTATAACGACTTTATAATCGTCTGTAAATTAAATGCGAAAATAATTGGAAGCTCAGCGTCTCGGTAGGCGACACGGCCAATTTATTTCGATATTCAGCTCGACTGGATCTCGAAGAGAGTAGAAGAGTCCGATGGTGTATTATCAGCCCTCTGCGCTGGTAGCGTCTCGCCACGCTGCCCTGATGGCGAGGGAGCCGGTAGGAAAAAAAAAGAAGAAAAAAAAAAAAAAAAAAAAAAAGAAACACGAACGATTGAACAAACGACAAAAGGAGAAAGAAGTTGGCAGGAAGAGAGAACTAATGAATCGACGATTTACGAGAGAGTTTCGCGGCTCGCCAGTTGCGCTCCTTCTGCTCCCAAGAAATATACTCACGCGGGGCGCGTGTACACGCTACGTGTTATACGATGTACACCTCTCAACGAGACGAGCTACTCTGGCTCATCGGGCAAGAGAGAGAGAGAAAGCTTTTTTTTTTCTTCCTCAGAGCATCGCGTCGATCGTCTCAGCCACCAGTTTGTTGAGCATTTATTTTTGTTCTTGCAGATATTCTGATGAAAAGAGTGGCAGTGATCGATCGTCTCGCGGAGTTGTCGACTCATGCGATTGCTCGCTGTGCGTGTTTTTGGAAAAATCAACGGCGCAAAAATCGTCGCTGATAGATCTGGAGCACACCGGATACGGGATCGAGGAAAGGACACACGTATCGATGAATATGGGATTGATGTATTTCGCGAGTGTTTTTTTTTCTCAGTTGGAATCGATTTGCTACTAAGAAATCGAACCAACTGTGGTTACTCTATTTTTAAAGGTAGTTTATAAGAATTTTTTTTTTAAGAATCGTACGTGTTCTCATTCTTAAGGGGATGCTGGAGTTAATTTTGTTAGCGGTCGGCAAAAATAGACAATTTCGAACTTTAAACTATTTATCGTAAGTGCTACACATATGTGTCTAAATGTGCTGGATTATAATATCAATAAAAACGCGTGGTCCTGCACTAGAATTTCGGTTGAAAGTGCACGAGAAATTAAGAAATAGGTATCATTTTTTTCAAAAAATTAATTCTGGCTTACATTATTTTTTACATTATTGTGTCTTTTCATGTGATAAAAAAATGTCTATCAAATGTAAGCTCTGTTTCAATATCAAATGTAAACTGATGTAATCTATGAATACTTGATTTTCTCATAAATAAATAAATACTCAACATTTGGGATCCACTCACAAAATTTGAGGCAATTTTTTCCTATGATGATATCTTATACCCAAACCGTAAAAAAAAATCGTTGGTTTTGCAGTAAAAAGTTGCCAGAAATTACACAATTAATTCTGAATTTTTGTTCTTGCGGGCCATGAAAAACCGCACGTTTTCGTTTTTTGGAGTCGTCGATACGATTCATCGTTCCTGACATATTTTAAATAAATAAAAAATGAAAAAAATTGGCATATTTGGACAGGAGATTGTTTTTTTTTTTTTAATTTGGCTATTGGAACCACTGAACCTGATTCTGATTCTGATCGTGCTCAAATATGGTAAACAAGTTGACTAACATATATCAATGCATGGAATTGAATTTGGAGTGAATCTGTCGAAGAATTCAAACTTTATGGCATGTTGACTTTTTTAAAAAAAGGGTTTTCACATTACAACTCTTTGGAATATGAATATATCTGGTTGAAATGTTCTACACAAATCGATTATAATATTTAATAGATTACAATATTAAACAATGATTAGTGTTGATTTTTACAAGATTTTTACATTTTATGACAATTTTATTTATTTTTTTTAATGTCAGTAAATATTCAAACTTTTGTACATTCTGAGCTATCTGGTTGAAATTTTCCACGTGAATTGGAACGTCGGTAAATTTGGATTTAGTTCTGAAAAATCGAAATCATATTGCTCTCGCAAGAAGAACATTTTCAAGAATGCTTGGCAGATTTGATTTGAAATTTGGTTCATATATGAATTATCCTAAATCAAGGTTTGGGTACAAATTTTACGCGTTTCGGTTAAGCGGTAAAAATTTCGTGGCATATAGAAGTAAAAAAAAAAAGATGTCGTTCGCACACTAAGGTTTGCAAGGTTCTACTTTGCTTATTTGTTCGATAATCATACAACCAGTCACTTCCTAAACAAAAATACAGTTTCTTCAGCTTATCTATAATACATTAAGCATTAAAAGAAACCGTTCTTTCGGGTGTCGTTGACACCGTTGAAAACCACACAGAATCGGTCAAACTTCCTTCCTGTCGAGTAGTCCCATACCAAAGGTTTTTTCACCCCCGGCGTACTTCAATATCTTTGGAATACTTCAAAAAGTATAGAGTGCGTGAGTTCAATGCGTGTCAGTCTCTTCCGACGATTCGCCGACGACCATAAAGTTATTACACTGGTGACCACCGGCATCTTTCTTGTCTTCATTCACGCATTTCAACGTCCTTCTTGTTCAACTTCTTCCAGACTGGCTGCTATATTGCGGTGGCTTCCGGAGGTTTCCTTAGGACTCGTGTCCATTATTGTTCCAAAGAGCGCGAGATCCGTTCTTCGCTCTCACATGAGTATTCCTCAGTGCTGGATGAGCGAAGAAACGATCATAAAATACCGCAGTATCCTTCCGGCATCGCTTAGTTTCCTTTTCCTTCTTCCTCTCCACACATTGACGTTTCTACAAAACGCAACAGTCGCTCTTATATATATTTTTCAACAGATAGAAGTTACACGTTTGAGAAAGGGTGTCCGGCTGGTCCGAGTCTGCGTATCGCGTCACCCTCCCCAAAAAACCGCAAAACGGCATATTGCCCCTTTTGTCGGTTTCGATCGGTTGCTCTTAATACGCACTAGAGAAAACAGATGAGGAGAGCCACCGTTTTGTTGTTGGTAGCGTAACGCGTCCAAGCTGTAATACTTGCGGTGAGCTCGATGGTCGGCTTTACGACACGCGAAGAGAGCCCACTTTTCCTCTTCCCTCATTATTGCATCGACATTGATGCTCTCGCAAAACAGACAGATGTTCGCCGGCGCTACGCGCGCGAGCACGATTTCCTGTTGTTCCTCTTCCAGTCTCCCTTCTCATTCGCAGTGGACTCTCATTCGTATTAGAAATTTTTAAGCCACTTCCGACATTCCAAATTGTCCGTGAAAAATCAAGCGTGTGCCAACGAGGAGTCCTCACTTATTTTCTCGTTAAGCTGGTTAGCGAACGAATATGGCCAGTAGGGTTGTTTAGTGTCCGTCAAACCCCTATCGCTGTTCAACCGCATTCCCCTCTCAACCAAAGGCTATTAATTTCCTTCTCGTTATACAAAGCACCGGGGGATGTATATTCGGTGGAAAAATACCGGAAAGACGAAAATTCGAGGGCACACGTTATTCCGGTACAATTCTCGGACCCTTTGACGTGTTTCTCTAGCGTTTTGTGTTTATCCTGTCGTTAGAACCCATCAACGTGGCGCATGGTTTAGCCGAGCTCCGAGATACGGAAATTCGTCATGGCAGTTTACGCGGCCGAAACGGAATCTCAAACGGAAATTAGTGTAACGGTGAGTAGTGAACGATTAAGTATATTTCCTACTTGTTTTTATTTTTTGTTGGGTCGTTGAGCTTCATGTGTGTTCTGTAATATAAAAGATAGGGTAGATGTACCGGTTGTGGTAACTTTAAGCACTTTTCTATTTTTAAGTGCTCGTGATTAGAACCACAATTCATAATCCGAGCCTCAACTTATAGACACTATTAAATCTGGTGGAAATTTTACTTTTATTCATAAACTGGTGTATTAAATTATTAATATAGAAGTGCGATGTAAAATTACAGTACAGCATACGGAGATAATAAAAACTTGGGAATTTAAAATAGCAAATGTATAAGAAAATTTGAAAATTTCGTATAGAAGTACTGTAGATTAACATCATATTTGTATATTGTATTTAACATGACAGTTTGGAAATAAATATTTCCAAAATCGACATCGTCATTTTTTCCATTTTTTTTACCCTGCATTTCGCATCTGAGAAGGGTATAATTCTTTGCTTTAAAAATCCAGATATGTGACGAGAACAAACTGAAAAATGGTAAAAAGAGGAATAATTTCTATTTCACCAGTTTTGACCACGTAATGTACCGGTTTTGGTCATGCTTCTAAATGTAATAACTCCAGACAAATTCGAATTGAAATACTCATGAAAACGAGTTTAATCACTTAAGACTGCATTCTGACGGAAACAACCTTTTTATGTCATAACAAATGTATTCATTTCTTTAAGATACAGAGACCAAGTGAATTAAACCAAACTTTTTTTATCCATCCCGTTCCTTCGATATTCGTTTCATGACTTCTCTCGTAGCAGGTTTACTTTAGAATGTCATAGCTGTAACTTTTTTCCTGTACGCTTTAATTCTTTTACCGAATCTTTTTTGGAAGTTCATAGTTATATTCTTTCTTTTTCACTCTATGTATTTTTGATTCCGTTTTCCTAGGCATCTTTTGCTTTTCGTCTTTTCTTCTTATCCTTTATAAATAAAATGATTAATTACGTAATAATTTAAAAGAACCATAGAAAAATATTCGGAATGGCAAAACGCGGTATCTGCGCCCTGACAGATTTAGCAAAAAGCTGCGGCAGAGAAAAAGAGAGATTAAAAAAGTATTTTTGTTGTATGACAAAAAAAAACACAGACGTTTATAAACGTACGACACTGCTGCAAATGAGTGAAAATGGCATATATATTATACGAACCGAATGAATTCACTGTAAATTTATACGAAGTCAAGCCGATTAATTTCTTTTGTAGTTGTGACTTGAGGGAGCTCTGCGGAAACAAGCGAAGCTAACGGACAGTCGATGAGAGCACTACTGTGTGTGCTTTCTCTCGTTGATGCGAAGGTTTCTATGATGCTCTCTGTGTGCATTCTGCCGGCCTCCTGGACAGCGATCATCTCTCGTGGTAGCGCAGACAGAGAACTGGCTAGCGACAGGAGCAGCGCGGTTTTCCCGGGGATGATGAACGAGAGTGGAGAGAGGATATACCGCGTATATGGAGAGCGACTGTTGCGGTTTGCGGAGGCTCCTGTCCCGACAGGAGGACCTAGAATGGGGGCGGGGGTGGGTTGAGTCCTTTGAAGCGAAAACAGGTATGTGGTTTGGTCCGAGTACAGCAACATCAGGATTATCGAGTACTGTTCCGAGCATACGTACAGAATAGCTGAGAGCTCGCGTCATACTATTATAATAGGTAACAGGACTCGACATTTTAGAGATTACACACTGAGAAATAATATGACTAAATTTAAGGTAATGGAAGAAAGAATTTTCTCTGTTATATTGAAATAATGTTTCATTAATTTATTTACTGCATTTTGTCAAAATCGAATTTAGTGATAATACGTAAATATATGAAAGATACTGTTAGTTTCTTATTTGTTAGATTAATTTCGGTAATCAATTAAAAAGTATCAGCTTACTTAAATCTCAATAATGTCTACGATTTGTTTTATTTTTTGGAAATTGTTTTACTGCAATTAAGCTATAAATAGGTGGCTCTTGAAATTATTTGTGTTCAGTATGTTATTTGTTTGAAAGAGATATAAATTTTCTAGATTATTTATGTAAAGAAAAACTGTACATTTTTGTTTGAATTTATTAAATCTCGTTTCTCCATTCGAAGCATAAGTGTATCATTTCTATCGTGCAGTGAAAATTTCTTATATTTGATAAAATATATTTAATTTTTAAATCGTATATTGTTTTAATGATTTATCGTTTAAATCTTAATTTATTCAAAGAAAACAATTTGCAAAGTTCTACTTTGCATACATGTAAACATTTTTAAAACATGTATAATAATGAGGAATCAATTTGCAAGATTCTACTTTGCAGGCTTTTATAGGTTCTAGTCATATTTTCTTCTTCATTTACATATCTCAGCACACATATGAACATTCGCCCATTTATTTCGGAGAGTTGTTTTCTAATAGACAGTAAAAAAAGAAAATTGAAATTTCCGTACTTTGAACAAACCATTCTTGCGCAAAAATGTTCATACATTTTTTTTTTGTCAATTTCACAAAAATGTAGCTTATAAATTTGTTATTTGACAGAAAAGAAGTACAAATCACGTAGTAAAAAAGTGGTATTTATTATGTTTTATCATTTTCGTTGTTACTTCTAATTCAACACTTTTTTAAGTGTATATTTGACAAATTTTTAATTTCTTTTTCGTCAATACCAATTTAACGATAAAAACATAGTGAATCTTATCAAGTTTTCTTTCTTCTAGTTTATCAAAATTTTGTTTGCAAAAACGACCAGTTGACAATATTTTTTTCTTACAAACATTTTTCTGTTACAGTTTTACAAAAAAAAAAAAAGGGGTTTGTGAAATTTTGATCAATTTTCATTTGTCACTTATAATTTAACAAAATTTCGTTTGTAAATTCGATCAGTGCAAAGTGTTTTCTGCTATATTTTCGCATACTCAAAATATCCATTTATACAATTTATCCAGGATGGAAATTGAAAAAAAATGACGATTTAACATCTACCGAGGATTTTTTCGCAGCAATTTCGCAGTCATTCGAAAGCTTTGGACCCGAATGACGAGACTCGTGTGACAAGTTACAAAGTACAAATGTGGAGGACACGTGGTAAGAAAAATGGTTAATGTGCCATATTTGCGGAGAGTTCCCCGGAGTAACGCGTGAAACAAGAAGAGTTTGTCAAAAGGAATAAGAAGAGATGAAGAGTGAGTGAGGGCATAAGAGGTATATAGAGACGAATTTGACAAAAACAGAGGCGCCGGCGCTATGGCGGATGGTGAGCGTCGACTGAACGAGAAAGCGCGAGGACCGTCAAAGGTTCTCTTCTCGGTATAGTTATCGGGCAGGAGGGTAAAGCCTTTCGCAAAGAGCGTGTCCCTCTCACGGAGCGCAGTACCCTTTTCTTCTTCTTCTTCTTCATCTTCTTTCTCTTCTTCTGAACCAGCGAAGCTCGCGCGACTGGGCGCCCGTCGCACACCGAAAATTCGAAAGAAAGGCCGGCCTTATGCGCGCGTAAAGAAGCAGCAAGCAAGCAAGCAAGCAGCAGCAGTGAGCGACGAAAAAGCGGCAAGCTGAGACGGTACGTGACACAAAGGTTCCGCCGTTCTTTCTCTTTCTCTGTCTCCTATCTCTGTCTCTCAGTGTTGCAAGAATCAGCGGATTACTTTCATGCAGAAATTCATCCGCGTCAACAGATTTCCGTGAGATGATGTAAATTCACGGGAGAACAAGTATAGGAAATATTAAAATGATATATGATGTGTGCTTTTTTTTTTTTTACATTTTCTGCAATGAAAAATTCAAGTGCTTTACGTCGGGTTCGGTAAGTTCTTTATGCTCGTCAAGTTCATTAAGTGCTTCAGGTTCTTCAAAGTAAGTTAAGTTCCTTGCTGTCGGGTTAAGTTCGTCGAGTTTGTCAAAAACTATATACGAAAGAGTTTAATTTATTCTTAAAATGATCTATTTGAATAAATAGTCCGAAATAAATTTTAATTTTTATCTCAACGACCACAAATTGTATTTTTTTAATTGACAACCAAAAATACTATGAGAGAATAAGGTACAGTCGAAACTCTCCACGGCAAATCTGGCAAAATTCACCACAGTTCCGATTCAAGACATGCCCGATTCTACACCGTCACTATCTCATTAACCAATGAACGTGCGTCGTTAAAACATTTTGCCGGTGTAGAATTTTGCCTTGGACACTTTTGCCGTGTTGAAATTGTGCTTGTGTAGAGATGGATTGTGTAGAGTTGGGTCATGTGTAGAATTGCTGTTGCGTAGAATGTGTAGATCCGGATTTTGTAGGACCGCTGCATTGGACAGCGAATATCATTTTTATGCAAAAACCGATTCAGCACTGGAACCAAATTTCCATGAAATAGTGTAAATTCCTGGTAGAACGATTTGTCGGTGTAAATTTGTCGCGTAGACTCATGTGTAAAATTGCTGTTCTGTAGAGTCGACTGTGCAGACTCGGCGATGTAAAAGAAAATATCACTTTCATGTAGAAAATGATTCAGCGCTACAACAGATTCCCATGTGATGGTGTAAATTCACGGCAGAACGATTTGCCGGTGTAAATTCTTGTCGTGGAGAGTTCTGTCTTGGACACTTTTGCTTTGTCAAATTTGTGCTTTGGCAGAGATGGGATTGTGTAGAGTTGGGTCGTGTGTAGAATTGCTGTTGCGTAGAGTCGATTATTTTGTAGAATTAATGACGTGTAGAGTCGGATTCCGTAGAACCGCTATACAAACCAGCAAATATGACTTTGATGCGGAAAATGATTGGCGCTACAACCAGATTCCCATGAGATGGTGTAAATTCACGGTAGAGCGAGCAAAAAAATAAATAATAAACTGCCTGTAAATTGCATTAAGTCGTTCGAGGTTTTCAGGCTTACCAGTGATATTAAAAATTACATACGTGCGCTTTCTGCATTTGCCGCGCGGTGTATAATTAAAATGATAAAACTTGAACGTTCTAGAATCGTTGTTAGCGCGATGAAGCCGTGCGATAGTTACGGGCACCGGCTCTCGTACATTTTGTAACTTGTGTGTGCTACCCGTGCGGGCGCGAGATTACGTGTCGCACATTTCCCGCATTTAACTCGTGACTCTATATATGTGTTTATATGTACGAGTGTAAAAGAGACGAGGAATATTCGTGACTCGGGCACGAGTCTCTGAACGGTGTGAAAAAGCGAGCGCGTCGGATCGCGCGTCCCGATCTACCGGATCGAACGTGACTCCACGACGAGCACCTGTCGTACTTCACCGTGGTATATAACTACCTATGGCACCATCGTCAGCTACCACGCAGCAGCAGCAGCAGCAGCAGTAGCAGCAACAGCAGCAGCAGCAGCAGCACCGAGCGTTTGCCATCAAGCACGCAGACTTTCGCTTCCACGAAGAAGAAACTCGCTCACGCGCCCCGCCGCGAAGTTTCTGCCACAGAGACTTCGCGTTCGTCGTCTCTCTTGCGACTAACTCGAGCTCTGATCACTCCGAGGTGAGCGGATTATTCTGGTACGCAAGCGATCCGAGGAACTTGTACAATTATCCGTGGATCGGGAATTTAATGCATACGCTATGCTCGTAAATCTTCGGTCACATACACGTGCGAACGTGGTTATGACCACGCGTCTCTTTCAGTTAAGACTGTTGACGAATATATCGATTGTGAGTGGAGGAATGAAGTTTTATGTACGGACAGAATTCTAAGGAATGCATTTTTCGATGTAAGTTTGAACTTGAGATATTGAACTAGGGATTGAATTTAAGTTTGAAGTTTGGTTTTAAGTTGGAACTTCAAGCTCGAGAATGAACTTCGCTACTGGCGATTGCCACACGTCTCTTTCGGATAAGGTTATTGACGAAATATATAGAATGCAATTATAGGGTTAAGGATTTATATGCGGACAACATAGAAAAGTCAATGATTTACTGAGAAACGATCGTAGAAAATTCAAACTAGACCTATAAGAGTCAGATTTTTAGATGTAAGTTGATAATATAAATTTAATTACCATTATTTAACTCCTTTTGTTTGACGTTTAATATAAGTTTGTAATTTGTCTGTACTTGTAGGTTTAATTAGTCGAATAATGAATAACTATAAATCAAGCTATTTAAATTTTGAGGGAATACTTTAAATTGTGATTTTTTTTCTCTCAATTTTGTTAAAACGTTCCTCGAGTTATGACGAGACTTCCACATTTTTTATACAACTTAAAAAATTATGCGCAAATCGTTTTCCTTCCGTCATTCTGCGCAAGTGTAATTTTTTAGTCCCCTAAGTTCCTAATTAATTGCCCGGCAGGAAAATTTGTTTTTTTAATTTCTTTTATACCTGGACAAAAAATACTTCAATATCTTAGTACGTAAATAAAGTAAATGAAATATCAAAGATTTGGTATTAGAAACTAAACCCTTATACAAATCCTAGTCAGTACAACAAGATACGCTGCGCAATTTACGTTTTTTTGTTTATGGAATTTTCTTGTTTCATGTCTAAATATCTAAACCTTGAAGAAATGTATAGATTTTAAAGGAAAATAACGTCAATTTAATAGGTATTGTTTGAAAAAGAAGCAAAGTTCAAAAGCAGAGTTAACAATTCCATTGCTTTCGAACTAAACCTATTAATTTATTTAATAAATAATCTAACATTCATATTTTTTTACAATATTCGTAAAAACATCTGTAAGCTTTTCAAACAAAAGTTCCTTTCATAAGAATTCATTAGAAATTAAATAATAATGATATTACTAATAATAATATATTAATGATATTAATAAGAAATTAATTTCTTATTAATATCATTATTAAACGTATCGAGGTTGAAAAATATTTAAATAAAATCGAAATATATTTTCATAGCAATATGAGAAAATATTCCAAAATAATGAGTAACACAATTCTATTCAAAAATTGTCACAGAGTCTTCTCTTAAAAATACTAGATTTCAACAGCATGTATCGTAATTTCATGCCATATATATCCCACCTTAGAACAGGCGATGACGAGTGTCTCGTTACGCGAGTCCAACGCGTCTCGTTTCATCGAAAGAAACCCGACGGTGAATCTCAACAGAAGTAACCCGAACACGGTGCTTTTGTTTCTGGGATTCATGCGGGATCTCGAGCGGGCACTTATAAGGGTGAGGATTGAACGATCGACTTCTTCGAGGCGACAAGAAAAGCTCTTTTAACCGAGTGTAGCGAGAGACGGCTTGGATCGGAGATGAGAAAAGATCGCTCGAAGAATATATACACGTATAGTGATACAGGGGTATAGCAAACCATAGGAGAGAGGCTCGGGTTCTCTCCTAAATGAAAACATAAAATGATCTCGCGCGGCTATTAATTGTCGCGGACCACCTTCGGGGACGCGGCGTCACCCGGTTGATGGCATTTCTTTGGGTCTCTTCCTCTGCAAAGCAAGCGATCTCGCTCCTTTCTCTTATTTTCTTTCTGCATCTTAGCCACAGCGTGTATCTCGTCGCGAGGACGTTGCGTGGAAAGACACATTGTGGTGTCCCAGTAGTATAACCAGCAAAGCGGCCATCTTGGTACCATCGTTCAGGAAACACAATGGTGGTTCGCTCACCAGTGAAACCAGCTCTATCCCTCTTTATCTCAAAGCGAATGCTTGGAGTGCTTCGTCTCTCCATCAGTAACAGTGCAGACTCCAAGCGAGCTCTTTCTATATATACGATATAAACCTTCTGTACGTGTCGCCCCTTCAATTGCAACGCCATACCTGACTCTCGCTATAAACGCGTATATATATATATATATATATATATTTTATTATTCTGTCTAATTGATGCTGTGTGGAGGTAGTGATAACCGCACACGCACCGAGAGTCAATCTTCATTCTTGCTCAGTACGTTTTACGAGAGTCTTTCACCTTTCCTTTCTCTTTTGTGACTTTTTATTATTTTCTTTTTCTCTTTCTGCGAAGCTGTTCCGTATCGACGCCTGGTTTAATCCGCTCGGTTTTAGTCTTCATTTTAAGGTAGTCCTTGCGGTACAGTCAAGTCAATCAAGTACTTAATATTTAAAAAATTGTTCATACACGTTTCAAAGTAAAAACAACACTTGATTGACAAAAATTGTGTACAAAAATGTACACAAAAAATAACTCGATTTTCACTAGTAAACCAGCACGCATATTTTCATGCAGTTTTTGCGAAGTCAAGTTAATCATTTTCGTTCGATTTTGACGAGAGAAAATCTCTTTTCGATTTTTTTAAACATGTTTCTCGAAATCACCGATTAATTTGCTACGTTTTACTTCTCGATGAGAATAAAAGTTTAGTTAACGTCGTAACTTTGTTTGTTTTTTTATAATATTTTCATATAAAAACAATAATAAAATTGATAAACATCATATCAAACATATTTATCCAGATTAAAGTTTTTTAAAAATACTATGTTTCAATATAAGTACCTTTTATCTCATCAGAAAAATTCAAGAAAATTCGCATCTATTTAATGAATTATACGAAAATTAAGAAATTTTAAGAAGTTATTGTGAAAATAAAAATAAATTTTATTAAAATACGAAGGATTGTTATTTTCATCATCCCACTAGGGAAAATGTTGGGTTTTGAAAATTCAACCCTAAGTAAGGATAAAAGAGACTTCTACGAAGGTGTTTTGTATCGACGCCTACCCGTCCCGTTCCGTTATTGTTCATCGCAATTTTAAACCATCTTTTTTTTTTTTTTCTTTTGTTCAACGAACGTGGAAATCGTAGCCAGTCGGAGCGGAAGTTGCGAGGCCGACAGGAACACAACGTCGGGAACCGGTGGAGAGTGCTTTGACGTTTTTCGCGTCATAACAGGATTTTGCCACATATATTCCGTACACAGTGAGTGCAGGATATATACCCGCTTGTCACCATGCTATATGTATAAATAATATAGTATACATACATGTGTAGAGGCGACGGGACTCGACGCGACGCTCACGAATTGCGTTGACGTCGGTGTAGCCTTTTCCTTTTGCTTTTCGTGCATACGGTTGAATTTTTCGCATAGAGAGAGAGATTATACACATACACACGAGTATGAAGCTCGTCGTGTATGCGATAGACGCGTGCGTCAGAAATGACATGGAAACGACACGGGACGTGGATGAGAGCCGAGGCTGATATTCCCCGCTGGTGAGCATGCGGTATGACGAGAAAACAAAAGAAGCCAATAATTTCGGGCAATTTGGAAGCAGCCGGGCGAGACACCGGCACGTCGCGGGTGCGCGCTACTCGCCTCGCTAGTTCGTCGCGTGACTCTCTATTATACACGCCTCGGTTATGTTGCCTCTCGCTCTGGCCATTCGCTATCTTCTTCGCACTCTTTTGCGCGAGCAGAGCGAGCTTTTTCCGTTGCTGAACGCGCGAAACAGGCTTATATATGTATGTCGCAGGAAGCATACGCGTTTGTATAAATATCCCTCGAGCCAATTGCGCTTATATCCCTTGTGCGAATGTCGGTATAATGACCAGAGTTATGAATACGGTCCAGACATGGGACAGCTATATGATTGCCAAATCTTCTTTTAGAATTTCTGTCCCAGTGCTGGTGAACAATTTTGCCGATGAAGTCTTGTTTTGGAGAGTATTGGCGAACAACTCTTTGCCAATAATCGGTGGAATCTGGTTGTCAGTGCTGGTACAATGTCAGAGCTGCCAGTAAGGGTCAGAACTGAGACAGGTAGAGTTGCCAAATTTTGTTTTAGGCTCTCTGTCCCAGTATTGGTGAAGAACTTTGCGAATAATGGGCCGAAACTGGTTTCCAGTGCTGGTATAATGTGTGTAATATGGGCTGGAAGTGGGATAAGTCAAGTTGCTAAGTTTTGTTTAGGGCTCTGTCCCAGTACAGGTGAACGACTTTGCCATGAATGCCGAAAAACTCATTGTCAATATTGATCCAAAGTTATTCAGATCTTAGATTTTATTTATTTATTTTACCAATACTGTACCAATTAATTGTGATTTACATTACTTAAAACCAATCCAACCAATGTAGAAGTCTCATATTTATATTTTTTAACATAAACATTCCCCGGAAAGTCAGATCGTGGACTGCAAATTGCAGAGTCGCAGTTTCTCAAATCCCATACCAACCAAAAAATACATTTCAAAATTTCCATGGTAAAAAAAAACATTAAAATATTAATTGGTCAGAAAGAACCATTTACTTTATATTATATGAATACTTTCATTCAATGTTGACTGAACATCGAGAACCATCAGTGTCGGATCAACGATCCTAGGTGTGAATATTTTAATATTGGTCCCAAAACATATACTTCATTCGACATCCACTCGCGCCTTCAGCCTCAGCCAGTACTGGCAGCTATCTGGCACTAGTGATATGCCAGTATTGTGTGTCATTATGCTATTCGTTCATGGGACTAGTTCGTCTATATATAAATAGAGGCTATAGAACGATGTGGAATATAAGTAGAGTCGTGAATATGGTTTTGCAACGTGAATAGAGAATACGACCGTGAAACGTTACGAAAATAGATGGCTTGAGACGGGTTACGCGAACCTCTCGGTGTGCTCATCTTTATCATTAGAGGTGGATTATCGAGGCTTTTCTGCTGGTCACTCGGTTTTATGCAGAGCTTACATGCTGTTGCTGACGTTGATGCTATGATCAACGTAGGCGATCGTGTACGGACATAAATTCGCTCCTGCTTATTTCTGTCCTCGCGGGCATTCGTGTCAGCGATCCCGCGCTGGTAGTTTCGAGAGCGCGGCCTGAGGATTCACGCAAGTTATTATATAGCACGGGGAGTATAAGAGCTAGCCCGTCATTCCGTGACTAACCATACTACGAGCGAGTTGGCGGAGGATGCGCCATCACCGTCGCCGAGAGACTCTCTCGACTCGTCGTCGAATAGCACCCAGGCGCGCGACTAATTCTACGGTGAAGGCGGTGGCGTCGGTCGTCGCCATTGTGACAAAACCCTCCAACATATACTTTTCCGCTTGGCGAAGTAACGCTGCCGCGCTCTTCGAATGCAATAGCGGCTTATTCATTACGAGAGGGTCTTCGTTGTGTTTTATTCTTTTTTTTTAATCTTTTTTTTATTTTTTCATCCAGCTACCGTAATAAAGCGTCGGCGATGCCGCACGCCGCTGGGTACAATGTATAGGATAAACGCGACGGGCGTGCACTTACGAGACACGAACACGCACGTCCGACTCTCGCTCTAAGCCCTCTCCTCCTCACTCGGCACGCCGCGACGATCAAACCGACGCGCGAATCTAATGACCGGTTCTCTACCGTGCCATCCGACTTCCGTTCTGGAGAATTGCGACTATGGATAATAGCGTTCTGTGCGAATTCTCCGGACTTTTGATTTATTCCGCCTTTAGGGATTCTACTGGCTAGTAATATTCTCTTTATAAAAAAAAAAGGGATTTTTAAACTGTTTGAAGTTTGGCGTGTTGAAAATTATTGGTGTGGATTTTTTTCCAGTGTTCAGGTATTTGGTGTTAATAGTAACACTTTGCAGAATGT
Source organism: Perithous albicinctus (assembly GCA_964016905.1). Lineage (NCBI taxonomy): Eukaryota > Metazoa > Arthropoda > Insecta > Hymenoptera > Ichneumonidae > Perithous > Perithous albicinctus. The sequence goes on from OZ024689.1 coordinate 23,635,405, forward strand.
TTAATTTATACAAACGAGTGTAATTTATTAATTAATTCTGTCTTTAAACATTTGACTATGTAAGAATCATTTTTAATAAAAATTGTCAATTTTTTTACCTATGTTGACTCACTTGGTGTTCACAGTAACACTTTCCACAGTATTAAATTCATACAAGCGAGCAGGGATGGGCACCATTGAATGAAAACTAGACTTTTGAATGGTTCACCATTCGAAAAAGTATTTAGAAGCACGATTTTGAATGCATTCTCGAATGAAAAATGGTGACCACCCCTGCAAGCGAGTGCGTTGAAATTATTTTCAGGTCCTATCTGATGAATGATTGTCATCGTGCCATGCGACTTCCGTTCTGCAGAATTCTCAATTAAAATTAATTCATTTTTCAATAAAATTCATAATAATCCTCACTTTCCTCTCTTAAGCTAGTTCTGAACTACCCTAAAAAAGACATGGCACATCGAAAATCGAAATACTGAAGCCTCTTTATAAGTTTTATGATTGGTCGACGATGGCTCTCTCAGAGCCAACTTCAGTCTGTCGAGACCGTCGATGAAGTCGTGTATGGCGCGCATTTTGAACAGTCCCTTTCGCTGTTCTGTCATGGTCACTGCAGAGCCACGTATCGCCAGTAACGTGTATGACAGCCTTCTTTTTCGTAGTTGTGAAGTTGGATAGAATCGTCTCTATACAATCAAATAGTTATCGATGAATATTCGATGAGTAGATAATAATTTTTCCATACAGGATTGAAAAGCTCTCTTTTTTTCAGTTTATAAACAAAAGTAATTCTGTTGTTGGTGATGAATAGAGTTGTAAATCCGTAATTCTTTTGGAAATAAAATTAATAGTACTTTGCGATTATGTTTTTGAAAATAATAACATGCAGCGATTTTAATACGATGAGTAAACTTTTGAACGGCTGCAGAGAAATAATATACCGAAATGTTTGGAAATCTTGAAATCAGTTTATAAGCTTGTTGGTCGGACGGTATAGATCTACTACAGTCGTTCAAGGGTTGGTTTTTAACACCAAATTTTTTAACAATATGAACCGACCCCAAAATTTTCAAATATAAACCAAAAGTATCCTGAAACAATTTATTTAATTGATAAAAATCATGCAGAATGCTTTATTATATTCACTCAAATGAGTCGTAGACTCGTTCAGTCGTTCGTTCATAAAATTCTGTTCGGTTGTTTTGCGCAACAAACAAAAAAAATATCAACTTCTGAACACAGATAAATTCGAGTCGTATGTCATTTCCGTTGTACTCCGGTTCTTGTCCGTGACAGTCGGTATATTATTTTTAAAACGTGAGTGAGAGTCAAGTTTAAAGGTAATTCGAAGCGAAAAGAGGTAAATTTTCAATATATGACAAAAAGGGAGAAAGATATTTAAAAATTTGCAAGAAATCTTCAATAGAAAAATGTTTAATCTACAAAACAGAATTAATTAATTTTGAAGGTTAGCAAAAATGTCCCACTTGGGGCAACGACGTTAAGGGCTATCAATTCATTTTATTCATTTCGTCGATTATCAATTTTCAGACAAGGTGTTTTTATTTCAATCTATGTTTAAGATAGTTGTATAAAAAACGTTTGCGCTGAAAAAGGATTGGTTGTGACAATGAAGAAATTACTTCTCAATTTTACAACGACCCAATTGGTAAGCCAAAACAGATGATTCTTTAACCACGTATTTCCTTGCTTAACAAGTATTTATTTGTGTTAACCAATAACTTTGGTTTGCCAGTTATTTCGTGGTAAAATTTTCAAGCGACATCTTCATTGTTCCATCCCAGCCTTTCTTCTCAGTGTAGCAAGTGCAAAGTACTACAGACTGCCTTATGCACACACTGCTTAAAAAAAAATCTACTAGAACTTTTCAGTACAAAACTGAAAGTCTTTATTCACAAACTGCTACATTAAATATAATATAGAAATGGAATTTAAAACGAGAGCATACGAAAATTATGAAAATTTGGGAGTTTCATGTAGCACTGCGATAATTTTATAACAAAATTTGGAAATATAGTTCAAAATTACGGTAATTTTACAACATATTTAATATATCATTTTCTGAATAAATTTCTTTTAAATTTTTGCTACAATCTTCCAAACACTTTTGACAGAGTGCAGAGACAATATCGCCTCTGTGTGCATGAATAAAATTCTGCTGACAAAGTGGCCACCAACGAGAATAACTTCTTTTCCTTTTTTTCTCATCGTTGTATATTTCCGGGCCTAGAGTATACATAGTTTTGTCCGTGTTTCGCGAAACTTGGTTATCGAGGTGAGCACGGAAGGTGTAGTTTGTAGACTCAGTCGCATATATAGCCAAAGCTCGTCTCTTCAGCAACTGCAGAAGCAGCAGAAGCAGCAGCAGCAGCAGCAGCGGTTCGGACTATCGTGCGAGGGTTAACACGTGCGAACGACCACCGGCTATCCTATCCAATGGATAATAAATCGCAACCGTGTATTCAGCGGCGTCGCTTCGTCCGTCCGTCCGTGGTAGCGACTTCACCCTCCGCCGTTCACCACCGCCAAGCACCCCGGAAAGCAAAGCGCGAGCATTACCGTTGTTCGCCGCGCGCTTCCGCATTTACCCGGATCGATTTGATTCGAGTCCAGCCAGAAACAGCGACGCTACCTGCGAAGCTTGCACGCGAGTCGTAAGTCTATTTTACGAGGGCCTCCGACTAAGCTATATATATACACACACCCACAAACACACAGACACATACACCTTCTCTGCATATACGCAATGTACTATATATTGTCCGTCACAGTTGCAGTATTATGTATTCTCAGGGATTCTCTGTGTCGGTCTGTCTGGTGACCAGCACTCCCACAGACTGGAAGAGTGTCTGACAGTAGACAAAAAAAAAAGGTGATACTGGAGACCTTGTTGGTCGTAGCTCGTGGTGTTGAAGGTAATTACCGGTATATCATCGTTTATTAAGGCTCATGGAGAACCATACTTTTACGTATTATAACGACTACCTTGATGTGCTGCAGGCGGCAGTTTTGTGAGCAGAGGGTGTCCAACTGAAGGGTCTTTACTTTGGTATTGGCAAAGGTACCATTATACTGGACACTGGGGGGAGTGTAGTTAGGATTCATGTTCTGGTTCTTCGTGTGACAATTGAACGAAAGACACGATATGTTGGATTTGAAAAATTCCGAAAGGATAGAATGTCTACGTTGAAATTGCTCAAGGACAAAATATCCGGAATTTATGAAATATGTTGCAATATAAAGTTAACGCTAGGTTTCTTATGGATTCTAAAAGTAAATGGGTTTTTGAAAATATGAATTTTGTAAAATCCACCTATTTTTACACCTACCAACCACTGCTTTCTACAAATACAGGATTCTAACGGCCAACTTTAAAGGGTGTCTCAATTAAATAACCGTAGAATTGTCTTCATATCAATGAAGACAATTTTACGTCACCCTTTAAAGTTGGTCGCCAGAGTCTTCAATTTGTAGAATGCAGGGGTTACTTGCTTATAATTATAATTGGGGGTGAGAGACGAAATTAGATTTTTAATTTGTTTTTGAAACATTTTTTGTTAAGCCTTCAAAAATTTGTGAAACACCCATACCTACATGGTATCTATTCTATATATTCTGTCTATCTAATCTATATCGACATATATATATATATACACACACACATACATATAGAAAAAGAGAGCATTTAGTATACAGACATATATCTCAGGCCCAATGCGCCTCACCCTCAATACCAGACGTGGGTGGCCGCTATGATTTCTCCCCGTGTTCGCTTATCCTCACCGTGATCTCGATAGCCCGAGTAATTCCGACGTTCCGCGCGCTCGTATAGTCTCCGGCACCGTATATAAACCCAAGAGTGTAAGGCTCATTCGATATGGTGGGGGGTGCGAGTGAGCAAGTCGCATTGCTAACACCTCTGCTAGTGTAAGAGGCCCATAAGGCATGCGTCGAGGAGCCCGTGAGCGTAGAAATCGCTGACTCCGCGGGACTTGCTCCCCCCGCCACATAACGCGTGGTCCCGTCTCGACTCTCTCTCATTTTCTTCAATAATCGCTTTTCTCTCTCTCACTCTTTCTCTCTCGGATACCTAATGCACCTCGTGCTTCACGTTGTCTGCGAACGAGACCGCGAGAAAGAAGAAGAAGAAGAAGAAGAAGAAGAAGAAGAAGAAGAAGAAGAAGAAGATGAAGAAGAAGAAGCTGAAGAGAAAGATATTCCTGTATAATAAGTGTTGTAGAACTGAATACTTGGAATATAGTATAGCAGTGGATAAAACGAGAGTATAGTTAGAGCAGCACGAAGAGGTTCGAGTATGAGGTTCGGCCTCGATCCGGTCAGGCCCACCGTTAAGCCTGCGAGCCAACCAGAGACCAAGAAGAACGACTCTCGTTTCTCGTACACCCTCGTAGCCACACCTCTGGCTCTTTCTCTGCCTGTTTCACGAACCTGATCTTCTGCATCTCTCTTTTTATCCGTTTTTTACCATTTTTTTTTTTTTTTTTTTTTTTTTCTTTCTTTATGAATGTTCTCGGTGGTTCTGTCTTCAGCAGCTTCATCCCCTCTAGTTATTCTTGTTCTTCTTACTCTCCTTCTTTCTGACAGCCAGAGAGAGCCTAGGCTGGTCCTTCTCGCTTGTTTTATTTCTTTTGTAGAGCCTCCTTCCCCTCGCTCTTTATCCCCTCTCTCCCCGCGGTTTCTCTCTTTATCCTTTTCACCCCTTTTATGTCACTCCTCTTTGTCGATGCCGCGCGCGCCCTGGTAGCCACCGAGGCTCTCCTCGAGGATTTCATTTTTTTCCGTCTCGTTTTTTCGCTTTTTAGCAGGGCCCCTCCTGCTGGCTCCCCCCTGCGGGACCACGAGACTCTGGGGGGAGAAAAAAAGAGTCTGGATGATAGCTGAGGACCTCTGGAGGTCGGCTCTGGCGAAATGCCTCCAGGACTTCGCAGGTTCTCGACGCCCATCGAGGGGTTGCAATAAAGTTTGTCGTCAATTTGTGCTTGGGTGCTGACAAAACGCGCGTTATAATTTACTTGAAACATTTTTTTTTTTTTGTTGCATGTGCTGTTAAGAGGTGAGTCTTTCAAAATAATTTTACTTTATTGTTCACTTCCTTTTTTTGTTGTTTAATTATATTTGCAATTTTTTTTTCTTTTTTTTTTGAGGCTAAGAGGACAGTTCTCGTATATCAAGGAACTCTTTGGTTTTCTCTCTTCCGCCTCAGTTTCGCTGCTCTCGTACCCTGCAGAAACGCACGAGCATCCCTCCTCTGGTTCTCAGTGCGCACGTCGTCATGGGGTTCATGAAAAATAAACGGCAAAGACACCCCCTTTACCCTCACGTCTCCCACCCCCTTCTTCCTTCTATCCCGAGGGAGCGAGAAAATTAATTAGCTTTGCGTTACCGAAAAAAAAAAAAAAAAAGAGAAAAAAAACGAGTTCAAAGGAAGTGCTGGGCGCGCCTACTGTGACTATGCGACGGCTACGACGACGACGGCACGGGGAATCTCGCGGGTCTCCCTCGACTTCCGCGACGAGAAATCCCGCGAAGGGTTGCTGCTTCCTTTACGCACTTATTAATAATTACCCAATGCATATTTCTCTCGTGAATATACACGCAGGATTACTGAAGGGAATTTCCTTTAGGAGCATTTTTATAAATACATACTTCTAAGTTCACGAGATACATGTGATTGTTTTAATGGGACTAAGTCACCTGAAAAGGATGAAAATTAAATGGTATAGCAATTCCACATATAAAAACTATTACATTGATCAAAATTACTACTAAGCAAGAACAACAAGATGCAGAATTGTTGTATGTGGAATTTTCTTCTTGTAGCTAAATTCATCGATTTTCCTTTCGTAACTTGTGCGAAAGATCGTCGAATGGACATTTCTATACTCGGGCTGGACAGAGTCTTCTTACAAAGAGAAATATCCTTGTAAAATCAATTTGGTCAGTCAGTGCAAACTAAACTCTGCGACAAGTACAAATATTTAAAAAATATTTGCGTCGATGAAGTTAGCTAACAAAAAAAAATTGCACTTAGAAAAATATTTCATGATTTGCGATTGAGCAGCAGTAATTATGTACGGGGCCACTGTAATGTTTGGAGAAAATTGTTTACCCCTCCAAATATGTTTCAGCCACGCCATCAATTTTTCTATAGGTTCTGTAAAAGGTGTCGAAATTACTGAAAAACAATATGTTTAGAAAAAAACTGGCTCAGTTGTTAAAAAAATGATTCATATGTGCAATTCCACGCATGGAAATTCCAATACTTGGACCGTACAGATTCAAGCACATTTTCTTTTCTACAAAGAGAATTGTGCTTGCAAAAACAAATTGCACTTAAAAAAAATAAAATTGTGCTTGAGCAATAGCAATTTTTATGAACCTAAAAGTTTTAAAATCCAACAAATGTGGAATATGAAAAAAAAAATCTGCATTGATGAACTTAGCTGCAGAAAAAGTTGCACTTACAAAAATATTAAATTTTTTCTGCCTGCACAGTAGTAATTTGGTATCAACGTAAAAGTTGTTGTATATATATAATTGCAGCACCATTTAATATTTATGACTTTTAGATGACTCGGTCCCCTTAAAATGGCCGATTTAGCCAGGAAAACTTTGAGACGACGACGAGAAAACGGAGAGTATAGTCGAACAGCTTCGCAGAAACCGCTTTTATTATTTTCGACCTGGCTATCCGGTGAGTTTTTTTTTTTTTTTTAAGCAAGAGAAACCAAGCTCGGACGTTTCTGCACCCGTCGTTCGTACAGGTCGTCGCATGGGGCTCTTTACGATCTTCGCCGCAAGACAACTGCTGGCAAAACGTATGTGTAAGTACTCTTCTGGCTCGTCGTGTACTCGCGCAATCACTTCGTCGTCAATGCGAAATAATAACGTATTCGCCGGCACCGCGCGACGTGTGCGATAAAATCATTGAAAATGAATTCGAACGGCCGTTACCGCGTGTGTATAATGCTCGGTATACGCTTCACTCGTCAACGACGCGTGTGGTCGACTCACGAGTGTATATATATGGATGTACCCTACTACTAGCTGAGGAAGAACATAAATTGCTGCATATAGCGAACGCTGTTACTATCTTCTTGGCTCATTCTTCCGCAGCCGAGTGCATCCTCGTCAGAGTTATGTTTCTGCTCGACGGTATGAGGAAAAAAAAAAAAGAAGAAGGAAACAAAAAAATTTACGCCGCCTGCTAAAGAAAAGTCGTACAATGTGTAAGAAACGTTTCAAGTTGCGAAACAAATCATTAAATCTTATTTTATGTGAAGTGAGATTTTTTTTTCTGGTTACAATACCTGCAGTTCTTATGAGTTAAAAAAAGTTTCCATTGTAAGATTGTAAGATATTTTCTCCATAAGTCGAGTGAAAAACATTTGGAATTCGAATTTTATTTGTTTTTCTTGATAGTAGAAATTAAGATACTGTGGAGAGAAGTTGTCAGGATTTTTTTGTCTTACTCCCTGAAAAAGGGAGATTTTTATGCAACTTAAAATATAATACGTGGGAAAACAAAAGCTTCATCATTACCACAAATTAAGGAGTGGGAAACCGTCGTCTTATTAATATTTGATATAGTTTTATTATGCACTTGGGTTGTAAAAGAAAGAACTGCAGACATTCGAATACAATGAAGCATTAACCAATAAAATAACGAGCTTCACTCAAATAAAAAGATTGCATGCAGTAAAAAAAAATACGTTGCTGCGAAAAGAAAATCGTACAATGTGTAAGAAACGAGTCAAGTTGCGAAACAAATAATTTAAACCCTATTTTATATGGAGAGATTATTTCTGGTTAAAATCATTGTAATTCTTATGAGTGAAAAAAATTCCCATTGTAGGGATTGCAAGAATTTTTCTCATAAGTCGAGTAAAACATTTGAAAATCTAATTTTTTGTTTCTTCTTGATACTCGAAATTTAGGATATTTTGAAGAAAAGTTGTCACGGTTTCCTAGGGAACTTTGAAATGCAAGGTAAAAAAAATAGTATTTAACTAGGAAAGCAAAAGTTTCATTGTTAACACAAAATACGATGTGGGGAACCATCGTCTTATTGATATTTCGTACAATTTTATTATTCACTAGCACAAAAAAAACGAACTGTAATAGTAGAACTGTACTCGAGGACAAGAATGCATTAACAAAAACGAAATAACAAATCTTAAACAACCGAAAATATTGTATACAGTAAAAATAAATAGGCACAAAAAATACCTAACACAGTGTATAATAAATTAATAAAAAATGAAAATAAAACAATCGATAAATGACGATGTTAAGTAAATAACAAGAACACATAAATTAATATCGATTCTATTTAAATCGGAGGTCGTAAACTAATAACCTACTGACCACTACGATCCACAACTATCGCTCAATGAGCAATGACAATTCCGTGCCTACATTCTCTAGTCATTCGTAACTGTAACGATATCAATAATGTACTTATAGCACAAACAGTACTGAAGTTATATTTATCGTAAGCTGACGAGTCCATATTTGAAGGGAATTATGTTTACAAGTACATCAAGACCAGACTGGCCTTCATAACGTGTAAGTCAAAGTGACGTTGAATTATGTAGGGAATTCTGCACTGACAATATTAAAATGTTTTTTATAACTTGTTCTTGGAAACAATAAAAATAAAAATAATAAGTGTCAAGAATGCAGATTTAAATAAAGAGATCTAGTTGTAGCTGCAAACACAACATTTACCTTTTATCCATATTTTTGATATTGATCTCTTAATATTATGTATGTAATTCTTATTTGTTGTTAAATACGTGCGAGCTTTTTTTTTTGTTTTGAGAAAATAACATTCTTTAGATTTAAAAAAAAATTTAATCAATCTATAAGCCTGCTCTTTCACCGGTTTAACGATGTTTGTAACATTTTTTGCATTAAGAATTTCACAAAATAAAAACAAAAATATAATTTTTTTAGATTTTAAGAAAACAATTTGTCCATTGTCGTTTACAATTTTTTTCATCGTTCATTTTATAAAAAAAAAAAAAGGACATAAGTTTTACAAACAAAAGTATACAAAAAATATGCTACTATATTTTTACAAAGAAATATTGTTATTATTCTTCACTCTTTGTGGATTAAAAAAAAGTGAGGGGAAAATGTGCAAAATAAAATAGGTTAATAAGTACGTTTATTTTAATTAAATAAATCTCTTATTTTCGGGCATTAAGAAAAGAATAAATTTCTCTTATTTTAAAGATTACTAATTTTGTTTTCTCATAGAGTAAACTTTGTACTGATGAATTTTTTTTTTTTTGTAGTTGAAACGTGTAAAGCGTTGAAACAAATTTTATAGAATTTCGTATTTCTCAAAAAAAAAGACAGTAAACATACTTTGAGAAAGTTTAATGACTATTAGACGATCAAAAATTTAATAGAACATTAAAAATCAAAATCAATCCACAAAGTTTCTCATATAGTTGTCTTACTCCAAAATAAGAAAATAATGAGAAAGCAACGTGCAGTGTCCTAATCTCTATCCAATTTTTTTTTTCCATCTCTACTCATTCACCTCCCGTCTTGTTACAGATACCACAAACCCAACATAGGGTGAGAAAACAATCGAAAGTTGAATCCCGTCGCATATCTCTGTAGCAAAAAAAAAAATAAAAAAGAAAAAAAATTCGAAGCCCAGAATATAAGTCTGTGGGAAGCCGAAGCAAATAGCTCGGTTACCGGGGCTGCGAGAGAGTTATACACGACCACCATCACTGCCATTGGGACTCACATCAGACCTGAGAACCGCAGCAGTTTCATCCCCTTTCGCGTTCCGCGGTGTCATCGTCAGAGGGCGCTGCGGTTGACACAGAATGACACTCCCCGCTTGCCCCTGCGGAAAGTATACGAGAGAGCTCGGGGACATATATCTACCCCTTTCCATAAAGCACGATCGAGAGAGCGAACCCTCGCGGTGCCGAAATAGCGCTATCTGCCTCATCGCACCCTCACCTCCACTCATCTTTCGCTATTCCTCTTTTTATCTTCATTTTTCTTTCGTCCTCTCATCGTTTCATCTCTTCCCTCCTCTCCCGTATCGGTGGAGCTCAATTCTCTCTCGCTTGTCCTGCTCTTTCATATCTCCTTCGTTTCTTTGTCGCCCACAATGCACTACATCCCCGCCTGCAGTATTTTTATCATCCCTCTTTAGCTATATTGTATCCTCTCTTTCTCTCTCTCTCTTGGACTCTTCATCTTCTTCCGTTGTCGTTTCGAACAAACAAAACAGTGTCTCAATCAGCCACCCTCTCGCTTTGACTCTCGTCGACCCGTGCGCTACGAGTTTGACCCGTTAAATCTCAGTGAATTCAGGGGGTTGATACCCAACGTTGGGATGATCGTCCGGGCACTAAGGGTTGAGAATAGAGAAAGATAGAGGTTGAAAAAAAAAAAGAGAAAGCAACGAAGGACGATACTAAATCTACCGTTCTGTATGTATAGCGTACTATATCCAAAGCGTTGCTATTCCCATCCTCCTTCCACCCTCTTTTCCTGGTTTCACCCACGATGTGGCACAAGCCAAGGAGGATTTGAAATTTAAATTTTATTTGATTATATTTGAATTTAATTTAATTCCGTTACTTGTACCAGGGGGTGGATTTCGGATCGTTACTAACCACCCTCTGGGCTTTTGCTCTGCCTATCCAAAGCAGTAGAATCACCACCGGCACTAGCAACACGAGTTGCTGCTTCGCCACCGAACCAAGAATATCATTTCGCGTGCTTTTCGCTTATACTCTCTTATTTTTCCACGGTAACCGGGAAACGACCGCCCAAAAACGTCGCTCGAGCTTTAAGCAATCGTTTCGTGCAGCGTATACACACCGTTCACCACGATAAAGTCACGATGCAACGTTATTTTTTTTATTCACTACTTTAATGCAAAGAAACGAAGAAAGAGAGAACCCCAGTGCTCTGACTCTTCGTGTACCAGCTACTGGAAAATACAAGTTTACGTTGTTACTCTGCTGCTTCGTGTCTCACTCAAGCTATGAAGAAAGTGTAGCCTCGACGATTTACAGTGTGTACGGGGCAATTCATGACAAATCAACGGGGTCATAATTCACATATTTTCTAAATGATTTTTTCTTTCTGGTAGGTTATACGGCGGTATTTTAAAAAGCATCACAATCCATTCTTTCGGATTATTTCGGAAATTTATTTAGTCACCAAAAATGCTATTTACTACAACTACCTCGACGATCTTAGTTTAAAAATTGTTTAGTGTATATTACTTGTTGAAAAACAACATTTTTCAAACTATTCTCATGATGGACGTGAAAGTAGGATTGGAATAAATAAGTAAATTGCAAATAGGGCTTTTCCAAATTTTCAATTCACAGCACATTTTTCTGTACTGAAAGCTTATATTTGGCTTTAATATGAATAAACTATACAGAAGGGTCAAAAATATCGGCGGAAATATATATTTTTTTCAGTCGTATGTTATATTTTGAGGTTTTTAAAAATGATCTAAATGCCCAGTTCATTTAATTTCAAATGCTTCAATCTTTGCCTTTGCTGCAGGTAGTGTTTAATTGTTAATTGGTACAACGAAAAACTAATCGAATTGTTAGCTAACTTACGACAACTCGGACAATATAATTTCTAAGAGAACGATTTAAGGACAAAATAATTAGCTACAGAATAACTGTATCTTGATTTTATTTCCACACGTGGCCAAGCGTGCGTTTTGTGTGTGAGGAGGACTAGTGGGCTGCAGGGGCGAAGCCCCCTTCACTGTGAATCCTATAACTTTTGAATGTGTTGTTAATATCCTGATATTTTGTTCATGTTTATTTGTTGAATATTGATCAGATTATGTTGCTGAAGTTATTTAGAAATGCTGCCATGTTATTTAGTCGTAAGTAATTTTTATCAACAAAATTATTCTCATCACCAAAACGATTATTTTCATCAACGAAAATAATTGAAAATTGAATCATGCGATTATTTTCATCATTTGAATAAACCTGAAGTTATTACATAAAACAGAAGAAAAAAAAATTTCAGTCGATATTTTCTTTACCCTCCCCTATTGATTTTATATTGGCAACGAATACAAGCCTTAGCTACACAAAACATTTCCTTAATTTAAACATTTCGGAAGACCCCATTTTTTATTTGTTTTATATTTTTTATTTCAATCCTATTTTCACGCCCATCCTCGAAGTAGCCTCAAAAATGTAGGTTTTCAACAAAGAACATACAGTTTAAACTTGTTTTAAATCGTCAACGTAGTTTTAATAAACATTATTAGTGTCAGAGACAAAAAAATGTTCGAAAAAATATAAAAATTAGTATGAACAGTAACTATAAAATAGTAGAAGAAAAATGAAATATTTCGATGGATTTGCATGGAAGGATTTGCCATGGATTGTCCCGTATATGATATATCGTGTAGGATATGGGATATATTATCTTAAGACGGTGTTGGTAAGCCGCGCCTATTTACGATATATAAACTCGGCCGCGGTGGCACGAGTCTATACGCTCAACGATCGATTCGAATTAACGACACGCGCTTATGTCGTATTATATATACGTTTGCTCTCTTGTATCGCATACCACATGTTCGCAACCACGAGCAATCAATGTGTACATAATAATATAATAGTTATATAACACGTATGAAGCTTTGGTATTAGTTGCATTGATCTGTAAAGCGATTTTCTCACTGTTTGTGCTAAAGAAAAATTAAGGAGACTCGCGAAAAGGAAGGTGGTGAATATTTGCAGGACTAATATGGGAGGCAAAGGGGGAAGAGAGAGAGAGAGAGAGAAAAAAAAAATTGCGTGACCGATGCGGCAATTAGCGGGGTCGTTGAGCTCTTCGTGTATGCGCGCCGAAGACACAAACGCGTTTATATATACTTGGTCCGATGTATCAGAGTTGCAACGCGAGAGAGAAAGGGAAGCAAGTTACGAGGATCACGTTGGCGTAACACTCGACGGCATGTATGCCAAGCCGACAAAGTCTTTTGGACCACATGCAGACCGAAAACAACTTCGATGAACGCCTTATCATATCAAATATGCGTTTGGCTACACTTTTAATAATATTTGCAAATTTTAATTAACGAACATTTTATTCAACATTTGGCATATTAAATTTGATACACAAGGTAAAGTTACACACTTTTATATTAAACTTGCTAATTTTTTAAATATCCAGTAGATCCAGAAAAATGTATGGTCGAGTTTATATGCACATATTCCCGGAGGTGAATAATTATGTTTTTATGGTTATCAAAACAATGAATAATGTAATTAGCATATAAATTATGGGCACGAGTATGACACGAAATAAATGTCAATAATAAACACGAGAAATTGTTTCCTGCAATAATAGATCATTGCACGTGACGAGACATCAAGTTTTATCAATCAGAGTAATGTAAGCTTAAGTCGATTTGGGTTGAACTTACACAAGTGAGTGTGTTAAAAATATTCGGCTCTTACCTCGAAACTTTGAACACATTTATGTCTGAGATAAGTAGATAAAAATTAATAAATTTCTAACAGACAATGCAGAATTATGGCACGAATAAAAAAAATATAAATATCAGTCAATTTCAAAATTGAACTATTCAGTAATAGAATTGTTAAAAAAAAACCTGCTCCCAAAATCGGAGGCCTGTACGTTTTATTATTTGATACTGCCGCGTCAATGTTAAAAATTATGAAATGATAAAATTTTTCACTTTTTTTTTAAATTTCGGAACGCTCATCGAGTTATTTATTTATTTTAATGAATCAAAAAAATTGTGTGAAACCGCGGAAAGTTGTAGGAGTATATTTAATACTGCCACATCGATGTAGGAATTTCAAAAATCGTAAAATCAATTTCATTATTTTCAGAGCTGCACTGTTGCTCATTACGGCCCTCATTGTTTTTACACTCAGTATCAGAATATCAAAGTACTTTATGTTTAATAATTCTAACATTGCGATAAAAAAAAGTATTTTATCATACAATATACATTTGACACACGTTTTTTATTATCTAATGCTAGCTGTACCTTAATTAGCGGCGAACAGCGAAGGTCGTAGAATAGGATGATAGTAATGGCTCACCGCAACTCGTGCATGTTAAATATTTACGGACTTTAGGGGTTTGGCACGGGGTGGAATTGATGAGCTGGTTGGGAGAATCCATCGTCACTGAACTATAGTTCTCTCTCTCGCTCTCTTTCTCTCTCTCTCTGTTGTATAATGTAACACTTGAAATCACGCTGGGGGGTTTTGCGAAGCGCAAACTCGTTCGGCCACGACGGGGTTTAATTTCTCTTCTCACTCTCTCTCTCTCTCTCTTGCCCTATCGTCTAGTCGATGAGATCACGGGGAACCCTTACAGGGGGGCTGGTACATCTTCTTTGGGTGAGGGTTTACACTCAGGACATGGAAATCCCGTGGCTGAGCTGATATTCTCGAGTCATCCTATGTCGTCAGACTCAGCGGGTTATTCTCTGTCGATGTGACACGCGAGATACCATTAAAAGCATTGGGATTGTATAAGCTAAGTGAAATACCATGCGAATTTGTTTTATACTTGTATAATGACTGTTCCTGATCAGTCAATTAACAGCACAGAAGAATTTAATCCTATGAAAAGAAGCAAAAAATCTAGTTATTTGAGACCTCAAATCGCGTATCTCAACTGTAACAGAGAATTTTTCCAGCCTGTACAATTTGTCTCCTCTTCCAGATGATAAAGAATTTTTCAGTCGAGAGTTTGTTTTTCACAAAACCCAAACATTACTATCAAATAATCAATTATAAACCTACCTTTCATACAATGATAAAAAAATATTGCTCAAAAACACCCAAGATAATTATCCAAGACAAAATAAAAAATCCGTATTAGGCCAAAACATAATTGTTATTAATTCTGGAAAGGATCTACGTATCGAATGATTTAATGAATGATGAATAAAGCTATGTTCTTCCTTACGCAACCGGGACAATTCTCTTTCGTGCAGTGAGACGAATGCGATTGTCTTCTTCTGACGAGTCTGTGTCTTATGTTTTAATTGTTCTCTGCCGCTGCGTAAATCCTAATTAAGACTGAATTATTTAACCGGCACCGGCACCGAGGAGGCAGCTACGCGAGCACGAGCGCAGAGATGTCCCGCTGCTGTCCTTTCCACGACAATTCGGTATATTCATAGTGGTGTTCAGATCTGAGAAATACAAAAAGAGAAAATGAGGGACGAGTGGCTCTGACGTCTGCAAAATTCGTGCCCTTACGATACCAAGATTGCAACTGCTACTCAGAACTTAAGAGGGAGGGTGGGAGGGAAGGAGGGAGGATTGATTGATGATGTTTTGCTTCCACATAAAGGAAGCTTTGTTTTCCTGAAAAAAAACATTTTTTCGGCATTTTTATATCTGCATAGTCAGAATAATCTAAAACTTTGAGAAAAGTGGTTTACAAAAAAGTGTCCGGATGTATGTATGTATGTATGTATGTGTGTGTGTGTCATAGAGGGGCCAAAATTCATATCATATCGGACTTTGCACATACGAACCATGCTTCATAATTTAGTGGTTTACTCTCATTTTTTACTCTCCTAGAGAGGGAGAGGGACTTCTTCCTCAACCCAACACTGCAAGTTGACGCTTCCATTCCTTTCCTGTCATTTTCATCTCGCATTTGCCATTTACAACGATGCAAAACTTTGCAATCTTTGTTACTCACTCTTGCCTTAATCCACTTGCATCTTTTGTCCTTCATCATTGCGAAACAGAAGAGAGCGACGTTGAAACTAACTTCTTGGCGTCTCTTTATCGTGTTTGAGACGCTTCTGACGTTCAAATGCTTCGCGAAACACGCACCGCTTACCCCCTCAATATTTCGTTGCAATAACGACGCGCGACGATATCTCGAAAGGAGATTGTCTTCTGGAAGCTTATAGAGCAACCCACTTTGTGTCTTTTGATTACACAGATGAACAATAATCTCATTCGCCAAAAGTGATTCATTTCATAATATTCGTCGTGGAATACTTGGGAACACAGCAATGATGACGTCCATTGTATAGCTCGACGACAAGGAATTCTGTAACATTTTGTGGGGATATTTTTAGAGATGAGAGAGAACGAGATTGCTGCAGTACAATTTCTGTGGGCACGTGATGTACTTTTTTTAGGAAGATATGTAAGGATCGAGTTTACCATGGACTATTCATCTTTTACAGCTTTTGCCCTCCTCGTCTTTTGCTTTCTCATAGAGGAAGCTTTGTTTTTATGAAAAAAAAAAAAACCATTTTCGAGATTTTCAGTGGACACAAAATGATTTAAAGCGAAATGATAAAAAGTGTTTGGATGTATGTATTCATACTGCCATATATCGGAACCTACTGAACCGATTCATCTTAAAATTTTGTGCCTTATATCGTACAGTCAAATATTTTTTTCGTATAAATTTCATAGAAGCTGTTGAAGAATTTTGATTTTAATGGATTTTTTTAATTTTGATAAATGTCTGTTATCACTCTAACTCGAATAAATGTCCAGCTGTCGGGCTGAAACTTGATAAAAAACTTTCTTAAAATGGTGCAAGCGTTGGTATTGAATTTAAGCGGAATCGATCAAGTAGTTCAGACTTTATAGATATTCGCGTTTTCGCACTTTTTTGTTTTAATGTGTTAACTCGAGAATGGTTCAAGCAACTGATCTAAATTCTTGCATATAACTTAAATAGAGTGTACCAAAGTAATGTCATTTTTACTATATTAAAAATGAGAGTACTACTTTTTTTATACTGAAGAAAAAAATATTGTTCACCAACCTCGACAACATCTGTTGCTGTTAATTTTATAAAAAACAAAGTTGGTAAGTTCGAGTTTTATAAATAAAAATACAGAAGTACACAAGAATGTTAAGAATACCACAAACCAACGACTATAAAGAGCGTTGAGTTCCAAGTTTTATCCAGTCATACTCGATTTTTCAGCCTCGTGTCAAGACGTCATTTTGAATACCTGAATTGTCAGTTCAGAAAATTCAAATTTTTAATACATTTTTGGCAAAAGAAAGTATGTTACAAAGAATGAATGCAAATTGTTGTAAGCAAACACAATTTTTGATTTCAAAAAATGACATCTCTGTAACTGTCGAAGATAGTAAATTCGCATATGACTCCAAAACTTTGTATCGTTGAATAATTTTTATTAAAGAATTTTAAAACAATTAAAAAATGGATTTCCTTTTTAAGACCTTATTTTCGATTAAAAAAATTATTTTAACCCCTTCATTATCGAAGAAAGTATATTGCGATATATGTTTATTTTTTTCAATCACTTCAGAGCAATAACCGTGGTAAATCATTGGAATGACGATAGAGGGAAGCCACCTGTCGTGGCAGGTGTGGTCCCCCTCGATTCTCGGGAATAGCCGGATCCGTCGATTTTACTATACGTAGAGAGCTGTTTCCTTTCCCAAAAATCCTACCTAAATAACTTACAACGAGTATGACGTTGGACAATATTAAAGAGATTTTAATGGTACCGTCTAGTTAATCGAGTTTTTTACGAAAAATTGTTTGTACACATTTTCAATGGAAACTGGCATTAAAGGAGGTGAAATCGATTTTATGGATTTCTTCTTAAAGCTTAAAATTAGATTTAAACGAGTAACAATTAATTTACAAAGAAATTACTCCATCAGTTTCTCCTAACAACCCATGAGACATATTTTTACGCAGTATTTTGGAAGTCAATTTATAATATTAGTTTGATCTCGATGATTAAAAAAAAATGTGCGTATCCATTTTAAAGTCGTTTTTTTAAATATCAGATTAGTAACTTTAGCTTGACTTTGAGAAGTCAGAGCTTTTTTTTCGTTTTTTCCGAAATATTTCACGTGTCTTTACCGAGCCGTTTGCTTTATTTTACTTCTCAATGAAAATAAAAGTGTCGTTAACATCGTAGCTTTGTTTTATTAAGAAATAAAATGAAATCTCACCCGTTAACATTGAACTAAAATTACAACATTGATTTTACTAAAACAGCTTAAAAAAAGGGCCCGTGAATTTATTGTTGTAAACAGAATTGATTTCTCTAAATTCATTATTATATATTTTTTTCTACATTAAATAGGAACACTTTAATCCAGATTCACCTAAGTTCACAGTGTTTCCATATTAAACGATGTGTCAATAATTTTTGAAATCTTAGTACCCGATTCACGTGACTATACCGCTGAAGTTTCCTTAAGCCTGGGAAGAATAGCTCAGAAATTAAAAAAAGAAAGAATAAAACAAAAGAAAACGCAAATAAATATATCCGAAGCGTGCTGGCGACCGTGGAGAATCACGTGTTCGTGGTTATTGGCAGTTGGCTCATAAAGGAGGCAGGAAGGAAAACGACG